>OZ008369.1:76065435-77343701 GCA_963931995.1 Phaonia tiefii
CATCTATTCTGTGCCGGATCAAATTGTTCATTATTTCTCTCTTTTTTCGAAGAGAGCAAAGTTCCACAACTACTTTATTGTTTCTCTTTATTTTGTATGCGTTTTCTATATCAGTTTCGTTTAACTCCACATTGACACTCGTTGCAATTTTTTTCACAATATCAGTAGCACTCAGTACATCATTGGTGACATTGTTTATTTCCAAATTTTTTTCTATTAGTTTTTGCTCCAGTTTGTTTATTTTTGCATTCATTTCACATAATTGTTGGTCTTTCTCCTTATTATGGTTTTGAAGTTCGATGACTTGATTACTGAGGTTTGACACATTCTCATTTATTTGCATTAGTGTGCTTTGCTGGTTTTGAATCTGCGCACTAATGGACGCTAGCTGCGTTGTTATTTGAGCCATGCTTTGCATCATCATATGCATACCTTTATTTAATTCTGTTATTGAGGGTTGTTGTTGTGTGGATGTGTTTACATGCTGTTGCTTCTGCATTTCCATAAAAGATGCTTGGTTTTGAGAGGGTTCTGCGTTTTGGTCTTTAAAACGTTTGTTAGAATCGCTAAACTCTTCATCTTCATCTGCCTCATTTCTTTTTTGTTTTTGCAGATTTAAGTCTTTTTCCACGACTATCTCATAAGATGTATTCGATCCTTTACGATCTTTACATTTTTGGCATTTCCAAACTGCCTTTTTCTCAGCGTTCATTCCACCAAATGTTGATATTTGGATAGAGCAGCAAGGAGAAAGGTGGTATGATGAATTACATATACTGCATTTCATAAATTTTTTTGCAGTGATTTGCAAATTGCATTGTCCACATAAATTTTCTTGAGACATATCACACAACGACCGAAAAATAAATTTGAGTGATAATTTTGTGTTTGTGTAATTAGCTATGCGCACAACTGACCACGACCGTTCGAATTGAATTGAATTGAATTGAATTGAATTGAATTGAATTGAATTGAATTGAATTGAATTGAATTGAATTGAATTGAATTGAATTGAATTGAATTGAATTGAATTGAATTGAATTGAATTGAATTGAATTGAATTGAATTGAATTGAATTGAATTGAATTGAATTGAATTGAATTAAATTAAATTGAATTGAATTGAATTGAATTGAATTGAATTGAATTGAATTGAATTGAATTGAATTGAATTGAATTGAATTGAATTGAATTGAATTGAAATGCATTGAATTGAATTGAATTGAATTGAATTGAATTGAATTGAATTGAATTGAATTGAATTGAATTGAATTGAATTGAATTGAATTGAATTGAATTGAATTGAATTGAATTGAATTGAATTGAATTGAATTGAATTGAATTGAATGAATTGAATTGAATTGAATTGAATTGAATTGAATTGAATTGAATTGAATTGAATTGAATTGAATTGAATTGAATTGAATTGAATTGAATTGAATTGAATTGAATTGAATTGAATTGAATTGAATTGAATTGAATTGAATTGAATTGAATTGAATTGAATTGAATTGAATTGAATTGAATTGAATTGAATTGAATTGAATTGAATTGAATTGAATTGAATTGAATTGAATTGAATTGAATTGAATTGAATTGAATTGAATTGAATTGAATTGAATTGAATTGAATTGAATTGAATTGAATTGAATTGAATTGAATTGAATTGAATTGAATTGAATTGAATTGAATTGAATTGAATTGAATTGAATTGAATTGATTGAATTGAATTGAATTGAATTGAATTGAATGAATTGAATTGAATTGATTGAATTGAATTGAATTGAATTGAATTGAATTGAATTGAATTGAATGATTGAATTGAATTGAATTGAATTGAATTGAATTGAATTGAATTGAATTGAATTGAATTGAATTGAATTGAATTGAATTGATGAATTGAATTGAATTGAATTGATTGAATTGAATTGAATTGAATTGAATTGAATTGAATTGAATTGAATTGAATTGAATTGAATTGAATTGAATTGAATTGAATTGAATTGAATTGAATTGAATTGAATTGAATTGAATTGAATTGAATTGAATTGAATTGAATTGAATTGAATTGAATTGAATTTGAATTGAATTGAATTGAATTGATTGAATTGAATTGAATTGAATTGAATTGAATTGAATTGAATTGAATTGAATTGAATTGAATTGAATTGAATTGATTGATTGAATTGAATTGAATTGAATTGAATTGAATTGAATTGAATTGATTGAATTGAATTGAAAGAATTGAATTGAATTGAATTGAATTGAATTGAATTGATTGAATTGAATTGAATGAATTGAATTGAATTGAATTGAATTGAATTGAATTGAATTGAATTGAATTGAATTGAATTGAATTGAATTGAATTGATTGAATTGAATTGAATTGAATTGAATTGAATTGAATTGAATTGAATTGAATTGAATTGAATTGAATTGAATTGAATTGAATTGAATTGAATTGAATTGAATTGAATTGAATTGAATTGTGAATTGAATTGAATTGAATTGAATTGATTGAATTGAATTGAATTGAATTGAATTGAATTGAATTGAATTGAGTTGAGTTGAATTGAATTGAATTGAATTGAATTGAATTGAATTGAATTGAATTGAATTGAATTGAATTGCATTGAATTGAATTGAATTGAATTGAATTGAATTGAATTGAATTGAATTGATTGAATTGAATTGAATTGAATTGAATTGAATTGAATTGAATTGAATCGATTGAATTGAATTGAATTGAATTGAATTGAATTGAATTGAATTGAATTGAATTGAATTGAATTGAATTGAATTGAATTGATTGAATTGAATTGAATTGAATTGAATTGAATTGAATTGAATTGAATTGAATTGAATTGAATTGAATTGAATTGAATTGAATTGAATTGAATTGAATTGAATTGAATGAATTGAATTGAATTGAATTGAATTGATTGAATTGAATTGAATTGAATTGAATTGAATTGAATTGATTGAATTGAATTGAATTGAATTGAATTGAATTGAATTGATTGAATGAATTGAATTGAATTGAATTGAATTGAATTGAATTGAATTGAATTGAATTGAATTGAATTGAATTGAATTGAATTGAATTGAATTGAATTGAATTGAATTGAATTGAATTGAATTGAATTGAATTGAATTGAATTGAATTGAATTGAATTGAATTGATTGAATTGAATTGAATTGAATTGAATTGAATTGAATTGATTGAATTGAATTGAATTGAATTGAATTGAATTGAATTGAATTGAATTGAATTGAATTGAATTGAATTGAATTGATTGAATTGAATTGATTGAATTGAATTGAATTGAATTGAATTGAATTGAATTGAATTGAATTGAATTGAATTGAATTGAATTGAATTGAATTGAATTGAATGAATTGAATTGATTGAATTGAATTGAATTGAATTGAATTGAATTGAATTGAATTGAATTGAATTGATTGAATTGAATTGAATTGAATTGATTGATTGAATTGAATTGAATTGAATTGAATTGAATTGAATTGAATTGAATTGTTGAATTGAATTGAATTGAATTGAATTGAATTGAATTGAATTGAATTGAATTGAATTGAATTGAATTGAATTGAATTGAATTGAATTGAATTGAATTGATTGAATTGAATTGAATTGAATTGAATTGAATTGATTGAATTGAATTGAATTGAATTGAATTGAATTGAATTGAATTGAATTGAATTGAATTGAATTGAATTGAATTGAATTGATTGGAATTGAATTGAATTGAATTGAATTGAAATTGAATTGAATGATTTGGAATTGAATTGAATTGAATTGAATTGAATTGAATTGAATTGAATTGAATTGAATTGAATTGAATTGAATTGAATTGAATTGAATTGAATTGAATTGAATTGAATTGAATTGAATTGAATTGATTGAATTGAATTGATTGAATTGAATTGAATTGAAAAATTGAATTGAATTGAATTGAATTGAATTGAATTGAATTGAATTGAATTGAATTGAATTGAATTGAATTGAATTGAATTGAATTGAATTGAATTGAATTGAATTGAATTGAATTGAATTGAATTGAATTGAATTGAATTGAATTGAATTGAATTGAATTGAATTGAATTGAATTGAATTGAATTGAATTGAATTGAATTGAATTGATTGAATTGAATTGAATTGAATTGAATTGAATTGATGTTGATTAGAATTGAATTGAATTGAATTGAATTGAATTGAATTGAATTGAATTGATTTGAATTGAATTGAATTTGAATTGAATTGAATTGAATTGAATTGAATTGAATTGAATTGAATTGAATTGAATTGAATTGAATTGAATTGAATTGAATTGAATTGAATTGAATTGAATTGAATTGAATTGAATTGAATTGAATTGAATTGAATTGAATTGAATTGAATTGAATTGAATTGATTGAATTGATTGAATTGAATTGAATTGAATTGAATTGAATTGAATTGAATTGAATTGAATTGAATTGAATTGAATTGAATTGATTGAATTGAATTTGAATTGAATTGAATTGAATTGAATTGAATTGAATTGAATTGAATTGAATTGAATTAAATTAAATTGAATTGAATTGAATTGAATTGAATTGAATTGAATTGAATTGAATTGAATTGAATTGAATTGAATTGAATTGAATTGAATTGAATTGAATTTAATTTAGTTGAACTGAATTGATTGGGCTGATTGTTGTTCTAAAGGCTTAGAATGTGCCTTTTGGTCCGATTTATGTGATGATATTCTCATCTTTAGTTTGTTTATCGTCGTACCCACACATACCTTCTGGCCTGTGTTGGATTTATCTCTGCTGCACTTGATTTCATACACATAGTTTGCTTGTCATCTGCATCGACTTTCGATTTAGTGCTACTAAATAAGTGGTTTAGGGTAAAGTTAGATTTTAATGCTAAATAGTAAGTCGCCCTGCCATAAATATTTGAATGTTTGACTCTCTCAGAGAGTCCTGGCACATACGTTATGGACTAACATACCTTCTCCGGTCTTGTATTATCTTTTTGTGTTAGTGGTCTCAAATCTGTTCGTGTTAGCGAGTCGTCCATCGTGTTGAGGGTAAAATTCTCCATACGTAAAATCGGTCTATGAATTTTAATCCTGGCACATACGTTATGGACTAACATACCTTCTCCGGTCTTGTATTATCCTTTTGTGTCAGTGGTCTCAAATCTGTTCATGTTAGCAAATCGTCCATCATGTTGAGGGTAAAATTCTTCATACGTAAAATCGTTCTAAGAATTTTAAGGAATCATACCAGCACCAACAGTGTCTGACTTTATCTTTGATAATTCACTAAACACTTCTAAATTATATATTTCTAAAAAAAACCCAATAGCATTTTCGTATATAAAATAAATAAATGGTTTCCGTTACATCCCATGAAAGGATTAGAGAGAGCTTCTCACAAATATAAGTTGACCAAAAAAAATAACAGACTTTGATAAACGTGACTTTCTAGAATCTTGATTAAAAGCAGCCGGAATAATTGTGGAGGTGAAAGAATTTTCAAGTAAGGCACCACCAGATGGTAGCCTTTGCCAGATTTGTCTTTAATTACAGTTTGAAATAGGATCTTCTTCTTATTTTACGAACAGTGGACTTAACCTTATTTCTATAGTAGCTGTATGTCGTCACGGTTCCTTCCGATCTGTTTTCACGCATAGCCCGAAAAGCCAAATCCCTATTGAACATAACAACTTTAATTTCTGGATGATTCATCCATTCATACGATTTTTTTTATTTTAAACTGACGTAAGGCACCGAGCTGTTCCAATAAATTGTAAACTGTTGCATTCAAAAATGAAATTTGCATATCGGACCATGGTATTCACATATATCGGAGAAAAGTTCATGGACCTTATTTCAGATATACATTGATTAAGATTTAAAGACTTTTAATATGTATAAACATTTATTTATAAAATTTAAATCTATTTGAAATTAAAATATGTTTTCAATATCAGAAAGAATCCGCAACAATTGATAAAAGTGGATTCGAATATGAAGTCCATTGTAAGTTCGAAAGGTATTCGAAAATGTAGAAAAATCGATCCATTTTTTAAATTCTTTATATCAACTTCACCTGTCTGCATGCATGCCGAAAAAACTTTGGATTGATTTTTAACCCGTTTCCTGTGATCCAATCGAGCTGAAACTTCGCAGGCAAACTAGTGGCGACGACAAAAATGATTGGACTGGATTGGACAAATCATACAAATCTCAAATTAAAAATCCATTATTTCTGCTCCCGTTAACGGTATTTGAACACAATTGGGTATGCTGGTCAGGTGTACATATTCTAAGATCTGGTGCAAATATGGGCAGGATTGGACAAAGGGGCATGGTACCTCCCATACAAATTAATAATCAATAAAATAAAAATCATGTGTCATATATAAAGAATTTATAGTCGAAAACTATATTTTTTACGGGTTGGTATTTTTCGTGATGAATTTCATACGTTATCAGATTTGTTATGTGTCCGCAACTGATGTCCGTTTCGGACAAAATCTACGAAGAATCCAGTCCATCGCAAATTCAAAACGGATTCACATGGAACGCTGGGATATCTTCAAATTTTTGAGTATATGTATATGTTTTTGTTTTCATGAGGCTTTTTAAAATTTCCTCTTCACTACTTACATTATTTATTATTTGAAAAGAAAATATATAATCTGAACTCTCTACAAAAACAATTGTAGAAACAAAAATATGATATATGGGCATTTCCACAGAAAGTGCCACCATATGTCACATCACGTCACCCTCGATATTTGTTTATATTTTAGGACCATGAAGTTCGATTGTTATCTATTCTTTTACCAAATACAGAATGGAACAAGGTCTATATTTAATAACAGATTAGAAAACAATCAATGAAACTGGCCCTAAAATATAACCAATTAACGAGGGTGACGTGATGTGACAAAAGGTGGACCTTTCTGTGGAAATGCCCATATGAATAAACTGAACTGAATGAATAAATGAATTTGTGTTCTTTATGATTGTGAAAAATATGGGAATCAACTTTTTTTCTGTTTTTAAAAAATGTGGATAAATTATGAGGGTCGGTGACAGTCCATGGTTGAGAAGTTTCAAAGTATTTGAAAAAAAAAATATTTTAAGAGAGTCGACCTTTGTTATCAACTATAGAACTTAAATCATTACTTGGTTTGAATCCATAATTTTAATTTTTCAATACTAACAACAAAATCTAATAATTTCGACGCAAATGTATTAACATAATTTTTGCCTAACAACGATTAATCGCGCGTCGCGAGATACGTAACTAAATCTAAATCAATCTAAAAATTTAACCCGATTTAACTCTTTTCTTTGACAATCATTTCCATATATGACAGTTAGCGCAGCTTGACCAATAACTCGCATTATTTTGTACCACAACATAACTGAGGTAGCGCAAAATACAGCGATTAAATCATTTGGCGTTGAATTGTATGGCGACAGTGTTGTTGGTGTTGAAATCAAATTTAAAAACTGAATTTTTTTAAATACTTTTTTTACCCTCAGTTATTTTAACAATTTTGTATTCATTTGCGTGATGTTAACATTTTAATTGTGTACCGGATGTTATTTTTCGGAGCCTGATTTTGTTTTTCAGCCATATCAAAAGTAAAAAAAAAAAACTCAGAAAAAAGACGATGAAATAATTCGATATTCGCTTATTGTCCTGCCGAAGTCATTTGGAAAATTGTGGTTTGTTATTGAAAACAAATTCATTGGAAAACCATCATATAAAATTGTATATTTAACGATTTGGTTTGTGCTTTTGTATTTTCGTATTTTCTACCGTTCACGACATCTTTGGTCGCATAAATTTGTGTGTAATTTTTTGTTCTTATTGAATTTTTTTGTGTCTGTGACGTTTCATTGCCAATGAAATGCTTTATTTGTTATTAATTTATGTGTGAATGGACGTCAAGTTCTGAACAATCGACTTCGTTTATGCAGATGACAAATATACATAGATCATCCATAGAACAAAAATTTTCGAGCAAGTTAAATCTAATAACGAAAAAAATTCGAAATTATACATTTCATTGAATTGAACAGCGCTTCTCTAAAGCGGATCATGCACTTATCAGCTATGAGCTGTAGAATCGGTTAACATAGATATTTGCTGCCTCTTCGACTGTGGGAGAAATACAAATGAAATCGTTATTTTCGCATACGACTCAAGCCACTTTTCATCTAAACTCATTAATGGCATCAACTAAGAATACAACCTGAAAACGTCTTAAATAAAACCTGCAAACATATGTGAAATTGTACGGAAATCGATATACAAATTGGTTCGAATGTTTATATGATACAGTGAAAATAAGGATATTTGCGCGTCTATAGACAAGGAAATGGTGTAATCATCAACAAATTTTGAATTACGGTCATAAAACTCTCAGTGTAAGTTGATCTCTTCAACATCTTCGTGGAGACGATACGGAGAAAATCTGCAGTTAACACGAATAACAAGCTTGACAAGCTACAAATACTGGAGATATGAATGTCCTATCGACAAAAGCTCTCTTCTCCGTAAAATATATGGTCCTGTTAGAGAAAACGGCGAGTACCGACGTCCCTGGAACGCAGAGCTATATAGGTGTGGATGTAGCTAGGCGAATCAAATTAGGCCAATTGCGTTGGCTAGGCCATGTTATCAGGATGAATGAAGATGAGCCAGCGCGAAAGGTTTTCGATAACGTGCCTGATGGAAGCAGGAAAAGAGGACGACCACGACTCCGCTGGAAAGACCAGGCAGAAGAATCCCTCCGTATCCTTGGTGTTATCAACTGGTGAGAAAAGGCGAAGGATAGAGCCAGTTGGAGGAATATGTTGAAATTTGTTTAATTTGTTTGTCTGATTACTATGTTTAAGACTTCTGACCTCATGAGGTTGTAAAATAGTCAATAAGAGTAAGTAAAAAGTAATACAAATAAAGGCACCAGATGGAGATTTAATTGGGCGGAGAGCGTTGCTGCGGAATTTTTAAAGATTGACTATATCAAACCAATGTTAGTGGTTGAGCAGACCGCTCAAATCAAATTTCTCTCTATTCAAACACAGCCAAATTTAACATATTATTATGATTGACAATTTGGGATCGCTGATCAGTAGCAGTAGAATATCCAATTCCATTTTGCCAGAATCTGGACTAAAGGTGGGGCATTTCAATGCTCAAAGTCTTGTACCAAATCAAAGATCTACGAAGTATGATGAGGCAAAAAACTTACTTAATAATAGTGTTATGACAGAGTTCGTATTTATTTTGGTGGTTTTTAAGGGTTTTTGATAAAGTGGTCCAATTTGTATAAAATAACTTTTTTTCAAAAAAAACTGCTAAAACAAAACAAAAAAGTGACTATAACTCGAAAACGGTGCGTCCAATCGCAAAAACTAATAAATTCTTTATCTCTGCAGGAGGCTGTAACCAATGCATGTCTTTGGAATCACCTTTAAAAAAAAAACCCTAAAACTAAAAACTAAAAAAAAACAGTTGTCCGAGGCCTTCGGCCACGGACTGTCCTTGCAGGCTGTGTCATAGACACGGCCATTAAGTTTAACGTAGAATACGCCACCCGATAAGACAGAAAACATATATAACAATAAATAACATAAGCAAATGAATTTATTTATTTGATAGTTACTTTTTATAATATACATAAGCTTATGGTAGGAAAAATAGGATAAATATGTTTTGTTTTGTTGTTGTTGACGTATTACCTATACCTACTTACTTATACCTATATATAATTACTTATACCTATTTACTTATACCTATTTACTATTTACTATTACCTATACCTATTTACTTAAATCGACTATTTGTTGTTGTTGCCGCTATAGGAACTGTAAATTAAATCCATTATTAGGAATTTATACCTTACATTAATATATACATATGTACATATGTATGTATATGTATGTAGGTATAAAACTTACCTATTTGATTGATATTGGGTGCTGCCGCTGCTGTTGCGATTTTTTGCATATTTGTGGTTGATGTTGCGCCTACAAATTAATTAACATTTTTAATAAAAATATATATAAACAAGGGAACACAAAACTTACCTGAGTATTTATTTCTCTGCATCACAACCACTCGTTCCTTTCTTGTATTTCGTGTAGGTGCCATTTTGATTAGTAGTTTTTCTTTTAATTTACTAAACGTCAACTGTCAGCTGCTGTCAAACAGCATTGTTATTTTGCTTACTTGGCAGCACTTTCATTTAACATAAAAATGTATGAATTAATTTTTTCATATATTTTTTATAATTATATATCCATGTTAAATTCAAATTCACATTTAACATTTTGTTGCACTTAAATACATAAGTAAATATACGATATTTCAATATTTCATCAATCAAAACAACAGCCGAAGGTTTGTGTCCACACTGAAACAGCATCATAGTTTGTGTCCACGCTACAAACTCCAACACTCAACCAAACACCACACAAATGTTTGAGTGTATGTGTTTAAACAATTTTCATTTGAGAAATTTAAATATTAGGAAGATATCAACCAATATGAAATGTATATCAAACAAAAGATAACATCTTCATTTACCTATAAAAAAATTTTTAAAAAAAGATATCTCGCCGTTTCCTCATAATCAACGAAATAAAGATTACAACAATAACAATCTGACATGACTCCCTATACCGTAAGGTAAGACGTATACTACGTCAGAATTTTCGAGAAAAAAATCGCTAAAACGCCCACATGTCTATATTTCGGAAACAGAGCGGCAAATCGAAAAAATAACTAATTTTATACAGTTTTTAAGGGTTTTTCATAAAGTGGTCCAAAAAATAAAACAGTAGTTATAACTCGGAAATGGTGCGTCAATTCGCAAAATAAAATTGTTTGTTTACCTCTCCAGGAGGCTTTAGCTAATGAATAGCTTCACCTTTTTTGAAAAAAAATCGCTAAAAATAAAACTTTTCGAAAAAAATCGCAAAAACGTCCACATGTCTATATTTCGGAAACGGAGCGTTCAATCGAAAAAATAAGCATTTTTATGAGTTTCTAAGGGGTTTTCATTATGATTAATGGTTAAATGGTAATGACATTAACAATGGACGTCTTCAATATGGCATTAACCAATGGACGTCTTCAATATGACATTACTTTAAAAAAATAGCTAAAACTAAAATGTCCCGAATAAAAAATCGTTAAAACGCCCTTATATTTATATATTTATTTTTGATAGTTTCTAAGGGTTTTTCATAAATTGGTCCAATTCGAATGGAAATTTTTTTTTTTAAACAAACGCCAAAATCGGTCGATTTTTGCTACCCGCTTTGAACTCCCAGTGTTTTGTATAAAGAATAGAAATCTTTACATCGTACTCAATGTATATCTGACACGTCCTAGGAATTACAAATCATAATTTTGTTTTCATTTTGCTCTTTCACATCAAAAGACATAGGGTGTGACCATATGGTCACATTGGGTGCAATTTGCGTTCGAGCAACAAGGAAATCCAAGTGACATTAATTAGTACAATTTGGTATAGTAAGTAGCAAAAAATTTCACACAAAGCCCAACATCGCATTTTAAGCATTCAGTTTGACCGACAGAAATGCAAACCTCACCACTGCAACGTCTTCTTTTTGCACATGGACGAACAGAATGGTCCTGTCCATCATATCGCAGAGATTCTTGTGCTGTGTCTGTGAAATTCCTTTTGCGTGGGCCATCTGCCTTTGGTTTTAGCGCAAAATGTTTGCAGTAATAAATGGCGATCTGCCGTCTAAACTCTAGCCGTGGCATATCAGGATGTGCTAACTCGAACTCTTGTCTTTTGATCTCCGGAATACCGCTGAACATTCGCAACAGGATTTACGCCATATGCATTTGATGCTATATTTACAACAGCGTTGTCGTTCCATTTGGTTAATAATATTTCGGTCTCCATCATAGTAATGGATTCTATATAGCCACGAACTTTCTTTTTCATACTCTTTTTTTCAGCAAGGGATTCGATTTTTGGGATTCGATTTTCCCTAATTTTTCCTGTTGCAGTGTAATCACAACATTTTAATTAATAGAGTACCGGAAACCCGGTGAATAAATTATTAAAGAAGAATGAAAATGTGAGGCTTTGAACATCTGGACAGAAGTATTCCACAATTCTTATCAGTGGTGCAGTGCATTTACCAAATCTTTCTTCATAGTTGCGATTTGATCGAGGATTTGTGCCTTGGTAAATTTCGAAGTGTATTAGGTACCCAGCTGGCGTACATAAGTTAAGTACCATATTTTAAAACAAAAACGGAGTTGTTTTCCCTAAATAAATTGCTTGCAACGGTGTCGTCCAAAGTACGATATCGTGCTTTCTTCATAAGACAATTGCTGCACTGCATGGAAATTGTTCAACATATTTGCTTTCAGGTGATCTGTTATGGGGCGAAGCTTCCACATTGTGTCACCAACATATACTTCTTTGCCACTATCTTCAAAATGAAGAAATTGTGATATCTGCTGAAATCTGGTGTAATTTTCCTCATCGAAAAACTTTTCAAACTGCTCATAAGGTGTGACGTTCAGGAGTCAGTGCAACTGAGGCAGCTTTCACCAAGGTAATTTTAGTGGCCTTATTATTGGAAGTTGCAATGCAGACAAGGTGGGGTTCACCATTTTCAGGTTGATGTTGAAGATCATCTTCACCACTAAGTGCACCACTTTCAACATCAACCGGAAGAACGTACAGTGCTGTAACAGACTCGTCGTCATCGGACAGTTCATTTATATAATCAATGGCTTCTTGTGCAGTAAGTGGCGTAAAAATTACCCAAAAACGGACAAAACTACAAAAGGCGCTAGTGATCTATTTTTGTTTAATTTTGCCCAGCGTGACCATGCGGCCACATCTGTTAAATCTTTTGGAAAAAATACTCAAAATGTTTGAAAGCTGAGAAATGGAATTGTACACACACAATTTCAATTTATTCCGCAATATAAAATACTTATTTGAAATCTCTTCAACATTATTTGATTTAAAAATATTGCATACTCACTTTTTTTTGTAGTAACGCGCATTCAGGTTTTTTGCCATAATTTTTTTTAAAGTAGATTTAGCATCCAATTGCTCCTACAAACACACAACTACTAGCTAAAGAATAAATTTGACGGTGGCACACACCCTTCGCGAACCGAATAAGTGCAAACTTATCGAAATTTATGTATTTATCTACTTTGATCGGTTTGTTGTGTGCGTGAGCACATGGTAGCACTGGGCTGATTTGGGTTAATACAATGATTTACAATTTATAGGATAAGCACGTTGCCTTACGTCAGTTTAAAATTAAAAACTCGTATGATTGGATGAATCATCGTGAAACTAAAGTTGCCATGTTCAACAGGGATTTGACATTTCGGGCTATACGCGAAAACAGATCGGAAGGTACCGTGAGGACATACAGCTACTATAGCAATAAGGTTAAGTTCACAATTCGTAAAATAAGAAGAATACGCCATTACACTTCTTTTCAAACTGTAATAAAAGAGAAATATGGCAAAGGTTACGAACCGTCGGTGCCTTAATGGAAAATTCTTCTACCTCCACAATTAATCCGGATGCTTTTAATCAACATTCTAGAAATTCTTCTTTTCCAAGTTCTGCGATATCTTTTAATCAATTTATAAACGATAAAAGTATTGGGTTCTCGTTTAGAAATTTGCATAATTTAGAAGTGTTTAGTGCATTATCAAGGTTAAAGTCAGATTGTGTTGATGCAGATATGATTCTTTTAACATTTTTAAAATAAATTTTCCCTGAAGTAATCTCTCACTTCACGTTTATTATTAATTCATGCAAAACCAGATCCTGTTTTCCTTCAGACCGGAAAAAGGGTAGAATTGTTCCTAAACCTAAAGTAAATCACCCAAGTACACAAGAAGACTTTCGACCAATTACACCTTCTGCTCCAAGATATTTGAGACAAAAGGATCAGATGCAGTCGTATTTTGATGATTCTGGTTTAACCAGTCCGTTCCAGTCAGCGTTTAGAAATGAATACAATACATCAACCTTGATGCTTGATGTCGTAGAGTTTATTCGATCGGAATTAGATAGACATTTAGTAAGTGTTTTAGTATTTTTAGATTTCCGAAAAGCTTTCAGCTATTGAAGTCACGATTTATTAGCTAGGAAACTAATTCAGTAGTTGGTTTTGATATGTATTATATTTTCCTTTCTAAACAATCGTGTACAGTTGACCGGGCTGAAAAAAAGTTAAAGGTACAAGATTTTGGTTAGCAAAAAAATCGTTCTATGGGTCAAGTAGAATACACACACAAAATTTCAAAAAAAAAAAAACAGTTAACCCCTTCATGTCCCGCGATTCACTTGAACCAAAAATGAGATGGAATTTAAAATTTTGAAAAAAATTTAATATAATTGCGATACATTCTCAATATTGTAAGGATGGTCAAATATAGCATGTACCATGTTGGTATGTAGGTGCATCAAAAGTTTTGAAGAACAAACTATTAGTACGCAATAAACGCAATTTACTTTCAATTTCAAAGTAGGAAACGTACAATGAAAGAAAAACGCTTCGTCGCATGGATGAAACATTTTCATTAATGTTTTTTCGTTGCTACAGTGAAAAGTGTCGTATATACGACAATTTGGTAGTCGGTGCAACGAAAAATTTCATACTTGACTTCTTTGACAATTTTTCATTTCGTTGCTGCAACTACTTACTTGTTGTTCCTGAAACAATTTTATTTAATTTGAATTTTGTAAAAAAAAAACGGGTTGAAAATTAAAAAAATAAAAGCATGATATTTGGTTTATCTCTATCTTTTTATAGTTTTTATTTATTTATTTTAGAGGTTTGTCAAAAATTTTAGTTGACGAAACAACTTCGTTATTGTAATGAAAGTAATTTTTATGATGGTATAGAGAGAGAAGCAGTCGACAAAATGAGCAAGCGTTAAAAAAGAGGCCAGCAAGAGAATATGGTGAGCGTGAGTGGTGGGTCACGTAACACATCTTAAATCACTTACATTGCAACAATCAAAAGTGGTAGACATATTCCATCGCAGGAATAATATAAATAAATTTGTTAAAATAAGCTAATTAGTTATACTTAATAATAATCTTTTATTGCGAAAACTAAATGGTGTGAATTTATGTGTTTTCTGTGATCGTTTGTGTAACTTGCGAATCTATAAATCAAATAGATAAATAAACAGAATGTAAGGAGCAACACGACAGCAAAGAAAGTGACGCATCGATAGCAGAAAAATTGTTCGTGTCTGTGTGTTTAAATCATAATTCGGTCGCGCCTGTATTGTTGTTTTGGCATTTGGATTCAGAAAAACACGGAACGAGTTTCGAGGAACGAAAACGAGGAATTCAAGGAAACAAAGTGTTTCAAGTACGACGAACATAAAAATAACAATTCAACGTACAGTCTAATGAATCCAATCGAAACTTTAACAACTTTGGTCAAAATAAATAAAAGAGCAGTTGAAGAAAATGTTTACAGAGCGATCACTGGCTTAATGACGACGATTTGGCGCTACAATTGAATATCAACAATTGCATGATTTAACAAAACAATGATGTGGTTCTATGTTAAAGGAGTAGAGCATAGGGGAGTAGAGCTTATGTTCAGGGTGAGTACAAATTCAGGTATGTTCATATTTTAAATAGAAATCTTAACAATAAATTCCTCATATATGTTTTTAATTGCATCACCTGAATATGACGGCCACAATAACACTCAACCCCTGGACTACCACAATCTTCTCCAGACGAGTGTTTCAACATGGAATGAATATAATCTATTTAGCAAATAGATTTTCGAAAACAAAAATTAAAAAAATTGTAACAAAACACCTGCAATGTAATACTAACACTATATTTATGTACAATTTTCAATAAATAATTTCAAACACACTTCAAAACATTCATTGCAACAAATAAACAAAATCATTTTAGTAATGAAACATCTTCATTACAACAATGACTCAAATTCGTTGCACTAATGAAACAAATTCATAGCAGCAATGAACAAATTCATTGCATGAATGAAGCAAATTCCTTGCAAGAATGATACCTATTCATTGCAACAATGAAGCAAATTCATTTCAGCAACGAAACAAATTCGTTGCAATAATGAAGCAAATTCATTGCAGCAACAACCATAGTTTCACCACAGTAACGAACAATTTGCAGTTGATGAACACATTTTCATAGCGGGAATGAAACGTTACGTTAGCTCACTTTCGATAACAAAACTTGTTGGGGTGGTGAACATTTTCATCCGTGTGACGATGCTTTTCCGTTCAGTGTACCTTTTTTTATGTTTGCTCTTTAAAATTGCAGCAACACAATTTGGAGAATTTAGAATGAATGAGTTTTATATATAGAACAGGTAATTGTCGATAAGCGCATTACGAACATCCTCAAAAAGTGTTGCAGGCTTTCTGCAATTAGGACCGGAATGCGATAGCATCAAAATGTTTAAAATGAACTAAATATAGGTTTTAACTGGTCTTGGACCTTTATCCTGAAAAATTTAAGATTATGTTTATCTCGGGAGACACATATTATCAACTTAAAATTTTAGTAAACGGTGTGAGTATTGAGTCGCAGGAAACTTGACAATACGTTACATTTTACTCGGCACGTTAATTCCGTTATTTCCACCGTGTCTTGGACCTGGCGTGGATTGTATAATATGAGTAGCTATATTCCTCTTGTGGTTAGACGCCGTGTAGAGGTTGTTTTCTGTCTTCCCTTGCTTTTATATGGCCTCGAAATGTATAGCTGTGTTTTAATATGGTAATCATATACATATTTGGTCTGAAAGTAAGACAAGATGTTTCTGGTTTCTGAATTGAATTGTTAGCTCAAATAAGATAATTATTTTTTTTAAGCCGTTAAGTGTAATTGTCCTTCATACTTAGTCGATACAATTGGTTTTTGGAAGTTCAAGTAGATCATTCACAATAGTCTACCGAAGGCTTACAACTCTTATCCTAAATGTCATTTCTTCTAAATGTGGCTAGATTATGGTATTCAGACCCAGAGAAGATTTTCACAAAACGTAGCCCAATTTGAAAATTTGTTTAGAACAAGTATATGAACGAACACTTCGCTGTGCAAGTAGCTGTAGAACTGAAGTAGGCTTAATATGTTCGTCAGTTTTATTTTTAACGGAATCTATTGTGTTGTGGTGCTGATCATCATAATTTGTATTTTGCTTATCTAGTTGTGTTTGTATATGCATTCTTAGTTATAAGTATTTTTAATAATTGTATGATCTATTAAAGTGTCAAGTTATTAATAAAACTGCAGCTACTTGGCCAATTGGACTTCCAGCTTGCAAGGAGATAAATGAAATGAAATGAAATGAAAGAGATCAATGAAAACGAAGGAAGATAAATAACAAGGCTTCAGCATTCCGCTGTAATATTTTAGAGTTTAAAGTTCTGGGATATTAAGTTTTAAGATTTTGCCTGTGATTGTTTATACCTTGAGAATTTATTTATATATTAATTATTAATTAATTGTGTCGTGAAGTTCAGTATTTTATTATTATACATAAGTAATTGGCAATGTAGTGCAAAACCGTTTGTAAGGGAAAAACGGAAACACAATAACTCGCAAACAGGAAACGCATATATAAATATGAAAATTTCAACAAATACAAATTCTCCTGAGATATTTGGAAAACGAAAAATGAAACATTAAGAAGAACGATGAAATATAAGTAATTTAGCTTTATTTACATCTCTGCTGCAACTCTGAAAAAATCGGTCAATAATCAAGTATTAAATACGAAAGAACATGTACAATTGTAAGAGTAGGTACTTATCTCAAGAAAAGATATTTTGTTTTTCAAAAAATGTACTCTTTAAAGTAAAGGTAGTTTATAGGTAAGATAATGTACTTGTTTAAGAAAAGGTACTTATTTAAAAAAAATACTTTTTTTTAAGAAAAGGTACTTTTTGTAAGAAAGTTTACTTTTTTAAGCAAGTTACTTCTTTAAGATAAGGTATTTTTTTAAGAAAAGGTACATTGTTTAAAAATATCAATAGGTATTTTTTTTTTTTTGAGAAAATTTACGTTGTTTAAGAAAACGCGCATACTTAAGAAAATTGTATTTTTTTAAACTTTTCTAAATTTACTTTTCATTCGGTTCAAACTGCAATATGTAATACATAGGCCCCACCAAGAAATTTCCCATTAAAAAAAATATCCCCCGATATGTTAGTCTAGACACATTTTTTTTTTTTTTTTTTGTTTTGTGGACCGTTGATCTCAAATTCAACACAAACGAACAAAAATTCAACGAAACAAACAAAAAGACACATAATCACAATAACAAAATTTGGACTTCAAAGTGGGGAACACAGCGACATAACAAAATAAGTTAGTTGTTCGAATAGCACAACCTGGAAAATTATACTTTTTTGTATGTATCAAGTTTCCCACAGTGTTGAATAAACGTCAATGAAAGTTACGAGAAATTTCAATGAGAGTTACAAAACGACAACACAGCATCTAGTGGTAGTACTGGACAACCCCTGTGCGATATCCATTTAGTTGCTTTATCTATGGTACGAGTGTAAGAGTAAGTGTGCTGCCAAATCTAATTCCATGCTCAGGTTGTATTTCATGGATTTGCCAGTCTTGCACTTTGGCTTTGCTAAATTTAATTTGTATTTAATTCAAAACTACAATATGTAATACACAGGCTCCACCTAGAAAATTTCCCTTTAATCCAAACCAAACCAAAAGTACCCAATATAGTTGATAATAACACTAGCCAACAGTCGTTTTGTGATTTGTTTCTAGCCTACTTTTTCTCATTGATTTTGACCTACTAAACACGAAAATGAGTTTTAAAAATTTTTCTGTTGATTGGTTTTCGAGATACAAATTTTTGAACTTTTTTTTTTTAATTTTTGGAGGTACACTCACAATTTTGAGCATATCTTTCGTCTTCTTTGACGTATTTGATCCTACTACTACTCAAATTAAAGCAAATTGAGCCGTCTACAACTCATTCTCAGAAAATTTTCAAATCGGGTGAGTAGTTTTGATGTTGGCGGCTTAAAAAGGTTAAAAAACTGCGTTTTTTTAGTAAAAATGTGGCAGAAAAATTCATATAAAAATTCATATAAAATATAAAACGCGATGCTAACAGCGATTTTGGTTTTTTTACGTATAGCTGGCATTTTTCCAAAGAAAATAAGCACTTACTTAACAAAATCTGACAACAAATGGCGGACTTATATTTTTTTTGGTAAAACACCGAAATTCCGCTATTTCACGATATTTTGATTTTCATTATTTGCACAGCGCAAACGAATAAATACATTTGAACTTAATTTAAAATAAACAAATTAGTCTTAGTATATTATTTTTTAATTTATTTAGAGCACTACATACTCAATGTATGGCACAATTAGAAATGGATGTGCCAGGTTAGCTAAACTAACGAAATTAACCAA
This sequence comes from Phaonia tiefii, assembly GCA_963931995.1. Classification (NCBI taxonomy): domain Eukaryota; kingdom Metazoa; phylum Arthropoda; class Insecta; order Diptera; family Muscidae; genus Phaonia; species Phaonia tiefii. The sequence goes on from OZ008369.1 coordinate 76,084,980, forward strand.
ATCAACGCCAATAAAAAATGAGTAGAAACAAAGATATAACTGTACATTTTATGCCATGTGGAAAAACAGCTGACTTCTTCTTTGTTTTTTGTATTCGCTGCAATTGGTCTCACGTATTAGGGTCCAAATGTAGTCACCCATCATAGCCGTGTCATAGATGCCCTGATAGCGTCGTTCCATAGCCTTCAATTCCTGATGAAAGCGCTCGCCGTGTTCGTCGCTCACGTCTCCTAAATTCTCAGGGAAAAAATCCAAATGAGAATGCAGAAAGTGTATTTTAAGTGACATGTGCACTCCTACCCAAAAATGAAAAAAAAACGAGAATTAAAACGCTATTTAAATTAACATTTGTTTCAAAAAAAAACCTACCCATTGCTTCATAGTTCTTTACCAGATCCTCAACTATGTCCTTATAATTATGGCTTTTGTTGTTTCCTAAAAAGTTTTCCACAACAAGCCTGAAGGAATTCCATGCTGCGGCTTCGATGGGTGATAACAGCTTCGGGAATGTTTCATCTTTCAACATTTTTTTTATATCGGGTCCTGCGAAGACTCCTTCTTTAATTTTTGCCAGCGAAAGGTAAGGGAAAATTGACCGTAAATAGACAAAAGCTTCACCTTCTTTGTCCAATTTTTTGGCAAAATTTTTTATCAAACCCAATTTTATGTGCAGCGGCGGAAGTATTATATTTTCACGGTTCTCTATTAGTGGTTTGCGCTGAACATTCGCTTCTCCAACTACAGGTTTCGTTCGTTCCGGCCATTTTTTTGAATATAATGCTGATCATCAGCGCGGCTATTCCAAAGGCACAGAAAACAGCAATGTCGCGTATAGCCTCCTTGGAGTCCACACAGAATGGCCACAACTTTGAGGTCGGCGCATATTTTCCAATTATATTTGCTATACTCTATGCATTTGAGCAAAATGTTCATAGTTTCATAGTTCTCCTTTGAATGAACCGCATGAGCAATAAGAAGAGATGGCTTTTCATTCCCATTATGTAAGAGAACTGCCTTCAAGCTCTCTTTGTTGCTGTCAATAAACAACCTCCATTCATTGGGGTTGTGAATTTGGTGAAGCTCTTGGAACAAGCCGGAAATGTCGCTGCAAAAACATATTTGGTCTTTCTTTGTATAAAATTTTGCATACTGCTGGTGACGCTTCCTGTACGCTGATACTTTCACTTCTGAATCCGCAAATCCACACTGTACCATCCGAGACGCAAAAAGTTCGGATTTCTCCTTAGTGAGACCAAAATCGCGCACCCAATCGTTTAGTTCGGCCTGTGACAGTAATTTTCGCTTTCTGCACGCCCCAAATTCGCTTGCACTTGACTCGGACTCTTGATCTGACGATTCTGCTTTTTAAAGAGATGCACCAGGGCACACTGGATATGGTACATCATTCGAATGTGGTACTGGAAGTGCAAACGATCCCACTTGAGCGTAGTTCCATTTTAAAAATCTCCCTACCCCACTGTTTGTGGTGAGGCAAAAATAACAGTCTGTGGAATGGCATAGCGGCTTTTTCCACATCATTGGTGTATCGAATTTCATATGGCGCCTAAAATTAAAATAAATTACTATATTTGCTTTGCTTAATGTGTTTAAATAAAAATTCTTACCTTCCGCCAGCTGCCCAGTTGGTTAGGATTATATAGCAAAGATGACATAGCGACTTAGGTGTCCATGATTCTGTAATATTTGGTGAAATACCAAAATAATTCAAATAGTGCAATTGCACTGCTGGAGTAAACGTGTGTGCGTGATTATTCTTTATAAACTCGCCCCAACATTGCAGAAATTGTCTGGATTGTTCAAACACTCGAACACACGTAGTCTTTTACTCATTGTCTTACTTGTTGGGTAGGTATTATATGCACTTAAATTCAATTTGTTTCACTTTTTACTCGTACTACTCGCGTTCGTAGACACTTGTTGAATGACAAAAAACGATAAATGAACACCTATAAAAAACACCAAATAATGACCACTCACAAATGTGGGGGAATTTCTGTAAAAAAAACCGATACAGGTAGCCATCGGGAAAACACACATCAATAAAAAAGTGTAATTCCCTTTAATTGACTGTGAACGGAGTAGCAGTCATAAAGGAACACGAAGAGCGTGCACGCACATTCAGCAGCGTATATTACTCTGCAACCACAATCATAAAAATTAAATAATTATTTGTGTATTACTTATTTTTTTTAATTCTGAGAATCATAAAAATTACGTAAACGTTTTTTCCAAACAATTTTGTACATGTAAAGTGGGTTTGCCAAAATTCGTATCGTAAAATGCACCTGTGTTTCTATGTTCTGCATTTTCATTATACCATTTTCTTAAAAACATCGACGAAACGTCCCTACGGTATTGTAAATAGGTTTTTTACAATTATGAAATATTTGTGTTATTAATATTAATTTAAAAATTTTATCAAAACTGCTAAGTGCTGTGACATTTGAAAAAAATTTCAAAAAAAAAAAAAAATTGCTGATTTCACTAAATTTTTGAAATTTCACGTCCCTTGCCAGAACAGAAGACATTAACCCAGGGTGGTGAAATTTTGAACAGAAGTAACTTATGTATAGGAGCAACTGTTCCGTTCTATTCCAAAAGGATTATAAAAAACTTGCTTTTTCGATCCCTCCTAGTAGGTTAGCTGTGCAAATAATGAAAATCAAAATATCGTGAAATAGCGGAATTTCGGTGTTTTACCAAAAAAATTATAAGTCCGCCATTTGTTCTCAGATTTTGTTAAGTAAGTGCTTATTTTATTTGGAAAAATGCCAGCTATACGTAAAAAAACCAAAATCGCTGTTAGCATCGCGTTTTATATTTTATATGAATTTTTATATGAATTTTTCTGCCACATTTTTACTAAAAAAACGCAGTTTTTTAACCTTTTTAAGCCGCCAACATCAAAACTACTCACCCGATTTGAAAATTTTCTGAGAATGAGTTGTAGACGGCTCAATTTGCTTTAATTTGAGTAGTAGTAGGATCAAATACGTCAAAGAAGACGAAAGATATGCTCAAAATTGTGAGTGTACCTCCAAAAATTAAAAAAAAAAAGTTCAAAAATTTGTATCTCGAAAACCAATCAACAGAAAAATTTTTAAAACTCATTTTCGTGTTTAGTAGGTCAAAATCAATGAGAAAAAGTATGCTAGAAACAAATCACAGAGAAAATTTTGTTATTTGTGACCTAGTGTAATGGGTTGTAAAGAAGTTGTTAAAAAAGTTGTTTAACCACCGTCCCGCAATGTGCGATAAGGAACTTCATTCCAAAAATTATTTCATGCGAATTGGAACACTTTGTGAGAAACCCGTACAAATTTGTTATTTTTGCGATTGGACGCTTCGTTTACGAGACATAGACAATTTTCCTAAATTGTTTATATTTTCGATCAAAAATGGGGATGGGTTACCCTCGGTATCATAAGTATGTTTAAGTTAATTTGTGTCATCCACAATAATAGCTCCTCCAGACAAGTGCCCACAATTGTTTGCATGCGTTTGTGAAGGCGTCAATATTGGCGTCCGATTCAACGATTGTGTTTAGAAGTCTCACTTCACCTAAATTTATGATAATATGTATTCTTCGGAGGCTGATATCTTTACACTTTATTGTTTTTCCACAACTTTGTTTAACACTTTCTGTTTCAAATAATAGTTTTTAAGTAAACTCCTCGTGTAACATTCAAATATGTGTAGTTTCTCTTTAACAGCAAAGCCTCTTGTGAAAAATCGAATACATTACTTTGTAACAAGTGTTTTTACAACAGAAACTAAATTATGATTGAGCACGAATTCTAATATTGTAGTTTTTATTAGTTGTATCTTCCATTTCAGATGAATGAGGTTTTTGAAATACTCAAATTGGTTAATGCAACTAAAATTCGGTAGCAGCAACTTGTATTTAGTAAAACCTATTTTTAATCTATCAATATCATCGCCAAATTATTCTAATGTATAACAATTTTGAATTCTAATGAAACTATAGACTTTGGCATGGAATTTCCAATGCCTGAATTGATTTCCAACTAATCTTTTCCCCGTGTGTACGCCCATTATCAACATCACCAGTTAAAGCTAACTAAAAGCTTTAGTTGTCAGTTTGTTTGGAATTTAAAAATTGTAACTGTTAGCTGTTGTGATATTGACACGTATTAATGAAAATATTGGAATAATTTAATATTTAATATAATTACTCAAAAATTAAAATGTTCGAGCGTGTGGTTGTTTTTTTTTTAACTTAATTTCATTCTTCAATATTTCGATGCCCTTCGGTAGCATCGTTAGGAAGATAAAACAGAGAGTAGATTTACACTGATTTCAAATTAATCCTAAGACATTGTAAATCGTACTACTACAAACTAACGAGTGTTCCAACTCTCGGGCAATGTGTTAACACCTTTCTGTTACACTGTACCTGTTCGATTTCTATGAACACATTGGTAAATAAGAAAAAGAATAGTTTTTGTGCTGGAGGCTATTTTGCTATTGCACCTTCTTTTTTCTTACATCTGCTTGAACATTAGATGTCATATTATTAAAATAAATAAAGCAATATTTAGCTCACTGAAATACTTGTTTTTGTTTTGTCATAAAGAGAGCGACAACAAAAAGTATTGAATTGTATGGAGAACTTATTGCACTCTTTTTCCGCTCTCATATAGAGAGTCTGAGTAAAAGAGCATAAACAAGTCTTATTCTCTTTATATAAATGCACCATTTCGACAATGTTATTACATAAAACAATACAAAAAGCATATATGTTTCAATCAATATTTCACATAAATATTATGAATGGACCAAGTTATGACAAAAGGAGAGTGATTCGTTTTTAATCATTCGCCAGATGTCGCCAGTGTTTTTGAGTCATGAAATTCGTTTCATGAGCTCTCTATACTATTCAATACTCTTTGGCGATGACGACCTGCTTGTTTCTTTGCTGCCGCTACATCAATCCCATCATACTTATTTTCAGGCAGAGACTATTGTTGTACAATAACCACGTACCTATGTAATGCTAACGTTGTGTATTGTTTGCCTGTGTTCACTTTGACAGATTGGCGTACCCGTACCTCTAGATGTTAACACGTCAAAAATAAGGTCAGTTCAAACAAATGTTGCTGTTTCACAGCTTTCCAAAAAGTGTAAACTTGAAATTTTTGACAACAATACTACTAAGTTTTCACAATATTTAATACAATATCGAAATCTTGCCCAATCCATAAATCTTTAACTCGATTAAATTTGTTTAAGAAAAATCTTTACTTAAATTAATCATTCATGTTTTATTTCGTAAAATTTAATTTCTCTTACCTTAATATTAAAATACACAACATTTAATGCTGTGTATTATACTCTATTTGGTAGGCAAATAGTCTACATATTGTTAAAGTAGAGTAAACCAACGCACGTATTCCATTTACAAACAAAATTGGAGGCTTTTGAAGTTTTTCATAAATTTGTGAGCGCATAAAACGTTTTAATATTTAATTAAAATTCATGTGCCACATCACCTATACATACAAAAACACACATACATACACATGAAAACAAACAAAGAAGTCGTACGAACACAGGAGACTTTACACTCTCTCACACACAGCGACAACTTGGGCTCTTTTGTTGGTGCTTTCTTGTGTTACTTTAACGTGTCCTTAGTAGCTTTCTTAGATGCCAACGTGTGTCTTGTTCGTTTCACTCGACGGTGGTGGTTTTGAATGTCGTTTGGGTGAGCAACGAACAATCTTGTAATTTACACATTTGTTTTCATTACATTACACCACGACCTATGTCAAGGTAAAAAAAAATATACGCACTCGTCTTGGTCTGGAAATATCTTACATCCGAATGCGTTATTCTATTCGGTGAATAAAACCGGGTTGGTGTTATTTGTTTGCCACACGACCCAACCAGTCAGTTATATCCACACGTAGGGGAAGAGGAAGAAAATGTTATGGTGTGTTCTAGATTATCTTGCGGATTCTCTTTAACACCTACGCAAACTAATCGGGAAATCCGTGTCCTTTAGGTTAAGGAAACTAGCCGATCAACTACAAACGTTTAAGAGAAACTAACATCTTCACATTATTTAATTCAATTTAAATGCGAAAAAGTTGTATACCACCGAAATACATATGTACATATGCCACAGATGACATATTCAGAGATCGTCGTATATATCGGTATATATACAGCCACTGATACATACCCACTCACACACACTTCTGTACTATTAGCAAACAGCTGACGATGTCCGCAGGAGAAAAACGAATGCCAAACTAAATGGAATTATGGCAATGATAATACGATGTACCTACATTTTTTTTCCTTGATTCTATGCTGGATTACCATCATCTCATGAAAAAAAGCGGCAGAAACCCGTAAAACGCACGAGGTTTTTCCATACACAAAACTACAATACGATTTTGCCTGGTATCTGGTATACAATTTGCATTCTGGTCCGCCTATGACACTAAAGCCTAAGCACATCTCCCGACCAAACCTAGGGGAACGAAGAACATACGCGGCCCACATCCTCTTGGAAAATCAGGGAAAACATCAAAAACAGAAATAAGGAAACAAAATGGAATTGGAAATTTCTTTGTGGGCGGAGGAGTAGGGGTCAAATGTCGAGTTGGACTATGCCTAAAAAGGACGAAAGAAAGAACCTCTAAAAGTAAACAAACAACAAAAGGAGAACTGGCTAAAACGTAATCGACAACGACATTAACAATAACACCAAAAACAACCATAATATCGCAATTCATTTTAGCTACAATCAGATGGGAAGAAAAGTGCCACACAACTAAAAACAACAACCAAAAGCAAAAATAAAAACGAGGACAACGACCATCAGCTATAGCAACAGTCATCATCATTATTATCAATGTGAACTCGCTCCCCTTAAACCCACCCACACTATATACAACCAAACGTATAAACATCATTATGATGTTTCAATTCCAACATAAATTCTCTTAATTGTATGGCGAAAGAGAACACGACATATTAAATGAGAACAACAACACTGTTGCACATTTTCTATACAATCCAGCACTTATCTCTTATCCTGTGCCCAACTTCCGGTTGCAAATGAAAGAGAATTTCATTTCCATTTTTATTACCATTTCACTACAAGCAATTTCAGTCCCCTCAACTTTCGGAGTTCTCGCTCTTAAGTTTCTCTTTGTCCTCTTATTGTATGCGTCATTTCTCCCAAAAATACACGCTTAATATTTCTTAGCTATTTGAGCATTTTCTGCACAACTTTTCTTTTCTTAATGTTTATTTACCCTTTGACATACTTTTTTGCTTTATTATATCACCCACATCTTCGTAGCTGCACACATTCATAGTGAGGATAGACTGAGTGTACATTCATGTGTGTGTGTGTATGTGTTCACGCATACATATATATTTATCAGATACTACGAATCTGTGTCTGTGTGTGTCTGTTATTTGTCTGAAAAAGTTAGTTATAGCAAAAGATATGATATTTGTTATTTCATTATGTTTACACACTTTTTCTCATTAGTTCTGTCGTGTTATGATAAAATGCAATAAATTTATTGTTGTTGGCAAAATTCATAGATTTTCTATCTCAAAGTCATCGTCGTCTATGTAATGTGACTTTATGTCATCACATTTCGTGCATGGATCACATGGAAGCATTCGCCACAGTAATAGAAAAACATGGATGTCCTATGAAATGTTTCATCATATTAAAGAAAATACATTTTGTTGGATGACGAATACCATTTGTTCTCCAAAATACACCGCAATGGGATTGTTTTAAGGAAATTTATATTTCATGATATATATTATATTCATGCATTAAAAGAAAAACGCTTCGTCGCATGGATGAATCATTTTCGTTAATGCTTTTACATTGCTATAGTGAAAAGTGTCGTATATCCGACAATTTGGTAGTCGCTGCAACGAAAAATTTCATACTTGACTTCTGTAATGGACTTTTGTCTGATAGAACATTCAGAGAAAGTGTTACTAAAATAACGTTTGTCAAATATGAAACAAACCCTTGACAATGTCTAGGTAAGAAGCGTACAAGACGATGTTTGAGAAGTTTTGAGTTTTTTTTTATCTGGCAACAATTAGTAATAGCGCTAATCTATTACGCTTGATAACTCATAGCATGAATTGAGTGGAAATTGAGAGGTTTCTTGCCTCGTAAGACTAAATCTAAACTTCCATTTTCGTTCAGAAGCCGGACAATTAACATACCAAAATTTTCTGTGGAAATAAGTGGAAGTTTTATTATATATCATATGCCTAATACTGGTGAAGATATTAAAATTAATTATACCGCATTCACATCTCTGAAAGGTAATATTTGGTTAATTTAATATATTTTTCAATATAGTTCACTATGAATGTTTCGTTAGGGTGTTAGCATATTAGAGAACCACGTGCGGTTTGGAAAAGTTCTCGGGAAGCTGCATAGGAGCATTGAGAGTGATAAATACCGCTTACGTCAGGATTTTAGTTCACAATTACTGAACCACGTTTTCCCCAATTCAGGCGGGCAGATTCTCGTGGAATATTTTACACCTTAACCCACCGTGCAATACATCAGCAATTGGTTGTCATTTTGATTGATAGGAATGCATTGTCATCAGTGGATTGAGCCTAGTTTGGTATAGCTCCCAAAGTTGCTTCGATCATTAATACTTCCGAGAACAAGTGCTACCCTGAACTATTAATCGTGTCGATTACAACTACACCTACCAAGCTACCCATACTTGCGGCGCTGCAAATTCAGGAAAATCCACGAAATTCACGGATAGAGCTTATGTTCACCGAACTAAATAGAAACGACGGTGGACTACCTTCACCCACAACATATATATTTTTGAATAGGATTACAACAAAATTGTAGACTCCCTGACGCATCACACTAGGTACCAGCTTTCCTGGCATTCCCTCTCATCATCAGAGCTTAAATGTTATACCAATTTTATTTTTATACATCCTCCCTTAAGATAAGTACTAATATTGTTTGCTGGGAATTTACAATTGCTTAGTGCAATACGTTTTAATTTTATAAAATGATCAAAAAGTTATTCGTTTTATGAGAACCGATCGAAACTTTCATCACATAACTCATTCAATAAGAGTGTGATAGAATTCACTCAAATATTACAGTTGCCTTTGTGACTTCTACGACTCGCCATGAATCTAATCGAAATTTTAAAAAATTTTGTTAACATAAATAAAAGAGCAGTTGAAGAAATTGCATACCGAGTGATCACTGGCTTAATGACGGGGAGATTTGGCGCTACAATTGAACGGCAGAACCCTCAACACAACAACAATTGCATGATTTAAGAAAACAGTCATGGGGTTCTATATTAAATAAGTAGATCTTATAGGTGTAGTGCTTATATTCATAGTAAGTACAGACACAGATATATGCATATTTTAAAAAGAAATCTTAATAATAAACCCCTCATATTTGGTTTTAATTTCAGGACCTAAATACGACGGCCACAATAACACTCAACCCCTCAACTACCACAGTCTTCTCCAGACGAGTGTTTCAACATGGAATGGATATAATCTATTTAGCAAATTGATACCACTTTCGAAACAAAAATTAAAAAAATTGTTATTAAGACACCTGCAATGTAAAAAAAAAAAAAAAAAACCGTTTCCCATTACATCGCATAAAGGGATTGGGGAGAGCTTCTCACAATCAGTGAGCTCTGCGCTTTCTAATTTTTCCTCACTGATTGGGACCTACAGCTTTTACACCGATTCCGAACGGTATTTTGAGAAGCTTTTTCATGGCCAAATACTCGATAGTGTCGCCGTCACTAAGCGAGGTGACCGCCGTCGAAAGAAATTTTAGGTGGTCAGAGCAGGGATCGAACCCAAGATCTCATGTACAAGAGGCGCGCACACTACGCATTGCACCACCGACGGCTGCAATGTATTACTGATAGTGTAATTCTGTAAAATTGTCAATACAAAAAACATTCATTGCAGCAATGACACAAAATCATGGTAGTAATGAAAAAAAATCATTGCAACAATGACTCAAATTCGTTGTAACAATTAAATAAATTCATTGCAAGAACGATATTTATTTATTGCAAATATAAAACAAATTCATTGCAGCAACGAAACAAATTCGTTGCAATAAAGAAACAAATTCATTGCAGCAAGAACTATACTTTCACCACAATAACGCACAATTTGCAGTCGATGAATACATTTTCATAGCGGGAATGAAACTGTACGTTAGCTCACTTTCGATGACAAAAAGTTGTTGGGGTGATGAACATTTTCATCCCTGTGACGTTGCTTTCCGTTCAGTGTGCCCTCTCCTTTTCCTGTATGTCAGTTGATGCAGGAACATAAAAGGAGTTAAATTACACTACATCATAGTAATTTTTAGACCAAATTAGGTTTGGAACGTTTTAACCCGAGTTCAACTGGCTGGGTATGACGATATCTGTCGTAAATACTATTCGATGACCATGAATATTATAGGCAAAATCTTAATTCGTGCCTGAAAATGGGCATTCTGCCCTTGCACCTTCTGATTAATTTATTATTTATTTCAAAACATTTTCCTTAAAACAGCATCCAGACAATTTGTCCACAAAATAGTGTAGAATCCATAGCATTAAATTTTACATATCGCGCATTTGCGACAGGAAAGTCATAACTCACAAAACATAATTTGGTGTAAAACGAATTTGAAAATTCCAAATTGCATAGGATTGTATGGAAAGTGTTAGTTTAAAACTCCCCTCATTCCGAACTTAAAAAAAATTTTGCTATTCAAATCAATTTATCTGATAAAACTAGATAGGGAGAATATTTTGTATTATTCGGTCCAAAAAGATAAATTTTGAGTTATGACGGTCTTGTCGCAAATGAGCGAATGACAGTTTTCTAAATGATAAGTTTTTATACGGGGTGGGTCATATTAGACCTACCAATGTTAAACCCCAGTAACTTTTTTGTTTTCTAATATAATTGTGTTTTTTTTCTTTGCAGGTTATAATTGAGTTCTTGGAAATTTATAATTGATAGATACAGTACACAACGACGTGTTAAAATTATCGAATTTTGTTTATTCTTGTCAAAGATCAATGGTAATGACGCAGCGAAAGTATCGTCAACATTTTAATTATTATGTCAATAAGCAAAACTATAGATTGTGGGGCTCTGAAAATCCAAGTTACATCCACGCAGATTGTTCGGTGTGGTGTTATGGTCGATAAAGTTATCGGCCTATATTTTTTCGAGAATGAGGAGGGAACGCCAGAAGCGATTTCCGGGGTTTGTTAGAGAATAATGATTGACAACGCTTTGCGGCCAATGGTGAAGCAACATCATAATTTGTGGTTCCAACAAGATGGAGCGAATGCGCGCACTGCAAGACAAACTATGGATTTGTTGCGAGAAATTTTTGGCGAACATTTGATTTCAAAAAAATTCTGATTTCCCTTGGCCACCTCGTTCGGCAGATTTAAGTGCGCCCGACTTTTTTTATGGGGATATTTAAAGGACAAAGTGTATGTCAATAAGTCAGACACAAAGAGTTAGATAAAGCAGAATGTTCGAGACTAAATTCTGAGCATGAAACCAGAAACATTTCGTGGCGTTATGGAAAACTGGCTTAAAAGAGCCAATGTTTGTATCGAGCAAAAGGTTTTGCATTTGTCTGATTTGATATTTCATACATAGTCCCCCTCAATTTCTATGAAATGTATTTAATATATAAAAACAATTAATAACAAATTTATTATTACAAAAGTTATATGTATTTTAGGTCTCATTTGGCCCACCCTGTACATAAACTAATTAGAGATAGAGATAAATGTTCGAAATTATGTTAAAATGTACCCGACCAAAAAAAAAACAATATGGCGGCGATATCGTCATGATAGCGCGTGGTAGAAAAATTTTATTTCGGCAACAATCATTTTCGTATTGCGGAAGTTACCCCTGCCGGGGAAACTGTTACCCGAAAGCAATACTCCCAAGCAAGACTTCCAGAAGATAATATCGCAATATTCCCAGATAATCACTATAAAGACAGTTTAGAGATATCACCCGAATATCATCTCAGACACTGAAAGAACGTACGAGGGCGGATCAATAAGTCCGTGACGTTTCGAACTTCCCTCATAGTTATTTGCAATGCAACACTGCTCCAATCAGATACCACATGTTAATAGACAACTGTCAAATTTTGAGCAAGTTCCGTCATTTACTTTGCGTTTAATAGCTGTTCCAAATATACAACCTCGTGCATTTTTTGAAAAATGGAACAATGTAAATTTCGAGTGCTCATTAAACATTATTTTTTAGGAAAAAAACCCCGTCAATCAAACCAAGGAAAATCTCGATAAATACTATGGGGAATCTGCACCATCTAATGGTAAAAATGTGGTTTACTGACTTTCGATGTGGTCGCACAAGTACAAATGACGCTGAACGTTCTGGACGGCTAATTGAGGTCAATACACCCGAAAATGTCGAAAAAATCCACGGTATGGTGTTGGCCGATCGAAGAGTAAAAGTGCGTGAGATTGTTGATGCCATATTAATTTCGTATGGCAGTGTGGTTTCGATTTTAAATGATCAGTTGGGTTTAAGAAAGCTGTCTGCAAGATGGGTGCCGCGTTTGCTCTCAGTTGACCATAAATGTACGGGTGCACACGTGTGTATTTTCAATGGCAAAATTCTATGAATTGCGCTACGAATTGGGACCTCATCCGCCACATTCTCCGGCTTTAGCCACCAGTGACTATTTCCTATTTCCAAGCCTTGGAAAAAGAGATTTAGCTCCAACGATGAAATTATTGATCAAACAAATGCCTATATTATGGATCTCGAAAAGTCCCATTTTTTGGAAGGGCTACAAAAATTGGAGAAACGTTGGACTAAGTGTATTGAGCTAAACGGAGATTATGTTGAAAAAAAATATTTTGTTGCAAACAAAAATGTGTTCTATTCAAAAACTCACGGACTTATTGATCCGCCCTCCTATCCCTAGATAAAGTCCTAGCAGACAAAAAGAAGACAATATATTTTAATTGTACAAGCATAATAATTTTTGATTTTGTAGTTTTGTAAGTAAGAATATTAGAGGTAAAATTAGAATGTAATATGGAAAAATATAAAATTTATAAAATCGTATAGTAGGAAACAGAGAGTTCAGCTTCTTGATGGCTTTCTCCGGGGATTTTTGATATCTTTCCTCTGCTGTAGACCCAATATATTGTTGAAGGTTTGTGGCCCAGGGCGGGCTCAACACTGCCTTCTCGGCTACGGCATAGATGTATTTAACCTTATTGTACTCCAACATTTCTTTTCGCATTGGTTTCTGGTTAATATCGCCTGCATCGTAACCGAACTTACGGTGAGTTTACACGCAACAGTGCGAGGCAAGACAGTTGACAAAATGTATTAGTTGTCAAAACAAGAAAAACTTCTTGTGTGACGAAGGCGTCTAGCCAGTTATAAAGACAGTAAAGTTTTACGATACCGCTGACTAGGTCGATTCGTGTAAATTTCGAGCTCTGATTTTGTTTACATTGGACTGAAATCTTAGTCGTACTATAATTAGATTGATATTTGGTGTTGCATCTTGGATTTGTGTTATCTTGATTTTGTATTTATAAATTACCCATATAAAAATAAATTATCCCAATTTCTGCTGTTGCGTTTTACCTTATGTCGCCACTCAATTACAAAGCTCAATGTTACTCTGCAAAATTACAAATGTATGCATGTTTATATGTATGTACTGTCAAACAATATTTCAATAAATCCTACCAAATGTATCCAAATAAAAATACATTTTCCCAATTAACTTTTACAAATTAACTTACTTTATTTTAATTGACTATTTTACAACCTCATGAGGTTATATGTTGTACTCATATTAATTAAACAAACAAATTTCAACATATTCCTTATATTGGCTCTGTCCTTCGCCTATTCTCGCCAGTTGGTAACACCAACGCATTTCCAGGGTATTTCCAGGGGAGTCTTGGTAGTCCTCTTTTCCTGCTTCCATCGGGTACGTTATCGAAAACCTTTCGCGCTGGCTCGTCTTCATCCATTCTGATGACATGGCCTTGCCAACGCAATTGGCCTAATATGATTCCCCCAGCTATGTCCACGTCAGAATACAAATGATATAGCTGTTGAGCGATCCAAGAAATGCGACGGACAGGATATGGGTGCACCAGAAAGAAAAACTTCGATATTTACTACAGCTGCCATGAGCGAAAGCACGAATTTGATTTATAGTTGGCGAGAGACTGCGACACCTAGTTTCAAGGTTCAACCCAGCGAGTGACCGCATAACCACAATTCGTGTCAAAGCGAAATATTTCAACATCTATTTAATTTGTGTGCACCCACCGACAGAGGGTAAAGATGATGAGGTCAAAGAAACATTTTCTGAGCGTCTGGAGGAAGTATATGAACGCTGCCCTGACCACGACATTAAGATTATTTTAGGCGATTTTAATGCCAAATTAGAAAAGGAAAGTGTCTTTCGACCTACCATCGGTAATCACAGTCTACATGATCAGCGGACGAAGAACCAGATTGATTACTTGGTAATAGACTCAGATCATTACCTGGTGGCTGCGAAAGTTCGCACAAGACTGAGCAGGGCAAAAAACGTACGAAGCCGAACACAGAAAAAGCTATCGACAGAAACTCTCCTTGATTGAATAACGGACCTAATAATGGGCTGCCCTCCTGCAAGGACGAGAATGGGAATCTGGTGACTGAGAAGCAGTGTGTGCCACTTTTCAGCACTATTCCACTCAGATTCTTCCACTTAAGATCAGGAGGTAATGACATTGGAAGATAGTGTAGATTGTACCTACCCAACCAAGACGAGATTAGAACGGCGATCTCCCGCCTTAAATATAATAATAAAGCCGCTGGTGCGGATGGCCTACCCGCTGAACTTTTTAAGGCAGGTGGCGAAGGACTGCTAGCCCACATGCATCAACTTATATGCGGTATATAGCTGGGGGAATATATGCCCAACGATTGGAGTCTCAGTGTATTATGTCCTGTATTCAAACAGGGTGATCCGTGTGTCTGGTCCAACTATCGCGGTATCAGTCTTTTATCCATCGCGTATAAGGTCTTGTCGAACGTATTATGCGAAAGACTACAGCCAATTATTGAAAACCTGATTCGATCTTATCAGTGTGGGTTTAGACCGGCCAAGTCCACGACTATATTCACGCTACGCCAAATCCTGGAAAAGACCTACGAAAAGCAAATCGACACATACCACCTGCTTTCGATAGCCCCATAAGGGGAAAACTGTACGAAGCTATGTCTGAACTTGCTATTACGGCAAAACTGATCCGCCTCTGTAGAATGACGCTGACCAACACCAAATCAGCAGTGAAAGTGGGGAAGGACCTCACTGAACCATTCTGAACAAAGCGGGGGTTTAGACAAGGCGACACACTTTCGTGCAATCTCTTCAACTTCTTAATGGAAATAATAATGAGAAAGGCTGCAGTAAATACGAACAAGACCATTAACATCAAAAGCCATATGTTGCTGGAATATGCTGATGACATAGACATCATTGGGCGAAATTTGCGACAGGTTACTGCAGTATTTTCAAGGATCGAAAAGGAATCGGAGAAGGTGGGTCGAAACAAAAATGTGGGCGAAACAAAATTAATGACGTCAAAAAACGGCAGTACTCACCGTTTTCTCTTTTTTGAAACTAATATAAAGCTAATAAATAATCTTTATATTAAAAAGGTCTTGAGCTTGAATAAATTTAGAAAATTGTAAGTTTTAAAAACAGACCGACTAGAAAACTCCCGCAAATGATGAAAGTTGACGTAGAGCACCGCGAGCTTGAAACAACAATATTGTTAAAGACAATCCTCTGTTTTGTTGTTTTGTAATGACAAAACAAAAATAAATCACTCCGGTTTAAAGACGGAATCACAATGCAAGCAATAGGCGTTCGCAATGTAAGCAACAGTTTACTTCGAATCGAGATGTTGGCTCTAATAGGCGATACCAGTATTACGACCAATATATCAAGGCAACAATAAAATATATTTTGTTTTCGTGTCAAAGTTAACACTAATGTATGTCAAGAATAAAAGTAAGCCAGAAATTACAGAAACCAAATACATTTGAATTTGAGTTTTCATGTATTGAACAGACGTAAAAGCAAATCATTTAAGTTGTTCTTATAACACATCCTCTATTAGCTGCATCATGATTCAAATGTCACATCCAAGATTATATTTTGAATATTAAAAAATGTTAATGTATTTAAACATATTTGCTATTAAAAGATTCTACATATAAAATAACGGTTTATAATGCATCTTTTAATACAAATGGGTTCAATTTTCATTGATGTTTTTAAGTTTGAAAATGAATTTCGAAGTACAGCGCCATCCACCGCTGACTAGTATATTATTCATTCGAACAAATATGTTGCTGGAGTAGAAATAGACCAACTTCAGCGACAAATTTCAGATACATTTTGTAAAAAAAAAAAAGAAAATACATTAGGTGAAATTCTGTGTGTGAGAACGAGTTGGCATGACAAACGAAACTGTCGCTGGCATTGTGAATGCGGCTTTTTTTTACAGCGCCATCTAAGCAACATTTTCAATAGGCGTTCGCAATGTAAGCAACAGTTTATTTCGAATCTAGATATTTTTTCTAACAGGTGATATCAGTATTACGGCCAACATATCAAGGCAACAATAAAATATATTTTGTTTACGTATCAAAGTTAACGCAAATGTATGGCAACAATAAAAGTAAGCCAGAAATTACAAAAACCAAATATATTTGAATTTGATTTTTTATGTATTGAACAGAAAAAAAGCAAATAATTTAAGTTGTCCTTATAACACAACCTCTATTAGTTGTCTCACGATTCATATGCCATAAATGTCACACCCAGGTTTATATTTTGAATATTAAAAAATTTTAATGTATTTAAACATATTTGCTATTAAAAGCTTCTACATATAAAATTATGTTTTATAATGCATCATTTAATACAAATGGTTTCAATTTTCGTTGATCATTTTAAGTTTGAAAATAAAATTCGAAGAACAGCGCCATCTACCGCTTAATATTATATTACTTATTCGAACAAATAAGTTGCTGGAGTAGAAATATACCAACTTCAGCGTCAAATTTGAGTTAAACTTTTGTAAAAAACGAAAAGACATTATGTGAAAATCTGTGTGTGAGAAAGAGTTGACATGAGAAATGATACTGTCGCTTGCATTGTGAATGCGGCTTAAAACCGATGGTGTTTCCAATGTTAGTGCTTGGTATTATAGCACAAATATGAGGAAGAAGCAAGAAGAAAAAAATTAAATTTTTAACTACAAATTATTTTTTATTCAAAGAGATCTTTGAAGATGTAAACAAGTATGTTATATGTAAAACTATTCTTCTAAGAAATAATTTCAGATCGAATCGTATATATATAAGTCAAAAATTATGAGGCAGAGCCCGAGCAAAAACGTAGAACACTAACAAAAATATATATAGCTATGTTCAATAAATGAATTATTTTCAAAATCGGCCACTGGATGCGATTTTCGAAAAAGTGTGTATTTACTTCTCTATTAAACGCGGTCATGTATCTTATTTCAAAAGTGACACAGATTCCATTGTGGTTTTTCACACTGTTTCGCCATTTAATTTCAATCACAATAACTCCCGTAAAACCCTACCAATCAGATTTCTTGTTACTCTACATTTCATAAAACCTACGAAAAGTGTGATTTAGGTCACACCCATTTTGTTACCTACCATACAAATGTTGTGATGACAACTAGTTGGTCCACCCAATATCTTCCGTAAACGCACCGATCACAATGAAATTTCACAGTAGATACTGTCTGCGCTGTAGAAAATGGGTCAATGGTTTTCCACTTGACAGTTTTACGGGTACTGTCGGGTACTGACATCCGATCTTACTAAAATTCTGTACTTTTCTATTACTTTAGCTAACACTGTAGAACAAACTCAATTTTTTTCCAAAATTACAAGGTCCAGCCTATAAATTTGGATAGAGGAGACAAAAACAAGCCACGTGAATCGGCGTTTTGAAAGTTTACATATGGGTTTCATTCTAGGGGGAGGTAAAATTTCACCCAAATGCAAATTTTGTATTGTCAATCGCCATAGAAAATCGAATAAAGCTTACGTGTAAAGTAGATGGTGTGTTCAGCAAATATATGTAAAATATTATGGAGAACAATTTTGTAGAATATGTTAACCCTCTAGCTCCTCAAGGTATGGGTCTTTTGTGTCCTTTTTTTAAAAAAGAGGGAAAAACACAATTAAAACAAAAATGATAAAATTTTCGCCGTAAAATTTTACTATAACTCCCTGAATACACCAAAACGGAAAATTCAACCAGAAAGTCAGAAATAGGACACAACAAACGAGAGCTTAGAGTTAATTTCGCATTCATTACGAATTTTATTTTAAAGTAGATACCCCAAAAATTTAGCATGAAAAAAAATTCAAATTTAACTAAAAATCAGTAATATCTCTATTATTTTACCTTCGACAGAAAATTTGGATAGGAAGTATTCATTAATTATATATTCTTTTAGCTGTAGGCAATTCCACTGCATTATCATACAATGTCCAGCATATCTGTCTGTGTTTTTTTTGTCTCCTCTATCAAAATTTATAGGTTGGACCTTGTAATTTTTTTTGTGTTGTACAGTGTAATTATGCCTATAATGCTCCAAAATAAAAATTCCTTTTTATTTCATTTTCCCAACGTTTCGTTTATATTTCGTTGTAGACTTCTTCATTGAACTTCGTCTAATAAATAAATCACAATTATTATATTTTATATACTTAAATAGGTTACATTGATTAACAACTAAAACATGTAAAACAACATAAACATCAACTTAAAATTAATATCGCAGGAAGATTTTAAATTATCGCTACAGCATAACTAACGCTTAAGTGATCAGTGTCTTCTTTATGATTCATCGTTGTGTCTATTTGTTGTTGTAACCTGAGGCATTCCAGTGTGAGCACGCTTTGTCCAATATCTTTACATTCTCAAAATCAGCTGAGTTTCCAGCCTCTATGATGTGTTGTGAAGGTGCAGTTGTTTGTTTACCTTTATCTATGTCATTTTTGTATTCTTCCATTCTCGTTTGTAATGTTCTCTTAGTCGTTCTTATGTAGATGAGACTGCATTTATTTTTCTCCTGTCAATTTGCAAGGTATTTCACATACGACATGCGTTAGTGACTACTTTACTTAGTATCCTATTGGCCCTGTAGGCAAAACATATGTTCTCCGTTGTGCTGATTGTCCTGAGGTTTTCGTCGTCAACCAATCCTGGGATGTATGCTACACTCGTAAAATATCCGTTCCCGGGGGCGTCATATAATGTTTTCCGTTGTCCTCCATTCGCATGTACTCGGCGCGTTTAATTTCTGTCCTTCAGACCCCAATCAACTGGTATATTAGTTGTACTGGAAAGCTATCATCGTGTAGAATGTTAGTTATTTTCCTCATGTTTTCGTTATGAAATTTTTCGTCACTTTTTGTCAGTACTCTTCTTATTATACTCTTCGCAGTGTTTATAATATGTGACTTTGGTTTTGTTGAGTTGAAGTTTAGAATTCGGCCCGACAATATTGCCTTGGTGTACCAGTCAAAACGAATTGTATTTCCCTTTCGTAGTAATTTCGCGTCTAGATAGTTTATTTCGCCATTAATCGCCTTTTTAATCGTAAATTTTATCTTCGAGTGTTGTCTGTTAAGGGTTCTCAAGATCATTTCCGCATCGTCCTTTTTCGCCCATTTTGACACCTCTCAGACAAGTCTTGGATGTATAATTAAATTTAGTGTATTCAATAATGCCGCGTAAATATTGAGTATTATCGTATTTACCAAAATATTCCCGTTACTAAAGGTCAGCGGAAAAAAACTAAATTTTGGATCAACCGTTTTATATGTAACCCTGGAGACAATTCATGACATAGTGGAAGTTAAAAGTCGGTTCACCAACTAAAACTTTTGACCTTGTTTCGAAAGTGGATGGATGAATGCCGCATGCCTAATAAAGAGGATAACGTTTAAATCCAAACAGTTTTGATTCTATGTTCGAAGTTAAGACCCCTTGTTAAATACTTTTAACATGTTGCTGGCGTATGCTGATGACATAGACATCATTGGGCGAAATTTGCGAGAGGTTACTGCAGTATTTTCAAGAATCGAAAAGGAACCAGCGAAGGTGGGTCTGGGTGTTAATGAGGGCAGGACAAAATTGATGGTGTCAACGACTTGGTCCGCACTTGAACGTTGACAACCGATTTAATTTTGAAGTGGTAGATGAATTTGTCTACCTTGGATCCGCCCTTAACAAGGACAACAACGTCAGCATGGAGATAGATAGGAGAATTGTGCTTGCAAATATATGTTATTTTGGGCTCAGCAAGCAGTTTAGGAACAAAGCCCTCTCTTGACGGACAAAAGTCCAGCTATATCAGACTCTCTCATATCGCAAGCGGATGAAAACACCTGGGAGTTTTCGAGAGAAAAATTCTCCGTAAAATATATGGTCCTGTTAGGGAAAACGGTGAGTACCGACGTCGCTGGAACGTAGAGCTATATAATCTCTATTCTGACGTGGACATAGCTAGACGAATAAAAGTCTGCCAATTGCGTTGGCTAGGCCATGTTATCAGAATGGATGAAGATGAGCCAGCGCGAAAGATTTTTGATAACGTGCCCGATGGAAGCAGTAAAATAGGACGACCAAGACTCCGCTGGAAAGACCAGGCAGAAGAATCCCTCCGTATCCTTGGCGTTACCAACTGGCGGAAAAAGGCGAAAAATAGAGCCAGTTGGAAGAATATGTTGAAATTTGTTTAATTTGTTAATATGTGTAAGACGTCTGACCGCATGAGGTTGTAATATAGTCAATAAAAGTAAAAGTGTTAAATACCTTAGCACTGATGTGTGATGATTCGTGCAGAAATAGGTAGAAAGAAATTACAACATTGCAGTTCTTTTATTTCCTGCAAGGAGCGGATTTATGTAACTCAGCAGGTATTACTAACTTACGGCGATGCAAACAAAAACAGCTCGTTATGGATACGGGCTTTACGCAACAGAGATAATATATTTCTCCAAAGGGTCAGACTTTTGCCTTCCCTCTCCAGTTGGTAATACTAAACCTTTGCAGGAATTTTTCGGCCTTATCCTTCTAGCAAAGTCTGTTTCATCATATATTTGGGCTTCCTTCGTGTACGTTGTCGAATACCTTTTTCCTTGGCTCTTCCACATTCCTTCAACTGACAATACCTAGACAGTGGAGTTGCGATAATTTTATGTATCTGCTTAACTACGTCGATGTCGGCATACAGTTAATACACCTCGTGGTTCATACATCGTCGATACTCGCCTTTGTCCATAGGACCACATATTTTCGGAATATTTTCTCTCGAAAACTCCCAGACCTGTTTCGTCAGCGTGCGATACGACCCACAATTCTAAGCCGTAAATCAGGACAGGTTGTATGAGAGTCTGATATAGCTGGATCTTCGCTTCTCGATAAAGGGCTTCATATCAGGAGTGCTTGGTTAGCCCGAAACAACACCTGCTCGAAACCCAATTCTTCGTTGGGAGAGGCTGGCATTATTGCTTTTGTTCCTTGGCAAATCCGAGATAAACAACTTGGCCCACTACCTACACTGAACGGAAAAGCATCGTCACAGGGATGAAAATGTTCAACACCCCATCAACTTTCGTCATCGGAAGTGAGCTAACTTACAGTTTCATTCCTGCTACGAATATGTGTTCATCAACTGCAAATTGTTCTTCACTACGAAGAACGTGTGGTTGTTGCTCCAATGAATTCCATTCATTATTGCAACAAATTTGTTGCTGCAATGAATTGGTTTCATTACAGCAATGAAGTTGCTTTAGGCGCGACCGAATTAAGGTTAAAACACCAAAACACGAACATGGTATTACGATTTGTACCGTCACGCTCATACACACACACAAATGTTCACCCAGCGGACCAAAACGTATACGATATCGCATACGAGAGTTACGCGAAACTTTTGCGGGTAAAACTCTCGAAAACAGATCCGAAAACGATCGGAAAATGAATCATCAGTCGCTCAGTTTGTGGCAGTAAAAGTTTCGTTTACGGATGTCTTGCAAGAGATTCGTTTGCGAGACTTTTGCAATATCTTTTGCGAGAACAACACGAAAAATAAAACAAAATGCAATAGCCAAAACTTTGTTGTTGTGTCGTGTGCCAGCACGTGTGTGCCTCTGTTTGGCGCACGACACAACGACAACAATGTTTCTCTCTTTTCGTCCGTTTAGCACCCGTTTTTAAACCAGTTTGCGAATATTTGGGCGAGTTTAATTTCTCCCCCGGTTTTGGTCGGGTAAATACTCGCTTCTGAGCCCGTTTGCGAGCATTTAGCGTAACACTCGCTAAGGCTCGGTTTTTTGCCCGCTGGACAGTTACATATTTCGGTGTAGTTTTTCTTCTATCGATGCGTTACTTTATTTGCTGTCGTGTTGCTCCTTGCATTCTGTTTGTTTTTCTATTTTATTTATAGATACACAATTTACACAAACGATCACAGCAAACACATAAATTCACGCAATTTATTTTTCAGAATAAAATATTATTACTTTACTAAGTTGAAGTAATTAGTTTTATAAAATGTATTTAAATTATTCCGGCGAGAAATATGTCTAACACTTTCGGTTGTTGCAAATGAACTGATTTAAGATGTGTACGTGACCCAGCACTCACGCTCACCATTTCCTCTTGTTTGCCTCTTTTTTACGCTCACTCATTTTTTTGACTGCTCTTCTCTCTTTATCTTCATAAAGACTAGTTTCATTGCAATAACGAAATTGTTTGGTCAATTATAAATGTCGACAAATCTCCGAAATAACTTAATAATAAAAATAGTCAATAGAAAGTAAGAGAAACACCAAATATCATTACATATTTCGAATCTCATGCACTTCCTTTTTTTTTGTAATTTTTATCCCATTTTTCTACACAATTCAAATTAAATAAAATTGTTGCCGGGACGAAAAGTAAGTTCTTGCAGCAACGAAAAGAAAAATTGTCAAAGAAATCATGTATCAAATTTTTCGTTCCAGCGACTACCAAATTGTCTGATATGCGAAACTTGTCATTGTAGCAACAAAAAACATTAACGAAAATGTTTCATACATACGACGAAGCATTAGTCTTTCAGTGTAGAAGTTATAACGGTTAGCAAAGTTCAACCTTTCCTCCATACGAATGGAATTTCTCCTTCTTGAACCCATTAATTTTGTCTTGTTCTCATTTACAGTCAACCCCAATTTTTCTGATTCCTGCAAAATTTTCGAAAATGCCGCAGTTGTTTGAAGCACAGCTCGCCCAATGATATCTACATCATCAGCGCACGCAAACAGCCTAGTAGCGACCCCAAGTTCATACATACTTTTGTACAGCCTTCTTCGTATCGGGCTATCGAATGGAGCTTATTTTCCAGGATTTGGCGCAATGTGAAAATGTGTCGAATTGTGGATATTTCCCAATTTCCGAACATGCACTCGTCCAAATTTTGCATATGAGCTGGTCCATGCACGCAATCAGCTCATCATCATCAATCTCAAAAAGCTCTGATGGTAGTCGATCAGCACATGCCGCCTTATTGTTTTTAAGTCAGGAAATTAATGTTCTTACCTCGTCTTGATTATTAGGGGGAAATCGATACCATCTCTTTATATTTTGCTCAATTCCTTCAACAGCATTAGAATTTTCGAGGACACGAATCAACAGAATAGTTAGTTCCATGTTCCCAATAAACTAGGTACCCCTAGATTTTCGTCTTTATCTTTACAGAGTCCATGTTCTTTTTTGCAATTTTGTACATTTTTCGCGCTTCGTTGCACCCTTTGTACAACGCCGTTATCCCCCTAAATATTCAGTTAAAATCACTAATTTATTTTAAAGCGCTCTTGCGTTACAACTGGTTGACGCATTAATATACTACTGTTGCATGGTTTGCCCTGAAATGGGTTTTCATAGTTTTTATAAAGTCGGAAATGTGTTTCCACTCGTCGGGAAACGGTCTGTTCTACCTCTTAACTGTAACTACAGAGATTTCTCTTCACTGGAACAGAAATGGGTTTGAGAAGCAATAGAGGTCACTACGAGCTCTGTAACCCACTCTCAAACGAAAAAATGCCTGCTGTCTCAAACTCATATGGCACCTGTGTTGCTACATGGAGCAGAAATCTGGACCAACTATCATGCAGCTGAAACAACACTGAGGGACTTCGGGAACGAGGTCCATTTAAAAATATATTTTCCAGGTTGGAGAGAGACGTGGAGACGTTGACTGAGACCTTAATAGAATGAACGAAGAATACCCAGCGCGTAAGGTATTAGAATGACCAAGACTGTTCTTCACGAACCAGGTGGATGAATCTCAGCAAAATCTTCATGTGACAAACTGGAAAGAAAATGCGAAAAATGGAACCGGTAGCAAACAAATGTTGTGTCAGGCTCCTGCTCCAAATAGATTGTTAAATCTTGAGTAAAATAAATTAATTTTCAAAAAAAATATTAATACCGTATAAAAAATATCCCATTTTCTGAAAGGATATTATATTAGAATTCGTTGCAACAGATGTTTACAGATTATGATGAAATACTATAATAATGTAAATTCTCTTAAAAAGGAGCACATGAATTAAACCCAGTAGCATTGACTTCTTCTGAAGTACAGCAAACATTATGCCGATCCTTAAGTAGATTAATTCATACATTTTATCCTGAAACTGATTGCGTCTTTTCTTATTGATTCCTTCTAGCCATTTTATAGTCATATCCCCATAATATTAAGCGAAATGTCACAAACAGTAGGGGTGCATTATGATAAATGACCATGTCAAAGTGAACGTGAACGTGAACGGAAAATCACATTGATATCTTATCAAATAAAACTCATCCATAGTACCCTTCATTTTACATATTAACACTGCAGTCGTATCACATGTGTTCCCATACCCTTAAGCATGTGCAACATGCCTCATAAAGATGCAACACAATCCATTTGCAAATTTTATTATGATGACGATGATGACAGACAGACTGGCAGGCAAGCAGGCAAGCAGGCCAGGCAATTGGGAAGGCAGTTCATGAAACATTTAAAATAAAATGCACTTTAACAATTAATACAGTAAAATTTATCATTTTAATTTAATACCATTCGAGAACATAAGAGACTCTTCTTTATTTGATGGTTTTGCCCAGCAACAACTGCAACAGTTGCATCTTCAATGATACTGTAGCCGCCAGAGCCTTTAACTACAGTGACTCTAAAGTGGTGGTAGGGAGACAATTTATACAGTCCAATTCACCCACAATAAAGAACTTGGTTGCACCAGCAAAAAAAATAAAATATAACAAGAGCTCCGTAAGAAATGCATCAGACACATGTACGTATGGCTGCATATGGGCATGTGTGTGTGTGTGTGTGTAACAACTTGCATGGGCTTTAATCATTGCAACTGCTTTTATATAACATACGTGGCGGGAAAAAGCAGCAGTCAAATGCAAATAAAAATATTGCAAATGGCACACATACTTATATACTTATACACTTTAAACCGATATGGTACAACATTAAACGTATACAATAGGGTGTACCTTTTTGCGGTACACTTTATACTAAAATCTGTCCTCTAAATCGAGTTAGGCACCTTGTAGATTAGGCAATAAATATTCACTAACTACGAAAATAGTGAGTAGCAACTGCTTTAAATCCACTCATTGGCGATACTGAGCAAACATCGTCTACTAGCACACAAATGTGGATCATATATTTAGTTCCTTTGATTGCAATGTAGATTATAACATAAAAAGTTTTAGTCCTTAGTACGTTAGCTTTTAGCTCTAAACAATTCGTCCGATATTATTTAAATTTTTACTCTTAAACACAAATACACATTTTCATGTAAATATATTCAGAGTACTCTGAATACTTTTTCAAACTCTGCCTTCAAACTTATATATGTCAATTAAAATGTAATGTCGCTGTAGTATTGAATTTTATTAAACTAATTTAAAAAATTTTGACCTCACCCTTCAAGGTTGTACCTTTTCTAGGAGAAGAAAAAAAACAGAAATATTGCACTTTCTTTCGGCTGTATTCTTCCTTTTGATTTTTTCTCTCTCCCGTAACTCGCTGAGAGGTCAGACAATGCTAAAATTTTTGCAGTTTTTGAGTGCAACATTGTTAGAAAAGAACACAAAACCTTGAAGTAAGGTTTCACTTTTTTCATAAACGAACACCAAATAACACGCTTGGGGCAAAGGTCAGAAAAACTGTTGAAATTTTTTGTCTGAAACGACATCGCCATAAGTTTTGCCCAAATTTCGTTGAATATATAGGTTTTGTTATGTTCGCTATAATTATGAATGTGTAGTTCAAAAAAGCTGTTGTCCCATAACATCCTATGAAGGGATTGTGGATAGCTTCTCACAATCAGTGAGGTAGGTATGCGCTTTCTAGAACTGGTTGGCGAAATATGTTATCTTCGTTTTGTAAGGTCTCTGACCCCCCGGGGTTGTCCGAGACCGGATAAGTAGAATGGGACCTACAGTTTTACACCGGTTCCGAACGGTATTTAGAGAAGCTTTTTCATGGCTACACGCTGAAAAATAACGGTCTGTCTAACATAGTCTCCCAAACATATTCTGTAGCAGCCATGTATATATTTGGAACACACTTCAAACATTCATATGTTTGGAAGTCCCAAACTCACTTGTATTTAAATGTAAACAGTATCATGTTTACTGGTATACTTTTACGTAGAAACATTCGTTTTTCATCCCAAACATCCACATCCTTACGTGGAAACATATGCGTATTTCCTCAAAAATATAATAATATTTAGAAATAAATTATTCTTCGATTTCAATATATATGTATTATTTATTATAATTTATAAATAATAATTTAATAGATTAAAAACGGCCCTTTTTACATTTATTTGCATTGAATGCATTATTTGTTTTTTTTTCATGAAATGATATCTGCTGCTCTTTTTCTTTTTGTTTTCAGAAGGTTTCAACTATGCGTTAGTTATCACTACCCGTTGGTACACAAACAATATACTTATATACAAATCTAGTTCATGCAAGCCAGGCTTGGATTAATTACTTGTGGTTTATTTATTACACTTAATTCACAACTGGTCCGCTGTTCCGATTTTCTCAGTAAAAGCTCGGACAGGCAAAGGGCTCCACGTTGTTCCCCTTTCCAGTTTCTTTCCTTCTCACTTTGGTAGCACACATCCATATATACGAAACACAAGCAGAAAAACCAAAGTAACATCACAAACCATTTAACCGCCGAGCCTTCGTTTATTCTTTTTTCACTGATCAAGCGCTTTTGATATCTCTGTTCTCTCTGTTCGATGAACCATTGACGACTGAATATATGAAACTAAAACGGAATATACTCGTATCAGGCAAAAGAAGAAACACTTCATCTGCAATTTACACGCTCATTCAGGAATATTTATGACTCACTGACTGAGAGAATAATGCAAAAATACAGATACACACTTACCAGATACACTCTCTTGTTATCCGTTTTTTATTCTCTTACTCTCGAGAGAGCACAGACAGTGCAACAAACACAGCTGTATTTGTATCACAAACATAAGTATATGTGGGTCGCAAATACGTATCTTATAACATATTAATAATTGTGTCTAAAACATGTAATATTGAATAGCAAACACAATGTGTTTGGACAAAAGTATATTACATTTGCGCGAAGCTCCAAACACACTTTACATTTGCATCCAAACAACAAAAAACAGACAGATTTTTCAGCGAGTACGAACCGCTTCATGTTGTCCAAAAGGCATATTGTAGGGTTTATGCAATTTTGGATGAGCATTCGATTTGAACTTGATTTCCGCTTTGAACGATCTAGTCGTACATTATATGTTGTCTGGATTCGAAATATTAACTAAAGATTCGGAGAGGTTTCTCTGCAATTCATTGACATTTGAGATATGACCCTAAACAACAGAGGTAGATTTTTGGGAATTTTCAAGTCGAACCCTAACTTACGACACCAATCCAATCCAAGGTTATTAGTTGCTACATCATCTGACAATACATATAACAAAGATTCCAGTGGACGCAAACATTTATAATTCCTTTGAACGGAAGAGAATTACCCCCATATGTTTTTAATATTTTATCTGTACGAACGAATTTTGACCGCCCTAGATGCTGGTTTATTGATAATCCGACTGGGGATCAAGTGGCACAAGTATCCACTTGAAAAGAGCAGTCCATACCAATGAGATTAACAGTAACAATCTTATCGTTAGAGTACATGTTGGACTTAAGAACATCCCTATGGCGAGGATCGAACAATTCCACTAAATCAATTGATTCAAACGACTCCCCGTTAAAGGATACTGTGTTAACATTTTTCTCATGTTTATATTTTGAGTGGCCGTCTGTGGTGCAATGGCTAGTGTGCGCGGCCTGCTCTGACCACCTTAGATTTCCTTCGACGACGGCCACCTCGCTTAGTGATGGCGACACTATCGTGTACTTAGCGATGAAAAAGCTTCTCAAACTAGCGTTCGGAACCGGTGTAAAACTGTGGGTCCCAAACTAGAAAGCGTACAGCTCACTGGCTGTGCGAAGCTCTCCCCAATCCCTTCATGGGATGTAATGGGAAACCATTTTGTTTTTTTTTTTTGATTTGGTCGTGTTGGCGCAGCTTGGTTGGTTACCTGCACCTTTGTGTTGGCAGACACTTGTAATGTGTTCTTGCATTGCACAAATATTGCATATCGACCTGTTTTAAACATGTTAACCATATTTTCTTTCGTGTGGCTTCCCACAACTAGGACATGACCTCAACTTGTACCATCCAGGATTTCGGTTTTGAATTTTATTTGTGTACTTTTAAAGCATATGCAACCGAGTTTTCACCACCTTTAATCATAGACATACGCCAGTTGCAAATACTCCTCGTAATGAAGGATACCTTTTCTGAAGTGCTGTTGAACGAACCTTATCATGAGGTGCATGAATTACCAACATAACTCGTATTCTATTGTCCACGTACGAATGGAAAGAACCATATTTTTCGCATACAATCTCTTGCCGCTCCTCGGAGCTCGGTTACCCACACCGCATATAATTGATTTGGTTTGATAAAGTTTTTGTAGAACTTAAATCTGGCTGCTAGAATGTGTTGCTTCTTGATAAAGTGTTCGCTTAGTTTTAATATTAGGTCCTTGCAATTCTGTTCTCCGACATTACCGTCAACATTTTTCTGAAGTAATTCCAAGGACTCCCTTCCTAAAGCAGGCACGCTCGTTTAGGATCCTCGGACTGTACATTATTTGCTATAAAATATTGTTCTAATTGAAGAAACTAAGTTGACCAGTTTCTGTTGACCTAGAACAACTTCGAAAATCCATCCTCTCCATCCATCCAGATGATCCTCTTTGATGTATTTCCTCCAAAATATGACTCATAAATTGTAGATTGTTTACCTAAGCTTGAAAAATGATAAACTTTGAAAGGCTTAATCTCGGAAACTATTAGGTCTACAGAGACAATTCCAGTATCATATTATAGCAAATTTAGTCCTAAAAAAGTTGTTTCATAAACTAGTCCTTTAGGTTTTTTTGACAAAGTTGAGTTCGTCACTCGAGGTCACAAACTTGGATTATTCATTAGGCGAACATCATAAACAAGTCTGCAAAAAATCACAACTACCGGATTTGGCGCATGCTGTGATGTATAAAGTTACTGTACTAATAAGTCCGACTGTGTAACTAATTGTAAAGTGAAGATCAATAGTGATCAACAACTTTTAAGCTGTTGGTTGTGTGACGCATATGCTCACTAGGTCCGTTATTCTTCCATTTTTGTTGATCCGTATTCCTAAACACAAATAGGCATTTTCGGTAAATATACTCAGAGTAGTATGAATACTTTTTCAAAATCTGCGTTCGAACTACTATATGACATGTCGGTGTATTATTGAATTTTAATGAACTAAAATTTAAAAAATTTTGCCAAGGTTGTGCAATTATTAGGGTAAGAAAAGAAACTAGAAATCTTGCACTTTCATACAGCTGTATTCATCCTTTTGATTTTTTAACATGTTCTATTTACGTAAAATATTCGTCCAATGTAGACAGATACCTAAGCGGTATTAAGCGATTTTAAGCGTCTCTTCGTACAAACTACGCGCTGAAAAATCTGTGGCTTTTTGTTGTTTCAATGCAAATATAACATGTGTTTGGAGCTTGTCGCAAATATAATATTCTTGTGCCCAAACGCATTGTGTTTGCTATTCAATGTTACATTCTTGAGACACAATGATTTATATTTTATAACATATGTGTTTGCGACCCAAATATATCTGTGTTTGTGATACAAATACAGCCGAGTTTGTTGTACTATTTATGCTCTCCCGAGAGTAAGAGAATAAGAGAGGCACAATGAGTATGTATATCTTGTAAGCGTGTGTCTGTATTTTTGCATTATTCTCTCAGTCAGTGATTCGTAAATATTCCTGAATGTGCGTGCAAACTGCAGATGAAGTGAGTGTTTCTTATTTTAGCTGATGTATTGCCTTTTAGTTTCATGTGCTACTCGTAAGTATATGTAGGTTTGAGGGAAACAGGCGAATGCTTCCACGTAAGTATGTGGATGTTTGGAATGAAAAACGCATGTTTCCGCGTAAAAGTTACATGTTTACCAGTAAACATGATACCGTTTACATTTAAATAGAAGTGAGTTTGGGACTTGAAGTGTGGATGGAGTGGATGTTTGAAGTGTGTTCCAAAAATATATACGGTTCCTGCAGAATATGTTTGGGAGAATATGTTAGAGAGGCCGTTATTTTTCAGCGTGTATAAAATGTTGTTCTAAGTTGACCAACTTTTTGTTGACCTAGAAAAACTTCTAAAAGAAGAAACGCTCAGTTGCTGGGGTGCAGATGATCCTCTTTGATGTATGTACTTCCTCCAAAATATGACTCATAAATTGTTGATTGAAGAAATTGTGCTACCGCTTCAACCTCCATTTCTCCATTTTTCTACGAATTCAAATTTTGCACGTAACTTTAATCATACTTTTGTTGTTACGTGTTTGAACTCAATATATATTGTAGCTGACAATTTAACAGCACCCTAATATGCAGACATACTTGCACACATACGAGCATCTGCATGTGCATACATAAATGCATATGCTCTCATGAAATGCGTAATATACTACCACTACTCATAGTGCAGCTCAACAAACTGCGGCCGCTTTGTGTGGCACAATTTATATGGACTTGGGCATACAACCAACTTATCATCACACAGTGGGAGATAATGGCAAGTGTAGCAATGTCATTGATGCATTGCGATATAAAAAATAATAATTTCAAAAGTTTACTAGTTGAATAGATTACGACTTCTTTTACTTTTTATAATTCATCTTTATTCAGTTTTTATTTAAATACCATTTTTCATTTACGAGATCTCATCGATATATATTACAGCGTATGAGATTTATAATCATAGATATAAAATATTTGAATGTTGTAACTTATTTAAAGAAAAAATAGGAAAGAATAGATTACGAGTCGTTTTCAAAAGTATTATAATGACAAAAAATATCGTCCAATAATTGGATATAATCAAAATAATTGCAGAAATGACTAGTTTCTGAGAAAGAAATTAACGAGGCTAATATCGTCAGTTGTAATAAACATCTAATCTAGAATAAAAAAATAATTATTTTTCGATTAACTCGGACGAAGGGATAGGTAGGGAAGAGCTTCTCGTAGTCAGTGAGCTGTATGTTACACAAGCTGATTGGGATCTTCAGTTTTACTCCGGTTCCGAACGGTATTTTCAGAATATTTTTCATGGTTAAGTAGTCGATATTGTCGCCGTCACTAAGTGAGGTGAACGTCATCGAAAGTAATGATATGTGGTCAGAGCATAGATCAAACCCACGTCCTTATGTACAAGAGTCACGCACACCAACCATTGCACCACTATCTGATCTACACGTCTAAATATAAGTCTAATGAATAAGACTGTCTGAAAAAGTAATTAGGTCAAGTATTAAATGAAAGAATTATTGCAACAAATAAAATCACACCACCCCACTGTGCATTGGGAGCCTGAAGTGTAATTTTTCCAACAATGACGTTGGCGATGGCGGTGATGATGAATGTGATGATGATGATGATGATGATGATGATGATGATGATGATGATGACGACGATGCTGCTATTGGTGTTGTTGACGGCAATGCTGTTGATGATATACTACTCTCGCCCATATCGCATAGATTGTTGCTGCTACTGTCGAGCAATTACTGCTACAACAACTGTTGCACATAACATGCGGCATTGAGGTGGGACAACGACATAAAGCGATTTGACTGTGCCAAGTTTTGACTATCGTAGCCAACAACAGAGGTTGTTGTTCTCTTGTACTATTTGCTTTGATACATTCAAAATATGTTGCATGGATGTGCGTTGTATGTTTGTAGTTGTATAGGATGTTGTAAATATTCACTGAGCCTATTTGGTAATGTGTGCTTGCGTGTAAATCATTAAAGTTATTTCAAAAAAAAAAAAAAAATTACAAAATAATTGCAGCAACAGAAAGAAATAGGTTGGGGAATGATTTTAAATGGAAGCGCCTTCGACGCGATTCGAGGTTAAATAGGTTTTACCCGCAACTTGTATTCACCCACATATGTAAATATGAATGTATGTACACTAGTCTGGCCCTTAGGTTTATGCAGCTTTTAGCAGAGTTTACGAGAGGTGATCAATGTCTAACTCCAGAATTTCTTTTTAAGAGTGACATTGTTAAATTCCATAAATTTTGCGAAGTCTGTAATTTCGAGATTTATTTTTATATTTAAACCCCTTCCAATAGTCATAATCATCATGAAATCATGAATCTTGTTTCTCAAGTCAAAGTCATTATGAAAAAATTGTATGTTCCTAATTACTTGATAGATCAACTAATTAGGCCGCTCTGCTTTCTATGGATGGACTTGCCAAAAGAAATTTGAGAATAAAAAACATTACAGCGCTACAACTTGGTTGGATTGGATTGTTAGTAGTACAACTGTAACGGGTGTTCCAAATACAAATATCTTTTGAAATCATATATAATTTTGACACTGATGTATTGTTTCCGTTCGAAGTATTAACTATCAGTCAGCATCAGACATCCACGGACCAAAATGAGACGCTTTACGCTTGAACAATATTGGAGTAAATTGCAAACTAATTACCATAGTGAGTGCTGTGTTGCCCAAACTGTGCGTTTGTTGAAAAGAAGTTATGGACGAAATGAAGCACCCACTCACTGTACGCAAGTTTGTGTAAAAATTTCCTGAGACTGGTTTGATTGAGGATGAAAAGCCATTGCAACCACCGATACTGCGAGTTTGGTGTGGACATAGGCATATTTTTTCGCAAATCCTGCTGGAAACGTCATTTCAGTTAACGGCGAGCCGTAATTACGTACTGTTTATGGGCTGAAATGGAAGACTTAAACTTGGATAATCTTTGGTTTCAACAGGAGGGTGCACCATGTCACACAGCTCAGCTAACAAGCGATATATTGCGTTATATTCGGTTATCGTGTTGTCAGTCGCCTTGGCGATATCAATTGGCCGCCTCGGAGCTGCGATTTGACCCCATTATCCAATTTCTTCTGGGGTTCCTTTCACATCAGATGCTACGCTAATAATTCATAAACGATCCAGAACTTTAACGTGAACATCGTCCGTGCCATTCGAGAGACAGAATCAGAAACCGGTTACGACGAATTGGAAAATTTGATTCGCAGGATGAGCTAGTTCGTAGCCAGCCGCGTCATTCGCATGAATGAAGTCGTGTTCCACAAATTATGGGAATTATTTTCATTACTAATAAAGCAATAATACACTACGAAAAGAAATTAATTTATTTAATTTTTAAAAATATACCTGAATTTGGACCACCCTGTACATGACTTTTAAATCTATAATCCTGTTGCACACATACATACTCCCATAAATATTTTGTACGCTTTCATTTCATTACATTCACTGCCGTCCTAACACAGTAGTTTAAAAGTGGGAAAATCACTAGAAAGACTTTAAAACAAGAAGGCGTTAACTTGAGTAATATCGTATTCGAGAGGATCAAGCGCAAACATAGACGCTGAAAAACCCCGCCCCAGCCTCATATTGCAGCAAGCATGCATAAGTTTGCAGGATTGTTTTCATGAATTGCAGATCGGCTTGCTAGAGGGCGGATCAATAAGTCCGTGACATTTTGAATGAATCACAGTTTTTTTTTCCAAAATAAAAACTATTTTTCAATATAATCTCCTTTTAGCTCAATAAACTTAATCCAACCTTTCTCTAATTTTTGTATCCCTTTCAAAAAATAAGATTTTTCGAGGTCAATAAAATAGGCATTTGTTTGATCAATAATTTCATCATTGGAGCTAAATATCTTTCCACCGAGCCATTTCATTAGGTTTGGAAATAGGGAATAGTCACTGGGGGCCAAATCCGGAGAATATGGCGGATGAGGTACCAATTCTTAGCCCAATTAACCAACTCCAAACAATCCTTTGAAGTTGCAAACACGGCACCCATCTTGCAGACAACTTTCTTAAATCCAACTGATCATTTAAAATCAGAACCACACTGCCATATGAAATGTCTATGGCATCAACAATCTCACGTACTTTTACTCTTTGATCGGCCAACATTATATCGTGGATTTTTTCGACATTTTCGGGTGTATTGACCTCAATTAGCCGTCCAGAACGTTCAGCGTCATTTGTAATTGTGCGACCACAACGAAACTCAGTAAACCACTTTTTTATTACTGAAATCGATGGTGCAGAGTCGCCATAGTATTTTTCAAGCTTTTTCTTGGTTTGATTGACGGGGTTTTTGTTTAATGAGCCCACGAAATTCACTTTATTCCATTTTTAAAAAAATTTTAAAAAATGCACGTATGATTTGAACAGCTGTTAAACGCAAAGTAAATGACGGAACTTGCTCAAAAGACTATTAACAGGTGGTACTTTATGGGAGCAGTGTTGCATTTCATATAACTACGAGAGAAGTTCGAAAAGTCACAGACTTATTGATCCGCCTCGTATATTGTTTCTTTGTTGTCTGTCAGTTTTCATCAAACAACGCCACATTGGGTCACTAACAACAAATAAACACAGATTTTTCAGCGTGTAATATTTCTTACACTAATGTATCGGAAGAGTTAACCCAATTTACGGTTGTGGACTGATAGTAAAGGGTTTTTCAACAGAGACGCTACAAAAGTAAATCGATAGGGACAGCAAACGACGCCATATTTTTTCCCGCTCTTTTGACATTTCTCTTCAATAAGGTTTGCCATTTCATCATGGAAAGATATACGAGCCAACAACGAGTCGAAATTATTACAATTTACTACCGAAATTTGGATTCAGTGGCCTCAACTTTAAGAGCGCTACGTCCAATTTTTGGTCGTCATATTCGTCCTACCAGATCTACAATTGCGAGTCTAGTGAAAAAATTTGAATCCACAGGCACAGTACAAAATATTCCCGTGCCAGTGAGACAAAGAAGTGCCCGTAGTGTCGAGAATATTGCTGCCGCTGAGGCTTCAATTCAAGAAAGCCCAAATGTGTCTCTCACACGTCGTTCTCAAGCGTTGGGCATCTCTGTGACGTCGCAAAGAGGGGTGAAATCGCAAAAAATGGAGATCAATTAAACTACTCATCCGATTTTAAAAATTCTTTCACTATTATAATGCTACGTTATCACTGAGTGACATAGGCTATAATTTTTTTTGGAAAAGTGGGCGGTGCCACTCCCCCCTCCTAAAAATCGCTCTGGCGGCCATAATAATAGAGTGATTGTCACAAAACTTTCCCAATGTTGTACTGTTGACCTGCTAATAGTCCTTGGCTATACTTGGTTATGATTGGATAAAGGGGCATGGCACCGCCCATATACCTCAAAACTTAGAACGGATATATCTCATGAACTATCAGAGGTATGGAGATGAGATTTGGTATATATGTTGATCGTACAGTATGAATTACATCCAAGGTGGAATAGGGCGGTGCCACGCCCCCTTTTAAAAAATGCTTTTTTGGAAAAAAAATTAATACAATTTTTACATAGTAATCAATTTATTTTTCATATAATTACGTAGACGAAAGGGGGATTATTGTATCATATATGTAACTAAATTCGGGACTCAAAGCAGATATTAAAATTGTTCGATCGTGTACGGATGTGTCCGGTGAGCGTTTTGTTCAAAAATATAAATATCGTGTTCCTTCATATCTACAAAATAGTAAAATAGTTTATACATAAGTATTTATATATATCGTATTATATTATATATATATATAAGTATTTATATATATATATATATAAAAGAACTTTTGGATGTATCTAATGTATATATTATAAGACATGTGTTTCTGACCTGCTATTTTAAAAAATATGCCCAAAGTCATCAAACTCCAATGCATCGCCCTCGATATAATCATCGTCGTCATCTGTATCATGATTTGTGCCTTCTGGTGCCACGTTCGTCAAAACTGAAGGCGAAACTAGTAGATCTACTACTGATTTTGGAAGTTGGTGGAGTTTTTTTTTGGCAATTTTGTTTTACCAGATAGGATTGGATCTGAAGTAAGTAGGAACCTATTTAATATGTCTCGATTGCAATTCTCCCGACCACATTTGCGAGAAAAATGTTCTCTG
The DNA here is from genome assembly GCA_963931995.1 of Phaonia tiefii. Classification (NCBI taxonomy): domain Eukaryota; kingdom Metazoa; phylum Arthropoda; class Insecta; order Diptera; family Muscidae; genus Phaonia; species Phaonia tiefii. The sequence continues at coordinate 76,121,905 of OZ008369.1, forward strand.
TAGTTTTTAAAATCTTTGTTTCGGGCTTCCTGGGTTTCCTCAGACAGTTCACCGATCGGTAATAGCGCATGCAAAATGATTTCTGGCCCATGTATTAAAAACTTATGCAAGGTTGGTGGCATGTTAAACCACTGATACTTCTTAACAAAAAGTCGAGCTGTATTCTGAGCAAATACTCTAAGTTTTTCTACATTGATGTCATGACCACAAGATACGGCAATTAATATTGTGTGCATGTCCTTAATCAGCTCCAGATCTAGTTTCGTAATATCTGCTGTGATTTCAGCGTTTTCGAAAAATCTTCTTGCTGTGTTGCCATCATTTGAATTGCCGAAACCGGGCTTAGGTTGGTCTTTCTAAATTCTGTTTGAATACGACTCTTGTTTTCAGCAACAACTAATTTGTCGAAATCGGTTCTTGCTTGTCATTTTTTAATTGGTAATTTATACGCCACGTGAAGAAGACATTCATAAAAACGTATCCAACCATGCAGTATAGAAAGACCAAACTGCAATGTGTCTGTTTTAACCTCCTTAGCGATCATTCTTTCAATATCGTTAAATTCTTTACTCGTGGATCCACATAAATACCATCTCTGGGTTGATTTTGTGTCTGTTAGTGCGTTGCAGACTTTTCCATCTATCATTAGTAACATGAGTTTATGAGCTACGCTTACAAGTCTGTTTTCAATGTACACTAGAGAATTTTCAAGTACACTTATTTCCTTTTCCACTCTTGTCATTTCTTTTGTGGAGACACTAGATGATTCTCTAATAAACTCGATTTTTAAAGGCCTACAAAATCTTGTTGAGGATGGACGAGGGTTTTTCCAAATGATCTTATTTTCGCACATAATTCGTAGCGGAACAATAGACGTTATGAAAACAGCTGCGTCACTGGCATCATGGCCGTGGAAAGCTTGCTCATATGAGCTGTGTCCAGAGCTACCATCAAATCCATACTTACAATACAAAATATTTTTTGACAAATCTTCATTACTTAAGGTTGCAAAAACATCTTTTTGAAGTAAAATCAGACTTATTTCAGCTTTTGTTTCGGACACTGTTATTGCCTCGCTCTTAGGGTAACAGCATCTCCTCGCTTGTTGGACGACTTTGTAAGAAGGAAACTTATCCGGAGCAGCTTTTCTAATCACCTCATACTGACTGCGCGTTAACTTTGCTTCTCCCATAACAAGTAATGGTGCTTCCGCAACTCATTTGAGTGGCATAACTTAACTCAGACAGCGATGAATTATCTCTTAAGGCCTTGCATTTTTTTGTTTTTGTTTTTATAGAACATTCATCAAATTCCAATTCTTTGCGACCTCTCTTATTTGTTGGCTGATTTACAAACGAGATGGAAGTGTCTAACCAATTTTTGTATTGCACACTTAAAAAACGCTCATGATGTCTATTCGATTTGGACCATCGCTTCTTGAATTCAGAAATGAAAGTGCTGAATTTCACTTCAAAATCTTTCATGTCAATAGGCCTCGTACGCTTTATTATTTCTTCTTTCAATATATTAATTTTTTCATTAAGTTGCGAAGAGTCCGCATTTCGAATAATATCGTAAAGGCTCCGACGAGAGAAAAATTTTGTTTTTCTGCTTATTCCTAAAAAGTTTAGATAGGAGTTTGCAAAAGATCAGAAGCTTAAAGTATTTGTATAGTACCAGTTACCAATTACAAGCTTTTACATCACTTTCAATACGTTTGACGTTTTCACATTTCAATACACAACACATAACGCACAATAACAAATACTCTTGTCATTGTAACACACAGTTGCTAACGATATACAAAAACAACAATTATAACAAAGAAAACGAAGACAAAGCAAACAAAAGACAAGAACTGGTGTTATTTGCTTGAGTGACTATTTTCACAGTTAATTTAATAAAAAAAATTCGCGCAAAAACGGGCCACATTTTATTACTGAATATGAAAGCCTAGGAACTGTAGTTTATTAATAAATTAATATACTAACGCCAAATAACACCATTCATATTTAAATATCCACAAATATTTTGAAAATAGCCAAAATTTAGACACATTTTAAAATATTTTTTAAAAATATTTCTACACATTTTTTGTTTACACAATTATTTTTAGAACAACGCTAAAATACCTGAGGTTGAAGATTCCGTAGTGAAAGTATTACTTTTGACTTGCGAAAAACTATATATTTAGCGTCGAAATATACCGAATTTCAATTAACACTATTGTGCGCGAATAGCTCAAAAATTACTTAACTTTAACACAATGCAGCTTGAAAAGTAAACAACATATGACATTGAAATTTTCAGTAGTGATGTAGAATTTTATATACTTTAATCGAATACTAAGTATTTTTCAAAAAAACAAATTTTCATTTTTCAATTAATATCCATTTTTTGCGATTTCACCCCTCTGTGCGTCGTTGTGGCGAATTTTGCGAAATGATCTTGGCCTACATCCTTACAAGATCAAATTAACGCAAGAACAAAAGCCGCATGACCACCATAAGCGTCGTATGTTCGTGAATTGGGCTGATCAACAACTTGAAAATGATTCGGATTTTCATCGGAAAATCATCTTCAGCGATGGGGCTCATTTCTGGCTGAATGGTTTCGTCAATAAGCAAAATATGTGTTATTGGTCAGATAGCAATCCACACGTAATCCACGAGTCATCATTGCATCCCGAAAAAATTACGGTTTGGTTCGGTTTATGGGCCGGCGGCGTCATTGGGCCGTACTTCTTCCGTGATGATCAAGACCGGCACATTACTGTGAGTGCGAATCGCTACCTTTCAATGATAACCGAATATTTTTGGCCCCAATTGGATAATATGGACTTGGAGGGCATGTGGTTCCAACAGGATGGCGCCACAAGCCACACAGCGAATGCCACAATCAATTTATTGGAAACCAAGTTTGGTGACCGTGTTATCTCACGAAATGGCCCAGTCGATTGGCCGCCTCGGTCGTGCTTCCTGTGGGGCTATGAAATTGCAGCAGTATCGGCCGATTCATGCTTGAAAACCGTTGAAAATTGGCCGTGGTGGCCATGCAAAAGAAATCGAGTTCCATACATAATGGCATGGAACGTACTTTCACAGTAATAAAGAATTTCATTGGTATCTAAAACCGGTTTTTTTTTATTTTTGTAGCGCTCTTATTGAAAACCCCGTTAATTGTTTACATTGTAATAGGCGTGTTTTGATTATTAAGCGGAACTTGGAACTACCGCTTCCAATTCAGTCCAAAGAAGTCTTACCTTTACCAGTCTAAACAAAATCAGGAAAACAGTGTTTTTATCGCAAGTTCAAATATAAGGATAGGAATATAAATATTTCCAAGAATATCTACCTACAATGCGTTAGAGCAGGGCAACTATACATATATAAATATTTCCGTTTTATACAGGCACACAGTTGCCAGTTTGAAAAAATCGGAAAACCCGTGTTGGATATCATTATTGTTAGTTCATACATTAGATATATAAAAATTACATGAGGTGTCAGGGGACACCCGGTTGGATGAAGTTCCTTTCTACAGTATTAAAGTAGTTAGTTCCAACACGCCTAAGTTGCCAGTTGACAAATACGGTAATTTAAATGGATCTTTAATAAAAGATACTTTTTGTAAAATGATAAACTTTTTTTAAGAATTTTTTTTTTTTTTTGTAAAATGTATATTTTTGAAACAAAAGTATATTTTTAGGTCCTTTTTGTAAGCATGTGTATTAAATTTTCCCGAAAGGGTACTTTTTTAGAGAGAGATACTTCTTTTATTTAAAGCTAATGTTTTTTTTAAGAAACAGTACTATTTTTAAGAAGAAGTACTTTTTGTAAGAAAAAGCCATAAGAGTCTGAATTTTGTTTACAAAGAAGAACTTTTTTAAGAGCAGGTACTTTTTAAAGAAGTGGTACTTTTTTTAGGAAATGCTATTTTGTTAAGAAAATGTACTTAGGTGAAGAAAGGTAAAGAAAGAAAAAGATATTTTATTTTTAAGAAAAACTAGTTTTAAGAAATGGAATTTTTATAATAGTTAAAAAGATTTTTTTTTAAGATGGGGGAATTTTTTTAGAATTGGTCCTTTTTTCAAGAATAGGTACATTTTTAAGAGTAGGTACTTATCTCAAGAAAAGTTATTTTGCTTAACAAAAAAGGTAAGAAAGTGCAATTTGTTGTAAGAAAATGTACTTTTTAAGAGAATGTACTTATGGAGAGAGAATGTCAATAAATATAGATATAGTGAGAGAATGTCAATAAATATAGATATAGTTTTCTAAAAGAGAAGATGTTTTGCAAATGCATCCTCATGATTCCTGGCAAAACCCGTATAGCTATTTCAGATCTCGCCACAGATTTTCATCCGTGGTTTTTGGGAATGCTGCTTTTGAAAAATGCATCAAACTAAATGCAAAAGAAAACTCATCTGAATTGAGAATTTTTCACTATGCAAGTTTTCGAAAAATATCGCAAGCAAAACACACAAGGAAACATTTGCAAACAACTTCTTTCCATCTCCAGAGAACCATCAGTCCTCATTAGGGAAAAAAATCATACATGAAAAGGTACTTATTTAAAAAAATTACAGTGGACACCCGGTTGCAACCAAGTTCCTTTCGCTATTATGTACTAGTTAGTTCCAACACGCCTAAGGCGAAAAATACTTTAATTTAAATGGATCTTTAAGAAAAGTTAGTTTTTGTAAAATGATAAACTTTTTTTTAAGAAATTTTTCATTTATTGAACGTATTTTTTTTTAAAAGCATATTTTTAGGTCCCTTTTGGAAGAATAAAAGCTTATGTTTTTTTTAAGAAAATCTACCATTTTTAATAAGAAGTGCTATCTGTAACAAAAAGCCTAACAGTATGAACTTTTTTTACAAAGAAGTACTTTTTTTTAGGAACAGGTACTTTTTAAAGAAGTGGTACTCTTTTTAGGAAAAGGTTATTTTTTAAGAAAATTTACTTATTTTTAGAAAGGCTACTTATCTCAAGAAAAGAAAAGGTAATATTTTATTTTTAAGAAACGTACTTTTAACAAATCGAATTTTTGTTAGAAATGGTATTTTTTAACATTTTTTTTTTTTGAAGAAATCCTTTTTTTACTAAAGAACATGTACAATTTTAAGAGTAGGTACTTATCTCAAGAAAAGTTATTTTGTTTTACAAAAAGGTACTCTTTAAAGAAAATGTAGTATTTTAAGAAAACGCAATTTGTTGTAAGATAATGTACTTTTTTATAAAAAGGTACTTATTTAAAAAAATTACTTTAAAATGTACTTTTTGTAAGAAAATTTATTTTTTAAGCAAAGGTACTTCTTTAGGATAAGGTATTTTTTTAAGAAAACGTACATTGTTTAAGAATATTAATAGGTACTCTTTTTAAGAAAATTTACTTTTTTTTAAGAAACCTCACTTAAGAAAATGTTATTTTTTTTAAACTTCTATCAATTAGGATTTTTTAAATTTACCATTTATTCGATTCGAAACTACAATACGTAATAAACAGGCTCCACCTAGAAAATTTCCCAGTAAACAAGAAATTTGTCCCATATGTTAGCCTACTTTTTATTGGGTGCCACCGGCGACATCTCTCGAATGGTTCAAAACGTATTATTCTCTTTTCGTCATAACTTCGTTCATTCATAATTTTGAAGTGAAACATTGATGCGTTTTTAAACATTTCTCCTTTTTTTTAATAACATTATCGAAATTATGCATTTATATTGAAATATTCTATAAAGAGAATAATACTCGTTTATGCTCTTTTACTCAGACTCTCTACATGAGAGCGGAAAAAGAGTGCAATAAGTTCTCTATACTATTCAATCCTTTTCTTTGTCGCTCTGTTTATGACAAAACAAAAACAATTATTTCAGTGAGCTAAATATTCCTTCATTTATTTTAATAATACAATAACTAATGTTATGGCAGATGTAAGAAAAGAGAAAGTGCAATAGCAGAAGAGTCTTTAGCACAAACATTTTTCTTTTTTTATTTTCCAATGTAACATTTACTAATGTGTTCAACAAAAAGGTGTGAATACATCGCTCGTGTGTTCGAACACTCATTGACATCAATGAACTTTGTTTTTTTTTTTTGAGAAAATTTACTTTGTTTAAGAAAAGGCATTTATTTATAAAAATTTTCTTTTTTTAAACGTCTTTCACTTTGGCTTTTCTAAACTAACATTTTATTGGGTTCAAAACTACAATAGATAATAAATATCGGTTCCAGGCTCCACCTAGAAAACTTCCCATTAAACAAGAAATTTCCCAGCATATGTTAGTGTAGACACAAACCAAAGCAAAAGACCCAATATAGTTGATAACACTGGATTGTAATAAATTTGTTTAATTTTTTTTCATTTAGCCCCATCCCGCAACGTGCGTTAAGGAACTTTGCTCCAATAACATACTAATATTATATAAATAATATATTACAATAAATAATCGCTAGTTTGGCGTTTTGATTTCTAGCAAGCAAGCGATAATATCTAGCTTGTAACGAAAACAGGCCTAATGTAAACAAAGAATCTCGATATGTGAAAGTGATAATTTTCATAAAAACGTTTCGCCCCTATATTAGATATTCATATACTTTATTTTAGAAACAAGAGATGTAGTATTACGGTTTCACTGGATGTTGAGAAAGCATTCGATAAGACGTATCATGATGGAATTTTGTTGAGAATGATTTCTATTGGCTTTTCACCTTCATTCGTCAAGCTTCTTAAAAGTTTCTTTAGCAATAGGAAATTCGGTGTAATATTTAATATAATCGGTGTAATCATTTATTTAATATACTTATTTATGATCTTCCTCGACACTTCCAAGACTCCAAGGGTATTCTCTACGCTGATGGCTCGCTACTGTACGCTCATAATGAATCTCTTCAAGTTGCCCTTCAGCTTGTTTCTTAGAGGTTTCACCACGTTCATAAATTATTTAAATTAAAGCCGCAATCACAATGCAAGCAACATTTTCAAAAGGCGTTCACAATGCAAGCAACAGTTTACTTCGAATCGAGATGTTTGTTCTAACAGGTGATACCAGTATTACGGCCAATGTATCAAGGCAACAATACAATATATTTTTGTTTTCATGTTAAAATTAACACAAATGTTTGTCAAGAATAAAAGTAAGCCAGAAATTATAAAACCAAATACTTTTGAATTTGATTCTTCATATAATGAACAGAAGGAAAAGCAAATCATTTAAGTTGTTCTTATAACACAACCTCTATTAGTTGCATCATGATTCAAATGTCACAAATGTCACATTCAGGGTTGTATTTCGAATATTAAAAAATGTTAATGTATTTAAACATATTTGGTATTAAAAGATTCTACAGATAAAATAACGTTTTATAATGCGTCTTTTAACACAAATGGGTTCAATTTTCATTGATGTTTTTAAGTTTGGAAATGAAATTCGTATTATTTATTCGAACAAATATGTTGCTAGAGTAGGAATAGATCAACTTCAGCGACAAATTGGAGTTACATTTTTGTAAAAAAAACGAAAGGCCATTATGTGAAATTCTGTGTGTGAGAACGAGATAGCATGAAAAACGAAATTGTCGCTTGCATTGTGAATGCGGCTTAATTCGTGAAAAAGTAAAGCTAAGTGTTTGCGCAATGCTTCAGGTAAATGTAAGCAAACTTATAAAATTAATGTTGGGTAATGGCGTAATTAAAATGGAAGACAACTTCAAATATCTTGGAGTTTTCTTCAATAAGCTGGTGAAGTTTAATAAATGCGCTAGATATAGCTGGCTTAAGGAAAATCGAATGTTATAATTGACGCAAGTCTCAATAAATAAACAAATAATATAAGTAATTAAGTTTTGGAAGTGTACTTGGGTCTGTGTCTGAAATAGAAAGGGTCCCCCATAAGTTTTTGTATGTTTGAAATTGAGTAAATTATAAAAAACTTTGAATGACCATTGAAAATTAAATTGAGGATTTTTATTTGTAACTAAAAAATAAAAATTTCAAGTTTTGATTAAAATTAAGTAAAGATTGTGTTTCAAAATATCGACACGTTCCCGGCAGAATGTATTAAGCGACATATTTGGCGACAATGACTGTTTTCCATATTCTCAAAATGTATGCCAAGCTCCACAGTTCGATATACAGAGAATGTCCCTTGTCCCGGGAACGTGTCGGGAACGGAGAATGTCCCTTGTCCCGGGAGCGTGTCGATATGATGAAAAATACATTATAGTGTTTTGTTTAAAAATTTTGTTTCAAATAAAAATATCAATCCGAAACAAAAATTTCAAACCTCATTTAAAAATGTCCTCAATTTTGATTTTTAAAATTCTGTTTCGGATTGTTATTTTTATTTTAAACTAAATTGACTGTTTTTATTTTAAGTTGAAAAACTTATAAGCAAAATAGAGAACATTGAGATAATGCATGATTAAGTGGAGAATTTCAAGTAAAATGGAAGAAATTCTGAACTAAATAAAACAGAGCTGAGAAATTCCAAAAACTTTCGAAAGAAAAGCACAGGTTAGTCGGCCCAAACCGACTTAATGTAGAATGTTCAACTCGACTTATTTCAAGAAACCGGATTTCGGAAACCTCACCAAGAAACCTGTTAAATCGGGATTTTTCAAAAAACAAAATATCCGTAGTAATAACAAGTAATACAGTTAAAGAGACCATGTAATATTCGCTATAAATAATTAGCTAAAGCTTTAAGTTAAGTTTAGGAGACCGAACAAGAAGATGCAGTTGATGACTACATTATTATCACTACTCTCAGACTGCCGTCGACCCATTGCCTCTGTCTAGGATGAAGTGCTGGGCACTGACAGAGAACGTGCTAAATGGTTTCATGATTAGTAACCCAATTCCGATTGAAGCCTCCAACATCGCAGTTGTTGATTAGTAACCCAATTCAGAAGCGATTGATTCCTACTCCATATATATCTCGAAATTCGACAGTCCCTTCTGGTCACACATGCGGCATTGACACTATCAGCGATCAATTCAGCCATATTGGGAACAAATCGGTGGACTCATAGAGGCATGCAAACTATGATCGGTAGAAGTACAACCCATTCTCTCTAGGGAGTCCACTGCTAAAATCCCTGCAACATGATTATGGCCTGGAATCCAGCAGAGTTTCAGCTTCTTGGCTACAACACTATTCAGTATTCTTTTGCATTCCGTAATCAAATTTGATTTACAGATGCTTCACCTGCTGTTATTGGGGGAAGTGTTCTGTCAACGCAGATGGTAAATTAACTACATGATAAAAATCCGTCTTTTTTGTTCTTTGGAAGCAAGTATAACGTGTTTGTAGCTCATAGTATAAAATATTATACTTGTGTCCAAGCACATTCAATATTACATGTTGGACACACAATTCTTAATATGTAATAATATACATTTTTGTGAACCAAATATAGCTTTGTTTGTTGAAAACTGTTGAAAACACAAACGTGACTGACAACAAACAAACAAACATCAACATATCTTCAATTAATGAAAACAAACCTCGCACGTAAGTAGTATATGGATATTCCAAACATATACATGATTACTGCATAATGTTCCTGCCGTTTTTGTCAGCGTGTATATGGATACTGTCCCAAGTTCATTATCTCGTCTAACGCCCATGTAATCGACAGTATTTTAACCTGGAATGAACTGCGGTTATCATCAAATCTCAGTAATAAATTGAGTTGAAGGTTCTCACTGAACTTCAGGGATCCATGGAGCCATCCATGAAGATTAGTTAACAAGAGAGTGAGAAACGTAAGCCATCCACCCAGTCACTCCTGGCATGCATCATTATCTTTGGGCATATCCAAAAGTCCACCATCGGCAACATATGGTCAGTTGCACGACTCAAGTTTTCGACCTGATCGTCCTCGATCATCCCATGGAGAATTCTAGTATGTTCTTTAGATGCATGCTGCCAGAAGCCAAAGTCTCTCCAACGAAGAGCACCTCTAGCAACAACACATCATTTTGCATTAGTATCAGAAGTAGTGAGATCGAGAATGTTATTGAATGCCGCCTGTAGTCTACTCGTCCGTGCACATCGTCGCCGTCCGTTGCACTTTGCTAAGAAATTTCAGTTGACAATTATGCCCCAATGAATTCGAACAGACCACGCATGCAATCAATGTACGGTCTTCGGACGCAGTCCCCAATTTTTAACTATCGAATTTTGTCAGGCATAGAGAACATTCTGTTCCTCCTTTAATCGCTCCTCAATATTCCGTTTCCAGTTTAGTTTCTTGTAAAGGTTAAAACAAAAATATTTGGATTCAGAAGCAAAAGATAGCTCCACACCATTCATCACCACCTCGGCCTATTAAATTCCCCAATATTACGCCTACGTGTGTAACTAACCAGTTCCGTCTTCGCCGTTTTAACAACCAAACTAGAGCCGCTAGTTCAAGTTGACAGTGCACCCAGAGGATCCTGCTCGCCCAACGTGAATCCTGCCAATTTAAAATCCCAAAGTACGCCATTGATAACTAATATCCACAGCAGAGGATACAGCACGCATCCCTGCGGTGTGTTTTTTTAGCCAGCTTCCGAATAGAGGCAACAGCCAGTTGCCAATTAATAATAAGGTCTTCGGAGAGTCCCTAATGAGGCCAGACGTCACCATTTGAAGGCAGCTTCTAAATCTTAAATGGATGACAAAGCGAAATCACCAAACCCTAAATTGCGGTCAACATAGCCCACAACCTCGCGCTACTAGGAAATAAAAATCAGGCAATAGCACTCAACCGACGCGTAAAAGTCGGATCGCTACGTGATACCCTACATGGTGTTTGAAGTCTGCGATCCCAAATATTTTTGAATAAAAAACAACTTTTTTTACAATGTGGGCTTACAAGGTGCGCAATGTGATGTTTGTTAGAGAAAAAATATGTAAACAACTTGATCAGAATAATTTTAGTCCACCACATCCCTTTAGTATAAATGGAAGACATATGTACAAGATGTCTTGCATGATGAGTCAACGCATTTGCTTTTTTTCAAGACGTGTACTATAGCGAAGTAGCGGCAACCGAATACTTCAGTGTTCTGAAAAAAAGCATTCGTGAAGCTGTAGAGCACAAACAAACAATCTGTTGCGCTTAACATCGTATTGTGGTTTTGAGTACACACACATACACAAATGCTGTGTCGGCGGTACTCCAAAGTACTTGGTTTTCACAACTTCGCTACAGTACATGTCTTGAAAAAAAATCAAATGTCTTGAATGGCCATTCAAGACGTCATGTGCTGATGTCTACTTAACAGCAACAGAACTTTTAAGCGTTATACTTTTTGTTGATTTTCTGAGAATAGATACTCTAAATTGTACATTTCAGAAATGTTTTGTTAAAATTTAAAGCTGTCTTTTAGAAGAAATTTTTAATATTCTACCCAATTAATTTAAATATTCTTAAATATTATTATTTTCTTCAAAAAAAAAGAGTTTTTCACAATTTTTAAATTGTCATCAGAAAATTTTAATACAAATACATGTGTATAAGAAACAAGATTCGCATTATTTAATACTTTTTAGAAAATTTATCAAGTTTCGTGTATGTGTATATATGAGATAAAGTACTTAGATTTAGAAAAAAGTACCAGTTGAAAAAAGTTACTGGCAATAAAGACACAAAGTAATTCATGTTGAACAAAATAATCTTGGTTGAAAAAATACTAAAGGTACGATTACACGTTAATTTCAATGCACTGACGATTAGACCAAAATGGAATGATGGGCGCTGACGTCATGTAATCACAGAAATGATGTAGCACTGACGTGATATGAAGAAGAGCAGCCCATCATGGTACTGATGCACATCAGTGCATCAATCATTAAAATTGCGTCATTCCACCTACGTAAATCATCTCATTGACTGTCAGTGACGGCAATTGTACTTATATGCATCGTACGATGGCATATTTATATCGTTTGATGTTATCTTCCTCTTTACGAATATGCCGGTACGAAACGCAATACAATTGACAAAGGGGAAGTGTGACATCATTGCGGAGCGAACGACAATTCTAGGGGGAACTTTTCACAGAATCCAAAACTTTTGCCTATCTGACGATGATTACTGCGTGTATGGGTTGGAGGTATATGTCTCGATTTTTCGGATCTCAATAGGCATCCATGGTTGATGTAGTAGTAGACCACCTCCTGGAAGACGTGATGGGGGAGTTGGATACATATATACCCAATTCAAAGTAAAGTATGCAGATTATATATTGGTGATCATGCGGAGATGATCAAATGGATGAACACCATCTGAAGATGAAATTTACCATAGACACCTGGACACCAAACTTCAAAACGGCGAGAGTAAAATTATATTCGATTGGTATGCCAGGGAAATATCTTCCGGTCGAATACTAAATTGTAGCTCCACTCACCCAAAATCGCGAATAATTAACACTGCTGAATGTCTGATATATCGAGTATTGACTATAGGCGATGGTCGATTTCACCACGGGGGTACGGGTGATATTGGGGGATAATAGTTTTCCAAGGGAAAAAGGTCGGATGGCTAATAGGGAGGTTACGACACGTGCGGAGTGAACCCTTGCGGGTAGCACGTTACCGACTACCTACATCGAGGGTGCAATGACACTTTTCGACTAAATCAAGTCGTATGTCATGAATAGCACGTTGAATATTAAGTTGTAGAGCTTGCAGAGAGTCTGGTTTATTGCTAAAGACCAATGACTTCAAATAACCCTACAAAAAATAGTCTAATGATGTTAGATCATAACTTTTTGGAGGCCATTCAATATCACAATTTCTTGAAATAATCGAATCTCCGGTTGTTGCATGTGCTGGGTGGCACGTAGCCCCGTCTTGTTGTATCCAGATGGTGTCAAGATCAACTTCTTCCAATTTCGGCCATAAAAATTTGCTTATCATCGATATATACCGCTCTCCATTGACAGTAACGGTGTTACCAGCTTCATTTCGAAAGAAGTGCCAGAAGTTCCACCAGACCAAATTGTCAATTTGGAATTGACAGTTTTGTTTATTTGGCGTACCACTCAAACGAAAGTGAGCCTCATCGGACAAGATGATTTTCTTAAAAAAATCGGTATCGTTTTCAAGTTGTCCCAAGACGAAATCAGCAAATTCATGATGTTTACGGTAGTCTTCAGTTCTCTCCATGATGAAATTGTAAACATTACTGAATAGAATGAAACACCGGAACAGAAATTTCTGTCGGGTGAATCGACTTAAATATACGTCATCCTTTGCGACTGAGTTGGCACATTTGCCAATATTCTATAGCAGAGTGGGATTGCGCTAAATATTATCCAACCCAACTTAATTACGATAGTAAGTGATTATGGGGAGTTATCGTGACTACCAGCCAATTGCCCGATCAAAATATTTCTATGGGAGGCACAAAAATGGGCATGGCGAAGTTGTTCATCTCTTTTTACACGGTATTGCACAAAATATTGGCCAATACCAAGTTTTGTTCAGATCGGTTACGGTATACGGGAGATATCGAGTCGGCCAGCCGGAAAGCCGCCCAACTTTTGTATGGGAGTTACGAAAATGGGCGTGGACAGGCATTTGACTAAATTCTGTCTTGCATCAAACTTCATAAAGATTTTTTCGGTTTTGCGGGAGTTATCTTGCCGAACAATCCGCCCGCCGAACAAGCCGAACAACTTATCCTGGTAGGGCGTGGCAAAATCACCCTTCTCTTAATCGGTGACCGGCGTTTGATGACACGAAGCATATAACCTAATTTCATTAAGATCGGATATGTTTCTAGCGACTTATCTCATTGACAACCCGGATAACCACCAAGCTTTTGTATGGGAGGTAACAGAATGGACGAGACAAAACGACTCATTTTCCATAGAAGGGTTGCATTTTGCCAAATTTCATAAAGATTGGTTCAGTTTTGCGGGAGTTATCTTGCCGAACAACCAGACGGCCGAACAACTTATGTATGGGAGGCACTAATATGGGCGTGGCACAATCACCCTTGTCTTACTTGGTGACTCGCGTTTGATGACATGAACCCTATAACCTAATTTCATTAAGATTGGAAATATTACACGCGACTTATTGCATTGACAACCTGGAGGACCATCAACTTTTGTATGGGAGGTACCAGAATGGGCGTGGCAAATATACCGTTCGCAAAAATCATTTTTATCGATGAAACTCATTTACATTTTGATGGCCTCATTATCAATCGTCAAAACTCTCACGTTGCGAATTCAAAAAATCTGCCAGTGATTGTTGAGACACGAAATTCATACATATGAGGCACTGGTCTGTGGGGCTTTTGGCATAATCAGAAGAATATTCCTCAAAAATGCGGCTGGTCTGCTATGTGACATATTCGTAACACGCCAGTTAATTCTAAGACAGTGACACATGTCATCCCCACAGGAAAAGATTGTCCTTCATCATATTTTCGAAGCAATCTTCATTCAAAATTTTTCATTAATTCTATAAATTTATTGGATAATTTCATAGATATTATAAAAAACATTTTCCAAAAGCTTAAGAATTTACAAAACGTATAAATAAAGTTTGATCAAATATTCTTCATTATTTAAATAAAAATAGTTTGGTTGCCAATATGGGTTTCAAGCAGTGATATACTAAACCAGTTCATAAATTTCAGTCGGGTGAACCAACTTAAACATACCCTCACCCTAAGGCATCCAGTGCGTACGAGTTCTATTAAAAACGCCTATATTCACTCTTATGTTGAACGAATGAGCGTGAAAACGGTGACCATATTCAATAGCTGACTGACATTGCGCTAAATATTATTTAATGCCAAACATAGTTAGGATTTCAAGTGGTTTTGGGGATTTTTAATAACTACCTACAAATTGTCTGCCCTATTTTGATATGGGAGGTACAAAAAATGGCCATGCCGAAGTTGTCAATTTTTAGTATACAGTAGCTTTTGCCCAAATATTCATCAGCATTAAATTTTATTTAGATCGATTGTGGTTTACTGGAGATATCGAGTCGGCCAACCTGTCATCCGCCCAACTTTTGTATGAGAGGTACAAAAAATAATTACACAGTAGCTGTTAGCAAAATACAGGGTGGGCCAACTTCGACTGACTGAGTTGAAATGCTTAACATTGTGTCTCTCGCGGTATTAGCTGTACCTCCATCTTGCTGGAACCATTTGCCATGATTATTGAGAACTACCGGACGTAAACAAATTTCCAACATGGTTCGATATACCGACCTGGTGACGGTTTCTGGTTCCCCAGTTTCGATTTCGGAAATATATGGGCCGATAATCCTGTCAGCCATAATTTTGTGCATCTGAGAGGGTATAATTGTAGCAGATGCTCTGCCTAGGATTTTCGGTACCCCAAATTCGGCAGCTCTCTTTATTAACATATCCATTTAAATGCGAATGTGCTTCATCGTTCATAATGAGGTTGTTCAAAAAATAATAAAATAATAAAATTGAAAACATTTTACACGTTCTTGCATTTAGTGTGATGACATTAGAAAATTTTATTAAATTGTTTATTACCTTAAAAAAATTAAATAAAAAACTGTCAAAATATAAAAGTTATAGGCATTTCAAATCAGTCAGTCGAGGTTGGCCCACACTGTATTTCCTAGTACCGAATTTCATTACGATCGCTTGTGGTTGACGATAGTTATCGTGTAGATCAACCGGACCTTCGCCCAACCTAATTTTGTATGGGAGGTGCCAGAATGGGTGTGGCACAATAGCCCATTTTCCACAGAAGAGTGGCATTTGACTAAATATTGTCCAGTACAAAATTTCATAAATATTGTGACGGTTTTGTGGGTCTCCTCGACCGAATAACCAGACGGCCAAAATGCTTTTGTATGAGAGGTACCAATATGGGGGTGGCAAAATCACCCTGATCTTAATCGGTAATTGGCAGTTGATATCGTGAAGGTGTGTACCTTACTTTGATTAAGGTCGGAAGGGTTTCATGCGATTTTTCGTATTGACAACCCGGAAGACTTACAAGCATTTATATGGGAGGTACCAGAATGGGCATGTCAATCTCGTCGATTTTCTCCACTCAAGTGGACATTTACAGATTATTAGCCACTGTGTGAGATGAAGCTAATCAAATCTATCAGAAAAAAGTTTTAGAAGAGCTATGATTTTTAATAAATGTGTCGATTTGTATGGGAGGTACCAGAAGGGCGTAGTCAAAACTCCCATTTCTAATCGAAATCTAAGCTTGGACAAATAATAGTCACCAACTAAATTGCATTGTGATCAGTAAAGATCTACGGCAGTTATCATGTTGATCAGTCAGACACACAGACGGGCATGACTCAATCGTCTTAAAAAGTCCTGAACCGAATTCCGTCCAAAGATATTAAGCGTATAATATGGCTACTATGCGTTTCATTTGTTTCCTTATTAAATTATATATATCCCCATCTCTGTGGGTGAGGGTATACAAATTCTCATAGGATTTAGATATTTCGTTGCACGTAGTATGATGGCAGTTTGTAATATCATCATTCGGAACAATCGCCAAATAAGATATGTTGCTAGATCTGAAATAGCTACAAGGTTTGTCGGAGAACATAAATATGCGTTCTAATTCTGCCAGTTCCCATAATCTCTATATAACAAACATCACTGAAGAACAAATTACATAATTTTCTTTGATTAAAAATTAATGAAGGACTTTATAGTTTTCGTGAAGGATTTTATAATATTTACGCAGAAAATTGGTTTATTGCAATCTTCGAAACAATTTGGTTGCTCCATGAGTCATAGCGTAGGCGCTTTCCTAATTTTGTGATCAGAATTGGACCCAAGATCATGAGACTTAAGGCCGTAAGACTTTTTCTTTTGGGGTTCTTAAAGTCTAAGTATTATGTCACAAGTCCAAGAGTATCCACGCTTAGATGAAGCTACTTGAGCGGTGCATCAATGAAATTCAGCAACATTTATGTCAAATTCCCATAAAACGTTTCGACAGAAGATTTCGTATATGCCATCACAACCATGGATCACATTTGCCCAAAATGTCATTATACATTTTTAATTTAACAGCTGTGTTTTCAATTCAAAATTACTTCTTCCGTGAGTTTTTGCACAGCCTTTATCTGTATTGCTTACAATTCCAAATGGAATATAAAAAATATCAAAATAGTTGTCATAAGTATCAGTTGAAATATGAAAGTTTAATATATAATTGATATTAAAATGTATATTGGAGTTTAAAATAAATCAATTGAAATTGTACTGATACGGTGGGATTCTTCGGCCTGGTCTTTCCAGCGGAGTCCTGGCTGTCCTCTTTTCCTGCTACATCGGGCACGTTATCGAAAACCTTTCGCACTGGCTCATCTCATCCATTCTGATAACATGGCCTCGACAACGCAATAGGCCTAATTTGATTTTATTAACTATGTCTACTTTAGAATACAAATTTTATAACTCTTGGTTCCAACGACGTTGTCACTCGCCGTTTTCTTTAACAGGACCATATATTTTACGGTGAATTGTTCTCTCGAATACTCCCAGGTGTTTCTCTTCTGCCTGCGATACGACCCAAGTTTCGGAGCCATATATCAGTACAGGTAAAATGAGTCTGGTACAGCTTTACTTTTGTCTGTCGAGAGAGGGGTTTGTTCTGAAACTACTTCCCGAGCTCAAAATAGCATATATTTGCAAGGACAATTCTCCTACTTATCTCTAGGCTGACTTTGGTGTCCTTGTTTACAGCGGCTCCAAAGTCGATAACTTCATCAACCACTTCAAAAATAAATTGCTTGTCGACGATAAAGTCGGGAAGTTTGTCTAGTCGTCGACACCATCAATTTTGTCTCGCCCTAATTAACAGCAAGACCCACCTTCCCTGTTTCTTTTCGATTCTTGAAAATACTGGAGTAACCTCTCACAAATTTCGCCCCATTATGACTACGTCGTCAGAGTACGCCCGCAACATATGGCTTTACGTGTTAATTTTCTTGTTCGTATTTGCTGCACCTTTCCTCATTATTATCTCCATTTAGATGTTGAAGAGATTGCACGAAAGTGTGCCGCCTTGTCCCAATCCCCGCTTGGTACAGAATGGTACGGTGACGTTGTTCCCCACCTTCACTGCTGATTTGGTATTGGCCAGCGTCATTCTACAGATCCGGATCAGTTTTGCCGAAATCCCCAGTTCAAATTTTCCCCGTATGGGCTACCGAAAGCAGCTCTGTAATCGACAAAAACATGGTATTGCTTATCGTGGGTCTTTTTCAAGATTTGGAGCAGCGTGAATATTTGGTTAGTCGTGAACTTGCCTGGTCTAAAACCACACTGATACGGTCCAATCAGATTTTCAACCATTGACAATCTACACTGTCTTCCACAATCATTACTTCCTAATCTTTGGTGGAAGAATCTGACTGGAATAGTGCTGAAAAATGCTCTCTCCATATTCTAAGCACACACTGCTTATCGGTCACCAGATTTGCATTCTCGTCTTTGCAGTCCATTATTTGGTCTGTTATTCGATCTCCTCATCCTCTGGAAAAAATTTCGGGGTTCATTATTCATCCTGCACAATGCGGTATATTCCCTCTCTCTCTCTGCTCCTACTGCCATTTTTTCCGCCTAAATAAATGGTTTTCCACCCTTCTCAGCCTCTTGTACCCCTCATTCGGAGCAATCGTTGTAACTGACGGTTTCGTTGCCACACGTGCAGCGTCTTTTTCATCAGTTGTAATGTGATATTTTTCGTCGTAGCATGGCTGATCCTTCTGCGATTTTTAATAGCCAAGTTCAGTCATTGCAGCAGTTCCAAAGAATGACAGATGTCGTGTGGCATCGTGTGTTACTACCTACCATGTTCTTTGCAGCGGCGAAGTCTATCACACATATTCCATTATAGAAAGTGGTATCATGTAGACTGTTAATACCGATGGTTGGTCGACTTTCCTTTCCTAATTCGGCATTAAAATCGCCTAGAATACTCTTATTGTCGTAGTCAGGGCAGCGTTCGTATACTTCGATTTGATGCCAATTGTGGCTATGCGTGCGGATTGAACCTTGAAACTAGCTGTCGCAGTCTCTTGGCAACTATAAATCCGCAGCCGAATTCGTGCTTTCGCTCATGGCACCTGTATAAAATATCGCAGTTTTTCTTTCCGGTGCAATCAAATCCTATCCATCGTATTTCTTGGATAGCTGTGATGTCAGCTTTAAATTTTTCGACGACATCCGCCAGTTGGAAAGTGACACCTGTGCTGTATAGTGTTCTTACGTTCTAGATTCATATCCTTAAATCGTGGGACGTCAATAGTTATAGGGTTTTGTCGTTTAGTTTCCTTGTGTATTTTCATAGCCTATATAAAGGTGGCGGGAGGCAAATACAGCCCACAACAGAACATTAAAATTCATCAATTAAAATTCGAAAAACATTACCCGTTTAGGTTACCATGATGACCCGATTAGCTTTTCAAATTTAAAAAGGCCTCTTAAAATTCAATTGATAACTTTTAAATTGCAATTGATGTCTTTTGAAATACAAGTGTTATTTTTAGAAATTCAATTGATGTGTTTTCAACTTCAATTTATGTGCTTTAAGTTGCAGTTGATATATTTTAAATTTCAATTGATGTGTCGTAAATTACAATTGATGTCCTTCAAATTTCAAGTGGAACTTCGGAGTTTCTGTTGACCTTCCAATTCAAATTTCACTTTATTTTTTTTTTAAATATAATGATGCTAAAGAAGTTCTTTGAACTATATAAGTACAGTGAACCACTGTTCACATTTGTTGCTGTTTCCACATATATTTTTTTTTTGCTTATTCTATCCAGCCAGAGTTGCACTGTGGTGGGCTCACTGGTCCCTCTGTGTGCGTTTCTGTATTTAAAAATGCACAATTCTGTTGACGAACTTGGAATGAAGTCTAGGCAGCGTAAAGATGGGAGTGAGTGGAGGGACTAGTGGTTGCGTATATGAAGGATTTAAGTAAAAATTGTAGTGTAGTAGTTTCCCCTCGGGGAGTCGTTTGCGTTTGGCATTCGTTTGCGCAAATTGCATATAATTATGATGGAAAACCATATTGTTGTTGTACTATGAATGGGAATATGTGTCGTATACGTACACACATACATAACATCTATGGATAACTGAATGAAAGGATAAATGAGTGAATGAGTGACGTAGTATGTGACGCTGATACGGACAATAATGTACAGGGTAATGGTGGTTTTAATTTTAAAAAATAATGTTGCACTTATATGAGGCAATATTTGAAAAATGTGCCATCACCCCTTCAAAGTTGTACCTTTTTCTAGGATAAGAAAATAACATAGAAATATTGCATTTTCTCCCAGCTTTCTTCCTCCTTTTTGGTTATAAACGTGTTTTATTTATCCAGCTAAACTAATTATTTCGACCAGTTTGTATGGAGATCTAAGCAATTTTAAGCCACGCTCCATATTAGCTGGTCGAAACGGTATACGCTGAAATCAAAACAATTAAGCTACAGTAACCATAGTAAGCACTCCCTTCCTACAAAGTTAATCCCAGTAACTTAATAATTGGACAATTTCGTGTGGCAAGCGTCTTCAGTTAAAATCGCTTAGCTCCCCACACAAAAAGGTAGAAAAATTAGCTAAACGAGGTTAAATAACACATTCCAAATGATAGAAAGCCAGTCAGTTTGTCGGGACACATTCGACCAGTGGCTCGCTCAGAGCGCAGAAATTTCAGAATTTTTTCACCTTTTGAGTGAACCATTCTGAAAAACCCTTTAATTTAAATAAATTTGCACATTTAAATAAATTTGAACATTTTCTCAGAACCGAAATCGACATAAGATATACATACATACTGTAATATTGATTACATATTTTATGTTTTGGTGGAAAGTGGTGGAGGAAAGTTCAACAGCCTCATATAGATACTACACACAGAGAAGAGATTCGTTGTCACAACTATATTTACTGCCAACTAAAATTTGCCGGTTCCTTGGACTATCACACTATTCAGTTGTGATTAACAATAATTGTGTTCTTTATCACCAAATGTTGTGCATATCAATTGATTTCTAATTCAGTTTAGGTTGCAAGAACTGAAATATTTTGATCGAGCCACAGCAACCAGAAGTAAATGTGATCTGTCAATCGAGTTGTTGTTCTAGCAATCAAATTATCCTAATCTTCTATTAGTTGGATGAACGAAAAATTTAAAAACTCATTCGGTTGTACCAAATAGCATATTGGTATGCTCAACTATTTATGCACTTGAATTTATTGGCTGTCACAACCATTTGGTGATGCTTTAACCCATTATGAATTTTATAGAAAAAAAGAAAAAAAAATATTTTTGATTAAAATAGTGTACGAGTATTTTATATTTAACTCTAAACAAAATTATTATTATTTATAACCAGGGTTCGTATTTCGTGCCCATTTTTGATCGAAAAAATAATACATTTTTAGGGGCTTTTAAGGGTTTCTCACAAAGTGTTCCAATTCGCATGAAATAATTTTTTTTCAAAAAATCGCCAAAATAAGAAAATCGCTAAAATAAAAAATGGCTATAACTCGGAAACGATGCGTCCAATCGCAAAAATAATAAATTTGTTACCTCCAGCGGAGGCTGTAACCCATACATTCCTCTAATACGGCATCGCTTAAAATCCGTTAAACTAACATTTTTCAAATAAAAAATAGCTAAAACTCACATATGTATGTATGTATGCCCGAGTTATAGCCATTTTTTATTTCAGCGTTTTTCATGACTTTTTTAATAAAATATCTTCCATACGATGGACCACTTTATGACAAATCTTTAGAAACTCGTAAAAAATAGTTTTGTTTTCGATTGGACGCTCCGTTTCCGAGATATTGGCATTGGGGCGTTTTAGCGATTTTTGATTCCAGAAATTTTAGTTTTAGCGAGTTTTTAAAAATAAAAGTGATGCCATATTGAAGACATCCATAGATGAAAGCCTCCCATGAAATAAAAAATTTGTTATTTTTGCGATTGGACGCACCCTTTCCGAGATACAGCCATTTCTTTATTTTAACGAATTCCTTATTTTGGCGATTTTTTCAATAGTGGCGTCATATTCAACGATTCACCTAAATTTACGATAATATGTATTCTTCGCTGGCTGATATCTATACACTTTATTGTTTTTCACAACTTCGTTTATCACTTTCTGTTTAAAATATTAGTTTTTCTGTAAAGTCCTCGTGTAACATTTCAATATACGTAGTTCTCTTTAATAACAAATCCTCTTGTGAAAAATCGAATACATAACTTTGTAACAAGTGTTTTTACAACAGAAACTAAATTATGATTACAGTAACTAATATTTGAACATTATTTCTAATATTGTACTTTTTATTAGTTGTATCTTCCATTTCAGATGAATGAGGTTTTAGAAATACTGAAATTGGTTAATACATCTAAAATTCGGTAGTAGCAACTTGTATTTAGTAAGACGGATTTTTAATCTATCAATAACATCGAAAAATTATTGTGATGTTTGACAATTACGAATTCTGATCAAAATATAGACTTTATCATGGAATTTCTAATGCCTGAATTGATTTTTAACTAATCTTTCCCCTGTGTGTAATTACCACTTAACTTGCAGATTCACCTAAAGCTTCAGCACACAGAGTGCGCTTTAAAGAGGAACCGAAAATTTAATACACTGGAACAAAAGATCTTCGTCGCTGGAATAATGTATGCTGATTAGTGTACCTCTATTGCTGCAATGAAAAGTTGCATGCCTGCAACGACTTTTCGTTTGCAATAACAATTAAATGTTCGCCTCTGAAATGAATAACACTACTCAACAAAATGAAAAAAATTTCATGTACTCCGGATGCGATAATTTTTTCTGTGTAGATAACCTTGACATAAGCTCGTTTGGTTTTGTTTTTGGTTTTTTTTTTTTTAAATTTTAAAAATTTTTTTTTTGTTAATTTGTTTTTGTATGAAAAATTGTTTCAGCAACTAACAAATCTCGTCAAAATATATACTAAATGGATGGTAGTAGACCCCAAAACATAAATAATGTGCGTCTTCATTCATCGGCTAGCTACAGCGGTCGTAATCGGTTGTTGAATCAGGAATTTTACAAAATTTTACCGAAAATTTACAAGTGAAAGCCCCTTAAAGCATTTTAAAAAAATATTAATTCAGAGAGTTCATTTTTTTTTTGTATTTTATACGCAACGTGGCAGGTTTTAGAAATCAAACAAGCTACTTTTTAAGAAAATCCATCAATTAATAATGAAGTTGTGAATTTTTTCGCTAAAAGCCCTAAGAATCTACTTTTTAGTTCGAACATTGCATTTTACCTTTGAAATTATCTCACTAGTCAACCAAATGAAAAAATGTCATATACTTCTAATGAAGTATTTTTTTCTGTGTAGATAACCTTGACATGAGCTCGAAAAACGCAATAAAATTTTTTTTTTTCGTTTGGTTTTTTTTTGTTTTTTTTTTTTAAATTTTAAAAATTTTTTTTTGGTTAATTTGTTTTTGTATGAAAAATTGTTTCAGCAACTAACAAATCTCGTCAAAATATATACTAAATGGATGGTAGTAGACCCCAAAATATAAATAATGTGCGTCTTCATTCATCGGCTAGCTACAGCGGTCGTAATCAGTTGTTGAATCAGGAATTTTACAAAATTTTACCGAAAATTTACAAGTGAAAGCCCCTTAAAGCATTTTAAAAAAATATTAATTCACAGAGTGCATTTTTTTTGTATTTTTGTTTTCAAATTTAAATAAGTTCAATGCATTTCAATAAAAATTTTAAGTTCTAAAGGGTTTTCCAATTTGAGTGATAAGATTTCTTAAAAAAAAACACACTAATTGTTAAGGAAATTCAAATGTTTTTGATTTAATGTGAAGTACAATCGATACGTTCTGAATAAAACGCATTTCAAATGGCCTTCACGTCTTCTTTTGCGTGAACGAATTCGATGAATTCACTAAATCAAGTCGTATATCATGAATATCACGTTCAATATTAACTTGTAAAGCTTGCAGAGAGTGTGGTTTATTGCTAAAGGCCATTGACTTTAAATAACGCTCCAAGAAATAGTCTAATGGTGTTAAATCATAACTAATTGGAGGCCATTCAATGTCACAATTTCTTGAAATGATCGAATTTCCAAACTTTTCTCGCAATAATTCGGTTGTTGCACGTGCTGTGTGGCACGTAACCCCGTCTTGCTGGAACCAGATGTTATCAAGATCAACTTCTTAGAATTTCGGACATAAAAAGATAGTTATTATCGATCTATACTGCTCTCCATTGACAGTAACAGTATTACCAGCTTCATTTCGAAAGAAGTACGGACCGATGATTCCACCAAATACTAAACCACACCAAACTGTCAATTTAGGTGAATTGAATGTAATATTTGTGCATATTGTTAGACTAGATTCGGTTATTGCGACCGAATTGATACCCAATTTGATAGTTACAACCGAATTGATGTCAAATTGGGTTACTACAACCGAATTGAAGTTAGATTCGGTTACTCCAACCAATTTCGGTTGCTGCATTCGAATTAATTTCAAATTCGGTTGTTTCAACCGAAAATTTAGTTGACTGCGCGAATATAATTGAAGATTCAGTTGTCACAATCGAATCAATTATGAAACGAGGTTGCTTCAACCGAATTTCGATTGTGGGGACTAAATTCGGTGGTAAGAACCTCAAGTCGGTTGTGGCAACTTCAATTCGGTAGTAGCAGCTGAATTTACGGTTGCTACAACCTCTTTTCAAACAATTAGTTCTCTGGGTGTATGTAGTATATTTTGGTCAAAAGAAAAGTACCTATATTTTCAAAATTTCGATTGAGTATTTTTTTTATATAATTTTATATAAAATGTTATGTAAATTATATGTAAATATGTAATATTATATAAAATTATATCCTTCTTTCCTGCAACCACTTGACTTTCACATTTGTTCTAAGGTATGCGAGCTCACATATATATTTTATCCTTTACAAACATTTAGCAATCCAAATATTCTAGGACACTTCAGTAATCAACAAAATTGGAAACAAATTAATAAATTAAATTTTGAATCTGAGAAAGCCTCGATTATTTGTTTACTTACAAAACTTTGAAGATAACAGTAAATACTGTCATTCAACAATTTGACACCTCATCAGCATAATTAGTGATGCCACTTGACCCATTGTTACAAAATTAGAAGTGCAGTTTATTTAAAATTCACAGTGTTGTATTTTTAGTAGAGAAATTCTACAATATCATATGAAACTAGAGGCAGGAGGCCGTAACTTTAATGTATTTCTGTACCCCCTATTAACGTATTTCTGTACCCCCTCCGGTACATTTTTTCGTAGATCTTTCCTAATATTAAAAATTATGTTGTAATTAAGTTGTATTTATAGTTGACCTTTTTCCATTATTATGGTTTTCAATTTAAGTGTCGGCTTGAGGTCATAGGTATGAAAAAAGTTGAAATATGGAAAAAGTTGAAAAAGTTGTAAAATTTTCCTTTTATCACAATTTATTTAGTTTCCAATATTTCGATCAACTTCGATGATCATTTTATTTTAGTTCTAATACGTTACTTATTATTCAGTCTTTAGAACACAATTCTTTACAGACCAAAAAATATCTTACCTAATTCTTATATCTAAGTGTAAATTAAATCTAAAATAGTACTAAATTTGCCAACAGGCATTGAAAATTCCAAATCATGTTTCATATTGATTAAATTAAATTCCTTTCATACATAGCATAATTTGTTCTATGACGTGTTACATTGAAAAATTCATTTTCATTTTCAAGGATATTGTGAGGTAACATAAAGTTTACGACTAGTCTTTGCTGCAAGCTTTTGTTAACCTCACTACCACTTTCCTCACAATATCCTTGAAAATGAAGGAAAAATTATTGGAAACTAAATAAATTGTGATAAAAGGAAAATTGCACAGTGTGTAATTTTTTAAGTCATGGCAAAATAACCATATACGGACACCACTACGCGATAAAACAGCAAAAAAAAAAACCCCTGTCTCCCAGTTTTGCCCAAAGTCCTCCAATTTTTTTTTATGGGCCCCCAAAGAAGTGGGGCCTCGGTGTAATTTTTGCAAAAAAGTGATAATTTTCTCAAGCTCATATCTTGCAAACCGTTCGGAATTTTGATTTACTCTCTGAGGCAAAGTTGTAGCTCTTGTCATAAGGAACAAAAATTGTTAACATATAAAATCAAAAAAAAATTCATCCTCACAGTCAAAATCGCAAAAAACTTTAAAAAATTCAATTTTTTTTTACTTTTTTTCCCCTGCTCAGGTCCATAGGTAGCAAATCGTTCAAAATTCAAGGAAACAATCAACTACAAGAATGATCCTAAGATCTCAATAAATAGCTTCCTAAAACATGTGAACTTCCTAGGAATGATTCTTAACACCGTTTAGGTAGCCCTTAGATAGCCGCAAAAGTGAAAAATTTCCCGAAAATTTTTTAATTTCATTTGTTTTTCCTTTACTTCGACATTAAGATATGATAAAGCCTTCTCCCGTAAGTGAAAAGGCATGTTACAGGTTTCATTGTTATTCTATTACTGATTTTATTAATCTTAGTACTTAGGTGGTATGGGTTGACATTTAGAGTTAGGGTTGTAACCAAGAGTAGTAGCATGGATATTTAGTAATAATGATTCAGTGTTGTAGGGATTAGTAGTCTCACCAGGGATGGCACTACAACACTATGCTATCTATTACAAAAATTATAAAAAAAATAATCGTATTATGTTTATAATGTTGATGGCCCTGGACTTGCAAATCGCACTCTCTTAAGTTGTGGATCCAAATCGTCGTCCGAATCGTTCGAATCTGACTCTGATTCAGAACTTATGGTGTCCACAGGCACGTTACTTCCAGACTGCACTCCATCATCAGCTTTTTCTTTTTCAGATACTTCATTAACATCATACAGCGTGATCTTGTGACTCCACCAACATACCTGAATTGAATTAGAAAAGAAATCAAAACAGGAATGCAAAACACTGCATCAATAAAATTGCTATTACCTCTGCAAGCCATGCGTCGAGTTGTTTGCCTTTGTACCGTTTTTCCATGGGCATTGTGGTTTGGTGAAACCGTTCTCCTTGCTCATCGGATTCGGTAGGGAGTTGTTTGATAAAATCGTCAAAAATCGGATAAAATTAGCGTCTCGATCCCCTCCCAAGACTCTCGTGCATACACGCTGAAGGTAAATCCATGTCATTGAATGATTATAATCATGAAGCGATGATCCAAAGCTGCACTAGAATAGCTGTCTAATGTCAGGGCGATTAAGCATGACAAGAGCTCCAATGTATTTCCAGGTATTTTTTTATATTTTCGGTTGTTTTATGTGAATTCAATGCAGATATTTGCTTCCAGGTAGTTTTTTGATCGAAGTTTTTTGATTTTATATTTCACAATTTCATATTTATAACAAGAGATACAATGTGTTTCCAGGTATTTTTTTTATATTTTGGGTTGTTTTTATGTGAATTCGATGCAGATGTTTGCTTCCAGGTAGTTGTTTGATAGTTTGGGGAGCTTGAGAATTTTTAGTAGAATCCACTTACTCACACACTTGGCCTCCTCACTGACAATTATTTACGTTTAAAGGTTTGGAAATCAAAATTTTTTTTAAGAAATCGGTTATTTTCTTACACACTTTTTTAGCGAAATTTTGGCTCCCAGAAACTACTTTTGTTAGAAAATCCTCACTATCTCCAGTCTTAGAAAGGTTAATGCGGAATATTATACTTTAAAAAAGCTTAAAGTGTTGTCTTTTACTGAGTCTAGGAAGAAATAAGTTTACTAGGGCTGTTTTTTGAGAAAACAGATTTATATTAAAAAAGTGAGTTTAACAAATCTTTTTTGTTTAATTTGCCTCAATGAGTTAATAAAAATTAACATATTTATACACAGATTTATAGCGTTTTCAAAGGTCTTCTCAATGATACCCATCTCAACCAGATCGGATAAGAAATGAGTGAGATATAAGCGATTATATACTCAACCTATAAAGGCCTCTCAAGAAGTTGGATCGGCCTCCTTAAAAAAACTTTCGGGTCTTAATCAGCGCTGTAAGCCCTACCAGGCCAAAGAAAATTGGCGCATTTTTCATAAAGTAAATTTGTTCGTAAAAGCGGGAAGTTTTTCGCTCATTTTTTAAAGTTTTTCGCGATTTTGACCTTGAAGATTAATTTTTTTTTGATTTTATATGTTTACAATTTTTGTACTTTATGACAACAGAGAGTAAATCAAAATTCCGAACGGTTTGCAAGATATGAGCTTGAGAAAATGATCCCTTTTTTGCAAAAATTACATCGAGGCCCCACTTCTTTGGGGGCCCAGAAAAAAAACCCTGGACGACTTTGGGCAAAACTGGTAGACAGGGGTCTTTTTTTTTGGTCTTGGTGTTATACAACATTGATTTCTTTTTTCATTCCTATGACCTGAAGCCGATACTAAAATTTAAAATCATATTAAAAACTATGAGAAAATACCATGAGAATAAAGCCAATAGAAACATTCCGTGCAAGGCAACATCAGAGAAAATATTGCTTCAGGTGAACTATGTTTCATTCAAAAGGTACTGTCTCGTTTAGATTTTCCAAAACAATCAAGAGAATTAAATTTATTTTAAACAAAAAAATGATTTCACTTCAATATGTAAAAATTATACTTTTATAAACAATACAAAATAATATTTTAAAATATAATTTATAAACCCAACAGACAAAGATAAAAATTGTTTTCTACTGCAAATATTTTTTGCTGGGCAGAATTCGCAGACAAGATAATTGTATAATTCAAGTTTAAGGTAAAAATAATTTTTTTACGCTTCTGAACTTCTGAGAAAACTTTCCAATACCGATCATATCGGAATTATATTTTGACTATTTTCTTCTCTAGTTGATAGGGAACTATCCATTGTATACTATCGGTCCTACACCATACCCTATGAGGACGTGGATTGTTGAGGGCGCGGGTGTCCTGGCGTTAGCGGCCTCCACTAGGCGCTGGTGTCCTGGTGGAGGGGTTCCTCTCAACAGTTCTGGATGTAGAATAGTAACAATAATAAATAAATATAGGTCACACCACACTGAGAAATTTAAAAAAAAAACGGGACCATAAAGAGATTACAAAAGAAAAGCGCACTCGTAATGAAAACGGAAACTACGAACTGATGCACCAACATATTTACGAATGCATTTTCTTCCCTTTTTAGGCGCTCACGTAAGAATGCTCTAAATTGACTGATGTAATGCGAACTTGTAGCCCTCCCTCTTAGAATCCAAAGAACTCTACCATGACAACCGATTAATTTCTCTGTCGTCCCAAAAATACCTCTTCAAATCATTGTCACCCTACTATCATAATTGGTCGAACTCTTAGAAGTCCATTAAAATACCCCAGCAGAAAATTTTCAAAAATTCGGAAGCACTAAAATTATTCATAGTATACGGTATGCTGTAATTACAAGCGCAATACTAAAGAGATGATATCATTAATGCCGCATCAGGTGTCAGGTAATCGAAGACATGACTTGTTCATCTGCAAGCATACCCGATGTCTTTACGATCTTTGTCGACCAAACAAATCCGAGAACCTTCTGTACATACTCTCGTTGCATTCGACGATATTGTTTTTTCTCAAATAGAGAAATTCAGTTCACGTGTTGACATAATCGAGTACGGGTGACTTATGATAGTTCGCTTAAACTTTTGTGTGTATACGTTATATTGTGTGAGTACGGTATATTGTGTGTATACTAGAAAATTGCAATTTGTTGTTGTGTGTGCTTGGAAAATATAGAAATGAAAGACGCTTGCTTTGTGATGAAATTGTTTGAGATTGTTTCGCATTCAGTTGTAACATAAAATATTACGATATTTTACAGTAATAATGAACAATTTGCATAAAAAAAGAAAAATTGGTAAAAGACAACAATATAGGTTAATAAAAAAATCGAAAGAAGAAAACGTCGACGTTTTAGAATCTGTCATTAATAGAACAACTTTTGGGGAAGTAGAAATTTTTTCTAATGAAGAAACGCCAAGTATTCCATTTGGAGATGATTTTCAAATAAACTCTCCAAATTTATGTGACGACATTCGAGTGTGGTACCAGCTGTTTAGGCCTCCTGTGGCTTGTACATCGGCACTTCTAAAAATATTGAAGTCGTACAATCTAGATGTACCATTAAGTGTTAGTACACTTATAGGAAGTCAGTACAAAGTTTTGAAAAGGACGGTCTGTCCGGGATCATATTTCCACATTGGAGTAGCACCAAATCTTCAAAAAATTTTGAATTCTGTGAATTCGAAAAATATAAAAGAGATAGTTTTGGATATTGGGATTGACGGTCTACCAATATTTAAAAGTAGTGAAGTCGGGCTGTGGCCAATTCTGGGCCGAGTCGTAAACATTCCCGAAATTAACATTTTTTTGATTGGTAGCTACGTTGGAAGAAAAAAGCCTGTAAATATTGACTCCTTCCTACATGATTATGTTCGAGAAATGAAAACATTGCTCAAAGAAGGTTATGTTTATAATACTTATAAAGTGAAAATTAAAATTCGTGCTTATTTGGTTGATGCGCCTGCTCGATCGTTTGTTTGTGATATAAAGGGACACAATTCTTTAAATGGATGCCCTAAATGTGAGCAAAATGGCAAAAGTATTTCTAAAGTGTGTGTTTTTAGCACTACAGTAGGCAAAATGAGAACCAATGACGATTTTAAAGAAAGGAAAGACAAAAGTTTTCACAAGGAAAAATTCATTAATGCGAAAATGGGTCTAGAGGATATTGACACTCAAATGATTACCCAATTTCCACTTGATGTTATGCATTTGGTTGATCTTGGAGTATCAAAAAAAATTATTTTTAAATTGTATAAAGGAGAACCAAGGTACCGATTGTCTCCAACAGCAAGACAATCAATGTCATCGATGCTGACATCATTTTCGGCATATATTCCCCGAGAATTCGCTAGGAAACCGCGCTCGATTTTTGAGTTTCCTAAATGGAAAGCTGTCGAATTCCGGCAGTTCCTCCTTTACACGGGCTTAATTGTACTTAAAGAGTATACAAATGGCGAACAGTACAATCATTACCTTCTTTTGGCATGCGCCTACCGAATATTGTTAAGCAACCAAATTGGCGAAAAAAAAATTACACTAGCTGAAAACATGCTTAAGACGTTCGTTAAAGATTTTTCACAATATTATGGCCCTACCGGTGTCACACATAATGTTCACTGCTTATTGCACTTAGGTGATACAGCGCGGGAATACGGCAATCTTAGTAATATAACAACGTATCCATTCGAAAATATGAATCAGAAGATTAAGAAAGCTGTAAAAAAACCACAATATATTGAGGAACAATTGTTTAATACATTTTACGATCTTCCGATAATTACCCAAGAAACGCACAAAGGATACAAAAGAAACGCCAAAGGAAAAATAATATATTATTCCTCAGATCATGGTTATTTCCGTGCAAATTTCCAGGACAGTTACTGTTTAATTAAACCTAATATTCCCATAAAAATTATAAGTTTTACTGAGGAGGGACATTTGCGAGCGCATACTTTTTTAAACCCTAAAAGCTTTTTTAATAAGCCCATAAAATCTACTGATCTTGGTATCTGCGTAGTTAATATGGATATATACAAAGAAGCCGTTTTTACACCCGATCAAATAGTTGCAAAGTTAGTTACATTGCCTTATAAAAATGAGTTCATTATGATACCCATAATTCATTCTAATTAAGCAGACTTCATTTTTCCTTCAACTCAACACAACAAATACATATATATATATATATATTAATTAACCTAACTACCCCACATTATCAAGCCTCATAAATAACTATAAGAAAATGCCGCCAGTGGAACGAAAAAAATTGATCCTCAAATCTTCGACATGCGAGCAAATTCTTGAAAAACTGGAACAGATTCATGAAAACTTTACAGAAGCTTTTAAAGATAAGACCGAACAAATTTCACAACTTCAAAATGAAATTATAAATCTCAAGAGTGAATTGACTAATCTGCAAGGTAATTTCATCTACATCAACGGTTAAAATCATTTATTTCAATAACCTTTCTTTTTTCAGAAAACACTATAAAACAAAATAAAGTGATTGTGGAAATGTTATCGGAAATAAAAGTTATTATGAAGGCCAATCTAACTCCCGGATTATGTACCAATAAATACGAAGACTGGTTTCCCATTACGAACCAAAAAGAGCTGGAAGAAATTGAGGAAGAAATAAATGAGAACACCACACAAGGAATGGTAATGTATTATTGATATGATATTATTATATTTGATATTTTATAATTATTTTGTGTCATTTTAGATAAGTACTATTAAATGCATAATCGGGCATAATGATCTGCAGAAGGGCTTAAAAAATTTAATTGCAATACCCCTTCTGTTAGACTACAATATTAAAGGAGTTCAACGGAAGAAGAGGCTGCTAAACTATCCAAAATTAATGAAAGTTATATACAGTGAGTTATTTTATGTTATTTATTTATATCACAAATATTAAAATTTGTCTTCTTATTTTTTTATAGAAGCAATCGGTGGTGATTTTGGAAATAGAGAACAATTTTTTAAGCACTTTGGAAAATGCATTCGCATGGTGAAAAATTCTCACTACAAAAACTCAGCAGACAGAAGAGAAAAAATTTTCGAAAGCTCTGATGAAGAAACTATTGAAGACTGAATGAATAAGATGAAATCTCATATTTTTATTTAAATTTAGTACAGAAAGTACAAATTTTCTTTTAATTTATGATAAGACAAAATGTTTTTTGGAAATATTTGTACCTCGTCGATCAAAATGTAAAGCTTTAATATTCTTTCGTAACCAATTTTCTTATCTAGTTATAAAGAATTTTATTTTTTTTCCAATGAATTTATTTTTATCCGACGAACAATTTAAAAAGCAAAAAATTAATACCTTTTTTAATTTTTAGTGTTAATTCAACCAAAGTTATTATCCATTTTTATTTATTCTGTTAAACTAAATCTGAATTCGAGTTTTGTTTGTGTTCTCTTATTTAAAAATTAATTTTGTTCTTTGTATGAATAATTACATTATAAACAAAAAATAAATGTTTTTAAAAATGAATTTAAAAAAGTCTGCTTCCATATCTTAATATAAATTTACGGTATGGAATCATTCTTGAATCTTTCCTTTTAAAACGCAGTATATCGAACTATTTAGTACAATGATGTAAGCGCAGTTACGAAGCGCTTCTTCATTACACTAAAATTGCGAGCACCTCTGCAGTTCTAAACCTTAACGACTGGAGCGCTCCGAGTCCTTTATTCTATCATGTAGGATTTTTTGCGCTTACCAGAGCGGTGTAAGACGGCATAAAGTAAGCGCAGATTCTTGTGACATTGCCTTATAAAATCATTAATGAATTCACTAGTTTGGTAAGCGCTGGTACCCCAATTCATTACATACTTTAGTGCTTCTTCGTCAGCAGGTTTTTTGCTGGGACCTTTATGCTTCATTTTAAAAATTTATAAAATTGCGTGCTCTTTATTCTTAATTATGGCTTTTTCAAAAACAAAAAGGAATTTGTGAACGTAGCATAACAGAATAGTTACATGAAATCAAACAATGGATCATTTTGTCACCGGCTGAAAAAAATTATTACTTAATATAAACTAACTGACAACAATCAATTACTATTACTACTATTATTATTAATTCAAAAAAATAATACACTCCGCTTCACTTATTTAAAGGCACTAAAATTGCAGATTGCAGAATTTTAAAATGGAAATGGAAGCTAGACATTTTGAAATATAAAAAAAAATCATGACAATAGTGGTTTTTTAACTTAAGAACTTTTTTTGAGCAATTTATAAAAAAAAGTCTAAAAATGTGCTATTTTTTTGGTTCAATTGAATAAAGACACTTTATTATTTTTAAAGTAACGATGATTTCTTATAGGGAGCGTTTGTTTATTACAATTTATAACATCTTATGGCAAGTTTTTAAGTGGGTAGTTAACTATAAGTTTACTTAATCGTAATTGAAAGTTAATTTGAGGTTAACTTTGCATTTTGTTTTTCAAGTGGTGAGCCAATGTAAGTCGCCATATTAACGGGTCCGCCAAATAACTTTTTTTTTTGAAAATGCTATAAAAAAAACTACTGAATATTTTCTCAAATTTCTTTTTTTATTTGAAAGTACAATCCTTCCGGTTAATAATGGAAAATAATTTCATTCAAATGGCTGCCTCAGCTGGCTATGCAGTAGCCTACACGATCGGTCCAATTTTTAAGCACATTATCTATTGTGTGCAGCTGTATTTCACCAATGGCTTCACGAATATTGTCCTTTAAAGCGTCAATTGTCTCTGGCTTGTCGGCGTAACACTTATCTTTGAGGGCACCCCACAAATAATAGTCCAACGGTGTCAAATCGCAGCTCCGAGGTGTCCAAACGACATCAGCTCTGCGGCTGATAATGCGATCTTCAAAAACAGGGCGCAAAACATCGAGTGTAGCTTCGGCTGTGTGGCACGTAGCGCCATCCTGTTGAAACCAAATGTTACCAATATCCTCCTCTTCAATTTTTGTGAACAAAACTTCGTTCAACATGGCCCGATAACGATCGCCATTGACTGTAACGGCCACTCCTTGCTCATTTTCGAAGAATAATGGCCCTATTATGCCTCTGGACCAAAATCCGCACCAAACAGTGATTCGTTTTGGGTGCATCGGCTTTTCAATGTATGCGTGCGGGTTTTCTGTGCCCCAAATGTGACAATTTTGCTTGTTTACATACAAGCCACGATCAAAATGAGCTTCATCTGAAAAGATGATTTTTTTTGGCAAAATCGGCATCTTCTGTAAGTCGATCGCAGGCCCATTTTACCATATTTCCCAGCGTTGTTCAAGCGTATACACAACCATATTCGTTCAGCGGAAGGATAAAACTAATTATCTGTTAAATCAGACATGAGCTAAGTGTTACCATTCACGAAATAAGCACTAGTTGAAAAAAACGTTAGATGGCGGACCCGTTATTAACGATTATGGCAACCCTTGTATTCTTATTGGAAAAAACAACTGGTTAGGGATAAATACCAAAACAACAAAGAGGAACAAACAAAATGGAATTATGTAAAATAAGAAATAAATGCATAAAATCGAAGTTATTTTAACAAAAATGTGTAAAAAAGTATATAGTCGCAATCATTTAACGATCTAGACGCAACGTATGTGTACAAATACGCGAAACAGAAGCATATATTTTATGCAATCTAACATTTCTCATTTTGACAGTCAGTAATTTGATAGTCAAAGTCATATGGTTCTGACTAAAAGTTAACCAACCAACGTTGTGGGTTAAATCATAGTTAAACAAGGACTGATAAATACAATTCGATATTTAACCAGAATTTAACTAAGAAACGAAGATCACCACTAACCGAAAAACTGGTCATTAATCATTTTACGAGTGAAAATGGCAAAACAAAAAATTTTAAATCTATCGGAGGAAACTAAAATCGATGTTTACCGTTCTGAACTATATTATAACCACGCAATAGCTAAAAAAAATTAACGGAGCCCAACAGTTATCGAAAATTACATCAATGACCTCGAGGAGTATGGAAAAAATTTTAAAGGAATGGTTTCATTGTCTTTATCCACGTATAAGAAAATAAAAATCATCAGAATTGCTTCTAATTCTGCCTTATCCTTGTCAAAAATAAGAGCTCAAGCTGGAGTGGAAGCGAGCAAGTCGTCACCACGCAGAGTAATTAAGCCGCCACTTAATGCTCCTCGAAAGGAAACGCGGTTTCAATTCGCAAGAGACTACATGGTATGGGATGTGCAGCCAAGAGGTCATGTAAATGACTGGAGAACCGTTATATTTACGGATGAGAAGAAGTTTAATTTGGATGGGCCTCATGGCTATACCTATTATTTCCATGATCTGCACAAAGAAAAGCGTTTTTAGAACCGCTACTACGTACTATTGCACCATCGATCTTGAATTTCAAAGTGCAAAAATGACTGGTACAAGCTATAAAACGTTACTGGAATCGCCTTTTCCGAAATTCAGTGAACTATTTGGTCCCATATCTTAGATATTGCAAAAGGATAATGACCCTATACACAACGCCAGAGTAGTAAAGGACTTCATTGCAAGCCAAAATGTTAATATTCTTGACTGGCCACCCTATTCGCCAGCTCTAAACATTATCGAAAATGTCTGGGGTTGGTTATCTCGTAAGGTCTCTGAATGAGGTAGCCATATGATGACAAGCAGTCACTAATTCAGGCCATTAAGGATGCTTGGAAACAAATTTCGTCGGATTACAAAAATTATCTTTATCTCTCAATGAAAGTCCGTATATTTGAAGATATTATAAGAAAGTGGGTTGTACCCATTACTAATAAATCTTAAATAAAATAAAATAAATTAAAAAACAAGAAAAACTGTTATTCATTAAAATTAGTTAAAGTGCCTTTATTCAAGTGAAACAAAAAAAATGGCACATTTTTGGACTTTTGTTATAAATTGCTCAAAAAAAATTCTTTATTTAAGAAACCATTCTTGTCGTGATTTTTTTTAAATCTGAAGATATGAAGCTTCCATTTCCATTTTAAAATTCTCTAATCGGTTACAAATTGCATAAGATACAGGCTTCTGAATATGCAATTTTTAGTGCCTTTAAATAAGTGAACCGGAGTGTATCTTCAGCTCGTCTCCTCAGATCGGCCGATAACAGGGCACGAACCAGATGGACTCGTTTCTTCCTTGTAGCCTTAAAGCATGCGGCTAATGTCTTCGGTTGGTTTCGGATGTCAGTCAGTTCTAGTCTCAGGGTACAAAAGTTTAAATTCAGTCTTATTTATTTGGCTTTAATTTTTTTCGTTTTTATTACTTTGTGTCATAATAAATATTTTGTTTCATTTTTAAATTAAATTGTATGTAATTTGTATGCATTTATGTTTAAGGTCGTAGACAACTTTATATTCGGAAATTTATGACAATTAATCAATGGGAAACGATAGGCTCAAAATGTTTCACAAAAAAATAAATAAGTGTTTTTCCATGACATCCCATGAAGGTATTGTGGAGAGCTTCTCTTTACTGATTGTGAGAAGCTAACAAAATGTTTACCACAAACAAAATAACTTTACTTTACTTTTATTGACTATTATACAACCTAATGAGGTCAGATGTCTTACACATATTAATTAAACAAACAAATAAACATATTTTAACATATTTCTCCTTCGCCTTTTCACGCCATTTGGTAACACCAAGGATACGGATTCTTTGGCCTTGTCTTTCCATCGGAATCTTGGTCGTCCTCTCTTCCTGCTTCCAGTGATTAGTGATTAGTTCGTGTATTTATACAGTGTACTTTTTAAAACACTCTGTATTATACATTGCAGCAAATATTACATTATTATACTTTACTGTATTGATCAAATAAACTTAAAAATAAAAAAATAATAAAAAAAATTAAGTTGCAGTGTTTTATTTATAAATGCACTAAAAACTAGAAAATAATTTTTCTCTTAGCCTCAATAAGTATATTCTTCTTCATGATGGGGTTGTAGTTGCAATGGTCCGCCTACTTAGCACTTCAACAACAATGGTCTAGATACTTTCAATAACGAGCGTTGTTTATACTTAACCATAAACTTATAATTATAAATTGTGAATTATGCTAAACACAGAAAATGTAAACGAAATGGAATTGTCAATCTGAATTCAGATTATGACCCTATAATTAAGTCATTAAATTAAATACTATGTAAGAGATGAACCGAACTAATGTTCCATACTGATTAAGTTTCACTGTCAGTTAATCTGTAAACCATCAAACTTGTATGTCTCCATCTTACAATAATCTAGATAAAAATCTGCAAATAGATAAAATCTGCAAATAGATAAAATCTGTAAATTGTTAAAAACTCTAGAAGTACGCTAACTTGGAATGAAATGAAAAAATATAAATGCACTTACTCAACAGAACGCTAACGGTGAGCATCAATTTATTTCAAAGTGCCTACTCTCTCTCTCTCTAACTCTTTTCTTGGTAACCCGCTAATGTACTTTTGTACTTTCTATTTCTCTTGATCTAATACTTTTTAAATAATTTCTCATAAAATTTGAGAAATTATTTAAGGCATATCAACCCGCAACATTAGCTCAACCATCATCCCTTTAAATACAGTCCACTCCGCAAATCATTAATGGCTTAGCTGTTTGAATCCAGCCATAATTTCCAAGGAAAGTGCTCAACCAGCTAGCAACTCCCAATAAATCTGTTCAAGCGTAATTAAAATGAATTAATTAATTAATTTTCTAGGGATCTCTCAAATAAAACGCTTGCAGTTAAATTAAAAATGGTGACAAAATTAAATGTCAAATTAAGTGTCAAAATTAAATGTCACCATTATTAATTTAAATGCAAACGTTTTATTTGGAACAACCAAATTTGAAATTAACCGAATTTGACATCAATTCGGTTGTAACTATCGAATTGGTATCAATTACGTTGTCACTACCGAATTTGGTATCAATTCGGTCACAATAATTTCATTTCATTTTCAATTCGGTTACCACAACATAATTGTATGTATTTATAATTATGAAAACAAATATTATATTAAAAAAGTTAAAGAACGCACAAGTGTTCTCGTCATGGTTTTGTTATTGGTAAGGTAAGTAAAAATATTTTAATTTGGGTTTTTGTATTAAATCGTCTTATTTTGTAGAGAATGTTCAAGCCGATATTAAGAGTTTTGAAGCTTTCCAAGTTCGCTCCTTTGAGATATGCTGCAATAATCTGTGTACGAAACGGTTTAGGACCAAAATCAACAGATACAACACGCCAGAATTGGTGCGGTGACCCACGATGGGCGAGACTTCAAAAAAGGTCGGTAGTGACATGTAAAATAAATCTGTTATTCTAAAGATTGCCCTATATAACTGTAAAATCTTTGCTTCAGAACAACGACAAATCGCTAATACATTTGTTAGTGAAGTTGTGCATACACTGTGTGCTGAAAACGACAACAACTCTAAACCCTTTGTTTGTTTGTAAGAAAACAGACGTAGAATTACAACAATACCCATCCGCTAGTCCACTGCTAGCGCAGCAGTATGGACGGTGGCGAGGCCAGCGGCACCGATGGTGTTAACTCTGTCGACACTAGCGATTGCAATGAAACCTCTTGGCAGTTAGTGAGAACTGCAAGTAAACGGCAAAATCCAGAATCACCAAATATACATCAACGCAAACGAGCAGTAACGCAAGAAAGGCCCAGCACAAGCCGAAATATGTTCGCGGAGCTGCAAAGCGACGACATAGAGGACAGTGAAATCATCAACAACAACGATACTGCTGAACCCAAACCACCACCAATTATAATGCCCGACGTTTCAGACATTAAAACAATGACGTCCAATATTTCTAAGGTAATCAATGCCAGTGAATTTACTTATAAATCATTTAGAGATGGTCAAGTACGATTAATGACCAAATCAATCAGTTCATATAGAACCATCGTTAAATATCTTGATGAAAAACAAATCAGATTCCACACATATCAGTTGAAACAGGAAAGGGCATATCGTATCGTAGTAAAAAATTTGCACTTTACAACTCCAATCGATGTTATTAAAGATACTATTGAAAAAGAAGGACATAAAGTGAGAAATATTGTAAATATTAAAAGCAGATTCACAAAAGAACCACTTTCCATGTTCTTTGTTGATCTCGAGCCAGGCTCTAATAACAACGCAGTGATTAAAATTGAACCCCCAAAGAAAGTGGAAGATGTTGTACAGTGTCATAGATGCCAACAATTTGGTCACAGTAAAACCTACTGCAGAAAAATATATAGGTGTGTTAAATGCGGATTAAATCATCCATCCTCTCAGTGCACAAAAGATTGTAATGTCCCGCCACAATGTAGTAATTGTCTGGAAAATCATACTGCCAGTTATAGAGGCTGCAGAATATACAAAGAACTTGTTCAAAAGAAGCAGTTCAATAAAAGACAAAATAATGAAGACAATCAGACTGCGTTTGATATAAACGCTCATAACTTCCCAAGTATCTGCAGAAACAATGCCACACACAATAATTCAAAACAATTTTCCTTTGCTGAAGTTTTAAACTCCAGCAATAGCCAAACTAACCCCTTCGATAAAATTGAAGCTTTATTAAATAAGCAAATCGAGTTAACAAACAATTTAATCAACATGATGTCATTACTTGTATCTAAATTATGCAAGTAAACCTAAGAATAGCTATATGGAATGCAAACGGGCTTCCAAATCATAAAAATGAAATTGAAATTTTTCTCAACACAAACTTTATTGACATACTTCTTGTTTCGGAAACGCATTTCACAAGCAGAACTTATTTTAGTATTAAAGGATATGACTTAATCAGCACCAATCATCCGAGTAACCGCGCACACGCAGGTTCCTGCATCTTAATAAAAGATACCATAAAATACGAAATTTTAGATGGAATTCAAGAAGCTTATGTACAGGCAACTTGCATAAAAGTGAAGAAGACAGACGGCGACCTTACCATTTCTTCTGTTTATTTTCCACCTCGCCACAGCGTTCAATGCCAAGACTACACTGAATTATTTGCAACAATGGGTAATCGATTCATAGTTGGCGGCGATTTTAACGCGAAACACCCTTGGTGGGGCTCCAGACTCATAAACCCCAAGGGAAGAGAGCTGCATAAATGCATTTTGAATAAAAAATATTCTATTTTATCCACTGGTAGTGCAACTTATTGGCCTACAGATCCATTGAAAACACCAGATCTTTTAGACTTTGCAGTATACAATGGTATTGCGAATCATCAATTGGACATACGAAGTTGTAATGACTTAAGCTCCGATCATACACCAATACTGATTGACTATCGTACTTCTGTCATCACTGAGTCTAAAACTCAATATATGTTTACATCTAAAACTGACATCCAATTCTTTAAATATTACCTTGATACCAATTTGAACCTAAATAGACGGATACAGAATGGACAGGAGTTGGATGATGCCGTAGAATACTTTACGAATCTAATACACGAAGCTGCCGCCTTATCTACCCCCACATCTCCCGCGACACAGAACGGTAACCTACAGGCATCTGCCGAAATAAGAAATCTCATAAGAAATAAGCGAAAACTTAGGAAAAGATGGCAGACTACCCGAAATCCACATGACAGAAAAATATTCAATAGGGCATGTAGGTATCTAAAAAAGATGTTAAGGGAGTTCAAAAACAATTCAACAGCGAAGTTCATAGAAAAAATAAATAATTCCAAGTATGATGAATATCTTTTGTGGAAAGCAACGAAATACTTAAAGCGGCCAATAAAAAGAAAGGTTCTAATACGTAAGCCAGATGGTTCATGGTGTAGAACAGACAAAAGCACCTCAGATGCGTATGCTCAATACTTGCAAAATATATTTCAGCCGTTTGACTTCAATACAGATGTAGAAAAACATGAAATATCTAGCTTTTTAGACTCGCCGTGTCAAATGGATTTACCACTCAGACACTTCTCACCCAATGAAGTGCAAAATGAAATCAGAAAATTGTCGAATGGTAAATCTCCTGGATACGACCAAATTACTGCTAAAGTGGTTAAAAGTATAACTCGAAAGAGTATTACTTTCTTAACATTAATTTTTAACTCCATATTGAGACTTGATCATTTTCCCACACAGTGGAAATGCGCAGAAGTCATCATGGTGCCAAAGCCGAACAAACCGGAAAATTTGCTATCATCGTTTAGACCAATAAGCCTTTTATCAGTAT
The DNA here is from genome assembly GCA_963931995.1 of Phaonia tiefii. Lineage (NCBI taxonomy): Eukaryota > Metazoa > Arthropoda > Insecta > Diptera > Muscidae > Phaonia > Phaonia tiefii. The sequence continues at coordinate 76,163,803 of OZ008369.1, forward strand.
TCTCTAAAATATTTGAAAAAATATTTCTGACGAGATTATTGCCCATAATGGAGAAGCAAAATATCATTCCTGAGTATCAGTTTGGGTTCAGACACAAACATGGCACCCCTGAACAATGCCATAGAATAGTCAACATCATAACTGATACTTTAGAGAAAAAGCGATACTGCTCAGCGATATTTTTGGATATTCAACAAGCTTTTGACAGAGTCTGGCACGACGGCTTACTTTTTAAGATAAAAAAGATCCTACCATCACAATTCTACATTTTCTTCAAAAGTTATCTCTCTCAACGGCACTTCTATGTCAAAGTTAAAAATGAAACATCAGACATTTTCGAAATAAAAGCTGGTATTCCGCAGGGGAGTGTGCTAGGGCCTATATTGTACACAATATTTACATCAGATATGCCAACTACTGACAATGTAGCTGTAGCAACATATGCTGGTGATACAGCATTATTTGCAACTAGCGACTCTCCAACAAAAGCATCCGCATCCATACAAAAACAAATCCAGCATCTCGAGAAATGGCTACTAAAATGGAATATTAAAGTGAATTCTGACAAATCTAGTCACACAACATTTTCAACAAGAAGAAAAGATTGTCCTCCAGTAAGCATACATGGTACAACTGTTCCACAGCAGAAAACCGTCAAATACCTGGGCATGACGTTAGACAGGCGACTCACGTGGAAACCACACATCAAGGCAAAACAAAAGCAACTAAAAATTAAAAGTCGAAAATTATACTGGTTGTTAGGACCAAGATCTCAATTAAACTTAAACAATAAGCTTAGAATTTACAAAGCAATTCTTAAACCAATCTGGACTTATGGCATCCAACTATGGGGCACAGCAAAAAACTCCAACATTGATATCCTCGAAAGGTATCAATCCAAAACACTACGATTAATTACTAATGCGCCATGGTTTGTCACCAACAAGAACATTTGCAAAGATATAAACATGCTGACCGTCAAACAAGAAATTAGAAAACTTAGCGAAAGCTACTTACAACGACTACACAACCACCCAAACCCTTTAGCTGTCTCACTCCTAGACTGCAGTAATGAAACAAGAAGACTCAAGAGAAGACATGTTCTAGATTTACCATTGCAACATTAATAATTATTGTCAAATCTTTCATTGTCCTAAATATTGTAAATATGTAAAAAAAAATATATTTTCTTTAAAATTATGCAGTTCACTGGAACTGCATAATGCCTGTACTTAGTATTTAAGTAATCACATTTGCTTATTGTCTGTAATAGATAGATTGTAAATAAAGATGTAACAAAAAAAAAAAAAAAAACAAATCAAAATTCATTTCTGAAACTATCTGAATTTGATTATGACAACCTCTAATGAGGTTGTGTCAACCTGTAATGAGGTTGTGCCAACCTCTAATGAGGTTGTGTTAACCTCTAATGAGGTTGTGTCAACCTCCAATGAGGGTGTGTCAATCTCTAAATTCGGTTACGGTTAATTTTTTTGTGAGTGTAGTTTCGCACTCCGTGACAAGTTCCATCATCAGATGCCTGACTACTGGGCCTGCATTTATACCATCTGTTGATCATCAATCGTATACATATATGTATACAAACTGAATTTTCCAATTTACATATGCGAATTAGTCTCGATCGAAGATCCCTAAGTACAAACACACACACTGAAAGCTACATAATTTTGCATATCGTTACACAAAAAAAAATTGTATATGGCAAAGGCATTGTCATGGTTTGGAGTTCTTATTTTTTGTTTGTGGTGAAAGAATATTGAGAATTTTATTATTTCTTAAATCTTGAGATTATCCATATTAAGAACATAAGTATCATTGCACTGTGGAACTAAAAAATAAATTAAAAGGTTCTGACAACGGATTTTGGTAGAGAGGTTAAAAAAAGTTTACGTGTATCGTCTTTTCGCAAGTTTACATATTGTGGTAATTAAAGGGTGGGGTTAACATTTTCCCGTCTTGTACATTCGTATGATGAATCGACATAGGAAAACCTGGGATCCTTACATGTATAGAATATTTCGTGTAAAATTTTACGGGAAATATTTTTGTGGAACATTTTAACCCTCTAGTTCCGCAATATATGGGTCTTTAATGCCCCTTTTACGGAAAATTGTTAACGATTTAAAAAGTACAACAGAAATATTTACCGTAATATTCTACTATAAGTCCCTGGATACACCAATGCTCAACACTCAACCTAAATGCCAGAAATAAGTCAAAACCGAAAATGTCTCGTATGGGTTAATTTCTTACTTATTCCGAATTGGTGCTAAAATGTCTCAAAAAACTGAATTTTAGGGGAATGGTGTGTCTGGTGTCATTGAGCAAATGAGAGACGCAGATATAATGTCTATAAATATAAATTATATTCAAGAATTAAACCGTTCGAGCGTTTGGTCGTTTTTTTAAATAATATTATTCTTCAATATTTCGCTGCCCTTTGGTTACCATCGTCAGGACGATAAACACAGTTATTAATTAAAACCGTTTCTAATATGCATGTTTTCCTATTCCCTGCTAAACTAATTTTTCGGCCACTTCGTATGGGGAGCTAAGCGATTTTAAGCGTAAAAAATAGTTTAGCGGGAAATAAAAAAACACGCTATATGTTGTTTCCCGCTAAATAAATTTTTCGACCAGCTTGTATGGGGAACCGCTTAAAACGCAATTGTATATAAGTATAACCTTTTTTTATTACTGAAATTTCGTCTAACCGCCACATAGAAATCAGAATGAAAAGCGCACAAAATAGGCCCTTGTTCTAAGAATTCGTACAGGTTGAAAGTATCGAGTATCGAGTACCCAAACAAAGAGCTGTTATAAAGTGCCCGTTATGAAAATACTCCATATTTTCCCAACTTACTTACATCCTTATCCGGTCCCGCACATCCCCTGGCGGTCAGGAACCATACAACACAAAGGCAACATATTTTGCCAAACAGTTCGATCTTTTACCTTCTCTCTCTAGTTAGTTATACCAAGTGCTCGTAGGTAGTCGTTAACCTGATCCCTCCAGCGGAGTCTTGGTCTTCCTATTTTTCGTCTTCCTTAGAGTTCGGTTTCGAACACCCTTCGTGCTGTTTCGTCTTCATCCATTCTGCGACATAGCCTAACCAGCGCAATCGCGTTCTTTTCATCCGCTTAACTATGCTAAAGTCGGTGTACAGCGCATACAGCTCATGGTGCATACCTCCTCGATACTCGCCGTCCTGCACTATAGTGCCACACATATTTCGGAGTATTTTTCTCTCGAATGCTACTAGAGATGTTTCGTCTGCTTGCGATAATGCCCAGGCTACTGCGCCGTAAACCAATACAGGTTGTATGATGGTCTGGTATAGGTGGACTTGTGTTACTCCAGAGAGAGCTATATCTTTAAAGTGCTTGCTTATCCCAAAATATCATCTATTCGTAAGATCAATTCTCCGCTTGATCTCAAGGCTGAAGTTGTTTTTTGGCTACGGCAGATACGGGGTATATAAAATCGTCCACCACCTCGAAATTATAATAGATATCAACGTTCACGCTTTAATCTAATCGCGAGAAGGCCTGCTCGTTGAAACCTATAATTTTGAAACCTTGTCCTCATTTATTGTCAGACCCACTTTTGCTGACTTCTTCCCAATTCTCGAAAACACCACAGTAACTTCTGTCATTATGCGACCAATGATATCTACATCATCAGCAAATGCGAGTAAAATGTAAATTTTGCTGCTGATGGCTTTTATTTATGTTGACTGCAGATTTTCTCATAATAATCCCCGTCAATATGTTAAAGTGATCGCACTAAGGTCTCGCATAGTTTCGAAGGGCTCGGTAAACTCTTTACCAACATTCACTGCGGATTTGGTCTGTGTCAGGGTCATCCTGCAAAGGCGCATGAGACTACCGGTGGCCGCCTTATAGTCGACAAATAGATGATAGGTGTCGATTTGTTTTTCTTCTTTGGTTTTCTGCAGGATTTGGCGTAGCGTGAGATTCGATTTCATCGATTTTCAAGACCGCAAAATGACCTCCGTGCTCATCCGAGTATATGCGACACCTGATCAGAAATTAATTAATTGCGGCCTGAAGGGTTGAAGTCGGTATCACCTCAATTATTGTTTTAATGGACTGTTTGAATTCAGTGAATTCCTTAAAGTCTGGTGCAGTCATGTCAGGTGACCTTGGGGGTCAGCGGAAAGTGAAGTTTGTGTACATTAATTTGTTTGGGAATTTTCGCTGAAGGTCCGCTACAATGTATCGTGTTGAAACTGCGCATCACACACTGACTCGTTTTGGGTGGAGTTCCATCTCATGAAGTATTTCTGGATTAGATTCACTGCATGTATGGCAATTTTGCTTGTTCACGTTGCCGCTTAGATCAAAATGAGCCTCATCAGACATAGACAAGGAATTTATCAAGTTGTTATCTTCTACGACCATTTCAATCATTTCAAGGCGAATGGGCAAATCAAGGGGGTTTAGCCTACTTGTAATTTGGACTTTGTATGGAAACAAGTTTAAGTCATCATGTTTATCCATTGTAATGAGCGTCTGCTAACTCCAATTTCCGTCGCTAAGTTTCGAGTCGAAACGCTTTGATTTGCCTGAACTGACGATGCTGCAGTCGCTAAAGTGCAATGCTTCCAGATTCGGAAAACATGTTTACCCACCTCATAATGGTTCATCTACTCGGGGTAGTGTCACCAAACTGCGCCTGAATTCCGTTTGGATGGACATGAAAGACTACAAAGCATCGTACCGCTCCGCGATCTAAATCCTCTTTTCGGTGTTCCAAGTATTCATTTTGATAAATCTAAGTAGTCACCTGACAAATAAACGCAAATAGTTCTAGTAAGATGGAGCAACAAATAAAAGAAAAAATAAGCATGATTACTTACACAGAACAAGATGTTACGTTTTGTTTTTGTAGCAAGTTTCGCGGGCCACCAAATGTTCAAAAGTTATCTTGATAAATAATTGGCCTAATTTGGGGGTTTCTTGCGCGAAATATTGTCATTACATTGAAAATCGAGATTCAGTTCACGTGAGCCAATTTTTACAACGCTGGCGGGCTGTATTGAACTATTGAACTATGCAGTGTCGAAGAAGTGTATAATAAATGCAATAACCCTTCCAGTCATCGAGCGGTCAGTTCATTTTTAGAAATACGTGACCTGGTCTACGAAAAGGGAGCTTACGTGCGAAAACTAGTTTTCTGTGAAAAAGCTGTTAAAAGTAAGCAACTCGTTTCGTCAGTTTCTCATTATCTCGTTAATTGTTCTCCGCGCCGGACGTCCAGTAAGTGTTGTTGTTGGTCCAGTAAGTGTTGTTGTTGGTCGGAATATTATTATAGTTCATCGTGTAAGTTGCTAGTGTGGAACATTTAAAAAAGTAACACTGAAGAAGTGACGTTTACTGTTTCTGTTGATTATCGTCTTCGCATTTCGCATGAAATGAAACATGAGTGTTGATGAGGAGTTCAGTGCCGTATACGGACAATATTTCCATGAAAAGGATGATGAAAACGATGATGAAAACTATGAAGAGAGCGATGATGATGAAGACGAAGTATGTGTATCTTGTTCATTGTTCATTACCAATAAATTATATTTTGTCGTATTTTTACACTTCTTTCTCTACATTTTTAGTACACTTCTAAGCAAGTTAGGATTTTCTGCTTTTCACCACGTGAAAAAGCATCTCATCTTCCATCCGAATCAACCAAAAAGTGAAAATTGATTTTTTGACACCTAAGCCCCCTTTCCGTAGACCAGGTCACATATAGTAAATATTGTAGTTTAACTTGTTCGGAAAACATCTTATATTGTCGTGGTTGTGCGGGGCATCCTTGAACAGTTTTAAGAATCTTAGCTAATCTTTAATTCTATGAAAATTAGATCATCACAAAATAACACATTATGATGGACGATGGTCCATTATTGAAATGATGAAAGTCTGTAGAGTGTTCGATAAGAGTTAAATCAATTATAAAATGTTTCAAAATTAGTTGGTTTATCACCTCCAGGGCATTGTTGCTGTAATTCTATTAATTGAAGTTTAGTGTTAAAATTATAACAAAGAAACCATCAGGTATTGTGTGTCAATGCCTAATACTTTGAATCACTCTAATGCCAAATAATTATATGAACAATGTATATTATCTGAGGGGTACATGCTAAAGGACATTAATATTTCATTTCGTAAAGATGATCATATTTACTCGTATGTGTAATTTTATAACAAATAATAATAGTTGGGACATAAAGAGTGACATAATTAGATAGTAGCCTCATTTGCTCCGCTGAAAAGTTACGGATGTGGTTTTCAGGCTATTCAAAGATAAACGACATTTCGTACTTTTAGCTACCCTGTCTTCAAACGGATATGTCCCCTATGTGAAAGAACATAACTACATTTTGAAATGATTACTTTGAAAATCTTTTGTTTCAAATTTTTTTTTAATAAAAGCACGAGTTTGTATTTAACGTCTGCGGAAACAAATGTAGATCTTGATTACAGCATTAGGTTTTTAACTGTTTTTAAAAAATGGATCTTCAATCATGAACCAGCTCAGAGAAATCGGTCCATTTCCCTATGGTCAATTGCTATTGAGCAAGTCAATTATCTCTCTTCAGAAGTGTCTGTTCAGTGGTTAATCAAAATAACCACTTGGATGTACCTACTAAGCCTGGACAGTTTTAAAGTTGATCCCCTCTTGTACATTCTTATGATGAATCGACATATGAAACCAGCCATTTTGTGTAAAATTTTTCGAGAAATATTTTTGTGGAACATTTTAACCATCTAGCTCCTCAATATATGGATCTTCTATGCCCCTTCTGAGGAAAAGGGCAAAAAACACCCCTAAAACAGGGGCGTAACGGGTTATAATATACACCAACAATTTTTCTCGTTAAATTCTAGTATAAGCACCTGCTCCCAACTCAACTCAAACGCCACATCTCAAAACTCAACCTAAATGCCAGAATTAGGTCAAATCTGAAAATGTTCTTCATGGTTTAATTTCTTACTTATTCCGAATTGGTGCTAAATTGTCTCAATTTTATGGGGATGGTGTGTATGGAAAAAGTATTCTACGCAAAATTTCACTATATCTCACTGAAGACAAAAAAGACGTAGATATAAAATCTATATATATAAAAGCTCTAGATATAGTATCTATAAAAAGGTACAAGTTTGGATATTTGAGCAAGAATTTATGTAATAAATCTTTTAGTCCTTGGCAATTCCATGTTGTTATCAAACAATGTCCAGCATATGCCTGCTATAAGAAAATGAATACTCTTCCCTTTATAGGGTAATTCGATACGTGCACATGTTTGATGAAATCATTCACCATGTTCATTGGACTCTGTTGTCAACTAATGCTCGAAGTATTCCATATGAGAATTAAAAAAAAATAATTTCGTTGACATATGAACACCTAGTTTTTCAAAAGCACTTCACATTGTGTCGACGTATATTCGAGCAGTAGGGGAACGATGTTTGCCTAGAAAGTTGTAAATAAAGTCTTTAATACTTTTCCATGTGACAATTTCGTTTGGTGATGTCGGTGATTTGGTATGTCCGGTCCAATAAAAAAACACCTGTTGTAATGAAAAGGCAAAATTATTAAGAATTATTTAGTATGAAACCTATGACTAAAATTAAAGTTTAAAGCATCCATATCTTCTTTTATTTTTGCTTCGCTAAGTTTTGGAAACAATGTCTTTCGAAATTTTAATGGCCCTCCATGTGTATCCAAGTATTTCAGTTGGTACCAGTGGTGGATGAAGGATATTGTGCTCGCCTAATGTCCATTCAGCTCTTGGCTCCCATTGAATATTGAGGTATTGGTTCTCCTTCCATCTGCTATCCCATTTGCATAAAAACCTACCATATTTAACGCATCCAGCTTGCATACCCGACATAAAGCTAACAACTTTAAGTCACAACCGGACTGCCAATTTTGCTCTTAATATTTTAGTGCACGCAATATAAATGTTATCGAATCAAAACTTCGTGTCATGTCAACTCCATAGGCAATTGGAACAGGAATCTTGGAATTATCGTAATAAAGAAGTACGGCTTTACAACTTTTCCTCGGGGTCATATTCAATATGCATTTCCGTCATTCAACCTTCAATATTGTTGCAATAAGTAAACGAATTGGATTTGTTAACTGCAAACTATCTCAGAAAAATGATTTGGCGTTTTTTAAAAACAAGTAACATTAACACCAGGTTCAAGCAGATGAAGACTTCTCAAGTCTGCAGCTAATACTCCTGATTTCATTTTAGACAAATTCAGCTTCCGTGCCAAGTCATTTAACTACTCTTCCAACATTAATATTGGGCTTGGGGCTGCTGCATTTCCAGAAGCCAAGGGCTTCTGTTCCAACGCATGTACTAGCATCAAGATGTTGGCTAGGACTTCCAGGTTGTAGCTCAGGTGGTGCAGGTTGGAAAAGTGGTAATTTGGGAAAAAATCATTTTTTGGGTGGCCGCTTCACGTGAATTGCACCGAATGTGATGCAATTCGAACAGGTAATTGAGTCAGTAGTCGGCTGGCTGATTTTGAGTTTTGTATCGATTTTGCTTCTTCATAGTTTTTTGTTGCAGGCCGACGGATCTTATCAGCCAAAGTGCAGCTGCCAAGGCCAAATGGGGCAGCAGCCCCAAGCCCAAACGTTTTTAATTAATAATTGAGTTTATATTCATGACGAAAGGGCAGCGAAATATCGAAGAATAAATTTATTTAAAAAGAAAAGACCAAGCGCTCGAACATTTTAATTTTTGAAAATAAGAGACAATATTGTAATTTATTGACATTGCGCTAACTAGGCGCGCCATACCTTGTCAGCTGCAAAATATTATAAGCCGTTACGCCCCTGTTTTAGGGGTGTTTTTGCCCTTATCCTCAAAAGGGGAATAAAAGATCAATTTGAGGAGCTAGAGGGTTAAAATGTTCCACAAAAATATTTCCCGTTAAATTTTACACAAACTAGCTGACCACATCCTTTACCTAAAATGTAAGGATCACATGGTTTCCTATATCGATTCATCATAAGAACGCAGAAGAGGGGGAAACTCTGATTTAAATTTTGATTCATTGGCTGAGCTGGTTCCTGATTGAACATCCCTTTTTTTAAAAACAGTAAACCAGTGAAAAGACTAATGCTGTGATCAAGATCTACATTTGTTTCCGCAGAAGTTAAATAAAAACTCGTGCTTTTATAAAAAAAAATTTTGAAACAAAAGATTTTCAAATTAATCTGATCAAAATGTAGTTGTGTTCGTTCACATACGGGACTTATCCGTTTGAAGACAGGGTAGCTACAAGTACGAAATGTCGTTTATCCTTGAATAGCCTGAAAGCCACATCCGTAACTTTTCAGCGGAGCAAATGAGGCTACTATCTAATTATGTCACTCTTTATGTCCCAACTATTATTATTTGTTATAAAATTACACATACGAGTAAATATGATCATCTTTACGAAATGAAATATTAATGTCCTTTAGCATGTACCCCTCAGATAATATACATTGTTCATATAATTATTTGGCATTAGAGTGATTCAAAGTATTAGGCATTGACACACAATACCTGATGGTTTCTTTGTTATAATTTTAACACTAAACTTCAATTAATAGAATTACAGCAACAATGCCCTGGAGGTGATAAACGAAACTAATTTCGAAACATTTTAATATTGATTTAACTCTTATCGAACACTCTACAGACTTTCATCATTTCAATAATGGACCATCGTCCATCATAATGTGTTATTTTGTGATGATCTAATTTTCATAGAATTAAAGATTAGCTAAGATTCTAAAAACTGTTCAAGGATGCCCCGCACAACCACGACAATACAAGATGTTTTCCAAACAAGTTAAACTACAATATTTACTATATTTCTAAAAATGAACTGACCGCTCGATCACTGGAAGGGTTATTGCATTTATTATACACTTCTTCGACACTGCATAGTTCAATAGTTCACACAGCCCGCCAGCGTTGTAAAAATTTGCTCACGTGAACTGTATCTTGATTTTCAATGTAATGACAATATTTCGAGCAAGAAATCCCGAAGTTAGGCCAATGTATTTATCAAGATAACTTTTGAACATATGGTGGCGCGCGAAGCGTAACAACTTGATCTGTGTAAGTACTTAGGCTTATTTATTCTTTTATTTGTCAGGTGACTACTTAGATTTATCAAAATGAATACTTTGGATAGTGCAGCGGTACCATGCTCTGCAGTCTTTTATGTCCATCCAAAGGGAATTCAGGTGGGAGTCAGACGGCACACCTCCAAGTTGGGCAAATGAGTTGGGTAAACATGTTTTCCGAATCTGGAAGCATCCCACTGTAGCGGCTGCAACATCGTCAACTCAGGCAAATCAAAGCGTTTCGACTAGAAACTTACCGGCGGAAATTGGAGTTAGCAGACGGTCATTACAACGGATAATCATGATGACTTAAACTTGTTTCCATACAAAGTCCAAATTACAAGTAGGTTAAACCCTCTGAATTTGCGTATTCGCCTGGAAATTATTGATATGGTCGTAGAAGACTACAACTTGATAAATTGCTTGTCTATGTCTGATAAGGCTCATTTTGATCTAAATGGCAACGTAAACAAGCAAAATTGTCACGCATACATCTAATCCACAAATACTCCATGAGACGCAGTTTCATCACGGTACATTTTGGGCGCATACTTCTTTGAAGAAAACGGTGTAAAAGTACCCGTCAATTGGAATCGTTACCTAAAGATATTGAAGCTGAGGCGATACTGAGGCGATACCGACTTCGATAGCTGACCAGATTCTCACTCTACGCCAAATCCTGGAGAAAACCAAAGAAGAAAAACAAATCGCCACCAATCATCTATTTGTCGACTATAAGACGGCCTCCGATAGCCTCGTGCGCCTTAGCAGGATTACACTGACACATACCAAATCCGCAGTGAAAGTTGGTAAAGATCTTACCGAACCTTTCGAAACTAAGCGAGGCCTTAAGCAAGGCGACACCCTATCGTGCGATCTCTTTAATATCTTAAAGGAGATCATTATGAGAAAAGCTGCAGTCAACATGAATAAAACCATCAGCAGCAAAAGTCACATGATACTCCCGTATGCTTATGATATAGATATCATTGAGTGCACAATGAGAGGCGTTACTGCGGTGTTTTCGAGAATTGGGACGGAGTCAACAAAAGTGAGTCTGACAGTAAATGAGGACGGGACAAAATTAAAGGTTTCAATGAGCAAGGCCTCCTGGCGATTAATTCAAAGCGTGAACGTTGATAACCGTTATAATTTCGAGGTGGTGGACGATTTTATATACCTCGGATCTTCTGTAACCAAAAACAACAATGTCAGCCTTGAGATCAAGCGCAGAATTGTGCTTACGAATAGATGTCACTTTGGGATAAGCAAGCCTTTTAGAGATATAGCGCTCTATCGAGTAGCAAAAGTCCAGCTATACCAAACTATCATACAACCTGTATTCGTTTATGTCGCAGAATCCTGGGTCTTATAGGAAGTAGATTAAACATCTGTAGATTAAAACGCTTCGTCGCATGGATAAAACATTTTCGTTAATGTTTTTACGTTGTTATAGTGAAAAGTGTGGTAAATCCGACAATTTGGTAGTAGCTGCAACGAAAAATTTCACATTTCACTTCTTTGACAATTTTGCTTTTCGTTGCTGCAACAACTCAGTTGTTGTTCCTGCAACAATTTTATTTAATTTGAATTTTATAGAAAAATGGGTTGACAATTAAAAAAAAAGTAAAGGCATGAGTTTTAAACTACTGATATTTGGTTTATCTCTTACTATTTATAATTTATATTTATTATTTACTTATTTTGAAGGCTTATCAATATTTTTAGTTGACGAAACAAATTCGTTATTGTAACCAAACTAATTTTTATGATGGTATAGAGAGAGTACCATCGAAAAAATGAGCGAGCGTAAAAAAGAGGCCACGTAGAGCCACGTACACATCTTAAATCAGTTCCATTGCAACATTCGAAAGTTGTAGACATATTTCTCCGCCGGAATAATTTAAATAAATTTGCTAAAACAGACTAATTAGTTATACTTAGTAATAATCTTTTATTGTGTGAATTTATGTGTTTGCTGTGATCGTTTATGTAACTTGCGAATCTATAAATCAAATAGATAAATAAACAGAATGCAAGGAGCAACACGACAGCAAAGTAAGAGATGCATCGACAGCAGAAAAACTACCCCGAAATATGTAACTGAACTTTTGTGTGTGTGTGTATACGCGTGAAGGTGCAACTCGCAACAAAATGTTGGTGTTTTTTTGTTTTAATCATACTTCGGTCGCGCCTGTTTCGTTGTATTGGTATTTGGATTCAGAAAAAAAACGAAAGACATAATATCCGGTTTTGCCACCACGGGCACGCTACGCTGGCAGAAGTCCAGACGCTGAACCCAATTTTCGGCGGTTTTCAAGCATAAATCGGCCGATAGTGCTGCAATTTCACGTTCGATATTAGTACGAAGTTCATCAATCGTCGATGGCTTATTGGCATAGACCATAGACTTGACGTAGCCCCACAAGAAATAATCTAACGGCGTCAAATCGCACGACCGAGGCGGCCAATTGACTGGGCCATTTCGTGAGATAACACGTTCACCAAACTTGGTTTCCAATAAATGGATTGTGGCATTCGCTGTGTGGCTTGTGGCGCCGTCCTGTTGGAACCACATGTCCTCCAAGTCCATATTATCCAATTGGGGCCAAAAATATTCGGTTATCATTGAACGGTAGCGATTCGCTTTCACAGTAATGTGCCGGTCTTTATCATCACGGAAGAAGTACGGCCCAATGACGGCACCGGCCCATAAACCGCACCAAACTGTAATTTTGTCGGGATGTAATGATGACTCATGGATTACGTGTGGATTGCTGTCAGACCAATAACGCATATTTTGCTTATTGGCGAAGCCATTCAGCCAAAAATGAAATTCAGAATTCAGAAATTGGACGTAGCGCTCCTAAAGTTGAGGCCCCTAACTCCAAATTTCGGTAGTAAATTTTAATAATTTCGACTCGTTGTTGGCTCGTATGAAATGGCAAACTTTAAAAAAAAAATATGGTTTCCTGTTACATCCCACGAGGGGATTAGGGAGAGCTTCTCACAACCAGTGAGCTGTGCGCGTTATAGTTTTACACTCACTGATTGGGACCTACAGTTTTACACCGGTTCCGAACGGTATTTTGAGAAGCTTTTTCATGGCTAAATACTCGATAGTGTCGCCGTCACTATGCGAGGTGACCGCCGTCGAAAGAGATTTTTTAAGGTGGTCAGAGTAGGGATCGAACTCACGTCCTCATGCACAAGTGCCGCGCACACTACCATTGCACCACCGACGGCCAAACCTTACTGAAGAGAAATGATAAAAGAGCGGGAAAAAATATGGCGTCGTTTGCTGTCCCTATCGATTTACTTTTGTAGCGTCTCTGTTGAAAAACCCTTACATACATTTGTGCGGGCAGTCGAAGTCAATAAAAACCAAGAAGTCAAAGAAACAAAGTGTTACAAGTACGGCGAACATAAAAATAACAATTCAACGTAAATGAATTCAATCGGAACTTTAACAAATTTGGTTAAAATAAATAAAAGAGCAGTTGAAGAAAATGCTTACAGAACGCTCACTGGCTTAATGACGGGGAGATGTGGCAGTCCAATTGAATATCAACACCCTCAACACAACAACAGTTGCATGATTTAACAAAACAATGATGTGGTTCTAGAACATAGGGGAGTAGAGCTTATGTTCATGGTAAGTACATACATAGATATGTACATATCTTAAATATGTACATATCTTAGATATGTACATATCTTAAAATGTACATATCCTAAATATGACGGCCACAATAACACTCAACCCCTCGACTACCACAATATTCTCCACATGAGTGTTTCAATAAGGAATGAATGTAATCTATTAAGCAAATAGATTTTCGAAAACAAAAATTCAAAAAATTGTTATCAAAACACCTGCAATGTAATAATAACTGTGTATTTATGTATAAGAGTCAATAAATAATTTCAAGCATACTTCAAAACATTCATTGCAACAATGAAACAAAATCATTGTAGGAATCAAACATATTCATTACAACAATGACTCAAATTCGTTGCACTAATGAAACAAATTCATAGCGGAAATGAACAAATTCATTGCAGCAATGAAGCAAATTCCTTGCAAGAACGATACCTATTCATTGCAACAATGAAACAAATTCATTGCAGCAACGAAACAAATTCGTTGCAATAATGAAGCAAATTCATTGCAGCAACAGCCATACTGTCACCACAATAACGAACAATTTGCAGTTGATGAACACATTTTCGTAGCGGGAATGAAACATAACGTTAGCTCACTTTCGATAACAAAAATTGTTGGGGTGAGAACATTTTCATCCATGTGACGACGCTTTTCCGTTCGAGAGTCTTCGAGAGAAAAATACTCCGGAAGATTAATGGCCCTATTGCGCACAACGGCGAGTATCGGCGACGCATAAACAATGAGTTGTATGAGCTTTATCCCGACATTGACATAGTTAAGCGGATGAAAATAACGCAATTGCGCTGGCCTGGTCATGGCTGAAGACAAACCAGCACGACAGGTTTTCGAAACCGAACTCGAAGGAAGACGAAGAATAGGAAGATCAAGAGTCCGCTAGAGGGATCTGGTAGCCGACTCTCTGCGTGCACTTGGTATAACTAACTAGAGAGATAATGCTAAAGATCGAACTGGTTGGCGAAATATGTTACCTTCATGTTGTAATAAATATATTAGTAAGTTGGGAGAATATCGAGTATTTGGATAACGGGTACTTTATAACGGCTCTTAATTTGGGTATTCGATACTCAAAAGAAACTACTCGATACTTTCAGCCTGTACGAATTCTTAGAACAATAGCCTGTTTTGTATCCTTTTCATTTTGATTTCTATGTGACGGTTAGATGAAATTCCAGTAATAAAACAAGGGTTATACTTATATACAATTGCGTTTTAAGGGGTTCCCCATACAAACTCGTCGAAAGATTAGTGTAGCTGGAAGCAACATATAGCGTGTTTTTTTATTTCCCGCTAAACTAATATTTCGATGACTTTGTATGGGAAGTGGTCGAAAAATTAGTTTACCAGGGAAATAAAAAAACAGACCTATATAGGCTTATTGCTAAAAATCGGACCGACTATTGCATTTCATAGGATGTAAAAAAATTTCTTTTCTATTCTATTATTCATGTTCAAGACCGTTCTATATCTTTATTAATAGAGATATAGTTTTTTTAAGAAAGAAGTTGTGCAAAATGCTGCCTCATGATTACTGGCAAGTCTTATAACAATTTCAGATCTAGCCACAGATCCTTATAAGCGGTTGTTTGGAATGCTGCTTTTGAAAAATTCATCAAACTAAATGCAGCCGAAAACTCATCTCAATTGAGAATTTTACACTATACAAGTGTTAGAAAAATATCTCAAGCAAAACACACAAGAAAGCATTTGCAAAAAACTTATTTCCATTCCAAAGCATTTCAAACACTCGCTGAAAATCTTGCTTGTGTTTTAAAAAATTATAACTAAAAAATCAATTCAAAGTATCGGGTAGTATAGAGTACCCAACTTTAAAGTATCGAGTAGTCCATAGGTACTACTTTTTTCAACACTAATATACACATACTATGCACCTTCATTTGTCTCCCCCTCCAATCAGCTCCAGAAATCAAAAGCAAGACAATAATTTTTTTGATTTTCCCCATATACATATGTATGTATTATATCTAAAGCATCCCCCTTCCGTCCCGCAATATATATAAATGTAATAAAAGAGCAACAATTTCAATAAGGACAATTCATTTTGGTATTTGTGTGCGTAATCATCAGTTGTAATCAGTTTATGTTGCTAATTATTTGTAAAATTCATACAAGAATCAACTCCTGCCTTTGAAGCTAATGTTAAAGGGTTCTCTAAAAGGCCGACCCATCTTTAAATACTCTGATGTAGAAGTGAAGTGAGTTAATTTCTATAGCCATTTAATTTGTCCATTCGTCAACGTTGAACTTTAGTCTTTAAGAAGGATTAAGGACCAAGTTCATCATTTCGTCTAATAAATCTCCTGCAAAAGTATAGGAACTAATTGTTTTGACATTCTATAGCCCTTTAGAGTTGGCGCAGATTATACAAGGGTTGGGTTTCAGCGTGATTTGTTTTTCAGTTAAGAGTGTTGAACTGTTAGAGTTAGAATTAGAAATGCTTAGATTTTTTTAAATTTAATTTAAGCCTTAAAATGTATTCTTAAAATATATTAGCATTTAATCTAATATCAGTGAATAAAGGTTTGCCATTTTTGTGGTTCTAAATTACAAGAATATCCCATTTAATGGAATGCCTTAAACGTCCAATGCTTATGTCGTTGAAATTGAATCAATGAACAAAGCGGACACTATCTAAATTTGGTTGTGAGAACTACTATCGAGGTTGCGTCAACCCCTAATGACGTTGTGTCAACCTCTAATTAGATTATAACAACATCTAATGATGTTATGTCAACCTCTAATAAGGATGTGTCAACCTCTAATGAGGTTGTGTCACCGTCAAATGAGGTTGTGTCAACCTCTAGTGAGGTTGTGTCAACCTCTAGTGAGGTTGTGTCAACCTCTAGTGAGGTTGTGTCAACCTCTAGTGAGGTTGTGTCAACAGCTAATGACGTTGTGTCAACCTCTATTGAGGTTGTGTCAACCTCTAATGAGGTTGAGTCAATCTCTAAATTCGGTTGCGGTTAATTCGGCTGTGTCATCCGAATTTTTCTGTGAGGGTAGTTCGTTTTCCTTGTACATCCACGTCCTGCCTATCACATCTCCTGGAAAGTAGTAATGTCAGCCTTATAATTCTCGATGACACGTTGGATAGTGCCGGTACACTGAATAGTGTTCTAACATTCCAGGTGCATATCCGTGAATCATGGTCATCATGGATTTCGGGAATATGTATTTCGTATTTTTCTCATATTGTGTTTTCACTGTCAATATAGCCGAGGCGGAAGGCAAACCCAGCCCAACGTGGGCTTACATTTTACCTACTGGCAGGATGATTATGTTTCAGCCACCCATTATTGATCAGACGCTGACCAGAATGCAGTGGCAACTGGATTTTTGTTTCCTTACTTTTGATTCGCCGTTCATCCAACTTCAAAGGACAAATGAAAATATTCACAAGCTCGAAGAGCTTCAGTGGCAGGGTCACCTATTTAACATGAGATCGCATACCCAATCAGGCCGCTCAGTCGATTCGTCTTCTCACTCTAGCTAGCTAACGGAAGGTTCCGATAAAGCCATAGACCGGGACATATTTCGAGGAAGTAGTGAGCTGTTTGGTGCCCTTCGAAGGACTCATTTCTGACCACTGCTAAATGAGTGGCTATCAGATACTTTCCAACTCCACATGGGATTGTCCAATAATACTCCTCTAGTTATCACTACTCTAAATACATCTCGCGAGATTTGAGTTGTATATTTCCGCCCGCAAAATGCGGCTAGTATGTGGCACGCGTACGCTAGTTCTTTCGAAATTTATATTTTAAACGCACTCTCCCGTACATGCTCTCGAGCCGCTCGCTTTAATTCTTTGAGAAGAAAACACGCTGAAAAATATCGGCGCCAGCAACATATTGCATGAAACATGTACATTGTACATGTTTGCAAGCACTGTTTTCTTGAATTGTAGATCTGCCATCTTGGTCTCAAAAATATATATTATAATCTATTAATCATTGTGTCTCAAACATGTTATATTTAATAGCAAACACAATGTGTTTGGGCACAAGTATAGTATATTTGCGACAAGCTACAAACACGTTATATTACAACAAAATACAGATTGTTCAGCGTGAAGGTACTGGCGGAAGTGCATATGAATAAACGCACGTAGCTAACTCACAGACGGGTGGGTTTTTGTTTTGTGTTTCACATGTGGTCTCGAATTGTATATTTTGGATATTTTTTACATCTCACAACTAATGAGAAGGTGCCTTTTTTCTACTCCTCCCCTTACGACTCGTGGCGAGTGAGAGAGTGTGCGGTTTGAATGCTCGCATCTGTGAAAAAATATAGAAAACAAAAAAAAAAAAACGAAAAAATTGGCATAATTCAACGATTGTAATTCAATTTTACTGGATTAGATCTTTTGCCGTCTGTGCCACATATCTACAACTTGTGCAGCGATGCCAATCACAAAAATTGTGTGCCAAGTTTCTATCCGTTCCCATGTTGATGTTGGCGATCACTTTAGTAACCTTTTTCTGATTGCGTAACATATCTAAATAGCTAATTAATATAGGTGTGTTAATTAAAATAGTTTGCTAATTAAAGAGCTAATGAAAACAGTCCTGCTGACCGCAGCTATGAAAATATTTTTTTCTTTAAGATGTCAAATATATTTCACGCAATAATATCACCATATGCAAATAATCCTTTACAATTAACTGGTCTATCTATATCTTCTAAAAGACACCCTACAATTGCTTTTTCTTTTGGAACGGTAACCCTTTTTGGAAAACCCTCCATTGCAGTTAACCCAAACATTTGCGAGTCATTCGTGTACATGCGCTAATATATGAATTGAATGTTTGAAATACTATATTCGTGGTAAAACCTCATTATGCGCGTGAACTACGCTATATTTGTTCTAATTTCGACTGATTGGCAGTCAATTAGACCGCATTGTATTTCATGGAATTTATAACTGCGCGAGGGTTATGAGCTGACTAAACAACTCTGAAAGATATTAGATATTTGCAAAATATGTTTGCGATGCGTTCTGGAAACATGTGGATTTGCACAAGTGGGCTGTCACTTTACCCAATGCAGTTCAACTTTTATTAACTAGATTCATTGAAATGTGCAAGCAGTATGTGACTCTTGTTGCGGAAGGGGGAAGTACACGCAAAGAAATATTTGGTTACATCCAAACGTGAACTCAGAAAAGTGAAGTTAGTTTCGGGAAGTGATCAGTATTTGAAGCAAACAGTATTGTGCTAACTACCTTTCTTGTTTGCCGCAACCTCAAATTTGTTTGGATAAAGTTGTCCCAACTGCTTTAGTACATTTTCTAAATGTTGCAATGTTAGCAGAACATGAAATATTTTTAAGCAGAAAATAGATTCCAAAACCGAGTAGCCGGTGTTGGATTTACTACTGGTGAGAGCATCTTTATGCCACACAGAAAGTAATAAATTAAATAAATGTGCACGCAATAGACCTACACATTCACCTGAAAGCCACAAAAGTCACTATTAGAGTCGTGAAATAATTTCTTGTCATTTGAGTAGCCACTAAATTGAAAAAAATACACTGCATTTTGTACAAAATGGTTTTCAGTTTGTTTAAAAAATAAATTTTCCAAGAAACGGCTTGGATCTTTAATTTGGATAAACTTCTTATTCGTGTTTAAATTTCAAAATATCATAATTGTAATAAAATTTGGCAATCATGTTTGGAGTTTAAATTAAATTTTGGATCACACTTCATTTTGGTACGGGTGTTTAAGATAAACTGTAAAATGTCTATTCAACTTCACATTCATTCCACCACTTTTAAATGTGAGAATCATTTTCAAATTCGAAAGAGGATTTCGTGCAAAATAATTGTCCACCGTTTGCAAATTTGTATGATGAATCGGCGTAGGAAACCACGTTATCCTTGCATCTTAGGTAGAGGATGTGTTCAGCAATTTTATGTAAAAAGTTACGAGAATCATTTTTGTGGAATTCTTTATCCCTATAACGCCTTAATATATGGGACTTTTTTGTTGTTTTTGTGGAAAAGGGTAAAAAAACAACCTTAAAACAGGGGTTAAAATGTGCCAGAAAAATATTCCTCGTAAAATTATACTACAAGCTTCTAAACACGCTAACGCTCAAAACTCAAAATTAATGCCAAAAATAACACAGTGCAACACGAAAAAATATAACCATATATGGACACCACTACGTGATAAAAGACCAAAAAAAGACCCGTGTCTCCCAGTTTTGCCCAAAGTCATGCACTTTTGTTTATGGGCCTCAGTGTCATTTTTGCAAAAAATTAACATTTTGTCTGGGTCATATCTTGCAAACCGTTCGGAATTTGGATTTACTCTCTGAAGGAAAGTTGTAGCTCATGTCATAAGGAATAAAAATTGGTAACATATAAAATCAACAAAACTTCATTTTCAAGGTCAAAATCGCAAAAAACTTTTTTTTACCTCTTTTCCTTTGGTCAGATCCATAAGTAGCAGACCGTTCAAAGTTCAAGGCAACAATTAACTACAAAAATGTACCTAAGATCTCTAGAACATATGAACTTCCTAGGAATGATTCTTAACACCGTTTAGGTACCGCTTAGGTAGCGTTTAGGTAGCCGCAAAAGTGAAAAATTGCCCGAAAATTTTTTAATTTCATTTTTTTCTTCTTTACTTCAACATTGAGATACTATGCTATCTATTACAAAAATAATAACGAACGGTTTTCAAGATATGAGCCTGACAAAACGATCACTTTTGTGCAAAAATGACACCGAGGCCCCAAAAAAAGGACATGACTTTGGGCAAAACTGGAGACACAGGTGTTATTTTTTTTGGTATTTTATCACGTAGTGGTGTCCGTATATGGTTACAAAGGGTCCGCCATCTAACGTTTTTTTTTCAACTAGTGCTTATTTCGTGAATGGTAACACTTAGCACATGTCTGATTTGACAGATAATTAGTTTTATCTTTCCGCTGAACGAATATGGTTGTGTATACGCTTGAACAACGCTGGCAAATATGGGAAAAATGGGCCTGCGATCGACTTACAGAAGATGCCGATTTTGCCAAAAAAAATCATCTTTCAGATGAAGCTCATTTTGATCTTGGCGGGTATGTAAACAAGCAAAATTGTCGCAGTTGGGGCACAGAAAACCCGCACGCATACATTGAAAAGCCGATGCACCCAAAACGAGTCACTGTTTGGTGCGGATTTTGGTCCAGAGGCATAATTGGGTAATTTTTCTTCGAAAATGAGCAAGGAGTGGCCGTTACAGTCAATGGCGATCGTTATCGGGCCATGTTGAACGAATTTTTGTTCTCAAAAATTGAAGAGGAGGATATTGGTAACATTTGGTTTCAACAGGACGGCGCTACGTGCCACACAGCCGCAGCTACACTCGATGTTTTGCGCCCTGTTTTTGAAGATCGCATTATCAGTCGCAGAGCTGATGTCGTTTGGCCACCTCGGAGCCGTGATTTGACACCGTTGGACTATTATTTGTGGGGTGCCCTCGAAGTTAGGTGTTACGCCGACAAGCCAGAAACAATTGACGCTTTAAAGGACAATATTCGTGAAGCCATTGGTGAAATGCAGGTGCACACAATCGATAATGTGCTTAAAAATTGGACCGATCGTGTAGGCTACTGCATGGCCAGCCGAGGCAGCCATTTGAATGAAATTATTTGCCATTATTAACCGGAAGGATTGTTCTTTCAAATAAAAAAAGAAATTTGAGAAAATATTCAGTAGTTTTTTTTATAGCATTTTCAAAAAAAAAAAAGTTATTTGGCGGACCCGTTATTTCCATGACTTAAAAAATTACACACAGTGTAAGTCAAAACTGAAAATCCATTTAAGGCTTAATTTCGTACTCATCCCAATTTGGGGCTACAATGTCTCACAAACCTGCATTTTAGGGCGTTGGGGTGTATTGAGAAAATATTCTATGTAAAATTTTGCTATCAGTTACCGAACAAAAAAAACGGTAGAAACAATCGACCTTATTCATCAAAGGATATGATTACCATACAAAAATCGTCTCTCAAACCTCTCATAACTTTTTACGAATAACGCCGAATATCTAGAAATAAAAGAGCAGTATATCCTCTTGGAAATATGTTGTTTTTCGTTTCAATATTGATCCATGTATGTCTTACTCATATATTATTTTGTCACTGTGGTATTTTTATTTGTATAATTTCAGCAATATATCGAAAATCAAATCAGAAACACAGACCTCAAACTCGGCGTAGCGAAATAACTCCCACATGAAATAACTCCCACTAGAAAAATGAAATAAGTCCCAAAAAATTTCCATACAAAAGTGGGAGTTATTTCATATAAAATAACTCCCACTTTAGTAGGACTTATTTCGTTTTTTTTTGGGAGTTATTTCATGATGAAAAATGACCGTTTGTACAAGGCCCATATAATAAGTTCTGTAGGAGAAGTCTTGGTACTTATTTCAATTTGCTATTGGGAGTTTTTTCATTTTTTGTGGGACTTATTTCATTTTTCGTTATTGGAAGTTATTTCATTTTTGGTGGGAATTATTTCGTTGGGAGTTATTTCATGGGAGTTATTTCGCTACGCCCTCAAACTCGAGAAATTTGTTATTAGTTATTGGTAAAACAAATGTCGACTATCAAAATACAATAACAATAAATTGATAATTAGTTCCAATACAACAATCTTATGATTTTGGATTTTATAACTTTCAGAATAGCGTTATTTCACCACATTGCTAATACTAAGAATCATTCTAAACGAAGCGATGGAGAAAAACTATAAGTATTGCTGTACTCCATGGACTCCAACAAAACAAAATTGCTATACAAGAACCCTTGCCATATTTTATATGTAAAGTTGCATTAGAGGTGAGAACGGTTTTGAAAAGTTCTACAGTGGATAGGTCCCTGTAGCTTTCAGTTGTCATAAGATCGATTTCAAACACATGTGACATATTCCCGTCATTCGGTGGGCTTCAAATGATATTCGAATAGAAGAGTTGTAGGCCAATCGCGTTGGCTAGGCCATGTTAAGGTGCTATTAGACGACGTGTATTTTAAACCTGACATGTCACTTTCACGAACCATGTGTAATTCTGTATATATGTCAAAATGAGGATTGTATATTCGGTTTATCATTTTTGTGCTCAAACATAAGCTCTGTTTGTCATTAACAGCTGATTCGTTATGTGCGTTGTTGTTTGTTGCACATTAATTGTTTCATTTCCAATTAAAAAAAAAATACTTACTTGTCCATGTTCTGTATTCATTTGTTCCCGGGGGTTTCGATGACACATCTGAAAGTTTTACACAGAATAAGCGATAGGCGAATTAGCAAAAATGTCTCCCAATTTGATTTTATTTGCACTTATGACTTTTACAATAACTTTATATGTAATAAATTATTTTTGATTTATGATTATTTAAATTACGTCACAATTATGTCACAAAAACATGGCATTAAAAAGTCGTATCAACACCGTCGTTAGCCCAGTGAGTTTCAACAAGAATTTTGTGGAACTGAAACACAAATGCACACTCTTTATAGCTTTCTCTGTGATTTTTTGTTCCAGAAATAACCTTTGATTTAAAAATCTTATTATGATGTTGATTGTTGACCTTTTACTCGTATATTATCTCTGTTTAATTAGTTTGGCTTGAGGTCATGAAATGAAAATAACAGCGTGTTCGACTGGTTTTTTAAGATTTATTAAATTTTCCCAATATTTTGATTAGGATCGCTAATCATCCTCACGGTTCTATGTACAAATATATTTAACATTAATAACATATTGATCACAAAACGATTGTCTACAATTACATGTATTATAAATCACAAAAACAAATTACTCGTACTCAGTGTGCAAGCTTTCGTCAACTATTGTCCGTTTTCAGCTGCTCGCGTATGCTGATGATATAGATATCATTGGGCGCACAGTTAGAGAAGTTACTGCGGTGTTTTCGAGTATTGAGAAGGAGTCAGCAAAAGCGAGTCTGCCAGTAAATGAGGACAAGACAAAATTAATGGCTTAGATGGTGGACAAATTTATATACTACGCATCTGCCGTAAACAAACAAAAAAAAACGTCAGCCGTCCGATCAAACGGTGAATTCTGTTTCGGAATAGATATTATTTCGGGATAAGCAAACACTTTCGAAAAAATTTCTCTCTCGAGTAACAAAGGTCCAGCTATACAAGACCCTCATACAACCTGTCTTTCTTTATGGCGCAGAATCCTGGGTCTTATCACAAGCAAACGAAACATCTCTAGCAGTCTTAGGGTGAAAAATTTTCGAAAAATGTATGGTCCTAGTGCAGAAAGGCGACAATCAGGAACGCCAGAACCATGAGCTATATCCCAACATTGACATAGTTAAGCGGATCAAAACAACGCGACTGCACTGGCGTCGCCATGTCAGAGGAATGGGTCAGACAAACCAACACCAAGTGTTTTCTAAACCGAACTCGAAGGAAGACGAAAAATAGGAAGTGCAAGACCCCGCTGGAGATACCAGGTTGACGAATCCCTGGGTACACTTGGTTTTACATACTAACGTCCCTGAAAAAGAGAGAGTTAGAGACCGGATAAGTAAGTAAGTAACGATTTAGGTCCCTTTGAAAGTTTCTTCTAGAGGCCTGGAAGCTGGTTGACAAATTTGAATCGTTTGATAAACCAGACCTGTATTTGTTAAATGTATAAGCCGTGGCCGTCTGTGCTGCAATGGCAGTGTGCGCGGCTCTTGTGCATGAGAACGTGGGTTCGATCCCTGCTCTGACCACTTTAAATTTTTTTCGACGGAATCGGTGTAAAATTGTAGGTCCCAATCAGAGAGTTTAAAACTGGAACGCGCACAGCGCACTGATTTATGAGAAGCTCTCCCTAATCCCTTCATGGGATGTAACGGGAAACCATTTATTTACTTATTAGCAAAACCTGCAGAAAATAAAGCTACATTCATATAAGTTTGCAGACTTCGTCTATATTTTATGGCGGTTTCTTGGCTTTCAACGTTTTCTTCGATGTTGCTGTTGAGTTTTTTTTCTCAATATTCAGGGTTTTAAATTTGTTAAATTTTTTATTTGTGGTGCAGGCTCCTAGGCTGCAGCCTCTTATTGATTCTGAAAGGCCTCTTAAAGACCTTTCCAACAAGCCCAAAAATCCGACCACTAGCTCAGAAGTTAGCAACTTTACCCTACTACCCTCCGACCACCAATCCGAAAATTTTGAACCCGCTGCCATTTCGCAGCCTTGCATTTTCGGGCATGATCCTACTGGACTTTTCTTCATGAAATGAGCCAAGGAATACGCTGGAGAAATTTGTCCGGAACTTCCTGAAGCACCCTGTATATATATTTGGAGCCATTGCATTTTTTTTATTGCAATCGTTTGTCTTTATTACGATTAGCTTGCAACTTGTAACTTTCGGATTTGAAAAACAAATTAGTCATTATAAGTGAATGAATTGAAAATTCGGTTATCGTAACAGAATTTATAAAAAATTCTATTCCAGTAATCAAATTTTTAATAAATTCGGTTGGTGCAGCCGAGACAATGCAAATGTCGAGTATAAAAGTCGAAATGGTGGCAAATTCTGGTAATGCAACGAATATAATTGGGAATTCGGTTACAGCAACCGAATCGACTTTGAAATGAATTTGCTCCAACCAGATTTAAGTTGTTGCCACATAATACAGGTGTAGTAAATTCAATTTGTTCTCTCGGCCGATCAAGACGTAAACAATGTCCAATACGCCGTGTGGCTCAATATGCTTTAAAGAGTTTATCGGGAACTATTTTGTTAAATGCAAAATTTGCTATGTGAAGTTTCATAATTTCTGTGCCGGGATTGAAAATGACGCTGATTATAAACTATTGAAAAAATCTAAAAACATTGGTTTTAACTGCAACAATTGCCTTAAATCATCAAATGATTTGATTGCTGTTATGTCAACATTAACAGCCCAAATTAAAAAAAATAAATGGTTTCCCATTACATCCCGTAATGGAATCGGGGAGACCTTCTCACAACCAGTGAGCTGTGCGCTTTCTAGTTTTATACTCACTGATTGGGAGCTACAGTTTTACACCGGTTCCGAACGGTATTTTTGAGAAGCATTTTCATGGCTAAATACTCGATGGTGTCGCCATTACTATGCGAGGTGACCGCCGTCGAAAGAAATTTTAAGGTGGTCCGAGCAGGGATCGAACCCAGGATCTGAAGTATAAGAGGCGCGCACACTACCCATTGCAGCACCGACGGCCAACAGCCCAAATTACAGAGTTTAAAAATCAGCTTATTATGTTCTCAAAAAACAACAATACTGAGAATATTCTGCAAGCGATCTTCTCTTCCTAATGCGGTTTCAAAGTCGACTCAGTTAGAGAATAATTAACCGCTTCACCCACATCTGCAGATTACATCTCGCAAAACATCTTCTCATCCTATGATCGCTCCATCGAATAGTGCTGAAAATGTTGTTGTTTCTAATAGCAACGACAATGAAATTAGTAATACCAATATGTGTGCTGTTACAAATGATGATGCTGTTGTTGGTTATCTCGGTGCCGTTGATGATCACAAAATTAACAAAAAGCGTGTTTTGGTTACACCGCTTGCTTATATAATCGCTTGTTTTGTATGAAGCACTTAGCGAAGACTTAGCGAGAACTTAGCGACGCGAATCATTTTCGCTAAGTTTAAACAAATTTTTTTTTAACATCTTATACCGTTTTCAACACTTTTTCATATATTTCAATAAAATCACTTTTCGATAAATAGTCGTTTTGTTTACAACTTAGCAAGCGATAATCACTTGCTTGTAACCAAAACACGACTAATAATGTGAATAGTAGCAGTGTGAATTCCGCTCAGAGAGTAATTGACACACATTGTAACTGTTCTGTTCCAATATCTTGTAATTACGCTGATACTGTAAAATCCCAAGCAGAGGACAATATCCAGCCAAGGATTAGCCATGGAGTCAAGTAATTAGAAAAAGAAAAGGCGATCGTGTTGTTTTTGGTGCCAATACCAATAGTTATCTGGATGTGATAACGAATAAAACACGGGTCCACTTGTCTTCATTTAAGCCTTCCGTCACCACTGACCAAATCCTAAATTATGTGGAAAAGTACGCTAATGTAACTAAAAATCAATTAGATTATAAAAAAAAAGATGCTGATGGATGTGAATTCTTTAACGAGAATTTCGTTTAAACTTTGTGTATCGGCTGGTTATTGTAATGGACAGTTCAAGCCGTCATTGTGGCATTCTGATGTTCGTGTTCGACCTTTTAAGTTTTTCCAAAAATCGGGGACCGACAAGAAACAGATTTGATTGTCAATGCGTGTAAATTTGAAAAGCTGAAAATTTATTATCAAAATATTGGAGGAATGAGAACGAAATTGAATGGTATTTATCAAACTTCTGTTCACGCTGACTTTGATGTTATCGTTTTGGTTGACACCTGGATCAACTCGGATTTTGCTGATGCTGAGATTTTTGATGCTGGAACTTATATTGTTTTTAGTAAGGATACGGACTACTCCAGAAATATAGCCGTTAATAAAAAAGCTTTCTAATACTAATTATTTAGTAGACAAACTACCTCTGTCAAATATTTATATGTGAAAATAAAATTTTTTTTTTCCTTCTGAAAACCAACTATAATTGAATGTCAATATTTTTATAATATCCCTCTCTCTTTATCATATACTTTTTCTCTTTTGGACTTTATTCGTAGTCCCGTTATCTATGATTATCGCTGTAAGTGTGCAATTCAATAGAAAATAACGTGAACAACTCCATTTTTCTCGGGTGTTTAGTATAAACCACGTCAGTAAAGTGATCGTTATGAATATAAAGGGTTTTTCAACAGAGACGCTACAATAGTAAATCGATAGGGACAGCAAACGACACCATATTTTTTCCCGCTCTTTTGACATTTCTCTTCAGTAAGGTTTGCCATTTCATCATGAAAAGATATACGAGCCAATAACGAGTCGAAATTATTAAAATTTACTACCGAAATTTGGAGTTGGACCTCAACTTTAAGAGCGCTACGTCCAATTTATGGTCGTCATAATTTTTGGCTGAATGGCTTCGTCAATAAGCAAAATATGCGTTATTGGTCAGACAGCAATCCACACGTAATCCATCATTGCATCCCGAAAAAATTACGGTTTGGGCGGCTTTATGGGCCGGCGGCGTCATTGGGCCGTACTTCCTCCGTGATCATCAAGACCGGCACATTACTGTGAATGCGAATCGCTACCGTTTAATGATAACCGAATATTTTTGGCCCCAATTGGATAATATGGACTTGGAGGACATGTGGTTCCACCAGGACGGCACCACAAGCCACACAGCGAATGCCACAATTAATTTATTGGAAACCAAGTTTGGTGAACGTGTTATCTCACGAAATGGCCCAGTCGATTGGCCGCATCGGTCTTGCGATTTGACGCCGTTAGATTATTTCCTGTGGGGCTACGTCAAGTCTATGGTCTATACCAACAAGCCAGCGACGATTGATGAACTTCGTACGAATATCGAACGTGAAATTGCAGCAGTATCAGCCGATTTATGCTTGAAAAGCGTCGAGAATTGGATTCAGCGTCTGGACTTCTGCAAGCGTGCCCGTGGTGGCCATTCAAAAGAAATAGAGTTCCATACTTAATGGCATCAAACATATTTTCACAGGAATAAGGAATTTCATTGGTATCTAAAACCGGTTTTTTTTTATTTAACAAAAACTTTTGTAGCGTTTTTTTTTGAAAAACCCGTCATTTTAAGAAACGTTTTATTCACAGTTTTGTTTCTATTTGAACATGCCACGTGGAAGTGAACTTACGGATGAGGAGCGCGGAAAAGTTGTTGGAATGAGACTTGCAGGTAAAGGAATTGGCGGGACTGAAGCTCCGGCAAATTGGTATCGCAATACAATTTCCAATTTCCTCAAAGACCCCGAAAACTATGGTTGTATTAAGCGCAGTGGACGCATCCCAACTGTTGACCAGGGGACAAAGCGGCACATTGGGTATTTAGCAGCTAATGAGAATATGAATTTTCGGGAAATAAAGGTGGAACTGGGTCTAAATGTAACGAGACGAGACTGCTAAAGGACGATATAGGTCTTCGGTACCAAAGCAAAATGGCCAAACCACGCTTAACCCATCGCCATAAAAATGCGCGAATTGCTTTTGCAGAAAAGTTTTGGGAGGTCGAATTTGACACCGTTATATTTAGTGATGAGAAAAAGCTTAATTTACACGGACCTGATGGTCACCATAAATATTGGAGAGAGTTACGACATCCTCGGCAAACGTGCTACAAGCGAAACCACTGTGGTGGATCTCTTATGCTATGGGCTGCATTTGGAGCACGAGGGAAGTCAGAAATATGCTTTGTCCCAACTAAAATAAATGCGGAAGCATACGTTGGTCTGTTGGACAGCAATTTTATTGACTTTGATGGCGAATTATATGAAGATAACTGGATCTTTCAACAAGACAACGCCCCGATCCACATTGCTCGGCTCACAAGGGATTTTTTTAAGTCCCGAAATATTCCATTACTGGAGTGGCCAGCCATAAGTCCCGACCTCAACCCAATTGAAGACCTCTGGGGGATATTTTCCGCCATGGTGTTTTCAAAGTCGAAGCAGTGCACGACGTTTAAAAAACTAAAACTATCAATATTGGCGGAATGGAAGAAAATTGGCATGTCCACTTTAAGCAACGTAGTGAGTTCTCTGCCACGGAGGCTATAACAAGTTTTTATACACAAGTGCAACTCAATATCATATTAATGACATATTTTAATTGGATAAGAATAAGAATTACATTTTAGTTTCATTTTTGCATATATAAATATTTTCTATGAAGAATATATCGAACACTTTTTTTGTTCTACAAAAGAAATGAAAAAATATGTTCTCTTATAATTTTAAAGAACACATAAATATAAACTAATATATAAAATAAAAATCAAAAAAATTTTAGTTTTCAAAGCTCCAACTCAACATCATACATTGCACATATAAATATTTGACACTAACAGTGCCGTTCTCGAATTCATGACAACCGTCATTCATGAGTATATTGTCATTGAATTCTCGTCATCGGCATTTCAGTTACCTATTCTGGAATTGCTGTGACAAGTTTAAACCTTTTTTGTTTTAAAAATAATATCATTGTTACCAAAACTAAAAATTACATTATTAAGAGCTTTTGTGTTTGTTGAAAACAGTCGAAATTCATAATTTTTCAGTCTGGCAATACAAATACTTATTGCTAGGGATGGGGTTTTCATGCAATTATTGTTGAGCAATATGCTTCTATGACATTCTCGTCAAAGATCAAAATTTGCCTAAAAATTAAGATAAATGCATTTAAAAATATGCACATTGAAAACTCAGCAATACATTGTCAATAAGGTTTAATTGCCAGCCTAAGACGGTGCTTACAACTTGGTAAAAAACGAAATTCGAGAAAAATTAAGAACACGAAAAAGTAATTTCCATTTATTAGCGGCCAAAAACAGGCAAGTGTGGTTATTGAAATGAAACGCATTCTTTACGCAAATTTAATGATGTCTTTAGTTTTGTGGTGCGTCATCTGGGGACTCAAATAACCCTAATTTACTACGATATAGGGGGTCTTGTGAATCGGAAACGAAGCCGGCGTTTGACCCGATATCTAATCGAGTTAGCTAAAATTATTATATAATTTATTTGGCTTATATATATTTTATATTTGTCTTCTACAAAGAAGTACATAAAACCAGCAACTCGTCCTCGCAATCCCTTTTTGTACCAAGTGGGTTCCATTGGTCCGTCATTCAAGAAGTTCTAAATTTTTGATGTTCTAGTATTTTCGACTAATTTCTTAGTGTAATTTTGAGCCTCTCCCGAAGACTGACAATTGTGTCTAATTTTGTTATACATAGACATAGGTTTTTTTTTTAAATATGCAAAAAATATGCTTTTAGAGAAAATAATGCAAGAATATGCAAAACAAGTCAATGTGGGTTTTCTGCAAAGTGTGTGATTCGGCAAGATAATTTGTGTAATTACTTTTAGACTTTTGAGAAAATACATGGATTGCATGAAAATCCCATCCCTACTTATAACCAATTAGAAAAATTGCTACATAAAAATATTCTTTAAACGGAGAGGCCAAACAACAAATTAACCAATTTACCGTGTTTCCAAGGGTTTTAGAAAACTTGGTTCAATTCACATCGTAATTTTTTTCCCAAAATTGCCAAATCTTTTTAGCGTATGTTTTTCTAAAATCCTTGGAAACCGTTACAAATTGTCTAATTTATCGTTTGGGCACTCCGTTTGCGAGATGTAGCCATTTTCTAATTTTGTGCTGTTTATTTACTCAACATTTTTATTGTCATATGCTATTGAGAACGTTATAACTATCATTGTCAACTAAAACAAAAAGAGCTTTCATTTGACAACCAGAATAGCAAATTGAAGTTCTTGTCACAAATGTATTTACATCACGACAAATACGCTTGTCACTCGGTCGAGAATAGCACTGTAAATCGTCATTTTGATCATAAATTATTTTTTGTGATAAAAATCACTTTCATTTTTATTACCTGTGTAGCATATGGGCATTTCCACAGAAAGGTCCACCTTTTGTCACATCACGTCACCCTCGTTAATTGCTTATTTTTTAAGACCAGTTAGTTAGATTGTTTTCTCATCTGTTATTAAATATAGAGCTTCTTACGTTCTGTATTTAGTACAAGAATAGAAAACAATCGAACTTCATGGTCCTAAAATATAAACAATTTACGACGGTGACGTGATGCGACATAGAGTGGCACTTCTTGTGGAAATGCCCATATCTAAAGTCTAATTTTATTACTTATGCTATCGAGAACGACTTCTGTGAAAACGTGAAGTTCGTCAATTTTAATTACAGCAATATCGTAATGGAAATCTTAAAATCTTAATATTCTTTCCAATGTTATTTGGGATATCAAGTGTTCAACAGAGAAGTTGGAAAACCGTTAATACTTACCATTGACACAATTTATAGAATAAGGCTGAACAATAACTTCACCGCGAAATTACAAACTTTTTCAAAGTGTATGAAAACAGAATGGATGATTGTAAAAACTCAAACCGGAAAAGTACAACAAGGGGTACCATTTGGCTGTCAGTTTTCAATTTTGGAGGATAATATATTAATGATAATATATCAAAAGATATTCCGCAACACTTAGCGCATTCGATTCCGAAAAGTAAAAAAATTTGTGAAATCGGCCTATAATTATAGAAGTACCAGGCCTTGAAATTTGCAACAGCACAAAAGTGGTAAAATTTGACACCCTGTGGTATCAACTGTGTTGACACAGGGTTCCTCTAAATGCAATATTCTAAAAGTCTAGTGTCCTCATCCACAAATCCTCGTACCGGAGTTAAATGCACGTATATCACAAAATCCAAAAAATTGAGATAAAAACACTTTATATGGTAATTTTTCAAGATCTATCAATCTGTCTAGTCCCCAGGGCGCTACCTCTTACAGATTATGAAATATTTGAGCGTTTTAAAATTGTATACCCATAAAAAGAAAAAATAAATCGCGTTATAGCATCGTATATAACAATATAGTGGATATACAATGAAAAATATATGAAATTTGCGAAATCAAAAATTGTTACGTTATCTCCACGTATGTGCAAATGTGGAAATAAAAAATTATTTTAACGGCTTTATGATAAATTTAAAAAAAACTGAATTCTAATCATAAACTTAATTAATTTTTCAATTTACTCCATAGAACAATAATTGTTATAAACTAAAATATTTATAAAAATCAAAATATAAAGATAAATTTATATCACTCGAACACTAGTTTTCAGTATGAACATTAGGCTGAATATAAATAAGAAAAAAAATAAAAAAGCAATTTTTTCTCTTATTAACCAGATATCTAGTTCGAAAAGTATTTAACATCTTCTTCCGGAAGATAAATTATACAGACTTTCGATGTTTTTTTTTCTATAATGAAATTTTTTTTCGGACTGAATTATCAAACTCAATTTTAAAAAGATTTTGTTGGTAATTTTTCAGCAAATAGGCGATATATATTGACTTTTAATTAATTGTTTTTTTATACATATTTGTGAAATAATATTATTAAAAATGTTTTAATTACTTTACATCTGAACTTTGTAACTATAATAATCAATTCAGAAATATCTACTACTGGGTCATATCTTACCCAAAGTACTATAACGTCAGTAATACTAAATACCTACAGAGGGTTAATTTTGAATAATAACACAAATGAAATAGCAACAATATAAATACGAATCTTAGTGTTTAAAAAAAAAAACAAATGTAAAAGTAACCATTTTTTAACCTGTTTCTTTTGGTTCATTGCCACGTATATCCCACATTTCGAACAATTTCGCACAAAAAGTGGCGTATACGATTAAATGACAAAATTTTTCTGAAGGAAAAAATTCCCAAAACTCGAAACATTTTCTCCATGACCATTGACATTATTCCATATAACACCGAAGAATCCCCACCGTTATATCTAAAAAAAATATTGGACCAGTTTTTTCGTGCCATTTTTTTGATATACCTTTCTGAAACTTTAAATTCAATTTCCCAAAAAAAAACTTTTTGGGATGTACGTGTAGATAACTCCGGTACAACGAAATGTCTGGTACATTCCAAAAGGATTAGAACAATACTTTAAAAGTTGTGATATTAGTACCGTGTATTCTCCAATCAGCCTCACTGTGCACAGTATTAAACAAAATCAAATTGCCTTAGGTCTAAATGGATTTGTCGTGGGTTTCTTTGTTTCTCCTACGAAGAATGCTAGGTTTATGGCGGTCATATCTCGCAACAAAGCCGATGTATTGCTAAATCGTTGTACCCTTAAAAATGTTCCAACTCACATCTAAATTATGCTTGTAAATGGGTAACGGAAGTTTTTGATATTTCCAAATAATAAAAATAAAACTCGAACTTTAAACTTTTTTGATGTGTTAACATTTATAGGCATATCCTTTTTAAAACTTTAAATCTTGAAATCTTAAAATTTAAATCTGAAATGGTTTATTTTGAATACACTATGTTCTACAAATATATTGTCAATCAAATGTGCATAAATTGCTCTAGAAATTTGTCTTTATTGTTTACATGTCCTTTAGTCCCTTTTCAAAAAATGTCACCAAATTTAAAAAAATGACTGAAAGGACATATGCAAATTCAAGATATAGGATTCTAGTCTGTGAAATCCTCTAGTGGAAGCTATTCCACAATAAATTAGTAGAACATTTGGATATTATGCCGGTTATTTTGGTGCAGTTTTCTTGCAAATTGTAAGGATTTCAGATATTTTCGGTTATATTATTTTCGATTGTAGATTCTGTTTTATTCCGTTTGGTGCCGCTTCTTACGGCTTTATTCATTGATCCAAAAGTGAGTTTGCAATTTCAACGACCAAAGCATTGGACGTCCAAGACATTCCATGAAACGGGATATTCTTGTAGTTTAGAACTACCAAGATGGCAAAACTTTATCTAATATAGATAAAAGCTTTTCATATTCATTGTTATTAGATAAAGAGTTGCCATTAACAATAAATGCTAATATATTTTAAGAATTTATTTTAGGGCTTAAATTCATTAAATAAAACTACGAATTTCTAATGCTAAGTCTAAATATTGATACACAGTTCAACACTTGGAAATAGAGCATTTGAATATTATTTATATCCAAAATTTTTGAACATATGTGACCGGCTCCACGAAAAGGGACCTCTGCGCCGAAAAAAATTTTTTTAACTTTTTTAGTGATTTTATAGGAAAAAAACGCTCTTTCAAATGCCGTAAACCGCAAGTTTCTATGTCTTTTAGTTTTTTTACAAATCACCTGTAAAGATGAACAAAATTAATGAAAAAATTTAAAAATGTGATATAAATAAATATAAATATAAATATATTATAATATTTGAAATTTAAAAAAAGTTCAATATCAAAGGTACAAAATTACAAAAATATCAAAATTTTACTCTTTTTTACTCCTAACACGCTTTTTTGGTGGTTCTTCTGTAGCGGAAAAATGAAGCGCTTTTTTTAAACGCGTTTTTCGCAATAACATCTTTTCGGCGCAGAGGTCCCTTTTCGTGGAGCAAGTCACATATAGTATTTGAAAAAGTGTACTTCACCGCTTAGTCTATAATCTCACCCTATCAACATGGTTTTGTGAAAGGTCGATCTACAGTAATTAATTTGTTAGCTTTTTCAGAATACTTCATTTCTAGTTTCAGTTTTGGCTGTCAAGTTGATACAGTATATATGGATATTTCCACAGCTTTCGATAAAGTTTCACATAATGTGTTCATTAAGAAATTGTCTGACATTGGTTTTCATTCCATGTTCTTAAAATGGGTAGTGAGTTATCTTTCGAACAGAATAAGTTTTGTTTCTATAGATTCCGTGAACTCCTATCACTATAATGCTACATCTAGGGTACCTCAAGGTAGCATTCCTGGTCCGTTATTTTTCATTCTATCCATGAATGATATTTCATTACTTATTCAAAAATTAAAGGTTAAGAATATTGTTGTGCAAATCTTGGGTGTATCCGGAGATAATTTGCCGAACAACCCTCTTTCACCAAAAATATTCAAAACATTCTAAAATAGGCAAGGACATTCCAACGGAGGTACAATGGATTCTCTCCCTTGGACAGAAACATGCACAGCCGGTGAAAAGGGACCAGTTACCAATATTGAATATTATAGCAGAAGGAGAAGATTTAGTTCAAACACTACCGGGTAAGGTAGAACAAGAAATAGCTAGAACTAAATAGACGATGATCATAGATAGTCAGATGAATAAAATGAAACTGACGAATATGGATAAATTGATGTTAGAAAGAGTAGATAAGGCTGAAAAGTATTTAAAGAATAATAAGGATGTAATGATAGATAATGCCGATAAGGGATATGCGACGGTAGCTATAACAAAATGTGATTATATATCACGAATTAACAATATTGTAGGGGACACAGCTAAGTACATACTGATGGATAAAGATCCTACCAGCAAACTTCAAAAAATTAACAATGATATTGTAGAAAAACTTTATAAAGTAGGAAACATAAATGAAATTGAGCAGAACAAACCTAAGACAATTGTGTCCACAGCACCTATATTGTATGGAGTCCCTAAAATACACAAAGAAGATTTTCCGTTGAGACCAATATGTTATTTTGTTAATTCACTTTCTTATGAGTTGTGTAGGTACATTACGAATATACTGAAAAGGATTACAGAAGATTCCAAATACAATATAAGAGACTCAATGCAGTTTAAGGATAAAATAAAGAAACTAAGAATACAAAATTGTGAAAAATTAGTTTCATTTGATGTAGTTTCTTTATTTCCGAGTATACCAGTAGACTTAGCACTTCGTATTATCGAGGAACAATGGGACAGAATAGAACAGCACACAAATATTAATAAATCATTATTCCTCTATATTTTAAAGTTTTGTATAGAAGACAACAGGTATTTCCGATATGATGACAAGGTATATTTTCAACAAGAAGGACTTCCAATGGGATCTCCAGCTTCCCCGGTTGTGGCAGATATTGCTATGGAGAATCTACTTGATTCCTGCATAAAAGAGATGGCCATAAAACCGAAAATCATTACTAAATGTGTAGACGATTTATTCTGTATCGTTACAAATAGTGCTATAGATAATATTTTGACAACATTTAATAATTTTCATCCTAATATTAGGTTTACAATTGAAGAAGAGTGTGGATCAAGACTCCCTTACTTGGATACCATGGTAATAAGAAATGGGCAGAATTTGTTAGTGGATTGGTACCAAAAACCAACTGCTTCTGGAAGGGTTATCAATTACCACTCCAAACACCCGAAATTAATGGTTGTCAATACGGCAAGAAACCCCATAGAGACAGTTTTGAAGATCAGCGACGGGAATTTTCACAAAAAGAATAAGGAGAACATTTCAACTATATTAATGGACAACAATTTCCCAATAGGGTTAGTTGCTAAGGCAATATGAAAATACGGGGCAAGATAACCAAAACCCAACGGTGGAACCGAAAACGTTCAAATCATTATCTTATGTGCCAGGATTTTCTGAGAGATTAGAAAAATTAAAAATATTTGATACTAATAATTACAAAATGGCCCATAAAATAACACACACACTAGGTAGATTGTTTAGTAAAACCACAGATAGAATTGATAAATTTGATAGATCTAATATAGTATACAAAATACCTTGTGGAGGAAATAATACTGAAAATTGCAATATGGTATATGTAGGTACAACTAAAAATAAACTTAAGACTAGAATTGCTGGACACAAATCAGGTCAAAAATATAGACACATATCAACACAAAAAACAGCATTATCATCACACTGTGCAAACTTAAATCATTTTCCAAACTTTCAAGATACGTCAGTTTTGAGTAGGGAAAATAATTATAAACGTCGTTTTATGTTAGAAATGTTACAGATAATAAGGACTCCAATAGCGAAGAGAATAAACTTTAAAGCGGATACAGATAATGTAGCACAGAATTATAGACATTTAATTAGTAAAATATAGAATATTTCACCGGAAATGGTTTGATGTATCATTGAATTTGTCACTAGGTAACATTTTTAATATAGCCGGATGTAACTTGTTGCATTTGCCATTATATACATATTTTTATCAACCAAATTAATTTTCTGGCTGTAAATTAGAGAAACTATTTCTACACAAAAATGTTTGTGGCTGTAACTTAGAACATTTTTCCTATGACAAGAAAATTTCTTCAATTGTTTAATTTTTTGTTATTGTTGGTTTTTCAAATGACATGAAAAAATTTCGTTTGTCAATTGTGTTTCATTTCTAATTAATAATATATGTATATTCCTGACGATGCTATCCAAAGGATAGCGAAATATCAAAAAAAATATATAGTTAATTAATAAACACGACCAAACGCTCGGACAATTTAATTTTTGAATACAATACGAAAGGTCGGATAAATCATCACTTATTTCATTATTTATTCAACATTCTCCAGTTCTGCTTTATGCAGATGATTTAAAGATTTTTATACGTATTAATTCCATTGCTGATGTTTTTCGGTTACAAATGGATATGCATAATATTGTACATTGGTGTTCTAAAAATCATTTGAAAAAAATTTGTCAAAATGGCGCCTGGTTTCCTACAACAAATGCAGAAATTCAATTTTTTATAAATACTCCATACATAACCAAGCTTTAGAGTCCATGGTTGAAATAAAAGATTTGGGTGCTGTTTTTAATTCTAAGTTCACTTTTGTTAATCATATCAATATGATTGTTCCTAAAGCATATTCTTTTATGCTTGCCTTTATCAAGCGGAGTTGCCGTGATTTTTCCCATCCTTACACAATAAAATTAGTGTACATGACTAAATTGGAATATGGGTGCATCATTTGGAATCCATTTTATGCCTTTCAGATTTCCCGACTTGAAAGAATTCAGAAAAAATGTATCACTTTTTTTACACTCCGTTCTTTGAAATTTACATTGCCATTACCAGCCCATGTTGATAGGTGTAGACTTGTTCACTTGAAATCACTTGAAAATAGAAGAAGTTTGTTATCATTCAAACTTTATTTATAAATTATTTAGTTTGTGGGTATATTGATTGTCCTGCCTTGCTTGGCTTGATAAAATTTAATGTTCCCACTAGGGTTTCGGCGTCACAACCTTGTTTTTAGTTTGCCAATTCATAGATCCAACTATTCGGCTAATGAACCTATTTATCGATCCTTAAATGAATTTAATAAAATTTCTGATCAAAATATTGATATTTTTGGTAATTTTGTGTCCAATTTTGTGTCCATATTGGATATTATATATTTTTAAGTT
Organism: Phaonia tiefii; assembly: GCA_963931995.1. NCBI lineage: Eukaryota > Metazoa > Arthropoda > Insecta > Diptera > Muscidae > Phaonia > Phaonia tiefii. The sequence goes on from OZ008369.1 coordinate 76,202,619, forward strand.
AAACTTTGTTATTAGTTTTCAGTTATAGTCTGTAAGGATTATTGAATGTCCATAAACTGAATTAAATAAATAAATAAATTCGATTGTGGCAACGGGTTTGTTCCAACCGCATTTCAATTGTAGCAACTTAATTCAGTTGCCGCAACCTCAGACCCTAGTGACAGACGCAAGCCGGTTGCATCAAATAAATTAAAGTATGCTATAAACTCTGTTCAAATAAATAGCTCTGTGTGTGTAGTAGTAATATACATTGAATACGTCAAAATACTTATTTCGCAATTATTCGAGACGATACTAATAAAAATTTCCACAGACTTGTACTCTACAAATAAAAAATATATGCATGTAAGAAAAGTCTGAAATAAAAAATAATAATTTTTCGACAAAAGTTTTCATAATCGGTTTTACCTGGGTAAGCCGATTTAAGTTTAAGTTTCTCCTAACATATTTGTAGCTTTGTATTTGTTTTTGTAAATTTACTGTAATTTAGTACTAAATTAGTACAAACCAGCTCATTGCATTCCTAGTAAAGACCTGATCCTGTAAAACACCCACACATTCTGTTATATTTGTTTACTTTGACTGTACATAATTAGATTTAACTCCATACCACATTACACGTGCATTATTAATCTTTCCTCACAATTTTCTGAAATTTCACAGAAATACAAAACGGGGATAAAGTAACTGGTGGGAAATTTGCTGCCGTACATAAAAGTAATATTAGATTGTTGTTCTCATGTATTCTCCACAGAAATTGTACAAAGTTTAAACATGGTCGCTATTATTTATTCCAGGGGGTATCCATGACGCACCTGATCGCCTATGAAGTAGGAAATTGATAGAAAACTGATTAGATAGATTAGAGAAAGCGATAAGCTATAAATCATGCAGCAAACTAAATTAAAATAGTGTTTAATTGATACTAATGACGGCTAAATTATGTTTTATGTTAGTTGCACCGAACGAAAATACGCATTCCCCTTTATGTATGTCCGTTCTATGTCAAACCAAAGAGTAACATATAACAACAACTCGAACCAGCGGGTATCCGTGACACAGACGATCGAGTATGTAGTAGGAACTTGATAGAAAGCAGAGTGGATGGACAAGAGAGCCATAAGCAACCAGAAGCAATAATGTTGCCCTTTTATGAGGCGACATTTAAAAAATTATGCCATCGACCCTTTAAAGTCGTGGCGTTTTTTGTAGGAGTGTTACATTTTCTCACAACTGTATTTTTACGATTGCTTTTTTAGCTGTTTTATTTACATCGCTTAACTAACATTTGCGGCCAGTAAACCCATATCATACAAACCTAACCCATATCATACAAACTGGTGGACAAAGTACCCAACCTATTGGTATTTTTTTTTTTGTATTCTTGTTTAACTGAAATTTCGACCACTTTGTTTGAGAAGTTAAGCGATTTTAACTCAAGCGACATATATTAGGTTAGCGCTCTGCACAAAAGGTAGAAAAATTAGCTTAGCAAGGACAAAGAACACATATTTCTGTCCGTTTTATGTCCGACCCAAACTCGATGAAATGCCCCACTACGTCGTCGTTACTCAGTGAACGTAAAGAAACGGATAGAGACTATTATTGGCTTCTTGGTCTAGGACCATATATAACAATCTAATAACTTTTTCTATTAATAGAGATATAATTTTTAAAAAGGAGCTTTGCAAATGTATTCTTATGATTCTTGGCAAACAGTATAGCTATTTCAGATCTAGCCACAGATCTTCATCAGCGGTTGTTTGGAATGATAAAATAAATAAAATAAATCGTTTCCCATTACATCCCATGAAAGGACAGGGGAGAGCTTCTCACAATCCCTCAGCTGTGCGCTTTGCAGTTTTCACTCACTGATTGGGACCTACAGTTTAAACCGATTCCGAACGGTATTTTGAGAAGCTTTTTCATGGCTAAATACTTGATAGTGTCGCCGTCACTATGCGAGATGGCGGCCGCCAAAAGAAATTTTTAAGGTGGTCTGAGCAGGGATCGAACCCACGATCTCATGCATAAGAGGCGCGCACACTACCATTGTACCACCGACGGATGATGCTATTGAAAAATTCATCAAACTAAATGCAATCGAAAATATCGCAAGCAAAACACACAAGAAAATATTTACAGAAACTTCTGTCCATCTCCAGAGAACCATCGGTCCTGATTAGACATGTTTTTTGTTGTTGCCTAAAAAACAACATAATTTTTTTACATACAATAACAACTGCATGCAGTTTCGTCGTGCTCCAAGATATTCAAATTCATCAGGGATGATGTTTATTTATTCGGCCTTTTTATTATATTTTATTGTTTATTTTTATTTTTTGCCAAATATATTATATTTGTGTATAAGCACATTGTGTTTGCTATTCAATATTACATGTTTGAGAAACAATGATTAATATGTTATTAGTATATGAGGAGTTGCAGGACAAAACGTGTTTTTGATGTCTGCATGAATTTGGTTAAATTATAATGGAAAAAATTTTATTTGGATAATTTTTCTCCTCTCCTCTAAAAAAATTTGATCGTTAAATAAATAATCGGGTCAAAAAAATAATCTTGGATTTCCCAACATTTTGAAATAACCAAAAAGAAACGTTTGGTTCTGCGACTCCTGGTGCATGTGTTTGTCATCCAAATACAGCTTTGTTTGGGCTACAAATACAGCTTTGTTTGGTGCACCGTTTACTTTACATTTTTTTGTCGGGATTGTTCTCAGCTTAACATAATGTTATTGCAACTAATTTGCAACTGTAATTTTGCATTATTGTTTCAGTCAATGAATCATAAATATGCCTGAATGCATATGTAAATGAATTGACTTCTTCTTATGTTGACTAATCTGCTGCGTTTTAGTTTCATGCATTTAGACGTCAATCGTTCGTTGGGAAGGAATCACACGAATGCTTCAACGTAAGTAGGATGAAACACTCTTATGGCTCCATTTAAAAGTATGAATCTTTGCAAGTAAACATGGTAATGTTTGTATTTAAATTAGTGGACTTAGGACTTGCAAATATATGACTATTTGAAGTGTGTTCCAAACATAGACATGATTCCTGCAGAATGTGCTTGAGTGAATATATAACAGCGTGTATTTATGGTTATTAATATAACAAACTTCTGTTATTTATTTCGGTAGACATTCAAATTTATATGAACATACACAGAAAAAAAGACGACTGTAAAATTTTAACAAAAAAATTGGTACGTAAAAAATCTCAACACTCAATTACATTTTTGATTGATGTACTGGCAAATTACTCAAATATAGAAATGAAAATCGATAAATGGTACCAACAAAAAAATTCATAAGAAATACCCCAATATTTAACGAATTAAATACGATACGAACAACCACATAACTTCAGTTAGAGATAAGTTTGTACAGGCAGTCGGTGGCGTAACGCGCTAGACGCTGACCGAAAAGACGCTGTGTCACAAACATCGAAACGAACTTCCAGTGGATGTGAGTTGGAATCCTACCGCGGCTGTTTAATTTTTTTTTAAATAAAGAAAATTTCTACAAATACTTCGGATCGAAGACAAAACGAAAACTGAGATACAATTTAGTTTGTTAATATGTCAAATTCTTCATCGACTGAAAACGAAAATATTTTTGATAAATAACGTAGAAATATTTTCGTAGAAATATTTTCGTAGAAAATAATATTTTTCCAATAAACAACCTACAAATATAGTAGCTGATATACGATGTTTTTTATCACAGGATTTTCAATTTATATTTTGTTTGAATTTTCGAATTTTTTAATTGAATTGAAAAATTAATTTTTTCCCTGTAGTTGAACCTGTTACTTATTTTTACTTGTCCTCATCCTGCCGAATGTACACGCTGAAAAAACTGTCTTTTTTGTTGTTTAGATACAAGCAAAACTTTTTGTGCCGCCAGTAGTGCAATGGGTAGTGTGCGCGCCTCTTGTACATGAGATCCTGGGTTCGATCCCTGCTCTGACCACCTTAAATGCAGCGGCCACCTCGTATAGTGTTGACAGCGACACTATCGAGTATTTAGCCTGCAATAGCTTCTCAAACTGCCGTTTGGAACCGGTGTAAAACTGTAGGTCCTCATGAGTGAGTATAAAACTAGAAAAGGGCACAGCTCAAAGGTTGTGAGAAGCTCTCCCCGATCCCTTCATGGGGTGTAATGGGAAACCATTTTTTTTTTTGATGCAAACTTGTGTCCAAACACTTAGTTTTGCTATTTAATAATACCTGTTGCAGACACAATGATTAATATGTTAATACATGTTTTTGTGGCCTAAATATGGCTCTGTTTGGTAAAAACTGTAGAAAACATAACCGTGATAGAAAACAAATAAACAAAAAAGCAGCTTGTTTTCATTTCATGAAAACAATGTTTGCACGTAATTATATGGATGTCAAACATATACATGGTTCCTGCATAATGTTACAGGGGCCATTGGTTCAGCGTGTATTGGGGCTAACTAATCCTGTGGTTAGTTTCTCTTTGCAAGATGCTACGTACTAAAAGGCATCAAAATCAGAGTTGATGTGATCAACTATTTGAGTTTGCGATTGGTTTTACCCACACACTGAAAAATCAGTCTTTCTTTTGTTATAGGAATGCAAATGTTACGTGTTTATAGCAAATATAGAATACTCATGTCCAAACACATTGTGTTTGCTATTAACGATTACACATTGGAGACACAGTGACTAATAGGTTATAATTTATGTGTTTGTGACACAAATGTGGCTTTGTTTGTTAAAAACTGTTGAAAATAAAAACTTGGCGACAACAAAGTCAAAGAAACAAAATGCTTTAGATCTTTTATTCATGAAATAATGCTTGCAAACATATGCGTGGTTCCTGCTATATGTTGTTAGGGTCGGATTTTTTCAGCGTGGATTTCTATAGTTAATAATTGAATGTCATCATATTTGCTGGAAAGATTCCATTTGTGTCCCTGTATTTGGAACTGTACTGAATCTGTAAGTTTAGTTTGCACTGTATCTAATATTTTGCATTATTTTTCCGAGGCCTCGATATATGCACGTATTAAAGTAGCAGAATTTTAGCTAAACATTACAAAAAAGTGTGTTAATAAACAAAAACAAACTGATGTTTCACCCGTTCATGAAACTTTCCCATTTTTTTAATTTTCATAATTATGAAACCAACGTGTAATTGCCGGGCACAATGACCCGTCAGATATTATATTTAATTTTTTCCTGCAACCTAAACCAAATGTGTTATTCGGCATGAGGTAAGATAAAACCAGAGTGAGTGAAACTGCTAGCCAACTCATAAAACATTCTATTTGTGAGAATCATTGCCCTTTTTGGGGTATTTCCTTTGCGTTTTCATTTTATGAAAACCATAACAAAACGTTCCATAGGCCACTATGTGGACACAAACAGCGTCCAACATATATCGGCACATACGACTCGTTCCCCGGTTGCATATACCCCCAGGAAAGAAATGTTGCATAGAAATACAAGCGGCAACTAAAGCAAAACATTGTCAACGCCTTTAGTTATTACAACTCCAACATTATGTGGCATTAAATGCCACTCAACTATGGTTACCATGGTACTTTCCCAGTGCTGTAAATGTAAATATTTCGAGTGGTAGTGCATTTAGTTTCGAGTTTATTTCATAATCAAAAAATAAGCTACTTGCTAAAATGGAAACCAATAGCAAACAATGGGCCGGAATATTTACATATTTATACTATTACGGATGTAGGTATGTGTAAGCTGCCCGCAGTGGCTCAGATTTCCGATGGAAAGTTCTTACAGGCTAATGCTAGATAGTTTGTAAAGACGGGTGCGATGCAGAGTGTTAAAAGAAACACTCTGATCCTTCTCAAGTCCGTAGACATACACTTAAACTCCTGATTCTTCCTGTTGTGCGCTCTAAATTTACCATATTAAGTCACTATAGCTCTTATAGGAATTCGATGCTATTCACAAAATTCCTTAAGATATTCCAGTCCATTCCCACAGAACTGGCCATATCCGGTATTATAGTGTTTGATAGATGCGTAGATCTAAATTGTGTGAATGGCCGACATTGGCACAGGAAATGCTCCATCGTCTCATTGTCCTCCATGCATTCGCTGCATTCACTATTCGCCACTAGTCCAATACGAATTTTCCGAATGGCCCGAAGGTCTCCCATCATTTTGGTAATTTCAGTCTTTCCCAGTTTCAGCAAACCTTTTGTCCTCGACCCACCTGGCTCTCCCCATAGGATCTTTGTCATCCTGCCTATGGGTACCTGGTTCCACAGGGCTCCTGGGTCTCCCCATAGGATCTTTGTCCTCCTGCCACGGTTACCTGGTTCCACAGGGCTTTGTGTGCCGATTCCACCCATTTACTCAACTCCGCCTTCGTCACCCCAAAAGGTTTGGCGCACTCTATGCTCTTCGTTTGGAGTTTCCTGGCTGTCGTTTTTAGAAGGTTCGCACGTTCGTTGTCGACTATTCCGCTACGTCCCGGAACCCAGATGATGTTGCGTCTGCCGTGCGTGGAATAATCGTTAATTACCTTCTTACAGTCACGGACCGTTCTAGATTTGACAATTTCCGATGATATTGTCCCAATTGTCATTTGGCTAACCGTGAAGATATTCGCTTCGGCTGGGTTTGTATTATCGCCGAGCCATTTGATACTCTCCGTAATCGCCCGCACTTCCGCTTGAAATATCGTATAGGGATCCGGGAGGCGGACGTGGGTTTCTGTTGTCGTATTTTCAATGAAAATACCTGGCTTTGAGCCACCCGTGTAACAGCGGGTCCCTTTTTGTGTTTGTGTCAAGGTCCCATCCTCCCAGGCGTCTCTAAAAAATAAATGGTTTCCCATTACATCCCTTGAAGGGACAGGGGAGAGCTTCTCACAATCACAGAGCTGTGCGCTTTCCAGTTTTCACTCACTGATTGGGACCTACAGTTTTACGCCGATTCCGAACGGTATTTTGAGTAGATTTTTCATGGCTAAATACTCGAAAGTGGCGCCGTCACTATGCGAGGTGACCGCCGCCGAAAGAAATTTTAAGGTGGTCTGAGCAGGGATCGAACCCAGGATCTCATGTACAAGAGGCGCGCACACTACCATTGCACCACCGACGCAAAGAAAAAAACGTTTATTACTCGGTTGCCGCAAGAATAATTTGATTGATTTGTATTAATTTAATAATCGCAAACGTTCATATAGTTCTCCCATATATCGCAAATGTGTATCATGTTGTTGCAAACGAGTTCTCGTTCTCGCAAATTTAAAAAACGTTTGCGATAACTCAAATTAGCCATTTTTCTAATGAGAGCACAGATTAAGAAGAACGTAAATTTCTCTCATTCTGTCGACTTTATACACAGTCTTATCCACTTGCTTGGCATACACACTCTCGCATTCACATAACAGTGATCACACACTCTAATGCTTCTACCTTGGCAATATAACTTGGATGGACAATTGACGCGTTGCAGTTTGCTGCGCGTTTAGTTGTTATTTGAATGCAAGGCGAGACAGACGTGTAAGTAGACACAGAAAAAATAGACAAACATTCCAACTTTTTTTACAAAAAACTTTATAGGTAAAACCAAAATCATAAAAGTTGGAAATTTAAACAAAAAAAGAGCTACTGGAAGCCATAAATAAAATTTTTAATTACAACTCGGTTGCTGTAACCAAAGAACAGTAGGTGGAATCGTTTTTCGTTTCTCGCAAACGTTTTTCCAGCTCTAATTTTTCATAACTCGTTTACTGCAAACATTTTTCAGTTCTCGCAAATGTGTTTTTAGTTGGGAGAAACTACAATTTGGTTGCCATAACCAAAACAACAGTTGGCGGAACCGTTTTTCGTTTCTCGCAAACGTTTTTTTTCAGCTTACTTTTTTCATAACTCGTTTGCTGCAAATATTTTTCTGTTCTCCCAAGTGTATGGATTAACAGAAGCTCGTTTCTCCAACTACAGTCCCCAAAAAAAGAACTTCAGTTATCTGAGATTTCGTTTGCGAGGAACAAGTTTTTCTTTGCGTGTAGATAGCGTTATAGTCGCACAATTCGCCTTAACCCTTAACCCGGGTATACGATCGGACTCACTCGCATTTGACGTATAACCGACCAACGCCTCCATTACGAGTATGCGTTGGTTTTTCGACTTAAGATCCCTGTTGATTCATTCACTGACCTCGTATTTAACTCTCATCTCGATTGCCTGGATACATAAAATAGTCTCAATGGCCCTGGTAGATGTTGTCCTCATTGCACCGCTAATACCAATATAGCATATTCGTTGAACCATCTGCAGTCTGTTGACCCATTGTGATTGTCCTGAGAAAAGAAACGGATGGTATCAGGAATAGACTTAGAAATAAACAGACATACAAGAACTAATCACCAAAAAAAGTGTCGAAAACAATAAATAATACAACAAGTCTATAAGAGAATAAACATGTAACAAACAGAAAGAGTCTCCACTCACTCTGAATTATATTTGTCCTCGCACGAATTGCAAAGGTATTCCCAAATCAACAGGATGAAGAGACTACAAACATTCCACAAAAACTCACCAAAGCAGGACATCCTCCCGTCTTGCAGAATTGGACCCTGACAGAGAGGGTTTTTGATAGTTCGAATCTTATTTTCATTATGTGCCGCTTTACTGTCCACAAATCAAGATGAATTTTCACATGGGCAAGGCTTAAATCTTATTCTAGAGAAAGTAATATATTGGTTTAAAGCTCATCTGAGACGTCGCTGTTATCGATTCATACAAGTATTTGGTACAGTAGAAAGTTTTACCGCCTCTAGTTTTTAGCTATTAAAAAAAATGAAAATGACACGAATCAAAAATTAAAAGTAAGTTAAAAATTTTTTAAAAAAAAAGTAGGTACTTTCGTAGCTGTCCCTTTGAATAATAAAGTAAATATATGAACAAATGAGATATAGCAATTTGTCCGGGTGGCGTACTCACATAATCTAGAGTTGAAGCCACGAACTTTATTAAAAATTCATACTAACACAATCCCAGAATCCCAAAAATAAAATCCCCAAAATGGAATTTTTCAAAATAGGAATTTTCCACATACACTCCGGTTCACTTATTTAAAGGCACTAAAAATTTCATATTCAGCAGCCTGTATCTTTTGCAATTTGTAACCGATTGCAGAATTTAAAATGGAAATAGTGGTTTCTTAACTAAAGAACTTTTTTTGAGCAATTTATAAAAATAAGTCCAAAAATGGACTTATAATAAATAATGGCACTTCTTTTATAGCCTCGACTCGTTTTGCAATTTTGATGTTTTCTTCAAACTGATTCAAGCTGCACAGTTTCCTTGTGAGTTTCCGTATAGTGACAATTTCCATCGCCACCAAACTCGTTGCCACCGTTTTCCCCGGTAGGTGATGGGAGCACGCATCCATACATCATTTGTACAGAAGATCGGAACATTTTATACTTTTTCATTTACTTCGTACGTTATGGTGCAAGGATTTGTACTCAACCTAGCTACGGTAGTGTCTAGGGCATGGAAATTGTGTTTAATGAAGAGTTAGAACCCACGTTCTCATGTACTATATAAGTAGTTGTGTATATTCATCGGTTCTAATGTCCTTGAAACTATGTCAGAAGAAAAAATTCGGCGTATCCTTCAACGGCAACATTTTGGGGCATATAAATCCTCGTTATCTTCTTTAAAGCAGACATGCTGCAGGAAACTTGATCGGGAATTTATTTAAACTTCCCTAATCCATGGGTCTCTCCGTGGAGTTGGAAAGTTTCTGATAGCCATTCACTTGGGAGTGGCCAGAAATAATTCCTTCACTGGGCAGTATAAACAGCTCACCTGGGCAATGGATTTATCTAAAACCACCGTTAGCTAGCTAGAGTGAGAAGGCGAAACGAATGAACAGCCTGATTGGCTATGCGATCACTAATACGTCTCACGCTAATTAGATGACCGCGTCACTGAAGCTCTTCGAACTAGTAGACATATTCTTCTGTTCTTTGAAGGCGGATGAGCCAACACCCCTAGCCAACAGCGGATCAAAACTGAAGAAACCAAAATCCAGTTTCGACGCACTGATCCATAAAGGGCGGCTGAAACATACTCATTCTGGGTTTGCCTCCCGCCACCCTTATATAGGCAATGAAAATACGCAAAAATTATAATAAACGAAGAACACCTTAACTCTTCATGACCCTCGACATCGTTATAAGGACCACAATTTAAGGATATGTACCTGCAACATAAGATCATTGTACATGACGGGTGCCACTCTCCAACTGGCGGATGTCCTCGACAAATATAAATCTGAAGTCACGGTTATCCAGGAAATGCCATGGACAGGATGCGAGCAGGCATGAGCGAAAGCACGAATTCGGGTGCGGATTTATAGTTGGCAAGGGACTGCGATACCTAGTTTCAAGGTTTAACCCAGTGAGTGACCCCATAGCCACAATTCGCATCAAAGCAAAATATTGCAACTTCTCGTTAATTTATATGCATGCCGACAGAGGATAAAGATGATGAGGTCAAAGAATCATTTTATGAGCGTCTCGAGGAAGAATACGAACGCTGCCCTCACCACGACATTAATATTATTCTAGGTGATTTTAATGCCAAATTATGATAGGAAAGTTTCTTTCGACAAACCATCGGTAATCACAGTCTACATGATACCACCTTCGATAATGGAATAAGACTGATAGACGTCGCCGCTGCAAAGTAGCCATCGATTCCAGCATAAAAAATATATAAGGCGACCTGGTTATCTCCTGCTCAGAGAACGAAGAACCAGATTGATCACTTGGTAATAGATGGCAAGCACTCGTCTAGTGTAATGGATGTACGTGTGATTCGAGGTGCCAATATTTCACATAAGACTGAGCAGGGCGACAAACGTACGAAGCTGAACACGGGAAAATCTAGATATCGACAAGCTGCAAACACCGGATATATAAAAGTCCTATCAACGAAAGCTCACTCTGCTGAAGCAGAATACTGCCCCTCCTGAGGACACAAGTGCGCAATGTTAGCACGTCTCCCATTCTTTGGAAATCGCTGCAAGTACTAAACTTTTCTATCAAAAACCGCAGAAACTGAATCCATGGTACGACGAAGAATGTCGCATTGTAACTTATGACGCTGCACGCATGGCAACGAAACAGTCAGTTACAAGGCGTTCTGCGAATGACCGATACCAGAGGCTGAGAAGGGAGGAAAGGAAAATCAACGATTTAGGACAAAAAATTGCAGTGTGAGCAGAGAGAGAGTGAAAAGACCGAAATGTGTAGGATGAACTATCAACCCCCAACATTTTTCCAGAGGATGAGAAGATCGAATTACGGGCCGAATAATAAGCTGCCCTCCTACAAAGAAGAGATTGGGAATCTGGTGAACTATTTATAAGCATTGTGTCCTTTGAATACGGAGATACCACTTTTCAGCACAACTCCACTAAGATTCTTCCACTGAAGATCAGGAGGTAATGATTGTGGAAGACAATGCAGATTGTTCCCCCTAGCCCAACTCCACTAAGATTCTTCCACTGAAGATCAGGAGGTAATGATTGTGGAAGAGAATTCAGACTGTTCCCCCTAGCCAAGACGAAATTAGAATGGCAATCTGTCGACAGGATAATAAAGACGTTGTGGAAGACAATGCGGATTGTTCCTCCCAGCCAAGACGAAATTAGAATTGCAATCTCTCGACTTAAGGATAATAAAGCAGTTGGTGTGGATGGGATACCCGCTGATCATTTTATGGCCGCTAGCGAAGGACTACTAGCCCACATGTACCCACTTATATGCATTCTGTAGTTGGGGGAATCTACGCCTGACTATTGGAGTCTCAGTGTATTTTGTGTAGTATTCCAAAAAGGGTGATCCGTGTGTATGTTCCAACTATCGCGGTATCAGTCTTTTATGCATCGGGTATAAGGTCTTGTCGAACGTTTGAAATCCTGATTGGACATTATAAGTGTGGTTTTAGACCAGGGAAGTACAAGACTGATCAAACATTCATGCTTCGCCAAATGCTAGAAAATACACACGAAAAGCAAATCGGTACCTACCATATTTTTGTCGATTACAAAGCTGCTTTTGATAGCCCCACATGGAGAAAATTGTACGAAGCTTTGTCCGGAAATTGGGATCGGCCTCTATATAATGACGCTGACCAATAGCAAATCAGTAGTGAAAGTGTGGAAGCACCTCACCGATCTATTCTGTACCAAGCGAGGCTGGCACACGGCAACACACTTTCGTGCAATCTCTTCAACATCCTAATGGAGATAATAATGGGCAAATGAGCAGTTAATATGAACTAGACCATCAACACGAAAATCCATATATTGCCGGCGTTTACTGACGACATAAACATCATTGGGCAAAATTTGAGAGAGGTTTCAGCAGTATTTCTAGGAATCGAAAAAGAATCAGCGAAGATGGATCTTGCTGGTAATGAGGGACAAGACTGATGGTGTCAACGGCTAGACAAACCTCTCGACTTAGTCCGCACTCAAACGTTGACAATCGATTGAATTTTGAACCATTTGGAGAAATATGTTAAAATCTGTTTAATTTATTTATTTAATTAATGTGTGTGAGGCATCTGACCTCATGAGGTTGAAAAAAGAAAAAAAGAAAAATCCTTACTTTTGACTGGCAATAGGAGTTGTCTCCAGGTGTAATACTTCCCAGTAACGTACCATGTAAAGCCATTATCTGATGTTTTGCGTTTCGCAAACAAAAATTTTTGATTTTGTTTGAAAAAAAAAATATTCGAAAAATCGCGCGATGTTTTTAAAATAATTTTTGTTTTTGTTTGAGAAAAGTAAAAAAAATCGATAATTTTTCTAAATGTCAACATCCGATAACTAAGCGACTTGTCAAAAAGTGCTACTTTATTTTATGAGTTTGTTTTGAATTGTTTTATATTTACAAAAAACTGATATCAATGGCTTTACACGGTACGTTAATGCCGTAACCCTCTCACATATCCGAAATTTCGGGGCCCATAAATCCGAAACTATGCATTTGCCCCGATTTTGTTATTATACCCTCACCATAGGATGGGGGTATATATCATTTAATACGTATAAAAATGTAACACATAGAAGGAACCAAATTAGACCCTTAGTATCTTTGGACGAAATTCGTTTTAGGACTTTTTAAGACGTTTGAGCCATGTCCGTCTGTCTGTCTGTCTGGCTGGCTGGCTGGTCAACACGATAACTGCCGTAAATCTTTACATATGACAATGAAACTTTGTCAGTGACTATTATTTGCCAATATTGAGTTTGGTATTGAAAATGGGCGTTTTGACCACGCCCCTTCTGGTACCTCCCATACAAATCGACACATTTAGCACAAAATCATATTTCTTTCAAGCCTTTCTTCCTGGTAGATGTGATTAGCTTCAACTCTCACACCGGTTAATAATCTGTAAATGCCTACTAAGCTGGAGAAAATGGGCGAGATTGTCACGCCCATTCTGGTACCTCCCATACAAAACAGGGAGTTCGACCGGATTGTCAATCCGATAAATCTCCTGAAACACTTCCGACCTTAATGAAATTAGGTATAAGACTTCACGTTATCAAAAGCTAATCACCGATTAAAACAAGGGTGATTTTGCCACGCCCATTCTGGTACCTCTCATACAAAAGTTGTTTGGGCGTCTGGTTGTTCGGCATGAGAAGTCCTGCAAAACCAAACCAATCTTTATGAAGGTTTGTCAGCCAAATAAAGCTCTCTTATAGAAAATGAGCTTGTTTGCTCCACACGATAATTCTCATAAACAACAACCGATCTTAATAAAATTAGGTACTAAGCAATATCTTGCTAAATGCTACTGTGTAACTAATAACTGACTATTGTTCCACGCCCAGTTTCGTACATCCCATACAAAATATGGGCGTATTTGGGGTTTGCCGACTCGATATGTCGAATAAGTCACTACCGATGTTTATAAAATTTGGTACTGATCAAAATTTTGACAAAAACTTGCCATGCCCATTTTTGTACCTCGCATATAAATATTGGGAGGAAATCTAACTAATTTGGGTATTCAATAATATTTAGCGCAATGTCGTCAATCTGCTGTTGAATATGGTCGCTTTGAGTATGGGCGTTTTTAACCAGAACTCCCACACAAAGGTACGGTAAGGTGAGGGTATGATTAAATCGGTTCATCCGACTGAAACTTATGTACTGGTTTTACTTTTTTTGCTTTGAATAACGGATTCTACCACCCTTGTGGTTGTTTTTTCGAGTGTAAGCCGTAAACTAGACCTGTTCCCAAAAAAATTTAAAAATAGAATCCCGAAAAATCCCGAAATCCCGGGATCTTTTAAAATCAATCCCGTTTAGCATCCCTAGTAGCTACACACGACAATGGGTAATGGGTTACCCAGGGTAACCCAGGATAACCCATCCCCATTTTTGATCGAAAATAAGAAAAAGTTAGAAAAAATTTATATATCTCGGAAACGGAGCGTCCAATCGAAAAAATAACCAATTTTTGCCGGATTCTAAGGATTTCTCATAAAGTGGATTTTTCATTCGTAAGAAAGAATTTTTTTTGGAAAATTCACCAAAATAAGAAAATCGCTAAAATAAAAAACCAATGGATGTCTTCAATATGTCAAATATCGCTAAAACGAAAATTTTTCAAAAAAAAAAACAACAATTACTTCCCCATTACATGAGGGTAATGGGTAATCGTGATGGGTAATTCCCCAGTATCGTGGGTAGCTACGCATTATTTTCCCCATACCCTGTGGGGAATGGGTAAACGTTCATTAAACATTCCCTACGACGATGTGTATGGGTTACAAATTGGGGGGGGGGGGGGGGGGGTAAATACGAACTCTGGTTTTGACATACTAGTGTATTAACATTTCTTTGGCAAAATATTTTTGTTTGTTGAATCTCCCTTAAACCATATCAAGAGGCTACTAAAATAGATGGCAGCTTCCGTTTCTAAAACGGTTTTTAACGTTTAATGAGTCTGGTTAATGTTTGTCATCTTCTGTTCCTTAATTATTTTTGGTTTTGTATTCCTTATGAAGTTTAACAAATATTGTAAAGAAATTGCAGATCTTGTTGCATGTACAATAGCAAAAACTCTGCTCCTGTCTGGTTTGTAGTTTTCGTCATAAGTTTTGTGCATGGACTGTCTTTGTTCGCTCCAAACCACGGTGATATCAAACAGCCATTTAGCTGAGTAGAAATAACTATTCATGAGTTTGTACGTCCTTATAAAAATGTGTAAACATAATTGTCAGCTTTGGTGTTGCTGTTATATATCCCCAAGAATAAATTCAGTTGACCAAATATATAGAATAGACCAAATGTAAAGGTATTAACAATTCCGCCAAAACCAACCAACTAAGTAAACCCCACTCACATGTTCGTTCATTCATTTATTAATTTTTACCTTTTTTTACATCGTTCTATCACTGTATGCAAATCTCTTTCAGATTGCTGGAGAGATGAGGAAAAAAGGACTAGCTATACTGAACGTAGTATCAAAAACAAAGTTTTATATTTCAATGGATTTCAATTGAAGTTCAATGAACCCTGCTGTATAGAAAACAAAAACTATAATAAAGAGAAAACAAACCAAAGCGGATTTAAAAGCATCAAGTTTAGTTTTTCATAAAAATGATGCTTGTTATCAGTAGATTCAAGACAGGAAAACAACTTTTGGAATAACACGTGTGATATTTCAATGATAATAAATACGAGTATGTTTTGCGAAAAAAAAACCCTTAAACAATCCAAGGAAAAGCTTGATAAATACCATGGGGACTCGGCATCATCGATTTGAATGGGAAAAAATGGTTTACTGACTTTCGTTGTGGTCGCGCAAGTATAAATGACGCTCATTTCAACTCAACGTGACTCAAAGTCGCACGAATTTTTTTATGTTATTTAATAATTTGCCCGTTCCACATCAATAACTATAAATAAACACTTTTTCTGTTAAAAAGTAATCTTTCTAGTAAAAGGTACTTATTCTATTGAAAAGTAATTTTTCTATTAAAAAGTACTTTTTCTATTCAAAAGTACTTTTTCTATTCAAAAGTACGTTTTGTATTAAAAAGTACTGTTTCTATTAAAAAGTACTTCTTCAATTAAAAGTTATTTTTCTATTAAAAAGTACTTATTCTATTGAAAAGTTCTTTTTCTGTTAAAAAGTAATTTTCCAATTAAAAAGTACCTTTCCTATTGGAAAGTACTTTTTCTACTAAAAAGATATTTTTCTATTCAAAAGTACTTTTTCTATTCAAAACTACTTTTTCTTACTACTTCTTATTAACAAGTTGTTTTTCTATTAAAAAGTATTTTTTCTATTAAAAAGTACTTTTTCCATTAAAAGCATTTTTCTATTAAAAAGTACTTCTCTCTAAACAAGTACATTTTAATAGAAAATACTTATATTTTAAAAGGAATATATGCAATTGATTATTATGGTGGATGGTTGGGAGTATAAATATGTAACTAATTCATAAACCTCAAAATATATCATCTGCTCCCTTCTCCACAACTGTTACACATTAGAGGGATAAACAAAACTCAACTTAGCGAGAATTGTCTCAACTCCTACTTCCACGTCCGAAAACATCCACAACAAATACAGGATTGCAGATGAAAGCCGCTACCAAAAAAAAGTTTATAACGTTTTTTTCCATCTACATAAGTAATCTGGATTTTTGTAGATTCATACTTGAATTTAATAAAAACGGAAAACTGGGAGACTGAAAAAAGGATTTGGATTGTCCGCTGCTATCACATATTGGAGTCTGTAGATTTGGTACAAAAAGAATACTCGTATAGGCGCACGTTTACGCGCACCATTACGAGAATAGTGAATAATTTTGCAGAGCATGGGATAGTTCCTAGAAGGCCTTATAATCGAAACCCTTCCTTTCGAACAGAGAATACTGTTGCTGTCGTAGATGCTGCCATACAAAGCAACCCCAGTGTTTCAACAAGGAGATTATCTTCTCAAATGGGTGTCAGTAGGCAGACTTTGCAGATAATAATGCATAAGGATTTAAACTTATGCCCCAACCAAATTCAAATAGCTAATAAACTTAATGCAGCAGACTTGTCGATTTGCTGGGAATTTGCCGGAAAATGTTTGGAAAGGTGGATGAGAACGAGAACTTATTGAATTCTCATTTCTGATGAAACTAATTTCGATCTGAGCGGCAACGTAAATAAACTAAGTTGTCGCATATGGAGTGGTTCCAAACCACAAATACTGCATGAGAGGGAATTGAATCCAATTCGTGTCACAGTGTGGTGTATATACTCGGAACCAGAGAATTCCTTTCAACTCTGTTTGGTTACAATAAGTTGGTGCAACTGCACATATAGCTCAGCCGGTTATGGCCGATTTACGCTGAAAATTTCGTAACCGGCTCATTTCAAGACACTCAACCTTTCGTTGGCCCCCAGGTTGCCTGACCTTGTGGGGTTATTGTAAACACAAATTGTACAAATTGCAGCCGACAAATATGGATTAACTGGAACAATCAATTCGCGCGACAATAGCTGCAATACCAGCCTCCACTTTGCGGGCAGTTATGAACAACTTTTTGCTAAGATGCGTCACCTGCATCAACGAGCAGGGCGGGCAGTTAAATTCAATTAACTTTAAGACTAAATAAACTATTTTTAATACAATTCATCAGCTACCTTCTCCACAATTATTTAGGTATATCAAAACCATGTAACAATACACAACATTATAATCCTCAGCATTTATTAAAAATATCCCTAATCCCCAACATATGTAGGGTTTTTCAATAAGAGCGCTACAAAAGTTTTTTTTAAATAACACAAAACCGGTTTTAGATACCAATGAAATTCTTTATTTCTGTGAAAGTACGTTCGATGCCATTATGTATGGAACTCGATTTCTTTTGCATGGCCACCACGGGCACGCTTGCAGAAGTCCAGACGCTGAACCCAATTTTCGACGGTTTTCAAGCATAAATCGGCCGATACTGCTGCAATTTCACGTTCGATATTCGTACAAAGTTCATCAATCGTCGCTGGCTTGTTGGCATAGATCATAGACTTGACGTAGCCCCACAGTAAATAATCTAACGGCGTCAAATCGCACGACCGAGGCGGCCAATCGACTGGGCCATTTCGTGAGATAGCACGTTCACCAAACTTGAATTCCAATAAATTGATAGTGGCATTCGCTGTGTGGCTTGTGGCGCCGTCCTGTTGGAACCACATGTCCTCCAAGTCCATATTATCCAATTGGGGCCAAAAATATTCGGTTATCATTGAACGGTAGCGATTCGCATTCACAGTAATGTGCCGGTCTTGATCATCACGGAAGAAGTACGGCCCAATGACGCCGCCGGCCCATAAAGCGCACCAAACCGTAATTTTTTAGCGATGCAATGATGACTCATGGATTACGTGTGGATTGCTGTCTGACCAATAACGCATATTTTGCTTATTGACGAAGCCATTCAGCCAGAAAGGAGCCTCATCGCTGAAGACCATAAATTGGACGTAGCGCTCTTAAAGTTGAGGCTACTGACTCCAAATTTCGGTAGTAAATTTTAATAATTTCGACTCGTTGTTGGCTCGAATATCTTTCCATGATGAAATGGCAAACCTTACTGCAGATAAATGTCAAAAGAGCGGGATAAAATATGGCGTCGTTTGCTGTCCCTATCGATTTACTTTTGTAGCGTCTCCGTTGAAAATCCCTATATATAATTAAAACACTGTGAAATAAAAAAAATCATTTCGTATTTTACGCTCATTCCTCGATCCAATTGCTAATATTGTATTGTATCAAACGTTGGGTATTTTGTAGAGTTCGCGTTACCTAGTGTAACGCAGCCCCATTTTTGATCGAAAATATGAAAAATTTAGAAAAAAATGCCTATATCCTATAAACGGAGCGTCCAAACGAAAAAATAATCAACTTTTGCAATAGGTGCACGGCAATGGGTAAAGGCCGTGTGGATAATCGGTGAATGGGTAATTTGCCATCGTCGTGGGTAACCACCCACTATTTTCCACATTGCTCTGTGGGTAATGGATGAGAAATTCCCCATTCTCATGGGTAGTGACCAATTATCCCATGAGTAATCCATTACCTACGAAAAACGAACCCGGTATTTTGTGTCTGACATCTAAAAATTGTGTAGTTTGTTGTTAAAGTGGCGGTACTGTATCCCGTTGGACCTAGAGGAGACCCTTCGCTCTACTTTGTATAACAAGGCCTTTTTGAGATATTAAATGTCGAAAACGAACTAATGGTTTACTGTCCGGCTACAGCTGCAAACGTGTAGTTAGTGGCTATGCTTTTCGAATACCGACGGATTTGAAACACACATCGTTTACAATAATTTAATCCCTCCCAATCAATCAACGAAACAGCGCCTATTTTGAACAGACTTGGTCATTCTGTTAGCGACTATACACTAAAGAGAAACCATGTCAACTTTCTTATTTTCTTTACAGCAATCACCATCTATAAAACCTGCGCAAATATTGACAATAAAAACCAATACCGACCTCAAGTTGGAAAATGTGGATTATTTTTTGGTAAAACAGACGTCGAACAACAAAATACAATTTTATTTTTCATCTGCCCTGCCTGGCAGCATATCAGAAGAGCACATGTACTAGTACAACTTAACTACGTCATATCCACACATATATTTGTACAAAGATGAGTCAGACTTCGACCTATAAAGATGAAACAAACACCGGATAAATCAAACCGATATTCATTCATGAGGCAAAAATATATATTGAAAATGTGATCCGTTTCGGGTCTGATGTAGTTTTTGGCTTATAATTTTCCATCGATGTTCTTTTACTTTTTTTGTGCAAGAAACCCATGATCAGGGGTATCAAGTCATTACCAACACTGTCGAGGAAATGCCGAAAAGCAGCTGTGAACAAAATGTCTGTCAACATTTTAAAAACACCATATTCGCCGCAAAAAAGAAAACAAAAATGGTTTCGAATCAAATATTAAATAGGCCTTGTCTAAGGCATAAATTCCATTCACCACGAAACAACCTGAACTGAATATAATATGTCATTGTTGGCAGAAGAAACAGCCTCTCAAAAAAATGGTTCGTAATCGGTTTAAAAATGTAGGTCCTAATCCGTGAGTGTAATATTATAAAGCGCACAGCTCTTTAATTGTGCGAAGCTCTCCCCAGTCCCTTCATGTAATGTAATGGGGAACTATTTATTTATATGTTATTATTTTTTTTTTTATAAAAAAGTGTTGATCCTCTCTTCTAAATAATATGAAACGACGTGACTTTTCAAAATAATGTGCCTATATTCCCGAAATGTAAAAACAAATCCAATGTGTGCTCGAACTCACAGGCGATTGGAAAATAAAAAACAGCGTTCTATCATATCATGACGTTACACTGAAATAATATTAATATTTAAAATTATTTAAAGACAAGTGCAATTTCATTATTTTCTTGCTAAATACTTTTTGTTTTATTCCCACAAAACACAAAGACAATGCAAAGCAACAGTCACATGTACACAAGGCCTATCCATATTTTAAAATTGTTGATGTGTTAACATCTATAGCGGCGTATAGAGACTAAATCTATCAAAGTCAGATTTTATGCTGCTGCTAAAACCAGATTTTATGCTGCTACTAAAACCAGATTTTCTGCCACTGCGAAAGAGAATAATGACGTGTTAAACAAAAATGAGCGAGCAAGAGAGCAATGCAAGAGTGTTGTGGCGGGGGTGAGGTAAACGAAATTGTGTCTATAGCGTATGTATTAACATAATAATGTATGTATGTACATGTGTCTGTTGCTGTTGTTGAACGGAGATATACAGCATAGCCACGCAAAATTTCATTTGCAAGCCCAGTCGACGTTATGGTGACACACTAATACGTCAGCTACTTCGTACAAAGTATGTGTGATGTTATGTGTTTGGCTGTTTCGTTGCTGTTGATATGGCAAATATGTGGTTATGTGACACACGTATACGCCAGCTACTTCGGACAAAGTATGTGTGATGTTGTGTGTTTGGTTGGTTCGTTGTTGTTGCTATGGCCAAACAAAGCGAGTCATTTGATGTTCAGCATTGCCCGGTGTATACAAAAAAAACTATTATTTTTTATTTTCCAATGTAACATTTACTAATGTGTTCATAGAAATCGAACAGGTACCGTGTAGCAAAAAGGTGTTAACACATCATCCGTGATGTCGAACACTCATTGATTTTTTTTTTTAGCTTCGCTTTCCACTTTTGTATATCTTTGAAGCTAAAAACTAAGAACTGTAACAAAAATCGAAAATGTTGTATCAAAACTCAGCGCATCGCGCTTGAATTTAGAACTGCAGTGTTTTGCGATATGACGAAAAGTATAGATACAAAATTACAGATTATTTTTGAGCGTATTATTTGTTTGCCAAGGTTTAAAGGGAACTATTTACAGTTTATATTATGTTATCTATTTCTGAAAACAACTTTTTTTACAGCATCCGAAATATGGAATTTCATAATTTTTATTCTAAAGTTACGTTTTTATAGCCTCCTATTTTCGAAATATTACTCCATCGTGTACGGTCGTAGTACTTCCGCGTAAAGTCACATAACCTGTGAACAAAATAAGACATAAATCGTGAAAATCGATGAACGCGTTTCGCTTTTATTCACAATTAAGTGAAGGTATATCATTTTGACAAGAATATTGATTTTTTGTTTCAACGAATTTGGATAACACTGTGCAACACCAATTTTTGGGGATGGACGATTCCTACGCCAAATGATCACACTAGGTGGGTATAGTCAAATGCCAAAAATTTAGACCGCTGTGTAGCTACACTTTTTTTTATGGGCATGGAAAGTTTAAATTTTTTTATCCGATACTGTCCGAGATGAATTTAAAAATCGAGAATTAATATTGAATTGTGACAACAGGTCTTCAGTGAAATTTGGCAGATATTATATTCGTAGAATATTCAAATGCTCTATTTCCAAGTGAAATTCATAGCTTTATTTAATGAATTTAAGCCCTAAAATAAATTCTTAAAATATATTAGCATTTATTGTTAATGGCAACTCTTTATCTAATAACAATGAATATGAAAAGCTTTTATCTATATTAGATAAAGTTTTGCCATCTTGGTAGTTCTAAACTACAAGAATATCCCGTTTCATGGAATGTCTTGGACGTGCAATGCTTTGGTAGATTCCACTAGAGGATTTCACAGACTAGAATCCTATATCTTGAATTTGCATATGTCCTTTCAGTCATTTTTTTAAATTTGGTGACATTTTTTGAAAAGGGACTAAAGGACATGTAAACAATAAAGACAAATTTCTAGAGCAATTTATGCACATTTGATTGACAATATATTTGTAGAACATAGTGTATTCAAAATAAACCATTTCAGATTTAAATTTTAAGATTTCAAGATTTAAATTTTTAAAAAGGATATGCCTATGAATGTTAACACATCAAAAAAGTTTAAAATTCGAGATTTATTTTTATTATTTGGAAATATCAAAAACTTCCGGTACCCATTTACAAGCATAATTTAGATGTGAGTTGGAACATTTTTAAGGGTACAACGATTTAGGCTTTGTTGCGAGATATGACCGCCATAAACCTAGCATTCTTCGTAGGAGAAACAAAGAAACCCACGACAAATCCATTTAGACCTAAGGCAATTGGATTTTGTTTAATACTGTGCACAGTGAGGCTGATTGGAGAATACACGGTACTAATATCACAACTTTTAAAGTATTGTTCTAATCATTTTGGAATGTACCAGACATTTCGTTGTACCGGAGTTATCTACACGTACATCCCAAAAAGTTTTTTTTGGGGAAATTGAATTTAAAGTATCAAAAAAATGGTACGAAAAAAGTGGTCCAATATTTTTTTTAGATATAATGGTGGGGATTCTTCGGTGTTATCTTGATATATGTATATAATTCTACTGCACGTGTGTTGTGACTGAACTCCTCCTAAACTTCTGGACCGATTTGAATAAATTTTTTTGTATGCGTTTGGGTGGCGCCCTGGGTGGTTTAGATTTACTATTCGGTCCAATTGGACAAAGCGGCGTGGTACCTCCCATACAAACCACAAATTAAAAATCCATTATTTCTGCTCACTTGAAATATTATGCAGGACAACGTCTGCCGGGTCGGGTCAGCTATATGGAATAATCTCAATGGTCATGGAGAAAATGTTTCGAATTATGGGAATGTTTTCCTTCAAAAAAATTTTGTCATTTATACTACTTTTTGTGCGAAATTGTTCGAAATGTGGGATATACGTGGCAATGAACTAAAAGAAACAGGTTAAAAAATGGTTACTTTTACATTTGTTTTTTTTAAACACTAAGATTCGTATTTATATTGTTGCTATTTCATTTGTGTTATTATTCAAAATTAACCCTCTGTAGGTATTTAGTATTACTGACGTTATAGTACTTTGGGTAAGATATGACCCAGTAGTAGAAATTCCTGAATTGATTATTATAGTTAAAAAGTTCAGATGTAAAGTAATTCAGACATTTTTAATAATATTATTTCACAAATATGTATAAAAAACACTTAATTAAAAGTCAATATATATCGCCTATTTGCTGAAAAATTACAAACAAAATCTTTTTAAAATTGAGTTTGATAATTCAGTCCGAAAAAAAAATTTCATTAGAGAAAAAAAAACATCGAAAGTCTGTATAATTTATCTTCCGGAAGAAGATGTTAAATACTTTTCGAACTAAATATCTTCGAACTAAAAATAAGAGAAAAAATTGCATTTTTATTTTTTTTTCTTATTTATATTCAGCCTAATGTTCATACTGAAAACTAGTGTTCGAGTGATATAAATTTATCTTTATATTTTGATTTTTATAAATATTTTAGTTTATAACAATTATTGTTCTATGGAGTAAATTGAAAAATTAATTAAGTTTATGATTAGAATTCAGTTTTTTTTTTAAATTTATCATAAAGCCGTTAAAATAATTTTTTATTTCCACATTTGCACATACGTGGAGATAACGTAACAATTTTTGAATTCGCAAATTTCATATATTTTTCATTGTATATCCACTATATTGTTACAATTTTAAAACGGTATACAATTTTAAAACGCCCAAATATTTCATAATCTGTAAGAGGTAGCGCCCTGGGGACTAGACAGATTGATAGATCTTGAAAAATTACCATATAAAGTGTTCTTATCTCATTTTTTTGGATTTTGTGATATACGTGCAGATAACTCCGGTACGACGATTTGTAGATGAGGACCCTAGACTTTTAGAATATTGCATTTAGAGGAACCCTGTGTCAACACAGTTGATACCACAGGGTGTCAAATTTTACCACTTTTGTGCTGTTGCAAATTTCAAGGCCTGGTACTTCTATAATTATAGGCCGATTTCACAAATTTTTTTTTCTTTTCGGAATCTACTATACCAAACAAACAAAAAATACCCTAAGTGTTGCGGAATATCTTTTGATATATTATCATTAATATATTATCCTCAAAAATTGAAAACTGTCAACCAAATGGTAACCCATCGTCGTACTTGAGTTTTTACAATCATCCATTCTGTTTTCATACACTTTGAAAAAGTTTGTAATTTGAAGTTCTTGTTCAGCCTTATTCTATAAATTGTGTCAATGGTAAGTATTAAGGGTTTTCCAACTTCTCTGTTGAACACTTGATATCCCAAATAACATTGGAAAGAATATTAAGATTTTAAGATTCCCATTACGATATTGCTGTAATTAAAATTGACGCACTTCACGTTTTCACAGAAGTCGTTCTCGATAGCATAAGTAATAAAATTAGACTTTAGATATGGGCATTTCCACAGAAAGTGCCACCCTATGTCGCATCACGTCACCGTCGTAAATTGTTTATATTTTAGGACCATGAAGTTCGATTGTTTTCTATTCTTGTACTAAATACAGAATGTAAGAAGCTCTATATTTAATAACAGATGAGAAAACAATCTAACTAACTGGTCTTAAAAAAGCAATTAACGAGGGTGACGTGATGTGACAAAAGGTGGACCTCTCTGTGGAAATGCCCATATGCTACACAGGTAATAAAAATGAAAGTGATTTTTATCACAAAAAATAATTTATGATCAAAATGACGATTTACAGTGCTATTCTCGACCGAGTGACAAGCGTATTAGTCGTGATAGTAAATACATTTGTGACAAGAACTTCAATTTGCTATTCTGGTTGTCAAATGAAAGCTCTTTTTGTTTTAGTTGACAATGATAGTTATAACGTTCTCAATAGCACATGACAATAAAAATGTTGAGTAAATAAACAGCACAAAATTAGAAAATGGCTACATCTCGCAAACGGAGTGCCCAAACGATAAATTAGACAATTTGTAACGGTTTCCAAGGATTTTAGAAAAACATACGCTAAAAAGATTTGGCAATTTTGGAAAAAAAATTACGATGTGAATTGAACCAAGTTTTCTGAAACCCTTGGAAACACGGTAAATTGTTGTTTGGCCTCTCCGTTTAAAGAATATTTTTATGTAGCAATTTTTCTAATTGGTTATAAGTAGGGATGGGATTTTCATGCAATCCATGTATTTTCTCAAAAGTCTAAAAGTAATTACACATATTATCTTGCCGAATCACACACTTTGCAGAAAACCCACATTGACTTGTTTTGCATATTCTTGCATTATTTTCTCTAAAAGCATATTTTTTGCATATTTAAAAAAAAACCTATGTCTATGTATAACAAAATTAGACACAATTGTCAGTCTTCGGGAGAGGCTCAAAATTACACTAAGAAATTAGTCGAAAATACTAGAACATCAAAAATTTAGAACTTCTTAAATGACGGACCAATGGAACCCACTTGATACAAAAAAGGATTGCGAGGACAAGTTGCTGGTTTTATGTACTTCTTTGGAGAAGACAAAATTAAAATATAAATAAGCCAAATAAATTATATAATAATTTTAGCTAACTCGATTAGATATCGGGTCAAACGCCGGCTTCGTTTCCGATTCACAAGACCCCCTATGTCGTAGTAAATTAGGGTTATTTGAGTCCCCAGATGACGCACCACAAAACTAAAGACATCATTAAATTTGCGTAAAGAATGCGTTTCATTTCAATAACCACACTTGCCTGTTTTTGGCCGCTAATAAATGGAAATTACTTTTTCGTGTTCTTAATTTTTCTCGAATTTCGTTTTTTTACGAAGTTGTAAGCACCGTCTTAGGCTGGCAATTAAACCTTATTGACAATGTATTGCTGAGTTTTCAATGTGCATATTTTTAAATGCATTTATCTTAATTTTAAGGCAAATTTTGATCTTTGACGAGAATGTCATAGGAGCATATGGTTCAACAATAATTGCATGAAAACCCCATCCCTAGCAATAAGTATTTGTATTGCCAGACTGAAAAATTATGAATTTCGACTGTTTTCAACAAACACAAAAGCTCTTAATAATGTAATTTTTAGTTTTGGTAACAATGATATTATTTTTAAAACAAAAAAGGTTTAAACTTGTCACAGCAATTCCTGAATAGGTAACTGAAATGCCGATGACAAGAATTCAATGACAATATACTCATGAATGACGGTTGTCATGAATTCGAGAACGGCACTGTTAGTGTCAAATATTTATATGTGCAATGTATGATGTTGAGTTGGAGCTTTGAAAACTAAAATTTTTTTGATTTTAATTTTATATATTAGTTTATATTTATGTGTTCTTTAAAATTATAAGAGAACATATTTTTTCATTTCTTTTGTAGAACAAAAAAAGTGTTCGATATATTCTTCATAGAAAATATTTATATATGCAAAAATGAAACTAAAATGTAATTCTTATTCTTATCCAATTAAAATATGTCATTAATATGATATTGAGTTGCTCTTGTGTATAAAAACTTGTTATAGCCTGCGTGGCATAGAACTCACTAAGTTGCTTAAAGTGGACATGCCAATTTTCTTCCATTCCGCCAATATTGATAGTTTTAGTTTTTTAAACGTCGTGCACTGCTTCGACTTTGAAAACACCTTGGCGGAAAGTATCCCCCAGAGGTCTTCAATTGGGTTGAGGTCGGGACTTGCGGCTGGCCACTCCAGTAATGGAATATTTTGGGACTTCAAAATATTTCATTCCACCCTGTATAAGTATATACTAATGGTATCTTACTATTTTGTTTATATGTTACAGGCCAATGCGTGATCATTTAAATCCAGTTAAGTTTTTGTCAAATAGTTAAAACACCTTAGAAATTTTTATGTCCCAACAAAACTTCTATGAAAATTCGACTTTTTTAAATTCTTTATATTAACTTAACCTGTCTGCATGCATGCATACATGCCGAAAACACTTTGGATTGATTTTTAACCCTTTTCCAGTGATCCAATCTAATCGCAGGCAAACTAATGCCGATGACAAAAATGAACTGTCAACATGTGGGCGGGATTGGACGAAGGGGTGTGGTACCTCCCATACAAATCATAAATTAAAAATCCAATATTTCTGCTCCTGTTAACGGTGTTTACACATATTCTACGATTTGCTGCAAATATGGGGGGGATTGGACAAAGGGGCGTGGTATCTTCATATAAAGAATTTATAGTCAAAAACAGGTTGGATCTGTTTCTTTTTTGACGTGTATTGAATAAGATTTCAATCCATAATAAGAATAAAAAACCTCTATATAAAACCCCGAGCAAAATTTTCTGCAAATATCGAAATTGGAAATTTGTTAAAAAATTTTACGTTATCAGAGAATGCTGACTGTAGGGTGCATTTCCAACTGATCATAGTTTTACATTTAAAAAATTAAAAATTTTTGTAGGTTTCGTGGATAAATCTAAAGATCGCCAATGAATCATAGTACCTTTTCGGAAAAATATTGTGTTTTTTTTACAGGTTTAAAACAAATTCCAATTTTGAGAAGTCGATATTTAGAAACACCTTGATATAACTTAAGAGTTTGTTCATTGTATACTATATTGAAGTGTTTCCAATTTAGTGGTGTTTTCGGAAATCTTATTTTCCCTCAAATGGCCGAGATATTAACAAAGAACTTAAAAAATTCCGTGATTAAATTGACAATTTTAAACTTTGATGGAAACTATCTTAATAGTGATAAAATATATTCCACAACACTTCACGTATTTTTTGTTTTTTGTTTTTTTTTTTTTTGAATAGTAGATTCTTAAAAGCAAAAAAATCTTTGAAACCGGCGTATAACTATAGAAGTACCAGGGTTTGCAAGTTGCAACATAACCATAATGGTCAACTTTAACACCATGTAACACGAACTGTGTTGACCCAGGGTACCTTTAAATGGAATACTCCGTAAGCCAGGCTCCTTCACTCCAAATGTCTAGTATATTCCAAAATGATCAGAGCAATACTTTAAAAGTTATGATATTATTACCGTGTATTTTGCAATCGGGCCCACTGTGCGGTGTAAAGATGTATAATAACCGAAAAAAAAAACGATTAACAATTCTTTTCGAAAATGTTGACTATTCATGGAAATGCTAAACTTGGAGTCGGAGTAGTCCAAATTTGTTCAACTCCGACTCCAGGCAAATATCCCAGACCCGACTACAAAATTGCGACGTCAACTCCGCCCCCACAGCACTGGCTGTGTATGAAAAAAAAGACATTAGTAGTGGAAGCCCCTCAAAAAATCTTCGATATTTTTTGCTTTTAATACGCATCAGTTAAGAACCCTCCCACCCAACGCATTATTTGAAATTCCATAATAAACCCTTTTGAGTGCACCCTACTCTACAAATCACAACCAAGCCACAGACAAACCCTAACTCTAAACTTAAGTTTCTCATACCATTTGGACACCATGTTTGACAACCCAAAAAATTATTTTCCACTCATTTACAATGGCCCTGGTGAGATCAAGTATGGCTGTTCAGCACCTCTTAGGACCATGCGATTATCATAGGGTAAAATATGAAGTCAGAGAGACATTCGCAATTCATAACTGACAAGAGTTTAATATTAAGGCTGTTTTTTTATTCCATTAAGCTATTGCCACTTACGACTTCCCAATTTAAACGATCCATACTTAATACTACAAAATGTGGCAACATTTGCCGTAATGGGTGAAAAAACTGCGATACGGCAACACGTTTGTAGCCAGAGCCAACATATACATGCTTGAAGCAGATGTTGTTGCAGCTGTAAGCAGCAACAATAGACATTTTATTTTGGTTCATTCGTTTCAGTTCTCGAACTCTACACAAATATATACTTATTAGGGATATTAGGGATATAAAAGTATTCATAGTCTTCCATTAAAAAAAATAATTTTAATAAACCTAAAATGTGTAAGCCATTTTTCAAATTTGTGCTTTTGAGTCTCTCCTTGATAACATTTTCATTCGCACGAAATGATAACAAAATTTATCTAAGATAAGTTTTTGTTGCCATTTCTTTAAATTGAACATGTGGCAACATTGTCATTGCTCAAGTCGGAATTTAAGTGGGAAATTGAAATATCACTTAATATCGCTTACCTGTCCCGAACAAATTAATCTATAATTAACTTTAGCGGAGTAACAAAACACACTTATTATTGACAAAATGTTCGTTCCACTTAAATTGACCTGAGATTTGAATGTCAGCGGGCAATTTTTACTGTGTATTAGAAGTTGGAGGTGGGTTGTGGTGGGTTGTTAGCGTTTGGTTGTAAATTCAACAGAGAAGGTTGATGCACTCGCTAGCTATCAAACATGCTAGAAGATACTTGCAGAGTATACTTGTTGTCAATGTACAAATCAGCCTTTTGGAAATGCGAACCGCACACGTCACCGATTAATAATTCTTATTATCGTAATTTATAGGGAATCTCGATTTATTCACGTTAAATAAAACAACCCTGAAAAGACCCATGGAGACAGTCGTATATCGGGTGATTACTTTAGAGCTACTTTTCCTGTAGGAATTGTATGACAGATCAAACTGTTATGTTCAGTATTCTTTGACATTAAATTTTGGCGACCTTCCAAATCATTGCCTTTTCAGTCTCCGGACTCTTGAAAGGTTTTAAGAAGATCAACTGATTTCGATCAACATTTGTGGCACCTTTCTGGTCTTTTGGGCCGAAGAGCCCATTACGTTCAGACAAAACAGCGTTATCGGTTAATATTTCTGAAAAATGAGCAACAGGAACGTTACTGTGAATGGCACCTATTATCTCGACATGATAACGGACTATTGTCTGCCTATAATTGAAACCGACATTTAGCCACAACAAGTTGGCGCTACTTGCCACAAAGCGTGCGAAAATATATCTCTATTGTGAGAACTATTCAATGTTCATTTAATTTCACGCTTCGGACTGGTGAACTGGAGTCCTAGATAATGTGATATTACGCCCGTAGGCATTTTCTAAATTCTAGACTCTACATGGCTAAGCCGGCTACGATTGAGGAATTAGAAGCCAACGTTATTCTCGTTATTCACCAAATACCACTCGAAATGATCGAACGCGGTATTGAAAATGTACCATGTTTCGGCCAACATTTAAAAGAACCTCTTCTTTTGTATGATAATAAACATTGCCGGCTAAAATTGTATTGTTTTATTTTTGACAAAAGTACCTTTAAATGAATAACCCATTATATGGCACCAGAGTGATTTACCGCGTTAACCAAATTCCTATTAAGTTTAGCTTCGGTCATCTAGCTAAGTGATGGTCACACTATACGGTGACTACCCAATGAAATGTCCTTAATGACAAATGTTCGGTGTCGATATAAAAATTATAAGTTCGGTTTCGTTGATATAAAAGTAAATTGAGCACAGCTCACTAAATATTAAAACCTCTCCTATTCCATGGACGTTGATCTTGTTGTACCCTCACCCATAGGGATGTAGATATATGTACAGGATGGAGCGTGAGTGTTTGCGTGGCTTATAGTGGCTGACAGGAGATTTGTATTCATCTGCCTGTCATTTTGTGTTGAAGCGTATATTTCAAATGCGCACTCGATCATTGCAGTGCAGCGTGCTTTAAGTTTACGATTCTCTGTTCCCCCACGCGGAAGTGTTCCTTGACGGCAATGCATTGTAAATTGGGTAACTTCATTGAGAACAGCAAGGAATGTGTCATGTGTACGAATGTGTATATCAACCGTGGCAACATCTTGGAAGACCTAATTAACAATATTGAGGCTGAAATTGGCAGAATACCAGTCGACATGCTTGTTAGAGTTCATGAAAACTTCAGAAAACGTATGCAGCAGTGTGTGGATAGCGAAGGTCGACATTTGCCAGATATACTATTTAAAACCATGTAATTTAAAAATTATCGAATTACAATTAGAAATATTATTCATAAATTTTGAAAATTCAACGAATAACAAAAATTAAAATTAGTCAAATTAAAGAAATATTTCCGGCTTTAAGAATATTTTTTTCTCAGTACTGAAGAAAAAATTGGTAAATTGTTCAGTTAATTCCTACAATTTTCAAGTGATTTTAGTGGATAAAAAAAATGGTTTCCCATTACATCCCATAAAGGAATCGGGGAGAGCTTCTCACAACCAGTGAGCTGTGCGCTTTCTAGTTTTATACTCGCTGATTGGGACCTACAGTTTCACACCGGTTCCGAACGGTATTTTTGAGAAGCGTTTTCATGGCTAAATACTCGATAGTGTCGCCATCACTATGCGAGGTGAACGCCGTCGAAAGAAATTTTAAGGTGGTCAGAGCAGGGATCGAACACAGGATCTCAAGTACAAGAGGCGCGCACACTACCCATTGCACCACCGGTGGCTACAGACAGGGAAAAGATTAGTTGGAAATCAATTCAGGCATTGGAAATTCCATGCTAAAGTCTATATTTTGATCAGAATTCGTAATTGTCAAACGTCAGAATTATTTGTCGATGATATTTATAGATTAAAAATCAGTCTTACTAAATACAAGTTGTTTCTACCGAATTTTAGTTGTATTAACCAATTTGAGTATTTCAAAAACCTCATTCATCTGAAATGGAAGATACAACTAATAAAAAGTGCAATATTAGATTATGTGTTCAAATAATAGTTACTGTAATCATAATTTAGTTTCTGTTACAAAAACACTTGTTGCAAAGTTACGAGTTGTATTGGATTTTTCACAAGAGGCTTTGTTGTTAAAGAGAAACTACGTACATTGGAATGTTACACGAGGACTTCACAGAAAAACTAATATTTTACACAGACAGTGATAAACAAAGTTGTTAAAAAACAATAAAGTGTAAACTTATAAATATCAGCCAGCGAAGAATACATATTATCATAAATTGAGGTGAATTGAGACTTTTAATCATAATCGTTGAATATGACGCCACTATTAACGCCTTCACAAACAAATTGTGGGCACTTGGCTGGAGGAACTATTATTCTGGATGACATAAATTAACTTAACCCATCCCCATTTTTGGTCGAAAATATGAAAAATTTAGAAAACTGTCTGTACCTGGAAAACGAAGTGTTCAATCGTAAATATAACAATTTTTTACAGGTTCCTAAGGGTTTCTCACAAAGTGTTCCAATTCGCATCCAATCGCAACAATGACAAATTTTTTCCTTCTTTGTATCTATGGATGTCTTCAATATGGCATCACTTTTAGTTTTAAAAAATCGGTAAAACTAAAATTTCTGGAATCAAAAATCGCTAAAACGCCCCTATGCCAATATCTCGGAAACGGAGCGTCCAATCGAAAACAAAAGTATTTGTTATGCGTGTCTAAAGATTTTTCATAAAGTGGTCCATAGTATGGAAGGTAAGTTGTTCAAAAAATCATCGAAATATGAAAAACGCTGAAATAAAAAATGGCTATAACTCGGACATTTGAAAACTGTTAGTTTAACGGGTTTTAAGTGATGCCGTATGAGAGGCATCCATTGGTTAAAGCATCCAATGGAGGTAAAATATTTATTGCTTTTGCGGTTGGACGCACCGTTTCCGAGTTATGGCTGTTTTTTTTTTTATTTTTGCGATTTACTCATTTTTGCGATTTTTCGGGGGAAAAAATATTTCATGCGAATGGGAACACTTTGTGAGAAACCCTTAGAAATCCGTAACATTTTGTTATTTTTTCGATTGGAGGCTCCGTTTTCGAGATATAGAAATTGTTTCATATTTGCGATTAAAAATGTGCACGAAATACGAGCCCTGGTTATAAATATTTTGTTTATGTTTGAATATAAAATACACAAGTTTAATAAAAAATATTTTTTTTAAACTTTTTTCCTATAGAATTCACAAGGGGTTAAAGCACCATCAAATGATTGTGACAGCCAATAAATTCAATTGCATAATTAGTTGCACATACCAATATATTATTTGGTTCAACCGAATTAGGTTTTACATTTTTCGTTCATCCATCTAATACAATATTCACCACTACAGGATAATTTGATTGCTACAACTAAAACTCGATTGACAGATCGCATTTATTTATTGTTGCTGTGGCTTCAACTAAATATTTCAGTTCTTGCAACAAAAACTGAATTACAAATCAATTGATATGCTCAACATTTGATAATACTGAACACAATTATTGGTAATCTCACAGCTGAATAAAGTGATAGTCCAAAGAACCGGCGAATTTTAGTTAGCTGTAAAATATAGTGGTGACAACGAATGTCTTCTCTGTGTGTAATTTAAACTGAATTTGCTTTCTGGAATATTTTTGAGCAAATATTGCCGTTTTTAAATTGAATTTTAAGACGGATTGCGTTAGTTTTCAATTAAGGTATGAGAAATTCATACTACAAGCTTACAAGGTCAGAAATATTTATCTAAATGATTTTGTTGGTTTTGTTGGAATAAGCCGTGACAAGTTCATCCATCATCAGATGCCTAACTGCTGTGCCTTAATTGATACCATCGCTTGATCATCAATCGTATATATACAAATTGAATTATGCAGTTTTTATACGCGAATTAGTATCGACCAAAGATCCCTAAGTATCATCAAATACAAAAATCTCTCGTAGGCTGTGACGTCATAAAGAACGCATGAGAATGTTTTGAAAAATCATATACACTACGGTTCACTTATTTAAAGACACTAAAAATTCCATATTCAGCAGCCCCTGTCATTTGCAATTTCTAACCGATTGCAGCATTTTAAAATGGAAATGAAAGCTAGATGAGATATAAAAAAAATCTTGACAATAGTGGTTTCTTAACTAAGGAGCCTTTTTTGAGCAATGTATAAAAAAAGTCAAAAAATGTGCTATTTTTTTTGGTTGACTTGAATAAAGGCACTTTGACTAATTTTAATGAAAAACAGTTTTTCTTGCTTTTTTTAAATCTATTTTACATTATTTACGAACTGTCAGTAATAGGTGCAACCCCCTTTGTGTTTAATAACTTCAAATATACGGGTTTTCATTGAGACCTAAAGCTAATTTATGTAATCCAACGAAATTTGATTCCAAGCATCCTTAATGGCCTGAATTAGTGACTGCTTGTCATCAAATTGTCTACCTCCTTCATAGACCTTACGAGACATAGACCAACCCCAGACATTTTCGACAATGTTTAGATCTGGCGAATAGGGTGGCCAGTCAAGATATTAACATTTTGTCTTGCAATGAACTCCTTTACTACTCTGACGTTGTGTATAGGGGCAATATCCTGCTGCAATATCCAAGATATGAGACCGTATATTTCACTAAACTTCGGAAAGGCTGATTCCAATAACTTTTTATAGGTTACACTAGTCATTTTCGCACTTTGAAATTCAAGATCGATGGTGCCATAGTACGTAATAGCACCCCACAAAATAACGCCGCCCTCTCGGCTGTGATGTCGGTTCAAAAAACGCTTTTCTTTGCGCAGATCATGGAAATAATAGTTGTAGCCATCAGGCCCATCAAAATTAAACTACTTCTCATCCGTAAATACAACGGTTCTCCAGTCATTTACATGACCTCTTGGCTGCACGTCTCATACCATGTAGTCTCTTGCGAATTCAAGCCGCAAGAGACTACATGGTAGTAATTACTCTGCGTACTGATGACTTGATCGCTTCCACTACAGCTGGAGCTCTTATTTTTGGCAAGGATAAGGCAGAATTAGAAACAATTCTGCTGATTTTTCTTTTCTCGTACGTAGATAAAGGCAATGAAACCCTTCCTTTGAAATTTTTTCCATATCCCTCGAGGCCCTTGATGTAATTGTGGACAACTGTTGGGCTTCGTCCAATTTTTTTAGTTATTGCGCGGTTAGAATTGTATTAATTTGATTTTACCAATTCTATTGTTTTCGTGTGCTTTCGTTGACCCCGCTAAAACAATTTTTCGACTACTTTGTATATGCTGATATGCGATTTTAAGCTGCTTCACCTAAACTCGCTTAGTTAAAATACAATGTGGTCGACAAATTTGTTTTTGGCCACGTAATACTTTAGAGATTTTTTAAAAGTTTCATATTAATACAAATTTTATTTGTATTGCATTTGGCAAGTTTTAGAGAAAACAGTGAAATGAACATAAAATATTCCAAGCGTTCCATTTTTAGTTTTTATGTCATTTTATATATATGACCACGATACCCACAAATAACAGCCGGAATAGACCATCAATGGCCAAAAGCAGCAGCAGGCCATCTGCCTGCATTGTGGCTGCGTCAACGACAGTTGTGCTCGCAGTGTGCAAGTATTTGCCACCAGTTAAGTGTTTTAAAATCCCTCACGTATTTAGTGGAACTTAACTAATTGCCCAGTTCCCTCCCCCAAACCCAACAACTGTATTCAATTTTCCGTTAGTATTATAGAAATATGTAATTTGAACGCGTTCTCGCATACAAATAAATAATGGCCGCCACTAGCGTTTCCATCTTAACGATATCCCAAGGTTTTGCACAGAGCCTAGCGAAAATTCAACATCACAGACCGACTATTAAAATGTTGGAAACGCGTGTCCGTGTGTACACGTTGAACTTGTATAAATTGTCATTTGGACCTTTACACTCAAGAAAAAAATTCGATAACGTTAATGGTTTTAGAGAGTTGGCGGAGCTTTCCCTATATTAACCCTTTCGGAATTTTGATGTCAAATGGCGGGTGGGTTTTGAAGGCTTTCATTTTTAATTTGACTCGTTTAAAATAATTTTTTTTAATACAATATTGTACTTTGAAGTTTTAAAAGCAATATTTAATAATATATATATATATTTACCACTCCGGACTGAAGTTTTAAAGCTTTTCTCAAATCCTTACTTTTCAGGTGAAAAAAGGGGCATTGTAAAACAAAATATTTTACTACATTGCCCAATGAATTTATACAAATTATATTTGCAAAAGTTAGCAGTTAAGTGTGATGTATTAACTGTATTTATTAATGAATCGAAAAATATTCGACAAGGTCGTGGTGTTTTTTTAAATTTGTATGATGCCATATGGCATCATTTTTATTTAAAAGAGCTACGAGGGCGGATATACATATAAGTCCGTGACTTTTCGAACTTCGTGACGAACTTCCCTCGTAGTTATATGAAATGCAACACTGCTCCAATCAAGTACCACCTACTAGTAATCTACTGTCATATTTTAAGCAAGTTCCGTCATTTACTGTGCTATTAACATCTGTTCAAAATATATTTTTTTAAAAACGGAAAAAAGTGAATTTCGAATATTCATTAAATATAATTTTTTGCGATAAAAAACTGTCAATCATACCAAGAAAAAGCTTGATACATAAATACTATCGGGACTCTGCACTATCGATTTCCATGGTAAAAAGTGGTTTACTGGCTTTCGTTGTGTTCGCACAAGTACAAATGGCCCTGAACATTCTGGACGGACAATTGAGGTCAATACATCCGAAAATGTCGAAAAATCTACGATATGATGTTGGCCGATCGAAGAGTAAAAGTGCGTGAGAATGCTGATGCCATAGGTCATAAATGATCAGTTGGGTTTAAGAAAGCTGTCTGCAAGATGGGTGCCGCGTTTGCTCTCAATTGACCATAAACGTAATCGTGTGACAACTTCAAAGGATTATTTCGAGTTATTTAACCGCAATTCGGCAAAACCGCAAAACCGCAAAAGGGCAAAACAATAAACGGCGAATTTTATGCCAACTTATTGAACCGATTTAACTAGGATTAAAAAAAAACGACCCCATATGGCCAGGAATCATCATCAAGAGAATCAAGAATTTTCATCACGATAATGCACGGGTGCACACGTGTGTAGTCTCAATGGCAAAATTCCAAGAATTGGGCTAGGAATTGGCACTTCATCCGCCATATTCTTCGGATTTAGCCATCAGTGAATATTTCCTATTTTCAAAGCTAAAGAAATGGCTCGGTGGAAAGAGATTTAGCTCCAACGATGGAATTATTGATCAAACAAATGCCTATTTTATGGACCTCGAAAAATCCTATTTTTTGGAAGGGATACAAAAATTGGAAAAAAGTATAATTTTTTTTTTTTGGCAAAAAAACTGTGTGTCATTCAAAAAGTCACGGAATTTTTGATCCGCCCTCGTAACATTCTGGTACATATTGATGCAATATGGCATCATAAAATCGAAAATTAGCATTACAGAATGTAACGCTACATTAAAAAATATTTTTTTTCATCAGTCCAAAAAAACTACTTTGAAGTAAAACTTTTGTTAATTAATCTTATTAAAGGCCAAATAATAAGAAAATTGAATTTTTAGGGACTGAATCTAAAACCATGTACGAAAAGGATTAAAAGTGTTTGGGTGACAAGGTACGTACTAACGTCGAGATTGTTTTATAGAAAAAATTAAGTTATTAAGTCAAATCTTCGTTAAAAAGACTTGGGTCTCTGTACAAAACAAGAGAACCGTAAAACAAGCGTTGTAGCCAATAGACGCAGGAATGAAAATGTTCGTCGCCCCAACAATTATTGTCACCGAAAGTGAGGTTACGTACCAGTTTCGTCACCGCAATAAAACTGTGTTCATTTATTAAAAATGGGGCATAATAGTAGGTGCTTCAATGTATTTACTTCATTGTTGTAGTGAACATATTCCATTGCAATTATTTTTCATTACCATATTTGTCTCTACTTCGATGAACATGCTTCACTGATGCAATGAATATGTTTCGTCGTTGCGGTGAATATTTAAACTTTTCTTTGCCGCTTTCAGACCCACTGGAATTTTTGCAAAATACACTAGTCAACAAAAAATATATTTAGATCCACATAGTGGATGTATGTATAAAGTATAATTTTACCATTTTCATATTTAAATTTTCGCTAAATTTAGACAAAAAAAAACATTTGTTATAAAGTCAAATCTCTCTTAGAAATGCCTAGACCTCTGTACAAAACAAGATAACCCCTAACCAAACGTTGTAGCCAATACACGCAGGTATGAAAATGTTCGTCGCCACAACATTGCAATGCACAGGTATCGTTCTTGCAAGGAATTTGATTCATTGCTGCTATGAATTTGTTTCATTAGTGCAACGAATTTGAGTCATTGATGTAATGAATATGTTTCATTACTACAATGATTTTGTTTCATTGCTGCAATGAATGTTTTGAAGTGTGTTTTGAAATTTTTTATTGACAATTGTACATAAATATTCTGTTTGTATTACATTGTAGGTGTTTTGATAACAATTTTTTGAATTTTTGTTTTCGAAAATCTATTTGCTAAATAGATTATATTCATTCCATGTTGAAACACTCGTGTGGAGAAGATTGTGGTGGTCGAGGGTTATTATACCCGACATATTCAGGTCCTGCAATTAAAAACATATATGAGGAATTTATTGTTAAGATTTCTATTAACGATATGTACATATCTATGTCTGTACTTACCAGGAAAATAAGCTCTACTCCCCTATGCTCTACTCCTTTAATATAGAACCAAATCATTGTTTTGTTAAATCATGCAATTGTTGTTGCGTTGAGGGTTTTGATAATCAATTGAAGCTCCAAAGCTCCCCGCCATTAAGCCAGTGATCGCTCTGTAAATATTTTCTTCAACTGTTCTTTTATTTATATTAACCCTGCTGTTAGATTAGGACCATTTGGTCCAAATTTTTTCTGTTTTCCCTTGTAACTTTGGAACGGTGATATATACTGACTAAATTTTTCTGCTAATGGGGTCTTTTAATAAAACAATGTTATGTGCGAAAATTAAATTTTCTAACTTTATTCAGGACTGAGAAAAATACAAAATGACGAATCTTAGGTTAGAGGACCATTTGGTCAATAGTACATTTTTTCATTACCAAGCGAATGTAAATTCATGTCAAATATTTAGAAGATGTTTTTGATATGTCAAATACTTGCTTTAGAAATTATTGAACCAAAATAGTTACAAAGGATAAGATAAAATTATTATTTTGGATGAAAATTCCAGTATGGACCAAATGGTCCCTCAACCTAAGATTCGTAAATTTTTTCATTACCAAGCGAATGTAAATTCATGTCAAATATTTAGAAGATGTTTTTGATATGTTAGCGGATGTTTTTGATATGTCAAATACTTGCTTTAGAAATTTTTGAACCAAAATAGTTACAAAGAATAAGATAAAATTATTATTTTGGATGAAAATTGCAGTATGGACCAAATGGTCCCTCAATCTAAGATTCGTAAGTTTTTTCTAATCTAACAGCAGGGTTAACCAAATTTGTTAAAATTTCGATTGAATTCATTTGATTGTACGTTTAATTGATATTTGTCATGTTCGTCGTACTTGAAACACTTTGTTTCTGCGACTTGTTCGTTTTCATTGACTTCGACAGCCCGCACAAATGTATGTATGGCTTTCGTTTTTTTTCAGAATCCAAACACCAACTCAACGAAACAGGCGCGACCGAATTATTATCTAAACACAAAAACACGAACATTTTGTTGCGACGCGCAAACACACACACAAAACTTCAGTTACATATTTCAGGATAGTTTTTTTGCTATCGATGCGTCACTTTCTTTGCTGCCGTGTGGCTCCTTGTATTCTGTTTATTTATCTATTTGATTTATAGATTCGCAAGTTACACAAACGATCATAGCAAACACATAAATTCACACAATTTAGTTTTCACAATAAAGCATTATTACTAAGTATAACTAATTAGTCTGTTTTAGCAAATTTATTTAAATTATTCCGGCGGAGAATTATGTCTACCACTTTCGGTTGTTGAAATGGAACTGATTTAAGATGTGTACGTGATCCACCCCTCACTCTCACCATTTTCTCTAGCTGGCCTCTTTTTTACGCTCGCTCATTTTTTCGACTGCTTCTCTCTCTACACCATCATAAAAATTAGTTTCGTTACAATAACGAAATTGTTGCGTCAACTAAAATTGTTGGCAAACCTCCAAAATAAATAAATAATAAATATAAACTAAAAAAAAGTAAGAGATAAACCAATAATCATTAGTATCAAAAACTCATGCCTTTACTTTTTTTTTAATTTTCAACCCATTTTTCTACAAAATTCAAATTAAATAAAATTGTTGCAGGAACAACAAATAAGTTGTTGCACCAACAAAATGAAAAATTGTCAAAGAAGTCAAGTATGAAATTTTTCGTTGCAGCGAACACCAAATTGTCGGATATACGACACTTTTCACTATAACAACGTAAAAACATTAACGAAAATGTTTCATCCATGCGACGAAGCGTTTTTCTTTCAGTGTACTCACCAGTATCCCTTCAAAGACCGGATATATTATTGAATCTTTCTAACACAAAAGCAAGTCCTTTCTTCTTTCTGGTCCATTTCCATAGCAGAAAGTAGCAAAAGTCCTTCGTCTACTTAATTATGCCCTCTTGTCGTTTTGGTACAAAATATATTATTTCCCCGTATACACTTTTATTATTTACTTGTAGAATTTATAAAATGTTTTTGTATCAACTTTCCTGCAAACAAAACATCTGTCACGCGATGTTACCTCCTCTTTGGCAGATAACAGTTTTTGATACTTTTGTCACCCAAAAATGTGTCAAAATACCGATTTGTGACAATTGTCACTTTGCTCAGAAATAGTGGCCGTGGTAACTTTTGTATCCCTGCTAGAATATTGCCAACCCATTGGTTGTTCTCTGATGTAAAGAATTTATGTAAATGTAAGTTATTAATATGAATGTGAATATTATAAATATGACCGTGAATTTAATTTTGATCTCTATTATTGAATACTTATACTACTTATAAGTAAAGTAGCCAAATTATTTTTCTGGCTGAAAATTAGAGAAACTATTTCTACACAAAAATTTTTCTGACTGTAACTTAAACATTTCTCATATGACAAGAACATTTTTTCCATTTTTAATTTTTCATTTTCTGTTAGGTTGTTTTTTTTCTAAAGTACAAGAAAAAATTCTGTATATCAATTCTTTTCGTTTCTAATAAATAATTGTGTTTTTCTTCTTGACGATGCTACCCAAATTGTAGCGAAATATCGAAGAATAAAATTAATTAAAAATAAAATTTAAAAAAAAATTAATGAATAATCAAAAAATTTACTGTTAGGTGAAAAGCACATGCACCGATTGTCGGATGAAAAATGTAAGTAGGATAAATGAAATTAAAATTATCGATAAATGAAATTAAAACTACCGAAGTGATTGAATAAAATAATGTCGAGATTCAAATTCGTGCCTTAAACTGAACAAGACTAAGTGAAGTTCAGTAACATATATTTTAAGGTATATACACATGGAATTTTTTGGTCAGAACTAACAGAACTGTTCTGTTTTTGAAATTTGTCCTTAATTTTTTAAATTTAAATCCTCGTAAATTTTGCCCCTCTTAATAAAAGTGATAAACGTGAACAGGGCTCGTTTGCCAACATTTAACATTATCATGATAGAGAATGTCATTAAGGACGTATTAGAAGAATTTTAAATTTCTGGCAAATTTCGATTTTTATGTTAATTGCCAGTTTT
Organism: Phaonia tiefii; assembly: GCA_963931995.1. NCBI lineage: Eukaryota > Metazoa > Arthropoda > Insecta > Diptera > Muscidae > Phaonia > Phaonia tiefii. The sequence goes on from OZ008369.1 coordinate 76,244,577, forward strand.
CAAAATTAACATATAATAATATTTCGAGTGTATTTCATATGTCCACAGTCACAAGGATATGACTACAGCAACAACCGGTCTGACGTCAACACGCTATAGCAATCATAGTAGTACCTGCACCGACTCTAACATAATCATTAGTTAAGGAAACTGACGGTACGAGTTAGAACTACCCTGGCTATTACATATCGCAAGTAACTGACGGAACCTAACACTCCCTCAACCAGGGGCCAATGTAGTGAGTTTCCTATCCCACAGCAGTTTTCAGCTCACAAATGCAAGTTCATGATTCATTCATTCACTCATTTATTCAGACATTCATTTATTTATTCACTAGAAATGTTGTATGTGTATGAGTGCAATTCGTGCCTTGTCATAGTAATATAGAATCCTTTCGTTAACATTTTTCAATCATTAAAATGCCACCACAACGTTCATATTCCCAACTAAAAACCGGCAGCGCATTAACTTATATTTTTCATTATTTTTTTGTTTTCATTCCTTTCATTTGGAGGCACAAAGGATTTGCTGTATTCATATACGCGTGTTCTCTCCGTCCCACCAACAACAGCATGTGGCAACCACCCTCCCTCCCCGTTGTAAATTTAGTCTCGTCATTATCATCCTCATCATCACCAGCTGCTGACGCCACGTAGCCTCATCAACGAAATCGGCATCATGGTTATCGTTGTTAGGCGGTATTACTGGGGTACAAGTTCGATTTTAAAGCATTTCTTTACCAAATTTCCATATTTCATAGTAAAGTTCTGTGAAATGTCTATCTATGGTTTATTTATTGGCTGCAAAATGATGCCTTTCAATTCAGTTTGTTTTTTGAGAAAGGGAATTCTATGAAGGCTTTAAAATTTTGCAATGACTTCGGAATTTTCTTTTAGTAGATTTTTCGCTCTGTACTTAATTTAGTTCAGCGAATACTACCAAGTTTCGAAGTATGTACCTATGTATGTAATTTCAGAAAAGGGACTTTTAAGGTTGAAATGATACCTTTTAAAATGACCCATAAAATACCACCAAGGTGTATCATGGAAAGATCTTAACATTGTTAATACAATGCCCGGAAAGAAGGATCTATACAATCAGCTTGAAATTATAAAATAAACAGTTGCAAAAGGACCGCCTCATTACAGCAGCAGTGATCTTTACTAACAGAACCACATGAACAAAGTAAATAAATAAATATTTTTCCACTACATCTCACGAAGCGACAGTGCAGAGCTGCTCTTAATCAGTGAACTGAGCGGTTTCTATTTTTAAAATCACTGACTGCAACCTACAATTTTGTTTCAGTTCCGACTGGATTTTTTTGGTTTTTGATACGAGTTTTTATTGCTAACAGTTCGATAGTGCCACTGTCACTAAGCGCTAAAGAAATGTAAGGTAGTCGGAGCAGGGATCTCTCCAACGTTATAATCGACAAGGGTCATGCACACTAAACATTGTACCACGGACATCCACAACAACCACACAAGAAACCCAGCGACTTAATCAGACTTGTTATACAAAGTGAACTAACAACAGGCTTTATTCAAATACAACAAAATGCTTCGAGGTCAGTAGCAATTTCGTAATACAAATGTGTCTTTAGCAGAACGAAAATATTTCGTTCCTACAACGGAAAACTTTCGCTGGTACAACTATAAAATTATAAAATTTAGTTAATGCAACGTAACATGGCGTTGACCGTGGAGGTGGGCAGTTTTTGGTAGCCACTCATTTTGGCTGAGTAGAGTGAGAGGGGGAAACGAATGAGCAGCCCGAATGGTTATGCGGTCGCTGATGCGTCTCAGGTTAAATAGGTGAGCTTGTCACTCAAGCTCTTCGGACTAGCAAACATATTCTTTTGGCCTTTGAAGGCGGATGAGCCAACAGTACTGGCCAACAGCGGACTAAAAGCAAAAAATAAAAAATCCAGTTTCGACACACTGCAGTCTGGGCAGCATCTGATCAATAATTGGCGGCTGAAACATAATCATCCTGGCTTGCCTTCCGCCACCGTTATATTAGCAATGAAAATAAAACCCCCTCTATTTGTTGATGATCCCCCGAATCGTTATAAGGACCACGATTTACGGATATATACTTGAAATTTAAGAATACTATACAGAACCGGTGCCACTATCCAACTGGCAGATGTCCTCGAGAATTATTAGGCTGACATTACTGGTATCCAGAAGAGGCGATGGGCAGGTCATGGCTGTATAATGAAAAAGAACTGTAACATATACTACAGGTGCCATGAGAAAACCCATGAATTTTTTCTGGTCTCAAGGTGCAACCCCGTGGGTGAACGTATAGCCACCATCCGGAAAATAGCGAAATACTTTAGCATATCGGTAATTTGTGGACATGCCACGAATGAAGAATAACGATGACACCATGGTCATATTCTATGAGCGCCTAGAGGAAACATTCGAGCGCTGCCCCAAAAATCGTCAATCAGAATAAATCATGGATGTCAGTAGTACGAGATTCCAACATACAGACATCCATAAGGCTACTTGGATATCCCCTGATCAACAGACGAAGAACCAGATTGTTCACCTGGTACTTGATGGAAGACACTCTTCTAGTGTAATGGACGTACGTGTGATTCGAGGAGTTAATATCGATTCAGATCAGTACCTAGATGCAGTAACGGTTCGTTCAAAGTTAAGCAGAGCAAAAGTCGTACGAAACCAGATATACGGCCTATATAGAGAAGGTCACTCACGGACTGCGCAGAACGCACCCCCGCCTCATGATTCTGAAGCGCAGTGGAAGTATATTTCCCACTCTATAAAAAGTGCTGTAGAGGCCGTACTTGGTTTTGAAAAACCATTTAAAGACAAACCATGGTACGATGAAAAAGCATGTGATGAAAGGAACGGTGCATGTACGGTAACGCTTCAGTCAGTTGCCACCCAACAGAACGGTATAAGCAGAAGGGGAGAGAGAACCCCCGTTTGTTTACCGGTTGAGAAGAAAGCGTGAGAATGAGCTAATTTAATCTGACAGAAGAAAGAACGACGCCTGTAAATTCTTCCGAAAAGTACAAAGCCAAACCAACGAAAATAGATCAGGACCCACTTTGGTAGCTATAGGAACTGGAATCTTGTCACAGATGTGCACAGTATGCTGGGAGTATGGAAAGATCACTCCTCTGCTTTACTTGCCCCAGGAGACTTCAATATAGATGAGGGTGTGGAGCACATACACGATTTGAGCCTCAGTACACTATGTCCTGTTTTCAAAAAAGACGACCCGAGTATGCGAACTAGAGCGTTGCACCGGTACACATTTTCGCATATCCGAAACCCTTCGTGCGATAAATGCAAACAAGACTTCAGTTCAGTTCAGCGTACGAAGAGAGGTACACAACCGTACTGGTCCTTTTGCTGTACGAACAGGTACGACACGATGACAGCGACAGTACACTGATGTATTTGTGTTCGAAAGCAGCGGGTAAAACGGAATAAAAGTAGTCGGTCACTACGGTGTCTGCAGCGGATATACGGGTAATATTCGGTTAGAAGAGAAAAGTTTTTACCAAGTTTGGTATCCGGAATATGGAAAATAATATATTTTTAAATTGGACTGTAAAATATGAAGTTGAAATAAAATAATTTAAATTAATTCATTTCCATTTTGGTCTTAATATTCATATAGATTTTTAATAGGATTCAAAATGATTTTTTATTCGTCGCTTCTATACAGCACACTGAGCATTGCAAAGAAAAATAAGTCAAGACAATTACGGTATTTTCGGTGTAGCTGCCCTGTTTTCGATTACTTTATAAAATTCTCGCTTACCGAATACGAACAAAGCTATGTTTGCGACTACCGAGTAGCAAGAATCAGTGCATGTCATACCAAGCGACTACGATGCCATAAACGGTCCGATAAGCTGTGCTTCTCGTCGCTATTCGCATTTTTGTTTTCATTCCTCGTTCACAAAGTGCCACTACAGCGTGTAAAGCAGTACAATTAGCAAACAGAATATATTCATGCAGGGCTTTAGTATGAACTTTCGTCGAATGAGCCTTTTGTCCATCGTATACAAGGTCCTCTCCAGCGAAATGGGCAAACAACTAAAGCCGTTTGTTGCAGACCTGATCGTACCTTATCAGTGTGGCTTTAGGCCTGAAAAGTCAACTGTCGACCAGATATTCACATTACCACAAATTCTGGAGAAACCCCACGAATAACAAATCGACACCTACCGCGTCTTTGTTGATTATAAGGCTGCCATTGATAGCCCGATATGGGGGAAAGTATACCAACCTATGTCGGAGCTTGGTATTCCTGCCAAGCTGATACACCTTTGTAGAATTACACTGACCGACACGAAATTCTCAGTAATGATTGGTAGAGATCGTCGAAACATTTAGTACAAGGCGAGTCCTCAGGCAGGGCGACATCCTATAATGCGATTTTATCAATATATTAATTGAGATCGTGATCGTGATCGTGAGAAAAGCTGCAGTCAACAGGAAAAAAAGGATCAGCAGCAAAAGTCACTTGCTGATCGCGGATGCTTATGATTTAAAATTCATTGGCCGAAATCTGCGAGAAGTTACTGCAGTATTGTCGAGAATGGAGAGGGAATCAGCAAAAGTAGCTTTGGCAGTAAACCAGGACAAGGCAAAATGAATGGTTCTGACAAACGAACATCCACTTAATTGAGTAAAAGGCTGAACGTTGATAATCGTTATAATTCCTAGGTAGTGGACGAATTAATTTACCTCAGATCTGCCGTGAACAGAAGCAATAACGTCAGCGTGGAAATCAAACGGAAAATTGTGCTTGCAAACAGGTGTTATTTCGTTCTAAGTAAGCAACTCAAAGATAAGAACTTCTCTCGAGACGGGAAGATCTTAGTATATCAGACTCTCGTACAACCCGTCTTGCTTTATAGTGCGGTCATATCGCCTGCTGATGGAACAGCACTGAGAGTCTTTGAAAGAAAAATGGTTCGAAAAAATAACAGATATCGGAGTGTATCGACGACGGATGAACCTCGAGGTTTTCTAACCGTTATCACGACATTGACGTAGTTATTTATGCGTATCAGAATAGCGCGCTTACGCTGGCTAGGCCATGTCAGCAGAATGAACCAGAAAAAACGATGCGAAAGGTATTCGAAGACTTCGCTAGAAAAATCAGGTTGAATATTGCCTGCGAGAGCTTGGTATTACAAACTGGGGAGATAACCTGAAGATGGAGCCGGTGGAAAAAGATGTTATCCTCATTTAGTGAGGCCCTTGACCATTGTGGATTATTTGAGACCACGTAGGTAAGTATGTAACTTAAAAAATAATATTTTGTTATACAAGGTGTTTCAAAAGAAGTCATCCGATGTTGTTTGGCTCTCATGTTTTTTCTATATGAAACCTTCGATTCTGTTTTTGATTATATTCATTTGAACCTTTAGAATTTTCTTGCATAAGTTGAGACCGTCGGTGGTGCAATGGGTAGTGTGCGCGCCCATTGTACAGGAGATCCTGGGTTCGATCCCTGCTCCAACCACCTTAAAATTTCTTTCGACGACGGTCACCTCGCTTAGTGACGGCGACACTATCGAGTATATAGCCATGTAAAAGCTTCTCAAAATACCGTTCAGAATCGGAGTTAAACTGTAGGTCCCAATCAGTGAGTGAAAACTGGAAAGCGCACAGCTCAGTGATTGTGAGAAGTTCTCCCCGGTCCCATGAAGGGAAATGGGAAACCATTTATTTTTTTTTTTAAGTTGAGAAGATGATATCGGTTAAATGGGCGCCGACACAATTGATTACCATACGAGCTCGTTTTATGGCATTTTTCATTACTTCGGCGAGAATTTCGGGCGACAGATTCTCGCACTCGTGTCAAAAGTTGACCTTGAGGGCTTGCAGGGTCTCGGGCTTGTTCACGTAAACACGGGACTTCAAAAAACCCCACAAAAAAGTCTAGAACAGCGAAATCGTGCGATCTTGCGGGCCTGTGCAAATCGCCAAAACGAGAGATGAGGCGACCCGGGAACTCCGCCTTCAGAATATCGGTTGTGGCTCGCGCAGTGGGTGCCGTTGCTCCGTCTTGTTGGAACCACATATCCTCCAGTCCTAATTCGTCGAATTGCGGCAGAAAGAACTCGGTTAACATGGCCCTATAGCGCGCACCGTCCACTGTTGTCGTTTGACCAGCGGCGTTCTCGAACAAAATGGCCCGATGATTCCTCCAGCGTGAACAGCGCAGCATGTAGTCACTTCGAGCGGGTGTAATGGCTCCTCGTGCACCACTCATGGATTTTTTTGATTTACGTAGCGTAGCGTGACGTAGCGTTATGTCGACAAAGCTTTTCCTTACAGTACACTTTTCTGGAAATGGAAATGAAGTTCTTAAGTTCTTTAACATTCACCAAAGCGTGTGTCCTGACACAATTTAGAGGACTAGTCGTCTGCTTTGTGAAACACAAAAGTATTGAAGTCAAATTTGTATGCTAGGTATCTCAATATGAGAATCAACATCAAACCCATTTTTCTATTGCATTCTGGACAAAGTTGACTTATTGCTTTTCAATTTTCTTGGAATAGTCTTCGGGATTGAAACATGTATCGTTGGTAATACAAACAACAAACTGGAACATCACTCTAGCGATGGTATCCCTTGGTAATTGATTACTTAGTAAGCAGAACTAAACTTTTCGAATCCAAGCATCCCTACCGAGAAAACCTTTCCGCTTTCATTTCTACTATTGTTTGACGTTAAGTGAATAATGATGTTGCGGTCAGTGGTATCGACGGCATCATCAGTTCTTCGACCACTCACTCTGGCAATACTACCAAACAGTGGCCATAGAGCCACACTACAACACTCACCAGTATACTATATGTTCCGTTCCATCATTATAAATTTGGCCTAAATCCGCTGCCACTTGCCCCTCGCGCCGGCATCCTCGCCCACAAAATACATTCGATCGAGCATAAAAGCCACACGATTGTTGCAGTTTTAAACCACAATAATAACAAAAACCAAACAATGAATAAAACAAATCCATCAGGAAACAATCCGGGGCTTCGCATTTATTCATCCACAAAAATAGCAAACGGATTATTTTTTCCAGTGGTCGCTACCGAACTGAGATGCGCACAAACGGGCAAAATGATGAATAGATTTTGGACTAGGTTTTAATAAGCTCACAAACTGTATTCGAGATGAGTTATTTTGGCTAATTCGAGAGGTAATTCAAGCTAAAAGGATAAATGAATGGTTGGAGTATGGACACTTGGCAAAGCTATTTGAGGGGTGGTTGGCAAATAGGATTTTCGATTGACCGCGTAAGTGAAACGAATGCAAATGACTGACGGCTGAAGTCAGAGATTGTGTAGGATTTATGAATGATTAAAATAGTTATGATGGTATCAAAACTGAGATATATTTATGGAAACAACTTTTGAACAAATCGTTATATTAGTTTTTGACAATTAATCAATTAGCAAACAATCAACTTGAATGTAAGTCATTAGTACGAATTAGAATTACTGTCGCAAGTTTGTAAATCATAGCAACTTAGTGCATCCATTCACATGAATAGCCAACAATAAGTTGGTGTCGCACAGTGGGGCCGATGGCACATAGAAATTGTAATAATATCATAATTTGTAAACAGTTTGTCGTATCGTTTAAAGAAGTACCAACGATTTGGAGAAGAAGAGTAAGGCTTTCAGAATATTACTTCTGGAGTCATATTGTACTTAAGCAGAATGGCCTACGGGGTCTCAAGGTCAACTATATTGGTGCAGTTCATGTTTTGAATACCTGTAACATCAACAATTTTGAGCCAATTTTTAAGATACTTGCTAGAAGGAATTTCCGAATAAAGGCAAACACCAAAATTTACAACAAGTATAAACCCCATCAGTTTGCAGTTTGAATTTATGGCCTTACAGGACTCACATTTGGAATATCGACCACATCTGGTAGGTGTAAATACAAAATGATCTATTTTGTATGGTAGATATCCCAAATAGAATGGCTGCATAGCCATAGTGATGCCAAATCATACACTGAACGGAAAAACTTCGCCACACGGATGAAACTGTCCATCACCCCAACAACTTTTGTCACCGAAAGTGATCTAACGTAACGTTTCATTCCCGCTATCAAAATGTGTTCATCAACTGCAAATTGTTTGTTACTGTGGTGAAAGTATGGTTGTTGCTGCAATGAATTTAATTCATTATTGCAACGAATTTGTTTCGTTGCTGCACTTAATTTGTTTCATTGTTTCAATGAATAGATATCGTTCTAGCAAGGAATTTGCTTCTTCGCTGCTATGAATTTATTTCATTAGTGCAACGAATTTGAGTCATTGTTGTAATGAATATTTTTCATTACTACAATGATTTTGTTTCATTGCTGCAATAAATGTTTTGAAGTGTGTTTGAAACTATTTATTGACAATTGTACATAAATATACGACTAGTATTACATTGCAGGTGTTTTGATAACATTTTTTCAATTTTTGTTTTCGAATATCTATTTGCTAAACAGATTATATTGAAACACTCATCTGGAGAAGATTGTGGTAGTCGAGGGGTTGAGTGTTATTGTGCCGTCATATTCAGGTCCTGCAATTAAAAACATATACGAGGAATTTATTGTTAAGATTTCTATTTAAGATATGTACATATCTATGTCTGTACTTACCATGAACATAAGCTCTACTCCCCTATGCTCTACTCCTTTAATATAGAACCACATCATTGTTTTGTTAAATCATGCAATTGTTGTTGTGTTGAGCATTTTGATATTCAATTGTAGCGCCAAATCTCGCCGTCATTAAGCCACTGATCGCTCTGTAAGTATTTTCTTCAACTTCTCTTCTATTTATTTTAACCAAATTTGTTAAAGTTTCGATTGGATTCATTTACGCTGAATTGTTTTTTTTTTTATTTTTAGTTGCCTTAAAACCTCGTTTTGTTTAAAGTTATAATTTCCTTTTTAAGGCTATAAGAGATCATGTTTTCTCCGCTTAGTGAAAAAAATGTAAATGCCTAGGGTTGGATTCGAACTCACAATCGCTGGACGATCGTTTCGATGTTTGTGAAGCATCATCTTCAGCAGCGTCTAGCCCGTTAAGCCACTGCGGTGTGTATTTACACAAGTCACTAACCGAAGACATTTATTGATTGTGCAGAATGATTGGCTGTCGCTACTTCGTTAAGTTTTGTTATTTTTTGTGTTCGTCGTACTTGAAACACGTTGTTTCTTTGACTTCTTCGTTTTCATTGACTTCGACTGCCCGCATAAATGTATGTCTTTCGTTTTTTTCTGAATCCAAACACCAACACAACGAAACAGGCGCGACTGAATTATGATTAAAACACGAACATTTTGTTGCGACTTGTACCGTCACGCGCATACACACACACACAAAAGTTCAGTTACAAATTTCGGGGCAGTTGTGCTGCTATCGATGCGTCACTTTCTTTGCGTCGTTTTGCTCGATGCATTCTGTTTATTTATCTATTTGATTTATAGATTCGCAAGTTACACAACCAATCACAGCAAACCCACAAATTCACACAATTTAGTGTTCACAATAAAACATTATTACTAAGTATAACTAATTAGTCTGTTTTAACAAATTTATTTAAATTATTCCGGTGGGGAAATATGTCTACCACTTTCGGTTGTTGCAATGCAACTGATTTAGGATGTGTATGTGACCCACAACTCACTCTCACCATTTTCTCTTGCTGTCCTCTTTTTTACGCTCGCTCATTTTGTCGACTGCTTCTCTGTCTATACCATCATAAAAATTATTTTCGTTACAATAACAAAATTGTTTCGTCAACTAAAAATTTTAACAAACCTCCAAAATAAAAAAATAATAAATATAAACTATAAAAAGTAATAGATAAGAGATAAGAGATCAGTAGGTTAAATCTGAAGCATATATATTTTTTTTTAATTTTCGACCCATTTTTCTATAAAATTCAAATTAAATAAAATTGTTGCAGGAACAAGAAGTAAGTTGTTACAGGAACGAAATTAAAAATTGTTATAGAAGGCAAGTATGAAATTTTTCGTTGCAGCGACTACCAAATTGTCGGATATACGACACTTTTCACTATACAATGTAAAAAGATTAACGAAAATGTTTCATCCATGCGACGAAGCGTTTTTCTTTCACTGTAGTTTCATGAAATATTGATATCAGGGAAATTCTATTGGTGAAGTCGTAAAGAAATCATCATTGTGGTCACTACACCAGGTAGGGTATATATAATGCAATAAGAGTATGCATTTTTTTACAAAAAATACTTTTTTAAGAACAGGTACTTTTTAAAGGTACTTTTTAGGATAAGGTTATTTTTTAAGAAAATTTACTTATTTTCAGGAAGGATACATATCTCAAGAAAACCAATGGAAAGGTGGTACTTTATTTTTAAGAAATGTTACTTTTAAAAAAAAGGAATTTTTGTAAGGAAAGGTATTTTTTGTAAGAGAAAGTATTTTTTTTGAAGAAAAGCTTCCTTTTACAAAAGAACAGATGCAATTTTAAGATTAGGTACTTATCTCAAGAAAAGTTATTTTGTTTTACAAAAAACGTATTCTTTAAAGACAATGTAGTTTTTTAAGAAAAGGCAATTTGTTGTAAGATAATGTACTTTTTAGAGAGAAGGTACTTATTTAAAAAATTACTTTTCTTAAGAAAAGGAACTTTTTGTAAAAAAATTAACTTTTTTAAACTTTTTTATTTTGTTAAACTTCTTTCACTTTGGCTTTACTAAATTTACTTTTTATTCGGTTCAAACTACAATATGTAATAAACAGGCTCCACCTAGAAAATTTCCCATTAGACAAGAAATATGTTAGTCTGGACACAAACCAAAAGTACGAGTGTAAAAGTGCTGCCAAATTTAATTCCATGCTGATGGTTGTGTTTCAAAACACTAAACCACCAGTGTTAGTACTATTAAGGATCTATACGATGATATAAAAGATGAAAAATGTCTTTATTCTGACCTCTTTTTCGCTTCGTCACCTTCGATAACGTGCAATTGCCGATATGCTCAACAAAATAGAATTAATAGTTTTTCAGAAATAGTGAAAGATATTGTTACTTACTTTGATTTTATTGACTATTTTACAACTTGATGAGGTCAGATGCCTTACACATATTAATTAAAAAACAAATAAATACATTTAAAGAATTTAACATATTTTTCCAGCCTTTTCTAGCCAGTTTGTAACACCAAGAATACGGAGGGGTTCTTCGGACTGGTCTTTCTAGCGGAGTCTTGGTTGTCCTCTTTTCCTACTTCCATCGGGTACGTTATCAAAAACCTTCTGCGCTGGTTCATCTTCATCTATTCTGATAGCATGGCCTAGCCAACGCAATTGGTCTAATTAAATTCGCCCAGCTATGTCCATGTCGGAATACAAAATATATAGCTCTTGGTTCCAACGGCGTCGATACTCGCCGTTTTCTTTAACAGGACCATATATTTTACGGAGAATTTTCCTTTCGAATGCTCCCAGATGTTTTTCATGCGCTTGCGATATGACCCAAGTTTCGGAGATAAATAGCAGGACAGGTAAAATGAGAGTCTGATATAACTGAACTTTTGTCTGTCAAAATAAGGCCTTGTTCTTCATCTGCTTCCTGAGCCCCCAAACTACCATCTATCACCAGGCTGACGTTGTTGTCCTTGTTCGCAGCATATCCAAGACAGATAAATTCATTTACCACTTCAAAATTAAATCGGTTGGCGACGGTCAAGTGCGTACCCAATCGAGAGGTTTGTCTAGTCGTTGACACCATCAATTTTGTCTTGTCCTCATTAACAGCAAGACCCACCTTCGCTGATTCGTTATCGATTCTTGAAAATTATGCAGTAACCCAATGATGTCTATGCCGTCAGCATACGGCATTGAGTCGAAGCTGGACTCCGGTCTGCATTTCTAAATCTTAGTGTTGCATTTCTAAATCTGCGGACAATCTGACGCAATACGAGGATATGGGAAATGGTGAAATTCAATGTGAAGTCTGTACAGTTGTTCGTTTGTAGCTTATCGAAACTCATAGTGGAGGAGGTCTAAACGCTTGTCAATCGTTGTCTGAGACAAATATCTATCTAAATCACAAATCAAAATGTACTGGCCCAAAACAATTTCCAATGAAGTACTCTGGCAATGTACACGCAACAGTACTATCGAATTGGATATACGTAGAAGAAAATGGACTTGGATCGGTACTTGAATGGAGCCTTCAGGTATATGGCATATGGAAACCAACGAATATGTTGAAGAGGGAGGACGAATATGAGCAAACTCGACTGTAATAATGGGTTTTTCCACAAGAGCGCCAAAAAAGTTTTTTTTTTAAATAAAACAACCCCGGTTTTAGATACCAATGAAATTCGTTATTGCTGTGAAAGTTCGCTCGATGCCATTACGTATGGAACTTGATTTCTTTTGCATGGCCACCACGGGCACGTTTGCAGAAGTCCAGACGCTGAACCCAATTTTCGACGGTTTTCAAGCATAAATCGGCCGATACTGCTGCAATTTCACGTTCGATATTCGTACGAAGTTCATCAATCGTCGCTGGCTTGTTGGCATAGACCATAGACTTGACGTAGCCCCACAGGAAATAATCTAACGGTGTCAAATCGCACGACCGAGGCGGTCAATCGACTGGGCCATTTCGTGAGATAACACGTTCACCAAACTTGGTTTCCAATCAATTGATTGTGGCATTCGCTGTGTGGCTTGTGGCGCCGTCCTGTTGGAACCACATGTCCTCCAAGTCCATATTATCTAATTGGGGCCAAAAATATTCGGTTATCATTGAACGGCAGCGATTCGCATTCACAGTAATGTGCCGGTCTTGATCATCACGGAAGAAGTACGGCCCAATGACGCCGCCGGCCCATAAACCGCACCAAACCGTAATTTTTTCGGGATGCAATGATGACTCATGGATTACGTGTGGATTGCTGTCTGACCAATAACGCATATTTTGCTTATTGACGAAGCCATTCAGCCAGAAATGAGCCTCATCGCTGAAGATGATTGAGGCCACTGAAGTTGAGGCCACTGGCTCCAAATTTCGGTAGTGAATTTTAATAATTTCGCCTCGTTGTTGGCTCGTATATCTTTCCATGATAAAATGGCAAGCCTTACTGAAGGGAAATGTCAAAAGAGTGGGAAAAACATGGCGTCGTTTGCTGTCCCTATCGATTTACTTTTGTAGCGTCTCTGTTGAAAACCCCTTTAGAACCAAATTGGATCATTTTTCAGGGACACAAATCTGTGGAGAGAATTCGAGAACCTTTTGTTTAAATTTGCTATTGTAATATTGTTTTATCTTGTTATATTTTTGTATAATTTGAGTTTGTTTTTATTATTGCTCAAAAGCATTAGATCCACTGTCAAGATACCGTTGTAGAAAGAAATGGGTGGTTTTTTACCGCAAACTGAAATACAATAAAACCCCTATTCCCAAACCGAATTCAGTGATATCAATACCTCAAAATTAACAAATTTTCTAGCAATCGCGTCCCCTACGAAAATGTCACCATCCTCTTAAACCATTCACTCACTGAGCTTTTAACCTTGAACACATTCACGCCTTTCAATTCGTACGTATAATCTATCTTCTATCTACTGCTACAGAGAAATACAACACAACAAATTCATTAATAACAAACACCCCGGAGTAGATTTTCTTGTCATCTCAATGAGAATTTCAGCAAACTTAGTTTGCCACTTAATCACCAAAACAACAGCAACAGCAGCAAAACAATGGGCAAAAGTTTATGGCCACAAACTATCCTCCCTCCCAGCGAAGAAAATTATGAAATGTTCCATCTTCTTGGCTGTGGCCCACTGAATATGACGCAGTGTTTAGCATAGAATTATACTAAATCAAAAACACTTTGGAATGCCAACCACGAGCACCAGAGCCACCAGCCAGGACACTGTGCGACGAGTATGTATAAATCCAGAATTTACAACTCGCCATAAAGCTTACGTAAGTCAGGAAGGCCGTGGGAGGTGCGAGGCGCTAGTTCGTTGTTTATGTTTAGACTGCGAACGCTGCGAACGAATTTATAGCAATAATAAATTAAAAACGGCGAAAAAAAACCTCTAGAAAATATAGCACTTATTGGGAATTACCCTCACTGAAATGAAATAAAACATTCCCCATCCACGACCAAGAAACAGAGGCCACCCAACTCATCCTCCTGCTGCGCCAGCTAACGCAATCATAAGTCAGCTCCTTAAGTACCAGCAGAGGCCAGTTCTGAGTCCATGTGTGAAGCAAAGTACGTTTGTGTGTGTGTGTGTCGATGTAAAGTACACTCACACACATACCCCTAAGTACACACTTGACCAAGAAAATATGGTCAATGTTATAAACACTTAAGACCCCCAAGAAGCTAAACACGAAAAAAAGGCAAACCAAAAAGGAATTATCACTTTTCGACAGTCTTATTTCTATTTTCTTTTCAATCCGAAGGAAAAAAGTGTTGAAGTGTAAATAAGAGTTTTAGAAAAAATACCAAAATGTACCGGAGGATGTGTATTTCTGATGGCGGGTGATGACAGGTCAGGAGGCGGGAATGAGATGAAAATGATTTATAGAAATATTTATTAACTGGGGTACGTTTGTCATGTTTGGCGCACTCTACAGCATGTAATGATGCCTATTTGCGTGAGTCCCAGATGAGGGTATTTAATGGACAAGTTTAACATTTCGATTTGATTTGATTTTACACATTGTCAGGGGAATTTGGTTTAAGTGATAAGAGTGATGTCAGCGCATGTCAGTAGGATTGTGTTATCAGAGCAACAGTCGAAAGAAACAAGTAATTATGACGCGCTGTTAAGAAGATAGATCTAACTATACCAGAATCTCATACACCCCGCCTTGCTTTATGGCGCATAATCCTGGATAATCTCGCATGCTGATGAAACATCACTGGGAGTATTCGAGAGAAAAATGGTCCGAAAACTATATATACGGGCCTCCGAAGTAAGTAAGTTAATAAATTTTACGTATACGTGCTCAAATATTTCCTGTTGGACAATAATTCATGGGACATGCTACTGTCCGTGGAAGTGGAAAGTTTCTGATAGCTATTAACTTGGGAGTGACAAGAAATGATAACTTCATTCGACAATCTAAGCAGCTCACTACTTCCACGCAGTCTGTCCTATCGGAAAATTCCGTTAGCTAACTAGAGTGACCGGCCTGATTAGTTAGACAATCACTGACTCGTCTCAAGCTTATTAGGTGACCCTATCACTGAAGCTCATCAAGGTATAGGGCATACGCTTTTGTCCTTAGAAGGCGGATGAGCCAAACTATGGGCCAACGGCGGATAGAAACCAAATGTAGAAAATCCAGGTTCGACATATTGCATGCTGTTCAACGTCTGATCCATAATGGGAGGCTGCAATCAAATATCCTGGCAATAGGTAAAATGCGAAACCCCGGTGGACTGGGTCTGCCTCCCGCTACCGTTCATAATGGCAGCGAATACAGAAAAACGAAAAATAAAACATTAACAACCCCTATTTGTTGACGATCCCCGCAAACGTTATAAGGACCACGATTTACGGATATGCACTTGGAATGTAAGAACTCTATATAGTTAGATCCGGTGCAAGTATCCAATTGGCAGATGTCCTCGAAAGTTATAAGGCTACATTACCGGTATGCAGGAAGTGCGATGAACAGGATATGGCTGCATAAGGGGAAACTGCGAAATGTACTACAGTTTCCGTGAGAAAAAATGTGAATTTGGTTGCGGATGTGAAGTTGGCGAAAGACTGCGACATCTAGTCTCTATGTTCAATCCTGTGAGTGAACGAATAGCCACTATCCGCATAAAAGCGAATTATTTTGGTATTTTCCTAATTTGTGTGCATGCCCGGACAGAAGAGGAAGATAATGATGCCAAAGACATATTCTATGAGCGCCTAGAGGAAACGTATGACCGCTGCCCTGGCCATGGCATTAAGATTGTACTAGGAGATTTTAATGCTAAAGTAGGCAGGGAAAATTTGTTTCATCGAAATATTGGCAATATTTGTTGACAGTTCCGACAACGATACGAGACTGATTGACTTTGCCGTGGCAAAATATATGGTGACCATTTGTGGTACCCAAGGCTAATTGGATATCACATGAGCAAATAACGAAGATCACGCGGTAATTGATGGAAGGCACTCATCCACTGTAATGGACGTAGGAGTGACCAGAGGAACATCGATTCTGGTCAATGCCTGGTAGTAGCACAGTTTCGCACAAGATTAAGTAGAGCGAAAATCATACGAAACCAGACGCAGAGAAACATAGACATAGGAAAGCTGCAATTACCAGAGGTAGCCACAGCCCACTTAATGAAGCTCTCGCAACTTTTGGCATAGAAACCACCCCCTCCAGATGACGATCCAATTTCCAACTCTATAAAAACAGCCGCAACAACCTTGTTTGGTTTTGAGAAACCGCCTCGCAACAAACTATGTTACGACGAAGAGTGTCGTATAGCAAATGATGCGAGAAACATCACCACTGATTTCGTTTGATATTGGAATGTCCCAAACAGATGTCAAAAATCAAAATAAACAAACAAAGCGTCGAGCCAAGATGTAACTAGTACAGGTGGAAGCGATAGAACAACTGGTTTAATTTTGTCCTTGTCTTTGTTGTGTGGCAGAAAACCTATACTTACATTAGATAAAACTGGAGTAAAAAAATGTGGAGAGGGCTAGAACTAGAGTGTCCAAAAAACCGAAATTTTTTTGGAAACCGGTTTTCGGTTTGTGCGAAAAGTCAATTTTTTGGCGTTAGGTCTATTTTAAATTATTTTATTCTTCAATATTTCGCTAACCATTGGGTAGCATCGTCTGAAATATAAACACAATTATTAATTAATTAAATTTTTAATTAATAATTGTAGTTATTTTCCTGACGAATTTTGAATACCTACTTATAGTTACTACTCGTATAATACGAAAGATCGAATAAATCATCACATTTTAAAAAATATATATCATAATCCAATTTGGAATCATATTCAAATTTTAAAAAGAGTTAAAACATGTAGTTAAAAAAAATGTTTGAAAAGCTTAATTAAGTTGCAATTAATTCAAATCGTGCATTTCCACTGAAAGGTCAACCTTTTGTCACATCACGTCACTCTCGATAATTACTTATATTTTAGGACCAGTTTGTTTGATTGTCTTATTTTCTTTTAAAAAATATGTAGTTACTTACATTCTGTATTTAGGAAAAGAATAGAAAACAAACGAACCACATGGTCATAAAATATAACCAATTAACCAGGGTGACGTGATGTGACATAGGTGGCACTTTCTCTGGAAATGCCCATAAGTCATTTAGATCATATTTCAAAATGGAAATCATGTTTCTTAATTCCAAAATTTCACTAACATTCGAAAATCATATAATTTATTATTAATTTTTTAAGGATATTATAACAAATTGACTAAAATTCGATTAACCGGTTAACCGACATTAAATAACCGGTTTCCGGTTTGTTCGAAAATTACGTTTTTTAAAAAACCGGCACACGGTTTCCCCGATTTTTCGGTTTCGGTTTTGGACACTCTAGCTAGAACACATGATTTTGCGCATAAAATGCAAAATAGACATATTTAATCCTATTTTAGGAGTTATGGGCCTCCAAATTTCGGATATTTTACCGCATTACTATGTATAAAAAACCGTGGAAAGTGATTTGCTGGGCAGCGGGTTTGTTTATGATGCAAAAACATTAAAGGAAAATTTTAGATAAATTATCGATAGTTATCGAAATATCGGCTGTTGAGATTTATAAAAGCTATCGAATATATTTATTACATTTTGCGCAAATAAATTATTTTTTCTGATAGTAACTCAGAAGATAAGCATGCAAAATTAAAGAACTTCTAATATGTTTTGTTTTCCCAAAACATCACTTTTTAGATAGGTGATCAATAAATTAACAAAAAAATCTCCTCTGGGGTAGGTCAAACACCGGTGTAAGCATAGTATTTCTGTGTTATAAAGTTTTTCGCGTGGCCGGCCTTTGGGTTTTATCCTTTGGGGTAGGTTCAACACCGGCTTCGGCAAAGTATTTTTGTGATGTAAAGCTAGCCGCTACTTTTAGTGGCTAAAAATTATTTTAAAAAAATCGCGTGATTTTTAAAATAATTTTGTTTGTTCGATAACTGATCTATCGAAAAATTTTGTTTAAGTTTACACGTGCACCATATGTTTGCGGCAAGTGTAAAAATATATTTTCCATAATCTTTGAAAATTTCAACGGCCGATATTTCTATGAGTAAGCGACATATCGAGTATCGGCGACGCATGAACCATGAGCTGTATGTGCTATATCCCGACATTGGCATAGTTAAGCGGATCAAAATAACCCGATTGCGCTGGCTAGTCCATGTCAGTAGAATGGATGAAGACGAACCAGCTTGAAGGAAGACGAAAAATAGGAAGACCAAGACTCCGCTGGAAGGATCAGGTTGACGAATCCCTGCGTACGCTTGGTATTGCCAACTGGAGAGATAAGGCAAAAGATCGAAATGTGGGCGAAATATGTTATCTTCGTTTTGTAAGGTCCCTTACCCCTCGGGGTTGTTGGTGGCCGGAGAAGTAAGTAAGAAAGTATGCGACATATCGACAATTTTCATTTATTTTTTTTGATTTATTTTGCATCATATTATACAAAAATGCTTCCAGACAAGTCGCCTTACACGGTTTTTAATTGTATATTTGTATATACTTTAGTACGATCGATGGCGAATACAGACGTCTATGACCTGTCACCATTGTCATTCCTCAAAATTATAAGCCAATGTCTTCCCAACACTACGTGTATGTTGTTGTCGTTGTCCGCTTTCGCATTGAAATCCCCCAGAAATATTTTAGTGTCACCAATTGACAAGAAGCTTACAGCAATATCTAGTTGGCTATAGAACTCGCCGTTAACACTATTCTCATCAAGCTCAGTAGGTGCATACGCCTATACCACAGAAATCCTTCGGAATTTCGAATTAAAACTCGCTATGACGATGCGGTCAAATATAACCTTGTATGATATTAGAACATATCTAACCCTAAGTGAATCAAGAAGACCGACACCGTTTATACGTCATTGACGGGTATACAAAGCACTGACCATATGGTAACTGAGCTTTACCAGTATTAGGCTAACGTGCTTAGACCTAGAATTTCGCCATTATATGATTCCATAACCCGTTTTACCTGCTCGAGTCTCGAATTTTGAGGCAGAGTTATTACATTCCAAGTACCAATCATAAACTGTTGTTCACAGCCAAATGTCGATATCGTTTCTTTGAATTTGTCGACGCTTGTGTAATGAAATTTAAGACGAGTGATTTGTTAGACCACCGCATCCCATACTTGGGGTGCAATCTCTAGACAGGCATACGAGTTAAATTTCAGCAACTATGTTGGGAGTTGTTGTTGCCTTATTACCTTATAGGCATCGGCATCACCATAATATTCAAGGCTGCTCAACCAAACGCTTTCTCACTTTAGCTAATATTAGACAACAATCTGATGGCTTTACTAAGGGATACTTAACAAAGTGTCGGAAGTAGTGAGCTGCTTGACAATTTCTCAACGAAATCGCTACAAACAGCTGTGGATACCACGAGAAAGATTATGATGAAATTTAAAATTTAATAAATTCACGATCACAATGTAAATATACACTGAACAAAAGTATTCTGATATAGTGTTCAAAGTGTTCATTGTTTCAATGAATATTTACGCTGTGTTGATGAATTTTCTGTCTAGGCTGTATTTTGATTAAACTAATTGTACAGTGTAAAAATATTGTAATGTCAGTCTATTAAAACACTGTAAGGAAAGCATAGTTTACACGATAGAATATATTCGGTTGCTTAACGAATATTTTCATCGAATTTTTTTTTTTTTCTCAATTGTCTTTATTTGCAATCTGTCTTTTTAACAATAAGCAAATTTTTTAAAATTAAGTAATAACATACGTTGCTGCCTTCCACTGAACACAACAATACAATATTTAAATGCAATGACTTATAACTAATAATATTTCATTGATTTTTATATATACATTAATAATAAATTAAAATTATTTTAATCTAATGTCTGAAGGGTAAGTCAAGAGGGTGAATTCTTTTTAATCTGCGGGTTTCATTGCTATCATCCAAAAGAGATACAGCTAAAGGATTATCATGATAACTAAGACTATATGAATATTTTGTACTAAATCGTATAATTTCTTCACGAACAGTTTGTATGTCTAGATCCCTATGTATTGCCTTGTTTGTTATATACCAAGGGGCATTTGTTATAAGTCTTAACGTTTTTGACTGGTAGCGCTGCAAAATTTCAATATTGGAGTTACTAGCCGTACCCCATAATTGAATTCCGTAACTCCAAACGGGTTTTAAGATTGCTTTATAAATGACCAATTTATTGCACAAATTAAGCAGGGCTTTCGGTCCCAACAGCCAAGTCATCTTTCTAGTTTTTATATTCAAGTGTTCACGTTTAGCCTTTATATGATGCTTCCACGTTAAACGTCTGTCCAAGTGCATACCAAGGTACTTAACGTGTGTGCTTTTCGGAATTTCAGTGCCGTTTAGGTAAACAGAAGGACAATCATTTTTTCGCATGGTAAAGGTGACATGTGCTGATTTTCCGCATTTATGGTTATTCTCCACTTTTTCAGCCAGTATTCAATGTTATTAAGAACATCCTGCACAAACCGAGATGCCTCCACTTCTGATGTATCTGACGCTATCAAAGCAGTATCATCGGCGTATGTAGCAATAGTTATGTTTTGTGTAATTGGCATGTCAGACGTAAAAATTAAATAAAGCGTTGGTCCCAAAACACTGCCTTGTGGAACTCCAGCACGTATATGGTGAATCGTAGAGGTTTCTTGATTTATGTTCACATAAAATGTTCTGTCCGCCAGATATGACTTCAAGACAAAGAAAAGAGGAGACGGGAGTAAAGACTTTAATTTATACAAAAGTCCTGAATGCCAAACTCTATCAAAAGCTTGACTAATGTCCAAAAATACTGCAGAGCTCTATTTTTTATTTTCAAGGGCGTCGTTAATAACTTTGATTATATGATGGCCTTGCTCGGGAGTCCCATGCCCGTTTCGAAATCCAAATTGGTATTCAGGTATAATATTAAGATTATCAAGAACAGGCTCCATTATTTTTAGGAGAACTCTTTCAAATATTTTTGAAAATGTTGGCAACAAACTTATTGGCCTATAGGATGCTAACGAATTTTCTACTGTCTTTGGTTTAAGGACCATTATAACCTCAGCACATTTCCACAGCATTGGAAAATGTTGAAGCCGTAAAATCGAATTAAATAATAACGTCAAGAATATGATTCCTTTTTTTGGCAGCTGACAGCTCGTGTCGATTTTGTCATATCCAGGAGATTTGCCTTTACCAAGTTTGGCTATTTCTTCTCTTACTTCTTTTTGAGTAACATGCTTAATTGGCCGATCGATTTGACACGGAGATTCCAGAAATGGCATTATGTCAGCGCCATCATTATATGAAGAGAATGGTGTAAACACAGTTTCCAGATGTTTAGAAAAAGCTTCCGCTTTGCTTTTATCTGATCTACACCAGGTGCCATTTTCATCCTTTATAGGATTATAAAAAGTAAAGGAGTATAGGAGAATAGGAATCCATAAAAATGAGAGCTAGAACCCCAGAAGCTACTAAGGATTTCAGAATATGTATGAAGAAGTTTTTGGTAGTGCCTGTGGCGGTTTGCAGGGGTTTCTCGTTGAAGTACCTAACAAACAGAGCACAACAATACACATGCAAACATAATTGAGAAAAAGCAGAAGTCACACAACTGCCATATTTCCCATTGGATCCACTTTTGGACTTATAAGTCGAGACACCCGTTTACACCCACTCCGAATGTCAATTCGTCCAGAAACCATGCCATATTGTTAAGCTCGCAACTCAATAGGTTAAAAAACCATGGATAAAGAGTACCAAAACATACAAAGCTTCATGTATCCTAGTGTTGCAATCAGGTGCAAGGCGGTCTGCATAAAAGAATAACAGAGAAATGTTTGCCTGTAAAAGTTAAAATGCAAACTAATGGTCGCAGTATGGGACTTCTCTCCTGTAACGATGAGCACAGATATTTGGTTACAATTAATCAGATATAACTTGAAAGAAGCTAAAGCAAATACCATAGAGGGAATTAATTCTAATAAAAAAAAATCAATGAGTGTTCGAACTCACGGGCGATGTGTTAACACCTTTTTGTTACACGGTACCTGTTCGATTTCTATGAACACATTCGTAAATGTTACATTGGAAAATAAAAAGCAGCGTTCAATCATATGATGACGTTACAGTTAAATAATATTAATACTTAACATTATTTAAAGACCCAGTGCAAGCACATGTGTCATTATTTTCTTGCTCAATACTTTTTGTTTTATTCCCACAAAAGTCAAAGAATGCAAAGCAACAGACACTTGTACATACATACATACATTGTTATATTCGTACGATATAACCGAAGATCAACATAAAATACTTTTTTAATATTACTCCAAATTAATACTCCAAATTAAAACACTTAAATCTCGGCTCGCCGATATCGGATCGCCTTAATTTTTGGCCTAAACTCTTCGTCGAAACCCGCACTAGCGTTTGAATCCAAAAATTAATAAAATCGGCTATGAATTTCCGGAGAAAATCGCGTGGGAAAATTATATGAAAATCGCCCAATAATCACTTTCAATACCGACTGCCAGCAACGAACAAACAAGCGATGATTTACTCTTACAAACCTAACACTTGCGTATGTATTAAATTTATAGTTTACTGCCCTAGAGGCGCGCGTATAGATGTTAACACATCAAAAAATGGTTTCCAGTACATCCCATTAAGAAATTGGGGAGAGCTCTAGCTATAGTGCACGTTCTAGTTTTACACTCACTGATTTGGACCTATAGTTTTACACCGATTCCATACTGATTTGTGAGAAGCTTTCATGGCTACTTACTGGATACTGTAAAACTGTATAAGTAGATCCTAAACATTGAGATTTCTTATTAGAAAACGCACAGTTCATTCACAATGAGAAGCTCCCTCCTATGAATACTTTATATTAAACTAGCTGACCCGGCAGACTTCGTCCTGCCTTCCAAAGTATTTATAATATCAGATGGTGAACAATGAGTAATATCTCGACGTGGTCGCCATCTAGTTTATCAACACCTTTACTTTTACCTAAGAATTATATGTTGCGAATTTGAAACAAATCGGTTCATAAATAACCGAAATCGACATCAGCGCCACCTACTTTGCAGCGCCACCTATTTATGGAAATTATGGAAATTTTTTTGTCTCCCACGCACTTTTTACGAAAAGAGGTTATGTATGAGTCGGTGTCGGGATACTTAACGCCGCCACAACGTCTTCAGCGAGTTCTTGAGATACGGTGCAAAAACACAAGAAAACTAAATATTGCGCCATCTGTCGGACGAACTTCATACTACACAGAAACACTACTCACGTCCCATAGAACATGCATATAAAATTTGGTCAAAATCGGTCCAGTAGTTTTTGAGTTTAGGGATCACGAACATACACGCAATTTTTATATATGTAGAGATATATATTAAATTCTTTATATTAACTTCACCTGTCTGCATGCATGTATGTATGCACCGCACCGAAAAAACTTTGGATTGATTTTTAATCGAGCTGAAACTTCGCAGGCAAACTAATGACTAATGACAACTAAAATTAACTATCAAATTATGGGCAGGATTGGACAAAGGGGCGTGGTACCTCCCATACAAATCACAAATTAAAAATCCATTATTTCTGCTCCTGTTAACGGTATTTGAACAAAATAGGGTATGTTGGTTAGGTGTACATATTCTAAGATCTTCTGTAAATATGGGCGGGATTGGACAAAGGGGCGTGGTCATATATAAAGAATTTATAGACAAAAACTATGTTTTTACGGGTTGGTTTATTTTGTTGTTTGGATGCAAATATAACACAAATACATAATACTTGTTTTCAAACACATTGTGTTTGCTATTCAATATGACATGATTGAGACACAATAATTAATTTGTTATAATATATGTTTGTGACTCAAATGTGGCTATGTTTGTTGAAAAGTGCTGAAAATAAAAACGTGACGGACAACATAGAAACGAAAAAGAGCCAGATCTTCAATTCATAAAAACGATCGTTGCAAACATTTACATGTTTCCTACAAAATGTTGCTGGGCCGTTGTTTTAGCGTGTACCTTTATGCAATTTAGTAGGAAACCAATTTTTTTGTCTTACTTAAGTAGATACTTTCAAGTCGATTCGAACGCAACAAATACATGCTAAGTAATAATTTTTATACTCATACACATCAATGCAGCACTTGAAGCATCCGCATATACATACATATATCAAACTTTTTGTTAACTCAATGAGTACCAGCAAAATGAAGCATCAGCCATAAACTACGTAAATGACTGAAGTTCCATAAGTTTTATGGTTAAAAAACACTTAAAAGTTAACCACAAATCAAAGACTACAATGAAAAAAAAAACACAACAACTCCAGGAAAGGAAAACACTGTACGGCAGTAAACTAATTTCCATGTGAGAGACAAACATACATTCACATCACATCACAACGCATCGTAAGTCATGCCAGCCTTTTTATATGACGAAGGATATGGCTTAAGTCTATGCATGTATGTGTAATCGTACACACACATTCACATACTAATGTGAACTATAAAATACTGTATTGTAAAAATGTTATTATTGATTGTGTGTAATTGGTGGTGTTGTACATGTGCATGCGTGTGTGTGTGTGCGTGTTTGTATTACGTAAGTGTGTTTTGAGGTTAATACAATTAACAAAGCAACTCATGTTGAAATTGTCGTTTAAGAACATAAAATGATTGTAATTAATTTGAAGATGAAAATGCTAATTGGAACCGCATTTACCACAAACTGCACACACTGATTTACACACTTTGTTACTCATACAACCATATGTATTTTCATAAGTATACAAATGAATACCAATCTCATTACATAGCAACTGGGGGTAGCAACAGTAACAGCAACATCAGCAAAATCACACACCCGCCCATACACAATACAATTTACAATGACCACAGAAGAACGACGTCAGATTGAATTGTTGGTTATTGAATATTTGACTATTGAATGACAACGAAAAGGACACTCATTACCTGATCCATCACAAACACGCAAATAGTTGGGTTTTATTGCAAGAGGGATTTTCATTAAGGCCGAATTAAGAACTAAAATTTTAAAATAAATACAAATTTAGGTCAGAAAACATTAGAATACATTTGTTATACCCATTCAATACGGAAAAAATGTAACGCATAAAAGGAACCATATTAGACCCTCAGTATCTTTGGACGAAATTCGTTTTGGGACTATTTAAAACTATTGAGCCATGTCCGTCTCTCTGTCTGGCTCGCTGGTCAATACGATAACGGCCGTAATTCTTTATCGATCACAGCGAAATTTTGTCAGAAACTATTTCTTGTCCAAGGTTAGTTTGGGATTGAAAATGGGCCTTTTTGCCACTACCCTTCTGCTACCTACCATTCAAATCGAAACATTTAGTACGAAATCATGTTTCTTCTAAAAAATTTTCCTGGTAGATGTGATTACATCGGTTCATAATCTGTAAATATCTACATAATTGGAGAAAGTGGGCAAAGTCGCCACGCCCATTCTGGTACCCCCCCGTACAAAAGCTTAGTGGTCGTTCGTGTTGTCAATGCGATAAGTCGCGTGAAACACTTCCGATCTTAATGAAATTGGATATTAGGGTTCATGTCAATAAACGCCAGTCACCGACTAAGACAAAGGTAGTTTAGCCAGGCCCATTTTGGTACATCCCATATAAAAGTTGTTCGGCGGGCTGACTGTTCGGTCAGATAGCTCCTGTAATTCTGCCAATCACAATGATATTTTGTTAGTGACCGTTCTTTGTCCAAACTTAGTTTGGGATTGAAAATGGCCATTTTGGCCACCCCCCTTCTAATACCTCCCATACAAATCTACACATTTAGTACGAAATCATGTTTCTTCTAAAACCTTTTTCTGGTAGATATGATTAGCTTCAACTCAAACATTGACTAATAATCTGTAAATGTCCACTTCACTGAAGAAAATTGGCGGGGTTTTCACGCCCATTCTGGTACCTTCAATACAAAAGATTGGTGGTCATCCGGGTTGTCAATGTAAAAGTCGCGTAAAACATTTCCGATCATAATGAAATTAGGATATTAGCTTCATGTCATCAAAGACGAGTCACCAAGTAAGACAAGGTTGATTTTGTCACGCCCATGTTGGTGCCTCCCATACATAAGTTGTTCGGCCGGCTGGTTATTCGGCAAGATAACTCAAGCAAAACCGAACCAATCTTTATGAAGTTTGATACTAGACAAAATTTAGTCAATGTGATAAGTCGGTTATTAGGTTATAGGCTTCGTGTCATCAAACGCCAGTCACCGATTAAGGCAAGGGTGATTTTGTCACGCCCTACCAAGATAAGTTGTGCGGCTGGCCTTGTTGTTCGGCAAGATAACTCCCCCAAAATCGAACCAAAATTTATGAAGTTTGGTACTAGAAAAAATTGAGTCAAATGCACACACAAGTTGGGCGAATGACCGGTTGATCGACACGATAACTCTACAAGCGATCTTACTGAAATTCGGTACTTGGCAATCTTTCCTAAAAAGTAATGATTAACTACTGTCCACGCCCATTTTCGTACCTCTAGTACAAAAGTTGGGCGGCTGGCCGACTTGATATCTCCCGTATACCACAACCGATCTTAACAAAATTTTGTACTGATCAATATCTTGTGTAATACTGTGTGAAACAGATGAACAACTTCGCCATACCCAATTTTGTTCCTCCCATATAAATATTGGGTAGACAATTGGCTGGTAGTCACGATAACTCCCCGTAATCACTTAGGATCGTAATTACGTTGGGTATTGAATAATATATAGCACAATGCCACACTCAATGAACCAATCTTCAATAGAACTCGGTCGGAATGGATGACTTCGGGTGACAGCATGTTTAAATCGGTTCACCCGACTGGAATTCTGTACTGGTTTTGTATACAGAATTAAAAAAAATGTGGTCATAATAATGACGAACATATATTTGCCTACCGGCTTAAATCCGCTGCTAGAGATTCGTTTTGCCGCTGGGATGAAACATGTTCGTTATTGTGTTAAAGTTAATGTAATGAATAGTTTGGTGCATCCTTCAAATTTGTTATTGCCTGACATTAAATTTCGGCTCAAAATTACCAAGTTATTACCAAAAACTTATGGGTCGATTATCGATAGCAACCGAACCTCGGTTGCGTTGCCAGTTTCCGAAAAGTTATTACATATGGCAACTGGTAGTTAGCAACTTCAGTTGCTTGATTGAGTTCATATTGGCACCCACGAATTTTTGGTTGCTGTATAGTTTTTAAAACAAAACAAAACGTTGAGGTGAACTATAGGGATGCAAAAGCTGTGGTTCTAAAGAAAATCCTAATTTGTTGTTGTTAAAATGTAATGTTTATAAAACTTTGTGCATAATAACTACAATATTATTTATATAAAATAGAAATATCCACCAAATAAACTATTCCTTCTTTTGAAAGGCGAAAATATGCCTTGAACCTAAAACGGAATTATTTATTAGCAATTATACTCAGCAATAACATTCACTCAGTGTAGCCGACAATTCTAAAGGATTCGAGTTGTCTCTTAAGTGTCTTCTAATAGATGCCACATTTTGTACTTTGTCTTCCTCGTCAAAAAATAATTCCACTGACCTAATCATTATTATTAAAAAAAATTTATTTTCTTCTTAAAGACACGTTTATTTCTCAAACACTTTAGATTTATTGTTTGTTTACATTATTTACAGTTGGGGAAGTGTCAAAACTCCGTTATCGACGGGAAACAGTGTTACCTATGGCAACTGACCAAAGTTGCCATACATATTACTAATTCGGTTGCTATCGATAATCGACCCATTAGTAGATTACAAAAATTTTTTGAAATCGGCTTACAAATTTAGAAATTACAGACCATTGGAGTTTGAACATCACCCAGGTGGTTTATTTTGACATCCTGCAGCACAACGTGTGTTGAAACAGGGTACATCTGTATACCATAGCTCCAGCCCTACAAATACCTACTACATTCTAATACAATCGGACCAATAGTTTAGAAGTTTTGATATTATTACCACTTTTTTGCCAGCGGGGGAATGGCGGTATATTCAAAATGAGAATATAGTACTTATACATAGAGATGCAGTCCAGCGCATTAGACAGCTTCACCAACATACTCTTTCTCATCGGACAAACGCCCTTATAAGCAATCTAAGATTTCGTACACATATTGTTTGGTTTAATCGGAGCAACACAACACTCATGTTCACCAACACAAAACAATCAAATTTAAAGAAACGGCAATTAAAAAAATGGAAATTAGAAAGGAATAGGGAAGGAGGTCGGATCAATAAGTCCGTGACTTTTCCAACTTCCCTCGTAGTTATATGAAATTCAACACTGCTCCCATCAGGTACCACCTGTTAATAGACTACTGTAAAATTTTGAGCAAGTTCTGTTATTTACTTTGCGTTTAACTTTGTTATTTACTTTGCTTTTACTTTGCGTTGTGGTCGCACAAGTACCAATGACGCTGAACGTTCTGGATGGCCAATTGAGGTCAATACACCCGAAAATGTCGAAAAAATCCACGATATGGTGTTGGCCGATCGAAGAGTAAAAATGCGTGAGATTGTTGATGCCTTAGGGATTTCATATGGCAGTGTGGTTTCGATTTTAAATGATCAGTTGGGTTTAAGAAAGCTGTCTGAAAGATGGGTGCCGCGTTTGCTCTCAATTGACCATAAACGTACGGGTGGGTGCACCCGTGTTCGATGATTTGGGCAAAATTCGATGAATTGGGCTACGAATTGGTACCTCATTCACCACATTCTCCGGATTTAGCCCCAAGTGACTATTTCCTATTTGCAAAATTAAAGAAATGGCTCGGTGGAAAGAGATTTAGCTCCAACGATGAAATTATTGATCAAACAAATGCCTATTTTATGTACCTCGAAAAATCCTATTTTTTGGAAGGGATACAAGAATTGGAGAAACGTTGGACTAAGTGCATTGAGCTAAAAGGAGATTATGTTGTATAATATAATTTTTTGGGCAAAAAAAACTATTTTTCACTCAAAAAGTCACGGACTTATTGAGCCGCCCTCGTAGGTCTGGACCCTGTAAGTACAAATAAACATCTACGATTCTCCTAATACTTTTAGTGTTAGGTCGGTCGTGAAAGCCTTACAACACAGTACCGTAGTCCAAAATATGAAATCCAAATTGTTGTCATTCAAAAATATATACATAAAATATTAATGATATGCCCTGGGCCCCCACAAACGTGGATCCTTATATGCGTCTCTGCAAAAAACGTTCATCCTTTTTTGTGATTTATTTGTTTATTTATTTCAGTCTATGGATACACAATCCGTACAGACTAGCTTAAATTAAAATAATATGTATCTAAAATATATATAAATTTTCTTAGAGAAAATGATAGATCTATATCATATTTGGTAGTGACTAAATTATATTCTTTTAATGAACGTAAAATAGGTTCATAGAGAGAACAATTACTTTGATGCATAGGAACATTAAAATATTCATTGGAACGAAGGTTGCTACCGGGAACGTTGATGCCAATACGAGTGAGAACTTCAGGGCAATTTACCGGCTTGTTTTTAAATTCAAATTTTCAAATAGTTCGAAACCCGGTTTTGAAAAAAGTCGTATAACTGATCACCCCAGTGTTTATGCTTAAGGAAGTTTTTAAAATGTCTAATTTGACACTGTGAAAAATTGCGTGAGACGAATTTACTTCGGGGTTTTCCACATTGTAATTTTGGTAATTATAGTGCCAAAAGAAATCGACATTGCGGGACAGATTAACTCCACCGGAGGGCCAGATTTGGCAAGCGGATCATAATTTTACAGATAGTTTTACAACAATGTACCAAAAGTACATAAACTGTACACTTAGGTGTAATATGTCTTAGAAAGTACATAAGTGAAAAATCAAAGTACATCAAATTTACCAGAAAGTACATAAATGTACCAAAACGTACATAAAGTGTACCATAGATTTTACGAAGTGTAAAAAAAGAGTACATAATATTTAGCATAAAGTGTACAAAACCGTTCATAATGTGTACCAAATAGTACATCAAAACTTTTATTTTGCCGATATTTTGACATAACTCGATAAGTGTCGTAAAAACACCTTCAGCTCTGTCTGTTTGCTGCACATTATCTAATTTTTAATTTCTTTATATTAACTTTGGATTGATTTGATGATTGATGATTGATGGTCAATAACATGGGTCGCTTCATACAATTGGTTATTTCTCCGATCTGAAATGGAATCACCATATATTTGGGATGGGGATGTTATGTGCTCCCATGGAGCTAATTTCAAATATTCATTTTCATCAGGGGTGCCCAATACTGGCACTCGAAATCATTATTTCTGTCAATGACATCGGTCGGTTCATAAAGTTGACTATATATCCGATCTGAAATGGAATCAGCATATATTTGGGATGGGGTATTATGTGCTCCCATGGGGCTTTTTTGGAATACACAGTCCATTCACTTTTATCAGGGGTACCCAATATTGAAACCCGAATTCATTGTTTCTGTCTATGACATCGGTCGCTTCATAAAGTTGACTATATCTCCGATCTGAAATGGAATCAGCATATATTTGGGATGGGGTATTATGTGCTCCCATGGCGCTTTTTTGGAATACACAGTCCATTCACTTTTATCAGGGGTACCCAATATTGAAACCCGAATTCATTATTTCTGTCTATGACATGGGTCGCTTCATAAAGTTGACTATATCTCCGATCTGAAATGGAATCAGCATATATTTTAAATGGGGGTGTTATGTGCTCCCATGGGGCTAATTTGGAATATACAGGTAGTTCATTCACTTTAATCAGTAGTGCCCACTATTAGCACTCGAAATCATTATTTCTGTCAATGGCATGGGCCACTTCATAAATTGGGTTATATCTCCGATCTGAAATGGAATCAGGATATATATAGGCTGCGCTGTGTATGCGCCTCTACGGTGTTAGGCGTTTAGACATTAGAAGTTCATTCACCTTTGTCATGAGCGACTCAGGTTAAGTAAAAAATAACCAAGGTCAATTGTTTACAGGAAGAAAAAATATTTGTTTCTATATGAAGCTAATTTTCTGCTATATTCGTCATATATGACTTCAAAAACGGTTATTGGCTCTTTTTTCTGTACAAAATTTTTTTTTTTTTGGCAAAAAATCAGATTTCGGGAATTTTGTATAAGTGGTTTGTGTCTTCGAGAAATAAATTTATCCGATAAATTTATCTCCACACACATATTTGATATTAATTCAATTGTGATTCCTCGCAGTTTAACTTGCACAGTTGAAAATTATGATTCATGATGGAAAGGAATCGCGCTGTTGTTGTATTATCTTTCATCTTCATCGAGGCTTAGATAATTACATAACATCAAAGGTTTTACAAATATAAGATGGGGAGTTCTTTTAACACAACCCTTTAAAATTATTAACAAGTATTTGTTTGTAGCCACTGTGGAATGAGAAGAGATACTGGAGCGGACATGTAACCAATTACCACAAATGTAGTTATTTTTGAGAGACTCAACATTTATGACACAAATGTGAGTGAAAATTAATCAAAAATGGCAGTAATGTACTAGTATACCACTAGTCAAATGTCAAAAGCATTTTGGCATATCTGTTGGTTTTTAATTTAAAGTGTAAAAGTATTAACTCAATAATAACTCTTGTAACATTATTAGTTTTCTTGGTTACTGAATCGAAATCCGTTATGTCGCCGAGCACCAGTATCCTGAAAATATGCCCTGTATCAGAAGAAGAGCTCAGGATTATCTATGGCGGGGTACATTTTTGATATTAAATAAATAAATAAATAGTTTCCCATTACATCCCATAAAGGGACTGGGGAGAACTTCTCACAATCACTGAGCTGTGCGCTTTCCAGTTTTCACTCACTGATTGGGACCTACAGTTTTACACCGATTCCGAACGGTATTTTGAGAAGCTTTTTCATGGCTAGATACTCGATAGTGTCGCCGTCACTATGCGAGGTGACCGCCGCCGAAAGAAAATTTGAAGGTGGTCAGAGCCGGGTTCGAACCCAGGATCTCATGTACAAGAGCCGCGCACACTAACCATTGCACCACCGACGGCCACGTTTTTGATATTAGTTACTTGAAAATACGTATGAACAACTGGCAGGATGTCCTCTGATACACACGGATTTGCTACCAGAGTAAGGAGATCCGTGCGTCTTCGATTCGCTTGTAAAATTTAAATCGATAAAGGAGTTTAGTTTCTAACTCTTTAAAGATTTAAATCTTTTATTCGGGAGCTGAATTCTAATTTTCAAATATTTTAAAATATAGCCCGCTCCCGATTTGAGCTAAAGAGAATGTTATGCGAGGTGAAATTACGCAAAATTTTTCTAATTATAAAAAAATTATTATTAAATATATAAGAACTATATATAAGAACTTACGAAAGGGTTAGCTGTCAAACGAACTGTCGTACTGCGCTCAATATGTTTCACAATTATGATCAGCCGAGTTAAATTTTTCGAGCGAATCAAAAACGATGCCTCTCCTGACTCTGATTTGTAATATGTATTTTGAACAATTGAAAAATCAACTCTTGAGACAAATACTTTAAAGAATGGCGCTACAAGCTATACGGCGACCGCAACCATCGATTTATTCAAATCAAAATTTGGCGAGAAGTTTATATCGAGAAACGGGCCTCCAAGGTCGTGCGGTTTGACACCTCTCGATTCTTTCCAGTGGCGATACGTGAACTCACTGGGTTATGCTCAGAACCCAGCAACAATTGACGCCTTGGATGCCACAATAGCTCGTGTTATTCGTGCAGACGGCCAGCGATGCTCGAAAAAGTGACCCAAAATTCGACGTTCAGAAAGCGTTTCGTCGGTTCCGTGACATAATCCCCCACGGACATAATCCCAAAAAAAAATTTGGTGGTTTGTCCGGGGTGTGGTTCGGATATCTTTATATCTTTCTCCGTGCAAAAAAAACCTAAAAATATGAACTGCTCTATTATTAAAATTTTAGATTAATCAATTTCTTATGAATATTGTGTAATCTAAATGAGGATTAATTGATTAATCGTAAATAAGCTTAATCGAAATGTATCATTCATTCATCACTTATTTGATTAATCAGGTTGTTTGATAATGCAATTAATTGCACGGTGCCGTAACATAACCCCCACGGACATAAGCCCCAAACTCCAGGACAACTCCAATTTCATTGGGAGTTATATCCGATACAAAAACCATTCATTTGCCGATATTACATTATATATTTTTTTTTTTTTTTTCGGTAAAATTCTTCGGCTAAAAACTAGAAAAAAGTTGTAAAAGAGAACGCCATGTTTTTCTGTTCTCTCTTAAATGTTCTTATTACTTTTACTATTTTCTTGAGTACGGGAACACTTTTTTGAGTAAAAGTTGTAAAAATGGTGAAACTAGTAAGTACAGAGCTAGTGTGTGAGCATCTTCGATCGATACTAATTCGAAAGAAAACAAGACGAATTTGTTTTAAATAAATGAGAATGTTCCCAATTACGATGACCTGGAACCCAATTATTCTTTAGATCTAAGTAATACGAAGACGCAAATTGCATACATTAAATTGTATAAACACAATTGATGATATATCGATGATATCTATCAATTCAGGTGCAATAGTTAGGCAGCTGATGATGAACTTTTCACGGAGTTGGAAACTGTTGCCAGTGAATGTGCTCTCCTAATTTGTTCTCTATTGTTACACAACTAATGATTTTGGAACGAAGTTCCTTATCGCACGGAGCGGGATGGGGGCTAAATGCAAAAAAAATTAAACAACTGTTTTTAACACTATTATGCTACAACCCAGTGTTATCAACTGTATTGGGTACTTTTGCTTTGGTTTGTGTCTAGACTAACTTATGTTGCGAAATTTCTTATTTAATGGGAAGTTTTCTAGGTGGAGCATGTAAGCAATATTTAGTATGTAGTTTTGAACCCAATAACAAGTAAATTTAGAAAAGCCAAAGAAAAAGAAGTTAAAAAAGAAAATGTTCTTAAATAATAATATTGAAAATAATAATAATGAAAAATGAATATTATTGAAAAACCCGATATTAAATATTTTAACAAGTGAAGAGAACAATCTGAAATATTTTTATGAAATACTTTTCACCTGCGGCGCTTCAGTATCCAACATATTCGGATTCAATACTTATTACCCCAAACCTAATAAAAAAATTTCTTTTTAGATGGACTTTGTTATAAAAATATCGCGCGGCTATTTTATGAAACATTTATCGCGCTACACTATCATACAAATAAAAATTATACAAAATTGTTGTGTTCGTTCGTTCAAATCATAAAGTTATTTTAACAGTCATAAGTGTCAATAAAATCAAATTTAAGGTCAGTTTTTTTAATTCGCCTATCGCTCGTTCTCTTTGATATACTATCCTGCATCAAATTTGCAGCTAGGAGGTCGATCAGCTGTGTCATCGAAACCCCATGGTTTTTTAAGTTTGCATGTTTTAACAACCTTTTTACTCAAATTGTTCAAATGTTGCACTTTATTTGTATGTATTTGTACTTGTATGTTTCATGTTTCTCATATTCTTTTTTCAAATTTTCAGTGTCAATACAGGGTGGCGCACCAATTATGCTACAATAAGAAATTCAAATAACTTTTTTTTAATCAAAGTATTTCATTTATTGTATAGAAATGATTGGTTTTGATGATGATATGTAGACCATAATTGGCATCCATGCAAATCTACGCATTTACGACACCCGATCAGAAAATTCTTCTTTGTGGCCGGAAGGGCTGAAGTCGGGTTCGCCTCAATTATTATTATTGTTATAGTTTCGTTTTGTACACCTCTTGCTAGACATAACCCAATAATCTTTTTCACATTGCCGTTTAGATCAAAATGGGCCTCATCAAACATAAATAAGCAATTTATGACATGGTTATCTTCTACGGCCGGTTCAATCATTTTTTGGCAAGTTTCCAGGCGAATGGCAAATCCTGAGGGTTGAACTTGCTTGTAATTTGGACTTTGTACGGAAACAAGTTTAAGTCATCTTGAATTATCCGTTGTAATGGCCGTCTGCTAACTCTAACATGTTTACCCAGCTCATAATGGTCTATCTACTCAAGGAAGTGACGCCAAACTCCCGCCTAAATTCCCTATAGACGGAAATGAAGGAATGAAAAGCTTGCTACCACTGCACTATCCAAATCCTCTCTTTGGTATCCCAAGTATTCATTTTACTAAATCTAAACAGTAACCTGCAAAATAAAAAATGTACGCCGACTACTCACACAGAAAAATAGTTACGTATAACGTTTTGTTTCTGTAGCACGACCCGTTAAAACGGTGACGGAAGGCGAGCACAGCCAACCATGGTTTTACATTTTACCTACCGGCAGGATGATTATGTTTCTGCCGCCCATTATGGCTCAGACGCTGACCAGAATGCAGTTTGTCGAAACTGAATTTTTGTTTCGTTACTTTTGATCCGCCTTCAAAGGACAAACGAATATGGCCGCTAGTTCGCACTTCAGTGACAGGGTCACCAATTTAGCTTAAGACGCAACAGTGATCACATAACCAATCAGGCTGCTCATTCGTTTCTCATTCTCACCCTAACTAGCTAACGGAGGGTACCGATAAAGGCATTGGCCGGGACATACTTGCAGGAAGTAGTGAGCTGCTTGGACTGCCCTATGAAGGAATCATTTCTGGCCGCCCCCAAATGAGTGGATATCAAAAAATTTCCACTTCAACGGTCAGTCCCATGTCCCGGTCCCAGTAACTTCGCTGGAAATACCTGGTGGAATATTGCCTGCTAGAGCTTGGCAATGATTTCCAAAAATTATTTGACTGGCAAATAAAGTTATTCAAATATGATTAATCAACAATCAAATTAATTTATTAATAATAGTTTTGTTTAATCAGGGGCTAATTATGTAAAAAACGATATAGAATTCATTATCATTTTGTATATACGTACGTATTTTGGACGATTGTCATCATACATAATTAGGCCCCAGAATTATGAATTTTCGATTAACTGGTTGATCACGATACGGATTAATCAAAATTGCCTTCCCTAGTGAGGAGGTTTCAGAAAGTGTTAATGATAGTAAAAAGGCGACAAAGAGAGTAAAATATGTGAGAAAGGATAAGATATGCTAGATCCAGTACATAAGTTTCAGTCGGGTGAACCGACTAAATCATACCCTCACCCTAACTCATCCATTGCGTGGGAGTTCTTTTAAAAACCGCCGATACTCAAAAGTAACCATATTCAATAGCAGATTGACATTGCGCTAAATACTATTTAATACCCAAATTAGTTAGGATCCTAAGTGGCCAATTGTCCTCCCAATATTTATATGCGAGGTACAAATATAGGCATGGCAAGTTGTTGCCAACGTTTTGATCATTACCAAATTTTATTAAGATCGTTTATGATATATTGGAGATATCGACATATTATTCCACATAAATAATAATAACAACAGAGGTTTGGAGTGATGGGGATT
Source organism: Phaonia tiefii (assembly GCA_963931995.1). NCBI lineage: Eukaryota > Metazoa > Arthropoda > Insecta > Diptera > Muscidae > Phaonia > Phaonia tiefii. The sequence continues at coordinate 76,281,457 of OZ008369.1, forward strand.
TTGTTAAAAATGGTCAATGTAGGTAAAAACGGGCAAAAAAATTGGGGGGAAAAGGGTAAAACTTAACTATGCCAGAAAAATCGTTTATAATTATTTCGAATACATATCTTAAAACCAGAATATATGGGAAAAAGCGACAAAAAGGGTAAAAGTTTCAAATGCAAGACATGTGTAAAAAATATTTCAAATGTCGGTAAAAAGAAGCAGGCCAACTGGAGGCCGTTAAGGGTAGGTCGTCAAAATTCGAGAACAATTATTTGGAATGATTTTCAAATTTGTGAAAAGCAGTATGTGTTGGTAGTAGGGGATTAATTGGTAAAAACGGGCAAGTAAGGGATAAAACCACAAACAACGAGAAAAATGGTTTGGAATGACTGGGAATTTGTAGAAATGGTATAGTGGGTAAAATCTGTTAAAAAGGGGAAAAAAATTGGCAAAAAGGGGATAACTTTAAAATTATACAAAAATAGTTTGGAATGATTAGGAAAGTGTTCAAAATAGTGAATGTGGATAAAGGTGGGGAAAAGGGGTCAAAAACGTTAAATTTCTAAATGCAAGAAACAGCGATTGGAACGATTTAGAATGTGTTAAGAAATAGGCTTAAATGAAATTGAAGGGGAAAGAATTCAAATACATTTGTATTCCAAAGAATTTGCAATTACTTTCGCCCCTTTTTACCCACGCTCCCATTTTTACACATTTCTAATCATGCCAACGATTTTTCTAGCATTTTGATGGTTTGTCGTTTTTGACCCCTTTTACTCAATCACTCCAAACGACGTTGCTAGCACTTTAAAAAAAATCATCCCCGTTGTACCTTTTTGCCTTCTTTTAGCTTCATCTACTAATTTCTACAGTATCCTCTTTGCCCAAACTTAGCATTTTCACGGTTCATCTTAGTATTTGTATTCCTTTTCAACACATACACTATTCTATAATTCCCCTATAACGGTTCTTAACTTTTGTGAGAATTTGGTCGTAATCGATGAATTGGCATTGCCATTCTCAACTCAACGGTCGACTCAACTCAACTGAACAACAGCTGATTTTTTTGTTGTGTTCACTTACTTTTGTCATATTGCCGTTGGCAACTCTGTGCCAGTTTGGTCGACAAATGCGTTAAATTTACACCACTGCTTGAGAGCAGTTGAGTTTTAGTTGTGCGTGTTTTTAATTTGATAACAGATCGTAAGTAGATATTATTTTGGATTCAAATTATAATTTTCATCTAACTTTTGAACATTTTAATTTAACAATAATATTTTAGAAGTATCAAAATCATAAAAAAAGGCTAAGTTTGAGAAACTTGTTCAGCTGATGTACAGCCGTGGCCTTTGGAAAACCACAATTTGGCACCACGGAGAACTATGGGAAAGATTTGCTGTGGAGTTAAATAGTTTAGGATCACTGTCCAGAACATGAGCGAATGGTAACGTGTATGTGCAAATACATACCTTGCTCTGGACAGTTCAAGAGGGTTGAATGCATCACGAATATTTCTTCTTCACGTTCTCGACCCCATCTTCTTAAAACAAATTAATGCTACTTATATCCATTTCGATTTTGCAACCATAACACAATTGTTGGCTTCTTTTATTTTCACATAAATCAGCTGATTTTACTTGTAAAAATTGATATTTTGAGCTGGTAACACCATAACAATTGCAACCAAAAACAGTTGTGAACCACAATACAAAAGATAAGTTTTGTCGTGCTGATGTTGGGTCGTCTCTAGGTCGACCAAACTAAGTTGAATGGTGAACGGTAATAGGGCCATAAACTATTTGTCCGTCTTTTTAAATTTTTCCCTTTGTAACCATGTTTCACACACGTTTATTACGTTCATTTGTTCCACAACATTCCCAACGATTTTGGTCACAATTGCTTTTATATCCAAATTCGAAAAAATCACCTCGCGACTCGAAAACTTCTGCTCCCCTTCACTTAATACCTCCAGTTTAATGAAAATTGATTTCCATTGTGAATTTTTATTTTTTGCATTAAGACATCTAAAAATGTAATTCGCTTACGATTTTAAGTTTTAGAAACTCGAAGTGCGAGCTTTATATTGACAAAGAGCCGAATTGTTTGTCTTGCGAGCAGAAGTTTTAAATACTCTGTTTGAAAATTAAAACGTTCTGTGGGGATGACTTTAATCATCTACAAATCTTCACTTGATATCCTCTCATGGCTGATGTAAAATCCAGTTTTCTTTAAAAAAATAAAAAAAACATTAAATCCCTTTATGAAGAGATTTTATGAAGACTTTTTATATTCCTCATATTCAGATTGCCCGATAGCGAACTACAGTCTTACAACACTTCCGGTATACTTATGCTTTTTCAAATCTAAGCCTGTGATTTTCTGAGCTAACAACCTGTGACACTTTTTGCCAATTAGGAGATTTACAACATTTAAGATATATCAATATTTAAAATATATCAAATATTGCGCGTAAAGCTAAATTAAATCGCTTTCTAGCTCTCCTGAAAAATGTGGTCTTCGTGAAAAACACAAAATTATTGGACGAAGCGGTATGAAGGGTGGTTTGTGTAGCGGAAATTTCGAAAAATTTTACAACAAGGAAATGATATTGAACACATTTCCTGGTGACCAGGATGTTTATCCAAGGAATAGTAGCAGTTTGAGACTTTATAGATTTTTAACATTTTATACATAAAAAGTTTTCATAACATATTTCTTACACAGCCTTCCACAATAATGTGACATACTTAAACAATTCCATATAATCCCTCATATCGCCTACCACCAAACAATTAATTCATCCCTCCTCCTCGTATACGTCTGATTTAGGCCATATATCTTAATTTTGGCATTAATAATTCATTTCGATTCAATTATAATTGACTTTATGTTGCAGTAGTTGTATATAGAAAAGTATAGAATATAAATGGTTCATCATTAGTATTTCATGGCAATCGTCTTAGTCTTAGTCATCTCTGTCGGTGAGGAGGACCACAATGAGATAAAAACAAAAAGCATTTCCACTTGTTATAGCCAGTATAGACTGTTCAATTAAATACGAGTCTATACCAAATGATACAAACGTGACTAGTTGCCATACATTATCTCGAAAGGGCTCTTACTTCCCCCTCCCCCCCCCCACTCACCGACACACAAACGCAAATACACACACACACTAACTCACATGAATTCATTTAGTCAAGTACATGTATCGTCCTATATTCCATTCACTTGTGTCTAGAAGTTTGCAGACAAAATGTAATTCTCAATTCAATTTAATTGCAACTTAAGTATTTCAACGAAAATTTACTATTTAACATCGTGGCATGAAGGAGGCCGAAGGGGGAGAACTGCAGTATAATTAACCAAAATTGTACAAAGATGAAGAAAACAATTGAGATCGATTGTATTAGCAGGGCTGGCCTGACCGGCAAACCCATACAAGATAACACACATCCAGACGGACGCTGAATAACCCAGTAGTATCCCTAGGGTGACATAATTTTCAATAATGCTCGAGCGGAGCCAAACCAAGATGTGATACACAACTAAACACATGCTGGGCCACATTTAGCACCGACACACGATGGTTACAGCCCGATAAGTTTGCAGTTCTAGAGGACACACTAGCACACATACGGCAGATATAGACTGGACTTTGTGTATCCTGCGGTCTGTTGCTTTCGGTCAAATGCTTGTGGGCAGCTGCAGCAGCTCAACTAAGGTAAGTAATTAATTTGACTTTGATGATGACGATTACATTCAACATCATTATAAATAGATTTGCTCGTTATTTTCAAAAATTATATAAATTCTAATGAACATGAACCGAAATGCAACCGTGGGGAATTCATATGTTGTTGGATGGCAGGACACTTAATGATGGCAAATAAATTGGCATTTTGTTACTAAATGGACACAAAGGGCCAGCTAACATAACAACTACCAACAAGGAAAGTGCAGAACAAGACAGCTAATACAGGAAATTAGCAGAAATTGATTTCGATAAGAATTCAAGGAAACTAGGCTGACCGCAGCCTAAATATGGTTCCAATTTTTCATCCATAATGTAATATTAGAATGTTCTTATTGAAATACTCCATTTGGTCGTTCGATCAAAAATCAAACACTATCTCGTGCTAACTATTGTAACAATTTCTGTATAGTCTAATGTCTATTTGTAAAAGGAATAATCATTTACGACTAATTTTCATACTTTTCCGGAGAGGAAATTTCCCGGTATTTTATACCTGTTCAAGAAATATAGATCGAACAAAACCAAGATTGCTTCTGGTGGAACTTTAAACTAACGATATTATCGTGGTGGTCTTAATTCAGCCTAAGAGCTCCTTAGCTACTTTGTCTTGTGGTCGTAGATATACCATATAAAGGGGTGATATTTAAGGGCGATAGAAATTGAAATTGTAAAAAAAAATATGAAGCCTGTGTTAGATAACACGGGCGCATAGGTCAGACGTAGAATACGTTAGTCATTTTGCAATTAAAATATATGAATTAAATATAATTTTTGATAAATGATTTAAATCTATCAAATTTATCTTTAACTTTTATGTTAAAAATTTAGGATAGTTTTTAACAAAATTTGGGTACACTTTATATCAATTCGATGCACTTTTGAAAACAAGTGTAAATACTGCATGTGGCAACACTGGTTCTGTAATGTTCACATAAAACATGCATTGTCATTATACTTCTTCTCTTTCTCACACTGGTTCTGTGATGAACACACAGATAATCGTACTGCTCTTACACATGATGTTATAATACATAAAATACAAAGCATATGAAAATTAATATAAAATTTGAAGGAGTTAAATTTTGATTTACTTATAGAATCAAAAAAATTATATGTAGCAATATGATTATTTAAATACAAATCAAAAGAAGACATATTAAATATGTAACGACCATACTTGAATTTTCTTCAATGCATGCATAAAGTATTAAAAACTGATAATGAAAGTGACAGACATTTTCTCAAAATTGTGTGCTTCCTATCAACACCCCTACCTTACCGTATAACGTATTCTACGTTAAAAATAGCACAAAACATTAAATTTTAAATTTTAACATTTGAAGATGATTTCGGGCATATGGCCACTGTTCATGACGAAGCACATTCTGTACGTCAAATTTTGGGTCACTTTTTTGAACATTCCTGGCCGTAAGTCACGAATAACTCGAACAATTGTGGCCTCCAAGGCATCAATAGTTGCTGGTTTATCAGCATAAGCCAGAGACTTCATGTAGCCCCTCAGGAAATAGACGAGAGGTGCCAAATTGCACGACCTTGGAGGCCAATTGACAGGTCCATTTCTCGAATTCAATTTATCGACAAATTTTGATTTCCATAAATCGATGGTTGCGGTCGCCATATGGCATGTAACCATATCTCGTCCGAATCTATGTAATCCATATTATCAAACAGAAACAACATTGATCATGGTGCGGTAACGATCTCCATTGACCTATCGCGAGCTTTGGCTTAATTTTTGAAGAAATAGGGTCCGATGATGCCACCAGATAGTAAACCGTACCAATCGGTGAATTTTTTTTTTGGATTTAATGGAGTATGTAGGGTCTGTTGTGGATTGGTCTTACTCCATATGTGGCAATTTCATTTACTAACAAGCCCGTTAGCCAAAAATGAGCCACATCGCTAATCACAATTTTGCGATAAAACATCGGGTCAGCTTCCAACTGCTCAATCGGCGAAAGAACGACGCATATGATGGTCTTATGGTTTTAATTCCTGCACCACCTGGATGTTATACGAATGTAGGCCAAGATCTTTGCGCAAACTTTTCCACGTAGTGGACGCACATAGCCCCAATTCCTGCGACCGACGACAAAGCGATGAATTCGGATCTTCTTCTACACTTTCGTTTAGGAGAGTATGTGGTGCGTGGGCGGTCCCAAAACTATCCGACATAACGTATTGATGGTGCCATGAGTTTGAAAAAATATTTTGGTGAAAAGTAGCAGCCTTATAAAACATATGTTTTAAGTTTCAAGGCGCCATATTGTTTAGTATGTGTAAGAATTGTAATGAACGATTTATTCGATATTTTTGTATAAGCGCCCATAGTTTCACACCAGTGTAGTATTTAATGTAACTTTTTACCATCCCTTACGCACGACGTGAGTGTCTTTGCACAATTAGACAAAGGTGGTTTTACGGTAGCCGCGAAAGTGCTGGCAGATGTGCGTGAGAGGATGAGTCTAATAGTAGAAATAATAATTGAAAGTGTCAAGCAGATTAAGTTATTTTTAGACATTTCAATCATGAGAGATATGCTTGGGGGATGAGAGTCTTTTAGTAATTTTGATACAACCTTGAACAAGCTTGAGTAGCGCAGGGGATGCGAGTGCGGCTTCAAGAGTTGTGAATCTAAGTTCGATCCCCAGTGGGGCCGGATTATTTTTTAATATAATTATTTTTTTTAAAATTATATTTTAACGAAAGGGGAGTTTTATTGCAAGATAACGCGACATTTCCAATGAGATAGTGGAATCTGATGGTGAATGCGACACACTTCTTCGTGCAGTTTTTACCATAATATGAACAGAGAACGAATCTACAACCGCTTCCATCGCCTCATGGTAATATTGGATTTGATAATCTAGTGGTAGGAAACCAGGAAGACAATTGTGTATTCTCTATACTAGGCTTGGTGGTTCATCTCAACGCAAAGCTCTTTCTTTTGTGATTCGGGTTTAAAGAAGTACACACGGGGAAAAATTAGTCGCAACGTATTAAACGGTGTTATATTACTAATAAAGTGGATATTAGTGCATTCCTAAGGGGGAAACTAAGTCTGGAAAAAAATCTGACAATATTCATCCGATCCTTGACGGTACGTTTATAATTTCGTGGGACTTGTACAAAACTCCTAAGCATCGACAAACCAAAAGGGTAATTTTTTAATTGATGGAAATTTGATTAGGTTTCATGCCGAGAAAATGTGGAAATCGAGCCCTTGAAATAGTTTCACCAAACATATAAGTTCCTCCGGAATAATTTATGATTGCAAGGTACGTAATGAGATAACCAAAGGTCGAAGTGTGTTCGGGAGTTTAGACGTGTTTTTCTTCCTACTATAGATTTGTGCGAGTATTCGTTAATTTGGTTAAAGCGGTCTCATTGATGTGTGTTTCCCTCATCTTCACGGGAGTGAGGCCCCTTTTATTTTCGATATATATCTAAATTGAATATTGCGAAGCTCACAAAACTGGACGAAAGAATTCGCTAAATTGACCTCTAATGTCATTGGGACCATTTTAACATTTCTTTTGAAACGAGCTAGACAATCAGCATTTCATTGGAAAAGTATAGCAATAGCGGCAACTCCCGGTACTTATCGTCTAAAAGAGTTTTAGATTATATAAAAGGGAAACTCGAAGTATTAAGAAATCAGCTCGAACTGCAACAGAACCAGCTCTAGTTAGTACCCCATTTTGAAATTCAATACAACAAGCTCTAATTACCTCAAAACGAGCTATAAGTACAACCAAACGAGCCGCAAAGGCCATGGAAACCCCTCAAAAGCGAAATGATCGATTGAGTTACCATATATTTTAAACTCAGCAAGGTAATGGCCGCTATTAAGCCGCCCTTAGACATGTCACATGTGGATCGGTTGCAGCAACTTCAAGTTTACATCAACTTATCCATAGTGTGAGGTGAAGTTGAGAGTTTGCACAAACTTGTTGAGGTAAAATCATAACGATGTCAACTTATCCATGAATGTAAAGGGCACCTTAGACCAGCGGTCTAGTCGGCCGATTTGCAGTCGGGTCTTCCAGTGTAAGGGGCAGTCGGCCGAGCAGTCGGGCAAAATTCAAAACTAGACCGCTGGTCTAAGGTGCCCTTAAGGAGGAGTTGAAGCAACTTTCATACTCATTTTGAGTGAGGTGTGGCAACGTTGTCGGGAGAGAAGAATGAATTTACCAAAGAGCAAATAAAGAGAATAAACGAAGAGAAAAATTACAAACAAATAAAAACCTTAGTAGTGCTATTGTTAAATGTATGCAATATATTAAAGTGGCGTTTTTGCATAAAATTTTTAATAGTTTTACATTGTTCGCATAGCCTTTCACTATAAAGTCTGGCTAGATAATAAAGTTTGTTCAACCTATTTGAAAGTGTAAGGGCAAAATCACAATCGATAAAAAAATCGATGTTTACGTCAACTTCAAGTTGATGACCTAATCCATAGGTCTAACTAAAAAACGCGCAGTAAAAAAATTCACTTTAAAAAAAATTTAATTTAAAAAATAATTGAAAATATGCTTTAAAAATATGCTCTTATACCAAAATATGCTCTTACAACTAAAATATGCATAAATATGCTCTTAAGGTCAAAATATGCAAAAATATGCTCTAACAATTCGATGCCAGATTTGTTAAAATCTTTTGAAACGGATAAATACTTCATCCATTCATCAATACAACGTACAGGAACAAATATGAAATTGCATATTTTTGGTTTCCCTGGTCATAACAATAGTACAACAAAATTCTGTCAAAATCGTTTCATATTAGAACAACACGCCACGCGTCGACTTATATTATTAGACTATGGTTTCTCTTGGCGAAGACACTAAGTGTATTTTTATAACTCTTTCATTTACTCTTCTCTGAACCGTTCGCGCAGATCTACGGGATGGTATCAATTCAGGCACAGTAGTGTTAGGCATCTGATGATGAACTTGTCACCGAGTTCGAAACTAGTTATGCCAGCGAGTGCGTTTAATTGAATTGTCTGTTATTCCAACAAAAAATAAAAAAATTTCAAATTTGAAAATTTATCTTGTAAAGGGTCCGCCAAATAACTTTTTTTTTTGAAAATGCTATAAAGAAAAAACTACTGAATATTTTCTCAAATTTCTTTTTTTTATTTGAAAGTGCAATCCTTCCGGTTAATAATGGAAAATAATTTCATTCAAATGGCTGCCTCGGCTGGCCATGCAGTAGCCTACACGATCGGTCCAATTTTTAAGCACATTATCGATTGTGTGCACCTGTATTTCACCAATGGCTTCAAGAATATTATCCATTAAAGCGGCAATTGTCTCTGGCTTGTGCGCGTAACACTTATCTTTGAGGGAACTCCACAAATAATAGTCCAGCGGTGTCAAGTCGCAGCTCCGAGGTGGCCAAACGACATCAGCTCTGCGGCTGATAACGCGATCTTCAAAAACAGGGCGCAAAACATCGAGTGTAGCTCCGGCTGTGTGGCACGTAGCGCCGTCCTGTTGTAACCAAATGTTACCAATATCCTCCTCTTCAATTTTTGAGAACAAAAATTCATTCAACATGGCCCGATAACGATCGCCATTGACTGTAACGGCCACTCCTTAATGATTTTCGAAGAAAAATGGTCCAATTATGCCTCTGGACCAAAATCCGCACCAAACAGTGACTCGTTTTGGGTGCATCGGCTTTTCAATGTATGCGTGCGGGTCTTCTGTGCCCCAAATGCGACAATTTTGCTTGTTTACATACCCGCCAAGATCAAAATGAGCTTCATCTGAAAAAATGATTTTTTTGGCAAAATCGGCATCTTCTGTAAGTCGATCGCAGGCCCATTTTCCCCATATTTCCCAGCGTTGTTCAAGCGTATACACAACCATATTCGTTCAGCGGAAGGATAAAACTAATTATCTGTCAAATCAGACATGAGCTAAGTGTTACCATTCACGAAATAAGCACTAGTTGAAAAAAAACGTTAGATGGCGGACCCGTTAGTACTATGAACTTCACATACGTTGACTAAAACTAATAAAATCGGTCATAAAATTCGAATTGAAAAAACCCCGAATGTAGTCTATAGTGTTCAAACCATTATTTTTGTTGCTATCATTGGCGCCCGTTTTGATACCACATTTTGATACCGTTCTTTTCATACGACAAACAATATCCACAACAAAGGTGGCCAATTAGCCAATAACAACGCTTAGTATATTGCTTATGCAGTAGTCAAATGGCCTATGGCCCACAAATTTGATGTCATTAGGTATAATTTAAACAGACTCACGGAAAAATTTAAGATTTAGGATAAAATTTAAGAAGACAAGGCCAATGCGTATTCGTACAATACAGAATATTCCACTAACAGTTGATGATTCGTTAACGAAACTAGTTGGCATGCAAGATTACCAAGGATGGTTTCTCCGAAACACATATACATGATCTGATATATAAGGCCCATGTTGCATTCCCAAATCTCAGAAAACGTGAAATTTCGTATACTCAATTGGGAGCTTGACAAGGATGGCGATAAAGAATGTCCAAACGAGTATCAACCGTTGATTGAAACAAATATTGCGTATTTACAATTTATATTGAAGACCTGAGGCAACGCACAAGAATTGGATAAACGTAGAAGATCAACTCGACTATCGTGGTACCAAATTAAATCCCTTGCCAGAGACAGAAAACAATGGAGAAGGTTCATTGATGCCCTACGGTCTTCGTGAATCCTTTATTTAAACGTTGTATTGTCACGTTGTTTAAATAAACAAATCATATATCTATAAATCAGTACACAAATTGCAGTCACCGTCTTGAGCATACCCTCATCCTTTAGGTCCGAGTTCCATTAAAAACAGTTTTATATTGCCCCTTCTGTTACACGAGTAGGCGTGGCAAATGCGCTCATATTCAGTAGCATGTCACCTATTTTCAAAATTAATTAAGATCCTAAGTGGGTCTGGGGATTTATCGTAACTTCCAGCCAATTCTCCGCTCAATATTTGTATAGGATATTACAAAAATTGCCATTACGAAGTTCTGCATTCGTAACCACACAGTAGCTTTTTGACCAAATATTAAAAAAAAATGGTGTCCCATAACATACCATGAAGGGATTGACGAGAACTTCTCACAATTCGTGAGATGTGCGCTTTCTAGTTTTTACACTCAGTGCCCGCCCAGTAACAAATTGCATTAAGATCCGTTGTTTTTTACAGCAGATATCGTGTCGGCCAAACTAAAAGTTTTGTATAGGAAGCTCAAAAATGGGAGTGGCACAGTAGTCAATTATAAATAACAAAGTACCATTTATCAAACCAGTGCCTAGTACCAAATTTCATTAAGATCGGTTGTGGTTTACAAGAGTTATCGTGTTCGCCATAGGAGAGTGGCAATTGATTGAATATTGTCTAATTCCAAATTTCATATGGATTGGTTCGGTTTGGCGGGGGTTATCTTGTCGAACAACCAAACGGCCACACAGCTTTTGTATGGGAGGTACCTAATGGGTGTGGCAAATCAACATTGTTTCAGCGGGTGACTGGCGTTTGACGACATGAAGCCAAATACGAAATGTCATTAACATCGGATATGGTTTACAAGATTTTCTAAGCTTTCAACCTCGTCAATTTTCTCCAGTTAAGAAAACTTTTACAGATTATTAACCAATGTCTGAGTTGAAGCTAATCACGCATGCAAAAGAATCATGAATCGGAAGAATCATGATTTTGTATAAAATATGTGGATTTGTATGGAAAGTACCAGAAGGGGCTTGGTCAAAACGCCCATTTCCTATGCCAAACTAAGTTTGGACAAATAATAGCCACTGACAAAATGTCATTATGTTCGGTAAAGATTTACCGCATTTATTGTGTTGACTAGCTGGCCAGCATGACAGCCCCCTCTGTAGGCTATCCCGTCCATGAATGAGAAAATTTGAAATCACTATCGCAAGAGGTCATTTGCGTCATTCTACTAAGATTACGGAAGAGGTAAAAATATAAAATTGACAGCCACCTTGAGGGTTCTAAATTTTTTCAAACCTTAACCATCGTCAAAAAATATTACAAAACTCTAGTTTGAGAGGCATTTTATGCTTGAAATGAATGCGACACAGCATAAAAAAATAAATTAAACACAACAAAGCTTATAAAGGGTTTTTCAACAAATGCTACAAAAGTAAGGTTTGCAATTTCATTATGGAAAGATATACGAGCCAACAACGAGTCGAAATTATTAAAATTTACTACCGAAATTTCGAGTCAGTGGCCTCAACTTTAAGAGCGCTACGTCCAATTTATGGTCGTCATAATCGTCCTACCAGATCAACAATTGAGCGTCTAGTGAAAAAATTTTAAAATGTTCCCGTGCCAGTGAGACAAAGAAGTGCCCGTAGTGCCGAGAATATTGCTGCCGCTGAGGCTACAGTTCAAGAAAGCCCAAATGTGTCTCTCACACGTCGTTCTCAAGCGTTGGGCATCTCTGTGACGTCATTGTGGCGAATTTTGCGAAAAGATCTTGGCCTACATCCTTACAAGATCAAATTGACGCAGGAACTGAATCACCATAAGCGTCGTATGTTCGTGAATTGGGCTGCGCAACAACTTGAAAATGATTCGGATTTTCATCGGAAAATCATCTTCAGCGATGAGGCTCATTTCTGGCTGAATGGCTTCGTCAATAAGCAAAATATGCGTTATTGGTCAGACAGCAATCCACACGTAATCCATAAGTCATCACTGCATCCCGAAAATATTACGGTTTGGTGCGGTTTATGGGCCGGCGGCGTCACTGGGCCGTGCTTCTTCCGTGATGATCAAGACCGGCACATTACTGTGAATGCGAATCGCTACCGTTCAATGATAACCGATTATTTTTGGCCCCAATTCGATAATATGGACTTAGAGGACATGTGGTTCCCACAGGACGGCGCCACAAACCACACAGCGAATGCCACAATCAATTTATTGGAAACCAAGTTAGGTGAACGTGTTATCTCACGAAATGGCCCAGTCGATTGGCCGCCTCGTCAAGTCTATGGTCTATGCCAGCAAGCCAGCGACGATTGATGAACTTCGTACAAATATCGAACGTGAAATTGCAGCAGTATCGGCCGACTTATGCTTGAAAACCGTCGAAAATTGGGTTCAGCGTCTGGACTTCTGCAAGCGTGCCCGTGGTGGCCATGCAAAAGAAATCGAGTTCCATACATAATGGCATCGAACGTACTTTCACAGGAATAAAGAATTTCATTGGTATCTAAAACAGGTTCTGTTTTATTTAAAAAAACTTTTGTAGCGCTCTTATTGAAAACCCCGTTAATAAATGACATAAACTTAAATTTTTAACTTATTTTTGTGTCCAACATTTGGTATATTTGCTCGAGATTGGAACCTGATTACCTGGTTCCAGTTTAACACGTCTGTTACCAGTTTAACACGTCTGTCCACTGATTGTGTGTGACAAGGAAAGTTAACAATTTCCAAGCTCTTAGCTTTTACCATAATTAGAGAGGTCCTCATTATCAGCTCTGGTATAACGCGACACTAAGTTCGTGGTAATCTCTAGCAATCTCTAGTTGATTTTTGGTGGTTTAAATTAGGTTTCATATTTCGTGGGTAATGGCTCACCCTGGGAAACCCATTATTATTGCTGCGGGGGAATGCGTAGCGATCTTTTACCCATGACCCCTGTGGGTAATGAGGAAAATAATGGATATTTACTGACGACAATGGGAAATTACCCATCAGGATTACCCATTACACATGGAGAAAATATAGGCCACCACGGCGATAGATAATGGTTTACCCAGGGTAAACAATCCCTCCCCATTTTTGATCGAAAATATGAAGAAATTAGAAAAAATGTCTATATCTCGGACACGAAGCGTCGAATCGCAAAAACAATTAATTTTTGAAAGTTTGTAATGGTTTTTCATATAGTGGTCTAATTGGGATATAAGAAATTTTTCCACAAAATCGCCAAAATAAGAAAATTTTTAAAATAAAAAAATGGCTATAACTCGGAAATGGTGCGTCCAATTCTAAAGATAATAATTTTTTTTACCCGGGTTTTTCGGTTTTTACACTACTGATATAACAACGCATAATTACAAACCGTCGTCGGTGGTGCAATGGTAGTGTACGCGGCTCTTGTGCATGAGGACGTGAGTTCGATCCCTACGCTCACCACCTAAAATTTCTTTCGACGGGGGTCACCTCGCTTAGTGACGGCGACACTATCGAGTATTTAGCCATGAAAAAGCTTCTCAAAATACCATTCGGAACCGGTGTAAAACTATAGGTCCCAATCAGTGAGTATAAAACTGGAACGCGCACAGCTCACTGGTTGTGAGAAGCTCTCCCTAATCCCTTAGGTTGAATTAAACAAATAGGGGGTGGGCCATTTAAACTTTGGAATTTGAATCCTACGATCATAGACGAATTTAGTATAGACACATTAATTTTCTCAATAAATTAAATGTCATAGGTACGATTGCAAGTAAACATTGGAATGCATGGGTTCAATAATACCAGATAGAGGCAATAATACACAACGTCCAACAAACGAACAACAACCTCATTTCGTGTTTTTGTCGTAAAATACAATACAAATGTATACCAAAGATAAAAGTAAAAACAAGTGCAAAATATATTTCATTTTCTCAGTTCTATAAGAAAACTACATGAAAAAGTTAACTCAACTGTTCTTGTAACCCCACCTGCTGTAATTTAAATTTCGTCGAATTTCTCTCACTTGCACCAAACCTACGACGAAGAGTGTGAAATGAAACGTTAGATAAGAGAATTATTGTGTCTATACAAAATTCGTCTATGCCCCCGATATTTTTCGAAGCAGATGACCAATTTGACAATTATGAAGAGACAGGTTTTAGTTAAAAGTTATGTATAAATTTACAAAATGGTTCACTTTACGCTTGAAAAAAATTGGGAATTTTAAAAGCTTTCATCCAAAGTTCTGAGCCTTCAACTCAAACTGTAAGACATCTACGACATAAATTCGATAGAAATAGAATGCCATCAACGCAGTTTGTGGACCAATTTGTGAAGCGAGTTCGTCAATTCAGCTCCTGATTGGTCGAAATATCTCTTGGACGTGCTCGCCCAGTGGAAAATATTGCCGCTGTAGCTGAAAGTGCTCGAACAGGCGTAACATCAATTCGCCACCGTTCGCAGAAATGATAATTTCTCGCAATTCTTTTCGCACAATTTTCACCTTGGGCTACGTGAACAAACAAAATTGTCGCATTTGTTGCTCGGAAAATCCACTCGTCGGCGGGGAGAATCCAGATTGAGCGACTTTTGGGTACGGTTTTTAGTATGGCGGCGTCATAGACCAATTTACCTTCGCAAAAGGAGCAATGAGCCGTAACCATCAAAGGCGATTGTTTGTTCCCAAAAGTTGAAGACAGGGCGTCGCTATGTGCCACACAACCAACGTTACATTCGTTATGTTGTGCACTGTGTTCGAAACCCGTTCAGCCAAAAGTGGGAAGCCCATGAGCAGTTTTACACCAGTTCCGAACAGTAATTGGCCAATCATTTTCGTGGGTAAGTACTCTAGTCAATCTCCATATTCAAAAAGGCGAATTACAAATAAACGATGTTTATAAATCGCATAGTTTTCCATTTTGTCATAAGAACCGAACCGGTTTCTACACCTCGGTTTACACACCTCGTTTTCGGTAAAATCGGAATAATCGAAGAAACCGAAAACCGACTTTTTTTAAAACCCGGTTTTTTTATACACTAGCCTCAACGAAACCACAAAATTATGAAAATTCACTAGCGATGTATCAGAAAACCCCTCTCGGTTTTGGGCCAGATCATCACAACTTTTTTTATAGGCCAAAGAAGATTTCAGCTGTTGATCAAATCTCTACTTCTTATTATACTTCAATATATTCTAAATCATGACATATTTTTCATTACAACCTGCCACAAAATTGTAGCTCTTTTATCGTTGCATAATGTTGATTAATACACATTTTGTAAAAAAAAAATCCAATGAGTGTTCGAACTCACGGGCGATGTGTTAACACCTTTTTGCTACACGGTACCTGTTCGATTTCACTGTGTGTAATTTTTTAAGTCATGGCAAAATAAGCATATACGGACACCACTACGTGATAAAAGACTAAAAAAAAAAGACCCGTGTTTCCCAAAGTCATGCACTTTTTTTTTATAGGCCGCCAAAGATTTGGGCCTCGGTATCATTTTCGTAAAAATGTGATCATTTTCTCAGGCTCATATCTTGCAAACCGTTCAGAATTTCGATTTACTTGTAGCTCTTGTCATAAAGAACAAAAATTGCGAACATATAAAATCAAAAAAACTTCGCCTTCCAGATCAAAATCGAAAAAAACTTAAAAAAATTCGATTTTTTTTACCTTTTTTCCCGTGTTCATGTCCATAGGTAGCAAACCGTTCAAAATTCAAGGAAACAATCAACTACAAAAATTTACCTAAGATCTCAATAAACAACTATCTAGAACATACGAACTTCCTACGAATGATTCTTAACACCGTTTATGTAGCCCTTAGATAGCCGCAAAAGTGAAAAATTTCCCGAAAATTATTTAATTTCATTTGTTTTTTCTTTACTTCAACATTGAGATACTATAAAGCCTTCACCCGTAAGTGAAAAGGCAAGTTGCAGGTTTCATTGTTATACTATTCCTATATTATCTTAGTCCTTAGGTGGTATGGCTTGACATTTTGAATATGGCAAGTCGATGCGATAGTCCCAATATGGCCACAATGAAATCCATTTCCATTTGTGTTATTAGTTGTGGTCCAGCTCTTCCCTGTTGGGGCTTACAATCAGTATCAAATGGATCTTCATAAGTAACACCACTTGCTCTAGTCATTCCTGTACATTCTGTATTACGATCTGGAGTTGGCGGCCTTGGTGATACAAAATTTTCAGGTGCAAGCACTGGTAGTGTGGCTGTTGCTTTATAAATTTTGTTCTTCTCAGAATGTCGATTTAGACGACATGTGTAATTTACGCATGCATAGCATGCGTCGCATGTTATAACATTGGCGACACACTGTATTAGGTGTATAATTTTCACCGGTCAAAAGTCCACTTCGTCGAAAAACAATGTATATGCTCTTTTGAATTCACTAGTTAAAAGATTCTTTTCCTTCTGAAATCTTGTAGATGTTTTTTTTTCTGGTTTGATGACCGCAAACGTAGCAAAATAAATCAATATTTTCACACTGCATATTGAAATTGTCAGTTGCCAACGTTGTGTGCGAATTATACTGTAGCACTTTCTCTTTTTTTACTTTCACTTTATAACTTTCACCGCTGAGATCTCGTTGACGTCTCGCTGTGTAATGCCTCGATGTGAGCGTCGTGTCGCTTTATATTGTGTGCTGCTGTCGGTGCATGATCGCGTGATACCTAAGCGCTACCTAAACGGTGTTAACCCTTGGACAAACACATGGTTCTGGCCAGGCATATTTCATTTTTTGCTACCTATGGACCGGAACAGGAGAAAAAGGTAAAAAAATTGAAATTAAAAAATTTTCGGCAAATTTTTCACTTTTGCGTGCTACCTAAACAGTGTTAAGAATCATCTCTAGGAAGTTTATATGTTCTAGAAATTTGTTTACTGAGATCTTGAGTTGATTGTTTCCTTGAATTTTGAACGGTTTGCTACCTATGGACCTGAACACGGGAAAAAAGGTAAAAAAAAGTCGAATTTTTTTAAGTTTTTTGCGATTTTGATCTGGAAGGTGAAGTTTTTTTGATTTTATATGTTCACAATTTTTGTTCTTTATGACAAGAGCTACAACTTTGCCTCAGAGAGTAATTCTGAACGGTTTGCAAGATATGAGCCTGAGAAAATGATCACATTTTTACGAAAATGATACCGAGGCCCCAAATTTTTGGCGGCCCATAAAAAAAAAGTGCATGACTTGGGGAAAAATTGGGAGACACGGGTCTTTTTTTTTTAGTCTTTTATCACGTAGTGGTGTCCGTATATGGTTATTTTTTTTCGTGTTGCACTGTGTTTCTATGAACACATTCGTAAATGTTACATTGGAAAATAAAAAACAGCGTTCAATCATATGATGACGTTACAGTTAAATAATATTAATACTTAAAATTATTTAAAGACCCAGTGCAAGCACATGTGTCATTTTTTTCTTCCTCAATACTTTTTGTTTTATTCCCACAAAAATCAAAGAATGCAAAGCAACAGACACTTGTACATACATACATACATTGTTATATTCGTACGATATAACCGAAGATCAACATAAAATACTTTTTTAATATTACTCCAAATTAATACTCCAAATTAAAACACTTCAATCTCGGCTCGCCTTAATTTTTGGCCTAAACTCTTCGTCGAAACCCGCACTAGCTTTTTAATCCAAAAATTAATAAAATCGGCTATGAATTTCCGGAGAAAATCGCGTGGGAAAATTATATGAAAATCGCCCAATAATCACTTTCAATACCGACTGCCAAGCAACGAACAAACAAACGATGATACGACAAAACCGAAGATCAACATAAAACAGTTTTTTAATATTACTCCAAATTAATACTCCAAATTAAAACACTTAAATCTCGGCTCGCCGATATCGGATCGCCTTAATTTTTGGCCTAAACTCTTCGTCGAAACCCGCACTAGCTTTTTAAGCCAAAAATTAATAAAATCGGCTATGAATTTCCGGAGAAAATCGCGTGGGAAAATTATATAAAAATCGCCCAATAATCACTTTCAATACCGACTGCCAAGCAACGAACAAACAAACGATGATTTACTCTTACAAACCTAACACTTGCGTATGTATTAAATTTATAGTTTACTGCCCTAGAGGCGCGCGAATAGATGTTAACACATCAAAAAATGTTTCGTCAAACAAAGTTTGATATTTTTGGGATTTCTTGTAATTTTTCAGCACACGGTAAATAATTTGGGGTAATTGTATTAGAAGGAATTGTTGCCCACGAAATTGGTGATAACTTTTCAAAATACACTAATCAACAAAAGTTAAATTTATTACTCCAAAATTGGTGTAGAAATGTAATATTTTATAATTTTTTCGTTTTCTCGGTTATAATTTGCAAAACATAGTTAGAATCAAATAGAAACCCGGTTTCTTGAAAACCTGATTTTTTGAACAAACCGAAAACCGGTTTCCAAAAATTTACGTTTTATTCTATTAGCGACAAAATCAGAGCGTGTACTTTACACACATAATTGACAAGTAACTGCAATTTTTCTGATGGATTAAGAATACTTACATATGTAAAATCTGAGTATACGATTAGCAGAAATAAGCCATCTTGAGTGCATCATTTTTCCAGCTTTTCGGCTTACCAGCTCAGGACTACAGGAACTAGTTAATACAGTTTGACATATCTGTTGACTATAGTTTTGATCTGTACTTAGTTTATCATTCACATTTTGCGGTAAGTCAAGCAAATTACAAGCCACCGCTTCAAAACACACGGTGAATTTATTATCGCAAACAAATAATTGTTTTCCAATAGGTCCGGAATATTCTCTAAGTCCCGAAGTGCAACCATCTAAAGTCAAGAATAAATGACGAAGCGGTAACTCATTGACAGGAAGCATACAAATACGCCATTGTAACGCTATTTTCAAATACTTCTCCAAATATTGAATCACGGCATCCCTCCATCCGCTGTTAGTTACAGGTCCGTCACATCCAACGCAAATCACATCATCTAAATTCCAACAATGACCCTCTAATAAAGTTGTCATTGAAGTTAGAATTCCCTTTGCAGTGTCACAAATTAGCATTGTGTGTCCCAAATAAATAAATACAGCGTCTGCTAAAATTGTAATGTGCTCTTCGAAAGCTTCTTTGCGATAGTAACGATCTCTTATTTTCGGATTTACACACCGAATCTTTTGGATACGTTTCTAGGGAAGATTCACACATCGAATCTTCATCACAAAATTTTAAAAACTTTTAGCAGTTAATATTTTTTCTCCAAAAATGTATAGTAAAGGGTTTTTCAACAGAGACGCTACAAAAGTAAATCGATAGGGACAGCAAACGACGCCATATTTTTTCCCGCTCTTTTGACATTTCTCTTCAGTAAGGTTTGCCATTTCATCATGGAAAGATATACGAGCCAACAACGAGTCGAAATTATTAAAATTTACTACCGAAATTTGGAGTCAGTGGCCTCAACTTTAAGAGCGCTACGTCCAATTTATGGTCGTCATAATCGTCCTACCAGATCAACAATTGAGCGTCTAGTGGAAAAATTTTAATCCACAGGCACAGTACAAAATGTTCCCGTGCCAGTGAGACAAAGAAGTGCCCGTAGTGTCGAGAATATTGCTGCCGCTGAGGCTACAGTTCAAGAAAGCCCAAATGTGTCTCTCACACGTCGTTCTCAAGCGTTGGGCATCTCTGTGACGTCATTGTGGCGAATTTTGCGAAAAGATCTTGGCCTACATCCTTACAAGATCAAATTGACGCAAGAACTGCAGCCGCTTGACCACCATAAGCGTCGTATGTTCGTGAATTGGGCTGCGCAACAACTTGAAAATCATTCGGATTTTCATCGAAAAATTATTTTCAGCGATGAGGCTCATTTCTGGCTGAATGGCTTCGTCAATAAGCAAAATATGCGTTATTGGTCAGACAGCAATCCACACGAAATCCATGAGTCATCATTACATCACGAAAAAATTACCGTACTTCTTCCGTGATGATCAAGACCGGCACATTGCTGTGAATGCGAATCGCTACCGTTCAATTTTAACCGAATATTTTTGGCCCCAATTGGATAATATGGACTTGGAGGACATGTGGTTCCAACCGGAGGGCGCCACAAGCCACACAGCGAATGCCACAATCAATTTATTGGAAACCAAGTTAGGTGAACGTGTTATCGTTCGGTCTTGCGATTTGACGCCTTTAGATTATTTCCTGTGGGGCTACGTCAATCTATGGTCTATGCCAACAAGCCAGCGACGATTGATGAACTTCGTACGAATATCGAACGTGAAATTGCAGCAGTATCGGCCGATTTATGCTTGAAAACCGTCGAAAATTGGGTTCAGCGTCTGGACTTCTGCAAGCGTGCCCGTGGTGGCGATGCAAAAGAAATCGAGTTCCATACATAATGGCATCGAACGTAATTTCACAGGAATTTTGTTTAATTAAAAAAAAACTTTTGTAGCGCTCTTATTGAAAAACCCTTATATACCCATCACCTTTTGGCGTTATTAGTCTATGTTCTCAACTGTGGAATAAAAACTAGTTGCGTAAAATTATACACAGCGCTTTTTCATGCTTAGCAACATTGTTTTGGTTAATGAGGTAATATATTTTTGTGTTCGAAGAAAAAGAGTTTGTATATTCCATAGAATGTACTACGTATTTGCCATTAGAAATTACAGTAATGGTTCATGTCTTCGGTTATATGAAAAACTACTCAGCAGTAGATGTCGCTGCGTTCCACTTTGAGTTCGATGGCAACACAAATTATTTTGTTTATGCTAACTGTGGCTGGAGTTGAAAAGGCGCTTCATTTTGAAGAACATTTCCCATTATGTTTTGAACCAACTTCAAACCAAACATTCTTAGGACACAAGTTGCATTCTCGGTTAATACACTGGCAGTGTTGGCAAAACTAAGGTGCGAGTACTTTTGAGTTGTACACGAATTTATGACTGCAAAAAATTCAAACGACATCGCTCAAAGGAATTAGATTTCTGGCCAATGAAAATAAAACTTTGTTTCCCTTTTTGATTTTTTCTTCTCCGAAATTACTTGCCTTATTAACACTTTTCATATAGGTACTTCTCATATTGAACTGCTGTGAAAATTGTTAGCCACCACCAGTGTTGCCAATTTAGCTTTTTTCCCGCTAGATTTAGCTTTATTTCAACGTTCTTAGTGCGAGAAAATGGAATTTAGCTTTAAGCTTTTTTTCTGGTTTTTTTCAAAGATTTTCAGATTTTTTTAGCTTTTAATACTTTGACAGTTATTACAACAAATTTTAACACTGAAATTGTAAATAAAAAGTGCGTCAAATATCTTGGAATATATTTAGATAATTTTTTATATTATGACAAACATGTCGTAAATGTTTTAAACAAAGCAAAAAAAGCTTTTTTTGCATCTAAAAATTTATTTTATTCAAAATATCTTGAAAATCGTGTAAAAATTATTATGTACCATTTATTAATAAGACCGATAATTACGTATGGTTGTTCAATATGGTTCAACATATCGCCTTCATATATGGAAAAACTCCGATTATTTGAAAGAAAGTGTATTAGAGCATGTATGTCTGTGAATAGGTCTAGTCAAAGCAATTATCAAAAATATGTTTCAAACTTAAAGCTTTACAATATTGCGAGTATAAGCAGAATAGACAACTTTATAATATATCTTATAAGAAAACATATATCTAGATGTACACAAACCACTCATTTTAATTTAATTATGGCACCATATTATACAGATGTAGAATACATAAAGTCCTCCATTCTCAAGGGATTTGTTCCGCCCGAAGCATTCCTGTTCCTTGATAGCAAAGGTATAATTCAGAATGAAAATGGCATCCCAATATTCTATCACTTGTATAGAAGGGCAAATATCAAAGCTATTGATTACAATAGAAGAGATTTTGAAAACCTCAGATTTGATAAAACAATCCCTCAAAAGGACAAAGATCTCATCATAAAATTGGATAAGCAGAAATATTGGTGGCTAAATAAAGAATAAAAACACCTCCACTTCTTACTTCTTGACCCTTTTTATTTAAAATAATATAAATCGTAATGTTTTTTGAACTTTCATTACAAGGAAAAGATTAATAAATTTAAACTAAAAAAATATATACATAAGATTGGTATATTAATAATAATCTCAAACGTTGCTTAAAATTGTACTTGAGAACCCCATGTGGGTCGATGTATATATGTAAATTTTGTAAATTATAACTATTGTTTATTGTAGTATATAAATGTATGAAATAATTGAAAATAAATAAACAAACTTAAAAAAAAAAAAAAATTCATTTAATTGTTATCTTGAATTCGAAAGTTTCGTCAACAAATTGAAAGAGTCTGGCAAATTAAGTTCCAGTAGTGAACAACAAATTAGAAAAAAATCCACAGATTTCATTGTGGGGCTAATGAATCAAGAGTTTGATTTCATATGAATATATTTTATTCTAACTTTTGTAATTATTTCATTAATTTTAGATTACCTGACAATATAAAAACATTATAAAACATTGCCCTGTTTTCTGTTAAAATCATTTTAAGTACCGATAATGAAGACATAAGTTTAATTTTAAAGTTATTTAAACTGCAAGAGTAAACTATTGGTAGAATAAAAGACCAGTACTTTAATATCCAATTTATAAAATGAAAGAACACGAATTGAAGAAATATTCGACTTTGTTCTGAAGCTGTTATGCCTTCCTTAGTCCAATGCAGATGTAGATCGAGTTTTTAGTCACATTAATCTTGTGAAGACAAATATACGTAATCGAATACAACTTCGGACTAGAAACCCTATATTGACAGTGAGGTAACTTTTCGATATATCTGTTTGAAAATTTTAAATTGTTGGGAATTTTGGGAATCAGGGAATTTTGGTTAAACTAATATTTATAAGTTCTATGTTAGCAACTTTATAATATTTAAATAAGTGATGATTTAACCGACCTTTCGTATTGTATTTAAATATTAAATTGTCCGAGCGTTTGGTCGTATTCTCAATTTATTCTTTTCTTCGATATTTCGCTACCCGTTGGATAGCATCGTCAGAAAGATAAACACAATTATTAATAAGAAATGAAAACAATTGATAAAACAAAATTTTTTCATGTCATTTGAAAAACAAAAATAACAAAAAAATAAAAAATTAAACAAGTGAAGAAATTTTCTTGTCATATGAAAAATGTTCTAAGTTACAGCCAGAAAAATTTTTGTGTAGAAATAGTTTCTCTAATTAATTAATAAAATAATTTGGTTGATAAAAATATGTACCCAGTCGGAAATTTGGTAAGGTACTTCCAATGGTAAAGCAAGTTTTGAATACTTCATTTTGTCGTTTACTAAAAGAAACTAGAAAAGGTATTCAAAGCAAATCCTAAAAAAAATCCGAAGTTCTTGCTAAGCGTCGGCCAATTTTGAATACTTCATTTCTACGCTTACTGAAAGGAACTAGAAACGGCATGCAAAACCAAAGCCAAAAAACGGGTACGCTTGCTTACTTTTGTTGTTGGACGAGAAAATAAAAAATGTCATTCTGTCATTTCATTTCTGCTACTGGCATGAGACTGCGTGTATTGTGATAATAAATAACAAGTTTAATAAATTAGTGTTATTTTGCAAAATGCTATTGAGATTATACAGAGAACAGTGTTTTATACTTTATTGTGCTTTTATACTTTATTGTCGCTTTTATACTTTACATACCATGCGGGGGTTTTCACGAAGAAATATACGGCTCTTGGCAGCTAAAAACAAAAAATATTTTTTTTGTTTTTATACCCTACGCATACATTACACTGTAAGCGAGGAAAGAAGTATTATTGCTTACGTTTTCATGTATCGAGAAGGGGAAAATGCATGCTTTGGGAAAGCATATCTTACAAACTCTTCCAAAAAGAAACCATATTCGGAATGCATGTTCTCAATATACATTTTCATTGCCAAAAAGAAGTTATTGTGGAATCCAAACACGAAGATTCTCGAGTGTTAACATGCATTACCTTCACTTTATTTTTAGAAACAAAAGTGGAAGCATGTATCATGTCTTCTTATCCTTTCAAAATAATGCTTACGACAGGCGCCAATTCTTTTAAGAAAGTAATGGGAATTCGTAAGGGAAGATAGCATCACTCTCGAAGGGAAAGTAAGCATACTGTAATGCATTATTGTATGCTTCTTTTTCCTACTGGGTACATAATGGTAAATTCAACAAATTACATCCGGATATATTAAAAATGTTACCTAGTGACAAATTCAATGACACACCAAACAATTTTCGGTGAAATCTTCTACATTTTACTAATTAAATGTCTATAATTCTGTGCTACATTATCCGTATCCGCTTTAAAGTTGATTCTCTTCGCTATTGGAGTCCTTATTATCTGTAACATTTCTAACATAAAACGACGTTTATAATTATTTTCCCTATTCAAAACTGACGTATCTTGAAAGTTTGGAAAATGATTTAAGTTTGCACAGTGTGATGATAATGCTATTTTTTGTGTTGAGATGTGTCTATATTTTTGATCTGATTTGTGTCCTGCGACACTATCGAGTATTAAGCCAGGAAAAAGCTTCTCAAAATACCGTTCGGAACCAGTTTAAAACTGTAGGTCCCCATCAGTGAGTGTAAAACTATAACGCGCACAGCTCACTGGTTGTGAGAAGCTCTCCCTAATCCCTACATGGGATGTAACGGGAAACCATTTATTTATTTTTTTAACTATAATTTTACATACATTTGTAGGTACTTACATTACTATTTAATTTGTATTAGGCATGGTTTGAAAAGTAGCGAAAAATACTGTTTTCAGTATGAAGTTCCAAGAAAATTTCTTAAAATAATTGGATCAAATGAAAGTTATGACGAATGCAACAAAGACGATGAATAGGATGGTGATTGGAATTTTGGAAATTTTCGCAAAAAATGCGCTTAGTTAAAGAAAAGCAAATATTAACGGTTAACGACTAAAGATCTCATTTACCAGCATTTGTAACTTATAATATGACATAAAAATGAATTCTTTTTACTTTTTGTTACAAAACTACACTGTTCTACACAGTGAAAAATTCAGTTTTTTTTAAATTTTTTTGACTTTTTTTTAGCGGGTTTTCTCATAAAATCCAGTACCTCGTTTCTGTAGTTCTCGAATCGAAGAAGTTTTCACATGAAACATGTGAATTGAAACAAAAACGCTAGGAATCGGTACAAAAAATCGCTTTCACATGTGACTGTTTCTACAACGTTTGTTTTGCGAAAACTTTCTGTGACGTACTGCTTTTTTCATTCTTATTGGAAAAATGCGAGAAAATCTGTTTCTAAAAAGTAGTGAGTCGAAAAAATTAAAATGTGAAACGTCAAAAATACTCTCAAATTAAAACGGTGCGAGATTTTGATATTGTTTCTACAAAACGGTTTTTTAAGAAATTAAAACTTATTTTTTAAGTGGAGAAGAGAAGAACTATATCTTTTCTGTTATGTATTTCAATTAATTTTTCCAAAATATTACAGCAAAATCAAGAAAGCAAAAATAAAATGCAGTTGAATACATGTCCTATACTTCTTTTTGTTATTCTTTTTCGCGCTAGTTTATTTTGTTTGTTTATATTTTTTTCTTGCTTGACAGCTTTCTTGGAATATTCCAATCAAAACTTCATCAGTGTTGCCTCTTTTCGCATTGATATACAGAAACACTTTTTACTCACAAATCGAGAAAGGATGGAATTTTTTGTTTCATGCTTAATGAGAAAACTTTTTCGTTTCGAGAACTACTGAAACGAGGTACAGCTTTTTTTTCAAAAAAAATTTCTGGCAACGGTGGCCACCACTAATCAAGTCATTTAAATGTTTCATTTTTATTAGAAATGAAACGCCTAAACATATGCAATGTACAAAAAAAGTTAACAGGAAAATTTGTGTTATCTACTAAAAGCGAAAACAACTTTCAAGCTTTAACATGGGCAAAAACTCACAGGCAGTAGACAGACAGCCAGCCACACGATAATTAAGACCAAAGTGAAGTCTACCAGTCCATAATTTCAAGTGAATTGATCAACATCTCAACAGCAAGAAGTGTGTGTGTGCGTTTGTAGCTGGGTTTGTTTGTGAAGTAAGTGAGTGAATGAATAAAATATTGGGTGTACAAGGTTGTATATCCACATAGTGTTGCAAGAAAACAATACGCCCACCCAGACATCAATTACCAGAAATCACTTGTTCATTCAATTGATTACGAGTTTCATTGTTTGAGAACAAATTTAATTTTACGAGTATGATTAGTTATTCATAACTAAAAACTAAAATGAAACACCAGAATAAAAACATCGTTGCCTAAATAAATATTAGATCATAATCTATTCAAAAGAAGAGTTAAGTGAAAGAAGAAGTTTCTATTCTGTTACGTGATAATTGTGAGATGCAAGAAAACGACAATAACATTGCTGTAGTTGTTGTTGTTTGTAGTGATAAGATAACTAACATTTTCATAACTCAAAAGTGATAACGTCAATGCCTAAATAATTGTTAATTGTTGTGGTTAAAAGCAAAAAACAAAATGAAAAACGGAGAGTTGTCTGGTGAAGTGCAAACAATAAAAACGCAAGAAAAAAGGTATAAAAGCAAAACAATTCTAACAACAGTTGGGTGACTGAACAGTTGAGGGCAATTAAATAGCAATCGCAATAAAAGTACGATAAATGTGCAACATTTTATCTGGCGGTGTAAACAGGTGTACAGGCGCGAAATAATATGAAATAATGTCATTACAATATTACCCCGGTTGGAAATAAAACTAGTACAGAAAATTCAGTCGGGTTGACTGACTTAAACATAGTATAAATCATAGATAAAGGAATTAACTAGATATCGCACATGCCTTGGGAAATTTCTTGTTCAATGGGATATTTTCTAGATGGAGCTGGATGCAATAATTACAACGTTTGATCCCAAACAAAATATACCTTGCAAGATGTATTTAGAACAGGTGCTAACAATAGGTGTGGTAGGCAACATCAACGGGGATTTTGTTTTTGTTTTGTTGTTCGTTGCTCTCAAATTCAACAGAAACGAACACCAACAATAACAGTAAATAAAAATTTAACTTGAAAGTGGGGAACACAACGACATGAAAAAAACTAAATTAGTTGTTTGAATAGCACAACCTGGAAAATGATTCCATTTTTGTATTGAAAAAATGTCCCACATGGTTGAATAAACGTCAGCGAATGTTATGAGAAACGTCAATGAAAGTTACAAAACGACAACACAGCACCTAGTGACAGTACTTGACAACGCCTGTGGGATATCTACTTATTTCCTTTATCTACGCTCTAAATCATCCATTGGGTCCAAAATCCAATTTCAAAGGTTGATTATTTTCAATATTTATTTTGTTGCCCACTACAGTTGTATAGTTCACTAGCGAACTACACCATTTCCAATTGAAATTTGAAAAAAATCAATTGAAATTTAAAAATTCTATTTGAAATTTAAAAATTCTACTTGAAATTTGAAATACATCAATTGCATTTTGCACCACATCAATTGAAATTTAAAACACATCAATTGAAATTTAAAACACATCAATGGAAATTTTAAACTCATCAATTAAAATTTAAAGCACATCAATTGAAATTTGAAACACATCAATTCAAATTTAAAAGACATCAATTGAAATTTAAAAGACATCAATTGAAATTTCAAATTCGACACTTAAAATTTAAAAATTCTTAACCGATTTTATGTATTAGATTTTTAAATTTCAATTGGCGTCTTTTAAATTTCATTTGATGTCTTCTAAATTTCAATTGATGTATTTCAAATTTCAACTGAAGTGTTTTAAATTTCAATTGATGTCCTAAAAAAAATGCAATTGATGTGTTTTAAATTTCACTTGATGTTTTTTAAATTTCAATTGACATGTTTTAAATTTCAATTGGTATCTTTTAAATTTCAATTGATGTGCTTCAAATTTCAATTGATGTATTTTAAATTTCATTTGATGTTGTTGAAATTTTAATTAATGTGTTTCAAATTTCAAATAGAATTTTCAAATTTCAATTAATGCATTTCGAAATTCAAATATAACTTTCAAATTTCAATTGATATTTTTCAAATTTAAATTGATATTTTTCAAATTCCAATTGGAAATGGTGTAGATGAACTACACAATTTCCAATTGAAATTTGAAAAGAAATCAATTGAAATTTAAAAATTCCATTTGAACTTTGAAATACATCATTTGAAATTTGAAAATTCTATTTGAAATTTGAAATACATTAATTGAAATTTCAAACACATCAATTGGAACTTAAAATATATCAATTGAAATTTGAAACACATCAATTGAAATTTAAAAGACATCAATTGAAATTTAAAACACGTCAACTGAAATTTGGAATACATTAACTGAAGTTTGAAATACATCAATTGTAATTTAAAACACATCAATTGAAATTTAAAAGACATCAATTGAAATTTAAAACACATCAATTGAAATTTAAAATACACCAAATGAAATGTAAAAATCTAATACAACAAATCGCTTAATAATTTTTAAATATCAAGTGACGAATTTTAAATTTCAGTTGATGTCTTTCAAATTTCAATTGTAGTCTTTCAAATTTCAATTGATGTTTTTTAAATTTCAATTGATGTATTTCAAATTTCAAACAGAATTTTTAAATTTCAATTGATGTATTTCAAATTTCGATTATAATTTTCAAATTTTAAATGATATTTTTCAAAATTAAATTGATATTTTTCAAATTTCAATTGGAAATGGTGTAGTTAAGGCTGTTGCGGTAGTTCACCTGCTTATGTCAGTTGTTGTTGTAGTTCTAATTCATCCTCTACTTTTCTCAATTTGCGCAGCTGCTGCTGAATATTGTCATCATTGTGGAATGGAATTATGAACAAATTACAGAAAATCCAAAATCTTTGAAGCGAGGAACAAAATTACGAAATTGGTCTAATGTTGACCTTCGAGAAGTTTTATATCAAGTGTTACCTTTAATGTCGTAATTAATTGTTTTATTTTCTAATTATAATAAAAAAGTTCCAAATCTTAGAAATCTTCAGAAATTAGACCATTTCATGTTAGAAATAAAGTTTCTGTTCTCATGCATCGAATGAGAAAAATTGAAGTGAAGTGAGTTGTTTAGCTCAAAGTTCATATGAACGAACTGGTTCATTCTGGTGAGATGAACTAAAGAGATAGCTCACTTGCAAGAAGCAAGAAGCAAAGCTGATTGAATGCGATAAAACAGATTCAAAGCTTATTTTCCAGCTGATTCGCATTGCTGATATGAATTCAATTATCGTGACAGCCGATAACACTGTGATAGTTTTTGACCCGAAAAAGATGAACTTTGATGAATCCTTTTCGAACTATTAGGGGGGAGTCCCCTGAGTGCGAAAGTACATTTTGAAGTGTCAGATTACCTCCAGTTTTGATATGTACACACTGGTAAAAATGGCCTCTGTAACATATTCTCCCAAATACATTTTGCATATATCTCATATGTTTGAAAGTCCTAAACTGGCATGTATTTGAATGGAAACACTAGAATGTTTACTGGCAAACAAGTATGTTTTTACGTGGAAACATATGCGTGCTTCATGCCAAACCTCCATATACTTACGTGGAAATATATGCATGTTTCCTCCAAACCATAATAAGGGGCATTTTTTTCGTAACCTATATAAGTTAACATCAACTGTTACGAAAAAAAAACGCATAGACGTTGAGTATAATCAACTTGGCTTCATCCGATAATTCTTCCTTTGTATTTGTCAATTAGTTGATTTAAAAGTCAAACCCAAAACAAAATGCTAAAAAAATACAATGTAATATATGAGTTGGTTATACTGCATTCATATTGCAGCACTCACTTGGTTGGAAGCAGTGAATTATTGTACTGAAAAACAGATGTTTGGGTAAACGAAATCTCCAAACACCAGTTTTGTATTGTAATAGTTCAGGACTTTAATGCAACATAGGGGTATCACCAAATTTAAAAATACACCAGGCATAGTAAACGAACACCACGATCGCCACAAGTCGTAAAAAATATACGACTCGTGAGCATGTGCGAAAAGAAAAACCAAGTAAGGCAAATGGCTCCAAGTAATGAACGTGGCTCGGTGTCCTCATTTAGTCACCATAATTTTCACGAAAAGTACATACAATTTACCACAACGTACATACAATGTACCAAAAACTATATACAACATTTATTTAAATGCATTTAAAAGTGCAGGAAATATATCACAAAGTAGTCCATATCATGGCCCATATGTAATAACCTGCACCAGAAAGTACATAAATTTCATCAACAATTTACAAAAAGTACAAGCACGTAACGCTACTAAAATGTGTACCAAAAAGTATATAAAGTGTACGCAAATAGTACATAAAGTGTACAGAAAAGTACAAAAATGTACCAAAAAGTGTATCACAGAAGAATACAAAGATCCTCAAGCAGACAGAACCGAAGTCGTTCTTGCGAATCGAGTCATGGGAGAATATCGGTGAAAGTATCTGCTTGTGAATCGAGCTATTCATTGGCTTTCTTCTTCACTTCACTTCCTTTTTGCTTTAGTTGTTGTTTGTCTCTAGTATTATCTTGGAATTCTGCTTGTGGAAGAAGGAAATATCAATAATATTTTATACTACTTTCTAGATATTGTGTTAAAAATATTTACATTATAATTTTCGAAACGTCGTGGAAATATAATAATTGGAATGACATACATTTTATATTTCTCATACAACAAAGTCAAACTTGGTAACACTTTTATCGGGGTTATTCTCAACTCTTAAAATTATACATGTTAACGTGCAGGTTTTCATTTTGTATGAGTTAACGTGTGTAAGTTACGAAAAAAACGCCTCTATAGAAATAAATTATTTTTTTATTTTGACAAACATATATATATGTATATTATTTATCATGAATAATTTCATCAATATAAGTCTACATTTATAACCAACTAGCTGGACCCGGCAAACTATGTCTTGCCTTCAAAGTTTTTGTAATGCCAAAGGGTGAACAAAATGTGTTGTTCCATTACGTTTCAAACCATAGTTATGGCTGTTATATCGGTTTCTTTCAAAGGGGGCGTGGAATCGCCCTCTTTTACCCTGGTTGTAATTCATACTGTTCCAACAACATATATACCAAATCTCATCTTCATATCACTGACAGTTCATGAGATATAGCCATTTTAAATTTCTAGTTGTGTGGGCGGTGCCACGCCCCTTTATCCAATCACAACCAGGTATAGCCAAGGAGTATCAGCAGGTCGTCAGTACCACATTGTGAAATTTTCGTAACAATTGGTCTACTGGTCTATTAGAAAAGCCGTCAGAGCAATTTTTTAAAAGGGGACGTGGTACCGCCCACTTTCACCCTGGCTGTATAGCCTATGTCACCCGCTAGATGATTCTGAATATTGTCTGAAAATTTCATCAAAATCGGTCTAGCCGTTGTCGAGTCCATTCGTAACATACACACATGCAATACATATATCCATTTTTATATAAAGGGTTTTTCAACAGAGACGCTACAAAGTAAATCGATAGGGACAGCAAACGACGCCATATTTTTTCCCGCTCTTTTGACATTTCTCTTCAGTAAGGTTTGCCGTTTCATCATGGAAATAAATACGAGCCAACAACGAGGCGAAATTATTAAAATTTACTACCGAAATTTGGAGTCAGTGGCCTCAACATTAAGAGGCCAACTTTAAGAGGCCTCAACAATCAGCGATGAGGCTCATGTCTGGCTGAATGGCTTCGTCAATAAGCAAAATATGCTTTATTGGTCAGACAGCAATCCACACGTAATCCAAGAGTCATCATTGCATCCCGAAAAAATTACGGTTTGGTGCGGTTTCTGGGCCGGCGGCGTCATTGGGCCGTACTTCTTCCGTGATGATCAAGACCGGCACATTACTGTGAATGCGAATCGCTACCTTTCAATGATAGCCGAATATTTTTGGCCCCAATTGGATAATATGGACTTGGAGGACATGTGGTTCCAACAGGACGGCGCCACAAGCCGCACAGCGAATGCCACAGTCAATTTATTGGAAACCATGTTTGGTGAACGTGTTATCTCACGAAATGGCCCAGTCGATTGGCCGCCTCGGTCGTGCGATTTATTGCCTGTGGGGCTACGTCAAGTCTATGGTCTATGCCAACAAGCCAGCGACGATTGATGAACTTCGTACGAATATCGAACGTGAAATTGCAGCAGTATCGGCCGATTTATGCTTGAAAACCGTCGAAAATTCAGCATTCTGGACTTCTACAAGCGTGCCCGTGGTGGCCATGCAAAAGAAATCGAGTTCCATACATAATGGCATCGAACGTACTTTCACAGGAATAAAGAATGTCATTGGTATCTAAAACCGGTTTTGTTTTATTTAAAAAAACTTTTGTAGCGCTCTTATTTGTGAAGCTGAAGTTAGAGGTGAAAACGAGAACGGCGTTCTTAACTTTAAAATTGCGGATTTGAAGTAGGAGTTTTGAACATTTTCGGAAAACTTCACATCTCTGTATCGGAATTCTGTAATCTTTTAACAATAATAATCGATAGTTAAATTGCAAAATTGGAAAATTTTGTATTGAAATTTTATGAATTCCATAAGTACAGAATTCCGGTGCTGGATATAATATTGTTACGACAAATTCGTTACATGTTTCGCTGTTTGTGTATTGCAACATGAATGCATTAACGTTAAGAATGCCGTCGTTTCAAGTTGAAAAGCTATCTCACACCACCTCGCCACGTATGTTTAATAATATCGAGGCAACAGTATTGAACAATCGGAAACAGATGATATCTCACCACCAACCATTAAGTCGAATTTTCGAGAACACTCGAAAAGAGATAGTTTTACCTCGAGAAGGTTTGCGAAGGTTCTGGATTGGGGGTTGAACTGGTATAGATAAACCCATTGGTGCAAATCTTGTATCAGTCAGATTTTATACGACAAAAGGTACACATCGTCAGCAATAGTGTTACTGAGTTATTAAAGTACCAGAAATAAATATAACTGTTTTTAAAAATAAACTTTGAAGTAATATAGGTTGCACTTTGCGCAAGTTTGGAAAACTTTAAGGAATCCAGAAATGATTATGATTATTGGAATATTTCAAACAAACGAACTAGATTGTAATAAACATAATAATTTCGATTATTTAATTGTAGGACTCCATAGAATCGTGACCTCACACAGTGATATACACAGTGGGTTTAGTAACTTTCCCGCCCTTTATTTTTGCATATCAGTATCAGTAATGTCAAAGAATTGAGCCATAGTAAGTCATTAGAGGAAACCTTACAGAACTAGAATACTAACAAGTAAAAATAAATTAATACTTTAATCAGTTTCCATAACCACAAAATTACTGATTCTATCTAATATCTTTTAAATCACTGCTATTACAAACTACACCAGTGTGCAACTAATTGAGAGTGGGGAAAAATAAAAGACGGTAAACAAATGAAACTTCCAGTTGCCGTACGACAACTCGTATAACGACCTATTTGTTTAGGTAGTTTCACGGACTAAGTTTTTTTCGCCTTTACTTTGTTCCGTCCAAGTGCATGTCAGCCAATGTGTAATTTAACTGGAGCGGTTTAAATTACAATTAAAATAAATTTGAAAATTATATTCAACAAAAAAAAAAACTACACAGACAAGCAACAACAACGACAACTGTATTACAACGACAAATACACAAAAAATACCAAACGACTGCAAAACAACATCCGACCAACTTTTTTTTCTTTCAGAGTAACAAATTTATAGTAATTTTAAGCAATAAATGACTTTAAACAAATGAACACACAAACAGAAATACAATAAATAATTACATGTACATATATGTTTTTACATGTGTACATATGCATATGTATTCTTGTACATATGTATCATATCATGGGTAACTGATTGTCGGTCATCTTGTCGAAGGCACAGAATGTACTGTCTCAAGCCAATGCAATGCCCCAAAATAATTTCGTTTTACAATAACAATTATTTTGTAAACAATTCTAAGTCTATGGAACTGTGCAAAAAATGTCTTTCATATCTTGTGCCACTAAAGGTACTTAAATACTTGAACTATAATGTTGTGGTAGAAGGACATATGTAACTCTAGCGACGGACATAACTTTAAAATCGCCGCATCGAAAATAAAGATAATAATCCTTTGTTTTTCGCAGATAACAACACAAGTCGAAAAACAGACAAATATTTTCAGGAGAGCTAAAAATTGATTTTATTTTGAAATTGCACTCCATAGATATTTCGTTATTTTATTTCACTAAAAATAACATTGTTCTAGTTTTTGGCATGAAATTTCTGTATCAACGTTCTAGTAAATTGTATGGTAAAAGGAAGTCTACTGAGTTCCTCGGAACTAGAGTGTCCAAAGCCGAAACTGAAAAACCGGTTAACCCGTTTTTTGCTATTAACCGTGTGCCGGCTTTTTAAAAAACATAATTTTGGAACAAACCGGAAACCGGTTATTTGACTTCGGTTAACCGGTTAATCGGATTTTACTTAATTTATGTTAATATCCTTAAATAAATTAATAATAAATGATATGATTTTCGAATTTTAGGGAAATTTTGGAATTAAGAAACATTAGGTGTGTTGTTTAGCCCGCTAAAGTTAATTATAGCTTAATTTGTACTGGACAGCTAAGCAATATTAAGTGGCATTTCAATTTCCCACTTAAATTCCGACTTGTGCAATGACAATGTTGCAACATATACAATTTCAAGAAAGGGCAACAAAAAGTTATCTTAGATAAATTTTGTTATCATTACTTACGAATGAAAAAGTTATCAAGGAGAGACCCAAAAGCAGAAATTTGCAAAATCACTTACACATTTTAAGTTCATTAAAATTATTTTGTTTAATCGAAGACTACGTATACTTTTACATCTCTAAGTTTGAAGGATAGACTTTTATTTCCGATTGAAAACAAAATTGGAAATAAATTGTTCACAACAACGCTCGGTAAATGTTATACATATTGGTCATGGTAAAATTATCTACCAGGTGTAGTCGTTTAAACAGGTGATGAAATTTTTTCCATGTCAATTTTCGTTTCACTTGCCAAAATCTTATGTATTTTGTTTTTATCCTTTTTTGTAGTCTTGTATTATATATATATACATGTGTAGAGTTTAACAACTGAAACGAATGAACGAAAATAAAATGTCTGTTGTTGCTGCTTACAATTACAAAAACATCTGCTGCTACCATGTGTTTGTTAGCACTGGCTACAAACGTGTCGCCGTATCGCATTTTTTCACCCATTACAGCAAATGTTGCCACATTGCGTAGTATTAAGTGTGGATCGTTTTATTTGGACAGTCGTAAGTGGCGATAGCTTAAGGGCATAAAAACACAGCCTTATTATTTCCATTTTGAAATATGATCTAAATGACATATCCAAACAATTTTTTTTCAAAATGGTTTTATGATTTGAATTAGAATTATATATGAATTAATTAAGCTTTTCAATTATTTTTTATTTATCAAATTTCAAAATTAAAATTATTTGATAACTAAATGTTTTAAGCTTCATAATTTCATACATGAAAATCTTTTTCAAATTTGAATATGATTTTCGATTTTGAATCTTTTACGCACGCATTCCAAATTGGAATTTGATATATATTTTTTAAAATGTGATGAATAATTCGACCTTTCGTATTATATTTAAAATTAAAATGTTCGAGCATTAGGTCAATTTTAAATTTTTTGTTCTTCAATATTTGGCTACCCATTGGGTAGCATTGTCACGAAAATAAGCACAATTATTATTAAAAATTTAATTTTAATTTTTAATTTTTATATTTTTTTTAATTTTTAATTAATAATTGTGTTTATCGTCCCGACGATGGTACCCAATGGTTTGCGAAATATTGAAGAGTAAAATAATTTAAAATAGACCTAACGCTCGAACATTTTAATTTTAAATATATAGTTTTTTCAAAATTAAATACAGTTGTGAAATTTTGTGTTTTCAATACGAATAAGTATATGAGATGGTCGTTAAACAAATGTATTGTAAGTTCTACATGTGTAATTTAATTTAAAATAATAAAAAAAAACTGCAAAAAAACCCGGTTCTTCCGGTTTTTGCCAAAATTAAAAACTGAAAACCGGTTTCTTGAAAAATTGATTTTTCGAACAAACCGAACGTAACACGGTTTCTCAAATCGGTACCCATGAAATGTTTTTTATCAATTAAAATTTTTGAAAAAAAAATCGATTTTTACCAATTCTCAGATTTGCTTGGACATTTTTTGAGAAAAAATTTTTTTCCACTTTTTTCAGAATAATTTCAAGGGGCTCCAAATTGTACACTCACAATATTTGAAAAATTCTAGAAATTGTAAAGCTAACCAACTTTTATGAATACAATCTGATAGTCAGCCACCCTAAATAGTTTATAAAAACCACTTTGTATGTTAAAAATAGTCATTTGTATGTATATGTCATCATTACTGGAGAACAACGTGTCCGATTTTGCCCAAGTAAATTTATAATAATTTTGAATTACAATACCTTTAATCTATTCCTACACTATTTGTCAATCTAATCAACAGTTTCGCAGTTATAAAAAAAAAGGATGGTGAAAAAAATATTTGTTTGCTTAAAAAATTCACTTTATTATTATTAAAAACACAAGAAACATAAGAAACGGCAAAAAGTGTAAGGTCTAATTCATCTATACTAAAGTCACATGACCTATGAACAAAATGAGTGATAGATCATAAAAATCGATGGACGCGTTTCGCTCTCATGCACAATTAAGTGAAGGTATCTCCTTTTGTCAAGAATTGTATTTTTTTGTTTGGGTTGCATACTCCCATGCTGAGTAAGTAATACAATTCTTGACAAAATGAGATCCTACACAAAATTGTAAATAACAGCGGAACACGTCCATCGATTTTTATGATCCATAACTTATTTTGTTCATAGGCCATGTGACTTTCGGATAAACTAATAAAACTTTACACTTTTTGCCGTTTCTTATGTTTCTTGTCTTTTAATAATTATTCTTGACTAATTATCTTTTAATAATAAAAAATTTTAATTTTTTAAGCAAAAAAATATTTTATTATTTTGTTTATAACTGCAAAACTGTGGATTAGACTGAGAAATATTACAGCAATAGATTAAACGTGTTGGAATTATAAATTTTTCTAAATTTATTCGGTCAAAATCAGACAGGTCGTTCTCGAGTAATGATGACATATACATTCAAATGACTATTTTTAAGATACAAAGTGGTCTTTATGTGCTTTTTAGGGTGACTAGACATTTTCAGATTGTATTAATATGTTCACAAAAGTAATTCAGCTTTACCAATGCTACAATTTTCCAAACATTGTGAGTGAACAAATTGGAGTCCCTTGAAGTTATGTTGAAAAAAAAAATACAAAAAATCTTCTTTTTTTTAAAAAAAAACTGCAGGAAAATCTGAGAATTGCCAAAAATCGATTTTTTTTAAATTTTACGCTCTAAAGATATTTCCTGTTTACCGATCAACTGAGTAGACTTGCCTCTAACAGATACAATTTACTAGAAGATTGATATAGTTTTCAACTACAATAGTGTAATTAATTGGCTATAAATTCGAATAATTTTATACACATTGATTTAGAAGATCGTCATACACTGAGATCAAAATCGGTAAAAACCAACTCAGGTTGTTAACTCAGAAAATCAGATAATGTTCGTGACCAGTGTTGCCAATTTATCATTTTTAGTGAATTTCTAAAATTTTTTATTAAATATCTAGCTACGTTTTAGGGTAATTTTTTCTTACTGTCGATTTTTGTCCCTTCATTCTTAGCAATTTAATTTCTTCTAGAACGTCTGGTTGTTTCTGTGTTTTAATAAGAATAAACTCTAAATTCTGTTTTCAATCAAGATATCTTGAATGAGGTTTGGCTGTCAAACATGTACGGAAATGTACTTTTACAGCCTGTTTCTCTATCTCGAACGAAAGCTTGCGTGTTCTAAGCGAAAGAAAGTTGATTTGGGGTCCACCACAGTCTTGTCGTTTCGAGTCGAAAGAAAACATAAAATTTTTCAAAACTTTTCCGTACAAATTTTGGTATTCCCATTTCGAATATGCTGTCAGTTGGGTACAAACATAGAGTCAGGCGAAAGAAAAGTCGACTTACATGAACCCAATTTGAGTCGAATGTGAGTGATTTATTTCGTTCGAGATAGAGAAACAGACTGTTCAAAACTCTATAATTGCAAAGTGCATTTGTCTATACATTCTATTAGGAACTGCATTAAATAATTTTTTGCTATTAATACTATAATAAACTGAAAATACGACTTTGAATCGGAAAAAAATAATTTAATTGATCCATAGTAAAATACCGGGCAAAATAACCCACCCACGCAACATCCAGTGGTAATTGCATCGTTCTCTGTATCCGTCTGGTTGAAATCATACACATAGATTATCAAGTCACGGCATAGTACCATTAACTCGATAAGTCGCATTTTCGAAGGAAACGTCGTGTTCTTTCATTTAGAGTTAGATTTTTAACAACCCTGACCTGTCAGCTGGCAAACTATTATTGTTCTTCAACAACAATGGTACAACATCGAATTGTGTTTTTCAGCCAATTGTTAAAAATGATTTAACCGCCCAATGTTGGTTGGTTAACCTGTTGTCAAAACCATATGATTTTGATAATAACATTACTGATTATCCAAATGAGAAATGAAAGATTGTACAAAATACCTGTTTCTGGTTAGGTATTTCTACACATATTTTGAGTCTAGATCACCAACAAAGACGATCAAGAATTAGACGACCAGAAGATGTGCGCAATTTGGCAACCCTGGTAAAAGAGTACCAAAAAAATGGTAGCAATTCATTCAAACGCATTTCTCTCTCACGTTACATCTTGATTTTTCTTCAACTTGGTTGGAATTTGTTTAGTTATATACAAACAGTATCAAAAAGATGCTAGTGTAGTGAAATATTCAATGAAGAGAGTAAGAGAGGCATTCGAGTGAAGAGAAATTTTGACTGTGTACCTGTACAGAGTCCGCGTGATTTAATGTGATTCTCGACGTGAAGTCCTTAACCACAGGTGAGCACCGCCCCACCAAGAACATGTTTGATACGACTGTTAGCGCCGCCCGTGAGATATCCGTGCTACCCCGCATAGAGGGGCAGCCAAGAGATCAGGAATAGGAAGCCTTACACCATTGGTATACACGATTACGTGGGAGAACAAACGCCCCGTATTCGCATATCCGCCAGCGCGACTTCTTTCTTCCGTCCACGAGCTACCAATTGAGTAAACTCTCTGTACATGAGCTACTCCTCCTTGGTAAGAGTGAGGTACTATCCAAACCTCTTCCGTGATAAGGGCCACGGATCCCATATTTCGAGGATATGCACCTGCCTAGCATACTTCGTTACAAGTAACTGATATACAAGGCAACTACATAGCCTCTACCAGCGATTTTGGTGGCAACCACAGCCAGCACGATCTCCCACAAGGGGGCCAACCACACCCGTGCTACCAGATAGGCATACTCTCTGGTCCGAGTTTCGCAGTGAAGCTGCTCCCAGTTTTTACTTTGTACTAAGTAGGGGACTGGTCACCCCCGGCGACAAAAGCATCAATCGTGAAACAATTATACAAAATCAACACCAACAACAACATCACGTGACATTGCCATTTAAATGCTAAAATTGCAATTTAAACGGTCTAATAACTACAGTCAGACGGCTGCAGCTTTCTCACCGTGGGAGCAAGGCTGTTTCCACCTCTTCCGGTCAATAACAGCGACCGGCAGCCAATCTTCAGGCTTCGCCCGATGATGCCCCCGTGGGTCAACAACAACAAGACACAAACTGAAAGGGCACGAGTTCGAGACCTTCCACGTGTCAATCCCAAACAGCACACGGTACCAGAAACAGGCCTCTGGTCAGACCTCGCGGCTAATCCACTTCCAAATTCGACTCCGACGAAGTCCGGGACTGGCAATCCCTGTGTTCGCAGGGTTCAGCAGTACCGACAACGAGATCCTAAACGGCTGAATAACTAGCTTGAAAAAGCCAGGATCACGAAAAACGTTTAACCACTACAAAAGGGAGACACCGATAGAGACCAGTGAAACCCACAACAACAACTAAACCGTCCTAGCGCGCCGACTCGCGAAAACACGAGAGGCAAACCGCGTTGCCACACACAACGCATCCGGAGACAGAAGCATACTACTCACACACCACTCACCACCGGATCTGGTGACACCCATGCCGACTAAATCCCTAAAAGCCCCGTAAAGGGGACACTCGCACAAAACATGGAGCCAATCTTCGATTGGCGCTTCGCAATCACACGACTCCCGATCCGCAAGTCTCATTCTGTGCAAGAATGCATTTAACGACCCGTGACCTGTCAGTATGAAACCAAGGCTTAGGTTGAAGCTAAACTCAGGGTTCTTCCCGACGAATTCTACATCCGGTATAAATCTATACGTTACTCGACCGTTGGTACTGGAATTCCAACGGCCCTGCCACTCAGATGTGACTAACGCATCTAACCGAGCCCGCCGCTCACTTCTACTCATGCTCTCTGCTCCAACTATGAGCCAATCTGACTCACCCAGTGCGTACCCCCTCTTGATTTTGAAGTCCATGCTACGACGCATCACCTCTAGATCAAGAGGAGTGGCACCCATCAAAACTTGTAGGGCCTCTGTAGACACCGTACGACATACTGGCATACATGCCAATAACATTACTCTCTGAACAGAGAATAATCGACGTTGCCCGAAGACGCTTCTAGCAGTTTCGCACCAAACAGAAGACCCAAAT
Source organism: Phaonia tiefii (assembly GCA_963931995.1). Classification (NCBI taxonomy): domain Eukaryota; kingdom Metazoa; phylum Arthropoda; class Insecta; order Diptera; family Muscidae; genus Phaonia; species Phaonia tiefii. Next base: position 76,322,882 of record OZ008369.1, read on the forward strand.
GTTGCCATGGCAACAAAAAGGCCCCTGTACACGGTCCTGACTGCTTGACGACTCAGACCCCACTCACTCCTCATAACACGCCTAACCTTTCCTACAACGCTCGTCAGTTTCTCGCGAAGTCTCCCTATATGAGGCAAAAAGTTCATCCTTTCTCCCATGGTGACTCCGAGGTACTTCACCTCCGTGGAGTAACGGATTGTGCCACCACCATTCAAACGCACGATTGGAAAATGGGACTTGAAACTACCCTTCAGCAACATGGTCACTGTCTTTTCCACCGATAAACTAACTCCTACACGCTCGCCCCACCGAGTGACAATACTCATCATAGCCGAGGATACCTGTTCCAACTCGGAACGAGAACTACCCTCGACCATGATAAGCAAGTCATCAGCGTAAGCACATATCTTGCATTCGGCCTCAAGCTCATGCAAAAGCAAGTCCATCATCAGATTCCACACAAACGGTCCACAAATGGAACCCTGTGGACATCCTCGGACCACATCAACACACTCAGAACTATTTGCCCCGACTATCACTGCTTTTCTGTCAGAGAAGTAACTTCTCCAGAGTGCTACTTCCTGACACCCTAGCCCCGCTAGTCTTTCTTCCACGCTCGCCCAACTCAGATAATCAAACGCACCTTTAAAGTCGATGAAAACACCCAGAAGATACTTCTGAGTACACTCTACAACAGTTCTCCTCACGTGCGCCCAGGCATCTTCGACACTTCGGCCCCTTACGAAACCGAACTGCCAACGGCACATGCTGTCAGCGACTCTCTCATTCAGTCTCTGCACCAGAATCCTCTCCAGTACTTTTCCAAATACTGGTAAGAGACTGATACCCCGATAAGAACGAGGATTACTCCTGTCCTTATCGATTGACTTCAAGAGTACAATGACACGGGCTACCTTCCACTCGCGTGGAAAATATCCCTCATGTACACACCGCCCATACAAAGCCTCTAGGTATTCCGGAATAGCCTTCCAGACGCTTTTACACATCTCTCCAGCTATTCCATCCATACCAGGTGACTTTCGCGACTTAACTAACGCCATGCTTTCTGCGATCTCTGATCTTTCCAGCTCGGGTGCAACAGTCTCAACTTCCCCAGAAGAAGAAGAAGAGGCCACTGCCTCCGCTCTCGGAAAGAACTCCCGCAGCATTGTGTACCTGTACACCGTTTTTATCGCCAACTTGTTGCGTCTACGCCAAAACAGATGTTTTTTCCCTATAAGAATACAAGGATTGTCAATATTGGCGGCGCCACTGAAAAACAAAATGCGAAGTTAATCTCCAATTAACTCTCAATAACGATTAGGTAATCTGATAGTTAACTACCTACTTAAAAACTGGGCAGAAGTGTATTACAGTTCAAAACCGAATAGCCAGTTCTAGAGTCCGATGATTTGTTGTAAAATTAAAAAACAATCTTTATTAAAATTGTTTTTATATGGAAATTTACGAACTTTTCGCCCTTTTTATAGATTTTCACTTCATCAATCGTATCTACAACCGAAAAATATTTAGCAGCTATAAACTAAGGCAGTCGGTGGTGCAATGGGTAGTGTGCGCGCCTCTTGTACATGAGATCCTGGGTTGGATCCCTACTCTGACCACCTTAAATTTCTTTCGTCGGCGGTCACCTCGCATAGTGACGGCGACACTATCGAGTATATAGCCATGAAAAAGCTTCTCAAATTACCGTTCGGAATCGGTGTAAAACTGTAGGTCCCAATCAGTGAGTGAAAACTGGAAAGTGCACAGCTCAGTGATTGTGAGAAGTTCTCCCCAGTCCATTCATGGGTTGTAATGGGAAACTATTTATTTTTTTTATAAACTAAGGAAAGTTCAAACTTTGACCGCTTGGCGGGATTATCTTAAGGCCTGTACTAAGTTAATATTTCACGCGAAATTTTACGAAACCCCATATAAACAAATGCATTCGCAATATCTATGAAAATGATGGACCAAAATTGTCAATTGTCATTGATTTAAAAAAAAACAACTTTAAAACACATAAAATATAGTTTTGATCCTTCATTTTTCTCTGTCCAATGATGCTGCGAAAAAATATGTTTAGTACTATTGCACGAAAGAACTGAATGTCAGCCTAGGGCCCACATTTCGCGCGAAACTTACAAAAAAAACTCCACACAAAACAAGTGGATAGAGCACAGCCAAACGTGGACAGATGTTAAGGTGACAGAATCCAAAGTTATAGTCCGTCTTAGCTGAATATTTAAGAGCGTACACATTTGTATATGTACCAAATTTAATTAATGTTTGTAACCTCTACGGCCGACTGTTCCAAGCTTGGTAATATTATTTGTAAGGGGGACATATAAAAATGTGGACGGATGGGAACCAGTTTCAAAAGTGAGGTTTCTTGGCCTAAGAAACCCTAATGTACAAATTTTCGTTAAAATTAGTTCATATTTGTAACCTTTGGATTCGATGGTACCAAGCTTGATTGGGACATTTGTAATGGGGTCATATCAAAATGTGGACCGGTGTGAATTATGTTTAGTCCATTTATTATATATTTTTTATTATATGTGTCATTTATATAATTTTTACACAATTAGTCTTAATTCCTAGATAAAACGTGCCTCACGAACTTTAGAATCCCGCATGGTAGGTAAATTTTTATGGGGATATACAAGGTGGCGCAAAAGTAATGTAATGTTTATTGCTTACCATTTTGTTAGAAATTAAAAAATGAGTTTTGTTCTCACGAAAAGTTTATTAGAAGACGTACAATTTATTACATTACACATAAAAAAATTATTTTTTAATTTAATTAAAAAATTCGAAAATTCAAACAAAATATTAATTGAAAATCCTGTGTTAAAAAATCACATCTCAGCTACCATATTTGTAGGTTGTTTATTGGAAAAATATTATTTTTCAATCGATGCAAAATTTCACACATCTTGTACGTTATTTATCAAAAATATTTTCGTTTTTAGTCGAAATATTTCAGTTTTCCTTTTGTCTTTGATCCGAGGTATTTTTAGAAAGTTTGTTTATTTAAAAAAAAAAATGAAACAGCCGCGGTAGGATTCGAACTCACATCCTGTGGAAGATCGTTTCGATGTTTGGGACACATCGTCGTTTCAGGCAGCGTCTAGCCCATTACGCCACCGACTGCATGTACAAACTTATCTCTAACTGAAGTTACTTGGTTGTTCGTATCGTATTTATCGAAATGACCGAAAATAAAAATAATTTTTTTTTTAATTTAACCAAAACGATTATTAGAAATGGTATACATATTAATGAATTTATTTGTTAACCAGGTTAATTGAGTGTGAATTATGGTATTTTTGAAACCTAAAAAAACTTCGTTAAATATTGGGGTATTTCTTATGAATTTTTTTGTTGGTACCATTTATCGATTTTCATTGCAATATTTGATTAATTTGTCAGTATATCAATAAGAAATGTAATTGAGTGCTGAGATTTTTCACGTACCAATTTTTTTTATAAATTGTACAGTCGTCTTTTTTTCTGTGTAAGTTTAAAAAATGATTTCGGTCAAATGACCACCTCCCGAGTTGATGCACATTTGTGGTAGTTTTACGGCATTTTGCCTTTTTAATCGCAAAACATCTGGCTCCCAATTGGCGATTCCTTCATCAATGTTAACTTTCAACTATTGCAAGGTTTGTGATTTGTTGTGGTAAACGCGAGATTTTAAAAAACCCTAAAGGAAGAAGTCTGGCGCCTTTAGATCTGGCGATCTGGACGACCAGTTCAAATGTCCAAAACGGTCCGGAAATTGGTGTCTCAAAATCTCCATCGCTGCTCGAGCTGTGTGAGCGGTTGGTCCGTCCTGCTGGAACCATCAATTCTCGATACACAATTCAGCAAAAATACTCGTTTAACATCTGCCTTTAACACTCGCCAGTTACGATTACGGTGATTTCATCGGCATCATAAAAAAAATAAGTCACTTTCTCACTGCCAATGCCACACCAAACTGTCACTTTGAGGGGATGCCATGGCTCTTCTTGCATTTCATGTGGGTTCCCTGTGCCCCAGTAATGCATATTTTGTTTGTAAACATAACCACATAAATGGAAATGGACTTCATCGCTCATTATGATTTTGGACATGAAATCATCCTCTTCTTAAAACAAGCCCCCGTAAATCATAGGGTTTCATCATCTATTTGTTTCACGGTATTCATAAGATTTATTTGTTTTAGCCTCTATGACGTTTCACACCCCATATTAAGTTAGTTCAAATGTATACCCCTCTGTTGAAATTAAAGACCGCCTTCTGCATGGCTTCTTTTCTTGGCAAAGGGTCGCCTCTGAACAACCAACAGACAAAAACTCTTTATAAAAGAACACCTACATGAAAGAGATATTACCGAATCATGGATACACTTATTTTTGTCTGCCAGTGTACGTCAAAAGTGGAACGTGGTATTGAAATATCCGTTAATGTTAATAGCTTCCTAGATAATTTATGATCGAATTCTAACAACAATAACAAATAAAAGAGATAAGTATTACTTATATAGTTCATAGTGAGAAATAGGGTGTCTTGCATATAGTCGATATCACAGCGATTGGTTGTTTTTGGCCTTATACCCAGTTTTTAAGTTGGGAGTTAACTACCATTTAATCCTAACTGAAAGATAATTAGGTAGGGTTTTCAAAGATTTGGTGAATGTTAACGAATATTTATAAAATAATAAATATATATTTATAATAGAAAATTGCTAGTCTGTAAGGATGTATTTCCATAGACGTAAATAAATGAAATGAAATGAATTGAATTGAATTGAATTGAATTGAATTGAAATGAAATGAAATGAAATGAAATGAAATGAAATGAAATGAAATGAAATGAAATGAAATGAAATGAAATGAAATGAAATGAAATGAAATGAAATGAAATGAAATGAAATGAAATGCAATGAAATTAAATGAAATGAAATTAATATGGTAACTGAAAGTCCAACAGAAACTTTAATGTTTGTGTTATGAACATACGGGAAGGATTTTCATCACATTAGTTAATGCAAAATTTAAATTATTACAATTTAGGATTTACTTATATAAGTTATTAATTTAAATTATTATAATTATTGTTATTTTTTTTATAAAATCTATGAATTACTGCATAAAAACAATGCAATTACACAATACATTTCAAAAAAATTTAATTTTTTAAACTTATTGAAACACAAGGCATTTTTAATATTCAACTTATTTATTAGCTGAATATTATTTTCAAAAAAGTCGAGCACAAACAAGTCTTCCAATGATAACCAGGGTTCTGTGTATAGCTATTTAGGATCTTGCCAAGATCTTCATCTGCAGATGTGTTTGGTATGATTTTCGGTAAATTTATAAAAATATTTTTGAAAATTTCTTTATACAGGGTGCCTCAGTAAGATTACATTTTCTAAATTTTGTAATTTTTTGTTTGTGCAAGTGGTAACTCTGAAATTAGGCACCTGTCACATATTTTTTTTCCGATTATGAAAAATGAAGCGCTTTCCGAAAGAACAACGCGTTATAATTGTGAAAACTTATTATACATATTTTGAAACTTATGCTGAGACCGCTCGCAAACAGCGAAGAATTTTCAGTCGAGCGAAGAATCTTCAGTTTTCATCTGAATGGTTTCGTGAATACACAAAATTATCGAATTTGGGGCTCAGAAAATCCTCATGCAATCCAAGAGAAGCAAATGCGCCCACGAGTAACTGTCTGGGGCGCATTTTGATCAAGCGGCGTGATTGGACCTTAATTTTTTGAAGATGAGGCCGAAATTACTGTGACTGTGGACGGCATTCGTTGCAGGAACATGACAACGGAGTTCTTGTGGTCTCAACTGGACGGCATGGATCTGGACGAGATGTGGTTTCATCTGCCACACCGCGCATGAAACAATATATTTATTGCAGCAACGATTTCCAGAACAAATTATCTCAAGAATTTTGATGTCAACTGCACTGAAAGAAAAACGCTTCGTCGCATGGATGAAACATTTTCGTTAATGTTTTTACGTTGTTATAGTGAAAAGTGTCGTATATGCGACAATTTGGTAGTCGCTGCAACAAAAAATTTCATACTTGACTTTTTTGATAATTTTTCACTTCGGTGCTTATTTACTTTAAATTTTGTAGAAAAATGGGTTGAAAATTAAAAAAAGTATAGGCATGAGATTTAAACTACTGATATTTAGTTTATCTCTTACTTTTTATGGTTTATATTTATTTATTTATTTTGGAGGTTTGTTAAAATTTTTAGTTGACGAAACAATTTCGTTACTGTAACGAAACTAATTTTTATAAAGGTATAGAGAGAGAATAGGTCGAAAAAATGAGACTTTCACCACAGTAACAATCGATTTGCAGTTGCTGAACACATTTTCATAGCGAAAATGAAACGTTACGTTAGCTCACTTTCGATGACAAAAGTTGTTGGGGTGATGAACATTTTCATCCCTGTGACGATGCTTTTCCGTTCAGTGTGGCCAGCAAGATCATGCGATTTAACGTCGTGCGATTTCTTGCTTTCGTGTTTTGTGAAATATCGGGTTTATGCAAATAAACCAGAAACAATTCCTGAGCTCAAATCCGATATCCAACGCGTCATCGGTGAGATACAGCCACATCTCTGTGAAAAAGTCATGGAAAATTTCATGAAAAATAATGGACCGTCATCAGAGCAGTGGGCCCATTTGGTGGAAATTTTCTTCCATACTCAATCGAAACATGCAGTCTTTACAATCCAATAAAAAAATCACACCTGTCTCGAAAAATGCGTGTTTCTATTTTAAAATGAAAAAGTGCATTCTCAGTGCGACATCCATTACATATGTTCGAAGACTACCAAGTATTAACATTAGGAACACTTTCCACTTGTCCTCGACTTTCTCGTAAATAATTTTCAGCTAATACGAGGGCGGATCAATAAGTCCGTGACTTTTCGAACTTCCCTCGTAGTTATATGAAATGCAATACTGCTGCCATCAAGTACCACCTGTTAATATACTACTGTCACATTTTGAACAAGTTCCGTCATTTACTTTGCGTTTAACAACTGTTCAGAATATACAACCTCAGGCATCTTTTTAAAAATGGAAAAAGTGAATTTCGAGTGCTCATTAAACATTAATTTTTGCGAAAAAACCCCGACTATCAAACCAAGAAATAAATACTACGGGGAATCGGCGCCATCGATTTCAATGGTAAAAAAGTGGTCTATTGACCTTCGTTGTGGTCGCACAAGTACAAATGACGCTGAACATTCTGAGCATACACCCGAAATGTCGAAAAATGGTGTTGGCCGATCGAAGAGTAAAAGTGCGTGAGATTGTTGATGCCATAGGCATTTCATATGGCAGTGTGGTTTCGATTTTAAAAGATCAGTTGGGTTTAAGAAAGCTGTCTGCAAGATGGGTGCCGCGTTTGATCTCAATTGACCATAAACCTACGGGTGCACAGGTGTGTAGTCTCAATGGCAAAATTCCATGAATTCAACTAAGAATTGGTACCTCATCCGCCATATTCTTCGGATTTACCCCCAGTGACTATTTCCTATTTCCAAACCTACAGAAATGGCTCGGAGGAAAGAGATTTAGCTCCAACGCTGAAATTATTGATCAAACAAATGCCTATTTTATGGACCTCGAAAAATCCTACTTTTTGGAAGGAATATAAAAATTGGTGAAACGTTGGAATAATAAACTCGCATTAGGGAGATTTTGAAAATTTCTAAAAACGTCACGAAATTTTCAATGCAAAAGATTCATATGTTTATAATTTTTGGACTTGTTTGGTTAAACCTTTTCGTAAATTACAAAATTAATGAAAACGATTTCACTTAGATCTACATGATTTTCTATTGAAATTCAAACAATAAGGCTGTGTTTTTATTCAATTAAACTTTCCAAATAAAACGAACTCACGACTTTCCAAATAAAACGATCCACTCTTAATACTACGACATGTGGCAACAATAGCTGTAATGGGTGAGAAAAAACTGCAATACGGCAACACGTTTGTAGCCAGTGCCAACAAATACATGGTAGCAACAGATGTTGTTGCAGATGTAAGGAGCAACAACAGGCATTTTATTTTCGTTCATCCCTTTCAGTTGTCAGACTCTACACAAATATCTATAATATATATATAGATATAGATATATATTATATCAACAATACAAGAATACAGAAAAGTATAAAACCAAAATAGATATGATTTTGGCAAGTGAAACGAAAAATTACATGGAAAAAATGTCATCACCTGTTTAAAAGACTATACCTGATAGATAATTCTACTACTATCAATATATATAACATTTACCGCGCGTTGTTGTGAACAATTTAATTCCAACTTTGTTTTCAATCGGAAATAAAAATCTATCCTTCTAATTTAGAGATATAAAACACTGTGTGTAATTTTTTAAGTCATGGAAATATAACCATATACGGACACCACTACGTGATAAAAGACCAAAAAAAATTACAGCAGACAGTTGGCCGAGGCCTTCGGCCACGGACTGTCCCTGCAGGCTGTGTCAGAGACACGGCCATTAAGTTGAACGTAGAATACGCCATCCGATAAGACAGAAAACATATATAACAATAAATTCATTTGCTTATATTATTTATCATTTATTGTTATATATGTTTTCTGTCTTATCGGATGACGTATTCTACGTTAAACTTAATGGCCGTGTCTCTGACACAGCCTGCAGGGACAGTCCGTGGCCGAAGGCCTCGGACAACTGTCTGCTGTAATTTTTATATTTACCAACAGCATTTGATTCAAGTCCGTTTAAAAAAAAAAATATTATGTTCAATTTTTTTAAACTTAATTTAATTTATGTATTTTAATTAATATTTTTATTGAAATAAGTTCTGCGAATGTTGAGAGGGCCGCCCTAATATTAAAAAAGGTTTACCTTATCGAGTCTTCGCATTAGCATTCGAGCGTTGTGTGAAAGCTTTACGCTTTACAATTCAAAATTAATGTTACAACAGCTTTATTGAAGCTTTCGCAAAAAAGCTTTATTACGTTAGCTTACTGTTTGTTTCACTTTTTACTAGATACATGTTGCCAAGCAACATTAGCTTGCTGTTCGTTTCACTTTTTACTAGATACATGTTCCTAAGCAATGTTGAGCAACCAAAAACACTCAACCAAACACCAAACATATGTTTGAGTGTATGTGTTTAAACAATTTTCATTTGAGAAATTAAAATACTAGAAATATATCAACCAATATGAAATGTATATCAAACGAAGGATAACATCTTCATTTACCTACAAAAAAAATTTTAAAAAAATGCATCTAGCCGTTTCCTCAAATTCAATGAAATAAAGATTACAACAATAAAAACCTGACATGACTCCTCATACCGTAAGGTAAGACGTATTCTACGTCAAAAAGACCCGTGTCTCCCAGTTTTGACCAAAGTCATGCACTTTTTTTTATGGGCCCCAAAAAAATTTGGAGCCTCGGTGTCATTTTTGCAAAAAAATTGATCATTTTGTCAGGCTCGTAGTGGTGTCTGTATATAGCTATATTTTTCGTGTTGCACTGTGAAAGTGTACGTAGTCTTCCATTAAATAAAATAATTTTAATAAAAATAAAACGTGTAAGCCATTTTGCAAATTTCTGCTTTTGAGTCTCTCCTTGATAACATTTTCATTCGTAAGAAATGATAACAAAATTTATCCAAGATAAGTTTTTGTTACCATTTCTTGAAATTGAACATGTGGCAACGATGTCATTGCTCAAGTCTGAATTTAAGTGCGAAATTGAACTGCCACTTAATATCGCTTAGCTGCCCCGTACAAATTAAGCTATAATTAACTTTAGCAGGGTAAAAAAACACACTTAATATATATGTAGATTTAGTTATTAACAATATCAACTGAAAATTGAAAATTATATGTATTTGAAATATGAAATAGTACATCAACTGGAATTTGAAATTTGAACTATATAAATTGAAATTTAAAAACATCAATTGAAATTTCAAAGACATCAATTGAAATTTTTGAATTCGTCAGTTGAAATTTAAAATTTTTTAACCGATTTTATGTATTAAAATTTTGCATTAGAATTGATGTCTTTTATATTTTAACGGATGTGGTTTAAATTTCAATTAATGTTGTTTGAAATTCAATTGATGTACATATTTTAAATTTCAAATAGAAATTTTAAATTTCAATTGACATATTTTGAATAGCAAATATAATTTTTAAATTTCAATTGATGTATTTTGAATAGGAAATATAATTTTTAAATTTCAATTGATGTTTGTTAAATTTTAATTGGAAATGCTGTAATAAAACAAAACTTGTTTGGTAATATTTACGGGAGTTTAAGGAAAAGTTAACCCACTTCAATTAGTTTTATACATGACTACAGTTTGAGAGTCCAGATATTTAGTTATAAAACTACTGCTACAAGTTTCAGATTACAAGAAGTCTGTAACAGCTGATATCAAATAGATAAATTTCCAGTCATCCTAACAGACTTACTCAGCCATAAACAAAGTTTGACAATCAAGTGTATAACTTGTTGTGAGTCTGTTAGAGATAATGCAATTCTAATAATTCGTCACACTTCAAATGTTTGTACGAAGAAAATGAAAGGTATTTATTCAACATTTGTTATATTTTTAGTCAAAGTACTCGTGTTTATTAAGCCGTTGTTAGTACTACTGATAACAATTTCAATGGCACTAATAGATACACCATATCATGATACCATACCTGAGCATTTCAAACCCTACTTTGGTATGAATGTTGTTGAAAATATGAGGTGACGTTTGTAATTAAATTAAGTCAATGTAATAGAAATAAAAGGGCCTTTTAGTTTTAAATCTTTTAGTTTAGGAGTTGACCACATTTTGCCGTAGGATAAGTATTTTTTCTGGCAAATAGATAAATCCAGTTTAGTCAACCATTTAAAATTTGAAAAAGAGTAATAACACTGTGAGATAAAATTAGATTTTTTTGCAAAATGATGGGTTTCGTCAACGGATTCTGGTAGAAAGGTCTAAAAAAATATACGTGTATCGGCGTTTTTCCAGATCTTATCAGAATGTTTTTTAAGGGCGGGTCAAAGTTTCCGCCCCTCGGAACTTTCCTGCAACATATCGGCATGCAAAATTGTGTGTTCCTTACTTCTGAGGTAAAAAATATGTTCAGAAGGTTTATAGAAGAGATTCAGATAAACATTTTTGTGGAACAAATTAACCCTCTAACTGTCACATATAACCATAATTTTTACTTTTTTTTTTGAAAACTCGTAAAAAACTGCTCCAAAATGAAGGGGGGTGGTCAAAATGTTCTGTTAGCGCAATGAAAATACGGACACGTTAAACGTAAATGAATTCTTTATTTGAACTGAAGAAATCATCCATGAGAGAGTACAATGTAAGCAGCGAATACCTATACAGTAAAAACAAATTGAATGAAAATAAGCCGTTACATGAGTTATTGAGTAGTTACAACAAATGATATAGAATTTGAGTTGAAATAGATAAGTGTATTCAAGAAAAACGAAACAAAGAGAAGTAATACTTAACATAGTCCACCTCAACAAAAATTCATACGAAACCAAAAATATCAAAAATTATTTACAAATATCAAATTTTAATAAATTGCATATGTAATTATGTTTCACTTTAGGTAAACATTTAGTTAGCAAATCTGCAACATTATCAGTTGTAGACACATACGATATAAAAATTTCATTTGATTTTATTTTTTCTTTAATATAATGAAAACGTATATCGATGTGTTTGCTGCGCTTCAACGTCATCTGGTTATTGGCTAGAAATTGGGCTCCAATGTTGTCACATCGTATTTCTGTGGGCTTCACAATTAGGTGGCCAAACCCCATCTCTTTCAGCAAACCTCTATGGAAGGCAATTTCTTTGGCTCCTTGACACAAAGCAATGTATTCTGCCTCCATCGAGCTTAAGGCCACGACATGTTGCTTCTTGGATTCCCAACTTATTGGTCCACCTGCGAAGAAAAGAAAATTACCACTAAAAGATTTACGATCTATTGGATTAGATCCCCAATCAGCATCGGTGAAACACAATAGGTCTTCTTCGGTTTTATATGACAGCACTAGTTTTGGATGGCTGTTTAGGTATCGTAGCACATGTGTAGCTGCTGTATGGTGTTCTTTGTGAGGATGCGCGTTGAATTGTGACAATTTCGAAACAGTATGTGCAATGTCCGGACGAGATATAGTTGCTAAATACATAAGGCTGCCAATAAGTGATTGATATTGTTTAACATCCTCGCCATTACACTGCTCGTTATCGCATTTTTTAAGCATAGTTCCAGCTGGTAATGGAGTTGTAGTTGTTTTGCAGTTTTGCATATTCCATTCTTCTAGCAACTCTTTGACGAATATGTTTTGATGTATATTTATTTGACTTCTATCACTGTGCCTTTCCACTTCCAGCCCTAGAAAATATGTCACAGGTCCCCTATCGACGGCATCAATATGTTTGTTTAATTGTATTATTATGGCATTCATCAATTTCTTTTCATTACAAACGATCAGCATGTCGTCGACATATAGGGCTATTATGCTCAGCTCGCCTTCTCTTCTTCTTATGTACACACACATATCAGTCAAGCACCGATTGAATCCAATTTCACTTAAAACTTCATTAATTTTCACGTTCCAATCCCTTCCAGCTTGCTTAAGTCCGTATAACGATTTTTTCAATTTGCAAACCTTATCTTTATTCGCAGGATCCACAAATAATTTTGGTTGGTACATGTATAGTTCTTCCTTCAAAGTACCATTTAAATAGGCTGATTTTACATCTACATGATTCACCAACAATTTGAATCGTGCTGAAATGGACAATATTAAGCGAATCGTGCTATGTCTGACGACTGGTGCAAACGTATCAGTGTAATCGACGTTCGGTTTCTGAAAACATCCCAGAGCTACGAGCTTCGCCTTATATTTTTCGATTGAACCATCAATCTTTCGCTTCGTTGTAAAAACCCATTTACTTCCAATTATGTTTTTGTTTTCTGGCTTATCCACCAAATCCCATGTAGCATTCTTCATTATGGTGTCATATTCAGACTTCATCGCCAATTTCCAACAATTTGCGTCCACTCCACTTACGGCTTCACTGACAGTTTGGGGGTCCGCATACATCTCAATGACTTCATTAAGAACTTCAGGAGTCGACTCTCTTAAAAAAAATTTATTTGCTTGCCCCATATCATCATTTTCTGTTCTCATTATTCGAGGTCTTCCTGGTTTACCAGTTCTTAATATTCGCGGTCTTCCTCTCTTTCTCTTTTCACCATAATTGCTATCACATTCACTTTCTTCTTCCAATATTTGAATATCAGCCTCATGAATCTCTTGGTTATGATTGAGTGGAATCGACGATGATGGTAATTCTTCGGTAATTTGCTCTTTTTGAGCTTCTTCAATTTCGACATCCATATCAGACAGTATTTGGGTTGGTGGTGAATATGGAGTCAAATCAATACTTGTTTGGTCTCTTTCGACAGTAAACCAATTATCATCACTCACTTTTTCATTTTCTTTATCACTGGTATTTGAAAACATGTTTTCAAAAAACACAACATCTCTCGATATGACAATTGACTTTCTAATTTTGTCGTACAGTCTGTAGCCTTTTGTTGTTGTTGCATATCCCACGAAAGTTAACACATCCCCTTTTGGCTCCAACTTATTTCTTCCCGGTTTTTTATTCAAGGCCACTGCATTACAACCAAATACCCTGAAATGAGAAACTGTGGGTGTTCTGCCATGCCATTTTTCATATGGTGTAATGTCTCCAAGAACTTTTGTTGGCGAACGATTTCTAATATAAACGGCAGTGTTAACAGCTTCTGTCCAGAGACTTTTGGGAGAATTCGAATCGGTCATCATACATCTCGCCATCTCCATCAACGTCCTATTTACTCTTTCGGCTACGCCGTTTTGTTGAGGTGTATAGCTGGTTGTTGTTTGGTGTACGATGCCACGACTTTTCAAAAAATCATTAAATTCAGTTGACAAGTATTCGCAGCCGTTATCACTCCTCAATATTTTCAGTTTTTGAGCTGTTTGGTTTTCAGCCATATTCAAAAAATTTTTTAAAGACGCCAAAAACTTCAGATTTTCTTTTTAAAAAATATACATTTAGACAACGCGAAAAATCATCGACGAACGTAACGAAATTCCATGAACCGCTTTGTGATGCTATACGCATAGGACCGCACACATCACTATGTATCACTTCCAATGGTCTTTTAGTGCATATTTCATTGTATGATTTGAAAGGTTGCGATGTTATTTTACATTTGCTACAAACTATGCATTTATTTTCAATTTTAACCGTTTGTTGTTTATATTAATACCACGAACCATTTCATTATGCATTAGTTTATCCATATCCCTATAACTTATGTGTCCGTACCGTTTATGCCATAATACCGATTCCGAGTTGTCAACATTTAACATCGCGAATTCACGATTATATTCAAAATTAACTTTGAATATTCCACCGATTAATTTTGCCCGAAAAATTAGTTCTTTTGTTGGTTTATTTACGAAAGCACTGTCGTTAGTAAACCGCACGGAATTTCCATTCTTAATTATTTTGCTCACTGGCAAAAAATTCGATTTCAATTCTGGTACAAATAACACATCGCATAGTGTAATGTCAGCATACTCTGATTTTAAAATTACATTACCTATGCCTTTCGTAGTAACACTCTCTCCAGAAGATAAATATATATGTTGTTGGAGATGTTTTAGTGATGAAAAGAGATGTCTGTTGCGACATATGTGGGAAGAAGCTCCGCTGTCCAAAATCCAAATATCATCGCTCGTTTCTTTTAGATCTTGGTTCGCACATAGAACAACGGGATTATGTGTAGAGTTTCTGCATTCTGATCTGATATGTCCACGTTTTCCGCACGAGTAGCACATCATATTCTTTTTTCTATCACTGTCACTACTTCTTTCGCCATATGCTTGCTTCGGACTGTACTTTTTATACTTTTTATCTGCTCTATTCTTTATAGCTAACACGTGCTCAGTCTGCTGCCTCTCGCCTCGACGCCTATGTTCCTCTAAAATTTTTACTTTCAATTGCTCAAAAGTTGGAAGTCTATCTCTGCTTTCCATCGCGACGATAAAGCTCTCGAAGCTTTCCGGCAAACTACACAGCAGAACAATATTTATAAAATCCTCGGTCATGGAAAAGTCGATTTCTTTTAATGATTCTACTAGGCCACTAAACTCGTTAATCTGCTGAGAGTACGGGATACTTTCTTGTATTTTGAAACGGACCAATTTCTTGAATAAGTTGACCTTACGGGCTGGACTTTTGGCCACGTAAATACTGTTGAGTTTTTCCCACGCTCCCATAGCCGTTCTGCAGTTTTTAATATGTATCAATTCTGATGGTTTCATGCTCAGGGTTATCGTAGCTAGGGCCTTTTCGTCTATGGATCTAAATCGCACTTTATCCTCTGCAGATAATGTTGGTGGACAAACACTTTCGCACACCGACCAGTAATCTAGTGTTATTAAGAGACTCTTCATCTGAATGCTCCAACTAGCATAGTTATCGTTGCTTAGTTTTTCGATTGGAATTGAATTCGACATTTTTACTACTTTAATCAACTTAACAAGTTCTAGACAATTTATTTTCAAACAATTTTCGACACACGAAACTTGAATTATAGCAATTTTTCGATACACGAATCACTAATTATAAAAAACAATTTTTTCGACGCACGAAACTTAAATGTTGACATTCAAAGTTAATTTTCTAATATTTGAGTTTGACGCACAAACTCCTCTTTTTTCTTCACCGCGAGGTTATGTTTCTTATTTAAATTCATATGGCTCTGGGCCCATAACCTTTTGTTAGCGCAATGAAAATACGGACACGTTAAACGTAAATGAATTCTTTATTTGAACTGAAGAAATCATCCATGAGAGAGTACAATGTAAGCAGCGAATATATAGTAAACACAAATTGAATGAAAATAAGCCGTTACATGAGTTATTGAGTAGTTACAACAAATGATATAGAATTTGAGTTGAAATAGATAAGTGTATTCAAGAAAAACGAAACAAAGAGAAGTAATACTTAACATGTTCTACAAAAATGATCGCCTTAAAATTCCATTATATGTGTCCGAACATCCTAAAACACAAATCATAGCCCAAGTGCTAGATAAAACATGAAATATGACAAAATTCCTTATATTATGTGGAATATTTGTGAGCAAAATGACAAAATTCGTTATTAACCCTTAAAAGGCAGTTAGTTTTTGTTTACTTTCTAGCACTTGTCCTAAGATTTGTGTTTTCGAGTGTTCGGACACATATAGTGAAATTTTATGGCGATCATTTTCGTGGAACATTTTGACCACGCCGCCCGTCATTTTCGAGCAGTTTTTTGCGAGTTTTCAAAAAAAAAAAGTAAAAATTATGGTTATACGTGACAGTTAGAGGGTTAATTTGTTTCACAAAAATGTTTATCTGAATCTCTTCTATAAACCTTCCGAACATATTTTGTACCTCAGAAGTAAGGAACACACAATTTTGCATGCCGATATGTTGCAGGAAAGTTCCGAGGGGCCGAAACTTTGACCCGCCCTAAAAAAATTCTGATCAGATCTGGCAAAACGCCGATACACGTATATTTTTTTTAGACCTTTCTACCAGAATCCGTTAACAGAACCCCATCATTTTTTTGGTCTCGCACAGTGTAATCAGCTTGGAACATTTTGGCACAAACACAAAAAGTGCAAACGAGGTTTAAATAATTTCCAAAATTTCAAAAAATTACATTTAATACCTTTGCTGTGGCTCTTGCTCTCATGAAAAATGATAAAAATGCATAGATTTCTGGCAACAACAAATAGAGAATAACTTATTAATTTTCTGCCCCTACCTCGAAACAGTTTGTCGACCTCTGATTTGGGGTATTTTTAGATAGACCCATTGTGATGATTTATTGAGTTTCTTATATTTGCTTTGTTTATTTTTTGATAATAAAACACAAACACAAAAAACACAAACAAACAAAGTTGACGGAAAAACCTAGTTCCTCCTACTTACTTACTTAAATGTGGTTATGTTTTCTGTTCTAGATTCCACGCATAGAGAAACAATGACCATTTTGAAAACTCGAATATATTAAATTACTAAAATATAGTATTCAACACATTTGATAAATTACACCGTAGTGGTTTTTAACCAGCGCAATTCTAAAAAATTTTGATATTTTATCCACATTTGTTTTCGTAAATTTACTTACTATTTCAATTCAAAGTTTATTACAATTATCTAGTCAAATACCAGTACTGTAGCGTAAAATCGTGTGTTTGTCTCCGATTTGTATTAAATATTCATTCCCACTTGAAATCATGCAAAACATTTGAGTCCAAATCACTTAATGAATTAACCAAAAAACTGATTTAGACATTTCGGATTATGCACAAGAAAACAATATGTTTAATTAGGGTGCATAATAATTCGACTCCCGTCAATATCGATTGTCGACATTTAAAAAATTAATTTAAATTATTTCAAATTAGAATGTAACTGTGTGGGTCAGCATTTTTGGTAACCACTTTATAAAGAATTTTAAAGAAAATAATTCGTTAAATCCAAATGAAATCTCAGATAAACTAGCGTCGACTTGGGAATGTGATTGCGGCAAAATAAAATTTTTTGAATCAAACATAGTATAATTTCGTTTGTGGTAAATAACTAAAATCGTTTACGAGAATCGACAAACGTTTACATCAATCATATGTAGTAAACCTAAATCCAATAAAAACGTATGCGAGCAATGAAAACCCGATATTCTAACTTTTCTTTTATTATAGCAGATCCAACCTCATAAAACTTTTGCGAAAAATGTGACAAACTGTTTTTTCCTTTAAAGCAAACAGGTTATGCTTTACTGAGTAGGATTTATTGTGGATGGAGTATATCCTCGTTAATAGAAGTATTTAATTGCATTTTATTAAATACAACTTTATGTTAGTACTTACGCTTTCCCGGAAATGTACCTACAGCCAGACACAGGCACTACACGCAAAGAAAAACTCGTTCCTTCCAAACGAAATCACAGATAACTGAAGTTCCTTTGGGGACTGTAGTTGTTAATCCATACACGTTTGGAGAACCGAAAAACGTTTGCAGTAAATGAGTTATTAGAAATGAGAGCTGAAAAACTCTTTACGATGAACGAAAAACGGTAAACGGTAACTGTTCCTTCGGTTACAGCAACCGAGTTGTAGTTGCTCCATACTAAAACATCGTGTGCGAGAACTGAAAAATGTTTGCAGTAAACGAGTTATGAAAAAAATTTATCGGAAAAAACGTTTGGAGAAACGAAAAACGGTTCCACCAACTGTTCTTTCGGTTACAGCAACCGAATTGTAATTAAAACTTTTATTTTTGGCTTCCATAAGCTCTTTTTTGTTTAAATTTCCGACTTTTATGATTTTGGTTTTACCTATAAAGATTGTTTTGAAAAGTTGGAATTTTTGTACATTTTTCGTCTGTCTCGCCTTGCATTCAGATAACAACTACAACGCGTTAATTGTCCATCCAAGATATGTATATTGACAAGGTTGAAGCATTATGCAGGGTATACACACATCAAGCGGTTTGACCAACAATGTGAATGTATTAGTAAAATATGTTTGACATTGCATATACATACGTCAAACGTGGTACATCAAACACTCATTTTTATGGGAATGTTGAAGTGGAAGCACGTACGGTTTTTTGCCGGCTGCTTCTTCTTTTCGTCTACGTAGTTTGAAATCAGTTAAAAAAATATTTTTCTTTTTATTTTTCTTTATATTTTGTCAGGAGCATTTCATATTGTTGGTTTTTTAAATTCCGATTTGCATACTCTTTTCCTTTTATGTTCCACAACGCCAGTAGAGAACAATAATCTGCGATCAATTCGAAAATAAAGTTTATTTCTTCCATTTTCCGCTCTTCACTTGAGATGTTTACTCGTTACTTTCCACACAAAAATGAGTCATTTTTTAACAAACGGTCAAATTGTGATATACACACATCAAATTTGACGACCCGCTTGAACGAAAATCAAAAATTTTTTATTTTGCTTCAAACGTCACACAGACGTATACGTATGTCGTTTTTCACACACACACTCTCAATGTTGGTCAAACCGCTTGATTTGTGTATACCCTGCATTAGGGTGTGTGATCAATTTTATGTGTAACAGCTAAATCAGAGGTTGTTTTAACCGAATTAGAGGTTGTCGTCGACAAATTGGAGCTTGGCAAAGCCAAATCAGAGGTGTTCACAATCGAATTCAACATAATCAAATTCGAGGTTGTCACACCCGAATTAGAGGTTGTCACAACCATAATAGAGGTTGTCACAATCGAATTAGAGGCTGTAACACCAAAGGTTGTTACAACCGAATTAGAGGCTATCACCGCCTAGGTAGAGATTGTCACAACCGAATTTATAGGTTGTCACAGCCAAATTAGAGGTTGTCACAGCCGAACTTAGAGGGTGTTACAATCGAATGTACTTACTTACAGCTCGTGGTTCTTCTGTCGTTGATAAACGCCGTTTTCTATTATATGACCATATATTTTTCGTAGTATGTTTCTCTCGAAGACTCCCAGTAATGTTTCATCAGCATTCGATATGACCCAGGATTCTACACCATAAAGTAAGACAGAGATTGCATGAGAGTCTGATATAGTTGGATCTTCGTTTCTCTGCGAAATAACACCCGTTTCCAAGCTAAATTCCCCGTTTTATTTGTCGGCTGACGTTATTGCTTCTGTTCCCGCCAGATCCGAGGAAAATAAATTCGTCCACTATCCCGAAATTATAACGGTTATCAAAGTTCACATTTGCATCCAATCAGGTGAATGTTCAGCTTGTCGAAACCACTAATTTTGTCTTGTCCTCGTTTATTGACAACCCTACTTTTGCTGATTCCTTCTTAATTCTAGAAAATATTGCAGTAACTTCTCGTAGATTTCACCCAATGATGTCGACAGCAGCAGAATACGCAAGCAGCATGTGACGTTTGCTGCTGATAGTTTTATTTGTATTGACTGCAGCTTATCTGACCATGATCTCAATTCATGTATTGAAGAGATTGCATGATAAGGTGTCGCCTTACTTGAGACCTCGCCTCGTACTAAATGGTTCGGTGAGATCTTTACCATCCTTTACTGAGTTTTTCAGACCTCGCCTCGTACTAAATTGTTCGGCGAGATCTTTACCAATCTTTAATGAGACTTTCAGTGTCATTCTACAAATGTACGTAAGCTTAGCAGGAATACTAAGCTGCGAAATAGCTTGGTACAAGTTTATCCGTATCGGTAGGTAGGTATCGAAATCCGCCAAAATTCATGTGTTTTCTCATGGCAGCCGTAGTATATGTAACGGTGCTTCTTCCTTGTACAACCATGACCAGTCCATCTCATCTCCTCTATAGCAGTAGTGTCAGCCTTATAATTCTCGAGGACATCTGCAAGTTCGATAGTGGCACCCGCTCCTTATAGTGTTCTACCATTTTAAGTGCATATTCGTAAATCCAGGTCCTTACAACGTTTGCAGGGGTCATCAACAAATTGGCGCGTTTTATGTTTCTTATTCTCGTTTTGTATTTTTATTGTCAATAGAACGGTGGCGGAAGGGAAGCCCGACCCACCATGGTTTTGCATTTTACCTACTACCATGATGAATATGTTTAAGCCGCCCATTATGGATCAGGCGCTGACCAGAATGCAGTGTGTCGAAACTGGATTTTAGATTTTTTAATTTTGATCCGCCGTTGGCCAGTACCGTTGGCTCATCCGCCTTCAAAGGACAAAAGAATATGTCGGCTAGTCCGAAGAGCTTCAATGACAGGATCACCTATTTAACCTGAGACACATCAGTGATCGCATAACCAATCACTCTAGCTCGCTAACGGAGGGTTCCGATAAAGCCAAATCCCGGGACTCTAGGAAGTAGTGAGCTGCTTGGACTGCCCTATGAAGGAATCATTTATGGCCACTCCCAAATGAGTAGCTATCAAAAACTTTCCACCTCCTCGGCCAATTCCATGTCACAACCGAAAAAAACACATTAATAAAAAAAACACATTAATAATTTACTTTCCTGTCTCCTCATAAATATTTACAAAGCGAAGAAATAATGCACTTTATATGAGGTAATCATCCGACTGTTTTTGAAGGCCGGGCCCTCAAAAAAAAATTTGACACCACCGCGGCAGCAACGATTGTACATTCTTTAATTCGTATGTGGTGGGAACCGAATTGGATTAATTACTTCGAATTCAATATTCGGTTGCACCCAACAGAATTCATAACAACTTCGGTTACAATGACCGAATTTTACGTTAATTCGATGTACTACACGTGCGGAAATATTTCGTCGATATTCCGCAGGCATTTCCTTGTATGGAGTTTTGCAAAAGTTCACATGGAATATTGATCCATAGAGAAATAGAAAAGAGCCGCTACGCCGACGACGAGGTAGTAGGTCATTTAATCGAGTTGGAGTTGCTTTTATAATTTACTCTTTGGTTTGACCAATATAGACAGAAATAGTATAAGGGAATGTGTATTTTCGTTTGATGCAAACAACATAAAACATAATTTAGCTGGCATTAGTAGCAATCAAACTTAGATTGCTGGATGGTCTATAATCTGTATGTCTTCTTTGGTCTCTCATTCTACATCATTTCCCTACTACCTTTTCAATCAGCTATGGCATAGAATCCGCCTGGTTGATCTTAGTACGGAGCTTAACTAGAGAGCGAGAGAGTTAGATTCGTGACAGTTAAATGATGGAGAACTTACAAGTTTTTACTTGAAAAATTTTTGTCAGAGAAGAAATAACACTGAAACATACTATACTTCATGTAGATATGTCACGCATGAAATTCTCGTATATATCTGACCTGGTCTAAGGAAACGTACTTTCCGAGAAAACAGCTGTTAAAGATTACGAGTCGCGCTGCGTTCTTTCAAACTTGAAGTGTAATATGAAGCAAAATAAATGGGGTTAGGAGTCTGCAGGTTGATTCTTGAAAAGAGCGTTAAATTTTCTATAAAATTAGTTCAAAAAACAAAAATCAGTTTTTCCGGCCGTAGGTACCTTCCCTTAGACCAGGTTACATATGTTTTAGTTCTAAGGTTAAACACTGCTAAAAATTAAAGTTTTAGGGTACTATTCTAAAAGTCCCGAAGGTGAACGTAAACGCAAAGTCAACGCGAACGCCAAAGTCAGAATATGGTAATTTATATAGCACTTCGCGCTTGCGTTTGTTTACGAAAACTGTCACTGACATTTGTGGCTTATAGAGTTGCCCAACTAAAATAAACAATTATAGATTAAAAAAAGTTATCTTGAGTGAAATGCGCAGAATGAAAAATATTAAAAAATGTACCTCTACTTCAGTAGATCAACATATTTTAAGATTGCTATTATTTATAATACCGCAAATACCAACAATCTTCACATAAAGTGTGTAAAAATACCTACGTAATTTTGGGGTTCAATGTCCAATAAATTTCCCCATCTATATTAAATTAGTTGTCTTTTCAAAAACACGTGCCATTTGGCGGTATGTGTTGAGTGTTATGTATTGGTTCTTTTGTTTGTTATTGTCAAAATCAAATGATGTCTATTATTTTTAAATATAATTACAATAGTTTTGCAACGCATTATTTATTCAACCGTTCCATTTCTAATTTTATTATTGTAAATGAGAATTTCAGTGCGTAAACAATATAATTTAGAATTATTTAAAAAAGAAAAGTTGAGCTCTAACCGTCGAATACTTATAAGCAATGAAATGCAAAATGCTTCCATCTGCCTATCCTCGATCGACATTTTTCTTTAAATTTGTAATTTATTCAACTAACGCGAAGAACTGTTGCGTGTTCAATTTGACAGCTGAAGTGATCAAAAACGTTGCCCTGCGTTTTATAAACTGTCCATTAAATAACGTAACTCAACGCATAATTTAAATAAATTTAAACACATTAATCAATAGTTGTGTCGAAAATAAAATATCATATAATAACTAAAGCATTATAAACATTCAATCCTATTTTTCTCCAATCATACTTTGGTGCACTTAGAACCATGTTGTTCCAAGGTCGCCAAATGTAAACCGTGTGGAATAATTTCCTAAAAACAGATCCCATTTCGCCACAGTGTGGGCTGTACACAAACACATTCTAGTCGAACCCGCTGCCGAATCAAATTTCAAACTTTATGTGCCGCTAAAGCCGCGTATGGAGTTCTTGAGAAATTTTGTCATTTATGTTGTATCTCTAAACTCAAAATACAGAGAGTCACCATTTACCTCTGATTTACCTTGCAAATATTTCATTAATAATTCATCTGTACGGTAAATGAGGACAAGACAAAATTAATGGTTTCAACGAACAGGGCCTCCACGCGATTTAACTAAAGCGTGAACGTTGATAACCGTTATAACTTCGAGGTAGTGGACGAATTTATATACCTCGGCTCTGCCGTGAACAAAAACAAAAATGTCACCCTTGAGATCAAGCGGAGAATTGTGCTTGCTAATAGATGTTATTTTGGGCTAAGCAAGCACTTTAGAGATAAAGCCCTCTCTCGAGTAACAAAAGCCCAGCAGTACCAGACTCTCCTTCAACCTGTCTTGCTTTATGGCGCAGAATCCTGGTTCCTATCGCAAGCAGACGAAACATCTGTAGGTGTCTCCGAGAGAAAAATACTCCGAAAGATGTATGGCCCTATAGTGCCCAACGGCGAGTATCGGCGACACATGAATCATGAGCTGAATGAGCTTTATCCTGACATTGACATAGGTAAGCGGATCAAAATAATGCGATTGCGCTGGCTAGGCCATGTCAGTAGAATAGATGAAGACGAACCAGCACGAAGCGTTTTCGAAACCGAACTTGAAGGAGGACGAAAAATAGGAAGACCAAGACTCCGCTGGAGGGATCAGGTTGACGAATCCCTGTGTACACTTGGTATTGCCAACTGGAGAAATAAAGCAAAAGATCGAACTGGTTGGCGCAATATATACAGGGTGATTCAGGAAGTTCCGGACAAATTTCTCCAGCGTATGCCTTGGTCATTTCATGAAGAAAAGTCCACTAGGACCATATCCGAAAATGCAAGGGTGCGAAATGGCAGCGGGTGCAAAATTTTCGGATTGGTGGTCGGAGGGTAGTAGGGTAAAGTTGCTAACTTCTGAGCCAGTGGCCGGATTTTTTGGGCTTGTTGGAAAGGTCTTTAAGAGGCCTTTCAGAATCAATAAAAAAAAGTAGAAAAAGTCAAAAAAAAAAATTGGCATAACCTCAAGTTGCTCAGCCAGATGGCAGGTAACTTATGTTTTTGGAAGATAGCAATTCCGTTGGAAGATAGCCACACCTCTTACCTTTCAAAATGACCTAAACGAAGCCCAGACCTCTTACCGTTCCAAAGTTATGACCATTTTACTGAAATGCAAAAATGTTTGTTTTTGGAACGGTAAGACCTCTGGGCTTCGTTTAGGTAATTTTTTCTACTTTTTTTTATTGATTCTGAAAGGCCTCTTAAAGACCTTTCCAACAAGCCCAAAAAAATCCGACCGCTGGCTCAGAAGTTAGCAACTTTACCCTCCGACCACCAATCCGAAAATTTTGAACCCGCTGCCATTTCGTACCTTTGCATTTTTGGACATGGTCCTAGTGGACTTTTCTTCAAGAAATGAGCCAAGGAACACACTGGAGAAATTTGTCCGGAACTTCCTGAATCACCCTGTATTATCTTCGTTTTGTAAGGTCCCTTCCCCCCGGGGTTGTCCGAGACCGGATAAGTAATTCATCTTAATTTCATCTTAATTCATTCATCTTAATTCATCCTCCATTCTATTTTTAACGCATGTGGTATTACTTCTTTTTTATCGAAATGTCAAAATTCCCAAACAATTATCAAACAATTGTTTTCGTACGAAATAACTGTGGAGTAACAAACCTGTACTTGATTTTGCCTAAGAAATTTCCGCAAAAGCGAATGAAAAGTGACCGAAATTTTGGATTAAAAAAATGTTCGTTATCTTTTAAACACGTACTTCTTATGGCAACGAAAATTTCACAAAAACTGAATACCGTGCTTAACTTAGTAACCAAGAGGGTTTTACATTTTATATATGATTTTTTTTGACAAAAAAAAGTCACATTATTGACAAGATCACCACACTTATACAGGGTGTCTGGTGGAAAATTTATATTTTTAAATATGATTATTTCAAAAAGTAATAAAGGGTGCGGAGTGAGGGTGGAGCGTTTGGAATTATCGATTGTGCGGATTTGTCCGTCACGATGACGCAGTGGTCGAGTGAGCATAGTGCGTTCGCTGTGGAGACATTTTTGCAAAGTAATGATTCTTACGTAATTGCTCGTCGACAATTTTGTTCAAAGTTCAGTATTCGGCGAATAAGTGATGGATTAATTCGTTCGTGGGCGCAGAGATTCCGCGCAACTGCTTCGGCTATGAATGTCCCACGGACAGGGTCCAGTCGATCTTCAACTACTCCCGAAAACATTGAACTGGTTGAAAGCAGTTTACGTGAAAACCGGCGACTTTCAATACGGAAAAGAGCAGCCTCACTGGGATATCCAAGAGCTATTATTCATGACATTTTAAAAAAGGATCTGAAGTTCCATCCTTTTAAAATTCTAATCGATCAAGAACTGAAAGAAAGTGACTTTGATTTACGCAAAAATTTTTGTGGAACGATGTTGGACCGTTTTCGCACTCTAAATCCCATTTTTTTTGGAGCGACGAGGCTCATTTCCACTTAAACGGCCACGTTAACAAGCAAAACTTCCGTTACTCTTCTTCAAGAACCCGCTTCCCTCGATTGAAATATCAAACACCATTGCATTGCCCCAGGGTAACTGTTTGGTGTGCCTTATCCACGCATGAGATAATTGGAGCATTTTCTTTTTCGAAAATTCTCGAGGCCAGACGACGAATGGCAACAGGGAAAATGATCGACGCAGGATTACGGAATTCGTTTTGCCATACCTGCGAGCTCATCCATTGTACTCTTCACACACGTAGTTTCAATAGGATGCAGCCACTGCACACACAGCCAGAGCTTCGTTGAATTTGCTTCGGGAAAATTTCCCCCAAAAACTGATCAGTCGCTTCAGTGGGACATCCCATGGCCACCATGGGACATCCCATGGCCACCGAGGTCGCCCGATCTAGCTCCCATGGATTTTTTTTAAGGAGCTACCTCAAAGAGAGGGTTTATAATGACAATCCCTAATCTCTTGTGGCTTTAACGGAAAATATTGGTCGAGAAATCAGTTCAATTGAACCAAGTTTACTGCAGCGTGTGGCGCAGAACACAAGACTCCGTTTTGAACAGTGTGTTCAACTCGACGGAAGACATCTGGATTACATACTCTTTAAAAAATAAAATCCGCATTTTCGTTCTATCGTTCAATGCTCTTAGTAAAACTTTGTGTTAATTATTATGTTTTTTATTTAAGTTTGAAAATATAAATCTGCTACCAGACAACTGGTTGAGACAAAAGAGAAGGACACAATGGTTGCAAAGATTAACTTGTTGGTTTTAACTTAAAAAAATTAATTAAAAATACATGTATGTAATACTTACAATAAGACTAAATACAATATACAATAAAGCGTTTTATTTCGATGGGAATCATTTAGTTATTTTAGATCCCAGTGGGCATGAGACACCAAAACGCGAAACAAATCCACAAATATTAAATTAAATTTTCCTAATTTTTACTTTTTTCTTTCAGTGTCTTATGCATACACTGCAATTACAATGAAGTACATTGGGCATACGTCACTTGCGCTATTCCATCCATATTTACGTATGACGTATGGTTCATTGACGACAGCCACAACAATAATATCCGACAGAATAAAACCAACGAGCGACAGACACAACAGCAACAAATTTTCAAAAAACAAAAAAAAAGCAGAGCAAAACAAAGCAAAAACAATATGGATAATATGTTTATTTTCAAACTTTGTGGTCATTAACTTTTTTGCTGTTTAGTCTTTTTTATTGTTGTTGTTGTTATAGTTGTTAGTTTGTGTCATACATTTCTCCACCGAGTTACCACCACTAGGGTGGGTCCACTGCCCGTTGTGGCATTCGCCGTGAAAAATTGACTCATACGCTCTTCAATTTGTTATTGTTGCACTGTCGTCCAAATTGGTATTGCTTTTGTGTTGTGTCTGATACGCTACGGAACAATGATGGTATTATTAGTGCGTCAATAATGTTGAACCACAGCTCAAAGAGACGCTTTTCTCAACTTTCAAGTGTTGTGCACAAAGTCAATTGCTTTATATTCGGGCCTTTAACAAACTGCTTTATACAAAATGAATGAATGAGTAATGATCAAGTGTGGGTAAGTGTAAAAAAAACCGACTAGCCGAATATTCTGCACAAACGTAATTTTCGAACAATCTCCAAATATGATAATCTTGTTCAAATTTAAATATTGCTTTTAAATTAAAAAACATTCGGGGGAAAACAATTCTTTACACTCAAACGAAATTTCAGATACACGAAGTTCGTTTGTGCTGCTCTGGTTACTAAGAAAGACTCAACTCAAAAATATTTAAAAAAAAAACATTTTTTTAATGGTCAAGTAGTTGGAAATTGCGGTAAAACTACATAAATGTTATTAATTTTATTATAAAAAACAACGGGTTTTCTTATTACAAATGAAGCTCCGAGCAGAATTCAGAAATCTGCTTCTTCTGAAAAATTTAGGGGCTTGAGTCCTTCTTGATAAGCACGGCGGTGTGGAATATGATTGCGGCAAGCGAACTTTTGTGGAATCAATCATCTTATTTCAATTGATAAGCTTGTAGTCAGCTAGCTTGTGATTAACTGAAACTTATGCAGAGTGAGTGAGTACTAACTCACTCTGATGACATCACATGTAAAAACTGAATAGGATTTAACAAGGAAAATGAGTTAGCTTTTGAGTCAGTAAAACTGTAATATAAAAATTAAAAAAACATGTTTTTAATACTTTTTTATGGAGCTAAAATTATAAAAATTTTAATATTTCAGTCTTCGGAAATTAAAAATATAGAAAAATATGCATATTAATATTTTAAATTTTTATTTTGACTTTCTCGAACTGACACGTGTCTCCTGAAACCGCGAGATGGACTGAAAGAAATAAACGAAAACGTGTCTATATTCACAGTTATGTTGATTTTTATTATCTTCTCTTCTCTCGTTCTTTGAATTTTATTACTATGGCTTAATGTTTACTTACATCTGCATCAGCTTTGAGTGAGCAAAAAGCTAATTCATTACTTATCGAGAAGAAGTCCGATTGTTGGAAAAAACAATTGACTAAAGTCTGCATAACTTTTGAGTTAGCTAGAAGTCAGTTGTAAATAAGTTAGCAAAAAGTTAACTTGATTTTGACTGAGCTCATAAAAGGCCGATAGGGGAATTGCTTGTTTTTTGAGACTGTGTAGTACAAGTATATGTGTGTCTGAATAAACTTGTTTTCTCTCAAAGAAACCGAAAAGCAATTTGAGTACGAGTATAACGGGTTGTCCAAACACAGCTATCTTTTTAAATGTTATGTCATTTTGACACTAATAGGATTTTTCAGTCCGAAATGGTATCCCAATACATCTCATGAAGAGAGTGGGTAGAGCTTCTCACAACGGGTAAGCGGTACGCTTTTTATTTTTACACTCACTGGTTTGAACCTACAATTTTATACCGGTTCCGAACGGAATTTTTGGAAGCTTTTTCATGGTTAAATACTTGATAGTGTCATCGTGACTAAGCGAGATGACTGCCTTCGAAAAAAATGTAAGGCGATCACGGATTGAACAAACGTTTTCATGTACAAGAGCCGCGCGCGCACTATCTTTGTATCACCGACGCACAGTGTCGTGTATTCATATAAACGGCGGCCAAAAATAGAAGGAGTTATCGTAGGAGAATGAAAATTGGTACACATTAGTATTATAAGTAGGAAAGCAAAAAAACCAAGTTTTGCGAAAATCGGCCCAAGGACTCGCCCACCTTCCTTCCATATATCCTGAAATGAAAAAAACTTATATTTTCCAAAATTGTTGTTGGAATTGAACCAAAGTTGGCTTGATTTGTCTTTGATATATTACTGATAACTGTAGTGAGTTATATGAAATTATCTCAAAGGACACGCCCAACTCCCATATATCCTGAAATGAAAAATTGTTGTTGGAATTGAACCAAAGTTGGCTTGATTTGTCCTTTATGTATTTTTGATTAGTATATTTTATTTCATTTAATTATCTTACAAAACACGTCTACATCCCATATCTCCTCGATACCAAATAAGAAAATCATTTTCTATATATATTATAAATATATTTTTGTTTTCATTTGCCAATTACTATTATAAAATGGATGTATGTATGTATGTTACGAATGGACTCGAAAATGGCTGGACCGATTTTGATGAAATTTTCAGACAATATTCAGAATCATCTAGCGGGTGATATAGGCTATACAGGCAGGGTGAAAGTGGACTGCTTTTCTAATAGACAGTTTGTTATGAAAATTTCACAATGTGGTACTGACGACCTCCTGATACTCCTTGGCTATACTTGGTTGTGATTGGATAAAGGGGCGTGGCACCGCCCATACAACTTGAAACTTAAAATGACCATATCTCATGAACTGTCTGAGATATGACGATGAGATTTGGTATATATGTTGTTGGAGCAGTATGAATTACAGCCAGGGTGGAAGAGGGCAGTGCCACGTTCCCTTTGAAAGAAACCGATATAACAGCCATAACTATAGTGTGAAACGTATTGGAACAACAAATTTTGTTCACCCTTTGGCATTAAAAAAAACTTTGTAGACAAAATGCAGTTTGCCGGGTCCAGCTAGTATTTAGTAAGAGAGAGGAAACAGATATTTTTCAAATTCATTATTATTCATTAACAAACTATTAAGGAAATGATTAAATAAATAAAACTAAATATTTTTCCTTATTCACTATAGCTGTCATAATTAGTATCACTCGATTCGTACTGACTTAAAAAATGTTCTGTCATTGTAGTTTCAGAACAGTCCTCAGTATTGGATTCACTTTGGATAAGAAATTTTTTTATTTCATTATAATTCTTAACCTTCATATTATTTGATTTTCTATGAATAGTAATATTTGGTTCAGACTGCAAAATCATTCTTTCAATTAAATCCTTATTGGTTGACTCGCGACTATTTTTTCTGGTACGATTTAATCGGGTCTTTGTAAAAACTTTATGAGTTGCTTCTATAGCGTCCTCCGACATAATTCCAACAGGTATTTTTGAATGTTTTATGAATTCTACACCATGAACAAGAATTTTATGAACTGTGGCTGGCATGTAATACCAAGCATAATTTTCAATGTACAAATACCATGTATCTCTTAGAAGCTGATCAAAAATGTTGACATTGATTTCGTCACCACTAGAAAGTGTTTTGAAAATATATGAAAAATGTCGAATAAGGGTGAGATCAACTTCGGTTATTTTGGAAGACATTTCAATATTGTTAAAAAATCGTCTTGCTGTATTACCATTACCAGCGATTCGAGCAATCATCAAAGAATGTCGAAGGTCTACCTCTGCGGCTGGTGCTTGGTTCCTAAAATAACACAATCATTTAGAAACATAGAAATTATGTTCCATATAATGTACTTACAAAAGATAAACACTCATCACTTACAACAAAAGGTGAATTTAGCCACGATCCGAACTTTTCTTCAAACCTCTCTCTCTCATGTAGTGACACCTTTGCCAATTAGTTTTTATTTTGAATAATATAAATTGAATTACTTTAATCATCTACTCATTTAGTTTTACCTTTAACTCTTCTTCTAAACACGCAATTACTTCTCCCTGGGCAGCACTTTGAGTACGATGCCTAACACAAATATTAAAAAATTTACCGAAATGATTTTGCAGAATTGAAAGATATTACCGAATTAAATTTGCGTAATTTTTATCATTTTCATATATCGTTATTTTCTTTACTACAACTATTAGCTTTGAATACTCATAACTTTTTGGAAATATAACATTTTTTAAAAATTCTTTTTGATTTGACATAAATGAAGTGTTGTTTGTACTACGACATCATCCTTTTTAAAAACTAGTACAGTGATATTTTTCATTTTTGGCCGCCCTCACGACACAGTGCGACGGCACCCATACACAGTGGATAATATTGCACAAGCTTGTTCATGTAGAGACGCGCAGCGGTTGCGGATCATTCTTGAAGTCAGGAATAAAGTATGTGTGTGAAGATAAATTCCGAATTTAACTATCCAAGTCACAAACCACTTCGTTTACAGAATTCTGTTGTTGAGTTAGCAGATCAATGTTAATGTATTAAATACGATGAGTAGGTGTAAAATCCCGATTTTTTGACGATCTGTGACCAAAGAGGCAGCGAAATTTATAAAATAGAAAGAAAACAGTTTGAGGTTGATATATTTGTAAAAACTAAGGCCAAAAACTTTCGAGATGCACTTAGGGCGTCAATAAACAAATGATATTTCTTTCTAAACATATAGCTGATATACATAAATATAAGGGCCGACATTAACTTGCCATATTTAATAACACTATTACTCAAAACACCTTTAGTGAAATAAATTATCCACTTTCTGTTTTTAATAACATTTTCGTCCACTGTGTCCAAACGAAGAAAACCTCGTCAGTGTGACTTATGTCCAGACGTAGCCCTTGGTAAGTAGATCTAAACTGGCTACTAATTTTCAGAATAGGCACCTTCGGAATACGAAATTTTTCAATTTCAAATATTTTCTTATTTTAACATTTTCGTCCACTGTGTCCAAACGAAGAAAACCTCGTCAATGAAGCTTATGCCCAAAGGTCCTCTTTGGTTAGTGGGTTTAAATTGGCTAATCATTTTCAGGATAGGCACCTTCGGAATATGAAATTTTTCAATTTCAAAATTTTCCCATATTTCAATTTGATAATTTTCACATTCCGAAGGTGTCTATCCTGAAAATGATTAGCCAGTTTAAATCCACTAACCAAGGGCTACGTCTTTCATAAACCCCATTTATTTTATAAATTTCGCTGCCTTTGTGGCACAGATCATCCAAAAATCGGGATTTTATACCTACTCATCGTATTTAATACATTAACATTGATCTGCTAACTCAACAACAGAATTATGTAAACGAAGTGGTTTGTGTCTTGGATAGTTAAATTCGGAATTTATTTTCACACACATGAATAAAGTGTGCAGAGATTTAGTAGCAGCCTGATTGTCAGAGTACTTATAGATATCACTGTTGTAGATTTAGACATGAAATTTTTATATCAGCATTCTAGTCAATTGTATCGGTTAGAGGCAAGCCTATTGAGTTGATCGGTACCCCTAACATGTCTGTATTATGTCAAATTTTGAAAAAATCGATTTTTACCAATTCTCAAATTTTCCTGTACACAAACAAAGATTTTTTCACTTTTTTCTGCATAATTCAAGGGACACAAAATTTTTCACTTCCAGTATTATGCAAAATTCTAGTCATGGTAAAGCTGAACAACTTTTTTGAACATATTAATATAATCTGAACGTGTCTAGTCACCCCAAATAGCTCATAAAGACCACTTTGTATCTTAAAACTGGTCATTAATATTACTCGAGAACCACGTGTCCAATTTTGTCCGAATAAATTTAGAAACATGTAGAATTACAATACCTTTAATCTATTCCTATAATATTTTTCAATGTAATCACAGTTTCGCAGTTATAAAAAAAAGGAATGGGAAAATAATATTTTTTTGCTATAAAAAATTCTAATTTTTTATTATTAAAAAAACATGTAATATAAGAAATACGCAAAAAGTATAAAGTCTTTTTAGTTCTTAAATTATTTAAGGGCGCGATTCGCTCTTATTCACAATTTAGTGAAGGTATCTCATTTTATCAAGAATTGTGATTTTTTGTTTGGATTGCATATGTTGAGTAATATCCGAGGTTGCCACAACCGAATTTAGAGGTTATCCTGACAGGACTAGTTGTTCTTTCAACAGAATAGAGGCTGTCCCAACCGCACTAGAGATTGTATCAACCATACTAGAGGTTGCCACAAGAGGTTAATCAATTCAGTTCCATTAGAGGTTGTTGTCGCAACCGAACTGGATGTTTTCACAACCGAATTAGCCAAAGTTAGTGGTTGTCACAACCTCATCAATTTCTTTATAACAATCAGAATGAATTTATTGATATTTTTTGAATGTTTTATGGATAATTTAATTTCTATATTCTCATGAATAATTACAAAACGAAGATCTTGTGAGCTTTATATGGGCAAACAAATTCAAATTACATTTCATTCCTGATTTCAATTTTGAAGTCGCAGCTCCTATAACGGTGTGTTGTGTCTGTCGATTTACCTGTGGGTCAAGTATCAGCTTACCCCAATGTCTTCGAATATCGTGAGAACTGATGGCATCTGCTTTTTCTGTACGCTGACAAATGTGGTTATTATCTGCAAAATAAAACGTTTTAAAGCAAAATCCCGAATTACAGTATTTGTAGTTCCCTTTCTTAATAAACACAAAAAATCGTATTAAAAACGCGACAGCAACCGTTCTAAGTTCCTTTGGTATGTCAACACAATAAATGTTTTTTGAATTTCAATTATTTTGTCATAACCGGATTGAAAACTAGGGACCTCATTTTTCGCAGAGACGGTTGGTGGAACCATATCGATTGCAAATTCGGTTGCTGCAATCGAATTGATTCTACAAATCGAATTGATTGTAAATTCTAAAATGTGTTGCTTTACGTTTGCATATCGGTGGGAAATATTGCACACTCCAATCTGACATCGAATTTTGTCGAAAAATCATCGTTTTTGCATCTGCAACTCGACGGGTATTGAAAAACCCGAATGTCATGGTCGAGAATCCAATGCATACACAAAGAGGGACAGTTTGGTGTGGGGTTTGGAGCGTTGGCATCATTGGCCCATTTTTTCGCAAATGCAGATAGAAACGCCATGATTAGGGACTTTTTATGGGTTGAAATGGAAGATATGACCTTAAATAATCTTTCATTTTAGCAGAAAGGCGCACTCTGTTATACAGCTCGTAAAACAATCAATATTTTGTACACTAAGTTCGGTAAGCGTGTTATCAGCCGTCATAGTGATGTCAATTGACCGCCTCGGAGCTGCGATTTGACACCTTTCGACTTTTTTCTTGTGGGGTGCCGATAAAAACCGATGCTATGCATATAATTCACAAACGATCGACACCCTTAAAACTAATAATGTCCAAACCATGCGAGAGATAGCACCAGAAACTGGCAACAAAGTCTTAAAAAATTGGACTGACAGGATGAGCTACTGCGAAGCCAGTCGCGGCAACCACATGAATGAAATGGTGTTCCATTAATAATGGGAATATTTGTTATTTCCAATAAAGCCATAATAAACCAAAAGAAATTAAGTTCAGTTCATTGTATTCATTTTATAAATAAATTTTTGTATTTTGGTGCACCCTGTATACGTTTATATGTTTATATTAATAAACAGCTTTCCTTATTTACCGCAAATGAAGGTTATAAAAATTTTATGGTAACTGAAAGTTCGTTTGCTTTTACGACAATTGTCATTTATTTTGCTGCAAGTTCATCAACTTTTGCGGGAAACCATGAGGCTACGCAGAAAATGAAATATTTTTGAGGCAAAAGAAATATGCGGAAAACGAGATTTAAGCCGTTTCTTCTTTACGTCTAACGTTTAATTTTAACTATGATTTGCAGACATAATTGCGTTTATTGAATTTGAATATGAATTTTTATTTAAAACGTACAGTGACGAGCAAAATTGTAACAGGTTCCCCATAATGGAGAATTAAAAAAGTCTCTCTTAGAACTAAATCATGGTTTTGCAATTTAACTTTGTTGATATGGACTCTTTCATAATGAAAACTTAAACATACAACAATTATGCATACATATATGTTGAAACCAGTGAAAAGACTGGGTATTAAGACTGCAGAGAGGAAAGAGAAACAATTTTTATCACAAAATAATATAAAGATTCGTAACTAACTCGCCAAAGTCTACAACAACTGGACTGTGGCTGACTGGAAGA
Source organism: Phaonia tiefii (assembly GCA_963931995.1). Classification (NCBI taxonomy): domain Eukaryota; kingdom Metazoa; phylum Arthropoda; class Insecta; order Diptera; family Muscidae; genus Phaonia; species Phaonia tiefii. Next base: position 76,358,124 of record OZ008369.1, read on the forward strand.
ATGTAAAATATTAAATTCGACACGTTTTAAATAATAAAAAAATTAATGATTGTTCAAACTCACGGGCGATGTGTTAACACCTTTTTGTTATACGGTACCTGTTCGATTTCTATGAACACATTAGTAAATGTTACATTGGGAAATAAAAAAAGAATAGTTTTTGTGCTGAAGGCTCGTTTGCTATTGCTCTTTCTTTGTCCTTACATCTGCTTTAGCATTAGATGTATTATTGTTAAAATAAATAAAGTTTTTGTTTTGTCATAACCAGAGCGACGACAATAAGTATTGAATAGTATAGAGAACTTATTGCACTCTTTTTCCGCTCTCATGTAGAGAGTGTGAGTAAAAGAGCATAAACGAGTCTTATTCTCTCTATAGAATATTTCACTATAAATGCACCATTTCGACAATGTTATTACATAAAACAATACAAAAAGCATAAATGTTTCAAAAGGCATCAGTGTTTCAAATCAAAATTTTGAATGAAACAAGTTATGACCAAAAGAGAGTAATACGTTGTGAATCATTCGCCAGATGTCGGCAGTGCTTTTGAGTCATACAATTCGTTCCAAGAGTTCTCTATTCTATTCAGTACACTTTGGCAACGATGACCAACTTGTTTGTTGTCTGCCGCTACATCAATACCATCATACTTATTTCCAGGCAGAGACTATTTTTGTACAACAACCACGTATGTTATGCTAACGCTGTGTGTTGTTTGCATGTGTTCACTTTAATAGATTGCCCTACCATCAAAAATCCAATTACGCTTTGTGTTAAACATTATATGGTCTGATGAGACTAAAACCAATTGATTACAGTGCGATAACCGTACTTGGGACGGGACCAAAAATCGAAATACTACTACCCTGATTGCAATAATCCAAACCATGAAGCATGGTGGCGGATCCATAATGGTATGGGTATGTATTACGAAGAATCCTCTAGTTGAAATGTAAGGTATTATGAAAAAATATCAATATCTTTCAATTCTGCAAAATCATTTACCAGGTGCTATAGATAAACAGGTCTTGCCAATGTAAGAGTGATTTTCAGCACGACAACGACCCAAAATATTCGTTCAAAATCATTAAAAACTGGTTAAACAGTCAACAATTTACAACTATGAGCCAGCGCAGTCTATGACTACGAAATGGCCAGCGCAGTCACTTAAACCCGATCAAAAACTTTTGGAGTTTCATAAAATCTCAGCCCGCCAAGTACCCAGATGCTCTAAAAGGCGTAAACGATCTGTGTGATAGAGTAAAAGAAACTTTGTAACTGCATGACCCACGATATATGTACAACCTCTTAAAAAATATTGAATCAGAAAACAAATAAATGAACATAAATCCAGAGTGCAAAATTGTATCATATGTATAACTTTACAATATTTACCTTTCACTTTGTATATATCAACATAGAATTAATTACAACTGTTTTCGTTTCGTTTTAGCAAGTACTAGATAATAAGCAAAAACTAACTGCTTTCTAAGGGTTAAAAATGAATTTTGTCATTTTGCTGTTTCCATTAAAAATAGTCCACATAATATAATGAATTTTGTCATATTTCATCTTTTATCTAGCACTTGGGCTAGGATTTGTGTTTTGGAGTGTTCGGACACAGACAGTGAAATTTTATGGCGACAATTTTTGTAGAACATTTTGACGACGCCATTTTGATCATGTTGGAGCAGCTTTTTGCTAGTTTTCAAAAAAAAGTAAAAATAATGGTTTTGCGTAACAGTTAGAGGGTTAATTTGTTCCACACAAATGTTTATCTGAATCTCTTCTATAAACCTTCTGAACATATTTTGTACCTCAGAAGTAAGGAACACACAATTTTGCATGCCGATATGTTTCAGGAAAGTTCCGAGGGGCGGAAACTTTGACCCGCCCAAAACAAAAATTCTGATCAGATCTGGCAAAACGCCGATACACGTATATTTTTTTTTTAGACCTTTCTACCAGAATCCGTTGACAGAATCCCAACATTTTGAAAAAAATCAAATGTTGTCTCACATTGTAATTAAACTATTGTACGAAACTGATTTATAAATACTTTGACCCGCCCAAAACAAAAATTCTGATCAGATCTGGCAAAACGCCGATACACGTATATTTTTTTTTTTTAGACCTTTCTACCAGAATCCGTTGACAGAATCCCAACATTTTGAAAAAAATCAAATGTTGTCTCACATTGTAATTAAACTATTGTACGACTATTGTACGAAACTGATTTATAAATACGTTTCGTAACAATTCTAAGAAAGTTTTAATGATTAATTTTTAATGATGAATGTATAGAAAATTAGAAATTAGAATAGTTTAAAAATGTTGTCAACTCCACAAATCAAAATTAGAAGAAACTTGAATACGAAGAATGGGACTTGAAAAGAAAAAGTTGAAGCTACAGCATTTGGTTAAGAAAAAAATCTTTTAAGGGTCAAGTAGAGCACACCCACAAAATTTCAGAAAAAAACAATTAACCAATTAACAAGGTATTGCTAAAATACAAGGACACTTCAATATGACAAGATTAAAATGTTTTAGATGCAATAGCATTGAAATCTCTTAATTGTTGAAATATTAGCGCAGTGTTAGCTCAATTAGCATCTGAGTAGCTTAAATCTCTGTAATTTTTAAATGAATTTTTAATAATGAACGAATTGTTTAATTGTGAGCCATAAATTATATCTCATATGTGTTTTAGAATTTAAGTTCATATTTCTCCCGTTTGAATTTTAAATTTTGATTTCGTTATAAAGATTGGTTATATTTTACATTATTACAATACGTATAACTAAAACATTAAATAAAGTACCAAATTTTTAGTTGGAATTAATAAATTTGTCTAATTTGACTGTTGATTATTAAATTTGTCTGACTATAAGCGGCGTTTTTTTTGTAACGCTTTTTTCGTAACACGTTAACTCATACAAAATGAAGACCTGCACGTTAACATGTACAATTTTAGAAGTTGAGAATAACCCCGATAAAAGTGTTACCAAGTTCGACTTTCTTGTATGGAAAACATAAAATATGTCATTCTATTTCTTATATTTCCACGACGTTTCGAAAATTAAAGCAAAACTCAGAGGAAGTAAAGTGACTCTGTCTACTTGCTGCACATTATGTAATTTTTTGAAACACGTTTTGTACTGTTTGGTACACATTCGAGGACCTTTATGTACTTTTTTTGGTATAGTTTACGCACCAATCACTACAGTTAAAGTAATTTCTACTTGTTACGTACATTTGGTACATTTTGTGTAATTTTTGTAAATTTTTGACTATAGTGATGTACTTTCTGGTGGAGTTCATGCACTTTAGAGAACTTGCTATGTACTTTGTGGTAAATTTTATGTACTTTTAGGTACATATAAATGTATGTAATTTCTGGTACATTTTATGCACTCTGCATCTGCATCTGCACCACCGGTGGTTAGAATAGTGCAGCATTGATCCACTGTTATCTGTTTCGTGAACAGCTCTTCACAATAATGCATGTCTTCTGGCTCTTCTACAACTTCTTCATTTGAGTTTGAATCGGACGAAACAGTTTCAGCATTTTTATGCAAAATCCAGTTATTTTTTGAGATATAACGCATGCATTATTGTTTTATATTACTATATTTTGTTTAAACAAATAAAGCACGTATAAAATAAAGTTATTTTGCTGTCTCGTGTGACAGTAATTCCGGTGTTTTCGTTACATCCAAAAGTATCCGAATAAGTATCATGTGTTTTTCCAAAAGTATATTTCATACTTTATGTAATTTTATTTAAATATGGTTGGAATTTCTATAGTTAGATCGAATAACATCATCAGAAAACTGCTCGTGTATTGAAATATTCAACGAATAGAGTAAAAGAGCGAGCAGAGAAACGTCACGCTTCACTCGATTTCTTTGTTGGCATTCCACTCCATGAGTAAATTTTGTTCTCTATACAATAGTTGCTTTATGGTTTTTTATCACATGGTTGAGTGAAATGGTAGCAAATTGTGTTGTAAACATACAACAGATTATCAGCGGTTTCGTTGTTTGAGTGGCCCGTGTTTCAAGTCGATATAAGTCGATTCATTTGAGTCTTGGATCAAGATTTTAAGTTTTCAAACTTTCTTAGACCTATAAATGGCAGTTAGGAAATGCAGACGTGAAATTAAAACCGGTGACTTATTTTTAGAGGTAGGATTTATTTGGGGCTATAAAAATAAACATTTTGGCAAGATATCGAACTGAGCTCGATTTGTTATTGGTTTAGTATTGGTTACATGGTATTGGTTTAGTTGAGGTCGCAAACAGTTTTGCTTAAATTGCTTTAACATTTTTGGGAACAAAATTTCAAATCTGATAGCTTTCAGCAATTCGAAATATAAGTATAGTCGTACGATATTAGCGATCGCTGTATTAAACGATCAATGTGAAACACCGTTTTCCTCTATAGTATTTAGATTCATTAACCCTAGTAAGAGATTGTATGGTGGTCAGTGTAGCCAATATTCTATAATTAAAACCCTTTACAAATCTTATAAACAGCAATTTAATTAAACGATGTCACATCATATGAGAGATACATTCAGTTAATGATAGACAGTTTCAATCGATTGAAACCGTTCCAAGCTCAGCTATTGATATGTGAATGGACTTTCCCATTAGTGATGAGATATCTCGTTAATATAGTACTAATCCTACTGTCTGGATTAATAATGTATATTATTGTTCTACTGTATACTTTTTCTTTATTATTTTTGGTACGCTACACCTGGTGTTATGCATAAGGGAGTCACATGTGTGTATTATTGAGAGGTTATTTTACGTTTTGGTATTCTCTATAACAGAGCTGTGATATTGTGGGTAGGTGCTTAATATTGTATGAAGTATATTTATTATACCAATCACCGGCTTAGTTCAGTACTATATATGTATGTCATCTGTCATACGTCGTTACACTTGATAATTGGTGAATTCCAGATATTTTCATTGTACCCTCTGCTCAAATTTTATAAAAGCCTATAAAACAAAGATATGTAAATCAATGGACAGTAATTGACAGCAAAAAGGCTTTCGATTATGCTGCGTATTTGATAGTGGCCGTCGGTGGTGCAACGGTTGGTGGGCGCGGCTGTTGTGCGAGAGAACGTGAGCACGATCCCTGCTCTGACCACATTACACTTCTTTCGACTGCGGCCACCTCGCTTAGTGACGGCGACACTATCGAGTAGTAAGCCATGAAATAGCTTCTAAAGAAACCGTTATGTACCGGTGTAAAACTGTAGGTCCAAACACCAGTGAGTGAAAACTGGAAAGCGCACAGCTCAGTGATTGTGAGAAGCTCTCCCCTATCCCTTCATGGAATGTAACGAGAAAATACTTATTTTTAATTTACATTTACATTACATCCCATAAAACGATTGGGAAAATCTTCTTACAGTGCTATAGTGTTGGTAAAATACCTGTTTGACAAAATGCTGGCTAAAACAACAAACATATGTTTGCTGAAGCTTTTCATTGCTAAAACATTGAACATATGTTTACGGCCTTATTCATAAAAAGTTATGAGAGGTTTGAGAGATAGTTTATGATAAAAAAAACGTCTCTCAAACCTCTCGCAACTTTTTATGAATACGGCGGATGGTGTTTCGTAACACATTTGTTTGATTGTGACTAGAGTATTTAAATACTCGACTTTTTCAGAAACCGGGTTTCGAGTTATCCGAAAATCTAACTGCCTTATTCATAAAAACCATTAATGGAGCTCTAAAACATTCATCAGTTATTGAAAGCTTTAAGATTTGGTGAAGGTTTTATTAGAACCGTATTCATAATGAGTAGTTTAACTAGGGATGACAGATAATTGACTGACAACCCTGTTTTATGTATTCTCACAGTGTTTGTGATGTAAAACCAAGATGAACAATAACCGATAGACCGAATTAAATTTTTTTTATTTAAATGCGTCAATGCATTTTTGAAAATTTTAAACATTAATGGAAAGAACTATTCAATAAAAATATCAATTAATATTTGCTATATTCATAAACTTGGAAGAAGTGTCAAAAAATCATATCGAATTGGATTTCAGTTTTGGGTAGTCGAATTTAAAACCGGATAATAGGTTGTAGTTTCAATGTTTTGATTTTATATACATCACTATGTAAACAAAAGTTAATTTTGGTTAAAAATGATAAAAATTGAAACGAAACTATTAGGTTGCCGAAGCCCCGTATTCAGTTTCTGCAAAATTTTCGTAAGAAATTTTGTCATTTATCTCGAAACGGAATATTTTGTGGCGGAGTGGGACCTTGAAAATATTTCATTAATAAGTCCTTTTCGCACTCCATTTTATTTTTAACCCACGTCGTGTTACTTTTGTTTGTTAAAATAATCGAAATGTAAAAATTCCAAACAATTGTTATTAAACAATTGTTTTCGTACGAAATAACATTGGCGTACCAACCCTGTAATTGATTTTGCTTACGAAATTTTCGCAAAGAACTGAGTACTACGAAAATGGAAATTAAATTTTCGTTATTTTTTATACGCGTACTTCTTATGGCAACGAAAATTTCATAAAACCTGAACACCAGCCGTTAGCAGGATAATGTGACACTATAAAAGCTGCAAATATACACAAAATAATTCCAATTGTTTATATCGCATAAATATTTAAGTACGGCACGCGTGAAATGTAAAAAAATTATTTCATGTGTGTATTAATGCGGATAAAATAGGCTTTTAAAGAAGGGTTAAACTTTCAACAAAAATGGCGACGTTAGAGTACTCTTAACAGAGGAATTTGTCCATTATGAATACATTTTTTGGACTTTACCTTCTTAAACCTTTAACAAACCCATGACAACTTTTTATGAATAAGGCCGTAAGTTTTTCCAATAACCAATTATCGAATAACCGATCGAGATGAAAACCGGTTTAACCGTTTATTTTATGGAAACTATGAACTTTTAAACTTTAAAACTTTTTTTTTTAAATAAAAGATTGAGCTTTTAATAATTTGTTTTTTTTTAATAATTCTATCAACAAGTTGTCCTTAAGGTCGTTGGTTGATTAATACAGGGTGATTCAGGATGTTCTGGACAAATTTCTCCAGCGTATTCCTTGGCTCATTTCATGAAGAAAAGTCCACTAGGACCATGTCCGAAAATGCAAGGGTGCGAAATGGCAGCGGGTTCAAAATTTTCGGACTGGTGGTTGGAGGGTAGTAGGGTAAAGTTCCTAACTTCTGAGCCAGTGGTCGGATTTTTTGGGCTTGTTGGAAAGGTCTTTGAAGACTCTTCTTCTTCTTTTACGAGTACTTCAATCATTATTTAGGCTATCATCCTAATTGTTCCTAGATTGGTACCTACAGTTTTACACCGGTTTCGAACATTTGTCCAGTATCTTTTTATTTATTTTTAGGAAAATGTAATAAACTTCATCGAAAGGGTTAAATATTCAATACTAGTTCACATTGAAATTTCAAAAATATCAATTCAATTTTAAAACATATGAATTGAAAATTAAAAATTGATTTGAAATTCAAAAGACATCAATTGAATTCAACAATATAAGTCGTAATGTAAAATACATCAGTCACAATTTAAAAGAGTTCAATTGAAATTTATACGACATCAATTGAGGTTCAAAATACATCAATTGCCATTTAAGAGATATTATTTGAAATTTAAGATCAATTAAATTAATTTAAGATCAAATATTGTATTAATTGAAATTTCAAAGACGTCAATTAAAATATAAAATACATTAGTTGAATTTTAAAATCCATCAATTGAAATGTAGAATACATCAATTGTAATTTAAAATAATTCAATTGTAATTTATTAATTTAGTTATTGAAATTTAAAAGATTAATTAATTAATTGAAATTTAAAAGATATAAATTGTAGTTGAAAACAAATCAATTAAACCGCATCAATTGTATTTTCAAAAGACATCAATTGTCATTTAAAACAACATAAATTGAAATTTAAAGGAGCTCAAATTACATTTAAAATACATCAATTGAAATTTAAGATATCAGTTGAAATTGAAAAAAACATCATTTATAATTTAAAACACATTAATTAAAATTTAAAAGATAACAATTGCAATTTAAAAGACGTCAATTGAAATTTAAAATATATTAATTGAATTTTAAAAGACATCAATTGAAAATTAAGAGACGGTAATTGAATTTTAAGATACATCACATCAACTTAAATGGCATCAATTGATTTAAAAAACAGCAATTGAAGATTATAAGACATCTACTGAAATTAAAATGATATCAATTGTTATTTAAAACAACTCAGGTGAAATTTAAGGCATCAGTTAAATTTTAAAAAACATCAATTGAAATATAAATCGCATCAATTGCATTTTAAAAGACATCAATTGTAATTTACAAGACATCCAATATAATTTAACAAACATCAATTGTAATGTAAAAGGCAACAATTGAAATTGAAAACAGTTTCTGCAGTTTTGATTGGGAATAGTTAAGATTGGTATTGTTTCCAGTATACGTTGTACCAAAGTTGTTTGCACTACGTAATTCAATATTAATTAATAAGTTTAAAAAACCGGGGTTTACATCAAACAAACCGGTTAAATCGGTTATTCGAAAACTTGAATTTTTTAATAACCGGCATTCGATTCTACATAAATAACCGGTTTCTCGGTTTTACTCGGTACTACTTTTTGGGGGCCGTCGGTGGTGCAATGGTTAGTGTGCGCGTCTCTTGTACATGAGATCCTGGGTTCGAACCCGGCTCTGACCACCTTCAAATTTTCTTTCGGCGGCGGTCACCTCGCATAGTGACGGCGACACTATCGAGTATCTAGCCATGAAAAGCTTCTCAAATTACCGTTCGGAATCGCTGTAAAACTGTAGGTCCCAATCAGTGAGTGAAAACTGGAAAGCGCACAGCTCAGTGATTGTGAGAAGTTCTCCCCAGTCCCTTCATGGGATGTAATGGGAAACCATTTATTTATTTTTTTTAACTTTTTTAATCTACGAGTAAACACGTTATAATTTAATTTATTTTCAAGTACCATACAGGCTGTCCTATTTTAAAATCTTTGAGCTATGAGAACAAAGACATAAGGCATGAAGGGTATCCCGTAGTCGACTTCTTCCACATTATTATAAATATATTCGTTATTTGTTCGCCCAAACCAGAAAAAATTGTTGTTACCGTTTGTTTTGTTTTTTACTTTTTCGTTTCGTATTTTTTTATCATTATCATTTTATCTGCTTTATTCGTTGTTTTATAATTTTATTTATTTTTTTTTTAAGTTCCGACTGGAACTAAATCATTATCATCACAATGATCACAGAGCGACGCGTCGTCATCATTGTGATCAGACAGCAACCACAGAAAGATAGAATGAAATGTGTTTTGCGCTCCGGCGGATTTTAGTCTCAAAAGTGCAGTAGACACAGCAACATCTACCAAATCAACAACACGTAATTCAAAGCCGGAATTCCCAAACTCCAAACAACTGGAGTAGCGATAAACTCACTCGCATAACAATAATAATACGAAAATACACACGAAATATAAATACAAATTATTTATTACAACATTTTACCGGTAAATGAGAGTGCGAATGAACAGTGAATCGTAAAAATCTGCGACTAATGTAAATTAGCCATTCCCAAAGGAAAGTGTTTTATATACTATCTTTAGTTTTATTTCGCGGACTAATCGCACATATCTAATCGTGTAAAGTAGTTGCGTCTGCGCAAAAGCCGTCATCACCAACCACTTCGCGTTTTCTACACAATTTTATGATTCAAAACAAAATAATAACGAGATACACCGGAGATCGTAACGTATTGTGTTGTGTTGTTTCATGTGAGTTCATTTATGTATGATGAGTTTAACATTAACGTGAAATTATAAAACAATTTTGGGAAATTTTTCTCTTAATGATGAGGAGGAAATGGATACAATATAAAACAATGCATAACAACAATGTGCATTTTTGTGAGTGTACCATTTGAAATACATACTAATCGATTTTGTGGTTGAAAAATGTCCGCACTAACGGTAAATTTGAGTTGAAACGGAAAATTGAAGAAAATCCCTTATGATAACAACCGACAAACATGTGTATGGAATGAGTGGGTGAAATTTCTCCCACATCTTTTAATCAGTTGAAAAAGTTAAGTTTATGTGAATTCAAGAAATGTGTATTCACAAACTGGGGCCAAATAGTAAGACAAATGATCTAAATGATCAGCTTTAGTACCGTTACCGTTGACTTAGTTAACAAACAGCTGATTCGTAATAGATTTTGATCGTGTAATTACTTTGAGATTATTCTTGTGATCTAGCGTAAAGCAAATGTAATGTAACATCTTTAATCTGACCGCAACCGATAATACGAGTATAATGTTTATGAATTTACCAAAAGAAAACACTGATGATGAGGTTCCAAAATCATTGGCCACATATCTTTGAAAATTCAAAAAAAAAATCATGTTACGTTGGAAGGAAATTGAATTTCAAATTAAATACACCGAGGGCAATTACCAACATGTATCGTTCTTAATCTCATTTCTCCATTACATTCCCTGAAGGGATAAGAAAGAGCATCTTTCATTCGATGAGCTATAAGGTGTTTCAAAAGAAGTCATCCGATGTTGTTTGGCTCTCATTTTTTTTTCTAAATGAAAAACTTTGATTCTGTTTTTTGATTATGTTTATTTGAACCTTTAGAATGATATTGGTTAAGTTGAGAAGATGATATCGGTTAAATGGGCGCCGTCACAATTGACTACCATACGAGCTCGTTTTATGGAATTTTTCATCACTTCGGCGAGAACTTCGGGCGATAGATTCTCGCACTCGTGTCGAATGTTGACCTTGAGGGCTTCCAGGGTCACAGGCTTGTTCACGTAAACAAGGGACTTCAAAAAACCCCACAAAAAAGTCAGGAACGATTAAATCGGGCGATCTTGGGGGCCAGTGCAAATCGCCAAAGCTAGAGATGAAGCGACCCGGGAACGCCGCCGGAATATCGGTTGTGGCTCGCGCAGTGTGTGCGCAGTGTGAACCACATGTCCTCCAGTCCTAATTCGTCGAATTGCGGCCGAAAAAAACTCGGTTAACATGGCCCTATAGCGCGCACCGTCCACTGTTGTTGTTTGATCAGCCGCGTTCTCGAAAAAAATGGTCCGATGACTCCTTCAGCGTGAACAGAGCACCATGCAGTCACTTTGAGCGGGTGTAATGGCTCCTCGTGCATCACTCGTGGATTTTCGGTGCCCCAGAAGCGATAGTTTTCCTTGTTCACGTACCCGCTGAGGTGGAAATGAGCCTCATCGCTCATTATGATTTTGGTGGAAAAGTCGTCCACGAGATTGAGGGTGGCTTGGGCGTAGGTTTACCGGTTCCTTGGACTATCACATTATTCAGCTGTGATTTCCAGTAATTGTGTTCCATTTTAATAACTTTGGCGTAACAACCCTGTAATTGACTTTGCCTACGAAATTTTCGAAAAAGAGCAATTTCGAATTTCGAAAAACGTGAGCGAAATTTTTGGTTCATGAGATTTTCGCTATTTTTTATGCACGTAATTCTTCTGGCATGGAAAATTGCATGCAAAGTGAATACCAGGCCTTAGAGATAAATGATAACATTTCATACTAAAATTTCGCAAGAACAGAATACGGGGCTTAAGGGATTGAAATGATATGTGATGATAAGTGAGGCATCATACTTCGATTATAAAGGGTTTTTCAATAAGAGCGCTACAAAAGTTTTTTTAAATAAAACAAATCCGGTTTTAGATACCAACGAAATTCATTATTCCACTTTCTTTTGCATGGCCACCACGTTCACGCTTCCGGAAGTCCAGACCCTGAACCAAATTTTCAACGGTTTTCAAGCATAACTCGGCAGATACTGCTGCAATTTCACGTTCGATATTCGTACGAAGTTCATCAATCGTCGCTGGCTTGTTGGCATAGACCATAGACTTGACGTAGCCCCACAGGAAATAATCTAAGGGTGTCAAATCGCACGACCGAGGCGGCCAATCTACTGGGCCATTTCGTGAGATAACACGTTCACCAAACTTGGTTTCCAATAAATTGATTGTGGCATTCGCTGTGTGGCTTGTGGCGCCGTCCTGTTGGTACCACATGTCCTCCAAAAATATTCGGTTATCATTGAACGGTAGCGATTCGCATTCACAGCAATGTGCCGGTCTTGATCATCACGGAAGAAGTACGGCCCATAAACCGCACCAAACCGTAATTTTTTCGGGATGCAATGATGACTCATGCTGGCTGACCAATAATGCATATTTTGCTTATTGACGAAGCCATTCAGCCAGAAATGAGCCTCGTCGCTGAAGACAATTTTCTGATGAAAATCCGAATCATTTTCAAGTTGTTGCTCAGCTCAATTCACGAACAATCGCCACAACGACCTCACAGAGATGCCCAACGCTTGAGAACGACGTGTGAGAGACACATTTGGGCTTTCTTCAACTGAAGTCTCAGGAAACAGCAATATTCTCGACACTACGGGCACTTCTTTGTCTCACTGGCACGGGAACATTTTGTACTGTGCCTGTGGATTCAAATATTTCCACTAGACGCTCAATTGTTGATCTGGTAGGACGATTATGACGACCATAAATTGGACGTAGTGCTCTTAAAGTTGAGGCCACTGACTCCAAATTTTGACTCCAAATTTGAATAATTTCGACTCGTTGTTGGCTCGTATATCTTTCCATGATGAAATGGCAAACCTGATTGAAGAGAAATGTCAAAAGAGCGGGAAAAAATATGGCTTCGTTTGCTGTACCTATCGATTTACTTTTGTAGCGTCTCTGTTCAAAACCCCGTTATCTACAACTAAACAAGTTATTTAAAATGTCAATATCTTATATCTAAGCCAGTTTTTGAAAAATAGTTTGTTAACATTTCGGTTTTCCATAAGGATTTCATATTTTGATAAAAACAAAGTCTTAAATATAGACTACACCCCGCGAAATAAATACAAAGGCAACACCATTTTTAGTTTTTCCGAAATGTTGTGAGGGATTTTCAAGTTTTTATTTTGTATGTTTCGTAATGTTTCGTAAGACATTTGCTCTCCATTATCGCTAAGGACTTCTACTAAGCATCTCGGCATTGAGTTTATTAAGGAATGAATATGCGCAAGATCAGTTATCTTCCATTTTCTGGTATTGCTACTCTTCGATCCTTGACATTCTTCAACTTGAGTCCTGGGTGGTAAACTTGGGTACGTAAATAGACCAGAGGTTCTCGATGGGATAGAGATGAGAACTAAGTGCAGGCCAGTCGAGAATTTTAATTATTTCTGGATTCCAGAAACTTTGGAGTTTTCTTAGACTGTTGCGTTGTCCTGCTGGATGATAAACTCTGGAACACAAATTTCCTCGTCAGAATTAACTAAGACGACATCCAATATTCGAATATAATACTCGGAGTCGATTTTTGTGGAAACGAAACATATTGGAGTGGTTCCTCTATAACTTATACCTGCCCAAACCAGAAGGGAGCCACCGCCAAAATTTCGCCGCTGACGCATAATTTTGGAAAAATCTCTGTAACGCCAATATTTGTCCGAGCTATCAGTGCCATCCAAATTTAATTTGTTCCATCGGAAAATATCACCGCTCATCCAAAAATGTGCATATTTCACCGAATTTAAATCCGGCTAGTTCGTGTCTAGGCATGAGACCGAGTTTTGCATAATTTTTCCCATATGACAGTTGCAAGTCGCGTTCCATTATTTGTTGAACACGACGCAACCCTGCTCCCAAGCTCAATTCAGAAAAAATTTCCATATCGCTGAAGTTTTCTTTAACAGCAACCCTTTTGATCTCTCTTTTGGCGCTGCCACTGATCAGTGGTGTCCTTCCTGGTCGTTTGGTGTTTCCATATTGGCCACCCTACTTTATAAAATTGTAAATGACACAGCTAGGTCTTATCAACCGCCTCGAAATTTCCCGACTGTACAGCCCTTCATCGTGATAATCTTAAATTTGTTCCTTTTCTTCTTTACTTAGGTACTTTCCTCCAGGTATTCGTTATAAATTAAATTTTTTTAATTTGACCTACGTCAATTTTAAAACAATAAAATAACAACCAATTAAAACTCACTTCTGTTTAAGTTCCTATTTACTACTGTTCGAATTCGGGTTCTTTTCCATGTTGCCTTTATATATATCTCGCACCAGAACGAGAAAAAACAACGTCACTTTTCATTTAACTTGTTAAAGAGATCGAATGGTTACATTCTCTGACATAATATACCTAATGACACATTTATGCATTAAAATTCTAACCCAAAAACCCAGTGCATTGAGAGTACCGAGAAAAAACATATTGCCTTTATAATTATTTCGCTGGGTGTATTTTTTTTTCAAAGATTTCAGCGAGATTTATAGTCTCGCATGATAACTAAACGAGTTGGACAAAATGTTTATTATTATTGTGGTTGCCAAAAAGCTCCATATGTGTATTAAAATAGATTCCAAAATGTTGCAAAAATGCATGAGGCCGGGCCCGGCTTAAAAAACAAAACAAAAATCGAGTAAAATACGGCAATTTTAGAAACCAAAAATATTTTTAACGATCGGACCCATGGGGCTCTCTGGGCTGGGCGTACTTTTTTTAATATTTTGTTTTTCTTTCCCCTTTCTGAAGGCCCGTAATCAGGTAAATTTTGTGAACAAATTTATATTATTGTTTGCTTCTTCTTTGGAGCTTTTATTTTTGTAATTTCACCAGACCCGATATAATATCTTAACATAGGGTTATCTCGGTCCACAGACGCCGCACAGCCGAAATATATATGTACGAATAAATTCGTGAGGAGATTACCTTTAATTTGAGTACCCACACTTGCTTGTTCGTAGATGTACCTAGATGCACCTGGTTTCTGAAATTGCCATATTTTACTCGATTTTCGGTTTTTTTTTGTTTTTTGAGCCGGTCCCAGGCTCATGCATTTCAGCCCAAAATATTATTAAAATTTTTTTAAATACTCAATATCCGATATCTCGATGACATCGAATTATTAAAAAAAAAATTATTATATTTATAGTGTTCTGTAGAAAAACAAATTACCAGACCAAACCGCGCCCCTAATGTAATACTCTGCCGTGTATCCGAACTTTGTGGGTCCAAATACAATTCCGAAAATGTGTTAATATAATTTCCACTTTCTGTCTTAAATAGTGTGATTTACACCTCCCTCTATTTCACACCAAATGTTTGTTATTGTTTTGAGCCACTGGCCCGCTCTGATTTTTTTTCAAATATTTTTGTATTTTTTTATTTTTTTTACGAAAATCATATTGTTAAACTATATAACATCACAATGGGTTTACTTACCTTACAATTGTTCGTTTTTCTGTACAACTTTTGGTCCCTATAATTTTGTTTCGAAACCAATTGTTTTTACATTATGAATTAACCGACCCGTTTACACCCGTTTAGCTGCTCACGCACTTCCCTAAATCACAGTTCCTTATATCGCAATTTCATTAAACATTTGAATTTCTTGTTGGTTCACACATTTCCATTCATGTCTCTTTAATCAGTAATTTTCCTCTTTACCATTAGGTGGGTCGCAAACTCAATATACATACGTATTCTAAGCTCTTTAAAAACTGTTGTTTGTTATTGACTTTTTCACCACACACAAAGCAAACAACGACCCGAAGAGATAGCCGACCTTCGTTAAAGACCAAATGCAACAACATTTACATGAGGGCAATAATACTTAAACAAACATGCACGAATTAGCAGAACAACTGCCTGATCGAATATTTCTAACTTTTCTATTTTCACAAATTGTATAATAATTAATAACTTTCTTTTATATATTTTAATATTGATTAATTTTTGCACTTATTACATCATTTAATTACTGAAAACTCTAATAAACGCACCCCTTTCGTACTTCACACTGTTAACGCAACGATTGTTAAAGAAGAACTGACCGCTATTGGCAGATGTCGTAAGGCGATCAGTGAATGAAGAGAATGCAATGAAAGATGAGGTGACATTCTTAGAAAAGAGAAGCACGCATATTAGTGTTGAAGAGAAATTGAAATCGAGTTCATTGACATTAGAAACAGTGATGGCACTATGGCACTATATTGGCACTATGCAACAGTGGGTGTACATTATTGTAATATGGGTTCTTAGACCAACGGATCCGAACTGTGTCGCTTAAAAAATTGTTACTGCCTAAATTGTAAAAATCAGGTGTTTGGAAGCAAATATAACGTGTTTGGTATTCAATATTACATGTTGGAGATACAAGATTAATATGTGGGTTATAGTACAGGGTGTTCCAGGTCAATGTTTTTGTAACGAAGTTCCTTATCGCACGTTACTGGATGGGGGCTAAACGAACAAATTTTAAACAACTTTTTTTAAACTACTTCATTACAACCCATTATTATCGACGACATTGGGTACTTTTGGTTTGGTTTAAAGGGAAGTTTTCTAGGTGGTACCTGTTTATTACATATTGTAGTTTTCAACCCAATAAAAAGTAAATTTAGAAAAGCCAAAGTGCAAAACTGGCAAATCCAAAAAATACAACCCTGATCATGGAATTACAGCACACTTACTCTTACACTCGTACTTTTGGTTTGTATCTAGACTAACATATGGTTTGTATCTAGACTAGCATATGGGGGATATTTCTTATTTAATGGGAAATTTTCTAGATGGAGCCTGTTTATTACACATTGTAGTTTGAAGCGAATAAAAGTAAATTTAGAAAAGCCAAAGTGAAAGAAGTTTAAAACAATAACATTTTCTTAAGTATGTGTGTTTTCTTAAAAAAAAGTAAATTTTCTCAAAAAATACCTATTGTTATTCTTAACCAATGACCATTTCTTAAAAAAATACCTTACCTTAAAGAAGTACCTTTGCTTATGAAAGAAACTTCTCTTACAAAACGTAATTTTTCCTTAAAAAAATTAATTTTTTAAATAATCACCTTTTCTTAAAAACGTACATTATCTTACAACAAATTGCCTTTTCTTAAAATACTACCTTTTCCTTAAAGAGTACCTATTTTGTAAAACAAAATAACTTTTTTTGAGATACGTACCTACCCTTAAAATTGTACATGTTCTTTCGTAAAAAAAAGTGTTTCTTCAAAAAATACCTTCTCATAAAAAAAATAAATTTTCTTATAAAAATTCCTTTTCTTAAAAATAAAATAATACTTGTTCTTTTCCTTTCTTGCGATAAACAGCGTTTCTAAAAATAAGTAAATTTTCGTAAAAAATAACCTTTTCCTAAAAAAGTACTTCTTTGTAAAAAAAAATCATACTCTTAGGCCTCATGTAATTTTTGATGTGTTAACATCTATTGGCGCGGGTAGGGACTAAACTCACAAAGTGAACACCCTTCAAAACACTTTTTTACCGACTGCAATCACACAGATTGTTTGGCGTTAAACTCCTCCGAAACGGCTGAACCGATTTATATGAAATTGTGTGTGCATGTCGGGTAGATCCCAGAATCGGCCAACATCTATTTTTCATACCCCTAAATGATAAGGGTGACCCTACCCCTATATAGACCACAGATTTGTCCGACTGCGAAACACAGATTGTCAGACTGCGAAAATTAACACACACTGATGTAGCGGCAGTGAATAGGTGTCTTGTGTGGTTGCGGAGCACTCTCAGAGCAAAGAGAATAATGACGTGGTTATGCGTATATACAAATGAGATATTAAGAGAGCAACGAAAATTGTGTGAACTTGTGTAGCGTATGTACGAACATAACAATTTATGTATGGTCATGTGTCTGGTGCTTTGCATTCTCTTTGTGTTTTGTGGAAATAAAACAAAAAGTTTTAAAGCAAGAAAATAATGACACATGTGCTTTCTCTGGTCTTTAAATAATTTTAAATATTAATATTATTTAAATGTAACGTCATCATATGAGTGAACGCCGTTTTTTTATTTTCCAAAGTAACATTTACTGTGTTCATAAAAATCGAATAGGTACCGTGTAACAAAAAGGTGTTAATACATCGACCGTGAGTTCGAACACTCATTGGATTTTTTTAATAAATCTTAAACGGTACAATATTTTTGACTACTATTTTAATGCATGAAAGTTTAGTTTATTGCAATTATGTATGAAATACAATGACCTCTAAATGGCCGGCTCTTCCCGCTGCCCAAATGTGTGTTCTTTTAACCGTATTTTGCAGAACGTTTGGTCATATTACGGGTGTTATTGCTCCAATTTCTTGAATAATGTTGTTCTCTAACATCTGAATTTTAGTTGGCATGTTGCCGTAGTTCTTTTCCTTCAAGTACCCCCAAAGAAAGTAATCGGGGGCAGTCAAATCAGGAGATCGAGTGAGTCAATTGAAATCTCCTCTTTTTGACATAATACGGGCGGGAAAAGTAAAAAATATTCTTCCCGTTTTTACAATTGAACGATTATTTAGATAAAATGTTTTAATAACTTAACACGTTGTTGGTGCGTTAGATGTTCCCTAATATATTGTTATCGTCTGCTCTGCACAACTGTCAAATACAAACTGAAAAATGTCAACCAAACAGAAACGGCGGTCAAATAATATCGCCCTGGAATGTAAGAAACAACCTGTATATAATATTGTCAAGCAATTGTGGCTTTGTTTGCTGAAAACAAAAACGTGAAAAACAACAAAGAAACAAAAAAGCAGCAGATCTTTAATTCATGAAAACAATGCTTGCAAACATGTACATGGTTCCAGCAATATGTTGCTGGGGCCGTTTTTTCAGCGTGTAGTATTGTGAGTTGACTGCGGCTGGGAGGGATAATTGGTTGGGAGATTAGTCCTGCACCCACATCGTCCGTCTAAAAGATGAAGCGTGATTTTATTTTCGAGCTTAACTAAGTTTTTTTGTGCTTTCGACGACGGTCACCTCGCATAGGGATGGCGACACTATGGATCCACTTACCAATGAAAAAGCTTAAAGTTGTAATATGTGCTCGCATAAAATGATTTACCATGTAATTTATTTAATTTCCTGTTAAACTAATTTTTGGACGCCTTTATCTGTGACTTTTCCAATTATAGCTTAACTTGTACAGGGCAGCTAAGCGATATTAAGCGTCATTTCAATTTCCCACTTAAATTCCCACTTGATCAATCACAATGTTACCACATGTTCAATTTCAAGAAATGTCAACAACAAGATATCTTAAATAAATTGTGTTATCATTTCTTGTGAATGAAACTGCTATCAAGGAGAGACTCAAAAACAGAACTTTGCAAAATAGCTTACACATTTTAAGTTCATTAAAATTATTATATTTAATGGAAGACTGCGTATATTTTTATATCTCCAAATTTGAGGGATAGATTTTTATTTCCGATTGAATACAAAATTGGAATTAAATTGTTCACAACAACGCGCGGTAAATAATATACATATTGATGATCATGGTAGAATTATGTATCAGTTATAGTTGGTTAAACGGGTGGTTAAACATTTCCCATGTAATTTTTCGTTTCACTTGTCAAAATCATATGTATTTTGTTTTTATTGTTGGTATATATTTGTGTAGAAACGAATAAATAAAAA
This sequence comes from Phaonia tiefii, assembly GCA_963931995.1. Lineage (NCBI taxonomy): Eukaryota > Metazoa > Arthropoda > Insecta > Diptera > Muscidae > Phaonia > Phaonia tiefii. The sequence continues at coordinate 76,377,737 of OZ008369.1, forward strand.
TAAAATGTCTGTTGTTGCTGCGTTCAACTACAACAACATCTGCTGCTACCATATATTTGTTGACACTTCCTACATACGTGATGCCGTATCGGAATTTTTCAACCATTACAGCAAATGTTGCCACATTTGGTATTATTAACAGTGAATCGCTTTATTGGAAAGTCATAAGTTCCATAGTTTAGTTTAGTTTAGTTTGTTTATTTTGGATTTAAAGTACAGTAAATTAAAGTACAGGAATTATTATCGTTAAACAGTTTGCTGAGAAAAAACTTGTAGAATAAACAAATAAATACATAAGTATAATAGATAAGTGAATATGTATGTAAATAAAACATTAATGTGATAGCAATAATATTAAATTAACAATAATAATTAGCAATGGTGATATCTGAGTTTTCCAAACAAAAATAAAAATATAATAAAACTTATAAGTATAAAATAAATATAATATGAACATAATAATAAAACCAGAAACATTGAAAGTAGAATAAAGATGAAGAAAACTATATTGAAAGAGAGGAAGTAAAGAAACATATAATTGGTTAGCTCTCATAGGTTTTAATACGATCGTAAATATGCTTTTTAAATAATGTAGCGTTGCTGATTATTTGAATGTTATGTGGCAGTGAATTCCAAAGACGAATTGAATGAACGAAGAATTGCCATTTAGAAACACCACTCCTTTGAGTCGTAGGTATCAGAATATTTCCTCTATTAGACCTGGTAAAACGAAGATTATTAAACAAGTAAGTTGGCTTACAAGTATAAACAATTTTGTGAAGAAACGAAAGTGTTTTAATATCAAGAAACGATTTAAAGGATACACCCTAAAGAACCTTTGTGAAACGTGACACGGAGTCGAATCTCTTTAATTCGTATATGTATCTGACGACATTATTAAATACAATGTTTAGTTTACGAACACTTTTTGGGTCGGAATTTGAAAACTGTTCCGAACCGAAAACTAATTTAGGTAGAAGGTAAGATTTTGCCAGCAGTACCCTAATATGAAAAGGCGTGAAGGATTGGGTAGACCATAAGGCTCTAAGCTTTGAATATGTTTGTCCAGCAACTATATTAATGTGGTTGGACCATGTTAGAGTTTTATTGAATGTTACCCCTACATTTTTTGCCTGAGATACTATTTCAATTTTCTCACCATTTATCTCAATATTCCAATCGGGCTCAATTATCGATGTTCTATTTTGAATAACGAGATATTTTGGTTTCAGCGGGTAAGGCATAGACCGTTTTCAGTTACCCAGGTATGAACTCTATCCCGATCAATATTCAACCTTCTGATGGACTCGTCAATAGAATATAGTGGGCTGCTTGTGTGTGCTCTACAATGAAGTAGGTGTCAAAGTAATTTATAATGAAATAAAAAAATTACATTGAGGTGTCAGGGGCCACCAGGTTGGAATAAAGTTCCTTTCGCTATATATTATGTACTAGTTAGTTCCAACACATACACCTAAGGCGCCTGTTGAAAAATGCTATAATTTAAATGGATCTTTAAGAAAACTTACTTTTTGTAAAATGATAAACTTTTTTTAAGAAATTTTTTTTTTATTGAATGTATTTTTTTAAAGTTAAGAATATGTTTAGACCATTTTTAAGAAGAATTACTTTCTGTAAAAAAAAGCCTAAGAGTATGATTTATTCTTACAAGGAAGTACTTTTTTAAGAATATGTTCTTTTAAAAGAAGTGGTACTCTTTTTGGGAAAATGTTATGTTTTTAAGAAAATTGACTAATTTTCAGAAAGGCTACTTATATCAAGAAAAGAAAATGTATTATTTTATATTTAAGAAAAGGGTCTTTTAAGAAAAGGACTTTTTGTAAGAAAATGTATTTTCTTTAAGAGAAGGTATTTTTTCTGAAGAAAAGGTTTTTTTTAAGAAATGGGAATCCTTTTTAGAAATGGTCCTTTTCTCAAGAACAAGTACAACTTTAACAGTAGGTACTTATCTCAAGAAAAGTTATTTTGTTTTACATAAAAGGCACTCTTTAAAGAAAATGTAGTTTTTTAAGAAAATGCAATTTGTTGTAAGATAATGTACTTTTTGAAGAAAATGTACTTAAAATTTTCTAAATTTATTCAAGCTCAAGACCTTTTTAAATAATATAAAACTTATTTATTAGCTTTATATTACTTTCAAAAAAGTCGAGCTTAAAAATGTTCCAATGATACCAAGGCTGTCTGTATAGCTATTTCGGATCTTGCCAAGATCTTCATCAGCAGACGTTCTTGGTATGTTTTCTGTGAATTCTTAAAAAATATATATCTAGAAACACTCATCATATTAATGAGAATTCCTTTATATACACTTTTGAAGAATACCAAGCACTACCAATTGGAACACTTTCATGCACAACTCTTTTTTATCATGTCGAAAAACCATTAGTTTTAAACAGGCATGATTTGTTTTTGTTTTGTCATTACAAAACAGAGGGTTGCCATCAACAATATTATTGTTTCAAGCTCGCGGTGCTCTTCGTCAACTTTCATCATTTCCCTTACGGGAGTAAAAAGGAATTCTCATTAATATGATGAGTGTTTCTAGATATATATTTTTGAAAAATTCACCGAAAACATACACTAAACGTCTGCTGATGAAGATCTTGGCAAGATCCGAAGTAGCTATACAGACAGCCTTGGTATCATTGGAACATTTTAATGCTCGACTTTTTTGAAAGTAATATAAAGCTAATAAATAAGGTTTACAGTATTTTAAAAGGTCTTGAGCTTAAATAAATTTAGAAAATTGTAAGTGTAGAAAACAGATCGTGTAAAAACTCCCACAAGGGAAATGATAAAAGGTACTTATTTATAAAAATTATTTTTTTTTTAGAAAATGTACTTTTTGTAGGAAAATTTACTTTTTTAAGCAAAGGTGTTTCTTTAAGATAACTTCTTTTTTTTAAGAAAAGGTACTCTGTTTAAGCATATGAATAGTTAACTACAATATGTAATAAACCGGCTCCACCTAGAAAACTGCCCATTAAACACGACCTTTGTCCCCATATGTTAGTCTAGACAGAAACCAAACCAAAAATAAGAGTGTAAGAGTAAGTGTGCTGCCAAATGTAATTCCATGCTCAGGGTTGTATTTCATGGTCTTGATACTTTGGCTTTTCTAAATATACTCTTTATTGGGTTGAAAAGTACAATATGTAATAAACAGGTTCCACCTAGAAAACTTCCCATTAAACCAAACCAGAAGTACCCACTATAGTTGATAATAAGATAAAGTTGTTTAATCCCGCAACATGCGATAAGGAACTTCGTTCCAAAAACATCCCTTTTTTTAGGGGAGCTAGTTAAAATCGCTGAATACCGCTTAGCTCCGCACATAAAGTGGTCGAAAAATTAGTCTAGCAGTGAATATAATTAAATGCATTAGCCCACACTCAGTAAGAAGTGGATCGTGGTTAATCCATTCTAGCTTTAAGAATTCAAATTATTTTTCATGACAGTATTTACATTTAAATGCCATTACATCGATGGGCACAATACAAAACCTCTATCTAGATTGTTTGAAACAAAAATTTATAACAATTATTACTATCGTTCTTTTTTTTCAGAAATTTCTAAAATTACAAAGTAACAACAGAGACATTACAAATGAGTGGCCAGAAAAGCTGAAAAGCTGGAAATAACTACCCTACGTTCAACACGTTAACAACAACGCCATTAAACATTTAAAACAATAGAAATTTATAATAAAACAGAGAGAGATAATGGCTTCTAATACAGATGTGGATACACAAGTGGCAATAGATGATCTCCCCATAACATTTAAGGTATGGACATAATGCTAACAGTAAAATAAAAGCCAGAATATCATAAATATTGTCACAGAAATATGTTCCAATTTGAAACTAATTCAGACCACTAGCTACGCTTGGTTAACTTCACGTCTGTTTGGTTGTTCTAATTGTGGTGATACAGTGAAATGAGTTTGATATGACTGTGGGGTTTCTTTAACATCCGGTTTGAAAGCGGATGTAGAGGAACACAACAACAAGAACTTTGGCTCATAGTAGCACTTTTTTATGCTGATATTAATGCAATATTAATATAATTGTTTTCTTTTTTTGAACTTTCCACTTTATGATTTTTAATTTAGTTTTTCATTTAATTTCTTAGGTCAAATACATTGGTTCTGAAATTGCCCGTGGCCTATGGGGCATCAAATATACCCGCCGTCCCGTTGACATTATGGTTGGTGCTGCCAAAAATCTCCCGCCCCATAAAACTTTACCTCACTGCGAATTGAAAGTTTCCACTGATGCCGTCGGCATTGAAATCATATCGCCCAAAAGCAGCACAAACTGTTGGAGTTATCCCATCGATACGATATCATACGGGGTGCAAGATCTAGTCTACACACGAGTATTTGCTATGATTGTGGTAAAGGATGAGGCCAGTCCGCATCCTTATGAAGTGCATGCCTTTGTATGTGATAGTCGAGCCATGGCCAGGAGGTTAACCTATGCCTTGGCTGCTGCCTTCCAAGACTACTCGAAGCGTGTTAAGGAGAACGGCAGTGATGAAATGGATAAAATTACGCCGTCCCGGCAAAAGTTTGCTATAGATTTAAGATCCCCCGAAGAATTGGCCGAAGGTGTGGAGGATGAAACAGAGGCTTAGATGTACTTAAGTATTGTAGTTTTTTGTTAATTACCATCAGACCATAAGAGAAAGCTACATACGTATTAGAGTGAAGTGGAAGCAGAGTTTTATTTGGGAGCGGATTGTTTTCGTAGAGAAATATTTGACTTTGCTACCAGTGATCAATAATTAATTTTTTTCCGAGCCGACAATAGATTGTGTTCCTTTATTCCATATTATAGAATTTTTTATAAAACCTTTTTCATCTTGGGTGCCAAACCAACCAACCAATGCGTTCAGTCAAAAGTGAAGTTATATGCCGACTGGAGAAGAAATGTCTTCCTTGTAAAAAATGCAACGAAAACTAACGATTTTTTAAATACGTCAATGTGGTCAATATAGCGCTTTTTCTCTTCGAAAAGTACAACCAACGAATTAAACATTTCTAAAATATTTAGTGCAAACTTGTTTCTATTTAGAGTCAATTGGCTACTTCGACATCGAGTGTTAATTTTAAAAATATTATAATTTCTTTGATTTTTTTTTGGATTGGCAATATATTAGCGCTTCTTGGCAATATATAGCGCTTTTTCTCTTCGAAAAGTACAACCAACAAATTTAACATTTCCCTAGTGCAAACTTGTTTCTGTTTAGAGTCAATTGGCTACTTCGAGATCGAGTGTTAATTTTAAAAATATTATAATTTTTTGATTTTTTATTCTTGACTTGGCAATATATTGGCAATGTGGTCAATATAGCGTTTTTGAGGCTTCTTAGGATATATAGTAATTTCCGAATTTTAGTACTTCAAAGAAGTTACATACTGATTTATACTCGTAAGCAACAAAACTACATGAATCGGTGCTGCAATGCTTAGTGTACGCGACTCTTGTACATGAGAACGTAGGTTCGATCCCTACTCTGGCCGGCTTACATTTCTTAGGACGACGTTCATCTCGTTTAGTGACGATGGCACTATCGAGTAATTAACCACGAGAAAAACCTTTTCGGAACCAGAGTAAAACTGTCAGTATCCGTAAAACTTGAAAGCGCTTAGTTCACTGATTGTGGAAACAATTCCCATCTCCATTCATGGAATGTAATGAAAAAAAAATATTTATATTGTTTTATATGAAACAAATCTACTAGCTTCACTGTACAAATTCGCTCTATTACAATCTGCTCCTTAGAAACACTGGTTCCACCTCACTTTTCAGCAAACAGTAAAGTATTTAAAATGTGATGTATTATTTTGTAACGTAATTTGTAATTTTGTATGTATTTTTCCCCTATAAATGTTTTATGTAGAGTTTTCATTTATTTTTTCAATAATTTTTCAACAGCTTTTGTAACTATCAAACTGCAATCAATATATCTTTATTTTATTACGAGCAAATTGGGGAATATGCAAACATTCGTTTGTAATTACCAATTTAAAATGCATTCCATTTTCTACTCCAAGTGACTTAGTAATGTTTTAATTTAAAGAATTATTTTTCTCTTTACAATGTAATTGATGATTTTAATTTTAATTTTACTTAATTTTCAATCGTTATACTTTTATATATAAATGTGCATTTGGAATTTATCCACCGATCCATATGATCCTCATACAGCTATAAAATCCAAAGTTCAATAAATACCAAGTTTTATATTTGTAATATCATTTTGTTTTCTAGAATGATCGAAATGAGAAATGGTTTTTCAGCATCTGAAGTTATAATATATGGCACATGACGCAAATAAGATGGTAGGTAAATTATAATAAGTCTGTCTAAGTGTGTTTTTTTACCCCGCTAAAGTTAAATATAGCTTAATTAGTACGGGACAGCTAAGCAATATTAAGCGTCATTTCAATTTCCGACTAAAATTCCGACTTGAGCAATTGCAATGTTGCCACATGTTAAATTTCAAAAAATGGCAACAAAAGTTATCTTATCTAAATTTTGTTATCATTTCATGTGATAATTATCATTACCCAGAAGGAGAGACTCAAAAACGAAAATTTGGAAAATGGCTTACACATGGTAATTCCATTTAACTTATTTTATTTAATGGAAAACTATGTATATTTTTAAATCTCTAATTTTAAAGGATCAATTTTTATTTTCGAATAAAAACAAAAATTGCAATTAAATTTTTGCAAAACAACTCGCGGTAAATATTATACATATTGATGATCATGGTTGAATTATCAATCAGGTATAGTCGTTCATGGTTGTTTCACTTGTCACTCATATTTATTTTGTATACATTTGTGTACAACAACAAATACAACAAGCCAAACACAACAGACATTTTGTTTTCGCTCAGTGTCTGTGTTGTGTCAAGTCAGCTGATAGAAAAATGATGAAAATGTAAACAAATTTGCAAAAAGTGCCATTTAGAAAATGATTGAGTGTTATTTGATATATTGAAAGTGTTTAAGTGTGAAAATTTAAACGTTTCTATGTAATTTTTGCAGAGAAATATTTCAAAAATAGCAGTTGCTGGCGAATGGGGGTTGCAGACAAACAAATGTAAACAAATTTTGACATAAGAGAAAAACTTACTCACACTCAGTCCTGAAAAAAGTTCAAATCAGCTGGGCTAGTGCTTCTACCATTTCTTTGTACCATGATTTGTGTCGAGTTTCTCAAGTGAAATAAATGAACAAAAACAAAATGTCTGTTATAGCCGTTGTAGTTTTAGGCAGCAACAACAGGCATTTTGTTTTTGTTATCTTCGCTTCGGCTGTCAAACTCTACACAACTACATAGTACCAACAACACAAAAAAGCAAAAGAGTACAAAAATAAAATACATGTGAGTGTGACAACCGAAGCGAAGAACCTCATGAAAAAAATGAAAACAGCAGTTCTTACGACTTTACCATGCACATTTTATTGTACCATGGCTGCTACCATGTATTTGTTGGCGCTGGATAGAAATGTGTTGCGTATCGTATATTTTTTCACCCAATACAGCAAATGTTGCCACGTTTCTTATTATTGAGTGTAGATCGTTTTTTTTAAAGTCATAAACGGTAATAGCTTACACCTATCAAGATTATCACATTTTCGGGATAATAAATGTCAAACTCCATAATGTCGCATTTAGACCGCAATCTACCGTGGCCAGGTTAGCGATAACCTAACTCTAACCCTAATCTTTGCTCTTTATACCACCCAATTTGAGATTAAATTGACATTTCAGGTGCCAACTCCGTGCTTCGACAAACTCCGCGGCGAGACACAATTATTGAAATCGGCGGAAAACAGAAAAATTAAATTGGTTGTTTACTTTGCCAGCCTTATACAAATTTGCAATGTTTTTGAAACAACTAAACCTTTAAAATTGCATAACTCGGTCAAATCAAGACAGTCGGTAAAAATCGGCTCACATTTTAAACCAATACAAGCCTATTAATTTTTTATGTATGTTTTTATTATGATTGCATTTGTTTTAGTACTTATTAACAGTGTTGTATCAAAATGTACACCAGTTTAAAATGAGGTTAAAAATTAAACTTCAGATTTTGCAGATTAAAATTGTATGAGTAATCTTCTGGGTGGGTTAATCTAGTTAACCTTTGAAATGCGTTAATCTTGATCATGATCGATTGGTAGGTGTAAATGTCGCTTAATGGAATAAAGAAACTGCCATTTTGTGTGAAACGGAATTTATTAAAAGACAAAATCTCGGTGGCAACAATGGACGCAGAAGCCGCTACATGGGTGGGGTTCAAAGATGGTGGTGGATGTAAAGATCAGAAGACGTTGCGGCGAACGGCAATACTTCTCCTAGGGTCATGTTTCTACATGTGTCACTTACTGAATGGTCAAGTCAGTTAGGAATTGGCAAACACAAGTGATTGTATGCAACGGAGAGCAAGTCTTGACCATGTCAATGGTAGAAGCACAATAAAGTATTTGTTATTCTTCAGCAAGTACGAGCACAAAGAGACCTTGACATAAAAAATACACCCAACCGGCATGGTAGAATCAGAAGGTAAACTCGGTAGACAGCTGATTTTAATTTTGTTTCTCGTTGTTTAGTTGGCCGCTTCTGTCAGACCCAAAGGTTTTGTTTTTGTACTTTTCTGTCTACACTTATTTGTTGGTATACTTACATATATGTTGACTTTGACCAGGGGCATTCTATGGCACAGCTGATCGAAAAGGTACTATGCCGATGATGGAGAATGAGAGAGCAAAGAAGACAGGAACTAATTTTAAATTGTGTTTATTGATACTAATGACAGCTAAATTATGTTTTATATTGTTTGCATTGAACGAAAATACGCATTCCCTTTGATTTCTGTCCGTTTTATGTCCAACGAAAGTGTAAAATTTGTAAAATATAGCAGCAAATAGAACTCTATGAAATGGCCTAATACCTCGTCGTCATGAAGAGGCATCGAAGAGAGCAATGGAAACTCTTAAGTATTTCTCTGTGCTTTGACATGGGGAGAGCCTAAACAAAAACAAAATGCCTGTTGTTCTTGCCCACAATTGTTGTTGTATCTACTGCGACTACTTGGTATTTTTACTATGCCAACCGGCCACGCTGAAGATGGTTGACTCTTATAGCCTGCTTGATAAAACAAAAATTATTTTTAACATTCCAGTACACTAAAGTACAAAAAGTGTACACAGATGTGCAACAATTTACACAAATACAAAAAATGTACACCACACTGCAAAAATTTTTATTATTTATGCTAAAAATGTACAAAGCCCATGTAACATATTGAGGCAACTAAACAATCACACTTACATAAAGCTAGCCATACGTATATTGGAAGTGGGTGATGCCTATTGATGTACTTTTTCCGGTAGGGATTATACGACAAATCAGACCATCAAACTGTTATGGTATTTTTGTTTAGTATTGTTTGACATTTCATCGTGGAAAGACTAAGCAAGGCACCGTTTCTTCTGGGTTGACGAAGTTGGACGAAGATCCACTGTCTTTGACCAAAATCTTATTCAGCGTGGAGGTCTATTCCTGGTTACAGGCTAAGTTAACGGGCAAAATTGCCGAATTTAGGTTGAAAAGCAGGACCCGCCATAACATCAATACAAAACAACGGATTAGTGTAGTTTGTGGGATGGTGGAACCATCGGTCCACACTATTTCTTTAAAAATGAGGCCGACCGGAAAGTGTGGCGCCCTGAGACCAGACAATTACATAGCTACCTGTCATTGAAGGACGAGATTGTGGCGATATTTAGTTCCAACCATGGCACTATCGCGAGAACAATTCGGTGAATAGTTAATTTCACCCTACGGACTAGTGAATAGGCCTCCTAGATCATGACACCTCTAGACTAGTTCCTTTTTAGGCTACGTAAAGTCGAAATTCGACGTGTATAAATCTGCCACGATTGAGGAATTGAAAGCCAACGTTACTAGCGTCATTCGTGATATGCCACCTGAAGTCAGAAAATACTGGAATGGACCATATTCGCCAAAGTTACGGCCAACTTTTGAAAGTAATACACTTTACAAAATATGTGTAAAGAATAGTTATTTTTATATGATATTAAACATTACCTAATCAAATTTAATAAAATTTAATTTGTTTTTCTTTTATATCATTTTGGAAGAAAGAACCTATATATGAGTCACCCATTACAATCCAACATAGTAACTGCCTACACGCTGAAAAAGGAACGGTCCCAACAATATATTCCAGGAACCATGTGTCTGTTTGCAAGAATTGTTTTCCTGTATTGAAAATCTGCTGCTTTTTTGTTACCTTGTTGTCTGGCACTATTTTGATGTCAGTAGTTTTCAACAAACAAAGTCACAGTTGGGTCACTAAAACATATATTATAACCTATTAATTATTGTGTCTCCAATATGTAATATTGAATAGCAAACACAATGTGTTTGAACACAAGTATACTATATTTGCAACAAGGTACAAACACATCATATTTGCATCCACACATCAATACAACACAGATTTTTCAGTGGGTTGGCATATAAGAAAGCAATATCAGCCAAAAACCATGTACAAGTATGTACTTTAAACACATATTTAACCGGCACACATGAAGATTCCATCGAAGTCTATCGATTTTTCCCATCTCTTGTGGTTCCTTTTTGGCTTGTGTCTTTATGATAGTTGTCGAAGACTCCAAGACCTATTTTTGCTTAAGACTAAAATGCAACATTTCGAGCGGCTTAGGAAATACGAACGAGATATTGAATGGGTAACTCATATTCAGAGGTGAGATGTATTTGTGGCAATAATAAATATTTTGATGAGATACAGCAAAATTGTGGGCGATATTCTATGATATTTTATATGCATTCCTATGAGACTGATTTGGATGAGGCCTTAAACAATTGCACATAAATCCTTGTAAAGGATGGGCCACGTAAAATTCTAACTTAAGACTTTAAAAAAATACTAATGGACATTTTCCAAAATCATGATTTTCCTGGTAAGGCCTATCATTGGCATTTATGAATGAAGCACAACATCGTTTAAATGACTTCCACGTCTTGCTTTACAGTACCTCACTAGACCTACCCAATTTTCCAGTACATTTTCGATTGTTTGGGTGTTTATATCGTGATCGGTAGCGTCGATTTCGTGGTTAGAGGCCTCAATGGGCACGGGATTCTTTTGTGTAATGTGCAACACTTGTAAAGGGTGCTGTAAAGGAAAGTTTATATTTTGTGAGTCGATAAAATAAAAATAAGGTGTCTTTAAAATAAATTTTTATCAATTATCAGAGTACAGTGTTTGGCTATATATTTCTTAAAAATAGTGTCGTCTAAATGTAGAGATTCGCGATCACGGCATTCATTTAATCGAACGGTAAAATTTCCAATCATGGCTCGTCAGATGGACCTTGTGATGACTGCGATTTCGTAGCGAATATTTTCTTTCAAATGCGCAGGGGAACACTAGTGCAGGTTTAGATCTTTGTGAAAAGTGCGGTGTAATGATGATCTATGCGAGCTTTCAAATTGAAAGATTGGTTTACACTCTCCACGTTTTCTGCCGTTCTGGATAACCTGTTCAAATTTGTTGACTCATTTTCGAATGAGAGGGATGATTGGCGCATCATTTAACCGAGGAAAATCTCAAATACTGTAGTATCTTCTAAGCGCTATAGTCGCTGAATCACTACTTATGTATGTAAAACTCTGGCAAGCACAGCGTGCGGTCCGCTCCCTAGAAACGGTCCATAGTGATTGAATTCCCAAAAGCCAGGCTTCCTACTGGCATAACCCTCGCCCCACTCAGATTCAATGCGTTCACACAGTCAGCTAAATAAATTTAAACTTTCTTTTGAGACACCCAGTATTTTCGGTTGATTATGCGGTTGTCGAACACAAAAGATCGATTGCAATATTGGCTCTGTCGCACGTAGACCGTCCTGTTAAAGCCATAGGACGTCCATGTCATACTCTTCAACTATTGGGGGAAAAAAATCGCTGAGCATGCCACGGTATTGAAGATATCAGCGGCTCCATGCTAATTTCCAAAATCGACTTATGATGACACCATGCCAAAAACCGCTCTAAACAGTCACTTGTTGTGGACGCATCGGTTTCTACCCAACGACGTGTAGATTTTCCAAGCCTCAGATGCAACAATTATGTTTGTTAACTTAGCCCCCGGAGTGAAAATGAGCTTCATCGGAAAATAAAGGGTGTTTTTGAGACGTGTGGTTTTCAATCCCTTCAACATTTTTTTCGGAGTTGGTCTTTTTCAAAGCTTTCACTTGATTTATGCTCAGTTTGGTTTGATATTTCATAATGAATAGATTTACTCCCGAACAACGTTTGCAAATCGTGCAAATTTTTTACCAAAATAATGGTTCCGTTCGCGTGACGCATCGCGCACTACGTCCAATATTCGGTCGACATAATCGCCCAGGAGAGACGGTAATTCGAGCAACCATGGATCGATTTCGCACCACGGTTACTCTAGTGGATAATGCGCATTTGCTGTTGTGGAGCAGAGTATCGAAGAAGACCCGAATGAGTACATCCGCCATCGCCCACACTTCTAAAGTGCCCATCCACTTTATGGAAGATTTTGCGGAAGGATCTTGGTTTACGGGCTTCCAAAAACCAATTCGCACATGAATTGAAGCCGAACGACCATTAAGCGCGTCGCACGTTCGGTGAATGGGCCCAAAACGAGATGGCCATCGATCCCGATTTTCACAAGAAAAGTTTATTCAGCGGTGAAGCTCACTTTTGGTTGAGTGGACACGTTAATAAACAAAATTGTCGCATTTGGAGTGATGATAATCCATTAGCCAGTGTTGAGATGCCGTTACATCCTCAGAAAGTCACTGTTTGGTGTGCTCTGTGGGCAGAGGGAATCATTGGTCCATATATCTTTAAAAATGAAGCCGGCCATAATGTTACAGTCAATACGGAACGCTATAGAGCCATGATTAATGACTTTTTCGTGCCTGCATTGGAGGATGTTGATGTCGACGACCTTTGGTTCCAACAAGACGGCGCTACATGCCATACAGCCAACGGAACAATAAATTTTTTGAAGGAAACTTTCGATGAGCGCATTACCTCGTGTCGTGGGCCAGTATCGTGGCCTTCAAGATCGTGCGATTTAACACCGCTGGACTATTTTTTGTTGGGTTATGTGAAGTCGCTTGTCTATGCAGTTAATCCCGAGACGACTGATGTCTGGAAAATGAATATCCGGCGCGATATTGCTGCCATACGGCCCCATATGCTGCATGAATGGTCGATAATTGGAAAATGTTGCAAACACGTCTAAAAAACACCGTTATTATTTTTCGTTAAAAATGCTCATCTTCAGTTAAGCAATCTTTAGCCCATTTAGCGAAACACCCTGTAGTTCAATGTTCAATTGCTGCGAACCACAGTTTCAGCTACACGAGTTCCTTTGCCCAATAAGGATCCGGTTTAACGAACCCGCTTCCCAAATTAATCCACAGATTGCGTTTCTGGACTCTATTTCTGTCGAATTTGTTTCGTAGATTTCTTACAGTTTGAGGTGAAGACTCAGAAATTTGGAAGAAACTTTTTAATAGATCCCAATTGTCTTCAAGCGTAAAGCGACCCATTTTGAAAGTTGTAGCATTTAACTAATAATCTGTAACTTCATAAATTTCAAATTGGCCATCTGCTTCGAAATAATGGGAGGTTCAAATTCCAAATTTTACATGGCCTAGCTTCTACATACAAAAAACCCCCAAATTTTTTATACTCAGCATAACGTGAGTGGCCTCTCCTAAACTTGATAACACACTATCTTTATCCGGATCGACCGTGCCAGTCCCTGGATCACTGCGAATCTGAAAAAAGACAAAATAAGCTGAAGAGAGAGTGAATGCGTATATTTGTATAAACTTGTTTCCCCTCAATGAAGAGAGAAGCAATTCATGAGAGTTACTCGGAGATCACACGGCAATTTTTTTTGTGCGAGTTTTGAGTTTTTAGGAGAGATAGAGGAGAAGGGAATGGAAGCTCTTCTTCTCTCTCTCCTATAAACTCCAGCGTTAGTGTCCAAACAGAACCAGACACGCTTCAGACGACGATGAAAAAATCCCCAGCGTCTAAATGAAATGGGAGAGAGAGCGTCTGGCGACTTCAGTTTATTTTTTCTCTCTACGTCGCGTATAGTTGCGGCTCTTTTCTGGAATTTGATTGAAAGTTTGGGAACATAATATTATGGTTGTGCAAAATTTAAATTGTTTTTACAGCTTTTAACAAGTTTTCATTCAATTTAATTGTATTGTGTTTAACAATATATCATTTTCATCCCTTTTCTTTAATTTTCTTTTGTATTCACATTTATGTGTTGGTTGCTCTTATGATTTTTGTGAAAATGTGGCAACTCCATTCTCTCAATTGAGAGGATTCGTGAGAGCGCCGCAGCGGATTTTCGTGGCGATTTTCCCCTGCCATAAGAAATCTATGTAAAAAAAAGGCCGTCGTCTGTAGCGTGTTTGATTATGTTTGGACTCTTACGCAAGTAAAATTGCCGTGTGTGATCCCCGAGTAAGTAGTGTAGGTGTATACGCTTTTTGTTGTTAATAAGCCAAGTTCGTTTACGATAAGGAAGATTATTGTTTGCGGAAAACGTATAAATTTTTGGGGGTGAAATATTTTTGGGGCAAAATAGCGGTTTCAAGCGGTTTTTTCTTTACGTGTACATTTTTCGAAATTTTGGTTTAAAAAACCTGGATTTGGCACCAGTGTGCACTGGGTAAACCACAGACTCCAGACACCGTTTTTATAACTATGATCTCGATCACGTCCCAATAACACACAACATTTTACTATTTTGTTTTCTTTTATTTAAATAAAAACTCGACATACAATTAGAAATTTATTATTTTAGCTTTCTTTACATCGCAGAACACAAAAATAACAACACAAAAAATTCAAAATAATTAATGTCATTTTAAAAAAGGACACCTATATAATTGTTAAAATTAATTTAATTCTAAATAAACACAAATTTGAGAGTGTTTATCTCATTTCTCTTTTTTTGAAATAAATTTTTAGATATGAAAATGCTCAAACATTTTATGTCTTTTTTTGAAAATGAAAAAAACGAAAGTTTGAGAAGAAAGATGATACCACATGGAGCAGGGATAAAAAGGATAGTGAAATGGAAACAAAGTAGGGAAGAGGATTACAAAAGGCGATCATTTTAAAAAAATCTAAAATAATAAGATTTTGGGCGGGTTAAATGGCTCAGCTTAAAGATAAATAATCTCCTGGAGATTATTTTAGGATGAGTGTGGAGGGCGATTTAGCTAGCATCTGATCGGAAAAGGAAACGACGTTTGCGAAGATCCACCGTGGGGCTAAGCATGCTGCGCGATCTGAAGAATCGACTTGATTTCTCTTGAAGAACAATAGGATCAACAGCGTTATCAGCAGCAACAGCCGATTCGTCTTGTACTGGAGCATCTACTTGGCCGATATCACCAACGCGATGATATATAGGCATCACAATTTCCTCTTCAGACTGTTGTGATTCCTGTGCTTGGTCCTCTGCTGCCTGAGAAATTTCTTCTTCGACATGATCGACGTTGGGTTTAGCTTCACTCAAAACATGTTCCAATTGCATGGGTGTCTCCATTTTATCCTTGGGCATATGATCTAAACGTTCCTTGACCAATTCGACTATATCATCAATACTTAAGGGTTTGTAGCCGTCCATTACCACGGCAGATGCTTCTGCTTCCTGCTTTTTCTCAGTGTTTGAAGGAATATTTACAGCTTCCGGTTGTATTTCAGGTTCTTGTTGGGGCATTTCCTCGACAGTGTTGGTAATGACTTGAACTGGGATCTGATTGATTTCGTGAGGCATATTGGGCATGGTTATAGTAGGTATATGATTTGATTGTTCTCCTTCCTTTGGGGACTCTACGTTAGTCTCTTTGATGTCAGACACCGCATCAGCCTTCGATACTTCCTCGGAAGTGGATATTTCCTCGGAGTTGGATTCGCCTTGAGATGCTGTAGCATCCACTAATTCCTCGGTTTTGCTTTCTTCGGCTGAACCTTGTGGCTCAACAATTTGTGGTGGAGATGAAATCTCTTCTGATTGTTCCTCCTTAACTTCTTCGGCATGTCCTTGTAGCTCGTTTGCTTCTTCCTCTGCTACCTTAACCGAATCTTCGGCAGCGTCCGCGGAAGCGGTATCTTCAGCGTACTCTTGAACATCTTCCTCAATAGTTGGCATTGGCATTGGCATTCCAGGTTTTTCATTTACGAATTCATTCTTTCTCAAAGTGTTAATGAAGTCAGCAATCAATTGTTCTGCCTCAGCGGCCATAACGGGATCGACAGGCTTGAAACCTCCAATCGTTTGTTTATTATCCTCATCGTTGGTTTCTTCAAACATTTGTTGGACAATAGGATCTTGTTGGGCCATTTCTTCGGTTGCTGGCATAGATTCGGGGGCTTCAACTGGTTTTTCCTCTTCCATTTCTTCAACGGTTTGTGCTGCAGTTTCCTCTGAGTTTGCTTCGAAAATAGACGGTTCTGCAAACACAGAGGGCTCCCGTTCAGGTTCTTCCACCTTTTCGCCTTTGATAGGCTCCGTCCCTTCTACGGTGGGTGTTTCAGCTACTTCGTCTTGTTTCGCATTTTCTTCGAAAACAGCTGGTTGTTCAGGAACTGAATTTGCAACTTCGGCAGCTGGTTCAACTGGTTCAGCGGCTGGAACCATTTCATTATCCAAAGATTTTTCCGCAGCTTGTGCTTCATTTGCTGCAACTACCTGGTCTTCCTGACTGGCCTCAGTTTCCTCAGCCATTTCAGATTCCATTACTGGCTTAGTGTCTTCTACTTCTACCTGCTCTTCTTCGACTGCTTGGGTTTCGACAGATGTTTCGTTGTCTTCCGATGTTATAGCTTCTTCTGAAGCTTCAGGTTCTTCGACAGTTTGGACTTCATTCTTAGCGCCTTCAGTTTCTTGTACAATAGGAGTTTCTCCAGCAATATCAGTTTCTTGTGACACTTGGGGCTCTTCAGGAATTTGTTCAGCTGCTTGCGATTCTTCGATAGCCTGAATTTTTCCAGCAACATCGGCCAATTCTACAGCTTGTGGGTCTACAGCTGCTTGAATATCTTCATTAATTGTTTCTGGTTCTACGTCAACTTGGGATTCTTGCCCAGAATTAATTTCTTGGGATGCTTGGTTCTCTTCAGCAATTGGAATTTCATCGACAGCTTGAGGTTCTTCTGCAATTTTGGTTTGATCTTCTGGTATTTCATCAACTTTTTCAGACTTTTCATCTGTGGACTCAGCAGCGGTTTCTTCAACTTCGGCAACAACAGCAGGTATTTCTTCAATAGCTTCTAAGACTTGAGGTTCTTCGGCATTAACAATTTCTTCGATAACTTGTGGCGATTCAAGGTCCTGAGGTTTCACAACAACTTCATTGGTTTCGGATGCTTGAATCGCTGTGTCGGCCACTTGAGTTTCAATATTGGCGTTTGACATTTCAGGTTCCATTTGGAAAAATGTTTGTTCTGGAAGCTGTGCTGGCGCAGGAGATTCTTCTTTGACAGATTCTGCGTCGGCTTTTTCAGCATTATTGCTGTTTAACATTTCAGGTGTAAGGTGGAAAAGAGTTTGTTCTGGAATTTCTGCTGGAGCTGATGGTTCTTCTTTCGCAGGTTCTTCTTCAGCTTGTTCAGTTTCCTCTTCGGTTGGTTTTTTATTGAACATAGTAGGACGTTTGCGCTTCTGGTTGTACAAATCCGAGCGAATGGTATTCACAGTCTCAGGTTTTGAATTAAGCATTGTATCCTTGAAGCTATTGGTCATTGAGGGCACAGGACGTCTGGAGAATTTCTGTACAACAGGTTTAATTTCCTCTTCCACTTCATCTTCTTCTACAGGCTTAACTGTTTCTTTAATATCGAAAGTTTGTGCGTACGCGTTTGAGTTCAACTGGGGCTGTGGTGGTGGAACCTTGCGCAAGGGATACGAATTGCTGGGTTTCTTTTGGACAGCATAAGAAAGACCTGGCTTCCTACGGTTGGGTTTTTGCACTTTGATAGGTTGTTCTATTGGTTTTATGGGTTGCTCAGGTTCAATGGCTTTAATTTCGTGTTGAGCTTCCACACTGGGTTTATTGGCTTCGGAAGCGGACATTTCATTCATCTCCTTCTCAGATTCGGTATCAGCATTACCGAAATTACTGTTCAAGTCATAGTATTTGAAAGATTCCTCACAAGATATGATCATGTCCTCAGGACGCATGCAAGTAAAAGAGTCCTAGGAGGGTAAGTGTTAGAAGTTAAACATTAACCTGTTTCAAAGATACAAACCTGACTGAATACAGTTTCCTCGGGGCAAATGAAACTCCAGCGGAATGTGTTCTCCTTACCATCGGCATAGGTAACTGGCAAGCAGACATGGAAAATCTGGCAATCGTTGTCCACATCGGCGTAGTAACCATATGTCTTGTTCTCACATGAAAAATTATCGGTTATATCCGCCCTGATAGAGGTAGCATTGCTGGGCAATGTTAACGTGGACATAATCATCATATCGTCGGAATTGGGGTCGCCCTCCACCGTGTGTTCCAGGGATGAGGCAGCATCATCGTTGGCTTTCTGCTGGCCGATGGGTATATTCCTCTGAAAAATTGTCAATGAGAAAAAACGTTAAGCGTATCGCTGAAAGTAACACAACTCTAAGATATGAACTGTGATAGGAATAGATAATGAGTGGCGAGAGATATTCCCATGCACGTGACTTTGTGTGCGTGAGTACGATTATGATTGACAATTTTTCTACTGACTGACTCTGCACCTTCTGCTGACCACTGAAGTTTATAACAAAATTCGTAAATTTGTCAACAAAATTTCACTTCTGTTCTAGTTTTCCTTCGAGAGGCGTAAAGTGAAATTTACAATTGCTTCAGTTATCGGCTATTAACGGACTATTTTGTTGTTTATTAAATTGCTCGAATGACGAATGAATTACATTCGCAAAAAGTCATTGAATGGCTTTCGATTAGGTCGGCTAATAACTCGAGTCATGAACGTGTGCGCGTGCGCGTACATAGTGGCCATGCGCCACGGTCATGAACATTTTGCTCGCTTACAACTTTATAGTTGATGTGCGACAATGCGATAATACCTGTCCAGTTGCACCTGCGTTTCTTGGATTTCGTTGCTTTTGTGGTGGTTTTGACGCGTATTTTTATTATTTTTGGTCGTTCATTGTTGGTAATGGTCGTGCAGTAATAATATGTTTAACAATTTTGGTAACATGAAAATATTATCACATATTATTTTGTAAATCAACAAAACAGAAAAGATAAATAAATGGATTTTAATAACTTTTATTCGCTTCTCGATTTGTTGCATTTTAATTAGAGTCCATTTGTGTTTTTTTGGGTAGGTTTTCGAAGAAATTTTTTTAATGAAATTGTTAAATAATTTTCGTTGTGCCTTTGATAATTTTGGTGTGTGAATGATTAATAGCGTTTTAATTTATCGTTATTTAAGTTTTTGTTAAAAATCCATACATTTGTATATGGAGTGTTTGTGCGTAATACGAGGTAAGCATAATAAAATGTAAAGTAATAGTTTATTTTTACAGTCATACTCGAATTTATTCGTATAGAGCAAAATTTTTAATAAAAAAAACGTCGGAAGGACTATTAAAAACTTCCTGTTGTGTAGAAACTGCTGCTCCTAAAGTCTGTAAAACTGATTTCCTACTATCCAACGATACAAATCCATTCTTAGTGTTTTCTATAAGGCTAGTAATGCCAGTGGAAGCTATCCCTTTTCTGGAAAAAATATATGAGGAGGTTTTCAACCACTCCTATCTATTTAAAGTTAAAATGTAAAGGGATTTATTACAGTGAAAGAAAAATGTTTTGTTATTAACGGATTTTTTTACCGTTTGTCATTATTTTGCTAAAACTACTAAATTTGGTTTCAAATTGTTCAAATTGTTAATAAAAAAACTAATATTAATAAATATATATTAATAATTATATATAATTATTAATTAATATAATTACAATAATTAAACTAAAATTTAATTAACAAACAATTGGATTATCTCATATTAATTGTGTTTAATTATATTTAATAATAATATTTAACAACAGCTTCAAAATGCACTTAGTACGTTTTATTGCAACTGTGCACAAATACGTGGACATACAGTTTGAAGAATAAGAACAACAAAGCACTAAACATAAAAATAGGAAATATTATTTTTTCATCGTAAAGGGAAGGTGGACAGTGACGCATAAGCTGCTCTTAGTTTACACAGAATTGTGCAGAATGTTACTGACACGAAAATGTTAGTTGGCAACAGAATTATTTCTTAAATTTGTTCCAATTTGAGATCATATTTAGTTGTTCTCAGATCCTCGTCATATTCAAAGTTGTAATTTAGTTGTTCTCAGATCCGCGTCATATTCAAAGTTGTAATTTCCATTTGTTTTAATAATTTTTAATATATTTTGTATCTAGTTGGTGAAAGATAAGTGGTTGATTTGAATGTTAAAGGAAATTTTCTATATGGCACAGAAATGATGGATATTGGAAAATTTCCCTGAATTCAATAATTATTGAAAATCTATTTGGCCATGCTTTTTTTGCGTTTTGCATTGTCAAGCAATATGTATTTCTATTACCTACTTATGTATATATTTTACTTTCAACTTCAAACAACAGAACCGAAATAAAAATGATTTCAGAGTGTTTTTTCGTGAAAAATACTCGTAGTCGGACGGAAACAGGTGAATAATATAATACACCATTTAGGGTATTTCTATCATCTCTGATAATGTGTATGTTTTCTTATCCTTGTTTTTATTTTATTGATATTATTTTTGTCTTTAGTCTTGAGCACTTTAGTTTCCTAGCAAAATATTCGAAAATTTTGTTTAGCTAAAAAAGTACTCGAAATTAGTAAAAACAATTTGATGCCTCGCTTATTACTCCGAAATCTATCAATAAGGGACACATCAATGCATTTTTGATGTACTATTTCTTGACATTACCAGTTATAATTGTTGATGTTTTCGCTTTGATTACCTATTTTCTCAGTTTACTCTTTATTTTCTAAATTGAAAGACACGGATGTTAAGCCACGCAAATAGGTACTGGTATAGTAATAAATTATAAAATATAAATAATAAAATAATAAATAATATATTATATTGTATATATAATAAATAATATAATACAAGGTGGCGCAAAAGTAATCCTCCTATCAGAAAATACTATAAATTTTGCGATTGGCCCCTAATGTCAGTTCTGTTTTGACATTTGTGTAGTAAACACATGCGAAATACACGTTAATAAACAATTTTACGCTACACTGCTCCAGAACGCGGAATATTGCTGACTATTTATTTGATCAATAATCGGTCGGTGACTTTGGCACAACGTGAATTTCGCCGCAGATTTCCTGGCCGTCCAACGCCTACTGGTGGAACGCTGATGCTGCCAGGCGTGGCAGACCCCGGAGTAGCCGTTCTGCAGAGAATATTGCTGCTGTAGCCGAGGATGTCATGGATGCGCCGTCGACATCGACCAGACGACGTGCCACGCTACAGAGCAATGATCAACGAGTTCTTTTTGCCGCAACTTGATGAATTGGGATTGGAAAACATGTGGTTCCAACAGGGCGGTGCAACGGCACACACTGCACGTGCCACAACCGATATGCTGAAGGATGCATTTCCCGTGCGCCTAATCTCCCGTTTTGGCGATTTGCACTGGCCAGCAAGATCACCTGATTTGACCGCTCCAGACTTCTTTTTGTGGGGCTTTTTGAAGTCGCGGGTTTATCTCAACAAGCCTTAGACTCTTGCAGCTCTTAAAGACAATATCCGTCAAGAATGTGAGGACGTATCGCCGGAAGTTTTGGCCAAAGTGATGGAAAATGCCATAAAAAGGGCTCAAATGACAATCAACTGTTGTGGCGGCGGCCATTTACATGACATCATATTCTCGACTTGATGTAAAACAAGTTAAAAGACCAAATAAAAATAATCCACAAGAAGAATCAAAGTTTTTAATTTTTTTTTTAAATTACAGCCAAAAAAACATCGGAAGTTTACTTTTGCGCCACCTTGTATAATATAAGATCAAAAACATTACTCAGTTTATGCTCTTTCAGGAGATAAAAAAGAGTACTGCACTTGTAATCCTTTTCCACATCAATAGGAATACTTCTTTTGTCCTCCATTAGGAGCTCAAAATTATTGCTCGCCCGTGTAAAAGCATTGTTAAAAAAGAGCACCAAATGCATGAGGCGGAGTTCTCCATTCCTCGCAAAGGAGCGATCCAAAATTACTTTGGATGATCCTTTTTTTACTCGGACAGAATGTGAAGCAAAGTAGAAGTATGTATTAGTGAGGAGTTTTTGTGCTCTACAGCTTCACTCACATAAGCGAATGCTTTCTTTTTTGTAAGAATACTGAAGTTTTTAATTGCTGCAACTTCGATACAGTGCATGTCTTGAAATAAAGCAAATGCATTGAATAGCAAATCAAGACGTCTTGTGTAGATTTCTAGTGCTCACAGGCGTACATTTTTCTTGGATATCTGGTCACTTTTTCTTTCCCGTGTCAGGCACATGCATTTTACAGTATTCCATAGATAGCAAACATATTGATCGATGATTAGTTTAAGTTAAGATCGACTATTATGAAGGAAATTTATAGAAACCATAGAAACCAGAGTAGATAGGCGAGAGAGCGATAAGCAACCAGAAGCAAACCGTGAAGCAACCTAAGTTTAAATAAGGGTTGATTAAAAAATTATTTTCTATGTTGATTGCACCGAACGAAAATACACATTCCCATTTATTTCTGCCCGTTTTATGACCAAACAAAGTGTAACATACAACAGTAACATACAACTCGATGAAATGAGAGTTTCGAGAGATCGAAAAGAGAGAGATAACGACTCTTATATATTGTTTTATGGTTTAAGGTTTATGGTTTATGGTTTAACTCAACAATGGCGTTCGGTCATTGAGCTCATTGAAGAAGAAATTATTTATATACATCGAAATTGTGATACATGATTAACATATCAATGAAACGTATTCATTGCAGTACGGAAATATGTTTATCACACCACTTAAATATTTTCATCGCTTCAATGAAATGGCACAACCTTGCAAATATATGATATTTTGGGCTCAGCAAGCAGTTTAGGAAAAACGCCCTCTCCCGACGAACAAAAGTCCAGCTAGACCAGACTCTTATTTTACCTGTCTTGACATATGGCTCCGAAACTTGGATCATATTGCAAGTGGATGAAAAACACCTGCGAGTATTCGAGAGAAAATTTCTCCGTAAAATATATGGTCCTGTTAAAGAAAACGGCGAGTACCGACGTCGTTGGAACTAAGAGCTATTAAATTTATATTCAGACGTGGACATGGCTAGGCGGATCGGATTAGGACAATTGCGTTGGCTAGGCCATGTTATCAGAATGGATGAAGATGCACCAGCGTGAAAGGTTTTCGATAACGCACCCTATGGAAGCAGTAAAAGAGGACGTCCAAAACTCCGCTGGAAAGACCAGGCAGAAGAATCCCTCCCTATCCTTGGTGTTACCAACCAAGAAGAATATGTTGAAATTTGTTTAATTAATATGTATTTAAACATCTGATCTCATGAGGTTGTAAAATAGTCAAACAAAGTAAAGTAATGGCATAACCTAACTTGCCAGTGAGTCAACCATTTTTAAAAGAAAGGAAACTAGGATTACTAGTAACTCTGACTGATTATGACCTAAAATATTACACCGCTTTTGAACGATGTGAGATGGTGGTTCGGATGGTTTCCACGGTCTTAGGTACAAGATTTGCCTACGGCAACTATTTCACCACCGTCCCTATGCGGCCAACTTATGTCATCACTTCACTTAGAGACTTCAACAGTAACTAGGGCCCAGTAACATAATGCAGCAACCATTTATATGTTTAGAATATTGTTTTCATGAATTGAAGATCTGCTGATTTTTATCTGCTTGTTGTCTGTCACGTTTTTGTTTTCAGCAGTTTTTACCAAACAAAGAAAAATTCGGGTCACCAACAAATGTGTAATAACATGTTAATTATTTTGTCTCCACCATGTAATAGTGAATACCAATATACTATATTTGTATACTATATTTGGGATAAGCTACAAACACGTTACATTTCCATCCAAACAAGAAAAACAGACCGATTTTTCAGCATGTAGGGCACAGTGATATCTTGTTAAAAGATGGAGCAGGTGAACTGGCTCGGATAGGCTCCAAGCAATGTACTGTGAATTTGGAAATGTATAACCTTTCCAGGTCATTTCAACCGAACTTAAATAATGTCGGGAACGGCATTTAAAATATTGAAGCAGTTTTTGTTTGTCTCTTACTTTAGAAATGCAATTGAATACCGGAGAATATAGAGATTTTCTCACAACCAGCTTGAAATGAAAAATCAAACACTACTGGGTTTCTCTGATTTCCGCAGTAATTGAGCGTAAAATATTTGAATAGATTCTAAGTGGAGACTTTTACTTATACCGAGATGGTGGATTATACTTGATCAAACCCGACACGAGGAAAATCCGAACTTTACAGCGCCTAAGTTCAATGTCAAGTATAATGTGCGAAAGACTAAAACCAATTATCGCTGCCCTGATTGGATCATACCACTGTGACTTTAGGCCCGGAAAATCGACATCTATCATCTATTTGTCGATTATAAGGCGGTCTTCGATAGCCCGATACGGTAGAAACTCTACGAAGCAATGTCTGAGCTTGGTATTCCTGCAAAACTCATACGCCTTCGCCGAATCGCCTTGACGAACACCAAGTCCGCAGTGAAAGTTGTAAAGGCTCTTACCGAACCTTTCGAAACTAAGCGAGACCTCAGGCAAGGCGACACCCTATCGTGCGATCTCTTTAACATCTTAATAGAGATTATGAGAAAAGCTGCAACCAACATGAATAAAGTCATCAACAGCAAAAGTCACATGCTGTTCGGGTATGCTGATGATATAGACATCATTGGGCCCACAATTAGAGAAGTTACTGCGGTTTTTTCGAGAATTGAGAAGGAGTCAGCGAAAGTGGGTCTGACGGTAAATGAGGACAAGACAAAATGAATGGTTTCAACGAACAGGGCCTCCACGCGATTAGACCAAAGCGTGAACGTTGATAACCATTATAACTTCGAGGTAGTGGACGAATTTATATACCTCGGATCTGCCGTGAACAAAAACAACAACGTCAGCCTTGAGATCAAGCGGAGAATTGTGCTTGCGCATAAATGTTATTTTGGACTAAGCAAGCACTTTAGAGCTAAAGCCCACTCTCGAGTAACAAAAGTCCAACTGTAACAGACTCTCATATAACCTGTCTTGCTTTATGGCGCAGAATTCTGGGTCTTATCGCAAGCAGACGAAACATCTGTAGGAGTCTTCGAGAGAACAATACTCCGAAAAATTGATGGCCCTATAATGCACTATCGGAGTCGCGTGAACCATGAGCTGTATGAGCTTTATCCTGACATCAACATAGTTAAGCGGATCAATATAACGCGATTGCGCTGACTAGGTCATATCAGTAGAATAGATGAAGACCAACCAGCATGAAGGGTTTTCGAAACCGAACTCGTAAGGAAGACAAAAAATATGAAGACCAGAACTCCGTTGGAGGGATCAGCTTGACGAATCCCTGCGTATACTTGGTATTGCCAACTGGAGAAATAAAGCAAAAGATCGAACTGGTTGGCGAAATATGATATCTTCGTTTTATGTACATATATGTATATATATATATATAATCCGAGGTATATTTTTTTCATGTATGTTGTTTTGTAAATTTTTGCACGAAATGTTGTACTTCGTAGGATCTTTTAGCAGCAAGTATTGTCCGACGTATGGGTTATATAATCTACATTTTATCATTGTTAAGAGAATATACACTGATAAAAAAATATGGTGTCCCATAATATCTCATGAAGGGATTGAGAAGAGCTTCTCACAATCAGTGATACCCTTAAGTAAAATCCGCACATTATCCTTTAGCAGGATAAGGGAAATAAATCAACCATAATGGTGTGACTATTGGATACATTGAGCACAAAATATCAATGATCGTGGAAATGTGTGTAAAATAATTCCTTTCGCAGGTGTAGATTTTATATAGCTTCACCACGAAACGAATGCAAGAAGTGACGTTGTTTCTCCTTATTCAAAGGAACACCTGTGAATCATTCTGTGCCACCACATTACATTCTCCGCTTAATTTATTCAATATTTCTGTGAAAACATAAAAATTCCTGAGCATAGGCAGATATCAAAAAGAACTAAAAAAAAACAACAACAGAAATCCTCGTTAACCATTTAAAACTTCCGACTTCAATTTCCCCCACAATGTTGCTAATGTTATGGGTAATTGCGCTTTAGGTACATGTGTTCGTGTGTCTGTCCCTACACGATCGTCTGGGACAGATCGCTTAGGGGAGACCGAATATGACGGCACGTATGCAAATTTTTTTTGCAACACAATCAGCCAAAGCGAAGGCACAAACTAACCGCCAAAGAAAATCACCACTAGACGGCACACTTGTTGCCAAGAATGAAAACTTTTTGTCTCCTACAAACAAATCACACGTTTGGCCTTTTTTATTAGCGGGTCTTGGGAGTTGCGTCTAGAATTTGTAATGATTTGTAAAGACAAAAGACCATCCCGTCTCACTCAGTCACTCCAATGATATATGAGAACACTGTGAAAACGAGAAAAAATCCGACAGAAACGAAACGAATGAAAGGCACAAAAAGTAATGCAGAATGAAAGAAAGAATTAAAAGAACATCCAATGACACAGAGGCCGAATGCACGCACACAAAGTA
Source organism: Phaonia tiefii (assembly GCA_963931995.1). NCBI lineage: Eukaryota > Metazoa > Arthropoda > Insecta > Diptera > Muscidae > Phaonia > Phaonia tiefii. The sequence continues at coordinate 76,404,725 of OZ008369.1, forward strand.
TTTTATTGAAATTACTTCCGTAACAGGAACTCCATTCTACACCAACGAGACAAATGCACTACTCGTATGGACTGCAAGTGTTAAGAGGGAAACGGATACACATACGCATTTCCTTTCTCTCCATGTTCCATAGATTTTTTTTCAGTTTTGGTCAATTGTTTTTCAAAAGGAGTTGGTAGGAAGGAAGCCTTAGCACTGAGTGTATTTCAATAAAAACATTCACTTGAATTATCTTACCTTTAAAATGGCTACTGGTCCAGCCAGACAATATCCACTCAGACATATTAGTAAGACGCCGTATTTCCACATTATTCCTATTGGGTTTGGTCTTAACAGATCTTTTTGTATTTTTTGTTTTTTAATGTTGGCACTTTAGCACTTTGTTTTTTGATCTATTTTGAAATTTAGTTTGCTAATTTGGCGATTTTGAAATAATCCACAAAAATTTCAGAGTTTGAGATTAATTTGTTTTATATTTTTGGGTTCGAAACTTGATCTGATATATTTTAGTAATTTATTGCACTTTTTAGTTTTTTTTTTCACTTTAGTTATCCATGTATGGTAATCCTTATTAGGGGGTCTATTGGTGTGTAATTGACTGTAATTGATTGTTGGATGAGGGGGGTCAGACCAAAGCTTGCACTCGCTACACCTGTATGTGAGGCTCCGTTGGCTGAATAAGACTAACTGCGATCGATGAAGGCGTGTTGGTCCCAATTTATATTCTTTACTTTGATTTATTAAGAATTCAGAAGAAGAAGAGACCACACGACACTCACTTACGTATTACACTCACCTATCTACACTCCTACTCCTCCACTCAGTGAAAGACACAACAAACGCACCTAACAGCACTTGGTGACAACTCGTTGGTCGTAACTGTTGGCTTTAATTTTGTTTTTATTTTTGTTTTCTTTCTTTCGTTTTCGGAGACAACATACTTAGCCACAACAACAAGAAGACGAAGAAGAAGCCCAACATTAAGCCACTCACCAAACCCTCACCCTCACCATAAAAATTGGTCCGAAGAGTAAATGTGAGAGTACTTGATAATTGTTGGCGTCTTGTGTCTTTCATTTGCTGTTTACCGCTGATTTTAAATTTTAAAGTTGGCGCGCATGCATATTCGTCTTCGTTAACCATTCAGTTTTCCAAGAGTCGTTGAATTGTAAGTTCAAGTACATTCTGGTATTGTGTGGAAGGTGGTGGGTTGTATAGCGGGTAAACCTTTTTTCTTCCCAGAGAGAGAGAGAGAGGGTATTATTAGTAAACTAGAGAAAAGTGTGGGAACTTTTGACTAGAACTAATTTTCAAATAGTCTATCTGGTATCTGGTGCAACAGTCAAAATGTGCACATAATGTACTTGAAACCCTAATTCGAGACCAGAATTTATTTACAAAATTGTTGAAAATCGCACCATTTTAACTCAAATAACTGCATTTCAAATCTTCCCACTCCACTGATCCAAATGATAACATTCCGATTATTGACATAAAAAATTATTTTGTCTGTAGATAGTTAAACTCCCATAAGGCGACAAAAAACAAATATTTGAACTGTAATCTGATTTAGTTTTGAATTCTTTATAGATTTTTAGAAGTATTCAGAAACTAACGCTGAAAAATAACGGTTCCAGCAACATACTGCAGAAATCATGTACATGTTTGTAAGCACTGTGGTCGTGAATTAAAAATCTGATGCATTTTGTTTCTTTATTATGACAGACATCAGTGTTTTCAGCAGTTTAAAACAAACAAAACCACATTTGGTACACGAATACATATATTATAACTTATTAATCATTGTGTCCCAAACATGTTATATTGCATAGCAAACACAATATGTTTGGACAAAAGTACACTATATTTGCGCCGAGCTGCAAACACGTTATACAGGGTGGAGCTGGGAAATTTGTTTATTTGGGAATGAAATAAAAAATTATGATCTTTAGAAACAAAAGGGAATTTTTAAACTACATGGTTTTAAATAGTCGACCTTCGCTTCGATTTTAATTGAAGACGCTTAAAAAGCCTTCGATTTTAATTGAAGCCGCTTAAAATAGCTTAGCGCTCCTCACAAATGATAGAAAGATTAGCTTGGCGAGGACAAAGAACACACACCAAATGCCAGAAAGTGAGCCATTTTATCGAGCAACATTCTCCCCCGTTACTCGCTAAAAGGGCAGAAAATTCAATATTTCTGCATTTTTTGAGTGCAACATTCTCAGAAAAGGACACAAATCCTTGAAGAAGGGTTGCACATTTTTCCCAAACGAATACAAAAAGGTACTTTTGGGACAAAAGGGCAGAAAATACGTTGCATTTTTTGTCACAAACGAAATCACCATAAAAGCTTACACGGTCTGATACATTTTTCTAAATGGAAAATGGTTGGCTTTCGTTGGAATAATAGATAATTCAGACTAGCCCATTCCCCGACATGACTAGTTTCGAACTCCGTGACAAGTTCGTCATCAGATACACACTCACTGTGCCAGAATTGGTACCATTGGTTTATATATGCGAATTTTCATGAACACTAATGGTTTAACTTGAATGGAAAATCTTACGTACACTCGTAGAACTAGTTCTTGAGAACAGGTCATAGCAGCCAAAAAATCGGTTGTTGCAATCGAATTGAGTTTGTCACAACCGTATTGATGTCGTCACACCTAAATTCAGTCCCCAAAACTGAAAATCGCTTGAAACAACTTCAGTTTGAAACACTGTGTGTAATTTTTTAAGTCATAGAAATTTAACCATATACGGACACCACAACGTGATAAAATTGCCAGTTTTGCACTAAGTCATGGTTTTTTAGTTTATGGTCCCCAAAAATTTGGGGCATCGGTGTCATTTTTGCAAAAAAAAATTATCATTTTTTCAGCGTCATATCTTGCAAAGGGTTCGGAATTTTGATCTAGTCTCTGAGGGAAACTTGTAGCCCTTGTCATGAAGAATAAAAATTGTGAACATATAAAATCAAAAAAACTTCATCTTCAAAGTCAAAATCTTTTTTTACCTTTTTTCCCCTGTTCAGGTCCATAGGTAGCAAACCGTTCAAAATTCAAAGAAACAATCAACTACAATAATTTTTCGTGTGGAACTGTGTAATAAAATCGGTTGCAACAACCGAATTTCCCATTTGTATAGATTCTCATGAGTTCTGACTGAATTTAATTTTAACTCAACTCAGTTTCAATTCAATTTACACAACCAAATTATGTCAAAATTTAAAAAAAAATCAGTTCGAATCTAAATGAAACAATTTGGAATAAACACATAAAGGGTTTTTCAGTAAGAGCGCTACAAAAGTTTTTTTTAAATAAAACAAAATCGGTTTTAGATACCAATGAAATTCTTTATTCCTGTGAAAGTAGGTTCGATACCATTATGTATGGAACTCGATTTATTTTGCATGGCCACCACGGGCAAGCTTGCAGAAGTCCAGACGCTGAACCCAATTTTCGACGGTTTTCAAGCATAAATCGGCCGATACTGCTGCAATTTCACGTTCGATATTCGTACGAAGTTCATCAATCGTCGCTGGCTTGTTGGCATAGACCATAGACTTGACGTAGCCCCACAGGAAATAATCTAACGGCGTCAAATCGCACGACCGAGGCGGCTAATCGACTGGGCCATTTCGTGAGATAACACGTTCAACAAACTTGGTTTCCAATAAATTGATTGTGGCATTCGCTGTGTGGCTTGTGGCGCCGTCCTGTTGGAACCACATGTCCTCCAAGTCCATATTATCCAATTGGGGCCAAACAATTCGGTTATCAATGAACGGTAGCGATTCGCATTCACAGTAATATGCCGGTCTTGATCATCACGGAAGAAGTACGGCCCAATGACGCCGCCGGCCCAGAAACCGCACCAAACCGTAATTTTTTCGGGATGCAATGATGACTCTTGGATTACGTGTGGATTGCTGTTTGACCAATAACGCATATTTTGCTTATTGACGAAGCCATTCAGCCAGAAATGAGCCACAACGACGTCACAGAGATGCCCAACGCTTGAGAACGTCGTGTGAGAGACACATTTGGGTTTTCTTGAACTGAAGCCTCAGCGGCAGCAATATTCTCGACACTACGGGCACTTCTTTGTCTCACTGGCACGGGAACATTTTGTACTGTGCCTGTGGATTCAAATTTGTCCACTAGACGCTCAATTGTTGATCTGGTAGGACGATTATGACGACCATAAATTGGACGTAGTGCTCTTAAAGTTGAGGGCACTGACTCCAAATTTCGGTAGTAAATTTTAATAATTTCGACTCGTTGTTGGCTCGTGTATGATGAAATGGAGAACCTTACTGAAGTGAAATGTCAAAAGAGCGGGAAAAAATATGGCGTCGTTTGCTGTCCCTATCGATTTACTTTTGTAGCGTCTCTGTTGAAAAACCCTTTACAATTTATAATGAATCATGAAATTATTGTATGAAAATACTTATATGTCAGAAAAATTTTTGCAAACTGCTGAAAAATTATCAAAATTATCAGACTCCAGAGTTTGAGAAAAATAAATTGGCACAGGTACATTGAACGAAAAACGTACATGTAGCTGATGAATTTGTCCATTGGCCTGATGTAAAATTTCATAAAATTCCAACCTAAAGAAATAAATAAATGGATTACCGTCACATCCCATGAAGGGATTAGGGAGAGCTTGTCATAACACGTGATCTGTGCGCGTTCTAGTTTTGCACTAACTGATGGGACCTACAGTTTTAAACCGGTTCCGAACGGTATTTTGAGAAGCTTTTTCAATTCCAACCTACAACACATTTTATTCGATAAATGTAATACTTTACATTAATTGTTTATCAAATTCGTCTATAAAGGTTTTACATTTCAATTTAGCCTACACTCAGGAGATGTCACCTATAAATAACTTATGAAATAGGGATAGGAGTAGGAAGAAAAAGCGAATAGTGTTTATTGACGTTTAACTTAAGATGGAACATATTTAGAAATCGACGGCAGATATGGGTCATTGTGCGCTTGTGAGAAACTATGCAGCACTGGTTTTTACACATATTAAACTCGAACCGATTCGCCCGACCCACTCAGAGACCAATGTCATATCGTGGTTTGAGTAAATCGCTTATCATCTGTTACTTTGCTTATTCCTGGGAAAGCCTAGGCCGACGATCAAAAGAACACGAATGACAAAAATTGCTAGGGGGTGCAGCAATCCGACCAACTAGGTTGTTGATGAAAATTAGCAAGTGAAGAAGGTGAGAGGACAGGGCCTTGTGATACCCCCGCATTAATTGTATACGCACTGGATGAGATCACGTCTATAACAACACGAATTGAACGATCCCCGAGAAAGTTCGTAATATATCGAGAGAAGTTATCACTTAAGCCAAACGCTTTCAGTATTTTATATATACTAGAACCTATAATAGAAAACGACAAGTATCGATTTCACAACAACCACGAGCTGAATGAGCAGTATCCCGACATCGACGCTAATCAAACTACGGCGATTACACTGCGTGGACTATAAGTGTACTCAGTGACGTACTCGAAGGAAGCCGTTAAATAGGACCACCATGACTCCACTGGAATAATCAGGTGGGCGAATTCTAGATTTTACTAACTGGGGAGAAAAAGTGAAAAATCGATAAGTTTCGATACATATGTTGCTTTCGTTTTGTAAGACCTCTAACCCCCCTAGGTTGTTTGAGTTATATTAAGTTAGTATACGATTCAAAAGACTTAAGAAACACACTTACAGTCTGTTTCTCTATCTCGAATGAAAAGATAAGTGAACGAAAATCAGTCACTCATATTCGGCTCAAATTGGGGTCCCCTAAGTCGAAATTTTCGTTCGCGTGACTCTATGTTTGTTTCCAATTCACAGCTCATTCGAAAGAGAGTAACCAAAATTTGCATTGAAAAGTTGTGAAAATTTGTATGTTTTCAATCGGCTTGAATCGACAAAATTGTGGAAGAAAAATCTTTTTTCTTTCGTGTAGAAAACGAACGGAAGCTTTCGTTCAAATAGTGAAACTGGCTGTCAATTTAAAATAAAATCTATACATCGACGCAGAGATGTCTGTTATCGTCTTATTCTCCGGGGAATGGGTCACCTAAATATTTTTTACCCTAATTCCAATGCAAGTCACATGTTTTGTAGTGCAAATAGACCGATAATGCTATTCCGGGTGATGCACCGTGACCCCCACACGTGGAGGAAAGTTCAATCTGAACTGCGAAACATGTTGACATACAAATTATACTATATATTCTAATATATAAAATGCTCGTGTCACGGTGTTAGTTACCAAACTCCTCCGAAACGGCTGGACCGATTTGTATAAAATTTTGTGTGCATATCGGGTAGGTCTGAGAATCGGCCAACATTTATTTTTCATACCCCTTAAGGATAAGGGTGACCCAGGCGGTGCCACGCCCCCTTTTCAAAAATCGCTCTGACGACTTTTCTAATAGACCGAGTGTTATGAAAATATCACAATGTGGTACTGATGACCTGCTGGTAGTCCTTGGGTATACTTGGAAATGATTGAATAAAAGGCCGTGGCACCACCCACTTGAAACTATATGACTATATATCATGAACTATGAGAAAATGGTGTCGAAAAACCGCTTCGCAATAAACCGTGGTACGATGAAGATTGTCGCATTGCAAATGACGAAAAGAACGCTGCACGTATGGTAATGCTTCCGTCAATTGCAACGCGAGCTGCAACTGAGCGGTATAGGGAGAAAAGAAAGGAGGTAAACCGTCTCTTTAGGCGTAAGAAACGGCAGTGGAGAAAGCGCGAGAGTGAGAAAATTGAGACAGACAGGAGGAAGAACGAAGCCCGAAAATTCTACCAAAAAGTTAAAAACGGAACTTATGGACATGGTTCAGGGCCCACCTTCTGTAAAAAACAACGACGGAAATCTCGTCGCAGATGTGCAGAGTATGTTGGGAATATGGAGAGAGCATTTCTCCGCGCTTCTAGTACCTGAGATATCCAATGACGATGGGACAATCGATCACAATATGGACGACGACGTCGATTGCCCCCATCCTAACCAAGACGAGGTCAGAACAGCTATTGCCCGGCTTAAGAATAACAAAGCCGCAGGAGCCGATGGATTACCGGCGGAGCTATTTAAGGCTGGCGGCGATGAGCTGATAAGCTCATTAGCAAAATTTGGTTAGACGAATGCATGCCCGGCGATTGGAGTCTCAGTGTACTATGTCCCATATTTAAAAAAGGTGACCCGAGTATATGTGCCAACTACCGTCGAATAAGCCTTTTATCCATAGCATATAAGGTTCTATTGAGTATAATGTGCGAAAGACTAAAACCAATTATCGCGGACCTGATTGGACCGTGTGGCTTTAGGCCTGGAAAATCGACAACTGACCAGATTTTCACGCTACGCCAAATCCTGGAGAAGACACACGAAACACAAATCAACACCTATCATTTATTTATTGATTATAAAACGGCCTTCGATAGTCCGATACGGGAGACACTCTATGAAGCAATGTCTCAGCTTGGTATTCCTACAAACTCAAACGCCTTTGCAGGTTAACCTTGACGAACACCATATTCGCAGTGAAAGTTGGTAAGGATCTTACCGCACCTTTCGACACCCTATCGTGCGATCTCTTTAACATCTTAATGGAGATCATTATGAGAAAAGCTGCAGTCAACATGAATAAAACTATCAGCAGCAAAAGTCACATGCTGTTCGCGTATGCTGATGATATAGATATCATTGGACGCACAATTAGAGAAGTTAGTGCGGTTTTTTCGAGAATTGAGAAGGAGTCAGCGAAAGTGGGTCTGACGGTAAATGAGGACAAGACAAATTAATGGTTTCAACGATCAGGGCCTCCACGCGATTAGACCAAAGCGTGAACGTTGATAAACGTTATAACTTCGAGGTAATGGACGAATTTATATACCTCGGATCTGCCGTGAACAAAAACAACAACGACAGCCTTGAGATCAAGCGGAGAATTGCGCTTGCGAATAGATGTTATTTTGGGCTAAGCAAGCACTTTAGAGATAAATCCCTCTCTCGAGTAACAAAAGTCCAGCTGTACCAGACTCTCATTCAACCTGTCTTGATTTATGGCGCAGAATCATGGGTCCTATCGCAAGCAGACGAAACAGCTGTAGGAGTCTTCGAGAGAAAAATACTCCGAAAAATTTATGGCCCTATAGTGCACAACGGCGAGTATCGGCGACGCATGAATCATGAGATGTATGAGCTTTATCCTGACATTGACATAGTTAAGCGGATCAAAATAACGCGATTGCGCTGGCTAAGCCATGTCAGTAGCATGGATGAAGACGAACCAGCACGAAGGGTTTTCGAAACCAAACTCGAAGGAAGACGAACAATAAACTAGTCGAACATTTGGATATTTTGCGGGTTATGTTGGTGCAGTTTCCTTGACCTTGTTTCAAAAAAGGACAAAAAAGACATCTGGAAACAAAGATAGAGAAGTTTGATCTATGACAACCCATAATGAAATTTAATGAGGAATAAATTCGTAAAACAATATGAATCCGTAGCTGGTCATTCTAGTGTATATTTTTTTGTACTTTTTGAAGAAAGGACGAAAAGGACTCTTTAAAATATAGCATTTGAATATTCTCTAAAATAATCCTTGTCAAATTTCACTGAAGACATGTTATCACAAGAATTCGCTCAATTCAATATTTATACTTGATTTTTAAATTTATCTCGGACAGTATCGAATAAAAAAATACAAACTTGCCACGCCCATAAAAAAAAGTGTAGCTACACAGCGGTCTAAATTGTTGGGGTTTGATTATACACACCTTGTGTGATCATTTGGCGTAGGAATCGTCCACCGCCAAAATTGGTGTTGCACTGTGCTGTTTGCAAGTATAAAATGGATGTGACTTGGAACACTTTGAAAGATACCAAGAATTTGTTGCAAAATACGACCCGTCATAAATATAGCATTCTTCGCATGAGAAACCAAGAAACCCACAACACATCGAATTTGACCTAAGGAAAGTTGACTTTATCTAATACGGTGTAAAAATGTATACCAACCGAACAAATTGTTCAACAAATTATTATTTTCGAAAATGTTGCATTTATTGGCAATGCAAACTTTGGAGTTAGAGTCTTGGAAATGTTTACGACTCCAACTTCGACTGCAGGCCAATATCGCAGACTCCAATTCCAACTCCACAGCACAGCTTTCAACACTTTGGGCGCAAATTACAGAGTCGGATACGAACACGGAATTATTGAGTAAAGTGTAGGACACTAAAACTAATGTAAATTAGAGCACAGTGTTATCTAAAATGAATATATTTTTCAAAAATATCTTTAACAGTTTCATCGAGATATCATAATACTGACAAATAGGTCTTTGGTTATCATTAATTGAAATTTTGTATTAAATTGTTTGTCACTATTATCACTATAATTCGACTATTTTAATTGCCAACTTATTTAAAAAACTGATACCATTCGAGGTGCTCGTCCAAAGTTCTCCAACAATTAAACGTGAAAGTATTTCCATTAAAGCCACACTCTTCAAATGCTCTAGATGTTTATCAATGAAATATTGTATCTGTGCACAAGCCATGGTCATTCATTAAGTTTATCCAACGGATTTTTGTATTTGGCTGAAGAAGAAAAAGGTGCCCACAAAATAATGTTGCCCTCATAGCCGTGTACACGTTTGTATGCGAAGCGACGCCGAACGTTGAAAGTCCAAACATTTTAACGCTAAAGGTGACAGTTTGGTTGGTTGGAGGTGACACGTAGTGCAAGTAGGTGTTGAGTACCCCAACTACGTGATTTGTCACGAACTAGAGCAAATTCTATGACAAACATGGAAATGTGAAATGTTAATTATTGGCAAAAAGCTATAAAATATCGTAACAAAAAAATATAGATCCCTGTTATTCTTTCTTTTTCATTTCTACTTAATTTAAAATTCGCAAATATTTAAGCGAATGTGAAATGGGAGAGAGAGGCTTAATATGTGATCCCCATATAAATTTTGTCCAGTTAAAAAGTGGAATGATAAACGGCATAGCCTAAAAATTCCTTTACTTTAAGGTAGAGACTATACATTTCCCTTTTACATTTAACACTTCTTCTATTTTTAACAGGCATTATCTTGGTATAATATCACCTCTTTAGACATTCCAAGATGTATTCATTCCCCCATAAGTAGCTGCAATATGATATGGCTGGAAATTTTGGAGTGTGTTAAATGGGCTGTGTCATTAACCTATTAGAGTGCCACTCATGTTTACAGACCATTGAGCTCCTCCCCGCCCGGACGGACCTTCATTTCGCGAGAGACACTGTCTGTTTGGCGTGTTATGCGTCGAGAATACATTTAAACTGCTTAAAAAGTTGAAATGCTCATATTTGGCCCGAATCAGTGCAATTTGTGCTGATAGTTTTGAATTTGCTAATCAGCAAATTAAAAACGATCGATCCATTCCCAACGACAAAACTAATGCAAGCGTGTTCGAAAGTATTAATGAAGTCGTTGGCGATGTTATTGCTGCACAGTGGGTGCAAATATTCCAAATGTTTACCCAAATTCCCAGAATTGGTGCACAGCAGCGAATAACGTTGGCAGCAACAACTTTTGTAAAATTGGGTTTTTCGTGAATTTCAGTTCGAATTACTGTGCCAGATTACACAGGGTGGATCGCGGTAATTTGCATTTTTAGCACTGCAGGCTGTAGCGGCACTGTTGGTCGAAGAGAGTGGAGAGTGTCCGTGGCTTATAGTGGCTGACGGGAGATTTGTATTCGTCTGCCTTTCAGTTGCCATCATGCATTGGACACGTGAGGAGAGGCGATTTTGTGTTGAAGCGTATTTTTCAAATGCGCACTCGACCATTGCAGTGCAGCGTACTTTTCGTTTACGATTCGCTGTTCCCCCACGCGGTTCCCCACCCCAGAGAACTTCACCAGAGACCTCTGCATTCGGACCGCGTCATTGTGTGGTGCGCCATATCACGAGTAGGCATCATTGGCCCTTACTTTTTCCAGGACAACCGTCTTGCCATAACTGTGAACTCCGAACAGTACTTGACTGACACAGTATTTGCAGCCGGTTTTTGAGGCAATGCAATTAGAGGATACATGGTTCCAACAGGATGGTGCCACTGCACACACAGCGAGGGTTACCATGAATTGTTTGAGGCAAATGTTTTGAGGGATCCCTTTGAGGGGTGACGTGAACTGGCTGGCACGCTCACCAGACTTAGCCCCATGCGAGTTTTTCCCTTGGGGTTACCTGAAGTCGAAGGGGTATATCAATCGTCCCAACACCTTGGAAGACCTAATTAACAACATTGAGGCTGAAATGGGCAGAGTACCAGTCGACATGCTTGTTAGAGTTCATGAAAACTTCAGAAAACGTATGCAGCAGTGTGATGATAGCGAAGGTCGACATTTGCCAGATAGACTATTTAAAACCATGTAATTTAAAAACTCCCTTACTGTTAAATATAATTGAAATATATATATAATTAAATAATATAATTAAAATACAAAATTCATTTTTCTAAGGTTCATAATTTTTTTAATTCATTCCCAAATAAGCAAATCACCGCGCTCCACCCACAAATCGAATGCAAAACTGAGTAAAACATATCAGTTGCTGAGAATTTTAAATCCGTTTCAAAGTGAAAAAAGCACAGACGTATAGAGCTGCCATTGTTCTCAACTGACATTTCCTTTCACACTATTCGTGGTGCGGCCGATGTGATAGTGGAATTACAAAAATTGTTAATTTAAATTTTTTTTGTCGTTTTTATGAAAAACTGTGAAATTTAAACGTATTTTGGACTTTTTTTGATTCATTTTATTGTTAGTATATTATTCATCATCTCCCTTGCGGGAGCTTTTTAGTCTGTCTGATTTTTAAACTTACAATTTTCTGGCGGCCGGAAGACGGTCCCCAGGAAATAACACCCCAATTGCAAAATGAAAATGGGCCCCAAATTTAGGGTTTGTTTTAATTATGAAGGTGGGCCCCAATTTTCAAAATGAAATATTCTCCCAAGCAATAATGAAGGGCCCCAAAAAATTGTGAAGCACGATCCCAAATATTTTAGTGGGGCCGGCTTTAATTTTTTTGTTTTAACCCGTTTAAAAATAAGGCCCCAATACAATTATTTGTTGTATACTGATAAAATTTGGGGTCAGATTTCATTGACTCTTTGGGGTGTATTTTCTTGAAATGTAATTTTAAAGAATAGAAATTTCACCCCAGGAAAATCGGCCCCAATAGAGAAAAATTGGTTTTGTTTTATCTGCCGATTTGATTAATTTCAGAATGAATATACTATACACACATAAACATATTCCACGAAACATTAAACAAAATAAGATAGAATAGAACAGTTATTTCAAATATTTGTCTCCCCTTTTTGTGAGGTCTCTGTTTTCTGTATCAATATCAGTGTTAAATTTTTTTATAATTCACTATTCAATATTACAGTAACAACATTCCATTATTGTAATTTCCTTTAAGGCTGTAAGAGATCATGTTTCTCCGGTTAGTGAAAAAAATGTAAATGCCGCTGGTGGGATTCGAACTCACATTCGCTGGACGATCGTTTCGATGTTTGTGAGGCATCATCTTCAGCAGCGTCTAGCCCGTTAAGCCACTGCGGTGTGTATTCACACCAGTCACTAACCGAAGATATTTATCGATTGTGTGCAGAGTGATCCATTATAGTTTATGGTATCGCAAAGTATTCTTTTGTTCTCCTAAGCAAGTCTATGCATGCACAATCAACAACATGTGTTGATGCGCCGCAGACAAACAAATTTTCGCAAAAAAAATCGCGTGATTTTTTTTTTTTGGAAAAATTTTTTTCAGTTCTTTCTGAAACCGTAAAATATTGTTTATTAAAATTTTAATTGATTGTGTGTTGAAGCGCCGCAGAAAAAAAATGTTCCCAAAAAAACCGCAGAAAACTTGTCTTATAAATGTCTACACCTAATATAAATCATTGCACCGGAATATCCTTAATGTTTCATTTGCATTTTTAGAAGTGGGTGTACTTTTTAGTAATAATTGGGGCCTCATTTCATTTGTTAATAAATAAATAAATGGTTTCCCATTACATCCCATGAAGGGACTGGGGAGAACTTCTCACAATCACTGAGCTGTGCGCTTTCCAGTTTTCACTCACTGATTGGGACCTACAGTTTTACAACGATTCCGAACGGTAATTTGAGAAGCTTTTTCATGGCTAGATACTCGATAGTATCGCCGTGCGAGGTGACCGCCGCCGAAAGAAAATATGAAGGTGGTCAGAGCCGGGTTCGAACCCAGGATCTCATGTACAAGAGCCGCACACACTAACCATTGCACCACCGACGGCCATTTGTTAATATGGGGTGTTTTTTCAATAAGTTTTATAGCAGCCGTATGAAATTGCACCCCGAGAAATTACACCCCAATTTAGTTATGAAATTACACCCCAAAACATGAAGACTGACCCCAAGTAAAATGAAAATGTTCCCCAAAAATTATCCACTTTCATTGGGGCCCACATTCATAATAAAAAAAACACCCCAAGTATAAGCGAAAATGGACCTCAAATGTACGAAATAACACCTGTGTATTGGTTTGGGGCCCATTTTCATTTTGCAATTGGGGTGTTATTTCCGTCTTCATTCCGCCCAAATTTCTAAATGATACAAAAGAGTTGTGAATGAAAGTTTCCACAGCTAGTGCTTGGTATTCTTCGAACGTATGTATTAAGGAATTCTCATTAATATATTCTATATTTATATATTTGACTAGCTTGACCCGGCAAACTTCGTTTTGCCTTCAAAGTTGTTCTAATGCCAATGGGTGAACAAAATTATTTTTTTCCATTTTGTTTGCTGTATCTGAATGGATCAGCTGGCGTTCCGACACGAGATAATGCCACGTTTAATTGACAATGGGCAAATATACCTCTAGTTGACTGGAATATTATGCAGAAGAATGTAAAATAACTATTTGTTAGAAGTATTTGTTTAGATTTCGATCGTGTGCTGATTTGTATAAGAAGCTTCTCATTATACTACAATAGCTGGACCCGTTGCGCTTCGCTACCCCTGAATTGTAATTTCAATGACACACAATTTTGTTATATTTTTTCTATTTATTCAAGTGCTCTAAGATATATAATCTTTCTAATTTTGCCATCTGGTGCAAATATTACCCACACGTGAACATGCAACATATATTGTCCGTGGGTAATACAGGGATTTGTCAAATTTAAGCCACAGACTTGAAGTGACTGCCCATGTGTTTTATTTATGGTCATCGCAAATGTCAACCGAATCGGAAACTGCAATTTTTTGAAATCGATAGGCATATCTGTAGGTATCACGGGAATGGGTGGAATCAGGGCATCGATTCCTTTATAATTTCCAGTGATTATAGTAGCCTCTATAAGATTATTCTGCATTTTTTTGAACAAAATTTATTATTGGGATAAAAATATTTAGGATGTTCTCGAAACTGACCTCAATGATATTCATATTCATTCGTACCAGTGGTCACCTTCTTAGCTTCATAGTCTGAACTGTTTAATAGCCGTATTTTCATATTCATACACTGTATCTCGAACCTCATATTCATACACTGTATTAAACAATTGTCCGCACACCAGCCTGTTGTTAACATATTTCAATATATCTCAAAAGATATATGCCCAATTTGATTCAAATATTTTTTTTAAAGTTAGAAGCATTGAACTTTAAAAAAAATGATTTAAAACTGTTCGAATCTGTGGGCCAACTGTATCATACTCTGAAATTTTCAGGACGATCAAACTATTATATGACTGCTATAACGGCTTTTTTAAATAGGGGCGTGGCACATCCCACTTCCACCCTGGCTGTAATTCATACTGTACCAGCAACTTATATACCAAATCTCATCTTCACACCTCTGATAGTTCAAGAGATATAGCCATTTTAAATTTCAAGTGGTATGGGCGGTGCCAGCCCCTATATCCAATCACTACCAAGTACAGCTAAGGACTATCAGCAGGGCATCAGTACCACATTGTGAAACATAACAATCGGTCTGTTAGAAAAGCCGTCAGAGCGATTTTTCAGATGGGGGAGTGGCACCGCCCACTTCCACACTGGCTTTAATTCATACTGTACCAACAACATATATACCAAATCTCATCTTCATACCTGATAGTTCATGAGATATAGCCATTTTAAATTTCAAGTTGTATGGGCGGTGCCAGCCCCTTCATTCAATATTTTCCAAGTATAGCCAAGGACTATCAGCAGGTCATCAGTACCTGAAATTTCCCTTATATACCAAATACCATATTCATACCTCTGATAGTTCATGAGATACAGCCGTACAAAGTTTCAATTTGTTTGTCACGCCCACTCATCCGATCCCGCCCATTTTTTTGTTGGATCCCGAATTTTTCTGTCAAATGCATCCACACAAATTTTCAAGGCGATTGGTGATACAGTCCTCCAGATATTGCATTTTCAAAAATAGGGTCCAATGGGCGGGGCCACAGCCATTTCATATACCAAAAAATTCAAGTAGACTATTTTCATCACCGACAGCTACATTCTGTGAAAATTTCAAAAATGATCGGTTCAACCGTTTTCGTGTCTATGCGGTACTAAAAAATGCTAACAAACACAAATTAATTTTTAAATATCGTAGATAGATTTTATAAAAAAAAATATTTAGGGATGGGTCACCCCTATGATTAAGGGGTATGAAAAATAGATGTTGGGCAATTCTCAGACCTACCCAATATGCACACAAAATTTCACATAATTCGGTCCAGCCGCTTCGGAGGAGTTTGGTAACTAATATTGTGACACGAGAATTTGATATACATATATACAGATGAATTCACCTAAAACATACCAAAAACGACTGCTGATGAAGATCTTGTCAAGATCCGAAATAGCTATACAGACAGCCCTGGTATCATTGGAACAGTTTTTGTGCTCGACTTTTTTGAAAATAATATAAAGCTAATAACTAAGCTTTATAACGGGTCCGCCATCTAACGTTTTTTTTTCAACTAGTGCTTATTTCGTGAATTGTAACACCTAGCTCAGGTCTGATTTGACAGATAATTAGTTTTATCCTTCCGCTGAACGAATATGGTTGTGTATACGCTTGAACAACGCTGGGAAATATGGGGAAAATGGGCCTGCGATCGACTTACAGAAGATGCCGATTTTGCCAAAAAAAAATCATCTTTTCAGATGATACTCATCTAGTATCTAGTTGATCAGCCAGCCAGATAGACAGACGCACATGGCTCAATCGTCTTAAAAAGCCCCAAAACGAATTTCGTCCAAAGCTACTAAGGGCCTACTATGGCTGCTTCTAAGCGTTACATTTTTTCCGTATTATATGATACGATATATACACCCATGCCTATGGGTGAGGATAAAAAAACAATTGTATCGTATTTAGTAAATAGCCGATAATTGAATTCCGAAGTACATTTTTCGAAAATATATTAAAAAAAAAATACAGCAGACAGTTGTCCGAGGCCTTCGGCCACGGACTGTCCCTGCAGGCTGTGTCAGAGACACGGCCATTAAGTTTAACGTAGAATACGCCATCCGATAAGACAGAAAACATATATAACAATAAATTCATTTGCTTATATTATTTATCATTTATTGTTATATATGTTTTCTGTCTTATCGGATGTTATATATGTTTTCTGTCTTATCGGTGGCCGAAGGCCTCGGACAACTGTCTGCTGTAATTTTTATATTTACCAACGGCATTTGATTCAAGTCCGTTTAAAAAAAAAAATATTATGTTCAATTTTTTTAAACTTAATTTAATTTATGTATTTTAATTAATATTTTTATTGAAATAAGTTCTGCGAATGTTGAGAGGGCCGCCCTAATATTAAAAAAGGTTTACCTTATCGAGTCTTCGCATTAGCATTCGAGCGTTGTGTGAAAGCTTTACGCTTTACAATTCAAAATTAATGTTACAACAGCTTTATTGAAGCTTTCGCAAAAAAGCTTTATTACTTTAGCTTACTGTTTGTTTCACTTTTTACTAGATACATGTTGCCAAGCAACATTAGCTTGCTGTTCGTTTCACTTTTTACTAGATACATGTTCCTAAGCAATGTTGAGCAACCAAAAACACTCAACCAAACACCACAGTGTATGTGTTTAAACAATTTTCATTTGAGAAATTAAAATACTAGAAATATATCAACCAATATGAAATGTATATCAAACGAAAAATAACATCTTCATTTACCTACAAAAAAAATTTTAAAAAAATTCATCTAGCCGTTTCCTCAAATTCAATGAAATAAAGATTACAACAATAAAAACCTGACATGACTCCTCATACCGTAAGGTAAGACGTATTCTACGTCAAAAGTACTTTTCTGGAAAATGTACCAAAGACTTGAACCTAGAAAAAAATTCATAGAAAACAAGTACATTTTTCAAAAGTATATGAAAAAGTAAAGTGGACCTAAAGTGTAAAGTGTAAAGTTAATTTCATATATAAAAAGTTTGTATAAAAGTTTATTTTTCAAAAGTGTATAATTTCCGAGTACACTTTGTATAATTTGAAGTATGAGTTGTAGTATTTTTAGGACACTTTGAGTACACTGTGACCCAAAAACTACAAAAGTTCGCCGAAGTCGATTATTCCCAAAACCCTTACAGTAATATTGAGATACACTCCGATTCACTTATTTAAAGGCACTAAAAATTCCATATTCAGCAGCCTGTATCTTTTGCAATTTGCAACCGATTGCAGAATTTTTGAATGGAAATGGAAGCTAGATTTCTTGAAATATTCTTTCTTGAAATATTCTTAACTAAAGAACTTTGTTTTTTAACAATTTATAGAAAAAGTCAAAAAATGTGCTATTTTTTTTTTGCTTCACTTGAATAAAGGCTCTTTAACTAATTTTAATGAAGAACAGTTTTTCTTGTTTTTTTTAAATTTATTTTACTTTATTTAAGAACTATTAGTAATGGGTACAACCCCCTGTGTTTTTAATAACTTCAAATATTCGGGTTTTCATTGAGAGATAAAGAGAATTTATGTACCTAATCCAATGAAATTTGATTCCAAGCATCCTTAATGGCCGGAATTAGTGACTGCTTGTCATCAAATTGTCTACCTATACGTGTCTAACCAACCCCAGACATTTTCGATAATGTTTAGATCTGGCGAATAGGTTGGCCAGTCAAGAATATTAACATTTTGGCTTGCAATGAACTCCTTTACTACTCTGACGTTGTGTATAGGGGCATTATCCTGTTGCAATATCCAAGATATGGGACTAAATAGTTCACTGAACTTCAGAAAAACCGATTCCAATAACATTGTATAGCTTGCACCAGTCATTTTTGCACTTTGAAATTCAAGATCGATGGTGCCATAGTACGTAATAGCACCCCACACCATAACGCCGACCTCTCGGCTGTGATGTCGGTTCAAAAAACGCTTCCAAATTAAATCCAAATTAAACTTCATCCACATTAAACTTCTTTTCATTCGTAAATACAACGGTTCCCCAGTCATTTACATGACCTCTTGGCTGCACATCCCATACCACTCTTGCGAATTGAAGCCGGTTTTCCTTACAAGGGACATTAAGTGGCGTTTTTTTTTTTTTTTGTAATTTCAGGTATTTAATATACTCACAGCTCTTAACTACTCTGCGTATTGATGGCTTGCTCGCTTCCACTCCAGCTTGAGTTCTTATTTTTGACAAGGATAAGGCAGAATTAAAAGCAATTCCGATGATTTTTCTTTTTTCATACGTAAATAAAGACAATGAAACCCTTCGTTTAAAATTTTTTCCACACTCCTCGGGGTCCTTGATGTAATTGTCAACAACTGTTGGGCTCCGTCCAATTTTTTTAGCTATTGCGCGGTTAGAATATCCTTCAGTACGGTAAACATCGATTTTAATTTTTTCCGATAGATTTAAAAGTTTTTGTTTTGCCATTTTGACTCGTAAAATGATTAAGATGTAGTAAATTGTAATAAACAAATGCTCCCTATAAAAAATCATCGCTTACTTTATAAATAATAAAGTGCCTTTATTCAAGTGAACCAAAACAAAATAGCACAGTTTTGCACTTTTTTTTATTAATTGCTTAAAAAAGTTCTTTAGCTAAGAAACTACTATTGTCATGGTGTTTTATATATCTCAACAAGTCTAGCTTCCATTTCCATTTTAAAATTCTGCAATCGATTACAAATTGCAAAAGATACAGGCTGCTGAATATGTGCCTTTAAATAAGTGAACCGGAGTGTATGAGTTGTAATATTTCTAGGACAATTTGGGTACACTGTGGCCTAAAAACTGCAAAATTTCGCCGGAGTCGATTATTTCCAAAACCCATACAGTAATAATGAGATATGTTACTGGGTTAAAATCTCATCACTTAATTTGCTTGGAGAGCATTCAATTTCTTAGCACTTTTAACAGCTACACATTTTATTTTTTTCAATTTTCGTTTTTCAAAATTCGATGCATTCCACCCACTGTGGATCATAGCAGCTAATCTGCAATTGATAGTCCAATCGCTTAAACTCATGTGCGCTTAGACTCGAATTGGTTTTCTTTTTCTTTCACTTTTTTTATTTGAATAATTTCCATTTCTTTTATTTTCGAAATCTTGTTGGACTCGTGGATGTTTTGTCTTTAGTTGCGTTTTAATAAGCGAATTTAATTTCCTCGCTTAATTTTACAACTCTCATTTAAACAAGGTCAATATCAGTACAAACATGGACGTGTTAGAATGCGTGGGATCAATGATCAACTCTTGGCTGGTTGACTGGCTGGCTGGCTGGCTGGTGTTGACAGCACTTGCCGTTGGCTTTAATCTACATAGGTCTTGTTGCTTCTGCTTCCAGCTGGGCGTTTGGTGGCTCGTAAAGTTTGTTGGCCAAAGAAAGTCTTTTTTTTTTTGGGCTGATAGTTTTTATCTTTGTTAAAGTTATGTGACACGAGTGAACAATTAACAAATTGTATTTTTTTATGGCTACGTATATTTTGTATGGGCTGAATGAGTTTGATGGTTGTGACTTGATTTGAATCTGATATCGACATATTCGGGCACTTTGAGGTGGGATGAACTCATATGTCAAACTTCTGTGAAACTGACACGTGATAGGTACTTGATCCTCGTGCTTAGCAACAATGATGGTGTTAGTACAACGTCAGCTTTATGGGTGATTTTATTTTTGAAAATGTTTCAGTTTATCGATCGTATATCTTCGAGGAATTTTAGTATAAATTAATGATATTAAAATTAAATTTGACTACCGGTATGAAAATACCGCGAAACAAAATTTGATTTTTTTCAAAATGATGGAGTTCTGTTACCGGATTCTGGTAGAAAGGTCTAAAATAAAATATACGTGTATCGGGGTTTTGCAAGATCTGATCAGAATTTTTTTTTAGGGCGGGTCAAAGTTTCCTCCCCTCGGAACTTTCCTGCAACATGTCGACATGCAAAATTGTGTGCTCCTTACTTCTGAGGTACAATATAGGTTCAGAAGTTTTATAGAAAAGATTCAGATAAACATTTCTGTGGAACAAATTAACCCTCTAACTGTCACGTAGATCCAACATTTTTACTTTTTTTTGTAAACTCGCAAAAAACTGCTCCAAAATGACGGGGGGCGTGGTCAAAATGTTCTACAAAAATGATCACCATAAAATTCCATTATAGTTATGTGTCCGAACACTCCAAAACACAAATCTTAGCCCAAGTGCTAGATAAAAGATGAAATATGACAAAATTCCGTATATTATCTGGAATATTTGTAATGGAAACAGCAAAATGACAAAATTCATTATTAACCCTTAGAAGGTAGTTAGTTTTTGCTTACTTTCTAGCACTTGGGCTAAGATTTGTGTTTGTCATTTAGAAAAACTGTCTGTATCTGGGAAACGAAGCGTCCAATCGAAAAAATAACAATTTTTTACTGGTTCCTAAGGGTTTCTCACAAAGTGATCCAATTCGCATGACATAAATTTTTTTTTCAAAAAATCGCCAAAATAAGAAAGTCGCTAAAATAAAAAAATGCCCATATCTCCAATCGCAAAAATTATAATTTTTTTACCTCCATAGGAGGCTTTCACCTATGGATGTCTTGAAAAAAAATTGCTAAAACTAAAATTTCTGGCATCAAAAATCGCTAAAACGCCCCTATACCAATATCTCGGAAACGGAGCGTCCAATCGAAAACAAAACTATTTTTACGATTTTCTACGGATTTTTCATAAAGTGGTCCATCGTAAGGAAGATAATTTGTTCAAAAAATCACCAAAATATGAAAAACGCTGAAATAAAAAATGGCTATAACTCGGACATACATACATATGTGAGTTATAGCGATTTTTTATTTGAAAAATGTTAGTTTAACGGATTTTAAGTGATGCCATATGAGAGGCATCCATTGGTAAAAGCCTCATATGGAGGTCAAAAATGTACTGCTTTTGTTTTTGCGGTTTCCGAGTTATGCGCAATTTTTTATTTTAGCGATTTTCTTATTTTGGCGATTTTTACAGAAAAAAAGTCCATACGAATTGGACCACTTTATGAAAAACCCTTAGAAAGCCCAGAAAATTAGTTATATTTCGATTGAAACGAAATATATACATAATGGCGGTTTAGTGATTTTTTATTCGAAACAATTTAGTTTTAGAGATTTGTTTTAAAAAAAAGTAATGCCGTGGTAAATACATCCATTGGGTACAATCTCCTATGGAGGTAAACAATTTATTATTTTTGCGATTGGACGCACCACCGTTTCCGTTTTTTTATTTTAGCGATTTTCTTTTTTTTGACACGAAATAGGAACCCTGGATATACATAATAATAATTTTGTTTATATTTAAATATAAACTACACAATTTTAATAAAAAGTATTTTTTTTAACTTTTTTTCCATAAAATTCATAAAGCATCACCAAAAGGTTGTAACAGCCATCAAATTCAAGTACGTAATTAGTTGAGCATACCAATATATTATTTGGTACAGCCAAATTAGTTTTTATATTTTGCGTTCATCCAACTAATAGCGTATTCACCACTACGGGATAATTTTATTGCTACAACTAAAACTCGATTGACAGATCCCATTTTTTTTTTGTTGTTGTTGCTGTGGCTTCAACTAAATATTTGAGTTCTTGCAACCAAAACAGAATTACAGATCAATTGATGTGCACAACATTTGGTGATACGGAACACAATTATTGGGAATCGCAACTGAATTTTATGATAGTCCAAGGAACCGCCAAATTTTAATTGGCTGTAAAAATATAGTTGTGACAACGAAACTCTTCTGTGTGGGCTTACTAAACCCCATATTACATTTTAATAATAACGGGGTTTTCAATAAGAGCGCTACAAAAGTTTTTTTAAATAAAACAAAACCGGTTTTAGATACCAATGAAATTCTTTATTCCAGTGAAAGTACGTTCGATGCCATTATGTATGGAACTCGATTTCTTTTGCATGGCCACCACGGGAACGCTTCCAGAAGTCCAGACGCTGAACTCAATTTTCGACGGTTTTCAAGCATAAATTTCAATTTCACGTTCGATATTCGTACGAAGTTCATCAATCGTCGCTGGCTTTTTGGCATAGACCATAGACTTGACGTAGCCCCACAGGAAATAATCTAACGGCGTCAAATCGCACGACTGAGGCAGCCAATCGACTGGGCCATTTCGTGCGATAACACGTTCACCAAATTTGGTTTCCAATAAATTGATAGTGGCATTCGCTGCGTGGCTTGTGGCGCCGCCCTGTTGGAACCACATGTCCTCCAAGTCCATATTATCCAATTGGGGTCAAAAATATTCGGTTATCATTGATCATCACGGAAGACGTACGGCCCAATGACGCCGCCGGCCCATAAACCGCACCAAACCGTAATTTTTTCGGGATGCAATGATGACTCATGGATTACGTGTGGATTGCTGTCTGACCAATAACGCATATTTTGCTTATTGACGAAATTGGCTACTGACTCCAAATTTGGGTAGTAAATTTTAATAATTTCGACTCGTTGTTGGCTCGTATATCTCTTCGTGATGAAAAAATATGGCGTCGTTTGCTGTCCCTATCGATTTACTTTTGTAGCGTCTCTGTTGAAAAACCGTTTACTAAGAACTTTACTAAGGGACATGGGACTGTCCGTGGAGGTGGAAAGTTTCCGATAGCCATTCACTTGGGAGTGGCCAGAAATGATTCCTTCATCGGGCAGTCCAAGCAGCTCACTACTTCCACGCAGTATGTCCTGGGCAATGGCTTATCGGAAACCTCCGTTAGCTAGCTAAAGTGAGAAGGCGAAACGAATGAGCAACCTGAGTGGTAATGCGATCACTGATACGTCTCAGGATTATTAGGTGACCCTGTCACTGAAGCTCTTCGAAGTAGTGGACATATTCTTCTGTCCTTTGAAGGCGGATGAGCCAACACCCCTGGCCAACGGCGGATCAAAATTGAAGAAACCAAAATCCAGTTTCGACACACTGCATTCTGGTCAGCGTCTGATCCATAATGGGCGGCTGAAACATAATCATCCAGGCAGTAGGTAAAATGCAAACCACGGTGGGCTGGGTTTGCCTCCCGCCACCGTTATATCGGCAATGAAAATACGCAGAAAATATGATGAACAAAGAAACCCCCCCACTGTTGACGACCCTCGCAAACGTTATAAGGACCATGATTTAAGGATATGTACCTGGAATGTTCGAACGTTATACAGGACCGGTGCCACTTTCCAACTGGCGGATGTCCTCGGAAAATATAAAGCTGACATCACAGCGATCCAGGAAATGCGAGGGACAGGATATGGTTGCACCAGGAAGACAAACTTCGATATTTACTACAGCTGCCATGAGCGTAAGCACTAATTTGGGTGCGGATTTATAGTAGGCAAGAGACTGCGACACCTAGTTTCAAGGTTCAACCCAGTGAGTGACCGCATAGCCACAATTCGCATCAAAGCGAAATATTTCAACATCTCGTTAATTTGTGTGCACGCACCGACAGAGGGTAAAGATGATGAGGTCAAAGAAACATTTTATGAGCGCCTGGAAGAAGTATATGAACGCTGCCCTGACCACGACATTAAGATTATTCTAGGCGATTTTAATGCCAAATTAGGAAAGGAAAGTGTCTTTCGACCAACCATCGGTAATCACAGTCTACATGATACCACCTCCTATAATGGAATAAGACGGATAGACTTCGCCGCTGCAAAAAACATGGTAATTAGTAGAACACGATTTCAGCATAAGGACATTCATAAGGCGACTTGACTGTCTCCTGATCAACGGACGAAGAACCAGATTGATCACATGGTAGTAGATGGCAAGCACTCTTCTAGTGTAATGGATGTACGTGTGGTTCGAGGTGCCAATATCGACTCGGATCATTACCTGGTGGCTGCGAAAGTTCGCACGAGATTGAGCAGGGCGAAAAACGTACGGAGCCGAACACAGGAAAAGTTCGATATTGACAAGCTACGAATACCGGAGATATCAATGTCCTATCGACAGAAACTCTCTCTCCTGCTGGAGCAGAATACCCCCCCTCCCGAAGACCCAGATGCGCAGTGGAAGCACATCTCCCATTCTTTGGAAATCGCTGCAATGACTGAACTTGGCTATCAGAAACCACAGAAGGATAAGCCATGGTATGACGAAGAATGTCGCATTGCAACTGGTGAAAAGACGCTGCACGTATGGCAACGAAACATTCAGTCACAACGCGTGCTGCGAGTGAGCGGTACAAGAGGCTGAGAAGGGAGGAAAACCAATTATTTAGGCGAAGAAAATGGCAGTGGGAGCAGAGAGAGAGTGAAAGAACCGAAATGTGCAGGATGAATGGTGAATCGCGAAAGTTTTTCCAGAGGGTAAGAAGATCGACCAACGGGCCTAATAATGGGCTGCCCTCCTGCAAGGACGAGAATGGAAATCTGGTGACTGAGAAGCAGTGTGTGCTCAAAATGTGGAGAGACCACTTTTCAGCACTACTCCACTCAGATTCTTCCACTGAAGATCAGGAGGTAATGATAGTGGAAGATAGTATAGATTGCCCCCCCCCCAACCAAGACGAGATTAGAACGGCGATCTCCCGCCTGAAGAATAATAAAGCCGCGGGTGCGGATGGCCTACCCGCTGAACTTTTTAAGGCAGGTGGCGAAGGACTGATAGCCCACATGCATCAAATGATATGCGGGGAATCTATGCCCGACGACTGGACTCTCAGTGTATTATGTCCTGTATTCAAAAAGGGTGATCCGTGTGTCTGTTCCAACTATCGCGGTATCAGTCTTTTATCCATCGCGTATAAGGTCTTGTCGAGCGTATTATGTGAAAGACTAAAGCCAATTATTGAAAACCTGATTGGACCTTATCAGTGTGGTTTTAGACCAGGCAAGTCCACAACTGAAAAAGACCCACGAAAAGACCCACGAAAAGCAAATCGATACATACCACCTTTTTGTCGATTACAAAGCTGCTTTCGATAGCCCCATACGGGGAAAACTGTACGAAGCTATGTCTGAACTTGGTATTCCGGCAAAACTGATCCGCCTCTGTAGAATGACGCTGACCAACACCAAATCAGCAGTGAAAGTGGGGAAAGACCTCACTGAGCCATTCTGTACCAAGCGAGGACTTAGACAAGGCGACATACTTTCGTGCAATCTCTTCAACATCTTAATGGAGATAATAATGAGAAAGGCTGCAGTAAATACGAACAAGACCATTAACACGAAAAGCCATATGTTGCTGGCGTATGCTGGCGAAATTTGCGAGAGGTTACTGCAGTATTTTCAAGAATCGAAAAGGAATCAGCAAAGGTGGGTCTTGCTGTTAATGAGGGCAAGACAAAATTGATGGTGTCAACGACTAGAGAAACCTCTCGACTTGGTCCGCACTTGAACGTTGACAACCGATTTAATTTTGAAGTGGTAGATGAATTTGTCTACCTTGGATCCGCCGTGAACAAGGACAACAACGTCAGCCTAAAGATAGATGGGAGAATTGTGTTTGCAAATAGATGTTATTTTGGGCTCAGCAAGCAGTTTAGGAACAAAGCCCTCTCTCGACGGACAAAAGTCCAGCTATATCAGACTCTCATTTTACCTGTCTTGACATATGGCTCCGAAACTTGGGTCATATCGCAAGCGGATGAAAAACACCTGGGAGTTTTCGAGAGAAAAGTTCTCCGTAAAATATATGGACCTATTAGGGAAAACGGCGAGTACCGACGTCGCTGGAACGCATAGCTATATAGTCTCTATTCTGACGTGGACATAGCTAGACGAATCAAAGTGTGCCAATTGCGTTGGCTAGGCCATGTTATCAGAATGGAAGCAGGAAAAGAGGACGACCAAGACTCCGCTGGAAAGACCAGGCAGAAGAATCCCTCCGTATCCTTGGTGTTACCAACTGGCGAGAAAAGGCGAAGGATAGAGCCAGTTGGAAGAATATGTTGAAATTTGTTTAATTTGTTTGTTTAATTAATATGTGTAAGACGTCTGACCTCATGAGGTTGTAATATAGTCAATAAAAGTAAAGTATGAGCTTTTAATACAATTAAGATGGATTTTAGTTACAATTAATGAATATCATCCGAGTTCGTTCCATCAGTGACTCTAAAATTAGAAAGCGCATAACTCGCAGGTTGTGAGAAGCTCTCCTCAATCCATTCATTGTATATAAAGGTAAAAGAACCATTTTTTATATTTGGTATCAGATGTAAAATTGGCAGAAATAAATAAAAGCCCAAATTATATGATGGCATATAATTTTTCATCGAAATTAGGAAATACAAATTCCTGGACTTTTTCGTTTCCCGGGAAAGCAGTAAAAATAGATATAGATAGATAATATAATAGATAATTCCCGTTTGAAATGTTAGTCCCATGTTTTGCAACATTTTTCGAAATTTGTATGTAAATTTTGTGCCACAAAAGAAAAAAATAGTACAAACATGTTAATTAATGTAATTGTGTGTCTTGTAATGTGTTACGACATCCAGTATTTGACGCATCTAATACTGACGAGGACAAATTTTCACACCAACCAGTTATAAATCTACTATATAAGTGATGTGGATACAATTAACGCATTTTTTATACATTTGTCACTTATCTGTACAATAACAAACAGCATGCTACAATATTTATAATCAACCGACAACTGTTTGGCGGCGACAATCCCATTTAGAGCTTTGACCGCCTTATGACACATTCTGGGGTGAAATTATCGGTGTCGATTTCCTACATTAAGTTTTAGTTCGAATTATGACACATTCTGAGGTGAAATTATTGGTGTCGATTTCGTACATTAAGTTTTAGTTCGAATTCTACAAAGCTTGAATATATAATCGGGCGTATCTCTGGAATTTAGTATCCCATAGAAATTATATATATATATCGTTGAAAACTTTTTGACATATCGAATTTAAAATGACATAAGATATAAAGTTTAAAATTAAAATTAAAATATATATATAGAAAGATATAAATATATAAATTTTGTATAAGAGCATGCGCCTTTTATAGAATATTAAAAAAAAACAATACTGACAAAAGTAACTAAAGAGTGAACTTTTATTACACATTTAAATATTTCCTGCGTAGAAGATTGAGCTGAAAAGAGTTTCAAAAAGATTTTGAAATTATTTCTTATTATATGTGACCTGGTCTACGAAAAGGGAGCTTACGTGCGAAAACTAGTTTTCTGTGAAAAAGCTGTTAAAAGTAAGCAACTCGTTTCGTCAGTTTCTCATTATCTCGTTAATTGTTCTCCGCGCCGGACGTCCAGTAAGTGTTGTTGTTGGTCCAGTAAGTGTTGTTGTTGCTCGGAATATTATTATAGTTCATCGTGTAAGTTGCTAGTGTGCAACATTTAAAAAAGTAACACTGAAGAAGTGACGTTTACTGTTTCTGTTGATTATTTTGTCGTATTTTTACTCTTCTTTCTCTACATTTTTAGTACACTTCTAAGCAAGTTAGGATTTTCTGCTTTTCACCACGTGAAAAAGCATCTCATCTTCCATCCGAATCAACCAAAAAGTGAAAATTGATTTTTTGACACCTAAGCCCCCTTTCCGTAGACCAGGTCACATATATGATTTGATGTGAAATTATTTTGAGTTATACACATCAGAGCTTTCCTGCAATTAGATAAAAATGTAAACAGTACATAACAAAACCATAATTTGAACTTTCGTTGGCGGACGATCGTTTCGAAGTCTGTGACTCTTCTCATTATCGCCTCAGCATTCTAGGCCAGATTTGGAAATTGTTTTAAATTATTTCTGAGTTTGACGAAATACAACTTTATATTTTTTTTTTTTAAATGATTTCATTAACCTAAAAATATTCGTCACTGCGACAAATACGTTTCATTACTGTGATGAATATGTTCATTGATGTAAGAAGCTGGTTTGGAGATTTAATCATCCATATATGAATGATGTGCAAACATTAACATCAAGCACCCTTTTCTGCCACTTTATTTTGCAAATTTCGTAGCAAAATTAAAATTCATTATTTTTATATTGATAAATGACGTAGCATATAGTCTCTGTCAATTTAACGGTGCGTTTGAGCATTGTTGCGAAAATGGTAGTAGAAATTGGGGTAAAAACAGAGTTGCTCTTTTTTAGTACAAATCAGTTTCGTCGCTTTATTGATGGATACGTTGCCGTAACACATTCGTTTTGTTAACTTTAAATATTTGCTAAATACAGTAACAAACAAATAAAGTATTGACGCTCAAAACCTTGACCGCAAAGCTTAACAATTACATTCTTAAACTATTTTCCAAAATGCACAATTGATGTATTCGTTGCAGCAACAACAATTGAGTTGCTGGAGCAACGCCACGATAAACATTCAAAAAATCTTGTCGAACATGCTTTATTATAGCAACGATACTTGGGGAAACTTTTCATTGCAGCAATGTACAGGTGCATGCTGATATGGTGCAGCTCATTAGCAAAATTTGGTTAGATGAATGCATGCCCGGCGATTGGAGTCTCAGTGTACTATGTCCCATATTTGGAAAAGGTGACCCGGGTATCTGTGCAAACTACCGTGGGATAATGGGCGAAGGACTGGGACCAATTATCGCTGACCTGATTGGATCATACCAGTGCGGCTTTAGGCCTGGAAAATCGACAACTGTCCAGATTACCACGCTACGCCAAATCCTGGAGAAGACACACGAAAAACAAATCGACACCTATCATCTATTTATTGATTATAAGACGGCCTTCGATAGTCCCATACGGGAGACACTCTATGAAGCAATGTGTCAGCTTGGTATTCCTGCAAAACTCATACGCCTTTGCAGGATGACCTTGACGAACACCAAATCCGCAGTGAAAGTTGGTAAGGATCTTACCGAACCTTTCGAAACTAAGCGAGGCCTCAGACAATGCGACACCCTATCGTGCGATCTCTTTAACATCTTAATGGAGATCATTATGAGAAAAGCTGCAGTCAACATGAATAACATCATCAGCAGCAAAAGTCACATGCTGCTCGGGTATGCTGAAGATATAGATATCATTGAGCGCACAATTTTCGAGAATTGAGAAGGAGAAGGAACTCCAGCTGTACCAGACTCTCATTCAACCTGTCTTGCTTTATGGCGCAGAATCCTGGGTCCTATCGCCAGCAGACGAAACATCTGTAGGAGTCTTCGAGAGAAAAATACTCCGAAAAATGTATGGAACCTATGGTGCACAACGGCGAGTATCGGCGTCGCATGAATAATGAGGTGTATGAGATTTATCCTCACATTGACATAGTTAAGCGGATCAAGATTACGCGATTGCGCTGGCTAGGCCATGTCAGTAGAATGGATGAAGACGATCCAGCACGAAGGGTTTTCGAAACCGAACTCGAAGGAAGACGAACAATAGGAAGACCAAGACTCCGCTGGAGGGATCAGGTTGACGAATCCCTGCGTACACTTGGTATTGCCAACTGAAGAAATAAAGCAAAAGATCGAACTGGTTGGCGAAATATGTTATCTT
Organism: Phaonia tiefii; assembly: GCA_963931995.1. NCBI lineage: Eukaryota > Metazoa > Arthropoda > Insecta > Diptera > Muscidae > Phaonia > Phaonia tiefii. The sequence continues at coordinate 76,434,827 of OZ008369.1, forward strand.
CGTTTTATAAGGTTCCTGACCCCCCAGGGTTGTCCTAGACCGGATAAGTAAGTAACGTAAACGAACAATTCAAAAAGTCCCACCCCTAAAAATAATGTGAAGTGAACTAATATTTTACGAAACTACATAAATTTAAAACATATACAGTACCCAAGCGTAAGAAGAGTTTGCTAGATTACACTTGTTGGCTAAAATATTCCATTGTTTTAGTTTGGAAATTTCCCGGGATACCCAGATAAAAATCCCGGGGAAAGCGAGAATTGAAAATGAACAAAATGCATTCTCTAATCGAAATAGAAAATTGAGAAGAAATTATAAAATGCGCAAAATAAATATTGTATGCAGAGTGTCAAAAACCTGGCATGTTTTAAAAGCGATTTTCGGATTGTGCGAAAAATCTGTTTTTTAAGAAACCGGATATCCGTTATCACTTTTGTTTATTTCAGATCACGGTTGTTTTATTTAAGATCACTTACACAGGTATCACGTAGAATTAGGGTGTTAAAAACCGAAACTAAAAACCTCGAAAGCCGGTTTCTACAAATTCACATATTCGAATAACCGGTGTTTTTCGTTTTTTTTTTATTTATTAATTAAATTACAATTACGTCATCCTACGATTACTAAAAACAGTATCAATTCGAATTCCTCCCAATCAAAACTGCAAAAAATGTCCTCAATTTCAATTGATATCTTTTAAATTAGAATTAATGTTTGTTAAATTTCTACAATTCAATTGATGATTTTAAATTTCAATGTGTTTTAAATTGCAATTGATGCCTTAAAATGCAATTGATGTCTTTTAAATTTCAATTGATTTGTTTTAAATTACAACTCATATCTTTTAAAATTCATTTGATGAAATTTAAATTTCAATTGATTCGTTTTAGATTACAATTTACTTACATACGTCTTTTAATTTTCAACTATCGACTTTTAAAATTCATTTGATGTAATTTAAATTTCAATTGATGCGTTTTAAATTACAATTTATTTACGTCTTTTGAATTGTAACTGGTGTCTTTAATTTCAATTGAATTGTTTTAAATTGCAATTGATGCCTTTTAAATTCTAATTCGTGTCATTTAAAATTCATTCGATGTAATTTAAATTTCAATGGACTTGTTTTAAATTGCAATTTATTTTCGTCTTTCAACTAGATGTCTTAAATTTCAATTGAGCTGTTTTGAATTACAATTGATGTCTTTTAAAATTCATTTGATATCTTTCAAAATTCAATTTTTGTCTATTAAATTCAGTATTTTACATTACGACTGCTATTTTAAAATTCAAATTGATCTAATTCGCACTTGCAATCTAACCTTAAATTATTACTTGATATCTTTTAAATTTGAATTGATATTTTTTAAATTTCAATGTGAAATAGTTTTCAAAATTTACAACCAATAGCTACCCTGTTTGATGTAGTTTATTCAATTTTTTTAAAAAGAAATGAAAGGACATATCGTCACCTAAAATGCCCAAAGACGTAACCCTCATATTCAAAACACCTTATAAAATCCAAAGTATTTCAGTTTTAAACGCGTTCATTCCACAGCTTACCTTAGGAACTTGTAAATCTACTACTTTTCACCTATATATTTTAGCCTGGAGTATTATATTCAATCAAAAAAACAGTTTTTATTTTTTGAGGGTTACGCCTTTGGGCATTTCAGGTAAGGATATGAATAATTAATTCCACAAGATAAACTAGAATTTCCTTATATTTACAATATTTAAATATCGATTCTCCATATGGACCTTAAAACATTCAAATCATAGTTGCTCCTTGAGCACACCCTTTTTATACCCTCACCCATAGGGATGGGGGTATATAACATTTAATATGTAAAAAAATTTAACACATAGAAGGAGCCATATAAGACCTTTAGTATCTTTGGACGAAATTCGCTTTAGGACTTTTTAAGACGTTTGACCCATATCCGTCTGTCTGTCTGTCTGTCAGTCTGGCTGGCTGGTCAACACGATAACTGCCGTAAATCTTTACAGATCACAATGAAATTCAGTGACTATTATTTCTGAATATTGAGTTTGGGATTGAAAATGGGCGTTTTGACCACGCCCCTTCTTGTACCTCCCATACAAATCGACACATTTAGCACAAAATCATATTTCTTTCAAAACTTTCTTCTGGTATATGTGATTAGCTTCAACTGTCACACCGGTTAATAATCTGTAAATGCCTACTTAACTGGAGAAAATGGGCGGGATTGTCACGCCCATTCTGGTACCTCCCATACAAAATAGGGTGTTCGTCCGGGTTGGCAATCCGATAAATAGTGTGAAACACTTCCGACCTTAATGAAATTAGGTATAAGGCTTCACGTTATCAAACGCCAATCACCGAGTAAAACAAGGGTGATTTTGCCACGCCCATTGTGGTACCTCCCATACAAAACTTGTTTGGCCATCTGGTTGATCAGCAGGAGAAGTCCCGCAAAACCGAACCAATCTTTATGAAAGTTTGTACTCGTCAATAGTTAGTCAAATAAAGCTCTCCAATAGGAAATGAGCTGTTTTGCTACACCCATTCGGGTACCTCCCGTATAAAAGTTGGGCGGATGACCGGTTGATCTACATGATAACTCTCCTAAACTACAACCGATCTTAATAAAATTCGGTACTAGGCAAAATTTTGCTAAAACCTACTGTGTAATTAATAACTGACTATTGTGCCACGCCCAGTTTCGTAAAATTTGGTACTGATCAAAATTTTGGCAACAACCTGCCATGCCCATTTTTGTACCTCGCATATAAATATTGGGAGGGAAACTAACTAATTTGGGTATTCAATAATATTTAGCGCAATGTCGTCAATCTGCTATTGAATATGGTCACTTTTGAGTATGGGCGTTTTTTAAAAGAACTCCCACGCAATGGATGACTTAGTATGAGGGTATGATTAAGTCGGTTCACCCGACTGAAACTTATGTACTGGTTTAGAATAGAATAGTAAACAGATTTAAAGAGAGATTGGTGCAAGTTCTTAATACGCTTCGAATTTATTTAAATTCAGAAAAATATCCCACAAGTTCGACGAAATAGATATTCAAAAAGAAACAGAAACATTGGATTATGATAACGATCTTTTCAAACCAATTTTTGCTGATAAAAATATTGTTGAATCTATCGCTTATATTAGCAGCAGCTCTGATTCCAATTTGGCTTCGGATGCTAAGTACATTTTTTGATGTGTTAACATCTATAGGCACGAGTAGGGCAATATATCAAAGTGAACACATGCACACAACACACAGCGCTAGCACCGCATACGTGGTTGTTGTACAACAATAGTTTCTGCCTGAAAATAAATATGATGGTATTGATGTAGCGGCAGCGAACAAACAAGCAGGTCGTCGTCTAAAAAGAGTATTGAATAATATAGAGAACAAATTGTATAACTCAAAAGCACTAGCGACATCTGGCGAATGGGTCAAATCGTATTACTTTCTTTTTGTCATAACTTGGTCCATTCATATTTTTGATGTGAAATATTGATGCCTTTTGAAACATTTTTGCTTTTTGAATTGTTTTATGCAATAACATTGTCGATATGGTGCATTTAAATTCAAATATTCTATAAAGAGAATAAGACTCGTTTTTAAAATTTTTTTCCATCACTTTTTGTAGTATTTCAGACTGAATAGCTGCCAGTTTATATCTTATATTGTCTTTCAAGGCTTCCAGGTTCCGTGGTTTGTTGACATAAACTTTGGACTTCAAATAACCCAACAGGAAAAAGTCTAGAGCGGTTAAGTCGGGCAATCGCTGATGTTAGTCATGAGCACAATTTTTTGACACTATGCGATCGATGAACAAAGGACGCAATAAAGCGAATTGGCCTATCGATATAAACTTACTCCACCATGGAGTAAGGAACTGCATTTTCCGAGAACTTCTTGCAGAAAGCTTTTTAATAAGGCTAAGCCCTCAAGGTCAGAGCGAGGCTGTAATGTTTACAAATTAAAACTTAAAGCATACAACAATGCCTGTGCAACATTTCGAGAATACATCAGAGAATCATTCGAATCGTTAAATCAATGTAACGCTTGTAATACCGCCAGGATTGAATAAAGTGGTTGCATTTTATTACCTCAATTATTTTGCCTGCAAGAATCGTTTCTCCGACGATTTTTGTATTCTCTATGCTAATATATTTATATATATGTTCCTGGTTGCTGAGAATTTCTTCTACTGATAATGTAGCGTCTAATTACTGCTGCTGTTGTTTCTGGTTTCCTTTATATTATTCCTGCTTCGTAACTCTGGTGTTTTAACTATTAGTTATTATACTGCCAACTCAACATCATATCCCATATGACGTATTTGCTGTTAATCAATGTATGTTGAATGCTGGTTCCTCTTTTCTTCCCGCTTGTCTTTGAGTTTTTGTCCTGATTTCGAATTCTTTTCCTTCAACTTGTTCCCGATTTGTGCTGCCTGATATTTGCTGTTTCTTGTTTCCTTATTTTAAGTTTTTGTTATATTAATTTTGCTACGTTTTTAATTTTTCAATGCTAAACAATAAATTTTTTCTATTCAATATTTAAATTTTTATTTAAATTTTTTATTTTGTTCGTCTTTTTATATACTTGTATTTATAAGATATTTTTATTTGTTCATCAGGGATGATTTTTATTTATTCGTCATTTTTATTGCTACTTTTAAATTTTATTGTTCAAGCTCGAGGCCATTCTATATCTCTATTATTAGAGATACAGTTTTTTTTAAAACGGAGTTTTGCAAATGTGTTCCTATGATTCCTGGCAAACCGTATAGCTATTTCAGATCTAGCAGAATGACGCTATTCATCAAACTAAATGCAAACGAAATCTCATTTGAATTGAGAGTTCATTATAGTGAATTATAGTGTTCGAAAAATATCGAAAGCAAATCACACAAGAAAACATTTGCGGAAACTTCTTTCCATCTCCAGAGAACCATCGGTCCTCATTAGACATGTTTTTTGTTGTTGTCTAAAAAAGAACACAATTTGTTTTACACACAATAACAATTGCATGCAGTTTCTGCGTGGTCCACGTTATGCAAATTCATCAGGGATGATTTTTATTTATTGTTTGTTGTTTTTTATTTTTGTTATTGTTGGTTGATTTTTATTTATTGTTTGTTGTTGATTGTTTGTACATTTTAGTTTAAAATGAATTTTGAAAAAAATTATTCCACCACCAGCTGGACTTGTTTGTAGCGGAGTAAATAAACAAACAAATAGCTGTTCTAACCTCGTCTTGGTTAGGAGAGGGGCAATCGACGTCGTCGTCAAAATTGTGATCGATTGTCTCATCCTCCTTAGATGTTTCATTTCAGCGCGGAGAAATGGTGTCTTCATATTCGCAACATGCTCTGCACGTCTGCGATGTGATTTCTTTACCATGTCCATTAGCTCTGTTCTTGACTCAATTTTCTCACTCTCGCGCTTTCTCCACTGCCGTTTCTTACTCCTAAAGAGACGGTTTACCTCCTTCCTTTTTCCCATATACCGCTCAGTCGCAGCTCGCGTTACAATTGACTGAAGCATTGTTATACGTGCAGCGACCTTTTCATCATTTACTATACGACACTCTTCATCGTACCACGATTTGTTGCGAAACGGTTTTTCAAAACCAAGTACAGTTATTCCGTCAGTTTTTATATACACTCGGAAATAGATTTAAACTGCGCTTTAGGATCGTAATCGGGATGGTTGGGTTCTGTGCCAAAAGTTGCGAGAGCTTCCTTGAGTAGGCTATAGCTACCTCTTGTAGTTGCAGCTTGCCGATGTCTAGCTTTCTCGTCTTCCAGTTACGTACGATTTTCGCTCTACTTAATCTTGTGCGAACCTTTGCTACTACCAGGTAGTGATCTGAATTGATGGTAGCTCCTCTGATCACTCGTACGTCCATTACACTGGATGACTGCCTTCCATCAATTACCACGTGGTCAATTTGGATCTTCGTTCTTTGATCAGGGGATACCCAAGTAGCGTTGTGGATGTCTTTATGCTGGAATCTTGTACAAATAACGACCATTGTTTTTACCGCGGCAAAGTCAATCAGTCTCATACTGTTGTCGGAACTGTCAGCATGTAGACTGAAATTGCCAATAGTTGGATGAAAAACATTCACCCTCCCTACTTTAGCATTAAAATCTCATAGTACAATCACAATGTTATGGCCAGGTCAGCGGTCATACGTTTCCTCTAGGCGTTCATAGAATATGACTTTGCATGCACACTTATTAGGGAAATATACAAATATTTCGCTTCTATGCGGATTTTGGCTATACATTCACTCACAGTATTGAACATATAGGCTAAATGTCGCATTTTTTTGTGAAATAATTAAGTGAAAATAGTTTGAAAAAATCTGTCTCACAAGATATTTTTTTATAATAATTTTTAAAAAATAATATATAGAAAAATATATTTCAGAAAAGGTATTGTTATGCAAAGGAGCAAAAATACAGATTGAAAAAGAAAATATATTAACTTATAAAAAACGGAAAACTATTTGTCATATTGTTATTTATGGCTTTTGTTACAACTCAAACTACTTCCAAAAAGGATGTCACGGGTTTTTCAAAAAGAGAGCTAACAAAGTTTTTTCAAATAAAACAAAACCGGTTCCTGTGAAAGTATGTTCGATGCCATTATGTATGGAACTCGATTTCTTTTGCATGGCCACCACGGGCACGCTTGCAGAAGTCCAGACGCTGAACCCCATTTTCGACGGTTTTCAAGCATAAATCGGCCGATACTGCTGCAATTTCACGTTCGATATTCGTACGAAGTTCATCAATCGTCGCTGGCTTGTTGGCATAGACCATACACTTGACGTAGCCCCACAGGAAATAATCTAACGGCGTCAAATCGCGCGACTGAGGCGGCCAATCGACTGGGCCATTTCGTAAGATAACACGTTCACCAAACTTGGTTTCCAATAAATTGATTGTGGCATTCGCTGTGTGGCTTGTGGCGCCGACCTGTTGGAACCACATGTCCTCCAAGTCCATATTATCCAATTGGGGCCAAAAATATTCGGTTATCATTGAACGGTAGCGATTCGCATTCACAGTAATGTGCCGCTCTTTACCATCACGGAAGAAGTACGGGCCAATGACGCCACCGGCCCATAAACCGCACCAAACCGTAATTTTTTCGGGATTCAATGATGACTTATGGATTACGTGTGTATTGCTGTCTGACCAAGAACGCATATTTTGCTTATTGACGAAACCATTCAGGCAGAAATGAGCCCCATCGCTGAAGATGATTTTCCGATGAAAATTCGAATCATTTTCAAGTTGTTGCTCAGCCCGTGAACATACGACGCTTATGGTGGTCAAGCGGCTTCAGCTCTTGCGTCAATTTGATCTTGTAATGATGTAGGCCAAGATCTTTTCGCAAAATTCACCACAACGACGTCACAGAGATGCCCAACGCTTGAGAACGACATGTGAGAGACACATTTGGGCTTTCTTGAACTGAAGCCTCAGCGGCAGCAATATTCTCGACACTACGAGCACTTCTTTGTCTCACTGGCACGGGAACATTTTGTACTGTGCCTGTGGATTCAAATTTTTCCACTAGACGCTCAATTGTTGATCTGGTAGGATGATTATGACGACCATAAATTGGACGTAGCGCTCTTAAAGTTGAGGCCACTGACTCCAAATTTCGGTAGTAAATTTTAATAATTTCGACTCGTTGTTGGCTCGTATATCTTTCCGTGATGAAATGGCAAACCTTACTGAAGAGAAATGTCAAAGCAGAGGGAAAAAATATGGCGTCGTTTGCTGTCCCTATCGATTTACTTTTGTAGCGTCTCTGTTGAAAACCCCTTTAGTACTAAATATTAAAAGCAATAAAAAGTAAAATTTGCGGGATATAATGATTTCCTTTTTCTAATCTATTCAAGTGCATCAAAAAATAAGCACTTTGATCTGATCAAATAATATAATATCTAAATCAATACTTTTGTAGGCAGGACGAAGTGTGTCGGGCCAGCTAGTACTAAACATAAATTTCAATACAACCACCGTTCTTATGTACAAGAGCCAAGCCCACTAACCGCTGTAGGCGTTTATTTTCGAGCCAGAAACAAAATTGTAATTTGCAATTGCTTTTTCTTACTATAAGAATACAGCGAATTTATATTTCTCCTAGTTTACGGCAGCTTAATTCGGGAAAATTTTGGAAAAATGGAGATAGCAAGTTTTACTTCCCAGCCACTCATATACATACATACGTATATTTTATCCTACCTACGGTTTACGTGTATTTAAATGTTCGTATATGTAAGTAATTTATGATATTTTGCAAAAAATCTATATAAGGATTCTTATGAAAAGTACGATAACTACGTGTGCTTTACAAAAGTTAGATAACGATTTTACTGTTAACACAATTAATGTTTTCGCGCACAAAATTTTGTGTGTTGATTCACTTGGTGAAAAACAATTTAACTTAAGGCAATTAATGATCGCCATGTAAGGGTGGCCCGCAAAACGTTAAATCCAATATCAAATTTTTGGGTTATTTAATAATATAGTGTATTGTATTGTAGTAAGGTATCTACTCTATTAAGTAGTAAACTTTTGTGTGTGTGGTATTTTTTATTTATTTTGTAGCACTTCCGAAGGCAATGACACTTGAAGCTTTCGCTTTTGTTGTTTTTTTTCTTTACATTTCTTTTGGACGCAAGAAGACGTGAGTAGGTGTGGATCCATGGACGGACGTACAACAACCAATGGTCGAATGATGGCCAATAGTTATTACAGTACAAGTGAATAGTCAAATTACAACAACTCAATTAGTTAACATTACACACTCAACTCAAAACAATGAAATTAAAAATGAACAAAAAGTCCGCAATAGACTAAAAATTATTACGATTGTCTATTGCAGGTACATAAATAACAATCAGATCCAACATTACACTTAATTTCCGAACGAGCAACCGTGGCCATTCATTTGTCTTTGACACTGTCGTTCTCTAATTCATTCGTCAGTCAGTACTAGAACAGTGAAATTGTACAGTACGACGAGTATGTGATGATGATTATTTATGGTTGCGCCCAAAGAGACGTGATTCCAATTTTGGACAATTTTTATTACTAATTTGTCATTTATGATGTGTCATAATACCCTACTCAACAGATATGCCATGGGAGTGAGTACCACTTGGTGGCGTCAGCACATGGTACTAAATGATAATGACGATTGTTCAGATTGTGATGAGTAGTAGGAAATTTGTTGCATAATTTCATTCTTTACGTTTTCCATCTTTTTTTCATTTCCTTCATCATATTTAGGTTTTTTGCAGATTTATCTCTTTACGACATTTATTTTAAGCAAATCCAATGAACTTCATTGCGCGTATACGGGGTTTTTTGTTAATGGGTTTTTGCGAGAAAACATATGTTTTAGTAGTTCGTTTTAGTCTTCTTTTAAATGGAATTTATATCCGGGCATGAGTCATTAGGAACAAAACTAGACCCCAAAATACAACAGGCATCATTTCAAGAAAGTTGCATCTCAAATCAAAAGCTGTAATATTGAATTACAATCTTTTTAAGGAAACACTTTGTTGCCGAAATTATACGATCCGATTTAATTCGTGCACTATACGAAGTCCGATGCTGGGCTAAGACATGTTCGTTAATGTGTTCACAAAGTTGCGTACGTCCGCTGTTCTTGCCATTGCTGAACGAAAGATGACAAGAGTCAATCTAGCATTTAAATCAGAAAAATCTACGTACCAAAGTCTTAAAAATGCTTTTTTACAGAATGACAAATTTGGCATATTTTATATACCGTTGGAAGAGCCTTAAAAGAATCTTTCATATGATACTAATATTGTATACATTGTCTTTAGTTAAAATACAAAAATCTTTGAAAAACTTAAAAAAAATACCTTTTTGATGTGTTAACACCTATAGGCACTGGTAGAGAAATCTATCAAAGTGAACACATACAAACAACACATAGCGTTAGCATCACATACGTGGTTGTTGTACAACAATAGTCTCTACGTAAAAATAAGTGTGATGGTATTGATGTAACGGCGGCGAACAAACAAGCAGGTCGTCGTCGCCAAAGAGTATTGAATAGTATAGAGAACTCATGGAACGAATTGTATGACTCAAAAGCACTGGCGACATCTGGCGAATGATTCAAAACGTATTACACTCTTTTTGTCATAACTTGGTCCATTCATAATGTTGATGTGAAACATTGATGCCTTTTGAAACATTTATGCTTTTTGTATTGTTGTATGTAATAATGTGTTCATAGAAATCGAATAGGTACCGTGTAACAAAAAGTTGTTGACACATCGCCATGAGTTCGAAAACTCGAAACGGTCCAGCTCACGGGATCTTAATGCTAGACACGAAATATTTTGGGAATCATCAGAAAACAAATCAAGGTACATTTTGAGGGGTGGATAAAAGGAAGTTTGTTTGTGAGTCGGTCTAATGTACATACATATAATTCCCTGAATGTTAGCATATTGTTTTCCCCATTTTCAATTTTTTCTTTATATTTTAAAAATGCATGACATACAGTGACGAGTAAAATTGGAACCGACTTCACATAATGGCAGCCTGTAACCTTAGAACTAAAATATTTTATTGCATTTCAATATACAACAATTGTATAAACATATTTAAAAGGCCGTAGTAAATAAACCCCAATGTCTTCAACTCTTTAAAGATCCAGAAACTCAAATGTAACCATCACTTAGCGCATAAATTTATTGTTATTTTTTCAATATCTCATTATTTTCCACGTGCTGATCAAAAATGGAAGCATCTAAAGAAGTGCTAGGCAAAACCGAACGCACGCACACAAACATATTATGTGCTTCTGGGCGGTCGCAAACGCACAGGCATCTCTGCAGTCGACGTAGCTAACGAATTTTTAGTTATTTCCCTAACTACCAATAATTACCATTAACTACCCGCCAGACTACCAGCAATGCTTTACACTGACGAATTTAACATGGGGATGTCATTGACGGTAGCCAGTGGCTACCCTCTGCACTACCATCTACCATGCAGACCGCTAGTTACATGAAATTGACGAAATATCTAACAACATTGTACTAACTACTTGGCCAGTAAAATAATTAATTGTTTCAATATAAACCCACATTTATAAATAATTAAGATGTATAAAAAAAAATTAAAAGATTTTAAACGTCCGTTTTTACAGTTACTTGCACTGATTGCATTATTTGTTTTTTTTTCATGAAATCAGAATCTGCTGCTCTTTTCCTTCTCCTTCCTTTGTTGTCTCTCACGTTTTTGTATTCAGAAGGATTCAACTATGCGTTGGTTATTACTATGGGTTGGTACACAAACAATATACTTACATTCAAATTTAGTTCATGCAAGACAAGTGTGTTTATTTATTATATTATATCAATAAGTATTATATATATCAGTAAGAACTCGGACGTTGTTACCCTTTCCAGTTTCTTTCCTCAAAATCGATTCTTTCTTTGGTAGCACACATACATATATACGAAACACATACACAAACCCCAAAGCAACATCCCAAACCATTTAACCGTCCGAGCCTTTGTTTGATGTCCTCTGTCCGATGAACCAATGACGATTGAATACATGAAACTTCATCTGCAAGTTACACACACATTCAAAAATATTTATGAGTCACTGACTGAGAAAATAATGCATAAATTCCCTCTTTTAATCTCTTTCTCTCGAGGGAGCACAGACATCACAAACACATATATATTTGGGTCGCAAACACATATATTATAACCCATTAATATTTGTGTCTCAAACATTTAATACTGAATAGCAAACACAATGTGTTTGCACACAAGTATATTATATTTGCGACTAGCTTCAAACACACATTATATTCGCATCCAAACAACAAAAAACGACAGATTTTTCAGCGTGCAGTTATCCGAACTACGCAGTAGTGAAATATGTTTCAGAGATTTGATTTAAATGTAAAAAATACACGTAACAAAGAAAAAGCAGTAGGAGTGAATTTAATTACAAGCAATTGCGTTCTCACATACAAATGCAATATGGCAATGCTGTGTAGTGGTTAAGTTATAAGTCAAGTTAATATTTTATAAAGTCACTACAGTTAATCTACCATTCCCATACAAATTACAACAGTTTAAACTAACAGCGAATTAAAAAACACACATATACTTTCAAACTGCAGTTTAAAACAGTGGAAACATGAGGGATTTGAATTCGGTTCAATAATAACTATAATAAATCCAAATAAAATCCAAGCTATGTATTAAAGTTCAGCAATTCAAAGATATTAAACTACTGCCAAATTCAAAATTATTTCGTCCTTGCCAAAAATAATACGAGGATGAATCTCAAACGTCTTTAAAAATCGTTGGAGCCAAAACTCACCTTAACAGTGCCCCCTTAAATTTCACTATTCAATTTGAGTCGACTGTTATTCGGAGTCGACTGTATGTCCCTGCGGCCTGGCACCCAAAGATAGTGAGTATTAGACTGTTCAGCCATCTCATTAAGAGATCTGCGACAGACAAGAATGCAGAAAGACAGTTTCCAGAGAAAGTATTGATTACGACTTTAGTCCGGACATTGCTTCTCCGTTATTCCTCTACTTCTCTAATAACTATGATTTCTGCCTGGTAGACACTACAGTGATAAAATCCGAAAAACTGAACAGATCCTGATTATATATGCTGTTAGGCAATAACCAAATGAATGACTTATGGTGAGGGTATATTTTAAGTCGATTCACCAGACTGAAGTTTCTGTAAGGGTTTTTTGTATTTAGGTACAAAAATTGCTATCATATAAATAAAGAGAACACTGTAAAACAAATTTCACAATTTCACAACAATCTACATAATGTTGTGGCGAATAAATCACTCCATTTCCTAATAAAAAATCAAATGAAATTTAACAATTTCAATTTAAAGTACAACAAAAAAATCTAATTTTTAAATCTAAAATACGCCAATCGAAATTCAAATTACCTCAATTAAAATTTAAAAGACATCAATTTAATTTCAGAAAAATTCCATTCAAATTTAAATAATATCAATTGAAATGTAAAAGGCATCAATTGACATCTATTGAAATTTAAAAGACTTCAATTGAAACCAAAAATCATCAATTGATATTGTTGGCTCGTCAGCCGGTATGCCGAAGTTCAATCTGTCGTCTCTCGTCTAGCCAGATATTGGCTTGAGCACGAGCGAATTGTGGCCGTCGGTGGTGCATTGGTTAGTGTGCGTACATGACAACGTGCATTCGATCCCTTCACAGACACCTTACATTTCTTTCGACGACGGTCACCTCGCATAGTGATGGCGACACTATCGAGTACTTAGCCATGAAAAAGCATCTCAAAATACAGTTTGGAACCAGTGAACTGCAACTGGAAAGGAAATTGTGAGAAGCTCTCGTCAGTCCCTTCATGGGATGTTAGGGAACAACATTTTTTTTACAAGTGAATTTTAAAATTTTAAAATACTTTAAAATTAATTGAAATTAATTTAAATTGTATTCCTGAAAAAGGGATGTGTCAGGACATGCTTTGACATATTTAATATCCCCATAGAAGAGCCCTAAAAGAACATTTTGTATGATACTAATATTGTATATATTGTCTTTAGTTAAAGTACAAAATTCTTTGAAAAACTAAAAAAAAAATACCTTTTCTAAAAACGCTCCAGCTCACGGGAGCTAGACACGGGAGCTAGACACGAAATATTTTGGGAATCATCAGAAAACAAACCAAGGTAAATTTGGAGGGGTGGAGAAAACGTACTTTATATAACTCCCTGAATTTTACCATAATTCTTTTCCCATTTTCAAAAATTTTTTAAATAAATTGTAAAAATGCACTGACCAGCAACATTGTAACAGATTTCACATAATGGAAGTTTACAAATTTAATTTTCAGCAGCGTTTAACCATAGAACTAAAATATTTTATTGAATTTTACTTTGATATGGTATCTTTCATAATGAACACTTAAATATACAACAATTATATAAATATACTAGCTGACCCGGCAGACGTTGTCCTGTAAATTTTGTTCATATACCGTTAGCAGGAGCAGAAATAATGGATTTTTAATTTGTGGTTTGTATGGGAGGTACCACGCCCTTTGTCCAATTGGACCGAATAGTAAATCTAAACCACTCAGGGCGCCACCCAAACGCATACAAAAAAATTTGTTCAAATCGGGCCAGAGACACACACGTGCAGTAGAATTATATATATAAAGATATAAAAGGTCATAGTAAACAAACACCAATGTTACAATTGCGCACTCTCGTCAATGTTACAATATTGCAATGTTACAATATTGCACAACTCTTTAAATATCCAGAAACTCAATTATAACCATCACGTAGCTCATAAATTTACTGTTATTTGTTTTCAAGTGCTCATTATTGTCCACGTGCTGATCAAAAAAGGAAGCATCTACTAAACCAGTTGAAATCATGGAATTATTGAAAAACATTAATTCTGTTCGGAACGTTTCAAAAAAGTTTGATGTAAATCATATAACGATCCAGGGAATAAAAGTGAAGAAAAATATCAACACTTCATCTGCTCCTGGACGCGCCAGAAAGATTGACGACCATACTAGTCGTCATTTGGGATAATTAGTGACAAGTGACATTAACCTAGCTGCGGCGTTAAATATTGCCGACAGTGAGTGGACTGCTCGTCGAAGTGCACTGGTATCACAAATAAATACTAAGCTTCGCAGTAAATTCTCCTAAGTCAACGAAAACTAAACTGAGGCTGACTGGAAGAAGGTAAATTATTGAACTCGACACGGTTTAAATAAAACAATACTACTACGCTTTGTGTTTGAGGCAACGATATATGCCCTGATGAGACTAACATTAATCGATTTGAGTCCGATGGCCGTGCTTGGAACTGGACCTAAGATCCAAATACTACTACCCCGAATGCAGTAACACAAGCCATGAAACATAGTGGTGCATTTATAATGGTATTTGGATGTATTACTGGTTAAAATTGAAGGTCTTATGAAGAGAAGAATATCTTTCAATTCCGCCAAACCATGTACCAGATGCTATAAAACGGGTTTTGCTACTGAAAGAGTTATTTTTCCACATGACAACGACCCAAAACATTCGACCATATTCGTTAAAAAGTCAACAATATATACAACTATGAAATGGCCTGCGCAGTCATCGGACTTAAACCTGAGCGAAAACTATTGGAGTTACATAAAATCTCAGCTCGCCAAGTGCATACCCAGATGCTCCAAAAGGCGTAAACGAGCTGTGGGATAGAGTAAAAGAATTTTGGGATGTGACTCCAGCAGAAATTATGAATTTGCAACAGCATACCTCGCCGTATAGAAGCTCTTAAAAAGCCAAATGCTACTGAACAAAATATTAAATCAGAAAACATATAAATTAATATAAAACCAGAGTGCAACATTTTAAATTTTGTATAACTATATTTACTTTCTCTTTGTATACGTTCATATATCAACATAGAAGTAAAATTCTTTTTGTTTTTCTTCACAATAAATTGATTTTGTTAATTACACTGTGCTAGTTCAAAAATGGAACAAGCGGAGCACCCAGCTAGTAAACCTTATTCGAGTACGCTGAATCCAGATGTGCTAAGAATTTTTTTAAGTTAGCTCTTGTTTACGCCCCGTATTCAGTTTTTTATGAAATTTTATTTGCCATAAGAAGTACGTGTATAAAAAATAACGAAAATTTCATGAACCGAAAATTTCGCTCACTTTTCATTTGCTTGGTACTCAGCTCGTTGCGAAAATTTCGTAGGCAAAATCAATAACAGGGTTGTTAAGAAAAGTTATTTCGGACGAAAACATTTGTCTGATAATTATTTGGGACCGAAATTTTGACATTTCGACAGTTTTAACAACCAAAAGCAACACCACATGTGTTAAAAATAAAATGGAGTGTGCAAAGGTATTATAAATGAAATAATTGCAAGGTAAATGAAAGACTCTCTCTCCGCAACATAATTTTCCGTTTCGAGATATATGACAAAATTTCTTACGAAAATTTTGCAAGAACTAATTACGGGGCTTTGAGAATTAATTAAGATAGAAAATTTTGGTTTAAAAGTATATAAAAAACACAATTATAGGGTGAAATGCAAAATTCAAAAAAACCCCGAAAATCGAGAAAAATATGGGTATTTCAAAAAACAATTTCTTTTCACGAACGGACCTATGGGACCCATAGGGTCCAAAAAAATGGTCCACATAGGGACCGTTGGGTATGAGGCCAAGTATGGGTACTTAAACGAAAGGTATTAGTTTCACGACTTCAGCGCAGCCATTTCTTTTTTTCGTTCCACGTGTGTAAGCTGATCCAAAGAAGGCATACTTACTCCCAAAAAAGTAATGGCAGCGCTGAATTCGTGAGACGAATACCTTTCGTTTACGAACCCTCACTTGTCCCTATACCCAACGGTCCTTAGGTGGACCTTTTTGGACCCTGTAGATTCCATAGGTCCGATCGGAAAAAAATAGGATTTTGAAACACTCATATTTTGCTCGATTTTCGGTTTTTTTTTACCCGGGCCTCGAATTTTGATTTCACCCAATAATTGTGTTTTTTATATACTTTTAAGCAAAATTTTCAATCTTAATTATTTCTTAAACAAGAGCTAACCTAAAAAAATGGTTAGCATCACTGGATTCAGCGACCTCAAATTAGGTTTACTAGCCCCGCTTGTTACAAAAAAATATTTCCGATTCGAACACAGTGTTATTTTTAATCAAATATTTAAAATATACAAATTTATTTCCAAACTGTTTCAACCCTGTTACACTTTTGCTTGTCACTGTATATACCATTTAACGAAAAATATATTGAATTCATATCTGTTTCGTGATTAAAAGGCTTTTTATTTCGATGTTGTTATAATTTAGAGAGGTTTTGAAAATTTTTCGCTAAATAGCGTATTCTGGCGGATTTTCGGATAAATTTGTTGGTATTTAACAGAAAATATGCACTTAGCAACACTGGTGACAAGTTTGAATATACACTGCGATGGCTTAACGGTCTAGACGCTGCTGAACGTGATGCTTCACAAACATCGAAACGATGGTCCAGCGATTGTGATTTCGAATCCCACCCGCGGCATTTACCTTTTTTTTCACTAACCCGAAGTAACATGATCTGTTAACATTAAATGAATTACAATTTTCAAAAATAACTCGGATCAAAGACAACGAAAATTAAAAATGTTTTTATTTAATTAACCTTGACAGCAAAGTTAATCATTAATATTAATTTAAAATCAAGCAGCTCAGTAATGTAGATATTATCCAAATAGGTAGCCACCCTGTGATAAAATAAGTAAATAACGGGAGAGTCATTTATAACTTTTTGTAATTTTAAATAAAACGCTTAAAATGCAATTGGATGTCAAAATTTTTATTATGAACCAAAGAACAATGTCCGAAATTTACTTTTTATAGATAATTTCATTCAAATGTTTATATAGTGTTTGATTGATTCTACTGACAGCTAAATTATGTTTTATGTTGGTTGCATCGAACCACCAATTCCCTTTTATTTCTGTCCGTTTTATGTCCAACCGAAAAGTACAATTCAACAGCAACTCGAACACGAAGAAATGGCCTACTACCTCGTCTTCATCGAAAGAACGTAAAGAGAGTGAGAGAAACTCTTGTATACTCACTCTATTGGAGAGCTTCTCACAAACAGTGAAGTGTGCCCTTTTTAATTGTACACTCACTGATAGGGGCACTCACTGTTATACCGGTTCCGAATGTTATTTTGAGAAGCGTTTTCATTGCTAAATACTCGATATCATCGAAAGAAATTGGTCAGAGCAGGGATCGAAACCGTGTTCTCATGCACAAGAGCCGTATACACTATCTTTGATTGCACCATCGACGGCCAAGTAAGATTATATTAATACAGATGAATAATTGGAAGACGTTTGATGCGGTGTGAGTTTTTCTTTGATGAATTGCCAAACAATAGTGAATAAAAGTATGATGACAGTATAATACCAATCACGCGTGCTCTGTGAATAAAAACAATTGTAAAATAAAAAACCTCTAAATGAATCACACGTTAGGTGTGTCCCATGAAGGGACTGTAGGGAGCCTCTGACACTCACTGATTGGGACCTGTAGTTTTGTACCGATTCCGAACGGGTTTTAAGAAACTTTTTCATGGCAAAATAATTGATAGTGTCGCTATCACTAAGCAAGTAGACCGTCGTCGAATGTAAGGTGGTCAGAGCAGGGATCGAACCCACGTTCTCATTCACAACAGCCGCGCATTCAAACTATTGCACCACTGTGAAAAAAATGTTTATTTCAAAATGTTTATCTTGCTTACAGAAATTATGCCTGTTCTACTTAGAACATCTTTATATTAATATGATTTTGAGAGGACATTAACGTCATTCGTGAATTACATTATAAATTAATGTGATCAGATTTCTACAAACAAAAAGAGTAAAATTTAATAAATTTGAGTGCGTTGCGCTGTTGTACTTATACAATCTCAAATCGAATTTAGAAAGTCCCAAGAATGCACTACACGTGCCGCACGACAAAGGGAATTTCTTCTGCCTTAAACTCTCGCATATTTCAGCTTCAGTTCCAATTTTAATATCTTACATTTAACTAACTCGTTTACAATGGCAACAGCCACAATCGCAAACACAGAGCAAACAATTTGACAGTGTTGAGGGTAATTATTTATGCACATGCGTAATTTTCAATTAAATGAAAGTTTAAATTTCGTTTTGATCAGAGTTTAAAGTATAACTTTCCTGAATGCACTTTTAAGCTCGTGATATTCGAATTGTTACATTTCAAAATTTGCTGAAAATAAAAAAAAAGAAATTTTGTTTGTGTGTGTTGGATCTGTCAATCAATATCTATCTCATAATTCCAGTCATGTTTCGATTGAATCGATATTTTTGCACTCCATCTACGATCATTACGTTTTATTGTCATGCACAAATGCAACGACAGCAAATGAAAACCCTTCTGGTTAGAGAGTTAAAAACACTGGCTACAATCAAGTTAATAAATGTGGCCAATATGGTGCTGCTTGATTGGTTGTTGTCAAGTGCGAATTGTGGCCTAAAGTACCCGTGTACCAGCAAGTGTTTCGTGACACTAAATGCATGTATGCATGTATGCAATGTATCTAAATGCATCTAGTAACATATTTATTTTCCTGACATGGTCAGTGCTTCGGGGCAGTAGCTATTTAAAGATTTATGTTCAGTGTTCCTCACTCAACTCTGTGGCATTCTCGGCTCACAGACGCTCGCAGTTTTCTAAAAGCATTCTTAAGAAGTTTGCCACTATAAATACATTAAGCTTAACAATTATTTAATTTTTTTTTATTTATTTACTCATTCATTCATTCATTTATGTCTTATCATCGATCAGTAATGTTGTAGCAGGCGCACCCTCTCCCTTCCGAAAACAGCAACGACATTATTGAGCCAAAATTTTTGTATAATTCATAAATAAATTTTATCCAATATCGCCTGCGCAGATGGCAATAATCGATTTTGACCAAAAACAAACAGAAGACATGACAAGCCAACACTTATGCCCAACCAATTGAAAAAAAAAAATATTGTAATGGCTTAATTCACATTTTCGACAAATTGTGCGAACAGCAAAAATAATTGCAAATACACGCGAATATCGCATAAAACATCCGATACATTCCCAGAATATTTAAGTAGCCCAGGGTAGATTTAAATTCTACCCAAAATCTTCGAAAAAGCAAGAAGTAAAAGAAATGAAAACTCTTCCAACCAAGAAACATTAATCAAGTGTATTCACCTTAACAGTATTTGGTTGGGGATTTTGTAGTACGTATTGTGCAGCATAGAGATGAATCAATAGATAGAAAAGTACTATTTTTGGGGAATGCATTGATTGGTTGGGATTGATTATTTCATAATGTTTATAGGATGAAAAATTCATAAATGTTTATTTTTTAAAAATTTTTGGTTGTTTTCATGCATTATATTATTTTATGAGATATCGCAAATACATTTGCAATTAGTAACTTAATTTCTAATTTCCTTCATTTATATAAACCAAATATGTATAACAATATAATAAGTGTGTTTTTTTACCCCGCTAAAGCTAATTATAGCTTAATTTGTATGGGACAACAAAAAGTTATCTTAGATAAATTTTGTCAACATTTCTTGTGAATGAAAATGTTATAAAGACGGAGAGACTAAAAAACAGAAATGTGCAAAATGGCTTACAAATGGTAACTTGATTCAAATTATTTCATTTAATTTATTTCATTTAATTTCCGATTGAAAACAAAATTGTACTTGAATTGCTCACAACAACGCGCGGTAAATGTTGTACATATACGTGGTAGAAAAAATTATAAATCGTATCCGAGTAAGAAGTGGTAG
The DNA here is from genome assembly GCA_963931995.1 of Phaonia tiefii. Lineage (NCBI taxonomy): Eukaryota > Metazoa > Arthropoda > Insecta > Diptera > Muscidae > Phaonia > Phaonia tiefii. Next base: position 76,455,308 of record OZ008369.1, read on the forward strand.
CATACAAACCGCCTACTTTGAAAAGAAGACGCTTTTTTGAACTTTGTGGTGGTTGACTTGGTTTGCTTGTTTGCTTGATGTATTTGTCAAAGACTGCGCAACGTTGCTATCAATCATTGTGAGTATCCATGAGTATCCATGACACAGCTGATCGATTATGTACTAGGAAAATGATAAGGAATTAAACTTATTTCGCTTCTGGCTGCTTATCACTCCCACGCCTATCCACTCTATTTTCTATCACGTTCCTAACACTTAGTCGATCAGCTGTGTGATGGATACCCCCTGCTTACTGTAAATAACAGTGCGATTAGTGTTGTGGCTGAAAGTATTCCTTGCAACTACATACTCGTACTAGTTCACCAATCCAGTATTATGAATTCCCCAGTATTATGAATTCCTATCTTTCTACTAATCGAGTATGTTCTACTGACCACGGTTGCCACAGTTGGTAATATCCAACCAAATTTGGTAACATTTAAACGGCTTGGTAACATGGTAACACTTTATAAATTTTGGTAACCTTTTGATATGAAATAATTAGTATAAGAAAAAGCATTTGATTTCATACTTCTATTACAAAATTTGACGAAATGTGATCTAAAATGTTACAACCAGATGAAACACAACCAAACATGAAGCACTGGCAACACTATTTGGGAGAATTGAATGATTATGGGCGTAACCAAAATACGCGCTTGTCGTCGTTCGCTCTAAATAACCAAATATATTCGTCTCTATCGCACTAACGAACTCTTTGTGCTTTGATTGGTCTGAATATAAAAGTTTTAGAATACTTGTTCACTAAATAATTTTGCATTGCAATTGAAAGGCAATAAAATGCAAAGAAAGTGAAGATTATCTATTGTTTGTTATGCCATATTTTATGATTTACTTTTTTTTTGTTTTTTTTTTAAGTCTTTATATTGATGTATGATGATGAAAAAGCTTCTCAAAATACCGTTCGGAACCGGTGTAAAACCGTAGGTTCCAATCAGTGAGTAGAAAATTCGAAAGAGCACTGCTCACTGTGTGATGCTCTCCTAGATCCCTCCATGGGATGTAATGGGAAACCATTTTTTTTTTATTGATGTATGTAAGTAATATGATTTTCTGTAACGAATTATTTTAAATAAACATTTAATGTTCTAAATAAAAAAATTTCAAAATTTCGTAATTTTTGGAAACTTTTTTGGAAAATTCTGGTAATTAAAAAATTATCCCTGTGGCAACATTGCTACTGACTTCTAAAGAGCGATAAATAGTTGCAGCATTGTTACCACTGAACTAAGGTGAGTTGGTATAATAGCTGAGGTTTTTGGCATTTTGAGTCAGTGTGTGATTAAACGCCCGATAGTAAGCAACGCGAAGTAAAGGGTTTTCCAAATTAAGTGATATGATTTCTAACACTTATTATTAAGGAAAATCAAATGTTCTTTATTTAATGTGAAGTACAATCGATACAATTAAGCACTGAATAGACGTCTTCAAATAGCCCCCATGTCTTCGTTTGCAGGAACGAATTCGATGAACCCAATTTTCGAATACTTTTTCCACTAAATCAAGTCGTATGTCATGAATAGTACGTTCTATATTGACTTGTAAAGCTTGAAGATAGTCTGGTTTATTGCTAAAGACCAATAACTTCAAACAACCCCACAAGAACTAGTCTAATGGTGTTAAATCACAACTTCTTGGAAGCGCTTCAATGTCACAATTTCTTGAAATAATCGAATCACCAAATTTTCCTCACACTAATTCGGTTGTTGCCAATGGCAAAGGTCCAAAGGCTTCAGTTCTTGAGTGATAACAATTTTATACGGATGCAAGCTCAAATCGGTTCTCAAAATCTCAAAAAGGTTGTGGATTGAGACAAGTCCCAATTGTTGACAATCGATCGATAAATTGGAATCGATAAATTGCGGTCTTCAGCAACACTTGCCTGAACGGCAGCAATATTTTGTTTATTTCGAGCAGTTCTTTGCCTTATCGGTACTTGTAAATTATGTAAGAAAAATGTACGCCCGTAATTTGCATCAATTCGACGAATAGCGAGCACAGGTGGACGATTATTTCGACCATAAAATGGCAAAAGCGCACGAAAAGTTTGCAATTGGAGAATTGAATAATTTGTAAACGTTATTCTTGCGTATATCTCGCCATGATGAAATTGTAAACATTAGTGAATACAACAAAGAAAACCACAGATCAAGACATACTACAAATGGCAGAAACGTCACTTCGAAATCATATCACTCAAATTGGAAAACCCTGTATTAGTAAGAAGGTTGAATATAGACAATTGTGAACGTAAATGTGTATAAATAAAGGGAACGGTTATACTGTATAAGTATAAATAATATACAAGGAATTAAAACTGTTTTACTTATCGTAATTTAAAAATTAACCTTCCTTTACTATTGGGAATGAAACAGCGCTAAACGGACTAGTAAGGAAATTCATAACAATATTTTGTGAAATGATAAGTTTCGGAATGCAATATATGGTCGTATATAAAATAATTGTCCTTTTTCTTTTATAATTCCTATTTTCCTAAATAACATCTGAAAATAGAACTAATTCAAAATATTAAACAATAAAAATAATTTGCATGCCTACTTATAAAAATTAAAAAAGATTTAGATATTTTTAGCATTTTTATATTAATTAAAATTTAAAAAATATTTTTTAAATTTCTAACCTACAAAAAGATAACTAAAGAGAGTTTCTAGTTATCACGAATTCAAAATTGAATAGATTTATACAGAATTCATATTATTTACAAAGCCGATAGCCTATGTAGCTAGTGCTTTAGTTCCTAAGATTTATTGTAATTTTAATTATAATAACTATCAAATAAATAAATAAATAAAAATAAAAATATTATTTACATATTCATTACATCAGAGAAACATATTCATGGGAGTTATGAAACATATTTAGAAAGTAGAATACTGTTAAAAAGTCTCAATAACATCAATTAAAACAAAATAAAAAAAGGGATTCGGTTTGACATGGGAGGACTTATATGTAGCTCCTGGCAACATAGCCTATGAACTTTAGACATGATTTGTCATTAAAAAATTTACGACTGACATTATAATCATATCAGCTTCGGATGGATGCAAACAGTATTCAAAGATACATATGGGCATTCGGGTCTATGAAATAACTCCCACGAAATAAGTCCCACTTTTAAAAACGAAATAAGTCCCACCAAAAATTGCTTAAAAAAATGAAATAACTCCCACGAAATAAGTCCCACTTTTGAAATCGAAATAAGTCCCACCAAAATGAAATGATTTAAAAATTTACTTGAAATGAAATAACTCCCACTCAAAATGAAATAACTCCCCCTTGAATAATATATTTCTAAAATGAATTAAGTTCCACTTTCATAAACGAAATGATTCCCACTTTTTCACTGTTTAATGCGATTTCAAATAACAAGTATTTGACTCTTCGAAAAAAACACACGTCGAATAATATGAATAATCAAAGCAGAGGAATAATAAAGAAAAATCGTATGCAAGCTCGCAGAAGGCTTCTTAATGGAAAAGGAGAGCCATGAGAGATAAGGACAAAAAATTATGGTTTTCCCTTTTACGAAATGTCCAATATATAACTTTTTGCATAAGAAAAAAATGAGAAATAAAGCCATAATATAAATTTAGGGGTATGAAATAACTCCCACTTTACAAAACGAATTTATTCCCACTCAAAACGAAATAAGTCCCACTTAAAAAAAAAACGCGTAACGAAATAAGTCCCACCAATTGACGAAATAAGTCCTACTTTTAAAAACGAAGTAACTCCCACTTTCAAAATAGCAATTTTTGGTGGGACTTATTTCGTTTTTAAAAGTCTGACTTATTTCGTGGGAGTTATTTCATAGACCCGGGCGTTCATCATGTCAAAGTAGAAAACAATTATATCAATTTATCTACGAAAGAGTAGATTTTGATGGGTTGCTGATTTAACAATCAAATCAGCTCTATCAGAGAAGTTCAACATCCGGTTGGAGGGCCCGCGCAATTTTATAATTTAATTTCTCCAAATCAAAAAATAACTATGATTTGAAACTGAACTTTTATTGGGAAAATATTTTAATTATTATGGCCGTCGGTGGTGCAATGGGTAGTGTGCGCGCCTCTTGTACATGAGATCCTGGGTTCGATCCCTCCTCTGACCGCCTTAAAAAAAAAAAAAAAAAAAAAAAAAATTTCTTTCGGCCGCGGTCACCTCGCATAGTGACGGCGACACTATCGAGTATTTAGCCATGAAAAAGCTTCTCAAAATACCGTTCGGAATCGGTGTAAAAACTGTAGGTCCCAATCAGTGAGTGAAAAATTAGAAAGCGCACAGCTCTCTGGTTGTGAGAAGCTCTCCCCAATCCCTTCATGGGATGTAATGGGAAACGGTTTTTTTTTTTTTTTTTTTACAAAAACATGCATAAGTATCATTATAACACAAAGGAATTTTCGTTTTCCCCAATTAAAATTGCTAATATAGACAACTAAACTTCGTTTGAGGTATTTATTTGCGTCAACCGAAATTTATCATGTTATGGGAAACGAAGTCCATGTCCTAGCTGTAGCACATCTAGCTCGAAAATCGAAGCTGGTGAGAGACGGAGTCAAAATTGTTGCCCATTAACTTTTTACTGTATTTTTTTATATAAAATGTCCAACGTTTCTACCAAATAAGAAAAATTTTTCGTAAAAGTATTTTCTATTGTAGTATTAGTTACTTACTCATGATTAATTATTATGGAATAAAGGATTTTTCAATAAGAACGGGTAGACGTTAAAATGTAATAAAACAAGTAATGTGCGAGATATCAACGAATTTGGTATTATTTGAAAGGCATATTAATGACCTTATGTGTGAAAAATTACATCGTTTAATTCCTGCCTGGAATTCTTACCAAGGGTCAAATTTACGACTACTCTAGGTCATAGATCAGGCTGAATTTGACCAATGGCACATGTTATGTTTCCTTTGAGAGCACCGGTCATTTGTGATTTATTAACATAGAGGGGTTAAAAAGCGATTAGCAAATATGGATGCCTCAAAGTTTTACGTCAAGAGAGGATTTGGTCGCTGAAAATTGAAAACCATAGCTGAAAAATTTAAGTTTTTATATCCTCACCAGTGTTGGGAATTTTGAGTTTCATTTACAGTATTTTATCTAATGTCATTACCACGCGCTGGAAAAAACGGTCCCTGTAACATATTCTCCCAAACATATTATCCAGGAACCATGTACATGTTTGGAACGCAATTCAAACATTCATTTGTTTGCAAGCCCCAAACGCACTTGTATTTCAATACAAACAGTAACATGTTTACTGGCAAACATGTATCCTTTTACGTGGAAACATATGCGTGCTTCATCCCAAACATCCATATACTTACATGAAAGCATTCGCGTGTTTCCGCCAGAGCTCCATATACTTACGTGGAGACATGTGCATATTTCCTCCCAAACATAATAATATTTAGAAACGAAATGTTCTTTGAATTCAATATATTCGTATTATTTATTATTATTAATTTTATCAATATAAATCAGTGATAACCAACCCATAGCCTCGCGAGGCAGACAATAATCGTATTTTTCACACACACACGATCGGCAACTCACTTGTACATAACAAATATATTTGATTCGAAACAACATCAGTATATGCCTGTGCGTTTCCGACTGCACACAAGCACATAAGCACATTTAGCCTACCACTGATATAAATCCACAATTATAAATAACTAGTACAGAAAATTAAAAGATTTTAAACGGCCCTTTTTATAGTTACTTTTTGAATATTCTGTTCTTTTGCATCTCCATTCTTTGTTGTCTTTTTCGTTTTCGAAGCCTTCAGCTATGCGTTGGTACACAAACACTATACTTATATACAAATCTAGTTCATGCACAGTAAAGGCTCGGACAGACATAGGTCTTCACGTTGATGCCCTTTCCTTAAAATCGTCTCTAACTTTGGTAGCTCTCATACGTATATGAAAAACATATACACAAAAACCAAAGCAATATCAGAAATCATTTATCCGTCCGAGCCTTTGTTTGTTCTTTCCTCACTGACCAAGCGCTTTTGATATCCTCTGTCCGATGAACCATTGATGACTGAATACATAAAACTTCGTCGGCAATTACACGCACATTCCGGATTATTTATGAATCACTGACTGAGAGAATACTGCAAAAATACCGATACACACTTACAAGACAGACTCTCTCGTTGTTCGTCCTTTAGACTCTTGCTCTCGAGAGAGCATATACAGTACACCAAAAACACAGCTGTATTTGTATCACAAAGGCATACTGTATAAATATATTTGGGTCGCAAAAACATATATATTATAACATATTAATCATTGCGTCTCAAACATGTAATATTAAATAGCAAACACAATGTGTTTGCACACAAATGTATTATATTATCGACGAGCTCCAAACACACGTTTAATTTGCATCCAAACAACAAAAACCGACAGATTTTTCAGCGTTAATTGGTCGCAATGACAATTAATAAATTTTGAATTTCCATTAGGTCTGGCAATGCAAACGCAGGTTGTGGAATCGGATGCCAATTGTAATGGCATGTGGATATGATTTCGCTATTTTGAATTTGTTTTACGGCTGGCAACTCTGTTTTTAAAGTATTTTATATATAGAGGTTTGTGGCTTCGATTGGTGTTCCTCGTAGTACTTTCAAATTCATAAGGCGGTATATACATATAAAAGTTTTGAAACCCCAAACCGCCAGATACGAAGGAAATGCTGTGAAAATAAGTACTTTCACAATTGTTAATGGTATTATAAATTTTTTAATTTGCAATTGGACAGGTAATTCCTAATTAAACTGCAATTTATAATTGTTATAAATTTAACTTGAACCATGCATATATCATTTGATACGGAAAAAATATTGCGCACACAAGCAGGCACATTAGACACACGATATCTTTGAACCAAATTTGTTTTGAGACTTTTGAGCCATGTCCGTATGTATGTCTGGCTGTCTGACTGGCTGGTCATCATGATTACTGCCGATAACAATGAAATTTTGCTTGCAACTATTATTTGCCCAATCTTAGTTTAGACTTGAGAATAGGCATTGTGGACACATCCCATACAAATCGACACATTTTGGGCAATGTCATGTTTCTTCTAAAACTTTTTTCTGGCGTATACGATTTGCTCTAACTCAGATATTGGTTAATAGTCTGTACATTTTTACTTACCTAGAAAAAATTGGTGAGGTTGCTAAGCACATTCTTCTACCTTCCATACAAAATCTGGGCGGCCTTCCCATTCACCGGTACGCGTAGCAGATTTCCGATCGTAATAAAATTAAGCATTAGGCTTCATTTTCTCAAAGGCCACACCCATTTTGGTATCTCCCATACAAAAACTCCGTGGCCGGCAAGTTGGTCGACAAGATAACTCCCATAACATACAACCAACCCTTATCCAATTTGGTATTAGGCTATATTGAGTCATACGTCGCTCTCCTGCGGAAAATGGGAGATTTTGCTACTCCCAATCTGATACCTACGAAAAGCGAATGACTGCCCCGTAAACCACAACCATTATAATTGAAATTAGGTACCTTGTAAATTAGGTACCTTGTAAAATGGTAAAAGGCCATTTTTTTACCTCCCATACAAAAGTTGGACAGCTTTCCGGATGATCGATAAGTTACAACTGATCTTAATGAAATTTTGTTACTGGAAAAGGTTTTGTCAAAAAATTCTTTGTAATTCAAAATTAAGAATTTTGCCACGCCCATTTCCATACCTACCATACAAATATTGGGCTGGCAATTGTCTGGTAGTCACAATATATCCCCAAAAATACATCAGATCCTAATTAAATTGGGAATTATATAATAATATGACGAGCTGTAAATGATCACGTGGTTTCGATCCTTATTCAGACCGCCTTATATTTTTTTAAAGGCGGCCACCTCGCTTATTGACGGCGACACTATTGGGTATTTAGTAGATATGTGCACAAGGCGTCTTGAATGACCACTCAAGACCTTTGGAATTTGTCAAGTATGAACTGTAGCGAAGTTGCGACCACTAAGTACTTCAGTGTTCTGAAAACAAAAAACAAATATTCGTGTATGTGTGTGAAGCTGTAGAGCACAAAAATACAATAGAATCACTTCTGCTTCGCTTCACATCGTATTATCCCAGCAGGCCACAGTGTTGTGGTGACATTGTCTTCAAAGACGCCGCTAAGAAATTGTTTGCATTTGTATGTAAACACGACATTATGGGCGCCGATGTCTTCCACGTTTTCGTCGATAAAACTTGTTTGATAAGTTCCCTTGTAAATACGTTAAATTTTTGGGAGAAAAACTGTTATAGTATTGTCTGCAGCCACAAACAAATAAAAAACTAACAAGTGGATGCAAGGCAATTCAGTTGAATGTGAACCTAACACCGAGAATTTTGTTTCTTTATTTTATTAATTTTGTTATAATGATATTCTATATGTTACATATATGTATTTTCTTTTGTAATAATTGAATGATTTTTATTTATTTTAATTTTTAAATAGCAAACAAAGCTCCAGTCAAATGTTAAAGTAGTATAGAAAAAGACGATATAGCAGAAATTGTCGGTTACTTTGTCGTCAACGATATAATCCTTCACAATGTCGCTTACTTCATCGTAAACGACAAGATCATTCACAGTGTCGCTTACTTCGTTGTCAACGACAAGATCATACACAATGTCGCTTACTTCGTCGTCAACGATTTGTACGACATTTGTATGAAAATGTATTTCGCGATTTGTTAGGAATATCCTCAGTATGTCTTTCAAGACCGAACATGGTCCTCCACGATTCTTTGATGATGACTCCAAGACAGGGCCTACTGGGATGTTTATATGCACATTCATATAAACATATACACGAATGCTTTGTAGACAGTACCCCAAAATACTTGGTTGTCGCATCTTCGTTACTATAGATGCTTAAACAAAAGCAAATGTTTTGAATGGCCATTTAAGACATTTTATGCAGACATCTAGTTCTTAGCCATGAAAAAGTTTCTCGAAAATACCGTTCGTAACCGTTGTAAGATTATCGATACCAATCAGTGAGTGTAAATCTAGAACGTTCACAGCTTCCCGATTGTATGAAACTCTCCACAATGCATTCATGGGATCTAATGGGAAACCATTTTTTTTTTATATTTCGCGCAACGCAGATTGAGGTCGAATAAAGGTGAATTTACCACACCCATTTGGGTAACTGAAGTACCCAATGGTCGGTTAAGAGTAAGGGTGTTTTTAGGTCGGATCACCTGACTGAAATTTCTGCACTTATTTAATTTTAGAAAAGCAAGATTTTTTGTGAACTTCGATAATTGAAAAACCTTTTGAAAATTAGTGAATGTTATCGCACCCGATTCTGCGGTGCAGGGTTTGTAAGGAAATGTTGGTGCATATGTTAATGAAGATCTAAGCCTATAATTCACTTTTTTTGAATTGACACCGGCCTTGGTATCTTTCCTCCATGATCTTGATGTCCTGGTGGAATCGTTCTCCTTGTTCTTCACTATAATCGCCGAGATTGTCAGGAAATGTATCCCAATGACTGTGCAAATAATGCACTTTTATACTTATATTAGCTCCTAGGTTTTGGAAATTCTGGAGCATTTTGCTAACAATTTCGGCATAGTAAAGAACAAGGGGAACGATTCCACCAGGACATCAATATCATGGAGGAAAATACCAAGGCCGATGGGATAGCCCTATGATGGCAGACTACTGCTGGAACCTACAACGGGATTGTTCCAACAAAAAGTACCAAAGAAAATCCCATACAAAATGGTTTTCTTAACTCGTGTTTCTTGTAATTATGGAATATTTCTGTCATTAATATTCATTTAAAATTTTTATCAAAATGAGATACCATCACTTAATTGTGAATTAAACCAAAACTTGTTAATCGATTTTATTGAAATATGGCTACTTTTATTTGTAACATATCTATGTTTATAACTAAAGATTAAAAAATAGCATTTGTGACTTTTTTGAGTTTTTATGAATTTAAAAAAAATACAAAATTTCAATATTGCATAAAAAAAAATTTTTTTTGCAAAAAGTTTCTGAATATTTTCGAAAGTAGTGACTTTATCAAAAAATATTGTAGGTTTAGCTTGAATGTAATTTAGCTGCGGATTTTCACATTTTTTACTTAACCAAATCGGACAAACTGTTCTTGAGTTATGCTAAATTGTGTGGTGAAACCTCCTTCATTTTTAAAATAGCTGTTTATCTCGACAACCAGAGTCAATTCAAAAAAGGTGAATTATTGGATAAGAACATCACTATCTCATACATCTAAATTGACTCCAAAAAGTTGAACCTCGCAAAAAAACTTCATTTTGCCACCCTGTGTTTTTAATAAAATAACTGGTTTCCCGTTACATCCCATGAAGAGATTAGGGAGAGCTTCTCACAACCAGTGAGCTGTTCGCGTTCTATTTAAACTCACTGATTGGGACCTACAGTTTTACACAGGTTCCGAAACGTTTTTGAGAAGCTTTTTCATGGCTAAATACTCGATAGTGTCGCCGCCGTCACTAAGCGAGGTGGCAGCCGTCGAAAGAAATTTGAGGTGGTCAGAGTTGGGATCGAACCCACGTCCTCATGCACAAGAGCCGCGCACACTACCATTGCACCACCGACGACCAAATTATTATAAATTTAAAATTTTAATATTTAAATTTTATGCTTAAAAACAATAACCAAAGTTCATTTGTGTTCACTGCAAAACCCTTTCATCATCTTTTTTTTTTTTTTTTCGTGCCAAAAATCTGTTATGCATACGTCAGTTTTTCAGTATTTCAATGCATTTTTTAAATACACAAATACACAGTTTCCTATCATAGAGTAAATCTTACTAGAGAGAATATTTGACTCATCTGACGTTTCCTTTCACTCTCTTCGTGGTGCGGTCGGTGTGATATAGAGATGTTTGACGAAAAGTGACATACACCAGGTGGAATTACAATAACTTCTGACTTTAATTTTTCATATCGTTTTGGTGAAAAATTGTGTAATTTAAATGTGTTTTCCACTTTTTTATTGACTGTTATTGTTTGCATACATTTGTGTTGTATTTAACACAATAATTTTAACACACAAAACAAAATACCGTTGTTGTTATTTTGTTGGCTGTTTTGAACCATTGCTTCTATCTGGTATTATTGAAGTAATTCTTTTCAACATCCAACGTTCATATCATACCAGGCCAAATGTCATAAATTTCCTGAGAGAAATATTAATTCTAGTATAGTAATTGGTCTATGTGTCCTACATAGATATTAGAATAGTTAGTCCGGTCACGAACAACCCCGAGGGGTTAGGGGCCTTACAAAACGAAGATAACAAATTTCGCCAACCAGTTCGATCTTTTGCTTTCTTTCTCCAGTTGGCTATACCAAGTGTACGCAGGGATTCGTCAACCTGATCCCTCCAGCGGTGTCTTGGTTTACCTATTTTTCGCCTTCCTTCGAGATCGGTTTCGAAAACCCTTCGTGCTGGTTCGTCTTCATCTATTCTACTGACATAGCCTAGCCAGCGCAATCGCGTTATTTTGATCCGCTTAACTATGTCAATGTCGGAATATAGCTCATACAGCTCATGGTTCATGCGTCGCCGATACTCGCCGTTGTGCACTATAGGGCCATACATTTTTCGGAGTATTTTTCTCTTGAAGACTCCTACAGATGTTTCGTCTGCTTGCGATAAGACCCAGCAAGACAGGTTTTATGAGGGACTTTTATTACTCGAGAGAGGGCTTTATCTCTAAAGTGCTTGCTTAGCCCAAAATAACATCTATTCGCAAGCACAATTCTCCGCTTGATATTAGAATAGAGAAGTTAATTCTCTCAATCATTTTAATTCCATAGGTTTGGTTGCATATGAACATTGACTGTTTCAAGTCATGAACTGAATAATACCAGATAGAGGCATTAGGACAACATCTCCAACAAGACAACAACAACCGCATTTCACGTTTGTGTGGCAATAGGTATGCCAACGATAAAATTCAACAAAAAGTACTAAATACATTTAAATTTCACAGTTCTATACCAAAACGACATGAAAAATTTAAATTAAAAGTTCTTGTACCTCCACCTGGTGTAAGTTAATTTTCGTCGAATATCTCTCAGCTGCACAAGCCTATGGCGAAAGGTTTGAAATTAAACTTCATATGAGAGAAATTGTTTCTCTATTTTAACTTGCTCTATAGTTTCTTATCTCTACCATATGGAAAAAGACAGGAGTCTCTATCCCTCTCTTTATGTTCTCTCGATAACGGCGAGGTAGTAGGCCATTTCATCGAGTTCGAGTTGCTTTCGTATTTTACCCTTTGGTTGGATATAAAACGGACAGAAATAAAAGGGAATGCATATTGTCGTTCGATGCAACCAACATAAAACATAATTCAGTTGTCATTAGTATCAATCAAACACTTAAAACTTAGTTGGCTGCATTGTTTCCTTCTGGTTGCCTATCACTCCCGCACCTATCCACTCTGTTTTCTATCAATTTCCAACTGCTTAGTCGATCAGCTGTGTGATGGATACCCCAGTAACTACTGAACTACTGCAAGTTTGAGATATTCTCTTTTGTAATTAGGGTGCGACGTGTCACATTATATTCCTATTCATTAAAAATAATTTCTGAGGAATTTGTTACTAGTACATATGTACATATGTACAATTTATTTGGCCCTGTAAGGAAAATCATATTTTTACCATCTCCGTTGTAACTGCTATGAGTTTTTTTTTGTTTTGTTTTGCGGAAACTGAAATGACAAACAAAGTTTCAGTAGAAACGTCCAAATATGTTTGCTTAGGGTGTGTGGAACGCCAGCGAATCTCCGCATTCAATGCATGTAATTTTATGCGAGTTTCAAGAGTTTTAGCTTATTTGGTATTTCGTACATAAGATTCGTTTGAATACCGGCCCCAACCAATATGGGTCATTAGAGTAAGAAGCTCCACATGCCAGAGACACACCAATATGTACTACAAGTGGCGATACTTGTTCGACAGCAGACAAGATACGATGCCTGGTGTAATGGGTTACTTAAAATTCTGGTCTAGAATTTTGGGGAAATAAAACTGCGAGTGCCGACTGATGGTTAGTTACCTTTCATGCCATCGATGGGTTATTTGTTCAGTTGATTTGTTTGATTTTATTGAATGGCTTAAGTTATTATTGTGACTTCTGAGCGTTTTCAAAAAGAAAGTGTATTCTTCCATTTAAACTGGGTCAGTACTCGTATTCAATTCAATAGAGAATAACTAAGCGACTGAAAGACATTGGACGCCATGTCATGGCAGTTGTTTTGTAATTGATATTATTATATTTTCTTTTGCTTCATTTTACATATTAAATACATAAATTTAACAATAAATTATAAATAAATAGCGAATAAAATAAATAAGTAATTTACTAAATCTTGTGTCAATCAATCTATACATAATTTGCATGTCAACAATTGGTACTAATTTCTTTTACATTTTCTTAAAAATATATTAATCCAAAAATAAATTTTAGAAAATCATTTCCTAAAATTAATATGCATTGGCTCTACAAATTTAGTTTACAATTAAGTCCAAACTTAAAATTTTTATAACAAAATTATATATAACTGATTCCATTTCCTCCATTTATTTACGTTCACTTCCTTTGCCATGGATTGCGATATGCCATGTATTGGGCATCGTATGCCTGCTGTGTCTGTGGCCTGGGCTGGTAACTATCGGTCGACGTATTGTACCCGTCCTCTGGACTGTCGGTTTGCAGCGATCTCTTCCAGTAGCCACCGCCGCCAGATTCGTTCCAGTCATCGCCATGGTCTTCATAGTGATGCTGATGATGAGCATGTTCAACATAGACAACCTGTCGTTAGAAAGATTAATTCTTTGAAATAAAATTACCCAAAGGAAATACCAAAGATACCAGGTGTATTTAGCAACAAACAGATAGAGATGGACATTCAAAGATGTCGTTTCTGTTGTAATTTTGTTATTTTTTTTTTGGTTTGTTTTGGACTGTTGCGGGTTAAGGGTCACACACGTCCTACCCTTAACATGTGAGGATTTATAGAGTAAGTGAATAGAATTGTTCAGTGTGTTAAAGTTGTATGTTAATGTGTGCATTGTGGTAAGTGACTAATGGCTAAGGGGAATATTAATTTGGTATTAATTTTTTTTTTTTTTTGAGAAAACGGTAAATTAATTTGTAGTCATAATTCTAGAGGGCCACACTTACTTAGATACATAAAAAATGAGGATTGTACTAATTTAATGATTACACTGTTGTAGTTTTTGGCATTAAAGTTTTGTATCAACGTTCTAGGAAATTGTATCGGTTTGATGCGAGACTATTGAGTTGATCGATACCCACGAAATATCTGTATCAAGTCAAAATTTTGAAAAAATCGATTTATACCAATTCTCAGATTTTTTTGGAACGAAGTTCCTTATCGCACGTTGCGGGATGGGGGCTAAATGAAAAAAAAAAACTTTTATGCTACATCCCACTATTATCAACTATATTGTTTTGGTTTTTGTCTAGACTAAATAGATGTCTCACATATGTTTTAAAATTTCTTGTTTAATGGGAAGTGGGAGCCTGTAACCAATATTTAGTATATACTGTAGATTTTAACCCAATAAAAAGTAAATTTAGTAAAGCCAAAGTTAAAGAAGTTTAAAAAGAGAAAATCTTTTTAAATAAGTGCCTTTTCTTAAGAAAAGTAAATTTCTTAAAAAAATACCCATTCATATTCTTAAACAAAGTACCTTCACTCAAAAAAACTACCTTATCTTAAAAAAGTAACCTTGCTTAAAAAAGTAAATTTTCTTACAAAATTCTTACAAATTTCTTACAAATGGGTTTTTCAACAGAGACGCTACAAAAGTAAATCGATAGGGACAGCAAACGACGCCATATTTTTTCCCGCCCCTTTGACATTTCTCTTCAGTAAGGTTTGCCATTTCATCATGGAAAGATATAAGATCCAACAACGAGTCGCAATTATTAAAATTTGCTACCGAAATTTGGAGTCAGTGGCCTCAACTTTAAGAGGACAATTTTAAGAGGCCTCAACAATCAGCGATGAGGCTCATTTCTGGCTGAATGGCTTCGTCAATAAGCAAAATATGCGTTATTGGTCAGACAGCAATCCACACGTAATCCATGAGTCATCATTGCATCCCGAAAAAATTACGGTTTGGTGCGGTTTATGGGCCGGCGGCGTCATTGGGCCGTACTTCTTCCGTGATGATCAAGACCGGCACATTACTGTGAATGCGAATCGCTACCGTTCAATGATAACCGAATATTTTTGGCCCCAATTGGATAATATGGACTTGGAGGATATGTGGTTCCAACAGGACGGCGCCACAAGCCACTCAGCGAATGCCACAATCAATGTATTGGAAACCAAGTTTGGTGAACGTGTTATCTCACGAAATGGCCCAGTCGATTGGCCGCCTCGGTCGTACGATTTGATGCCGTTAGATTATTTCCTGCGAGGCTAAGTCAAGTCTATGGTCTATGCCAACAAGCCAGCGACGATTGATGAACTTCGTACGAATATCGAACGTGAAATTGCAGCAGTATCGGCCGATTTATGCTTGAAAACCGTCGAAAATTGGGTTCAGCGTCTGGACTGCAAGCGTGCCCGTGGTGGCCATGCAAAATAAATCGAATTACATACATAATGACATCGAACGTACTTCCACAGGAATAAAGAATTTCATTGGTATCTAAAACCGGTTTTGTTTTATTTAAAAAAACTTTTGTAGCGCTCTTATTGAAAAACCCGATATAAGTACCTTTTCTTAAAAAAGTAAATTTTCCTACAACAAATTGCATTTTATTAAAAAACTACTGTTTCTTTAAAGGCTACCTTTTTTGAAAAACAAAATAACTTTTCTTGAGATGCGTACCTATTCTTAAAAATGTACCTATCCTTGATAAAAGACCAATTCCAAAAAAAATTCCCACTTCTTAAAAAACCTTTTCTTCAAAAAAAAAATAACTTCTCTTAAAAAAAAATGAATTTTCTTACAAAATTGCTTTTCTTAAAAGTACCTTTTCTTAAAAATTAAATAATACCTTTTCTTTTCTTTTCTTGAGATAAGAGGCCCTTCTGTAAATCAGTAGATTTTCTTAAAAAATAACCTTTACCCAAAAAGATGGTATTCTTCTTTAAAAGTACCTGTTCTTGAGAAAAGTACTTCTTTGTAAAAAAAAAAAATCATACTCGTATGGGGTTTTCTTACAGAAAGTACTTCTTCTTAAAAATAGTCTGCCTTATTCATAAAAAAAAAACAGTAATGTAGCTCTAAAGCATTCATCAGTTATGAAAGCTTTAAGATTTGGCGAAGATTTTATTGGAACCGTATTCACAATGAGTATTTTAACTAGGGAACAGATAATTGACTGACAACCCTGTTTTATGTATTCTCACAGTGCTTGTGATGTAAAAACAAGATGAACAATAACCGATAGACCGAATTAATTTTATTTTATTTAAATGCGTCAATGCATTTTTGCAAAATTTTAAACATTAATGGAAAGAACTATTCAATAAAAAGATCAATTAATATTTGCTATATTCATAAATTTAGAAGAAGTGCCAAAAAATCATACTGAGTTGTATTTCAGTTTTGGGTAGTCGAATATAAAACCGGATAATAGGTTGTAGTTTCAATGTTTTGATTGTATATACATCATTAATTTTGGTTAAAAATTATAAAAATTGGAACGAAACTATTTGGTTGCTTAGCAGGATAATGCGACACTATAATACACTAAATATTTAAGTACCGCACGCGTGAAATGTAAAAAAATTCTTTTTTTTGTGTATTAATGCAGATAAAATAGCTTTAAAGAAGGGTTAACCGTTCAACAAAAATGGCGACGTTAGAGAACTCTAAACAGAGGAATTTTTCGATTATGAATACAAACCCATGACAACTTTTTATGAATAAGGCCGAGTATCTTTTCTTAAAAAACACATTAGCTTTTAAAAAAAGCAGTACCTCTCTTTAAAAAACACCTTTTCGGGAAAATATAATACATATTCTTACAAAAAGGACATAAAAATATACTTTTTTTGTTTTTAAAATACATACATTCTATAAAAAAATCTGTTCTTAAAAAAGTTTATCATTTTACAAAAAGTAAGATATCTTAAAGGTCCGTTTAAATTATCGCATTTTTCAACGGGCGTCTTAGGCGTGTTGGAACTAAATAGTGCATAATATATAGCGAAAGGAACTTCGTTCCAACCTGACGCTTCATGTGATTTTTTTTTCTCAGAATTTTGATTTTTTATTTGGGTTGCATATGATGAGTAATACATTTCTTGATAACATAAGATACCTTGTGCATAAGAGCGAAACGCGTTCATCGAGTTTTATGTTCCATGACTCATTTTGTTCATAGGTCATGTGACTTTAAGATAAATGAATAAAACTTTACACTTATAGCCGTTTCTTATGTTTCTAGTTTTTCTAATAACAAAAAATATTAGTTTTTAAAGGAAAATATATTTTTTTCACATTCTTTTTTTTATAACTGGGAAACTATTGAGTACATTGAGCAAATGTATAGGAATAGAGTAAAGGTATTGTAATTCTAAATTTTTCTAAATTTATTGGGACAAAATCGGACACGTCGTTCTCGAGTACTGATGACATTGTATGGACAAATGACCATTTTTAAGATGCAAAGTGGTCTTTATGAGCTATTTACGGTGACTAGACACGTGACTAGTTAAGTTGACTAGACAAAGTTATTCAGGTTTACCATGGCTACAATTTTTCCAAATATTATGAGTGAAAAATTTGGAGTCTCTTGAAGTTATGCTGAAAAAGTGAGAAAAACTACTTTGTATTAAAGAAATATTGCAGGAAATTTTTAGAATTGTTTAAAATCGATTTTTTTAAATATATGACATTGTACAGACATTTTATGGATACCGATCTAGACTTAGACTTGCCTCTAACCGAGACAATTTATTAGCACGATGTTATATTTTCCGACTTCAACAGGTAATACTATCGTAATCGGTCACCACTCAATAAACAATTGTTTCCGAAGTGTCGGACGTCCGCAAGTTCTCTTAAATTATATCAGACAATTAGCCGAAATATCTGAAATTTCTTCAGTCACTGGAAACGAGTTTTCTGTACATTTTCTGTCAGCCGGTTCTGCACATTCTCTGAAATTTCATACGAAAATTATGCGACGTTTCTGTACATCCTCTGTAGGGAATTTGTTATTCTATGTGATTTTGTTTTCATTCCGTAACCATGCGCCAGTAAGGGAATTCCCCGAAAATGTTTTTACTGTATAGTTTCGCTGAATTGAATTGTTGTTTTTGTTTTGTATGCATCATTTTTTTTGTCCTCTTCAGTTACAAACGAGCAAGCAAGTGCTTAAAACGTCGCGGTCGTCAAATAAAAATAATAATTAATTTATACGTGCATATGTAAAATATCATGAAATTAATTAATTTTTTTGTACAATGAAGTAAATTTTTGAGATATATTTGTTGAGCCCTATTTAAATACACGTTTCAAAAAAATAAAAAATTTTAAATTTTTTTCACCGGAAAAGTCGGATATTTTTTCAGATATTTATCCGAAATTGGTACGAAAAATCTGACAGATGGTCAGAAAATGATCCGAAAAGTCAGATAGTAGAATGTGCAAGAAAACGATCGGAAAGTCGGACCATTATCGGATGTTTTTCCAGAAATGGGTACGACAAATGGGACAAGGGTCAGAAAATTATCGGATAAGTCGGACCATTATCGGATGTTTAATTAGACTTTATGCCGACTTCGTTCAGCTACAAAAAAAATCCTTCAGAATTTTCTTCAGAATTCTCACAAAAATCTGTCCGAATTTCATTCGATAAAACTTTCCGAAATCTTGTGACCGCCCATACGATTTTCTATACGTTGTCTGACCGACATCAGTATAAGACTCGGCAACTTGTGCAGAGTGTCTGACAGAGATCTGATCGATTTCGGAACAAATTGTTTACTTGCCAGATTGTTAACGGTACGTGTCTCCACTAAAAGAAATTCACAATAGAGTCAAAATACTGTGAACATCGCTCTCTAAGTGGTCGAAAAGTTAACGCCTCGAAAATGATTTGAAAAAAAACTTTGCTGATGAGCGTATTAACCCTAAGATGCTGTGCTATACGATGAAAGAGGAGGCAAAATACACCTTGCACAGTGGGGTATTTCTCCAAACAATTATATATAATTCAGCCGCACCTAAACTTCTTGTCGGGTCAAGATGAAATTTCTCACAATCTTAGCTGAGATGTAGTGCTAATAAAATTCTCCACAACCTCACAGTGGGGCCCCCAAAATTACAACCTCGTTGTCAAAATTTGTGATTTCCTTAAAAATAACGGCTAACAATGTTAGCCAATAGTAAAGAAAACTATTTTAAAATATGCAGTTTGTTTCTATGGGTTGTACAGATAACTAAACGTATATTAAATTTGTGATTAACGCACCTCCCTATCTTTCACAAAGCTTTCTTTCAGAGTATTCGATGTTTGGTAAGTTTCTGCACAATATTTCACATTTGACCAATAGTTTCTTGACGTGCTCGGCTGCCTCGCCATTCCTTTAACCTAATTGAGATATCTGGTTGTGTTCTAAATAAATAACGGGTGGTCCAAATACAGGTATGTATTTAAATCATATGTTATTTTGACACTGATATATTTTTTCTGTTTAAAATACTGACAATCAGCCAGTATTAGAGATGGGCGCGAGACACGTGAATCGCGTAAATCAAGCTTGACTGGGAGTAGGTCTAAATTTTCCTTGCGTGAACGTGAGTAGCGAAACAATCTTGACGTGTGATCGAGTGTGAGTCAAATCTTTGCGTGAGTAAGTGTCCATGAGCACATTGCCACATCTAAGGATCGGAAAACCACAGAAGCCACTGCATCCACAGAGAGTGATAGTTTGGTGTGGTTTTTGGAGTGGCGGCATCATTGGCCCTTGCGTGAAACGCCTTTTCAGTTAACGTCGAGCGGTGACAGGATGAGCTACAGCGAAGCCATCAGCGGCAACCACATACATGAAATTGTGTTCCATAAATAATGGGAATATTAGTTATTTCTAATAAAGTGATAAATTTAGCGAAAATGATTCGTGTCGCTAAGTCTTCGCGTAGTTCTTCATACAAAACAAGAGATTATATAAGCAAGCGGTGTAACCAAAACACGTTTATTGTTCTCTGGGGTGGAAACCTTTCCCATTTAGATTCATAAGCAATTACTCTGTGCTAATGCTAATGACGATGATGAATTTAGTAACGTATTATACGATTTTCAGAGATAGCCTTCGTATTCGAAATAATTGCAATTTAAAATTTAATGTAAAATATACTAACAATTATACTTTTTACAAAGTATTTTAAATTTTTTTTCTGACAAATTTGTGGTATTGTACAAAAGATTAATGTATTTAAAATTACACTGTGCAAGAGTGGTTTTAGGGCCTCAACCAAACCAAACATTTATGCGAGTACTTGGACGTGGTATCACAAAACCCCGCCCGATTTTGCCCCATATACTTAGAAATTTTCTTATAGGGACGGAAAAATGTTTGGAGGTGCGTCAGGGACATATTTTTGATTTTACTTCAATAAATCCTAAACAGTTTGAAATATTGCAATACCACCTGTGACAATATTGTTGCTACATTCCCATTTCTCAATTCTCTCTGACATATTTGTAAGGAAAAGTGCACTATTACTCGATTATTTCACGAAACGTTATGGAAATTTGCACATATTTTATATGTTTTGACATTTCTTGCCTAACGGTAAACAAATTGCGGCAGCTGTCTTCAACAAAATGATAGCATACACATTTCTTGGTAATCTTTCTAAATACACATATCAACAACAATTGTATTTAGAGCTCCATAACTGGTGTTGAAATGCTGCATTTTACCATTATCTTTAAACAAACTACATATTGACATCTTCCACAAAGTTGTAGTGTTTAATATCCTTAACAATATTGTCAACAACACTAATGAACGAAAATTACATTTAGGGTTAAAAAGTAATTGTACCAAATCGTAATTTCTAGGTTTTAAAAATTTTTGTATATAATTTCTAAACTATTAACACAGGAATGTATAATATTGTCCAAGGTTGTACAACTTAAGTTTGGTCTGCGACAAAATTGTCAAATTCATCAACGCCCTAAAATGACAGCTATGTCCCATATAGTTCCATAATGCAAAATATGGTTGTTTTAGCGCATTTGTTCATAATTTATTTGACAATATTATTGACAAATTTATTTGACAATATATAAGTACGTACTAGAAAATTTCTGTTCCTATTAACTATCAGAGCTGAGAGCTATATCGTGAACTTGAATATTACACATTAATAGAACACATTTTCAATTAAAACCTATCAAACAGTATAGAGCATTAGTCTCAGTCATATCAAACTGGAAATAAAAGTAATGACGTACAAATTATGTAAACAAATTCACTGAAATGGTTGGAGTCATAGATAAATAGACAAGAGTATCTATCCCTCTCTTTACGTTCGTCGAGTTCGAGTTGGAGTTGTTTTTTGCTCTTTGGTTAGACGGACAGAATTAAAAAGAGTGCGTATTTTGTTCGACGCAACCAACATAAAACATAATTTAGCTGCCATTAGTATCAACCATACACTATTTAAACTCAGTTTAGTTGGTTATCGCTCGTTCGCTCAGTTTCCTACTCCATAGTCGATCAGCTGCGTCATGGATAGATACTCCCTGTTGGGGTTTGCATAGAGTTAATTTTGTAGATGTCAAAAGAAGCATCAAACGTAATTTAAAATACATTACGATTAATCAAACTTCATTTAAAATTCATTAGCATCAATTAAATGTCCATAAGTATTGTTGCGATACGTGCTTTACATGTTTGGCTTAAACGGGATTTATTTTTTACAGGTTTTAGCAGGAGGTGATGTAGTTGAAGCCAACAACAACAGGCATTTGTATATGACAAGGTCATACCCAGTGGGCTCTGATCCAAATCTGGTAACCTTAGAGTTGGAAAAACATGCAGAATAAAGTAAGCAAAAGAAATAGCGATAGATGACTGGAGGAATGTAGGGTAGCTCAGTAGGTTTCTCACACATTTTCCCTTTGTACAAAAAAAAAGTACAAAACTAATCAACTGAGAGTGTTTTTGCGATAAATGAAATAACGCAAAATGTAGTGAATTGTTAGAGTAAAATTGTTTTTAGAGATTGCAATTAAAGCACAAATTTATTAAAATAAAGATTTTTCTCATTCTGCATTGGTATTACTCTGTGCTTCGATTTTTCCAGTGACTTTTCTTGGTTTGCGGATAAAGAAAAACAGCTGTTGCAAACTCTAAGCTTATTACTCAATGGTCATACCAGATGAAAAAAAATCAGCTATTCTAATGCTTCCACCTGCAGTAGATACATCTTGAGCTTAACTAACCTCTATATCTGCTGTATGTCAAAATAACATTACAAAGTCAACAAATAGTTTGTAGTGTGTATTGCAAGTTGATTTTCACCTAAGGTTAAATACACCTAACAATATATAGCCGATATTATATACTATCTCACCACGAACAGCTGATGCTTTTAGTAGTTTACATATGTAATTTAATATGCTAGTCTGTAAGGATTTTGTCCATAGACGTAATAAATAAATGAAATGAAATGAATTCGCTACGAAATCTAGAACATTTGGGATCAGATGGTGTTACTATGCGATTTCGCTTAAGAACTTCGACTACAGTTGATATAATATATAACACTACTACAATATTTCGTCTTTTATACGATGACTTACGACCCTGGGACATTGTGTTCATTCGCTTTTGGTAACGCTTCGTAAATTCAAGTGCTTTCAGAGGATGACGCTCTGTATGCAACTATGCGTGACTCTTTGTGATGTATTGTCGGTTAATCTTCTTTATTTTTCTATTCATAATAATCTACCATGTTCTTCTTTTTCCTCATGGGTTATCTCATTGTTGCAGTGCTTTCAGGTGAGTTTTCAATCTATATCACAGAGTTGTATTTTTCTCTGGTATAGCATTTTTTGAAGACCGTGCTAGTGTCAGTTACATTTATTTGAATTTGAATTTTATTATGTTTGGGAGGAAATATGCATATGTTTCCATGTAAGAATATGGATGTTTGGGATGAAGAATGCATGTGTCTACATTAAAGCGTACATGTTTGCCAGTAAACATGCAACTGTTTGTACTTAAATGCAAGTGAGTTTGGGACTGTTTGAAGTGTGTTCCAAACATAGATATGGTTCCTGCAGTATATGTTTGGGAGAATATGTTATAGAAACCGTTCTTTTCCAGCGTGTGGATTCAAAAATTATGATAAATTTACATTCGGTTGAAAGGTCACTAGAATTGCAAAAATTCATTCAAAATTGTTTGTTGGACTTTGAGTGGAGGTAAAGGCAAAGCTGTAGCCCTAATCTAAAATAATCAGAATCCTGACAAAAGTCTTGAAGATAGCATCATGGAATTTTTTAAACTATGTTACGATAATAATATTGAAATTGGGACAAATTGAGTGGTCGTGTCATAGAACATTTAAATCATAAATCAGCAAAAAGTGAAGCAAGAATTATAAAATTTGTTCGAATGTGGAACTTTTAGCCAGTGAAAATGGGGTAGTGTATCCTAGTGTTAGTAATTAACATTCAAGAAATGTCCCAAGTGTATTCAATACTTATGATTTATTATGACAATTTGTTTTCATCTTTCTGTTGTGGGTTTTAAATAGAAATGTTGACCGTCGATACAAATCAGAGTGACCGAAGTGAGAAAATGAAAAACATATAGAAACTCACTCATGGATGAAGATGATGATTCAACACTTTTCGGAAGAAACTGCAGCAAAATTCAATTACTCTGGGTTGAACTGATTGATATTTGCCGCATTAAACCATCCATATATTCTTGGCCCCACTTAAGTTTAACT
Source organism: Phaonia tiefii (assembly GCA_963931995.1). NCBI lineage: Eukaryota > Metazoa > Arthropoda > Insecta > Diptera > Muscidae > Phaonia > Phaonia tiefii. The sequence continues at coordinate 76,479,427 of OZ008369.1, forward strand.
CAGCCACAGGGCGACAAGGTTTGTATAATTTGATATTTTTAAGGACTTATAAATTGAATAGCCTCGAAAAGGTAAGCATGGGGTTGTCAGTAAAAGGACCAAGGTAAAAGAAAAATGTATCTCCAATATTGGAGATAAATAAGCAAAACAAATAAAAGATCTTAAGCTCGTTTAAAGAATAAGAATAATTTCAATTGAAGATCGTGGAAAACTTTATATAAAAATGTACATATTTAAATTTTTTTTTTTTTGCTACAATTTTTCTTTTTTCCAATTTGTTGTTTTATTTTCAAGAAAAAATCTCTTAAATAAATCCTGTGTTAACTTTTTGACAGAGACATTTGATTGAGAAATTTTAATTTTTCTCTGCACGGAAAAATAAATGTGTAGATTTTTGTTAAATGTAATTATTTTGAAAATCGTTATTTATCACTCATTTTTTCTGCTCATACGACACAATTAACATTTACAATAATTTTCTTAGCAAATGTCACAAATTCCTTGACCTAACAATTGTCAGAACATTAATTGTTGTTTCTCCAAGAAGAATAAATAAAGTCTCCAATGCTTATTGAAACCAATCCTGTAATAGACAAAAACTATCCAATATTTATTTGTATTTCTTTTCAGCTGCGTACTACCAAAAGAAAAGTGCCTGAAAATTTCCGAACCTAAAATTCGGGATGGCTTTTTTTTACATAGAGTTTATATGGCAACCCTCGGAATCGGTTAATTCGATTCAATACTTATGGTAGGTTAGGCACGACCATTCTATTGGAACGCCCAATCTTTTTCGAATTTTAATGGCCAATTTGAGATGAAATGTTTGTTAAACGATTTGTGTATGGCATTTCTACTTTATAAACGATTCATAAGTAAATCTTATGAATACGGTCCAAAAAGTATAATTTCCAAGGACATATAACCAAAGTATTCAAATTATTATGCGTCAAGTTTTGGTAACTGCAGTGTAAGTTATTCTTCAGTAGTTTAAAAAGGTCCGTTCTAGTTCTAGTTTAAAAAGGTCCTTTCTAGCTAATAAATGATATTTCCAAAATAGATAACAAATTTATAAATAAGTACTATTATTAACTGTAATTTAGGACACTTTGTAACCAAATCCAAATAATGAAAAATTAAACAAGAAATCATAAAATTAAAATAGAGTAAGGAACTTCTACAAATAAGTGATTCACAAAACCCTGCAAGTGTGTCTACAGGATAACAGCCACACATAGAGATAAGACAAGACATAAATACGAGACCATACCACAACGTAACAAGGATTCATGTATCAACCCATACATGGACTTAAAACGTTCATACCTTTTGTCCCGAACCGCCACGTTTCACATCGATCCAGAATCGAGCAATGTTTATCAGTAAACCAATTAGGGCTATGGCAAAGAATTTAATTTGCAGATGGGCTCCCAATAACTTTAGCAAAAGTTCAATTTTTGCTTTAAGGAATGAGCCGAGTAACATCAGTTTCATGAGAGCCTTCTTCTTCTTCTTCTTTTTGCCACGGGTCGCTATAAAGTTTTGGAAAGAAAAAATATAAAACGATATTTTGGGGTTAGAAGAAGGAGCCTCTCTCGAGAGTGGGAGCTTATAGCTAAAATATATTAAAATCAAAATGGGAGGTTGGTGTTTGTTAGTAAAGGGTGCGTTTTTGGGTGCGTTAGACAATTAATAGGCTTACAAAGCAATAGTAGGTAGTAAAATAATACTATTTTTACATACATATTTAATGGTAGGAATCAAAATAAAAACTACAAGGGATTGTCAATAGAGTATTCAAAAAACCGGAAAAACCAAGAAACCGGTTTGTCGGTTGTTTCGAATTTTTAAAAATCTCGTTTGACTGGTTTTCTGAAGTATAAAACCGGTTTGCACCGGTTTCGAGTTTCACAACTAAGTCTTACGATTTGGTGTTTTACATATTAAAAAAATATTACAAAATTACTTTTAAAAATAAATGTGTGAAAAGTCTACAACAATACAAATGTTTATAAATAATAAACATTTTCGAATAAGTGATGATTTATCCCACCTTTCGTATTATATTCAAAAATTAAATTGTTCGAGCGTTTGGTCGTATTTTAAATTAATTGTATTCTTCGATATTTCGCTACCCTTTGGGTAGCATCGTCAGGAAGATAAACACAATAGCGAAAAGGTTAGCGAAATATCGAAGAATAAAATTAATTAAAAATACGACCAAACGCTCGAACAATTTAATTTTTGAAAATAAACATTTTCTTTAAGCTTTCTATAAAAATATTTAGAAAAAATTGTGTCGCCTTTAAATATATTTTTTTGTTTGCAAATTAAGTTTTAATTTTGAAAAGGAAAAATTTGAATTATTTCTTCTATTTTTTTTAAACTGTTTGTATAACAAATTTTTTTTGTGAAATAACTGCAAACAACAACTCAAAATCCGTTCGGAACCGGTGTACACCTGTAGGTTCCAATCACTAAAAATAGAAATCGCACAGCTCACTAAGTGTGAGAAGCTCTTGCTTATCCCGTGATATAATGGGAAAATAATTAATTTTTTTTAAAGGTTTTGACAATGTTTGTTTTTTGAAAATTGAGCCTAGAATTAATTTTTTTTATCATTTTCAAAAGTTACGGTTTGGAGCAAAATAGAAACCGGTGAAATCCACAGTAAAAATCCGGTTCCAAGAGCGCACACTCAGAGAACTATTTTTTGAAAACAGTTTGTAGCAACAGTAAATTCGGCTGTTGTCACTAAATTGCGGTAGCCACAACCGAATTGAGGTTGTCATGACTGAGTGGATTTCCCACAACTTAAACTCGGTTGAAGCAATGTCGTTTCATAATCGATTCGGCTGTGACAACTTAAACTTCAATAATATTCGGGAGCAAATTTCTTTTAGCAGCAAAATTGGATTTTTTTCGTTTTTTTGCCTAGTGGTAGAGCATTAAATCCGGATTTAGAAAAAAAAGAAAAACATTTTGCGGAAGTCCATATTTTCCGAAATATAGGTCTCCAAAGCTTGAATGTATAATCGCGCATAACTCTGTCATTTATTATCCGATCCTTATGAAATAAATTTCATAAATCGTTAAATTTATATTCCAACTAGTCGCCCGGCAATCCGGCCGGGCTCAGGCAGGGGGGGATCAAATTCCCTCTGTATCTGAAGTCGATGTGTTTTTAGAAATAATTTTTTTTATTTTGGTGTTGAAAAACTACAACAAAGGATAACAGAAATAAAAGACAACAACAACAACACCAAAAGACAAGAACAACAAATTGATTAAACCAAAAAAGTGAGGTTAAAAAACATTTTTTTAAATGAGCCCTCAATGGGTTAATAAAAGGAAATATATTTATATACAGAGTTATAGAGTTTCTCAAGGGCTTTGTAATGATACATATTTCAATCAGATCCGATGATAAATACCTGAGATATGACCAATTATATACTCAAGCTTTAAAGGCGTATATCTCAAGTAGTTGGACCTAGCGCAAAAAAAAACAAAACTTATTTTTCAACTCAGCACAAAAGCCTTTACCGTTGGTGAAATTTTGGTGCAGATCTGATTTTGCTGCTAAAATAGTTTTATGCCAATATTCGCTCTGTCAACTAAATTTTGGAATGAATTTGGAACTAATTCGGATACAACAACCGAAATTGGTCCAAATTCAGTTGCAGCAAATGAATGTGATATAAATTCAGTTGCAACAACCGAAATTCTCATGCATTTTCCAGAAAATTTCCACGTTTTTCAGCGTGTACCGCAAGCGGATGTAAGCTTACGGATGCGGCTAATTCGGCTGCCTCAACCGAATTTTTCTGTCAGTGCAGTTAGAATACAAATTTTCCAGATGACCGCATACAGCTACATATATCTAATCTTGTTAGCTCAAATATAAAGTGCAATTTGCCGAAGTCCTCACCTTGCATGCGATCTCTTCAACACCCTATTTGAGATTATGATTAAATAAATTGCAATATAAATGATCAAAAGCACTAACATCAAAAGCCACATGTTGCGCGGGTCGGCAGATGTTAGAGATGTCATTGGTTGAACATTTCGACACGTTACTGTTGTAATCCCTAACACGGAAACATAATTTGCAAACGTGGATGGGTATTTCTTGATTTTCATAAATCCTGGGGTCTAATGATCGAATCCCATTCGTGTCGTAATTTGAATTACGAAAGTGCTTTGAAGACTTCTAAAAATCAAATTATAATATAATATGGACTTCATAAACACAAATATATATTAAATAGAATTGATGAAGACAAACTAGCACGAAGGGTTTTCGAAACCAAACTCGAAGGAGGACGAAAAATAAGAAGACCAAGACTCCGCAGTAGGCACCAGGTTGACGAAACCCTGCGTAAACTTTGTATTACCAACTGGAGAAATAAGGCATAAGATCTCGAACTGGTTAGCGAAATATGTTATCTTCGTTTTGTAAAACTAAGTAAGTCATTAACATTATAAAATCGTTCATTAATATTACAACATCATTTGTTAATTTTCAACCAAAGAAATATCTCATTGGATCAATGACACTACTACACCATTTTCAATTGAAATTGAAACAAAATCAATTGTCATTTTAAAATTCTATTTGAAATCCATCAATTGAAATTCAGACAATTTCACATCAAATTTAAAAAATCAATTGAAATGTGAAACACTTTAATTGAAACTTAAAACACATCAGTTAAAATTTAAAAGACATCAATTGAAATTAAAAGTACATTAATGGAAATTTAAAAAACATCAATAGATATTTTGAAAATAATCAATTGAAATTTAAAACAAATTAAAAAAAAACTGCTACACCACGGAAAAATACAACTCTGTGATATAGATTGAAACTCACCTCAAAGCACTGCAACAGTGTGAGAGAATGCATGAGGAAAAGAAGAACATGGTGGAAAAATTCTGTCTGTTCTTGTTGTTGGAATTATAGGCCTTTCAGTGATGTTGATACTTAAGGATCTTCGATCGATACTAATTCGCACATGTGAATTGCAGAATTGAGTTTGTATACAGGGTGATTCAGGAAGTTCCGGACAAATTTCTCCAGCGTATTCCTTGGCTAATTTCATGAAGAAAAGTCAACTAGGACCCTATCCGAAAATGCAAGGGTGCGAAATGGCAGCGGGTTCAACATTTTTGGATTGGTAGTAGGGTAAAGTTGCTAATTTCTGAGCCAGTGGGCTTGTTGGAAAGGTTTTTAAAAGGCCTTTCAGAATCAATAAAAACAATGTAGAAAAAAGTCAAATCGCCGAGATACAGAGCTTTCGGCAAAAATGGGAACAAAAAATGCATATAACCTCAATTTGCTCAGCCAAATGGCAGGTAACTTATGTTATGATAGCCATACCTCTTACCTTTCCAAAATGACCTAAACGAAGCCCACAGATCTTACCCTTCCAAAGTTATGACCATTTTACTGAAATGCAAAAATGTTTGTCCGACCACTGGCTCAGAAGTTAGCAACTTTACCCTACTACCCTCCGACCACCAAAGTAGTTAGGCACAGTAGTTAGGCATCTGATGATGAACTTTTCACGGAGTTCGAAACTAGTCATGCCAGTGAGTGTGTGTTGAACTGAATTGTCTGTTATTGCCAACAAAAACCAACCATTTTTCAATTAGAAAAATGTTCATGACTTGTAAGCTTGTAGTATGAATTTCTCATACATTAACCAAAAACTAAAAATCGGTTATAAAAATTCAAAAATTCAAATATACAAATTACTTATAATTGAAATTTAAAAGACATCAATGGAATTTTAAGAGGCATCATTTGAAATTTCAGATTAATAAATGTATGTCTTTAAATCTTTTATTTAAAATTTAATTTCAAAATTATTTGATTTTGATTTAATGAATTTTTGAATTTCTACTTACGAATTCTAAATTTCAGTTAATGTCTTTTAATTTGCAATTGATGTCTTTTAAAACTTAATTGATTTCAGTTTGAAGTCATTTAAATATTAATTGTTCTTTATTTAAATTGCACTGGATTCAAGAGTAATGAAGTGAAGTTTAAAAACTCAGTATTTAAAAATAGGTTAATGCACGCAAAGAAAAACAACGTTTATTGCTCGGTTGCCGCAACAATACTTAAATTGATATGTATTAATTTATTAATCGCAACCGATCATGTAGTTCTCCCAAAATAAACTCATATATCACAAATATGTATCATGTGGTTGCAAACGAGTTCTCGTTTGCATCAAACGCATACAAAATTACATTTCCCGCAAATTTAAAACAACGTTTGCGATAACTGAAATTAGCCATTTTTCAAATAAGAGCACAAATTACGAAGAACGTAAATTACTCTCATTCTATCATTCTGTCGACTGTATAGACAGCCCTATCCACTCGTTTGGCATACGCACTCATGCATACACATAAAAGTGATACACACTCTAATGCTTCTTGTACCTTGTCAATATATCTTGGATGGACAATTGACGCTTTGTAGTTTTCTGCGCTTTTAGTTGTTTTTTGAATGCGATGCGAGACAGACGTGTAAGTAGACAGTGAAAAAATAGACAAAAATTCCAACTTTTTTTAAAACAAACTTTACGGGTAAAACCAAAACCATTTAAATTGGAAATTTAATCAAAAAATAGCTTATGCAAGCCACAAATAAAAGTTTTACTTACAACTCGGTTCTTGTAACTGAAAGAACAGTTGCTGTAACAGTTTCTCGTAAACGTTTTTTCAGCTTCTAATTTTTCATAACGTTTTTCAGTCCTCGCAAACGTTTTCTAAGTTTGGAGCAACTACAACTCGGTTGCTGTAACCGAAGGAGCAGTTCGCGGAACCGTTTTTCGTTTCTCGCAAACGTTTTTTACAGCTTATATTTTTCATAACACGTTTGCTGCAATCATTTTTCGGTTCTCCCAAACGAAATGACATGTATGGATTAATAGAAGTTCGTTTCTCCCAACTACAGTCCCCAAACGAACTTCACTCATCTGAGATTTCGTTTGGGAGGAACGAGTTTTTTCTTTGCGTGTGGTTTTTGAGTTTCAACTGACGAATTATAAATTTGAATTTGCATCTTTTAAATTGCCATTCATGTATTTTAAAACTTAATTGTTGTTTTCTAACTGTCAATTGATGTCCTTTAAATTGTAATTGATGTGTTTTCAATTTCAATTGAAGTCTTCTAAATTTGCTAAATGTGCTTTCAAAGTCTTTTACATGTCAATGTTCTTTTTTACATTTGACTTGATTTTTTTTTAATTTCAAATAGAAGCTTTAAACTTCAATGTGTTTCTCTTTTTAATTTTAAATAGAGTCTTTAAAATTCAATGTGCTTTTTTTCAATTTAAAAATTTTATTTTTCAAAAAGACATTGATACTTTTGGAATTTCAAGTGGAAATGGTGTAGTTTATAGATGCTATGGAAATAAAATGTCATAGAATCTTTGAAGTTCATCATATAGTAAGTGAAATTTGTTAATAACATCATTCTCATAGGTTTTATAGAAACCCAGAGAAATCTTTTTCGTTAATATAACGAAATTCTTTAATCATTTTCAACCTAAGGAACATATCAGTGTCTCCATGAAACGAATTCATTGTTTATATTAACCAATATTATCAAGGAACCTATTAAATTTTTTGTTTCTCATATATAAGAAACTGTTTCTTAGCTATTATGAAACCTGTTATAGAATAATTGGGTAAAAAATAATTTGCATTTGTGAACATGTTCATTAATTAATTAAAAATTGGATGCACTTGCAGATTATTATCAGCTGTTATTGCGAATTATGCTAGCATATAACGGGTCCGCCAAATAACTTTTTTTTTTTGAAAATGCTATAAAAAAAAAACTACTGAGTATTTTCTCAAATTTCTTTTTTTATTGGAAAGTACAATCCTTCCGGTTAATGATGGAAAATAATTTCATTCAAATGGGTGCCTCGGCTGGCCATGCAGTAGCCTACACGATCGGTCCAATTTTTAAGCTCATTATCGATTGTGTGCAGCTGTATTTCACCAATGGCTTCACGAATATTGTCCTTTAAAGCGTCAATTGTCTCTGGCTTGTCGGCGTAACACTTATCTTTGAGGGCACCCCACAAATAATAGTCCACCAGCTCCGAGGTGGCCAAACGACATCAGCTCTGCGGCTGATAATGCGATCTTCAAAAACGGCGCAAAACATCGAGTGTAGCTTCGGCTGTGTGGCACGTAGCGCCGTTTTCAATGTAATGTCGCAATATTTCCCAGCGTTGTTCAAGCGTATACAGAACCATATTCGTTCAGCGGAAGGATAAAACTAATTATCTGTCAAATCAGACATGAGCTAAGTGTTACCATTCACAAAATAAGCACTAGTTGTAAAAAAAAACGTTAGATGGCGGACCCTTTACATTTGTCGATACAACATATATATTCATTGCAACTGCAACAAAATTGTGAAATGTATGAAAGTGTATATTGCTGCAATGAATTTGTTACGTTGTGGCGACGAATTGCGTACGTTAGCTCACTTTTGATGAAATTAGACGGCGATGTGGCGATTCTGGTTTAATATTTAAGCAACAACAACCCCGAATGTAATGTAAATTCTTTAGATAATATTTAAATGCTCGAAAATATTTCAGCACCCAAACAAGAAAAGTTTTGTAACAACAAATTAAATAAAATTGTTAGTACTTCGTAAAGACAATGAAATCGTTGATAACATTTACGAAGGCATTGCTATGAAATTGTTAATGGTAACGTTTCACACTGATTATTAAAATGTGTCATGCAATGAGGAATATTTTTCAATGCAGTTTCATAAATTCGTAACGTTTTTATGAAATGTTTCATTTGCAAAGAACCTTAACAGATTAATAAACTATTTTTAATTAAGATTGTATCATATATATTACGAAAAAACTTTTGTCTCAGTGTAAGATGGTACATCATGCTTTTCTTTGCCTTGGTTGTTATTCGAGAACATTTCTTTCTCATCGTACTTGGAAACTTCTGAGAACTTATGACATGGTTATACTCCGCCACAAATTTCGAAATGCTCAAAAATTTAAATTTTGAAAAATACCGAAAGACGAGCAATTCGGAATGTTCGCAATTTCGAGTCGTTTTGGCCTGAAACAAACTTCGCACTTGTCACCCATACGAAATGTTGTGGTTCCTTAAGTAATCAATATTTATGCATCGGAGAAAGTTATAAATTTGAAAATTGATAGGGCGCAGAAGGTAAAAGAGACGAATATACTCCGACGATTTTTTCGCAACCTGAGGCCTTGGAATAAATTTCCAAATATAAATTTGTAATTCAAATATAAACTTTTTAGATTATCATAGATGTGAATTATGAACTATGCCACGGACCTCAAGTTTCTTTTTCAACATATTTCAAGTTTCTATGTGTTTCATGACATAAAATCGAAATTTTAACGCGATATTTTTAAAAACTTAAATATTTTCAAAAACATTAAACCGTTTTTTATTTAACTTTACCGATGTTATTTGTACTGTATTAGCACACGATTTATTTCTTCAACACTATCGACAGTATATACATTATATCGATAACATTGTTACCACAAAATCTAAAATATTGGTTTAAGTCTTTGCTAATATAAATAGTATAAACCACAACCAATTACCACCACCCTGTGTCAAACCGGAAATACAGTTCGTGTTGTTGTAAGCGTAACTGAAAAAAGATTTGTTGTTCCTATTTTGTAGATAATACAGTGTACAATATCAAATCTATATATCGTCACCTGAAATGCCCAAAGGCGTAACCATCAAAATATACAAATTGTGTTTTTTGATTGAATATAATACTCCACGCTAAAATATATATGTGCAAAATAGTAGACTTCCAAGTTTCTAAGGTAAGCTGTGGAATGAACGCGTTTAAAACTGAAATACTTTGGATTTTATAAGGTGTTTTGCATCTCCTGTAAAATTTTGAAAATGAGGGTTACGTCTTTGGGCCTTTTAGGTGACGATATAGAAAACAAGCAGTGTGTCTGGAAACGGTGCACAAAAGTTATTCAAACACACACCTCCATTACTTCTACCATAATTCATAGGATGTTTTTTGCGTTTGCCGCCACTAGACAGCAGATCCACTTCCGCCAATTCCTCCAATAGTCCTAGACCCAAATGATCCGATGAGGGTTCTTGTTCCACCACAACAGTCGTAGTGTCATCATCCAACATATGTTGCCCCTTCTTCTTCCGCTTACGCCTCTTTTGCTTCACCGGTTTCACTTTAGTTCGTATTGGCTTCACTTTGTGTGTTAGCTGGTCTGCATCTTGATGCGATTGTGTAAATTGATGCTCAAGCGGCTGTATGACCAGTAGATTAGCAGCTTGTTGTGACTCTCCCTTCTTCTTCTTTCGCCGTTTATTGCCGCCGCCTGGTTTCTTCAGGTGTCCAATTGTTTCTTCGCCTACATCTCCCTCAATATCAATGAATTCATTATCACTGAAGGCAGCGTTGCCACTTGCAATTTGTGTATTTTTTTCCGTTTCACTTGATGCTTCATCGTCATCATCATCGCCTTCCTCCTCGTTCTCATAGTCATTAGTAGTATCATCATTATCGGCTTCATCGTTTTCTTCTTCATCAGCCTCAGTCTCAGTTTCGTCTTGTGCATCATTTTGTATGGCATTGTTATTTTTGAAATTGTGCATGTATTCATATTCTCTGCCAAGGAAACTGGAAGTTTGATTTTTTAATTAATTATGTTAAAAAGCGTTAGACAATAATGGATATCTTACCCATCCATAGTTTCGGCCAAGTAATCTTTCATATAGTTTGTGCCAATTTCAATTTTCTTTAAAATTGTAGATGGCTTTTCTTTGGTCACAATTTGTGAATTGCTGTAGCCACGTTTCTCTAAAGTTGAGTTCAGTTGTTGATCAGCTTCAACTAAAAGAAAAAAAATATATAAATAAAAGGAATTAAGAAACAATGCTTAAAATTTATAATAGACTTCTAAAGAAGCAGCTTTGCTTAAGCATTTCTATTAATGAAATGGGTGTCTGAACTACTCAATACCGGGGAACAGTGAAAATAAGTGTAGGGCCGAAGATGATAGAAATTCCATAGATTGTGTATTCAATTATTCACCATTTTCACCAGATAGCAAAGGCTGTTTCCGTGCTACCATTTTCCACTCGAATATAACGAAAACGCACATAAACGTAATTTATATTTCGATTCTGCTATTGGTATTGGAAAATAAAATATACATAATACGAGGGCGGATCAATAAGTCTGTGACTTTTCGAATTTCCCTCGTAGTTATATGAAATGCCACACGGTTCCCATCAATTACCACCTGTTAATAGACTACTGTCAAAGTTTGAGCAAGTTCCGTCATTTACTTTGCGTTTAACAGCTGTTCAAAACATACAACCTCGTGCAATTTTTTAAAAAAGGAAAAAGTGAATTTCGAGTGCTCATTAAACGTTATTTTTTGCGAAAAAAAACCGTCAGTCCAACCAAGAAAAAGCTTGATAAATATTATGGGGACTCTGCACCATCGATTTCAATGGTCAAAAAGGTGGTTTTCAGTCTTTCGTCGTGGTCGCAAAAGTACAAATGACGCTGAACGTTCCGGACGGCCAATTGAGGTCCGTACACCCGAAAATGTCGAAAAAATCCACGATATGGCCGATCGAAGAGTAAAAATGCGTGAGATTGTTGATGCCATAGGGATTTCATATGGCAGTGTGGTTTCGATTTTAAACGATCAGTTGGGTGTAAGAAAGCTGTCTTCAAGGTGGATGCCGCGTTTGCTATCAATTGACCATAAACACGTGTGTAGTCTCAATGGCAAAATTCCATGAATTGGGCTACGAATTGGTACCTCATTCGACATATTCTCCGGATTTAGCCCCCAGTGACTTTTTCCTATTTCCAAATCTAAAGAAATGGCTCGGTGGAAAGAGATTTAACTCCCACGATGAAATTATTGATCAAACAAATGCCTATTTTATTGACCTCGAGAAAAGGAGATTATGTTGAGAAATATTTTTTTTGCAAAAAAACTGTGTTTCATTCAAAAAGTCACGGACTTATTGATCCGCCCTCGTATAAGTAGAAGGGTATATCGCTTTCGATATTTTTTTGTTTTTTGTAGTTTTTGTTTTTCGGAAGTTTTTGTTTTGCTACGCCATCTAGAAAATGTCCCTTTACTTTCACATCCACATAAATATATTTCACCAGCTATGGTATTCCTATCATCTTTGGGTAGGGTCACATTTAGGTTCAAAGAAATTTGCACGCGTACATTTGTGCTGCCTAACGCAAATTTCAAAAGGGGTGAAACACATCCTGAAACTGCGATTTGAAAGTCAGTTCACTCAATCGACTTGATATGTTTATATATATATTTAAAATCAAACGTCCTCGTAGTTCGTGGCATACATTGTGTCCAAGTTTTAATTTTGAGACATAGTGTACAGGCCTTACGAGTATTCATAAAAAGTTATGAGCGTTTTGAGAGACGATTTATCATGCAAAAAAACGTCTCTCAAATCTCTCATAAGTTTTTATGAATTCGGGGCTAAAAGTTTATTTTTTATGGGGGTTTCTAAACGCTGAGCATTGAAAATACCGACTTTGATGATGCTATTTCTGGAGGATTTTAGCAAAGAAATATACTGATTTTTGGTAACCAATATGAGGTTCGAATGGCATGCCATGACAAGCATATAACCGCAAATATATTTCTAAAGTTTTGAAATCATGATCAAACATATTTTTTCGCAGTTTTACGTAAAAATTATACAAAAAGTATCTAAAGTAAAAGAAAAAGAATTTGCGAAATAGCAAAAAAGATGACCGCTTAAATATCAGATCCGGTTTCTTCCAACTACCTGTATTTTCCAGAAAGCTTTATAATTAGCTAAGTTATCAACCTTACAGTATAGAAAGCTATAACGCCATCTAGATCAGAATTTAGATTTTTTATTTGCATAGGAGTTCAATATGAATTACTATATCCAATGCGTATGCAAAAAATAAATACCATTGTTCGGATTTTCAATTCAATAATTTAGCATTCCCATTTACTCACACAATGCAAATGACTTTTGGGGAAATCGGAAGATAATTGTAAGGAAATTTCAGAATTTTTTAATTTTTTTGACTGTTGGCAATTCAGTTTTTAACGAATTTTATATCTATAGTAGACTGGTTCACATTGTGTGGGAGGAAAAAAGTGTTTTATGTCCACCCCTCAAAATTTACTTTGGTTTGTTTTCTGATTATTCCCGAACTAATTCGTGTCTAGATCCCATGAGCTGGACCAATTTTAAAGAAAGTATTTTTTATAGTTTTTCAAAGAATTTTGTAGTTTAACTAAAGACAAGGCATACAATATTAATATCATATGAATGGTTTTAAGGCGGCGCGTTTTACGGTATATAAAACTTTTCAAAATATTTGCTGCCGCATCCTTTTTTTCAAGGATACTCTCAAAAAAGTCTAATTTTTAACTTTAGAGTACAGAGATTTTCCTGAACTTCCGAATACAAAGATTTTCTGATCTCAAAAAAGTCTAATTTGTATCTTCCGAGTACAAAGCTTTTTCGGAATAAATGTCAGGTTGACATATTTTAATGATCAGTCCATTTTTTTTTTAAATTCACACAAGCTTGCTTTTTACCAAAAATGCAATACGGTGGGAACATTAAGTTCTAAACTGTGCAAAATGGGTATGAATATTTTTTTTTTTTGACAAGGAGATCATAATTGTATAGATGTTGTTTTATTATTGATATTATTATCTTTATTTTATTTTTTAATACATTTTCCGCGTTGCTCTGGACCAAATTTTGGAAATTCAGAATTACTCCAATCTGTAAGCGGATTTATTTTCATGCCTTAAAAACCCCCTTCATATAATACTAACTAATATTGTATACATTGGACCGGGTATCGGAAAAAATTTCCCAAAAACGAAGGCATGTATTGTAGATCACCTCGAGACAATAAAACAAATCTTTTCCGAGCCCGTGAAAAACAGCCAAAATCGTTTTTTCTTGTGGCATTCGCTGTGTGGCTTGTGGCGCCGTCCTGTTGGAACCACATGTCCTCCAAGTCCATATTATCCAATTGGGGCCAACAATATTCGATAATCATTGAACGGTAGCGATTCGCATTCACAGTAATGTGCGGGTCTTGATCATCACGGAAGAAGTACGGCCCAATGACGCCGCCGGCCCATAAACCGCACCAAACCGTAATTTTTTCAGGATGCAGTGATGACTCATGGATTACGTGTGGATTGCTGTCTGACCAATATCGCATATTTTGCTTATTGACGAAGCCATTCAGCCAGAAATGAGCCTCGTCGCTGATTGTTGAGGCCTCTTAAAGTTGAGGCCACTGACTCCAAATTTCGGTAGTAAATTTTAATAATTTCGACTCGTTGTTGGCTCGTACATCTTTCCATGATGAAATGGCAAACCTTACTGAAAAGAAATGTCAAAAGAGCGGGAAAAAATATGCCGTCGTTTGCTGTCCCTATCGATTTACTTTTGTAGCGTCTCTGTTGAAAAACCCGTTATATTTGGGACAAGCTACAAACACGTTATATTTGCATCCAAACAACAACAAAAGACAGATTTTCCAGCGTGTGGGCTTATGTAAATTCTGAGGTCTTCAGGAATAATCCAGCTACAATTGACGCTTTAGCAGACAACATTACTAGTTTTATTCATGAGATACCAGCCGCTACGCTCGAACGAGTCGGACAAGTCGGAACTTCCGAATGGACCGCCTCAGACGTAGTCGTGGCCAATATTTACATGATATCATTTTCAAGCAGTAAATGCCCTAAATTGTTCTTTCAACCGATAATAAAAATGGTAAGTTCACTTTCGAATTTATGTGTTTTATTTTTCATTATAAATCAAACCTCTCGATGAATAACCCGATAGTTAGCCACGACAATGGGGAATTATCCATCACGATTACTGATTACATACAGGGTAATGGGGAAATGATAAATAGTTACCCATGACGATTACCCATTACACATGGGGATTGGGTAAGCGGCCTTTACCCATTATCCACGGCGATGGGTCATGGGTTACCCAGGGTAATTTATGATCGAAAATGTGAAAAAATTAGAAAAATGTCTATATCCAATTTCCAATTCGTAAGGAAGAGTATTTTTTTTTTCAAACAATCGCCAAAATATGACAATCACTAAAATAAAAAAATTTCATGAGGTGTCAGGGGACACCCGGTTGGAACGAAGTTCCTTTCGCTATATATTATGTACTAGTTAGTTCCAACACACCTAAGGCGCCTGTTGAAAAATACTGTACTTTAAATGGATCTTGTAAAATGATAAACTTTTGTTAAGAAATTTTTTATTTATTGAATGTATTTTTTAAAAAAAAGTATATTTTTAGGCCCCTTTTGTAAGAATATGTATTATATTTTCCCGAAGAGGTCCTTTCTTTGATGGGAGGTAGGTAGGTTATTAAAATAAAAAAAATGGTTTCCCGTTACATCCCGTGAAAGGATTAGGGAGAGCTTCTCTCAAACCAGTGAGCTATGCGCGTTCAAGTTTTACACTCGCTGATTGGGTCCTACAGTTATACTCCGGTTCCGAACGGTATTTTGAGAAGCTTTTTCAGCTTTTTCAGCTTTTTCAGCTTTTTCAGCTTTTTCAAGCTAAGGAAAAGCCTAAGAGTATGCATTTTTTTTTACAAAAAATACTTTTTTAAGAACAGGTACTTTTTAAAGAATAAGATTATTTTTAGGATAAGATTATTTTTTTAAGAAAAATTACTTATTTTCAGGAAGGCTACTTATCTCAAGAATAGAAAAGCAAAGGTGTTATTTTTTTAAGAAAAGGTACTTTTAAGAAAACGAATTTTTTGTTGGAGAAGGTATTTTTTTTTTTTGAAGAAAAGATTTTTTTACGAAAGAACAGATACAATTTTAAGAGTAGGTACTTATCTCAAGAACAGTTATTTTGTTTTACAAAAAAGGTATTCTTGAAAGAAAATGTAGTTTTTCAAGAAAAGGCAATTTGTTGTAAGATAATGTACTTTTTTAAGAGAAGGTACTTATTTAAAAAATTACTTTTTTTAAGAAAAGGTACTTGTTGTAAGAAAATTTACCTTTTTTAAACAAAGGTACTTCTTTAAGATGTTATTTTTTAAACTTCTTTCACTTTGACTTTTCTAAATTTACTTTTTATTCGGTTCAAACTACAATATGTAATACACAGGCTCCACCTAGAAAATTTCTCATTAAACAAGAAATATGTTAGTCTGGACACAAACCAAAAGTACGAATGTTAAAGTGCTGTCAAATTTAAATCCATGCTGAGGGTTGTGTTTCATGGATTTGCCAGTCTTGCAGCTTGGCTTTTCTAAGTTTACTTTTTATTGGGTTCAAAACTACAATATGTAATACACAGGCTCCACCTAGAAAAATTCCCTTTAAACCAAGCCAAACCAAAAGTACCCAATATAGTTGATAATAATGGGTTGCAATAAAGTAGTTAAAAAAAAGTTGTTTCAAAATTTTTCATTTAGCCCCCATCCCGTAACGTGCGATAAGGAACTTTGTTCCAAAAATATGGCTATAACTCGGATCGGAAAAATAGTACATTTTTTACCACCATAGGAAGCTTTAACAATGAATGCCTTCAATACGGTATGACTTCTTCTTTTTAAAAATTCGTTAAAACTAACACTTATCGAATAAAAATCGGTATGAGTTATGGGACATCGTGATGGGTAGCTACCCATTATTTTCCCCATACCCTGTGGATAATGGGTAACTGATGGATACCCATTCCCCACGGCAATAATAAAGAGTTACCAGGGTAGCCCATTACCCACGAAATACGAACCCAGTCCACACTAAATATCAGTAACTACAAAAAAAAACGATTTTCAACATCGGTCTATGCTTTTATTTTGAATATCTGGGCCAAGCTTTTAAGACCTTAATCGGGATTCTGGAACTAGGGTGTGATAAATTATAGCATCAACAAATTATCAAGTATCTCCAATTAATATTGTTGTCTACTTGTTATAGCAATGTGGTGGCCATCACTTTTCATCACCCCTAACACATTTGTTAAACTCGTCCGCAAAAGATTTATGAACCATTCAACTGGCAGTTCAATTATGGTTGTTAATGGCAAACAAACACTTACAATTGCCACAACAAACCACAAACAATAGGGCAACGAAAAACATAAACCACTTGTTAACAGCATCTAAACACATAAAATGCATCAAAGACAACAGACCCATCTATATAATATTCATTTCATTCGTTTATGATAAATTGTTATAAACAAAACCATTTCAATTCAACCTTTTGGGTTTTGTATTCAATGCGAGGTTTCTCACATTTAATAAGCAACAAAAAATAATAAAAATTATAATTGCATAAGAGCAAAAGCTTTAAACGATTCAAGTTTCTTACTCACCTATTAACTTTTGCCACTGGGTAGTCAATTCACCATCCCAGACATCTAAAATACGACCCGATTGTTGGCGGGCACATGACCAGGGTTGCGCTCGTAGAGGACATAAAACTAAATCTAAATATGGCGAAACTTCTGCAAAGAAAATAAAAAACAACGGAAATTGTTATAATTTAATTGAACACGCGCATTTATTTGTTATTACATTGTAGTTTTATTTACTGTTTTTCCAATTTATTTTTATTTAAAATATAGCGTTTTTTGGTTTTCAGTTAAAGTCGCGGTTTAATGATTAAATTCACGTCTTACAAGATTCAAGATTCTTCATTGGCATCTACAATTTCTATCATCGAATGTCTGTCTGTCTTTACTCGTATGTTTTACCTGCTGTGAAGGAAAAGTGCATGCGTGAGTTTTTCCGCAACATTTGCAAAAAATAAATAAAACCAACAACCGTTTAGAGAAAGTACCTGTGTTTTTTTTTATTTGGTTTATTTTTTGTTGGCCAATGTTTAATTTATCAAAGTAATGATTTTTTTGTAATACATATTCAGTGAATTTATCTGGTTAGTATGTCAGACTATTATTTTCTCTAAGTTCTAGTTAATTGTTTATTTTAAACGTTTTTTAAGGAAAACATTTAGCACTCGCTTAAGTTTATTCAATTGTAATTGTAATTTTGTTTTACGGAAAACTAAGCAGGCGAATAATAGCTATAAGAGAAAAAATACAGATCCTGGGCCTTAATTCTAATATAAAATACAATAAGCTGAAAGGTTGTAAACAGAATGTTATTCATACAACAATCGAAATAAGCCAAACACGAGAAAGTTAGCTATCCTATTTAAAAAATATATATGTAACTCCGAAAACTAACTCTAAAAAGGGTGCTAGCTTTGCACAACACTTAGAAGAGTTATATACTCCAAATGAATACGCATCCAACATTGCTGTCTTCCTCAATCAAACGCCCATAAGAAAATTCTCAAAATTCGCAGTAAAATATGTCATACGTACACTCGCGTACCCAATGGAACTGCAATTAATAAAAAATATAAAACTCTAAATGAACTGTCAAAAGCAGTTATATCTCGTAACATATTATTACCATAGATTAAAATATTATGGATTCACTAACTCCCACTATTTTTTTGACTGAAGTGTAACGAGCATCTGGAAGTTGCAGGTTTTCAAGGTCACGAGAAGAATTCTGTCGCTGAGGTTTGATAAACCAACCCAGAGGTGGGAATCGCAAGGCCTTCCACAAATACGGCATGCGGAATGGTTCTTTTGTAATGCCTTCCTCAAACAAGGCCTTCGGAATGCATGCATTTTTTCATTAGATATAACCAAGATGAAGATTTTTACAATTCTGAGAAATTTCTCTTCCGATTCTTTTTAAATTCGTTTGAGTTTATATTATTCGATCTTTTAGTTGTTATATTTTCAATAATTGTCCGGTTCAAGATCAATAACTATTAAAATGTACTTTTTCATAGAAAAAGTAATTTTTAATAGAAATATTAAAAAGAAATCTGTGAAATTGATCATTATGGTGGATGGTTGGGAATATAGCTATTTCAATGCCCTCCCAGGCATGTCATCAGCTCCCTTCTCCACAAGTATTTAGGTATATCATCACACATTATAGGGATAAACAAATCTCAAGTAAGCGAGAATTGTCTAAACTCCTACTTGTGACTTTTAACTGTAATTTATTTGGAAAATTTCATACAAATTTTAAAATTATATATTTAATTTAATCTTTTTTCAGGGATTTTTAACTTTCTAAGATAGATACATATATACTTATAAATAAATACGATAATGATTTTGTGATAAAATAAATTATTTTTATTTTCATTTTGTTTAGCAAAAATAAATTAAAGTAAATCCCTTCTAAGGCCTTCCTCTTTGCATGCCTGCTAAGGCCTTCTTTAGGCAATGGGCAAGGAAGACCTTGCGTCGCAATCTCACGCAATGTTAAAAAGAAAGGAGGAAGTAATGTGTAGGGAAGGCCTTCCGTATTTTAAAAAAGGCCTGTTTGGTCACGATTTCAGGCCTTCCAGATCATGACCTCCGCCGCTGGGAAGCTGAAATTTTTACTGTGAATGTGCTAAATATGTAATCATATCGTTACGATTTAATAGTTATTGATCTTGAAACGAACCATTATTAAAGAACATTAAGTAAAATCTTTTACTTGCGATTACTGCCCAAATTATTATAATGACAGAGCATTTAATGCTGCGCCTGAAAGTATACCCTCACAACAAACCAGTTTAATAAATATGCTGCAAATTCGTTAAGATTTCAATACGGCAATACCACTGGTTCTGGATACGGGTAGAAATCTCCATACCGACAACGAAAGACCACGGTTATTATAGGTACTACTAGACTTTTCGATAAAATAGGTGGCAGGAGTTGATGACTCGGGTAACGAGGGGAAATTGCCAGATAACACTGTCCCAAGGTATGGAACTACTATAAATAGTGGGCGATAGTGTATTGGAGATAGACTGTGATTAAACACAATAGTGATCGTTTAAATTTAAATAATGATATCAAGGTTAAGTAATAGTAAAAAGATTGAAATATTGATTTATTGTAACATATTAACTTTGAACTGTATATGTAAAATGAAATAATTTAAAACGACCCTTGTTTTATTAATGGGAAATATATCAGCGCTGCAACACTGCTCCCATCAAGTACCAGCTGTTGGTAGACTACTGTCAAATTTTGAGCACGTTCCGTCATTTACTTTGCGTTTAACAGCTATTCAAAACAAACAACCTCGTGCATTTTTTTAAAAAGTGCTCATTAAACATTATTTAATGTTTTAAACAAAAACCTGTCAATCCAACCAAGGAAAAGCTTGATAAATACTATGGGGACTCTGCACTATCGATTTCAATGGTAAAAAAAAAGTGGTGTACTGACTTTCGTTGTGGTCGCACAAGTACAAATGACACTGAACATTCTGGACGGCCAATTGAGGTCCGTAAATGTCGAAAAAATCCACGATATGGTGTTGTCCGATCGGTGAGTAACAGAGCGTGAGATTGTTGATGCCATAGGTATTTCATATGGCAGTGTGGTTTCGATTTTAAATGATCAGTTGGGTGTAAGAAAGCTGTCTTCAAGATGGGTGCCGCGTTTGCTCTCAATTGACCATAAACACATGTGTAGTCTCAATGGCAAAATTCCATGAATTGGGATACGAATTGCTACCTTATCCGTCATATTCTCCGGATTTAGCCCCCAGTGACTATTTCCTATTTTCAAACCTAAAGAAATGGCTCGGTGGAAAGAGATTTAGCTCCAACGATGAAATTATTGATCAACCAAATGCATATTTTGTGGACCTCGAAAAGTCCCATTTTTTGGAAGGGATACAAAAAATGTAAAAACGTTGGACTAAGTGTATTGAACTAAAAGGAGATTATGTAGAAAAATAAATTTTTGTTTTGCAAAAAAAAATATATTTCGTTCAAAAAGTCACGGAATTATTGATCCGCCCTCGTACCTAATTTGATTAAGATCGGAATTGTTCCAAACGACTGATTGCATTGACAACCCGGACGACAACAAAGCTTTTGTATGGGAGGTATCAACATGGGCGTGGCAAAACCACCCTTGTCTTGACTGGCGTTCGATGACATGGAGATCAAATTTTATTAAAATCGTAAGTGTTTTTCTGGTCTTATCGCATTCACAACCCGGACGGACGACCACACAGCTTTTGTATGAGAGGTACCACAATGGGCGTGGCAAAGTCGCTAATTTGCTCCAGCTAAGTAGACATTTACAGATTATTAACTAATATTTGAGTTGAAAGTAATCACATCTACCAGAAAAAAGTTTTAGATGAAACATGTTTTTTTACTAAATGTGTCGACTTGTATGGGAGGGCGTGGTCAAAACGCCCATGTTCAATTCCAAACTAACTTTGGACAAATAATAGTCATTGACAAAATTTCGTTGTGATCGGTAAAGATTTACGGCAGATATCGTGTTGACCAGCCAGTCAGACAGACAGACGGACATGGGTCAATCATCTTAAAAAGCCGTAAAACAAATTTCGTCCAAAGATACTGAGGGTCTAATATGGTTCCTTCTATGCGTTAGATTTGTCCCCGTATTAAATGAAATATACCCCCATCCCTAGGGGTGAGGGTATAATAAGTACGAAATAAAATAACCCTCAAAATTTGGGTTTAATAATTTCAGAATGATATAACCATAGACGAATACATACATAGATACATTTGTTCTCTCAATAAATTAAACGTCATATGAACGGTGGAAAGTAAACATTGGATGGTGGAAAACATGGGTTCAATAATACCAGATCGAGGCAATAGTAAACAACGTCCAGCAAAGGAACAACAATCGAATTTCGTGTTTTTCTACCAACGATAAAAGTCATCAAAAAAGTGCAAAATACTCGTACAATTAAATTTTCAGTTCTACACCAAAACGACATGAAAAAGTTAAGTGAACATATTTTGTAACTCCACCTGGTGTAAGTTAATTTTAAATTTAATTTCTCTCATTTCCACAAACCTACGACGAAGAGTGTGAAATGAAACGTCAGATGAGAGAATAAATGTATCTATGTATGTATTAGGCTATGTAACACCCCATGCATAAAATGAAATAAAATCAAAACGAAATAATCCCTAAATTTGCTGTTGGTGGACATTGAAGTGTAGAAAATTGTTTCTACTTTACATCTGCAAAAAGGTTATGGCAACTGTCACAAAGTGGATCGTAGGCAGTCTTTCTTGTAGACTACATGCTAAATAAAAATGATCGTCTATATGTTTGCAAGCATTGTTTTCAAGAATTGAAGAGCAGATGCTTTCCTGTTACTTTGTAGTCTGTGGCTTTTTTGTTTTCAACCTGACAAATAAACCCGTATTTGGGTCACAAAAACATAATCATTGAAAGCACAAAAACAAATCACAATGCATTTGGAAACAAGTATACTATATTTGTGACAAGCTACAAGCACTTTATATTTGCATCCAAACATCAAAACAAGACAGATTTTTCAACGTGTACCTAATCTTTCTATCGTTTATCAGGCAGAAATTTTGCTAATTAGAGAAGTGACCAGTTGGCTGAAGCATAATAGTCCAGCAGTGTTAGGGGTCAATGTCTCTTCTGACAGACAGGTCGCTACCAAGTTCGTTGCATCAGTCTTCCTGATCGTGACATTTAGGACTGCAACAGATCTCATGGGTATATGGGTTCCATCTTTTGTGTCATATCATATTTTACATATTTTGTTTCCTTTAGAATAGCCCTGTATTGATGTGTGGCCAGACAACTGGCCGCAATGTGAACATTTACTGAAATAAGTATTAATATTAAATTAACCCTTAGCTTTAAATATTACCTAACAAATTAGTAACCCAATTTTTTTAACGATTATATGCATAGACGATTTCCATTGATTTCGATTAACCGCATCTTCAAGAAATTTCATATCAATTTCAAATATTTCAACACAAAACACGATTAGATTGATTCACAGCATGCGGTGCAACCAGCAGTGAAACAAATTCAACACAGTGCTATAAACAGAAGACAGACAGAAAAACATAGTAACTGACTGACTCTGTTAGAGACATTGTTTTCACAAAACTCCAAATCATTTAACAAAACATTGGCAAATCCTGTCAAACAAACATCAAATATATCGAGCCATGACAGTTGTGAGAAATGCATACGAGTTCACATCTCTGGAGGTGCGATCGTATTTAACTTTTGTAACTCACACTCAAGTTTATTAAGAGGAGAAGCAAAAGAAATTTCGTTGTTGTTACCCTCAAGCTTTCACCCTGGAAAGCCAAAAAACTTTGTACAACAAATCAAACTGTATGAGAATTGTTGGTTTGATCTTAATGTTCAATCTGGGGCATATATCACTTACCAAATATGTTTCCTACAGTACGGATCTTTGTCATGCAATATCCATTGCGATGACCTTGTATAGCCAAAGACAATTAAGCAGCATTAAGTCACGTTATATAAAAAGTGTTAAAAGCTGGCTATATACCCATGTTGTGTCCATGTCTTTTAGGAACTCTTTCACTCTGCTTAAACAATTTGAGAAAATATTAGAGAAAATATTAGTTTAGCACTAAACAAGGCATTGTTGGCGAGGCCTCATTAATTTTCCACCCGATGGTAGTGGGGTTTATGCCACTTCTACGTTTCGTTTGTGTTCATAGTAACATCTGCATTTCAGCAGCCTCAACTTCCACAATATAAGCGAATGTAATAACTGAATCTATCAGACAGGTTTTCTCTCAAGGTTAAAATGTCAAATGATTACTCTCTGTGCCAAGTAACAGTGACATCTAGTTTTTAGTTTCTTTGCCCCCCGGAAAGATTCAGTTATTTCCTTTGTTTGCCTGAAAAAGAAGGGGGGAGAATGATAGAAATCTTATTGTGGTTTTGCATCTTTTTACATTTCCCATGAAATGTCATCATTCTACGTTGGCGTATATCCTTTAGAGAAATCACAATCACAATAGTGTTTTTATTTCACTTTCTCTGTGATGTGTTTTAAGCATCATAATCATTCTCTCTTACGGCGCTTGTTCATGTGCTCAACATCATGAACATTTCGGCAGCTATTTTGGCCAATAAATGTCTGCACAATGACTAAATTGTATTCATTTCGATCTCACGTTTTGTGGTGGCATTACATGATGCTAAATTTATCTTATTTACACTCAATCGACTGTAAAAGTTAAATTGTTGGTGTTTATTTATGTTAGATTATAGCCAAATTATTTTCATCAACTTGATTTGGCCAACTTAAATTACGTATATTTAAAGCTAATGCATGTATGTTAATATTTAGTGGATCTCTGCTCCCATGCCCATTTAGACAAATTAGCCATTTGCTGGGAAATATTTCTTCAACGAAAGTTAAAAAAAAACATTTCCAGTTTCTTACAAACAATTTTTCTCCAACAGAAAAGAGAGAATTCGACATTCAATGCAGTTGACCATCTACTTAGATGCGATTTGCGAATAACTTTTCAAAAGATATTTTAATCCATTAACTGCGGCGCCCAGCAACCCAGTTTCCTTGCAGAAGTAGTAATTATATAAAATGTATTACAATTTCTGTAGCATCTTGATATACAGGCAATATTTTCAGGCAACATTCAAGCTGCTGAACCATTCCTTACCTCCATCTAGCTAAATCGTATCTACCTCTGAAATTCCCGCCACCAAGTTGCGATGAAATGAACGTAGCACTCATAGCAACGCTGCAGTTAGTTGCAACGCCAAAGAGCTGAACAATAGCACAGTTTTGCTGACGTATCATGTGCCCATGGTTTTTCGACAGATTTTGACCAGCATGAAAATGATAAAGCAGAAAGACTTGTTGGACTGGCAACAGAAGTTATAACCTGGCTACATCTTGTATCAAAACTTTTTTGCGAAAAATGCTCATATAAAAATCGCTAAAATAAAAAATAAAAACTCAAAAATAATTTTGAAAACATCGGTACGTTAAATTCTCCGTTGAATGTGAAAATTTGGTTCTGTTCACGATTGGTGTCGCCCTTTCTAAGTTATGGGCATATTTTTAGTTCAGCAATTTTTTTTTTAATTTGGCGATATTTTGAAAAGAAAATTACCTATTCATATTGCCATTTTTTCAGTAACTTTTATTAACCCGCAAAATTTCTGTGTTGTTTAGATTCGACGCTCCGTTATCGATTAAAAATATTTCCCAGGAAACCCATCCCTATTACCCATTGCCGTGGGTTATGTGCAAAAACCGCCTCTACATTCGTCATGTAGAATATGATGTACAATTTAGTTGAAAAACAAATACAGCTACGAAATTTGGAGATTTAAACACGATTAAGAACATTCAATTCAATTCAATTCAGTCAAATTAACTTCAATTCAAAACAATTCAATTCAACTCAATTCATTTTAAATCAATTCGAATTAATCATTCAACTCAATTCATTTCAATTCAACTCAATACAATGTACCTTAATTCAATGCAGCTCAATTCAATCCAATTTAGTTCAATTCAATATAACTTACAATATATCAATACAATGTACCTTAATTCAATGGAACTCAATTCAATCCAATTTATTCAATTCAATTCAATTCCAATCAATGCAATTCAATTCAAATCAAGTTCAATTTCAATTCAATTCAATTCCAATCAATGCAATTCAATTCAAATCAAGTCAACTCAACTCAACTCAATTCAATTCAATTCAATTCAATTCAATTCAATTTAATTCGATTCAAATCAATTCAATACAATTCAATTCAGTTCAATTCAGTTCAAATCAATCCAATTCAACTCAATTTAATGCAATTCAATTTAGTTCAACTCAATTCATTACTGCTCAATTCAAGTTAATCATTCAATTCAAATCAATTCAATATAATTCAATTCAATCCAATTCATCTCAATTCAATGCAATTCATTTCTATTCAATTCAATTCAAATTAATCCAATTCAACTCAATTCAATCCAATTCAACTCAATTCAATTTAATGCAATTCATTTCAATTCAATTCAAATTAATCATTCAATTCAATTCAACTCAATTCACTACAAATCAATTCAAATGAATCATTCAATTCAATTTAATTCAATTCAACACAATTCAATTCAATCCAATTCAATTCAATGCAATTCAATTTAATTCAATTGAATTTAATTCGATTCAAATCAATGCAATAAAATTCAATTCAGTTCAAATCAATCCAATTCAACTCAACTCAATTCAATTCAATGCAATTCAATTCAAATCAATCCAATTCAATCCAATTCAACTCAATTCAATTTAATGCAATTCAATTCAAATTAATCATTCAATTCCACTCAATTCATTACTACTCAATTCAAATGAATCATTCAATTCAAATCAATTCAATTTTATTCAATTCAACTCAATTCAATTCAAATTAACCCAATTCAACTCAATTCAATTCAATTAAATTCAATTCAAATTAATCATTCAATTCAATTCAATTCAACTCAATTCATTACTGCTCACTTCAAGTGAATCATTCAATTCAAATCAATGCAATTTAATTCAATTCAACTCAATTCAATTCAATCCAATTCAACTCAATTCAATTTAATGCAATTCGTTTCAATTCAATTCAAATTAATCATTCAATTCAATTCAACTCAATTCGCTACAATTCAATTCAAATGAATCAGTCAATTCAAATCAATTCAATTTAATTCAATTCAACTCAATTCAATTAAATTTAATTCAATCAATTCAACAATAATTCAATTCAATTCAATTCGATTCAATTCAATTCAATGCAATCCAATTCACTCAATTCAATACAGTTCAGTTCTATTCCATTCAATTCTATTTAATTGAATTTCAATTCAATTCAACTAAATTCAATCCAATTTTCAATTCCATTCCATTCCATTCCATTCCATTCCATTCCATTCCATTCCATTCCATTCCATTCCATTCCATTCCATTCCATTTCATTCCATTTCATTCCATTCCATTCCATTCCATTCCATTCCATTACATTACATTTCATTCCGTTCCATTCCATTCCATTCCATTCATTCAATTTAATTTTATTCAATTGAATTCGATTCAACTCAATTCAATTCAATTCAATTCAATTGAATTCTATTCAATTCAATTCAATTCGAACATAGGCTAATTTAGTCTAATTCGGTTTAGTTCATTTTACATTCATAGGAAAAATATTAACTGCGGTTTTTTTAACGAAACCTCAATTATATTGAAATTCTGAATATGAGTGATATATTTTTTGGATAATAATAATTGTTTTTATCATGCAAAGAAAACAAAACAAGAGAATGTTATTTTTAGAAAATGCTGATGTTGAAATAAATTTTCTACAAAAATGTAAAGATATTGTTTTCCATACAGATCGAAAATTTCGAAAACAACCCGTAAGTAAAGCTGAAAATTAACAGGTTTTTGTAAATTAGTGATTTTCCGAATAATCCTACTACTCTAGTAATTACACATCGTCGTGGGGAATTACCCATTACGACTACCCATCCTCCGACTGTAATGCTTAATCATGATGGATAATTTCCCATCGTTGTGGGTATCTACTGATTATTTTCCCATTCCCCATGGGTATCGTTGGTCATTCCTCACGACGATGAAAAAATATCCCTGGCTAATCCAAGATAACATATTCCCCACGCATCCCGAGGATCTCAAAAAGTATCTGTGAACATGTGCGTTCTGTTAACATCGTTTCCCTTACGAAAAGAAAGTAGGCAACATATGTAAATATTCTAAGGAAATTTGTTTTTATCAAAAATTCGGCAATTGCTTTGTGATTTCAAATATTTCCACAGATGATTCATTTATAGCTTGCAAAATTTCGTATACATTTTTTGTACCTCATTTTGTTTTTGAAGTTTTTCTTTCCCTTTTTTCTGAAAGTCATGAAAATATCGAACTTTTTTTAGGTGTACAATTGAGCAGATCAAAATATTAATATTGCTTCGTTTATTAAACAAAATTGTTATATTTTATATACATATAACTAAAATTTTATGACTCTGTGGCTGAGCCCGTTTATCTGTGGATTGGTACGTGCCTCACGAGTACAATCGTATATTCAGTTTGACCGCACGAAATGTTGACTGACGTAATCGTGAGTGAACTTGAGTAGCGAAAAATCTTCGTGCGTAAGTCCAATTTTTGCGTGAGTGAGAGTGCGTGATCACTATTTTTGCGTGATTAACGTATATTTCCGAATGTTTGATTTAACTTAATTTCAATTTTCTTACCACTTTGTAAAAGAAAGTATTTTTGGAAGACATGTAATATCATTTACCTCATACAGAGCTTAACTAGTTATCTTCTGGGTGTAATTTGCTTAAAGGAAGCCAATTGAGAACCACTGTTTGCCTTTCGAAAAATAAAATTTAGCTTAAATTGCATTATGAACCAGAAGTTTCAAGAAACATAAAACTCAATTCAAATTTTGATAAACTTTTGTACTGCATAAACTTTTTACAATAGCCCTTGAATTAATAAATACCCGCCTTAGGGAAATTTTAAATTATTTTGTTATATTACTGGACATTCACCACCACCAACCAATCTCCTCTCACAGTGCTACTTCAGGTGCTGACAATTATTCGTAAAACATTGTGAAGCCATTCCACTGGAAATTGTCTACCCAAAAATCAAACAATAAATAAGTCATTTGTTTCTGCAAATAACTTACAGTTGTGTACCCTTAAGTACCGATAATTTATTTGAAAAAGTTTATTTTTTATTGCTCTTTTCAACTCCCTACATACTTTCACTGCCGATACGATACCAGCTAGTGAGTAGTGGACAAACTACCAAGCGACAAAATTGACGCAAAGCACAAGTCCACAAAGTTATGGTCAAGTGCAGAGGCAACGGCCAATAAAATGTTTACGCTTAAGCCGCAGTCAATGAGCGGACTGAATTATTAACCAAATATTGTTTCTCTTCAGTGGTCAACGAATTGGTTTAAACAAAACCTTATGGAAAGCCAAGTGTCTATGTTAGGAATACAAAATGTAAATTTGTACATACAACTGAAGTCAAATTGTATGGGGCGTCTTTCTCTCCTCTTGTTCGACCGTTAGAGACAGCCATAAAGGAAACTATAATCATTTGACCTGGCGGCTTATAAACTGCGTACAGCTTCGAGGTTAAGCGTTTACTGGGGGTCAATAAATGTAAACAATTGATAGTGTTGTCCGAAGAATAATGGTGTTCTTTGTCTTAGATTTGAAGCCGTTAATTGTCTGTCATAAATTACCACTTTCAAGAATTGACTTTAGACAAGAATAAAATGTAAAATTAAAGCATTCTTGAAGATTTGAAGCTGTTCTTGAAATCACCGTTAAACTGTTGAATATATATGAATTCATATCAACGGATTTTTAATAAAAAAATTGATTTTATGTCATCATATTTTATTTCGAAAAATTATTATTTAATTCCCAGAGAATGTGGCAAAATATTCATAAGTTGCGATTCACGTTTAGACGCAGATGTGTCTTTGATTATCATTCACTTTCACCTGCTTTCATTTGAGACACATTGTGACTTGTCATGCATTCATTGGTACGCAATTCTGGTCTTTTTCGTGTGGTCAACCAACTCGATTTGCCATTTAGTGTTAACTAATGCGTATACAAGCAGTAATACACATCGCCACACAGTGATGCCCAAAAAAATAGAAGAACTGTGTAGTTGACAAATTGAAAAACATAAGAAAAATATTTAATATAAGTGACATATCGGCGGTATAATACTAATACCTCATAACACAAAATCCCATTTTTTATACCCTCACCCATAAGGATGGGGGTATATATCATTTAAAACGTAAAAAAATGTAACATATAAAGGAGCCATATTAGACCCTTAGTATCTTTATACGAAATTCGTTTTAGGACTTTTTAAAACGTTTGAGCAAGGTCCGTCTGTCTGGCTGGCTGGCTGGTCAACACGATAAATGCCGTAAATATTTATCGATCACCGCGAAATTTTGTCAGTGACTATTATATGCCAATATTGAGTTTCGGATTGAAAATGGGCGTTTTCACCACGCCCCTTCTGGTACCTTCCATAAAAATCGACACATTTAGCACAAAATCATATTTCTTTCAAATCTTTCTTCTGGTAGATGTGATTAGCTTAAACTCTCACACCGGTTAATAGTCTGTAAATGCCTACTTAACTGAATAAAATGGGCAAGATTGTCACGCCCATTCTGGTATCTCCCATACAAAACAGGGTGTTCGTCCGGGTTGGCAATCCCATAAATTGTGTGAAACACTTCTGACCATAATGAAATTAGGTATAAGGCTTGACGTTATCAAACGCCAATCACCGAGTAAAACAAGGGTGATTTTGCCACGCCCATTGTGGAACCCCCCATACAAAAGTTGTTTGGCCGTCTGGTTGTTCGACACGAGAAATCCCGCAAAACCGAACCAAACTTTATGAAAGTTTGTACTAGTCAATATTTAGTAAAATAAAACTCTCCCATACAGAATGAGCTGTTTTGCCACACCCATTCTGGTACCTCCCATATAAAAGTTGGGCGGATGACCGGTTGATCGACACGATAACTCTCGTAAACGACACCCGATCTTAATAAAATTCGGTACTAGGCAAAATTTTGCTAAAAGCTACTGTGTAATCAATAACTAACTATTGTGCCACGCCCAGTTTCGTACCTCCCATACAAAAGTTGGGCGTATTTGAGGTTTGCCGACTCGATATCTCCAATAAATCATAACCGATCTTAATAAAATTTGATAATGATCAAAATTGTGGCAACAACTTGCCATATTTAGAGGAAACTTACTAATTTGGGTATTCAATAATATTTAGTGCAATGTCAATCTGTTATTGAATATGGTCACCTTTGAGTATGGGCGTTATTAACAGAACTCCCACTAAATGGATGACATAGGATGAGGGTATGATTAAGTCGGTTCACCCGACTGAAACTTAAGTTTCTTTGGTATTTTTTAATAAATATCCCGTAACAGAAGGGTGTGCACCAGTTTTGGAAACGAGCAATTTGTTTCAATCCCCTGCGACTTACGAGGTATTTTCTAATCGATTCAGCGCACTTTTGACAAAGGGACTAACTCATAACTCCAAAATTTAAAAAACTGGCTTACGAGGTATTCGTATTACACCGACTATAGTTATCATATTATTGGCGAAGACTAAACGATAACTCTTCTCTTATGATTTCAATGAAAAGGTAATTTCCAATGTCGAAGTCGCTGGTGCAATGGCTAGTTTAAACGGCTCTTGTACATAAGAACGTGGGTTCGATCCCTTCTCCGGCCACCTTAAATTTCTTATGACGACAGTATACTCGCTTAATGACGGCGACAGTATCGTCTAATTAGCCACGAAAAAGCTTTTCAAAAAACGATCACAATCGGTGTAAAACTCTAAAGGCAAAATTGGAATGCGGAGAGCTCATTGTGAGAAGATCTCATCACTCCATTCATGGGATGTTATAGGATACTATTTAGAAGACAATCCGTGAACATTAGTTACCTCTTTAACTTTATAGGGTGCAATAGGGTGTCTTGAAAAATATATTTTCAGTTCAGTGCATAGGTTACAGAAGTGTGAAACTTGTCTTACAAGAGCACTTTCAGCTCCGGCGAGTAGTGGTTTACGTGCCTTCTAAAACAAAGATTAATTCAAGTTAAGCTGCTAGCCAATTTTTCGATAACTTAAACAGTGTGGAGTTAGAAAAGCATTTGAAATTATTTTTTTGGTGTTTCTATATATATCTGCAATATACAGGGTGGCTCAGTCACGACTGGACAAATTTCACCTGTGTACTTCTTGGTCCATTTCATGAAAATATGTCCTTCTACGACCATCCCCGAAAATGCAAGAGGTCGAAATGCCAGCAGTTTGAAAATTTTCGGATTGGCGGTCAGAGGGTACTAGGGTTAAATTTGCTAAGTTCTGAACCAGTGATCGGTTTTTCTGTTGTTTTTGGGCTTGTTGGAAAGGCTTTTAAGAGACCTTTCTGAATGATTAAAAAAAATTTTAAAAAAGTGAAATGACCGAAATTTGGAAAAAAGGACATAAGAACGTGTACCTTAGACCATTTCAAATTTTTGAAAAAGAATTTTTGTACACTCTGAAAAATCGTTGGGGTTTTTGTTATTTGGATGCAAATATAACGTGTGTTTGAAGATTGTCGCAAAAATATATTGCGTGCAAACACATTGTGTTTGCTATTCAACATTACATGTTTGAGACACAATGATTAATATGTTAGAATATTACATGTTTTATAATATTATGTGTTTGCAAGGATATCAAAAGCTTTTGATCAGTGAAAAAGAATAACCACAGGCTCGGATGGTTCAATGGTTTGTGCTGTTGCATTGTGTTTTTGTGTATGTGTTTCGAAAATATGTATGTGTGCCTCCAAAGTGAATAGAGGATTTTGAGCAAGGAAACTAGAAAGAGCAACAACGTGAAGCCCTTTGTCTGGCCGAACCCTTACTCAGAAAACCGGAACGGGGGATCATTTGTAAAATATAATAATAAAAAACAAGAGTAATTAATACATGCTGGGCTTGCATGAACTAGTATAGTTCACTTAAGTATATTGTTTGTGTACCAACGCAAAATGATAACCAACGCATAATCGAAACCTTCTGGACGCAAAAACGTGAGAGACAACAAAGAAAGGAGAAGCAACAGAGCATCAGTTTCTCATTTCATAAAATGGGCCGTTTTAAAGCTTTTAATTTTTTGTATTAATTATTTATACGTGTGGATTGAATTCATAAAATTAATTATAATAAATAATACACATGTATTGAATTCAAAGAATAATTCTTTTCCAAATATTATTATGTTTGGAAGGAAATACGCACATATTTCCACATAAGTATATGGAGGTTTGGGGGAACACGCGAATACTTAAATATATGGATGTTTGGAATGCAGACCGCATATGTGTTCACGTAAAAGCATACATGTCTCTCAGTAAAGATGGTACTGTTTCCATTTAAATAGAGGTAGGTTTGCGACTTGCAAACATATGAATGTTTGAAGTGTGTTCCAAACATATAAATGGTTTTTGCAGAATATGTTTGGGAGAATATGTTACAGAGTCCGTTGTTTTTCAGCGTGTAGGAATTATACTATGATCAGGATTTCAAAGTCCGGCCGTGGAAGATAAATACACGGTCAAAATTTTAAGAATAATTATTCGATTTTATACTGTTCATGGAAAATCGGTGGAATTCGCTATTGACCTTAATTCCAACTGTAAGAAAACGATTGTATGAATTATGCCGAAGTTGAGTACTTTTTTTATTTTCCGATTTTAAAGGAAACTAAAATTTTGTTTTTTTTACTTGTCTGCTGTTTAACATATTTTGACGTAGTTGTTCATAAGGGGGAAAACAATTTAAAGTTTTTTCCTATTACAAACATCAGCTTTTTTTCGAATTTTGAAAATTCGAAACAATTTGACTTGTTTATCAATTTTCTTCGGCTATATATCATACAGCCAATACATACAGTTTTCCCTTATAAAATATTGTGTTTTCGTGGCTATATTATGACATTTTAGTTTTCTTTATACCAAATATAGTTAATGTATGAGAAAAATATAGTTTGGCCGCACTAAATATTTGAAAAAATATTTTTGTTTTGAAAAAATTTGTTATTTCGGACCTACATTATCAATGAATAATACTGCACATTGAATACTGCACACATAGCACACCACTTGAAAAGGTTGATGTGTTCCCCAATTTCTTAGGGTAACTTTTGGCTGCACCAAATTGCACACAAATAATATAGGGCTAATTTAAAGAAAAAGAGACAGATTTTGTAGTCGCTAAACGTGAATAACACTATTTTACCAATAAGTTTTCAATGTACATTATTTTTTACTTTACATGAAAATACTAGAAGCTGAAAAATATAGGACTCTATAACATATTCTCTCCACACACATTCTGCAGGAACAAGCATATGTTTGGAACACACTTCACATATTCAAACGTTTGCAATTCCTAAAGTCACTTCTATTTAAATGCAAACATTAATACGTTTACTTGCGTGTTTTATCCCAAACATCCATATACTTACGTAAAAGCATTCAGTCAACGTAAGAAACACTTAACTCATTTGCATACACATTCAGGAATATTTATGGATCACTGGCTGAAATAATATTGCAAAAATATAGTTATACACTTGTAATAAGATTAACTTAGGCTGAGAACATTCTCTCTTTGTACCACATGTATTATTTTGCTCTCGATAGAGAGCAAACACAGAAGTATTTGTATCACAAACAAAGGTATATTTGGATCAAAACACATTTTAATCATTGTGTCTAAAACATGTAATATTTGTTGAATATCACACACAATGTGATTGGACACAAGTATACTATATTTGCGACATATATATTATATATATATATATTAAAGGCGAATTCGCAAAAAACATATTGCGCAAAAAATAATTTTTCCCAAAAGACACTACACGCTGAAACTCTGTATTTGTTTGTTGCTTAGAAGCAAAAGTAACCTGTATTTTTGGAGATTTTCGCACATATAAAAAAATAAATGGTTTCCCATTACATGCCATGAAGGGACTGGGGAGAACTTCTCACAATCACTGAGCTGTGCGCTTTCCAGTTTTCACTCACTGATTGGGATCTACAGTTTTACACCGATTCCGAACGGAATTTTGAGAAGTTTTTTCATGGCTATATACTCGATAGTGTCGCCGTCACTATGCCAGGTGACCGCCGCCGAAAGAAATTTTAAGGTGGTCAGAGCAGGGTTCGAACCAAGGATCTCATGTACGAAAGTCGCGCACACTAACCATTGCACCACCGACGATAGTATAATAGTAGATAAGTATAAAGCACGCATATGATTTCACGTAAGTAACCGAGTATTTGGGAGGAAATACGCATATACTTCCACCTTGTAGGTATATGGAGGTTTGGGGAGAAACACATGAATCTTTCCACGCAAATTTATTGTTGTATGGGTTGAAACGCGCATATGGTTCCACGTAAAAGCAAGTATGTTTGCAAGTAATAGTTATATGATTTCACGTAAGTAACCGAGTATTTGGGAGGAAATGCGCATATACTTCCACCTAGGTATATGGAGGTTTAGGGGGAAACACACAAATGTTTCCACGCAAGTATATGATTGAATGGGTTGAAACGCGCATATGGTTCCACGTAAAATCATGTATGTTTGCATGTAAGAGTTATATGATTTCACGTAAGTAACCGAGTATTTGGGAGGAAATGCGCATATACTCCCACCTAGGTATATGGAGGTTTAGGGGGAAACACACAAATGTTTCCACGCAAGTATATGATTGAATGGGTTGAAACGCGCATATGGTTCTACGTAAAATCATGTATGTTTGCAAGTAAACGTGCTTATAATTGCATTTAAATATAAGACAGTTTGGAACTGACGATTATAAGAATATTTGGAGTGTGCCCCAAACACATGTATGGATGGTTCCGCAAGAAATTACAGAGGACGTTTCTGCCACGTGTAGGAATCGACACTTCCGCTGTCGGTAGGAGGCTAAAATTAAAAAAAAAATAAAGAAAGTTAAATGTCCCGTATCCAACTCTTCAATATGCATCGTTTAGGACCCCAACATTTAAAACCACACATGTTTCAGTACAGCATAATACGCAATAACTCACCGTACAAGACGAACGTTAATGATTTCATTACGATATCAACGACTAACCTGACACCGGCGGAAAAATAATCTGTCAGCTGCTAAGACGTCAAAACGAACGTATATACATATTTAAACACACCTACAAACACATGTATTCATACGACCAAATATTCAGTCATCGGCTAATAAATTTAAATGCTGAAATTCTTTAAGCAACACACATGAACTTTCAATTCTATCACGTGACTCCATGGTACACAAAATTTTAAATACCACTATGAATAACTTTTGACTTGGTAAAAGAGTGTAGATTATTTACAAGTTTACAAGATTTGGTAGTTAGTTACAGATAAAGTCGACAACGATTACAAGCCCGCTATTGAAGCTAATTACAGGGTGAAACAAAATTACTGGGTTTGGGCCATTCTAATGAAAATACCTTATAAGGTATCGAATAAAGTCGTGCCAATTTAGTACACTTAGGGCGAGTTGCACACCCGTCACACCCGTTTAAAAGCTCAATCTAAAAGCTCACAGACAATTCTCTTATTAAATGACATCTAAGTGACAAACGTCGATCATTTAAACTGCATTTAAATGGAGAATTTTCAACTGTGAAACTGACCATTATACGTATCAACAGAGTATGTAATAAATCGTATTACAAAATCAGAGTTGCCTATTTAATTTTTTTAAATTAATATATAAGTATAAAACAGAACATGTGTAGCCTTTTCCACCGAATGAAATATTACAAAGACGTATAGTTTAAAACAAAGTATTTTTTATTGTCATTTAACTAAATTGATATAGTTAACAAATATTTTCATATTTGAGTTGGCAACACGGGCCTGGAAAGAGTGCTTATAACAGCTGATAAAACTGCTGTTAATCTTGATCGAATTTTTAGGGACACTTCCACGGTTCAGCAACACTTAACTTTATTTATGTTGCTTATGACGGCACCTTGAAGAGTTTCGTCTCATGTTAAAGACGCGTTTATTGATTTTGTTTCAGTTATGTATCCAAAAACCTCATATATATGAAAAATATGAATTTTTATGTCAATATATAACCCTGGATTGTGTCCTAGAGAAATTTGTCTGGCAAAATTTATTAAAGAAAAAACACAAACAATCACTTTAAAATTCATTGAAAATTTGGCGGTAATTTTTAAAACCAAATGGCAGTGAGTGTGATTTCCTGAATTCGAAAATACCCCGGGACACGTTTATCAATAAAACCAATTTATTCTGACCAGGTAATTACTGTACTGCGAACTTCTCATACACCAAGATGCGAATCATAGATAAATTGGAGAGATTCCATGAATTTCGTTGATTTCTTCGTCCCGACTAACTGCAGCTGTTTATTTTTTTTTTTTTTACAAAATTCAGTTTAACTTATTTTCACATTTCGGACGTATCTATTTGTATGCTCCTCACTGTTTCAATCGATTCAATCGAGTATATTGAGATTGTATAAGGCGTAAACATTTTGAAATTTATTTGACCAAGTATTTTTTTTATTCAATCATCAAACTAATCCAACTAGAATTTCACTTTTCATTAAAGAGCGAGGAGGTAAAAACAAGATTTTTGTCAAAAATGTTGCCTTCAATTTCTTAGAAAAAAAGAAGCAAAACACAAATGAAATTTTTAACAGAAAAAAGTGTTATATTTGTTTAAGTAGGTTTTTGGTTTCCACATAAAAACTTTAAACTTCAACAACAAAAAACAAATCACACCCAAATTGAAGGCAATAACCCAATTAAGAAATATAAATGTTTTAACACTGTTTTGAATTTTTTTTTTATTTTATTTTATTTATTTTTTTTGTTTTGTTTAATTTGGCTGGGTGAATCTCATCTGGTGTAGAGAGAACACACAGTGTACATATGTGTCATTTGTGTGTTGAAGAGCAAACAGCTTAAGTTGTTTGCGTTGATGTTTTGGTATCTTATCCCCTCTGCATGTTTTCATTTAATGTTCTTGTTTACATAAACATTGAAAGCACTTGATATCTTAAGATATATTCTAACTAGTTTAGTGCTTTACTTCAGTTGTGTTTGTTGTCGTTTATACTTTATATGTATACGCAGAGAAAAGAACACATGACCCATTTTGTCACGCTGCAATGTCAGGCACCTCATACACGTCATATCATTCTACTACTAAACATGTTCAACACCCTTTTTGCTTTAAGACTAGAAGAAGAAGAAACAGCAATTCGACATGATTGTTAGTCTTGTTATCGTCGGTATTTATTGTGGCGGAACAACATAATTTCATCAGGGTTTAATATGGCATCTTTTAGAATTGCATTTACTCTACATCTGAGTATGCAGTTTTTCTTTTGGATCTACTTTCATAAACAAATCTAAGGAACAAGTGCAAGTCTTTCTAATAATGCTTAACTACTTTGGTTTCTTGTTTGTTGTTGTGCAATATTTAAAGCAAATTTTAAATTAATTACAGACTGAAAATACAAATTTGCGTACGCTGTAATTTGAAAAATTGTGCAACATCTTAACAGCAATCATTCTCCATTATGCATCACGCTTTTGCAGCTGTAGATGAGTATATAACTGTTGGGTAGACAACTGTTAATGAAATTAAACTTAAAACCATCAATTTTATAATTCTAATCAATTGCACATGATGGCGAAATGTGAGCATACTATGTCATGTTTTAGATTTTGCGTCTTCAGCCTGCGTTAATCGTTAAATTCTCTTTTGAACACCCTTCGTAAATCACGACCATTTACACTCTGCGATCAACCCAGGGGATCCTTATCGTCTAATTGGCTATTCTGCTTCTTACTTACATTGGTAATAATTAATTTTTCAAACAAAGGTGTCTGATTTACACATTTTATTTAATATTTTTCGATTTATTTCTGTTCATATTATACAAATACTCAGAAAGTAATATACGCAAACGATGTTCTCCCTTCAAAATCAGAAAGAGTGTGAAACAACATAGCAGAACTATGAAAGAGAGTAAAGAGAAACATCAAAAATCCTCTCGAATTCTCGTCTCGTGCGTGGTTGTTTACCCCTCTTGCTTCTTCCCACCCTTCACCTACTGAACTCGAAAGTCGTGGGTGAAACGCATAATCTAAAGGGTATCTATCTCTTCAAAACTTTATGGAGTAAACGAAGTAAATGATTACAAAGAAAACGGAAAAAACCCCCAATGTCAAGGAGGTATTTTTCAACGCAATATTCATTCCTACAATGTAACATATTCATCGCAGCAATGGAACGTATATGTCACAGTGACGGAACTTTTCTAGTTAATGAAATTATTTACGTTTCTCAGTAAAGAAACCCTTTTCTGTTATTCTAGGCTGGCTGTGTGTTATATTTTTACACAACATTCAAATTCGTTGACAGTAACTGTTTAATATTCCGATACACGCTGAAAAATCTGTCGTATTTTGTTGTTTGGACGCAAATATAACATGTGTTTGGAGCTTGTCGCAAATATAATATACTTATGTCCAAACACACTGTGTTTGCTATTCAATATTACATGTTTGAGACACAATGATTAACATGTTCTAATATATGTGTTGGCGACTCAAATATATCTGTGTTTGTGATACAAATATAGCAAGAGAATAAAAGAGCGACAACGAGAGTGTCTACCTTGTAAGTTTGTATCTGTATTTTTGCATTATTATCTCAGTCAGTGATTCATAAATATTCCTGCATGTTCATATACATTGCATATGTAGTCAGTGATTCTTAGTTTGGCTGATATATTGCGTTTTAAGTTCATGTATTCAGTCGTCAATGGTTCATCGGACAGAGAAAATCAAAAGCGCTTGATCAGTGAAAAAAGAATAAATAAACGCTTGAACGGTTAAATGGTTTGTGATGTTGCTTTGGTTTTTGTGTATGTGTTTCGCATATGTGACCTGCTCCACGAAGAGGGGCCTCTGCGCCGAAAAAATTTTTTTTTACTTTTTGAGTGATTCTTATATGATTTCAAATGCCGCAAACCGCAAGTTTCTATGTCTTTTAGTTTTTTTACAAATCACCTGTAAAGATGAACATAATTAATGAAAAAATTTAAAAATGTGATATAAACAGATAATATCTTTCTAATATATAAAATTCTCGTGTCGCGGTGTTTGTTACAAAACACCTCCGAAACGGCTGGACCAATTTGTATGAAATTTTGTGTGCATATCGGGTAGGTCTGCGAATCGACCAACATCTATTTTTCATGGACCCGATAGGTGGCGCTGTTGTCGAAATATAAAATTTTAACGGGGTGCCTCCTAGAGGAGTGAAATGTATGACCGACCCTCAATATTTTTGCAATCCCAACAGGTGGTCAACCCTTAGGGTGGTCACCATACAATTTTTTTTTTTTTATATATGGCAAAACAACGTTTGCCGGGTCAGCTAGTATATGTATAATATTTGAAATTTAAAAAAAGTTCAATATCAAGGGTACAAAATTACGAAAATATCAAAATTTTATTCATGGCCATGCATGACCACACGGAAAAACGAAGCGCTTTTTTTAAACGCGTTTTTCTCAATAACTTCTTTTCGGCGCAGAGGTCCCAGAGCGGGTCACATATATTTATGTGTGCTACCAAAGTGAGAAACGATTTTAAGGAAATAAACTGGAAAGGGCAACAACGTGAAGCCCTTTTTCTGTCCGAGCCTTTACTGGGAAATTGGCGAACCGTTTGCGAATTACAATAAAACAAACTCAAGTAATTAATACACGTATATTGTTTGTGTACCAACGCATAGTGATAACCAACGCATAGTTGAAACCTTCTGAAACCAAACACGTGAGAGACAGCAAAGAAAGGAGCAACGGATTTTCATTTCGTGAAAAAAAACAAGTAATGCATTCAATGCAAGCAATGTAAAAAGAGTCGTTTTAAATCTATTTATAAATGTGGATTTATATTGATAAAATTAATTATAATAAATAAATTAATATTTTTATGTCTGGGACGAAATACGCATATGTTTCCAAAAAGGTATATAGGGGTTTGGGGGAAACACGCGAATGCTTCCACGTAAGTATATGGTTTTTTGGGGTGAAGCACGCATATGTTTCCACATAAAAACATACATATTTGGCAGTAAACATGTTTATGTTTGCATTTAAATACACGTGTGTTTGGGACTTGCAATCATATAAATGTTTGAAGTGTGTTCCAAATATATACATGGTTCCTGCAGAATATGTTTGGGAGAATATGCTACAGAGGCAGTTTTTTTTTCAGCGTGTATGTGATGGAAATTGGCCAATTTTAATCGAATAGAATGTGACATAATTGTGATGTTTTTGTGTGCAAATAATGGATATCTATTAATTCGTTAAACGCTAGTCACTCACTAAAACAAGCGTATTTTTACCCCACCAACTTCATGCAAAAGTTGGCTGGTTGTTCGGCAAGATAACACTGCTCAGTCGCAGCTCGTGTTGCAATTGACGGAAGCATTGTCATACGTGCCGCGTTCTTTTCATCATTTGCAGTGCGATTCTCGTCATCGTACCATGGTTTGTTGCGAAGCGGTTTTTCAAAACCAGGTTCGGTTGTTGCCACCTAATTGCAGCTTTCCGATGTCCACATTTCTCTGTATCTTGTTTGGTACAATTTTCGCTCTCCTTAATCTTGTGCGAACGTTTGCTGCTACAAGGTTGCGATCAGAACCGATGTTACCTCCGCTGATCACTCGTGCGTCCATTACACTGGATGAGTGCATTACCACATGATCAATTTGGTTCTTCGTTCTTTGATCAGGGGATACTCAAGTAGCCAAGTAGTAATCTTGTACCACTAACGACCATGTTTTTGTCGCGGCATAATCAATCAGTCTCATACCGTTGTGGGAACTTTCAACATGGAGACTGAAATTGCCAACAGTTGACTGAAACATAAAATTATATGGCTGTTCGAAATAACGTCCCATGAAATAAAACACCAAAAAAATTAAAATAAAAAAACAATGAGTGTTCGAACTCACGAGCGGTGTGTTAACACCTTTTTGTTACACGGTACCTGATCGATTTCTATTGCAAGCTCGTTTAAACATTAATAAATGCATTTAAGGTTTCTATGATGCCCAGAATGCAGTCAATTCCAAAAGCCATTATACGAAATGCACTTACTTCCATTATACATAAAATTTAGTTTAAAATTGTTTTATTGTGGTTTTAAATAATTTTTTTTGTACTGAAAGCTCTTTTGCTATTGCAGTTTATTTTTTCTTACATCTGCTTTCGCATTAGATGTAATATTGTTAAAATATAGAAAGCAATATTTAGCTCACTGAAGTAAATGTTTTTGTTTGGTCATAAACAGAGCGACGACAAAAAGTATTGAATAGTATAGAGAACTTAATGCACTCTTTTTACGCTCTCATATAGAGAGTCTGAGTTAAAGAGCATAAACGGGTCTTATTCTCTTTATAGAATATTTCAATATAAATGCACCATTTCGACAATGTTATTACATAAAACAATGCAAAAAGCATACATGTTTCAAAAGGCTTCAAGATTTCACATCAAAATTATGAATGGACCAAGTTATGACAAAAAGAGAGTAATATGTTTTAAATCATTCGCCAGATGT
This sequence comes from Phaonia tiefii, assembly GCA_963931995.1. Lineage (NCBI taxonomy): Eukaryota > Metazoa > Arthropoda > Insecta > Diptera > Muscidae > Phaonia > Phaonia tiefii. The sequence continues at coordinate 76,521,798 of OZ008369.1, forward strand.
CGCAAGTGCTTTTGAGTCATACAATTCATTCCATGACGTCTCTGTACTATGCAATACTCTTTAGCGACGACGACCTGCGTGTTTGTTCGCTGCCGCTACATCAATACCATCACTTATTTTCTGCAGAGGCTATTGTTGTACAACAACCTCGTATGTGATGCTAATGCTGTGTGTTGTTTGCATGTGCTCACTTTGGTAGATTGCCCTACCCGTCCCTATAGATGTTAATACATCAAAAGTTGTAATATGAAATAACATCCACTCGTAATGAAATAAACACCAAAACCTAAATGCAATCATTCTCAATATTTGGCCTTAATTTCATAATGAAAAAGTAACCTATGAATTAAATTAAATAATCCCCTAATAAAATAAAATATCCTGAAAGCGTCACAGACTTGACATTCATGAGCATGAACATCAGCTATCGTTGAAGTTTATTGTCGGTTTACCGCTCTTCATGCTCAATCGGTTAATGCAATCGAAGTAGTTCGCATCATTATCAGGTTTACAAAATTTATTGTTAACATTTTTTCAAATTCGTCAGCCAGATAAAAAGTTATCGACCAAGCTCATGCTTGACCATGAATGACAAGTCTGTGGTTTGCTCAAGGAAATATAAAATTATTCTCAATGATTTAACACATTAAAAATTTTTATAAAGTCCAACGGAAAAATCACGTAATTCTAAATCAAAATGAAAGAAATCTGAAAAATATATGTGTTCTTTCATTTGGAATAACAAGCCACAATGTATGTATGCAATTTTGCCTCCACTTTCTGATTTTGTACGTAATCAGAATTACAATCAGTGTATAAAAGCCTTGTCAAATAGTCAAGCAAAATAGTTCTGTCTGGATCTATATGGCTAATACTACATAGATATGAAAAGGTTATGATTTATCTTCCTGACGATGATACCCAAAGGGCAGCGAAATATCGAAGAATAAACTTATTTAAAAAAAAAACACCAAACGCTCAAACATTTTAATTTAGAATAAAAAAATTTTTGTATTTTGCCCTTTTTTAAAAGAGGTATTGGGCCAATGTTAGGAGTTACACCTGTATGATATGTATAATCGAACCTCAGCCGATTTTACCTATTTACCTATAACAAATGTTCCGTACATGCTGAAAAATCTGGCTTTTTTTTGTAAATAAATAAATAAAAATAAAACAAAATAGCTTGTCGCAAATATAGTATATTGTCTCCAAACACATTGTGTTTGCTGTTCAATATTACATGTTGTAGATACAACATATGTTTTTGTGCCCCAAATGTGGCTTTGTTTGTTGAAAATTACTGAAAACAAAAACGTGACAAACAATAAAGAAATAAAAAGGAGCAGATCTTCAATTCAAGAAAACAATGCTTGCAAACATGTACATGGTTCTTGCAATAGGTTACTGTTAGCACGTTTTTCTGCGTGTATTGGATCATATCGGTCTCATCAGCTCTACTGTTCTACAATGGTTAGAGAACATGACTCTTTTACATGACATTTAATTAATAATCCTAATATTGAATAATTCTAAAGTTTTCTGGGATTCCAGCATAAGCCGCTTAAAATCGATTTTGATATCAATAAACATATTCCAATCTTTAAGACCAATATATTTTTCTAAAGAAAATCCGAACTTATATCCAATTATTTATTTTAACGTTATTTAAAATAATGTTATTTTCATTGTTGGCAATATAAAATAGAAACGTTTTTTAATTTCTCTTGAAAATTTTTGAAAATTTTCTTCAGTTGATTTACTCGATTTTCGATTTGGATTATCAAGACAAGAGTGCATACACAAACTTTTATTTTCTTTTGGCTATGAAGCCTTATCCGAAGCCACTGTGAAACGTTGATGTATCGAACTTCATCGCGATCGACGAATCGCCAATGACGAATTTCGTAAAGGTCAGTCAAATTCAGCTGTTGTGCAAGAAAACATGGATGCTGTACAAAAAGTCATGTGTGATGTGTTTTAAATTGCAATTGATGGTTATTTAAAATTAATTGATGTATTTATTTTAAATTTCAATTGATATTTTTTAAATTTAATTGATGTTTTTTATATTTCAATTGATTAATTTCAAATTTTAAATAGTCTTTTTATATTTCAATAAATGTATTTCAAATTTTAAATAGAATTTTAAAATTACAATTGTTTGTTTTTAAATTGTGAATTGGAAATGGTGTAGTCACCCTTTACTTTCCGTACAAATACCCTTATTAGCTGCTGCTATAATATACAAAAAATATTTTGGTAAATCTAATCGTAAACTTTGGAATTTATTTCTGATATTTGTAAAAACTAAAATTTAAATATGATTTATTTACCTATAAAAATAGGTAGAATAAATTCTTAAGAAAAGTTTTCATATTTATATTTCCCGACTGATAGCAATTTAATAAAGTTAATTACAATTTCTAAAAGGCAACCACAATATTCAGAAATCATAACAATTTTATAAAGTTAATTTCAATTTCAAAAAGTCAGCAACAATATTCAGAAATCACACGACAATAGTCGAGTTTTAAATACTTTCTATCCCTGTAATAGAGACTAATTAAATTTCATACTACAACTTGGTATCATTAATCTCCTAAACGGCAACAACATCAGGTGAACTGCGTCGATAAAAGCTAATGATGGCACAGAGATATAATCGCCAGATCAGCGAACGTGGAGCGATGGCGTAAATTCTTGACGAAACAATCTAGATTTCCGGATGTGAAGATCAGTGTACCCCTTCGGCAGCATACTCACGTCGCATTGCAACGGAATCCCCGTCGCACGCAGAGATCGAGGTGGCACTGGGTAAAATGCAAGATCACAAATCTTCTGGATATCTATTGATTGATTGCAGCGGAACTGTTGAAATATTGTGTATCAGTGTTACCAGATGTAATTACACTGGTCATCCAAAGTGCATGGATAGACAACAAATTTTCTACGGATTGGACAAACTGAGTGGTTATCACTATCCCGCAAAAAGCTGATCTAACATTGTGCAGGAACTGGAGCTTCACGGATCTCGCCGGTGATGGAGCAAATTACGCCTATGGTCCAGGCGGGTTTCAGGCCTGGTCATTCGTGTGCCGACCGCCAAAACACACTGTGTATAATCATAGAATAGTCAGTTGAACTGCTCACGTCTCTTTTCGTAAACTTGGAACAACCGTTTGATTGTGTACAACTCAATCTGGTCCACATTGTACGAAAACGGGAAACCGGACAAGATGGTGCCCATGATCCGTGAACTGTACGGAGATGCAGCGTATAAAGTTTCGTTTTAATAGAAAGGAAAGACAACCTGTCATCATATCTGCAGATCTTGTACATGAGATCCTGGGTTCAAACCCTGCTCTGACCACCTTAAAATTTCCTTCGGCGGCGGTCACCTCGCATAGTGACGGCGACACTATCGAGTATATAGCCATGAATAAGCTTCTCAAAATACCGTTCGGAATCGGTGTAAAACTGTAAGTCCCAATCAGTGAGTGAAAACTGGAAAGCGCACAGCTCAGTGATTGTGAGAATCTCTCCCCTGTCCCTTCATGGGATGTAATGGGAAACCATTTATTTTTTATTTTATGTCTCTCACATTATTTCTTCTTCTTATGGACGAGGTAATGGAAGCAACTAATGCAGAATCATGCAACGTTCGGCATTCAGTGGATTATGTATGAACATCTATGTACATGATATCGACTACGCATGATATCGTTTTATGGCCCACACATCTGATGACATCGAGGCCAAGTTAAACAGACTCTCCCAAACTGCGAAAAAAGTAGGATTGATAATAAATATAAGGAACACAAATCTAATGCGTATTCGAGCAGAACAGAATTCTCCACTAAAAGTTGATGGTTCGATAATTAAAGACGTGGATTCAATCAACTATTAAGAATGCAAGATTACCAGGATGGTGATTCCGCAGCGGATATACATAGGTGATCGAATAAATAAGGCCGGTGTTTCCTTCCAAAACCCGAACATAATTTTGGGGCAAGGAGAGGATATCGGAAAAAATGACATTGCGAATATTCGAGTGCAGTGTGAAGTCTGTACTGTTGTACGGTTGTACTACTTGGAGCTTGACGAGACAATTAAAAAGGTCCAAACCTTTGTCAATCGTTGTCTGAGCCAAATACGTCGTATATACTGTCCCAAGACAATTTGTAAAGAAGTAATCTGGCAACGTACATGAAACAGTCGAATTGAATTGGATAAACGTAGTAAAAAATGGATTTGTATCGGCCATAAACTTAGGAGCCCAACATGAGACATTGCTACAGCGGCACTTGAATGGAACCCCCCGGGGGGTATCGAAGGCCACAAAGACCAGCAAATATATGGAAATGGGGCCTGGAAAAGGAATACAAACAAAGTCGACTATCATGGAACCGCATTAAATCATTTGCCAGAGCCAGTAATCGATGGAGAATATTCGTTGACGCCCTATGTTCTTAGTGAATTTTTTTTTTAAACTTTGTATTGTAATATTATATTATATTTTAATATTCGGTTTAAATAAATAAAGGACTTGTGTATAATGTCCTGACTTAACGTTATTAGTCACAACATTTTTAAAAACGCTGTATAAAAGTGGTATGTGAATAGAGGAAGTAGGAAAGGATATTTGAGTAACGAAAAGATTACAACGAATTAAGTTGGCAAATTTTCATATATTTTCCAACATAAAGGAACACCTAACATTCCATTACGTTTCATGAAGTTATGTGGAAGAGCTTCTACTAACCAGGGAGCTAAAAGCGTTCTAATTTTAGGCTCACAAATTAGGGGCCTACTAGTTTGTACTTTCTTTTCACTTTTTGACGTAGAATACGTCTTACCTTACGGTATGAGGAGTCATGTCAGGTTTTTATTGTTGTAATCTTTATTTCATTGAATTTGAGGAAACGGCTTGATGAATTTTTTAAAAATTTTTTTTGTAGGTAAATGAAGATGTTATCTTTCGTTTGATATACATTTCATATTGGTTGATATATTTCTAGTATTGTAATTTCTCAAATGAAAATTGTTTAAACACATACACTCAAATATATGTGTGGTGTTTGGTTGAGTGTTTTTGGTTGCTCAACATTGCTTAGGAACATGTATCTAGTAAAAAGTGAAACAAACAGTAAGCCGAAGGCCTCGGACAACTGACTGCTGTAATTTTTTTTGACTATTTTACAACCTCATGAAGTCAGACGTCTTACACATATTAATTAAACAAACAAATTTCAACATATTCTTCCAACTGGCTCTATCCTTCGCCTTTTCTCGCCATTTGGTAACACCAAGGATACGGAGGGATTCTTCTGCCTGGTCTTTCCAGCGGAGTCTTGGTCGTCCTCTTTTCCTGCTTTCATCGGCTACGTTATCGAAAAACTTTCGCGCTGGCTCATCTTCATTCATTCTGATAACATGGCCTAGCCAACGCAAGTGGCCTAATTTGATTCGCCTAGCTATGTCCACGTCAGAATATAGACTATATAGCTCTGCGTTCCATCGACGTCGGTACTCGCCGTTTTCTCTAACAGGAACATATATTCTACGGAGAAATGTTCTCTCGAAAACTCCCAGGTGTCCTTCATCCGCTTGCGATATGACCCAAGTTTCGGAGCCATATGTCAAGGCATGTTAAATGAGAGTCTGATATAGCTGGACTTTTGTACGTCGACAGAGGGCTTTGTTCCTAAACTGCTTGCTGAGCCCAAAATAGCATATATGTATTTACAAGCACAATTCTCCTATCTATCTCCAGTTTGACGTTGTTGTCCTTGCTCACAGCGGATCCAAGGTACAAAATTAAATCGGTTGTCAACGTTCAAGTGCGGATCAAGTCGAGGGGTTTCTCTAGTCGTTGACACCATCAATTTTGTCTTGCCCTCATTACCAGCAAGACCCACCTTCGCTGATTCCTTTTCGATTCTTGAAAATACTGTAGTAACGTCTCGCAAATTTCGCCCAATGATGTCTATGTCGTCAGCATTCGCCAGCAACATATAGCTTTTAGTGTTAATGGTCTTGTTCGTATTTACTGCAGCCTTTCTCGTTCTTATCTCCATTAAGATGTTGAAGAGATTGCACGAAAGTGTATCGCCTTATATAAGTCCTCGCTTGGTACAGAATGGTTCAGTGAGGTCTTTCTCCACTTTAACTGCTGATTTGGTGTTGGTCGGCGTCATTCTACAGAGGCGGCTGAGTTTTTCCGGAATACCAAGTTCAGGCATAGCTTCGTACAGTTTTCCCCGTATGGGGCTATCGAAAGCAGCTTTGTAATCGACAAAAAGGTGGTATGTATCGATTTGTGTTTCGTGGGTCTTTTCCAGGATCTGGCGTAGCGTGAATATTTGGTCAGTCGTGGACTTGCCTGGTCTAAAACCACACTGATAAGGTCCAATCAGGTTTTCAATAATTGGCTTTAGTCTTTCAAATAATACGCTCGACAAAACCTTATACGCGATGGATAAAAGACTGATACCGCGATAGTTGGAACAGACCACACGTATCACCCTTTTTGAATACAGGACATAATACACTGAGACTCCAATCGTCGGGCATAGATTCTCCCAGCCATATACCGCATATAAGTTGATGCATGTGGGCTAGCAGTTCTTCGCCACTAATTTATACCCATTTTAAAAGGAGATACCTTGTGGACGTCGGTAGTGGAATCGCTAGTGTGCGCGGAGCTTGTGCATGAGAACGCGGGTTCGATCCCTGCTCTGACCACCTTACATATCCTTCAACGACGACCACCTCGCTTAGTGACGGCGACACTTTCGAGTACTTAGTCATGAAAAAGCTTTTCAAAATACCGTTCGGAACCGTTGTAAAACTGCAGATCCCAATCAGTGACTGAAAAATTAGAAAGCGCACAGCTCACTGGTATACGGTGTTTTTATATCTTATTACCGTCATCCAAAAGAAACCATTGGTGGTCAGATGGGGGATAGATGGTCAGGGGTTCTACTATGTAACAACACACATTAAACTGAAAGGTAGTGGAAATTAAATCTATTTTCCAAAGTTACATTTGAAATCACAAACGCTCTTAATCGTCGTTGTTGTATTTTTACGCCAAAGCATTTTAGTTAAGTCATTTGATTTCGTTATTGATTTAGCGCATAGCTAAAATGAAATTGCTTTGGCACTTTATTTTATTATTACTATCCATGTTGTTTTTTTGACTATCTGTTTAGTTGTTTTGTCCTTGTTGAGACTTCATGTAAAGACCATATTGATCCGTAATTTGTATCGTGTGCAATCTTAAAGTGTGTCATAAACAACCAGTCGAAAAATAGATATATTATTAGAAATTTTGGACACCATACATATCCAATGGTTAGGAAATTAGGAACTACATGGCATTACATGATACATTTATACTGAAAATAATATATTAATTTTTTTTTTTAATTAATTAATTTTAATTTTTATCCAGAGAATTAAAGGCAAAATCAAATCGCTAGTACCAGTACAAGATAATCCATTTTTGCATTTAACAAGAATCTGATAATTTCACATGAACTATAAAATTAGAAACTGTTTCTATTGCGCTTTAAGATTTAACAGTTTGCAAAGAACACACGTATTATTATTTGCTTTAGTTCAGTAGTTACAGGTAAAAAGCTTGTGGCTTAAGTCTTTTTGTTATAAAGTTGAGCCGTGATTGATAACAGTTTGTTTCTTAAGACTTTTGTTTTATAGTTATGTTGTGATAGACACTGATCACTGATACTGATCATAATAGGGAAAAAATGTTTTAAATGATATGTACGAGTTTGTTGCTGAAGTCGTTTCTTTTAAATTTTGTTTCTGAAGTATTTTAGTTTAAAGATGTGCAGTGGTCAATAAAAGTTTATTGCTTAAGTTATTGATATTAAAATTGAGCAGTAACAAACGCAAGTTTAGTTCCTAAGTCTTTTGTTTAAAAGCAATATAATTATATAAAGGAAATATAATTGCCCATAACGTTCAAAGGCAATATAAATGAAAAATATTATTTTCTTTTTTTGTAAATAATGATATATTTACTGTTTTAATAGCGTATAATATGACGGATTCAATTTTTATATAAAACGTATTATCTTGTGGAAAATTGTGCACATTATCTAAATTAACATATATAAGTACTTTATTATTAAATTTTAAAACTACACCAATCAATAATATCCATGAATTAAAAAATCAATTTCTTTCATTTACTTAGTCCCATTGTCAATGGATTTGAGTTACGCTAATGTTAGATATACATTAGTTTATATCATTTTACACTGTCACTAAACAAAATCACATCTCGCCTTAATGCGATTTCATCAAATGTTATAATGTGTGCTAATTATGGAGCAACAATGTTACGCCCCGCAATTAATCCTTCCAAATATCACATCCATTTCAAATGTAATCGCATACATTATGGTTGCTAGGAAAATTTAGCATACGCTCCTCGTAGGTCAATCCAATTTATAACCAAAACGAGTTGCATTCGCGATTAGTCACTTCGTACGAAATAAAAAGTAAAAGTTTTTCTATGAAAAATCTAGAGAAATTCATGAGATGCCTGAAGATGCAACATTCGCTATAAACATCGTATCAAAACTATTGCACATTCATGATTTCTTTGTAACATCAAATGGACATGTGAAGACGCAGCTGCAAAAAAAAAACTACATCTATTTACAGATCAAACATCTGTAGGCACTTGTATTAAACTTGTTTGAATCCTCTACAAAACAACAGCTACAAACAACAGTCAGCGATTTTCTCGCGATGACGCTTTGATGTCATAACAACTTCATCTGACTTGACTTACCATTTCTTTGGCGTCCTCTTATACTGGGCCTATTGGGTATTGCACTCCATCCATAGACCATGGGTAATGTACACCACAGTACACACATGAGACTTCGAAGCCAATCCATTGTTCTGTGTTATTTGAATCGAGAATAAGAATGCACTTGTAAAACAACCGCTTGCTCCGTATGGACTTTAATGCAGAGCCGTTAGTTTAATTGTCATTTATAGCAAAGAATGCATTTATGGTAATGTCAGCAGCTTTTGATGCAACAGGTCTTAGTTTTTTTTACATTTTTATAAACTTGTCAAATGCATTGATTGGAATGTTTATTATGTTTTTTTTTAACCGCGCCCAAAATTCACTTTTTCTAAATATTAAATTAATTTATTTCAAAATCGGTTTTGATTTAACAAATTTCACTCATTTGATTAACGTTCCACACTGTTACACTTTTGATTATCATTTTTGTGTTGTAGAGAAATGTTGTGCATTAAGCTAAGCAGCAGCAGCCACGATCTACACGCAACCAAGTTCAAGGTAAAATGAAGCCATGACCAGCATACGAAAGAAGTTTTATACCGGCTTTCAACTAAGCCAGTCGGCCAAACGATAGATAAAGAGTCAACAGTGGTTTTGTCTTTAAACGAAAAAAGAGAAATGTTGCCTTAAGAGAGTGTGTCTGGTATTTCAGTCTCACTGTATTTGGAGAAAACTTCGCACATGCGCATTACTGCTATACAATGTTTCAGCGCTTGAGTTTGCATAATATGGTGGGGCGATTTTTGAATTTAATTTGTTTACAAACTATTCTAACGGCATGGGCGGCGCCAAGCATTTACTGACCAATTGCCAATACTTCATCGATATTTGCCCAATGCTTTGTCTTCGAGTGGAAAGAAATTCGGCTTTGGAGTTTGTTGCATTTGGTCACATATTGCGTGCTTAGCGTTAGTTAATTAGTTTTCTTCAGGTTTTGCTGCCTTTTAGTGAAAGTGTCGTTTAATAATTTGGGGTCAGTTTGTAGACGACTGTTTGTGCAGTTATCTTCACTATATCCACATTTTGCAGTCTAGTGCCTTTCAGTTCACAATATAGGCTTTGGTTTAGGTTTTTATATGCTACCATTATATCCAGGAGGTATCCATGACACAGCTGATCGACTAAGCAGTAGGAAATTGATATCCAACCAAAGAATAAATTAAAAAAACAACTCAAACACGATGAAATGGCCTACTACCTTCGTCGTCATCGAGGGAACATAAAGAGAGGGTTAGAAACTCTTGTATAGTTCTGTAAATTACACCCCAGTTCAAAATTTTATAAGAACATCATAAGTGGTTAAAAAGTAGCACGACAGGGTCTCTGCTGACTTTCCGATCCGCTCCCATACAACAAACTTCATGACACCGTCTGGCATTTTCATACATTTGGTTAAAAGTTTGCAGGAAACTTTCGCAGTTTGTCAATAGTGGTGACTACCTTATGATATGGACACAAAATGTACATAAGTAACAATTTGTCAGTGGGAAGCTGGTCAACACGTCTCTAAATGTCATGATCATATGTCAACTTCAAGGCAGTGATTTATTGGAAACTGACCGATAACTAAATAAAATCTGAAAGAAAATATGATAAAAACTTAGGATGTGTATATACATACATCAGCCTTCGGATTGTTTAATTTGCATTGGTTTTTAATTTGCATTACTTTTTTTTAATGCAATTGTAAAATAATTACCATTGTTCGCAACGGCAATTAACAAATTTTGAATTCACATTTGCTCAGGTTGTGGAATCGGATACCAATTGTAATGAAATATGTGAATGCTTTTAATTATTTTGAATTTGTTTGACTGCTGGATATTCCGTTTTTAAAATATTGCATATGTAGCGGTTTGTGGCTGCGATTTCTGTTGCCTCTATAGTACTTTCAAATTCATAAATCTGTACATATAAAATATATGAAAACGAAAATTGCCAGATATGAGGAATACGGAGGGATTCTTCTGCCTGGTCTTTCCAGCGGAGTTTTGGTCGTCCTCTTTCCATGCGTTCTCGAAACGTTTCGCGCTAGCTCATCTTCACTGATTCTGATAACATGGCCTAGCCAACGCAATTGGCCTAATTTGATTCGCCTAGCTGTGTCCACGTCAGAATATAGACTATATAGCTCTGCGTTCCATCGACGTCGGTACTCGCCGTTTTCTCAAACAGGACCATATATTTTGCGAAGAATTTTTCTCTCGAAAACACCCAACCTACTATACCCTAACCACCTCATATTTGTTGAAATTTTATCTCGAAATATATGATTTTTCAAATCATTATGATGAGTTCTTTATGACGTCACAGCCTACGAGAGAATTTTGTTTTTGATGATACTTACGGATCTCCGATCGATACTAATTCGCACATGTAAACTGCATAATTCAATTTGTATATAGACGATTTATGATCAACCGATGGTATCAATTAGGGCACAGTAGTTGTCCCGGAGTGCCAGTGAGTATGTTTAACAGAATTGTCTATTGTTGCAACAAAACCCAACCATTTCAAATGTTCCTGACCTCAAAAATATTCCAGAAAGCAAATTAAGTTTACATTAAGTATCCACCAAAATCACTTAAAAATTGTAGGAATTCGTTGAATCATTTGCGTTTCTTCAATACTGAGAAAAAATTTTTCTAAAAGCCAGAAATATTTCTCTAATTTGACTAACTTTAATTTTTGTTATTCGTTGAATTTTAAAAATTTAGGAATAATATTTCAAATTGTAATTCGTTAATCAATGCATAAAATTTATTAAACTAAGGAATGTTTTCGTTGTATCAAAGAATGACAAATAGTTCTTTAGGCAAAAGTTTTCTTGAAACTAATGAATTAAGTTTTAGTTTTAACAAAAACCGTAAAATGAAAAACAACAAATCTTGTTTTGTTACATCCGATAAACTATTGGTACGAAGGTCCTTAGTTCTATGACTGAAAATTATACAAAAAATTCATTAAAATCGGACGCGACATTGTCCGATACATAGAGTTTTTTTTTCTGTGAGTATAGTGTAAGTTTCGACTTGTTGCTACAAAATCAAGGATCAGAAAATAATTATTATCTTTATCAGAAGACTACAAATAGTTGGGTCAAATATGCAACACATAATTAGCTTGTGCTGAAATTCATATTTTCTCACACACCGCTGTTAATGGAATTAAATGTAAACGTTTCTTCAATAAATCCGCACATGTTTCAGGTCCCTCCCTGTTAAGTTAATTTGTAATATTGTTTCCATCTAAATTGATGATTTTGTTCGTTGTGCGAACGAATATATACGAATATATATATATATCGTAGGTGGGCTAACGAACAAATAACGGGGTTTTCAATAAGTGCGCTACAAAAACAAAACCGGTTTTAGCTACGAATGAAATTATTTATTCCTGTGAAAGTACGTTCGATGCCATGATGTATGAAACTCGATTTCTTTTGCATGGCCACCACGGGTACGCTTGCAGAAGTCCAGACGCTGAACCCAATTTTTGACGGTTGTCAAGCATAAATCGGCCGATACTGCTGCAATTTCACGTTCGATATTCGTTCGAAGTTCATCAATCGTCGCTGGCTTGTTGGCATAGACCATAGACTTGACGTAGCCCCACAGGAAATAATCTAACGGCGTCAAATCGCACGACCGAGGCGGCTAATCGACTGGGCCATTTCGTGAGATAACACGTTCACCAAACTTGGTTTCCAATAAATTGATTGTGGCATTCGCTGTGTGGCTTGTGGTGCCGTCCTGTTGGAACCACATATCCTCCAAGTCCATATTATCCAGTTGGGGCCAAAAATATTCGGTTATCAGTGAACGGTAGCGATCCGCATTCACAGTAATGTGCCGCTCTTTACCATCACGGAAGAAGTACGGGCCAATGACGCCGCCGGCCCATAAACCGCACCAAACCGTAATTTTTTCGGGATGCAATGATGACTTATGGATTACGTGTGGATTGCTGTCTGACCAATAACGCATATTTTGCTTATTGACGAATCCATTCAGCCAGAAAGGAGCCTCATCGCTGAAGACCATAAATTGGACGTAGCGCTCTTCAAGTTGAGGCCACTGACTCCAAATTTCGGTATTAAATTTTAATAATTTCGACTCGTTGTTGGCTCGTATATGTTTCCATGATGAAATGGCAAACCTTACTGAAAAGAAATGTCAAAAGAGCGGGAAAAAATATGGCGTCGTTTGCTGTCGCTATCGATTTACTTTTGTAGCGTCTCTGTTGAAAAACCCTTTACATAGTCAAAACGAAAATTATTTCATTATTCGGAATAGGTTTGATACTTGGATAAATACAATTCATTCTTTACACTTTCACGTATGAATATTAGCTTGTATTTGTACTGAAACACGCTTCTTTAGGAATTTCAAATGTGTGGGTCTCAAACGACGCGTATTAAAGAGGTGATTACGGGGCGAAAACTTGCTTTTATACCAGGGTACTTATAGTCCCCTACCGGCCGTTGAAGTTTCGATTTGTAATACATCTTCGAAAAAAAGAGAATCGATTGAGTTTTCAATTCGAACAGACGTGCTTTCGTGTTCTGTATAATTTAAAAAAAATAAAATAATAAATACATATTGGGAACAGAATAAATTCTTCTATTTCCATTTCTAAATTATTCGGTAAATAACCGCTTTGATAATTTTGTGGGATGGATCCTCCTATTTTTTGGGGAGCCACTGGTCCATCGGAGAAATTACCTCCGGATAAAAGTTCAAACAGCCGAAACTTGAAACCATCTATTGGGAAATTGCTTAAAGAAGCCTATTTCAAAGACGACAACTTGGAAAAACCAACCAGCTTGGTCAGGACAAATCCCTCTAATGGAGCAGTTCCTAAGGAGAAAGTCAATATTATTGATGAAATCAGAATCCCTTCTAAAATATCGGAAGATAGCGTTGCGGAGCGAACTCTGGCAGATAGGGGCAAGGAAATGGAATGCGACTATATTCCCGACAATGGTGATGATGGCCGGTTCCAAAACGTGCAGAGTAAACGCAAAAGACCTAATGAGGATGTTAAGGTAGATTTATCGTCTCTGTGTAATGCTATTAATTCTGACGTAGCTAGTAGTAGTGATAATTATTATGCGATATTAGGGGATTTGGAAATAGAAACGGATTATCCCGTGTTGCAACCGGCAAATGTTATAAATAAGAAAAGTACATCTGTCCCAAATGATAAGGCGATTTTGTATTGTCCTCCTATTTTCTTATTTAAAGTGAATATTAATACTTTAGTTGACCAATTGAAATCTAAGAATGTGGTTTATAAAATTGTGAATAAGACTAAGTTCAAGAGCAAGCTGTATTTAAAGGATGCGACTGTGCATTCGGAAATGATGCAGCTTCTCAGGGAAAAGAAAATAGAATCGTATTCATTTACGCCGAAAGAGCTGAAGAAAGTGAGCGTTGTATTGCGAGGGTTATATCATGGTTCAGATTTAAATGCGATTAAATCGGAATTGAGCGCGCTTGTTCCTGGCACAGTTGACTCAGTAACAACATTTTCAACTAACTTTTCACGGAAAAACAACATCGATACAGGCCTTTTTTTGGTTACTCTATTCTCAGGAAAGTCTCCTAGTGAGATCATTGCCATAAAGTATTTGCTTCATCAGAAAGTTACATGGGAGTCTCCGAAAGCGAATTCAAAAATTGTTCAATGTTGGCGTTGTCAACAATGGGGACACTTGTCTCGTAATTGTAATAGAACTTATGTCTGCGTTAAGTGTGATGTTGACCACGAACCAGGGCAGTGCAAGTTTGTGTCTAGTGAGCAGAATTTACCGTATTGTACTAACTGTTTGAAGCGGGGTCACCCTTCAAGCTATAGGGGCTGTCCGGCTTTTGCCAAGTATGTTAAATTGAAGAATAGTTTGCGAAACCAGGTAAGGGGGAGAAAAGAAGAGGCTTCTGAAAAGATTGTTGCAGCACTGAATAGTTATGTAGTTCCGAATAAATCGTTCGCTAGTCTTTTTCAGGTTGGGGCGACTTCGCACACTGAATCGTCACTTCCCAAAACTCCTTTAATTAACGAGTTCTTAAAGATTGCACAGAAAATTCTTCAGCCGGAAGTTGTTTCACTGGAGCAAAAAATCTCAGACTTTATAAAAGTGTACGGAAATCTTTCTAAATCGGAAGCAAAAAGACAATGTCTGCGCCTTATGGATGAAATAAAATCACAATATGGCCCTTAAGAACTTAAATATGTTAACTTTTAATGTAAGATCGCTCGTGGAAGCGAGTGGTAAAGTGGAACTTTCGCGAACATTGAATCTTAATGACATAGATATTGCTTTTATACAGGAGACCCATTTGAAAGAAGGCCACAAGGTCAAGTTGGATAACTTTAATTTTATTAGGGATAGTAGTTCTCAGGGCGTTGGAATTGCTATTCGCCATAGATTCAGGTTTACGAGGGTTAATATACCGAATTTAAGTTTCCCGAGCGTTTTTTTGAGCGTTAATGTTATTGAGGGGGGAATTCGGAAAACATTTCTATTTGGGTCAATCTATATTCCCTGCAATTTCGACAGTGGGTGTTTATATAGAGGTTTGTCGGATATAAGTAATTTTTCTCAAAATTTCAACTGTGTTTTCATTGGTGGAGATTTTAATGCTAAGCATGTTTCGTGGGGTGATTCGGTGGCAAACGCGAATGGCAATGTGTTTTTCGATTGGTTGCAGAATTTCTCCTTACACTTCAAACAGCTTTCCAATTCTTCCCCTTCATATCCAAATGGTTCATCATTTTTAGATCATTTTCTGGTTAGCGCGGGTTTAGACAATGGCCGTTTACAAATTTGTAGTCTTCCCACTTTTTCGGATCATTTTCCGATCAAATTGAACGTGAAACTTTCTAATTTTGAGATAACCTATACCTCTTACAAGAGGACAAATTGGCAAAATTTTCGTAATGAGTTAGTTCAGAAGATGATGGATCACTTTCCGGACCCCTTCAGAAATCTTTCGAACTTGGAAATTGATGCATTTGTCGACAACTTTACGTCCACCCTTAATAGCGTGTGCAATTTACATTCGGAGAGAATTCGGACCAAGGATCGAAACTTTGTTGCTTCAGATTTGGTAGTGCATATGCTCAGGGTAAAATACACTTGGCAACGGCAATTGAAGAAATTATTTCATCAGTTTTTGAACAGACAAAATCCGCAGTATCTGTTATTATCTAAACAGATCCAGTTGCTGGGCGTCATTATGGGAAAGCAGGTGGCACGAGACCGGTCTGATAATTTTGGTAAAAGGTTAGGACACATTAAGCCAGGACCAACTGCTCACAGACAAATATTTAACATGACTACGTATAACAGGAGGGCTATAATAAAGTCACTTGAGGTAGATGGGCAGATTGTGGACGACGAGCCCGAAATGGTGGAAAAGTTGAGATGTCATTTCTCCCACGTTTATAGTGGTTCTGCTCCGGAGAGAGACCTCTCTGATATTGAAACTACAGTAGGCAGTATACTTTCCGAAACTGCGGAAAATATTCGTACATTTGATACAGGCTTTTCGGCACTTAATACTGAATCGTGTCCAGTTTTTATTGGTCATGGACAATTGGAAAGGTTATCGAAGGATACGAACAATAAGAAGTCTTCGGGGTTGAATGGTGGTTCGATTTTTATTATCAGGAAACTTCCTGCGAAGGCCCTTGAATATTTGCTAATAATTTTTAATAATTGTATTAACAATTCTTATTTTCCCAAAGTTTGGAAAATTTCGAAGATTGTCGCGATTCGAAAAAAAGGGAATAGTAGTGATATTAATAATTTAAGGCCGATATCTATGCTTTCTAATTTAGGGAAACTCTTTGAAAGGGCGATTCGTGAAGAGATGGACAAAGGCTTGACTGAATCATATATTCCAAAGTTGCAATTTGGGTTTAAAAAAGGACACTCCACGGTTGACGCTTTGTTGAAATTCTCGAATGACGTTACTTGCAATCTCCGGCAACGCCATTGTACGGTGGCGGTTTCACTGTACGTTGAAAAGGCTTTTGATAAAGCTTATCATGATGGCATATTATATAAAATGGTTCAAATTGGTTTTGACAAAGCTGTTGTGAAATTGTTTGCAAATTTTTTTGCTGATAGGCTATTTTGTATTCAACACAACGATATGGTTTCTGATTTTGGGGAGGTCAAGTGTGGGGTGCCTCAGGGTTCCATTTTGGCCCCTAATTTGTATAATATTCTTATGAGTGATTTTCCGCATAATACTCCTAGTTGTACTGCATTGTTGTACGCCGATGATAGCCTTTTATACGCGCACAATGAGTCACCAATTGCTGCCTTGCGTGCTGTTTCTACGCATCTTATGGAAGTTAAAAGGTTTTATGGGGGATACGGATAAATGTGGGGAAAAGCGAGGCTATTTGTATTCGCAATGCATCGGGTAAGTGTAAATATTTTGTTGTTCCGGAAAGCAAACAGTTAAAGCTCTTTTTGGATGGCGAGGAAATTCCCTTCAAAGATGGGATAAAGTACTTAGGTATTAATTTCGATAAGTTGTTGAAATTTAATAAGCATGCTAGAAGTGCACTGAGAAAGGGGTATAAAATTCTAGGAATGTTTTCAAGAATCTTAAAAAACAAGGAAATGCAACGCAGCTTAAAACTTCTAATATATAAAACGTGTTTGAGACCAGTCGTATTGTACGGGTTTCCAATATGGTTCCACATATCTCCTACCGTGATGAGAGAAATTGAAATTTTTGAGAGAAAGATTTTAAGATTCTGTATTGGGAAAAATTTTGAAGCTGTCTGTAAGCGCTACTCAAATTCGTTTGTATATGAAAACTCGAAAGTCACGCCAGTCGGTATTTATGTTTGTGATATTATTCAAAGATTTGCTAACAGGGTAACAACTCACGAGAACGAATTTGTCTCGAAAATTTACGATGCCCAAAGAAATTTTAGTTGGTCGAGTATAAATTATTTATCCCCTATGGGATATCTTAATGAACCTTTGCCAAGTTATAACACCGCAATACCTATACGCCATGCTTTTTATGATAAAACTCTACCTGCCACGCATCGTGGCTAGATTTTTGCTCTTCAAATTGAAATGTTTCTATCTTTCGATCCTTATTTAGTAGATATTTAAGGTTATTATTTAAGTTAGTTTTAGTTTAGTTTTAGTAAGTATTAGTTGTAGTTATAAGTATACTATTTGGGTGAAACACTCATGTCAAAAGTAGCTCCGGGAGCAAGGGCGTTTTTGTCTATATGATAAAATGTATATTTATATAGTTACCAATAATTATTAAAAAGTATGGAACTGTTATCTTGTTTTAAATACAATTAGGATAATACATTATAGTCCTAAGAAACTACTTGTAAACTTAGGGTAAGCATGTTTCTTAATTTGTTTTAAAAAAGGCTCAATAAATCTAGCTTAGCTTTAACTTCGAAAAAAAGAAATTATTTTTTTGGAAAATATGGGGCTCAAACGAAGTGTCATGACGGACATATATAGAAAAAAATATTTTCAAAATTTTGACACAGCATTTTTTTCACGATGTCATTTTGAAATCTCTCTCTTTCATATTTTGTCTTCCTCACTTAGCTGTATTTTACATACATAAATATTCTATCAACTATCAACAACCCTCGTATAAAAAAAAAATTTACGTTTCTCCAAAAAAAAGTTTTCAGTACGACCTAATGAACATATTACATATAAACAAAATCTATACAATTTTAGCTTTCCATCTCCAAAAATCCTTTCATTGTGTGTTTGGGAAAAATGTGTGTTTTCGGGAATACATAAAAACGTGCGTACCAGTTTTGTAACAAACGAATTAGTGTTTAACAATAAATATGAAACATGTTTAAAAATAGAAACGATTGGTAAACAACGTTTAGACATAAAAAGTCGTGAATGGTCGTGCGTGATTAATATTTCTTGTGTCGTGAGCATGCGTGACCGTGAAAGTTTAAAAATTTGTCCAGCGTGATTGTGTGTCACAATTTTTTGATTTCGTAAGCATGCGTGGATAGTGAGTGAAAATTCACTCACGCACACACCTATAGTATGGACATCAAATCCAATCACTTCCTTTGCTCATTTTTCAGCTTTCCTCCTTTCC
This sequence comes from Phaonia tiefii, assembly GCA_963931995.1. Taxonomy (NCBI): domain Eukaryota; kingdom Metazoa; phylum Arthropoda; class Insecta; order Diptera; family Muscidae; genus Phaonia; species Phaonia tiefii. The sequence continues at coordinate 76,540,785 of OZ008369.1, forward strand.
CTCACTTTTTTGCGTAATCTAATTCGAAAGCTTAATGCCATTCAAATCAGTTTGGTAGCATAAACGACTGTTTCGTTGCAGCAACAAACTCGTTGTTTCAACTTTGAAAAAGTATTACTCAACCCAAATAATGGCGCTTAAGAGTTCTATTATGTAACCTTTTTTTCTCAAAAATGCAAAATTAATGTATTCGTTGAAACGAAAATTGAGTTGTTTCAGCACTAAAATAGACAGATTTTTCAGCGTGTACGTGTTCCTGTTTAAGTATATTGCCACGTAAGATTAAGGACCTGCATCTGTATATCTTATTATATGGACATTGTTCAAAGACAATATAAATTGTAATGGAATTGCCAAGCCTGAATCTATAAAAATACAGCTTGAGGAAGCGCCCAAATTTGTGCATTTGTTACTTTTAATAACAAGATGAAAATTTTCATTTAATATTCCTGAAAATCTGTCTTTTTTGTTGTTTGGATGCAAATATAAAGTGTGTTTGAAGCTTGTCGCAAATATAATATACTTGTGTCCAAAAATATTGTGTTTGCTATTCAATATTACATGTTTGAGACACCATGATTATTATGTTATAATATATATGTTTGCGACCCACATACATTTATGTTTGTGATACAAATACAGATGTGTTTGTTGCACTGTCTATGCTCTCTCGAGAGCAAGAGAATAAGAGAGAGACAGCGAGAGAGTCTATCTTGTTAGTGTGCATCTGTATTTTTGCATTTTTCTCTCAGCCAGTGAGTCATAAATATTGGTGAATGTGCGTGGAAATTGCAGATGAAGTCAGTGTTTCTTGTTTTGGCTGATGTATTGTGTATTAGTTTCATGTATTCAGCTGTCAATGCTTCATTGGGTAGAGGATATCAAAAGCACTTGATCAGTGCAAAAAGAATAAACGATAGCTCGGACGCTTAAATGGTTTGTGATGTTACTTTGATTTTTGTGTATGTGTGCTACCAAAGTGAGAAACGACGTTGACGAAAAAAACTGGCAAGGGCAACAACGTGAAGCCCTTTGTCTGTCCGAGCATTTGCTGAAAAAAGCGGAATGGCGGACCATTTGTGAAATAAACTCTTGGCTTGCATGAACTAGATTTCTATATATGTAAATATATTCTTTGTGTACCAATGCATAGTGATAACCAACGCAAAGCCGAAACCTTCCGAAAACAAAAACATGAGAGACAACAAAGAAAGGAGAATCAAAAGTGAGGCAGATTCTCATTTCATGAAAAAAATAACAAATAATGCATTCAATGCACGTAAATGTAAAAAAAACGTTTTAAATACTTTAATTTTTTGTATTAATTACTTATAAATGTGGATTTATATTGATAAAATTAATTAATTGAATTCAAAGTATAATTCGCTTCTAAATATTATTATGTTTGGGAGGAAATACGCACATATTTCCACGTAAGTATATGGAGGATTGGAGGAACACGCGAATGCTTGCACATAAGTATATGAATGTTTGGAATGAAGACCGCATATGTGTTCACGTAAAACATACATGTTTTGCTAGTAAACATGGTACTGTTTGCATTTAAATACAAATATGTTTTCGACTTGCAAACATATTAATGTTTGAAATGTGTTTCAAACATATACATGGTTCCTGCAGAATATGTTTTGGAGAATATGGTAGAGATTTTTCAGCGTGCATATATCGAAGGTGTAAATATAAGTGTTATTTTTGCGAAAACAAACAAGCAAACCAAAATTCTATTCACTGTTACTGTATAAATAATATTCAGCTTTCGACCCACCTTAATGTTTACCCGCTGGCGTTGGCTGAATTGTGGGAGCTGCTTTACCTCATGATGGAAAGCTGTGTGGTGCCACACAGTTGCTGCATCCAAACACAACACATTAATCACTAATTGATAGTGGTGGAACCACATAATTGACGGTGGTCCTCTTCAAATGCAACGTGTTACACAAGAAGGACTTGTTGCTTAAAAATCGCTACAGTTCCAGTCGTGTTTGTGTCTTAAGTCTTTCATATTCGTGCCGTTTTGATCACATTAACTCATAGACATTGCAGAAATTATTAAAATAATTCAAATGAAATGAAATTCGTTCATAATCCAAAACATATCTACGTATGTGTGTAGATGATTGAGACAAATGAACGTTATTGAAATAGTTGTCATATATTAACACCATTTACGCCATGTTTGGCCACATTATGAAAATTGTTTTTACGATTTGAAGTATGGAAACAACAATTATTTGATTAGAGTAAAATATGATTTTTCCCCCAAACTGAAGTAATTTTTGAGGCAAAGAGGTTTTATTGATTGAGTTTCGCAGCATGAATGTTTTTACTTTATTATTTTTATTTATATTTATAGAGATTTAGATTGTCTTGAGCTTGAATAGTAAAATAAAAAAGTACCAATAAAAAAGACCGAATAAATAAAAATCATCCCTGATGAACGTGGAGCACGACAAACAACAGGCAATAACAATTGGCTGCTAACATTAAGTGTGTTTTGGTTACACCGCTTGCTTATATATTCGCTTGTTTTGTATGAAGCACTTAGTGAATACTTAGCGACGAGAATTATTTTCGTTAAGTTAAAAAAAAATTGCACATCTTTTACCGTTTTCAACCCTTATTCATATTTTTGAATAAAATGACTTATCGCTAAATTGCCATTTTCTTTGCAACTTAGCAAGCGACAATCGCTTCCTTGTAACCAAAACAAGACTATTGTGTTGTCTTTTAGATAACAACAAAACTCATTTATAATGGGGACCAATGGTTCTGCGGAGATGGAAAGAAGTTTTTTGCAAATGTTTTCTTGTGTGAACACTTGCATAGTGGAAAATTCTCAATTCAGATGACTTTTCGTTTGCATTTAGTTTGATGGATTTTTCAAAAGCAGCATTCCAAACAACCGCTGATGAAGTCCTGTGGCTAGATCTGAAAAAGCTATACGGTTTGCCAGAAATCATGTGGATGCATTTTCAAAACATCTTATTTTTTAAAAAAAAAAACTATATCTCTATCTATAGAGATTTAGATGGTCTTGAGATTGAATAGTAAAATAAAAAAGTACCAATAAAAAAGTTCGACTAAATAAAACACATCCCTGATTTAAAGCGTAGCAGAATTTGGATCAATACTAACTCGCGGATTGAAGACGGTACAAGAACTGGAAGTGAAAACATGGATTGAATTATTCATCCGAAAGGATAACACAGAATTGCATTCTATACAAAAATCTTTTGGCTGAAGATATGTCAGCGAATGTACTGAACACACTAGAACTCCTGTCAAAGGATAGACTTTTTTTTGGAGGTACGAGTATTTGTATCATGAGGCGCTTTGATAAAAATAAGTTCTGTTGGGACAGTTGGAACCACAACTAAAATTAAACCTTTCTCTGTTTTATGACTATACGAAAATATTTTTTTCTATTGTAAATCTTGGGCTAGAGTGGGTTTTTATCAAAAACTGCATTAATAAAGTATGATATATTCCCCCACGCAACGGTAATAAAATCCTGTTGATTAAACAAAAATATATGGGCAGTTCCATGTATAACTGTTACCACCATTTTTAAGCTTGTGCCACTATCTTTCATAGCCCTGTTTGTATAAAGTACATGCCTTGATGGTGTATAGCGACAAAGAGGTCAAAGTCATATTCTAAGATTATTTTTGTCTTAAAATAGTGAGGGAGGATGTCTTTCAACCAATCGCCCCTTAATATTCCGTCCACATCCCAACTTTTCTGAGAACAGAATGAAACTTATAGATTTCATCGGAAAGAAAATGTTGCCGGTACAAAGCAGGCATTGTAAACGTACAGTAGCAGATTGCTCACTCGACACGTGCTGCAAAACTAAAAGTAGAAAAACGCATCTACTCGTTAGTCGTGAGATGTAAAACAAAATCTTAAACACACGACTCGCGAGCGTGTGCGAAAAAGTAAACTCAAATCATCGCACGCGCACCCGAGCGAACTGTCTGCGTTTATTTATATACATTTCCGCACGCTCCTTTTCGTCTCAAATGAGTAAAACGAACGACTCGGGAGCTGCTAGCGTACCGAGACGTAAAGAGAGGTAGGAAAATATGGGTCCAATAAATGCATGTGGATCTGTGTTCTTGTTGTTAGCATAATTTGCACCAAAAAGTACATGCCATTAACATCAAGTACATAGCATGGTCAAGAAAGTACATAACGTGTTACAGGAGGTAGAAAAATGTACAAAAATTACACAAAATGCACCTAACCTACATATTTAATGAGTAGCAAAAAAGTACATAAACTGTTAAAATACATAAAGTGTACCTAATAGTACATAGAATGTACCAAAATGTACATACAGTCTACCGAGGACAAAGCCTGCATAATGTGTGCTAAGAAGCATATAAAGAGTCCTTAAAAGTGAACCACAACGTATATAAAGGGTTTACCAAAAATAATATTGTACTCTTTAAAGATACATGCAATGTACCAAAAAGTACATAGCGTGACAGAAAAGTATATATAAAAATTAAATCAAAGTGCGCAAAATGTACATAATAGTACATAGTGTGCAAACAGAACCAAAATGTACCAACAAATTACCAAAATGTAAATTTTGGGACATAAAAAGCACCAGAAGAGAATTTTTAGAAGAAAAAAGTACATAAATGTACTAAAACTTTATTTTGGTACCAAAAATTGTCCTCTTGGTGACAAATATGTACATAAATTGTACATAAAGTTACATAGCGTGGCAAAAAAGTATCGAAAGTACCGCAAAAAGCGCAAAAAATTTACAAAATAAATACATAGTGTACCAAAAACATACATAAATAGTACCAAACTACATCAGCAATGTAGCAAAAAACATTTTTTGGGCCAATAAAGTACCAGACAAGATCCTTTTTGATGGGAAAGTACATAAAATTAAACAATTGCTTTTGGTACCAACAGTACATAAAAAGTACTAACAATTGTACTCTTGTTAGCAAACGCGTATACAAAAGGTACCAAAAAATGTCCCTTTGTTACCAAAAGTATATATTTGAGTAAATTTATGCACTTATTTTCTAACAAAAGTGCATACTTGGGTACTTTTATGTACTTATTTGCTACTAAAACTTTATATCGTAATTTTAGCCCCCAAAAATGCGTTTCTTTGTTCCTTTTTAAGCGATTTTGAGGCGAGTGTAAGCACTGAACTCTTGCGTAAAACACGCGCATGCGAACGGGACCCAATTAATTTTACAGAAACGAAAGTAATCGCGAGTCAATTTACTGCTCATTTTTCGCACCTACTCAAGAGCGTGTGCGTATAAAATTTAAATTTCGAAAGTACTCCTGTGCGCGTGTGTTTAAAACATCTACTCACTTACGAGCCGCATTTCGCGTGCGTAAATATAGTTCGACTCGAATCTCGCAAGATGTATTTGGAATAGTGAGAGGAATTTTATGCGCACGCTCGCATGCTTTTACTATCCCTGGTACAAAGACATTCGCAAGGCTTCTTGGGTATCTCTTGATAAAAAGAGAAAAACAAAGAACACGACTAGTCACATGGTATTGATGGAAGGAAGGAAAGGAGTTAGATAAAGGAGCTGACTTACTCAACTCCTAACACAGAATACATCCCCTCCCGATAATCCTTAAGGCGAAATCCAAACACATCACCCATTCTGTAGATACTGTTGCAAAACAGTGATACTATGGTTATGAAGAACATAGTAATGAGAGCCATTCGTTTTCGATTCGCTACTAAGATTTAAAGAGGTAAAGGAGTTTAATTCGTAACTCTTCGAAGATTTAAATAATTATAAAAATATCGCAAGTACAAACCCAAAAGAAATATTCGCAAAAGTGTTTCGAACATTTCCATTCTAAGATATTCCCACTTCAATTGATGTTTTATTTACGTCTATTGTAATGAACTTTTGAATAATATCATTCCAAAAAAAATGATGAGGATTTGTAGTAGTATACCAGAAATATAAGATATAAATAGATGCCAGAAATCATGTGGATGCATTTTGTAAAACTATGTTTTTAAAAGACTACATATATAGTAATACAGATACATCATCCCAGCAAAAAAATGGAAATGCCTCTAGAGGAAGCGCTTATTCAGCAACTCCAAAGCCGCATAATATGCAAATTACCCGCGGCCATAGAAACAGTTCTATAACACTATCAAATCCAAGCAAAATAAATTGTTCTGCTTTCTACGACTACAATAAATACAAAACCTATTTAAATATCTACTGTACTAAATTATTTCTTCATACCTGAGATATGTAATTGTAATATTATGAGATCCAATCACGACCTACTACAACTTGAAGCCATACCCTTAAAATTCATTGCTCACAGTAAACATTTTTAGTATATAGCCCACTAGCTTAACCAATGTTCATTTAAAATGAGTGTCATTTGAACTACTTCTTTAATCGCATTTTCATAAGTTCAGGTGAAATGAATTTTTAGCCATCTTAAGATACACATATTATTTTCAATCATCAATGGAAATGTATATCAACAGATATGTAAATTCACTGCGTCATTTACCCATTCACGCTGAAAATCTGTCGTTTTTGTTGTTTGGATGCAAATATAGCATGTGTTTGGAACTTGTCGCAAATAAAATATACTTGTGCCCAAACGCATTGTGTTGGCTGTTCAATATCACATGCTTGAAATACAATGATTAATATATTATAACATATGTGTGTGTTTGCGACCCAAATATATCTGTGGTGGTGCGCTTGATCAGTGAAAGAAGAATAAACAAACGCTCGGACGGTTAAGTGGTTTGTGGTGTTGCTTTGGTTTTTGTGTCTGTATTTCGCATATATTTATGTGTGGTACCAAAGTGAGAAACGATTTTGAGGAACGAAACTGGAGAGGGCAACAACGTGAAGCCCTTTTTCTGCCCGATCCTCCACTGAACGTTTCTAAATATTATTATGTTTGCGAAAAAATACGCATATGTTTCCACGTAAGTATATGGAGGTTTGGGGGAAACACGCGAAAGCTTCCACGTAAGTAGTATATGGATATTTGGGATGGAGCACGCATATGTTCCCATGTAAAAGCATACATATTTGCCAGTAAATATGCTAATGTTTGCATTTAAATACACCTGAATTTGGGACTTGCAAACCTATAAATGTTTGATGTGTGTTCCAAACATATACATGGTTCCTGCAGAATATGTTCGGAAGAATATATTACAGAGGCGGTTTTTTTCAGCGTGTACTCACCTTGCAAGTGCTACCAAAAAGAGTTTCGTTTCCGCGACAACCCATATTAATTTCAGCAGTGATTACGCACTATTTCACTGCTTCTATCTGTAATAATTTGATCATTTCTTGCTTGGATGCAATGAGTTTCACTGGTATGATTTTGAGCTTGAATAAAAAATGAAAAACTTCAATAAACCACCAACAGTCGAAACTAATTTTATTTTTACCTGAATTTGAACCTTTTACCGCATATACATACTATTGGAAATGTATTCCAAATCATTCGAAACAATTTTTCTCGTGTTATGAATTTGTATCCATTTCGGGCATTTTTCTCACACAAAACGTATTTCTTTAAGCCCAAGCATACCAAACCGAGTTAGTCAGGTTTTGAAGTTTACCGTTGGTTTTTACTGGTTGTGAGGACCATTCCACAATCCCTTCATGGGTTGTAATGGGAAACCACTTTTTATACCCTCACCCATAGGGATGGGGGTATATATCATTAAATACGGAAAACAAATGTACCGCATAAAGGAGCCATATTAGACCCTCACTATCTATTGACGAAATTCATTTTGGGGCTTTTTAAGGCGATTGAGCCATGTTCGTGTGCTTCTCTGGCTGGCTGGTCAAAACGATAATTGGTGTAAATCTTTATCGACCACAGCGAAATTTTGTCAATGACTATTATTTTTCCAAGTTTAGTTTGGGATTGAAAATGGGCGTTTTGACCATGCCCCTTCTGTCGCCTTTCCTGCAAACCGACACATTTAGTACGAAGTCATGTTCCTTCTACAACCTTTTTCTGGTGGATGTGATTAGCTTCAACGCTTCAACTTAATTCTGTAAATTTCTACTCAACTGGAGAAAAATGGCCAGTTGTCAATGCGATAAGTCGCGCGAAACCCTTCCGATCTTAATGAAATAAGATCATAGGCTTCATGTCATCAAATGGCAGTCATCGATTAAGACAAGGGCGATTTTTCCACGCCCATGCTGGTACTTCTCATACATAAGTTGTTCGGCCCGCTGCTTGTTTGGCAAAATAACTCCCTCAAAATTGAATCAATCTTTATGAAATTTGGTACTAGACAAAATTAAGTCAAATACCACTCTTCTATGGAAAATGAGTGGTTTTGCCACAACCCATTCTCGTCCCTCCCACACAAAAGTTGGGCGGACGATTTAGGGGATAAAAAGCGGCAAACTAGTACTAATCGCCTAGATCGAATGGTTAAAGCTAGAACATTGAAGTCTGCCAAGTATTTTCATTATCATACCAATCGCTAAAACCAAACGGTTTAAGCTGAAATTTGGTCCAAGGCTCCTGTATGTCGGGATTTAGTATGTCGAGTTGTTTGTAAATCCTCACTGTTATGGTAAAAAAGGGTGGATATAGTACCGTGGATTTTAGAATTCATTTAGATTCATGTGGAATTATAATACTAAAAAACCACCACCTATAAACTTTTATTAGGCAAAATTAACAGACCGGATGCAAATTTGGAAAACATCTTTCTATTATGACGTAAAATCGAGATAGAAAGGGAATTTCTGTGAAATTACATTAGACTGGGATAAAAATTTTGAATTTATTTTTATTTGCTGACGGAGGAAAAATTAAAAAGTAATGGTCGATTTACACTAGTTGAATCAGCGTCTATTCGAGCAAAGTCAACAGATGGCAACTTAGGTCAACGCATTTTTTGCATTTACATTAGTTGACTTAGTTGACCAAAAAATCGGTTTGTTAACTAATTTTCGAGTTGAGCAAAGCAAATGCTGGCAACGAGATGACAATGAAGTGGACAGTAATTTACACTAGTTGACATCCAAATTCGTTGACGTTCACCTTTTCAATGCATTTTAGTTGACATCGTTATTGTGTATGTATCGAACGTGCTACATTGCATGAAATAAAAAAGTTGTAAATACATAAGTATTCATATTTAATATGAAGTTTGTTTGCTTTCAGATAAAATGATCAGCTAAAAAAAGGAAACTGGCTGCAGCAACTATTCAGCTTTTATCTGTTGAGCAGGAGGAGGAGCAAGAGTTATAAATGAGAAAACGGACGACATGGGTTCAAGAACTCTATTTGGAGCGTGAAGAGAGTGGATTTTTCCGATCATTTCAAAGACTGTTTCGGTCGAATAGTCCTGATCGCTTAAGGACTTTGTCAGAACTAATCCGGATGAGTTCGATTTTATACTAGAACGTGTGAGGCCTTTCATTGAAAAACCAGACACAAGACTCCGAAAAGCCATATCTGCACCAGAGCGGCTCACCGTAACTCTTCGTTATTTGGCTACTGGGGATTGTATGCACAGCTTAATCTTTTTGTTTAAAATATCAGTACACGCCATTTCAATGATTATACACGAAGGCTGTGATGCCATTTACAAAACTTTAAAGGATGACTTTCTTAAGGTATGATAGCTTTTATTTTATCTAAAGGTACAAAATTTACAGGTAATGCACGATAGTAAGTACTACTGCTAATTAAAAAAATTTAAGGTTTAGATGGGTTCAGTTCTCCGGCTTCCAGAGATTTGGTTCATCTTCGACTTGGCAATGCACACGTCGGTGGTATCTGGATAGTTGCGTAAAGTGGCAGCAATTGAGTTACCCCAGATTTCATACTCGTCTTCGTCTTTTGTATTGGCCAAATAGTCACAGGGCTGCTTTAACAATGCATTACGATGAACATCGGCTTCACAAGTTTACATCGCTTTGGTGTTGGCTTAATAATGGCTGATGATGAGTTTGCCGATGACAATGGGACCGCATTAAAATTTTCCTCTGTGACACGCTCGCTTCTGAATTTTATTATTATCTGTGAATACAAAAAACCCTACAATTTAGTTTCCGTTTCTTTTAGGTGCCTACTACAGCTGATGAATGGGAAAAAATAGCAAATGTTTTTGAGGATCAGTGGAATTTTCCGTACTGTATTCGTGCTCTGGATGGCAAACACGTGACGATACAAGCACCGGCAAACAGTGGATCGCAGTATTTCAACTATAAAAAAAAACAAATAGTATAGTTTTAATGGCTTTGGCTGACGGAGAATACAAATTCACGTATATTGACGTCGGAGCATATGGTCGTGATTCTGATGGCGGTGAATTTGCACGGTATTATCAGAAATTATAATAACTAATGTATAATATTTAAATATTTATATAACATTTATAATTTCAGTTGCACATTATCCAAAGCCCTGGAGCAAAATACTGTTAAATTGACTGAACCGAAGCCACTACGAAATGGAACCGAGCCAATGCCATATGTTGTTGAAGCTGACGATGGCTTTCCACTTAAACCATACATCATGAAGCCTTTTGCGTTCAGGCAGCAGGATATGAACCAAAGGGTTTTCTATTATCGGCTGTCACGCGCGCGACTAATAATTGAAAATGTGTTCGGAATTTGCGCTGCCTGATTTCGGATTCTTCGTAGACCAATTGACCGTTCATCCATCGAAAGCCACGAATATTGTGTTAGCAATTGGCGCACTTCACAATTTTTGTATGGAATGCAAGAGTGTCTATACAACCTCCAATGATTTTGACAGAGAATTGAATGGTCAAACTATACCGGGTCAATGGCGAGCACTAGCAGAAGGAAACGGTTTTCTGGAGTTAGAGTCAATGAATACCGGACGGACTAGCATTTACCGCAAACCATATACGAGAGAGATTTAAACAACATTTTATTTCGCAAGAAGGAGAGGTGGACGGGCAATACGCAGCTTGCGGTTATCCACCACAAGCTGTAAACATGAACTGCTGAAAAAACTCACATAGCTTGACGTCCGAAAGCCCGAGTCCATATTTAATATCGGTTGGAGGGAATTTAAAGCATGGTAGAACTGATTTGGTGGCTTCCGAGCAACAGCAGCCTGACCACATTTCGTCGATTCGACTTTATTGTATGCATTCTAAAATACCTCAATATGAATTTAATAAAATTTACATTTAGTTAATAGTGGATTTTACTTACATGAAATTGCTGGCGCAATAGGTTCCATTTATTGGCAACTTCATCTTTTTTCAAATTTTTTATCCTACCAATCTCTTCCCACGAAATCTCACGTTTGCTGCGATTTTTATACTCCGCATTGGTGACGTCCCACAAATTGGCGCTTTCTTCCACCAATTCAATTAATTGATAACATTTTTCGTCAAGCCAATTTCCATCCACTTTTCTGCAGCGTCTTGTTTTTTTTCTCCGCATATGGAATTTGTCGATGGATTGTTGTTGTCGTTGTCCAGGTCAGCGAAAATATCTTCGACGAATTCGTCCATTTTTTAATGTTATTATTTTTTTATTTACATTAGCTCTATTATTCTTTGTCAACACAAAGCAAAAGAACGAACATGAAGTCAATTTATTTTTGTATTGTCAACCCATCAATTATCACTTCAACTGTTGACATAAAGCATTCACACTATGTTTAAACTCACAATGTCAACTGCAATTTTTTGAATTGGCAATCTACAGTCAACGCAACAGTTGACCAAGTTGACCACTGTTTACACTAGGAGTGACTCAGTTGACATCAAAATTGACTTTTTCGTCAAGTAGTGTAAATCCACCTTAATGTAACGAAAAAAGCCTACAATAACGGCAAATTAAAGAGTGAGAACAAGACATCCGATTAACTGAGAAATGGGAACTTTTAAAAGGGTTATAAGAAAAGATTAATATAACGCCAAAAAAGTAGTCAAGCGTACTAAAATTTAGCAAACTGAGAACACAGCTTTAAAAGTAGAGTATAAAGTAAAAGATAAGAATTTCGACCATAAATGATAACTTTTGCTAATCTAATAAAAGTGATTCTATTCCTATAGCATTTTTTCCTGCAATGCCAATTTCATTTAGTATGAGAACTAAAGTCAATCTCGAGACAATTTCATCATTGTGAAAGGGATATTAGACAAATAAATAAAATTTTATTATAACATAGTATAGTAAACATAAACATTGTACATCTGTAATTAAGCATAAAAGTCAACAACTCCTGTAGGATGACGGATGTGACTCAGAAAGTCATAGCCGTCCTATCATCGGTACAACTATTTAATTCCAACAGTCATGCGATGTTAATCATTTAGCAATCAAAAAACCATTATAAATATAAAGGGGTTTCCAATAAGAACTTGACAACTTTTTTAAATAAAACGCAAACATTTGAGATATTTCCAAAACTTTATGATCGACTTGAAATACAATCAAAATATTCATGAATGGAACTCGACTTCGTTGATATGGCCACCGCGGATACGTCGGCAGCGGTCGATTCGCTGGGCCCAATTTTCGATGACTCGGTCACACATTTCAGCTGTAAGGGCCGCTATATCGCGTTCAATGTAGGCTCTGAGTCTTCCAACTTCGTCGGCTTTTTGGCATAGACCAATGATTTGACGGTTAAATCGCAACCGTCTAGAGGCGTTAAATCACACGAACGAGACGCCCAATTGACTGGACCATTTCTTGAGATAACACGCTCATCAAACTTACTCTTCAATAAATCGATTGTAACGTGTAGTGTGTGACTTGTGGCACCGTCCTGTTAAAACCACATGTCGTCCAAGTCCACGTTTTCCAATTCGCGCCAAAACTAAACGGTAATCATGGCGCGATAACGATCGCCACTCACAGTAACGTGACGATCTTTATTGTGGACGAAAAAATATGACCCAATCACGCCGCCGGCATGCAAACCGCACCAAACAGTTATTTTTGTGGATGACATGGTGATTCATGAAGCACATGTGGATTTTCACCAAACCAATAACACATAGTTTGCCCATTGAGCCACAAATGAGCTTCGTCACTGAAGATGATTTTGCGATGAAATTCATCATCTTGGCGCATCTTCGCCAGAGCCCAATCATAGAACGTACGTCGCGGCAAATGGTCCATCGGCTTCAATTCTTAACTGAGCTTGATCTTGTATGGGTGTAAACCAAGATCTTTACGCAAAATTCGCCATAAAGTGGTCTTGGCGATACCCAGTTCTTGAATCGACTGATTTGTATCGTTTGCTACGGACGGCTGAACGGCAGCGATATTTTCGTCACTTCGACAGACCCGTTATCTCACTGGCACGGCAGCATCACACACTGAATATGTTGACCCAAATTTTTGCACTAAACTTGTTATTGCTGTCATTGGAGTTAACGCTCTTAAAGTTGCAGTCACCGACTCCGAATTTCGGTAACACATTTTTATAATTTGAATATGCTGTTCGTTCGTGCACTTTACCATGATGAAAATTTTGAGTTTACTGAAAAAAAGGAGAGTAACAGTTAGATGATCAATGGAATCGTGCGTTCACAAATTAAATTCAAAGTTGTCAAGTACCTATTGGAAAACCCATTATGTCATAACATAATAATGAATTATAATACTCTGTATTTATGAGCAGCCATCTGTTGGAAAATTCTTGAATTACAAAAAAAGTGTTTGTTACAGTATTAACATTTAACCATATAACGAGTTTTTCAATAAGGGTTTTATAACGGGTTTTTCAATAAGAACGCTACAAAAGTTTTTTTTGAATAAAACAAAACCGGTTTTAGATACCAATGAAATTCTTTATTCCTTTGAAAGTATGTTCGATGCCATTAAGTATGGAACTCGATTTCTTTTGCATGGCCACCACGGGCACGCTTGCAGAAGTCCAGACGCCGAACCCAATTTTCGACGGTTTTCAAGCATAAATCGGCCGATACTGCTGCAATTTCACGTTCGATATTCGTACGAAGTTCATCAATCGTCGCTGGCTTGTTGGCATAGAACATAGATTTGACGTAGCCCCACAGGAAATAATCTAACGGCGTTAAATTGCACGACCGAGGCGGCCAATCGACTGGGCCATTTCGTGAGATAACACGTTCACCAAACTTGGTTTCCACTAAATTGATTGTGGCATTCGCTGTGTGGCTTGTCGCGCCGTCCTGTTGGAACCACATGTCCTCCAAGTCCATATTATCCAATTTGGGGCCAAAAATATTCGGTTATCATTGAACGGTAGCGATTCGCATTCACTAATGTGCCGGTCTTGATCATCACCGAAGAAGTACGGCCCAATGACGCCGCCGGCCCATAAACCGTAGCAATTTTTTCGGGACGCAATGATAACTCATGGATTACGGGTGGATTGCTGTCTGACATATTTTGCTTATTGACGAAGCCATTCAGCCAGAAATGAGTCTCATCGCTGAAGATGTTTTTCCGATGAAAATCCGAATCATTTTCAAGCGGCTTCAGTTCTTGCGTCAATTTGATCTCGTAAGGATATAGGAAGCCATTCAGCTAGAAATGAGTCTCATCGCTGAAGATGTTTTTCCGATGAAAATCCGAATCATTTTCAAGTTGTTGTTCAGCCCAATTCACGAACATATGACGCTTATGGTGGTCAAGCGGCTTCAGTTCTTGCGTCAATTTGATCTTGTAATGATGTAGGCCAAGATTTTTTCGCAAAATTCGCCACAACGACGTCACAGAGATGCCCAACGCTTGAGAACGTCGTGTGAGAGACACATTTGGGTTTTCTTGAACTGAAGCCTCAGCGGCAGCAATATTCTCGACACTACGGGCACTTCTTTGTCTCACTGGCACGGGAGCATTTTGTACTATGCCTGTGGATTCAAATTTTTCCACTAGACGCTCAATTTTTGATCTGGTAGATTATGACGATGACGATTATGACGACCATAAATTGGACGTAGCGCTCTTAAAGTTGAGGCCACTGACTCCAAATTTCGGTAGTAAATTTTAATAATTTCGACTCGGTGTTGGCTCGTATATCTCTCCATGATGAAATGACAAACCTTACTGAAGAGAAATGTCAAAATAGCGGGAAAAAATATGGCGTCGTTTGCTGTCCCTATCGATTTACTTTTGTAGCGTCTCTGTTGAAAACCCCTTAATATCTAACCATCCCCGAAAATACTAACAATTAGAAAAACGACATTCACAAATTCATAAGAAATTAATTGAAAATATAGAAAATGAGCCAAGAACTGGACTATAAATGAAACAGATAATAATTACAATTTACAATTACAATTTACAATTTATATTTCCTTCTGAATTCGTTTCTTAAATCGGATCTCCTTTATTTTGTTGCCAAGAACAAATTTTTGGATGGAACAACAATTCATGTAAAAAAGTTTCCATCTTATTCACAATCACAATGAAAAAGTAGTAGCAGGTACTTGCTATTCATTTATATTTTGTCTAAAATTTAGCAATAGCGAAGTATTGCCCGGGTACGCTAGTCATTAATATACATATAACTGAAAATGCTACATTTTGCAGGTGCGATTGTAATAAAAAAATTTCTTGATTATTATTAATAAAAATAACAACATGTAATGAAAAATAACAACAGTTGTCATATGAAAGATAAGATTATGATGGATATGGACAAATTACTTTCTTTTCATTGCTACGACAAAATTCATGTGTTTCGAAAACATCTTCAACTTTAATAATTAGCACAATCATCCACATATTTATAAAATAATAAAAATTTGATTTTTCTTCAAAAATTTACAAACAGTGGCTAATGTTTACTGCTCAAATGTTCAGTTGAACTTCATGAACATGTTAAGTTTTAAATTTGGAGATACAACAGGGTTCGCCCAAAGAAAATACGCACTTTCTTTTGTTTATATATTCCAAAGACGATCTAGAATTAGCTAACCAGAAGATAAAGAGAACCAAAAAGTTCTACCAATTCACTCAAACGTTTATGTAATTTTACTTCAACATAGTTGGAATTTGTATAGTCCGTGCGAACATTTTCTATCGCATAAGTTACGTGACTGTAACGCTGTGTGGATGAAAAACATCGTATACGATATCGCAGTTGTATCTTAATTGCATCTTGTTTGGTGAGAAAGTGTACCCCGCCTAAGATACCATGATGTTTCAACTCTTGTGATACTTTCATAAGATTGTATCACGATACAATAAAAAGTAACCTAATAGCATCTTTTACAAGTTATATTAAAGAGTCTTACCCATGTCAACAAAAGCATCTTGTGTGTATTTGTAATATGGTTCAAACAACTTGAAACACATATTAATAAAATTAGTAACAATATAAAAACTTTATTTCAAAACAAAAACTTAAAAAACTTATTCATTTAAACAATCTCTCCACTTTGTAAAAACGGTAAATTCTAAAAATTCTAACTGTCATGAAGGCATATGTTTAAAAGATGAAAATATGATAGGCGTGCATTTTGTTTTTGTTAAGTTGTTTACATCTAAAAATCAACTTAGAAAAGTAACGTTTAAGTAAATATTTAGGGATGACGATGAAAACGATCATTGAAATGCTTGCAGGGGGTATATACAATACTACATGTCAAAAACCCGCTCGTGTATTGAAATATTCAATGAAGAGAGTAAGAGAGAGCGCAGAGAATGGGTAGGGTTTCACTCGTTTTGTTTGTTGGCATTTAAGTGAAGTGAAATTTTGACTGTCTACTTGTATATTCTTGAATTGTTACTGAGTGCATAGTCACTAGGGAATGCAAATTCTCGGACTTTTCATTTCCCGGGAAAGCGGGAAAAATAAGTAAATTTCTCGGGATTCTAACATACACATTTTCAACAACACATTTTCCTCTACACAATTAATCTTCGGAACTGAATTACACCTTAATACACGTTTGCATGAATTAAGTATAATTCAGTACAATTTTACTCATTTGAAGGACATTTATTCTCAAGTCAAAGAAACATTGTTATCTTCTTTTAAGTCTACTGTTTTTACGTGTACTCTGAGTAAGTACAATTTCCTCATAACTACACCATTTCCAATTGAAATTCGAAAAAAATCAATTGATATTTAAAAATTCTATTTGACATTTGAAAACATCAAGTGAAATTTGAAAATTCTATTTGAAATTTGAAATACATCAATTGAAACTTGAAAAACATCAATTGAAATTTAAAAGACATCAATTGAAATTTAAAACATATCAATTGAAATTTGGAATACAACAATTGAAATTTAAAATACATCAATTGAAGTTTTAAAATTCTATTTGAAATTTGTAATACATCAATTGAAATTTGAAAAACACCAATTGAAATTTAAAATACATCAATTGAAATTTGAAACACACTAATTGAAATTTGAAACACATCAATTGAAATATAAAAATCTAATACATAAAATCGGTTAATAATTTTTGAAGTTTTGAAGTGACGAATTTTAAATTCCAATTGATGTTTTTCAAATTTCAATTGATGTCTTTCAAATTTCAATTCATGTTTTTTAAATTTCAATTGATGTATTTCAAATTTCAAATAGAATTTTTAAATTTCAATTGATGTGTTTCAAATTTTAAGTATAATTTTCAAATTTCAATTGATGTTTTTCAAAATTAAATTGATATTTTTCAAATTTCAATTGGAAATGTTGTAGTAGTTGAAGTTCTTTGTTTTAATTACAAACAGACTACAATTGAGTACATTTTTTTTGAACTGAATTTTGGGAAGTCTTGAACTCAAATTAACTAAATCTTATTTTGGAGACAATACTTTTTTTTAATATTCCTACGCACTCGTGTGCGTAAGCTGAAAGTTTAATATTTAATTGCGAAAAATGCACGATACAATTATCGTACCGACTTGGATCGCATGCGATGATTAAATATATCGTACATATGTAAATATATCGTATGTACGTACGTGATTGCCGTGACTCACGCGTGAGTAGTGTGAGTATTATCAACATTTAATCACATGAGCGTGCGTGAATGGGAGAAGCGAAATCATATTTATGCGTGCATCCAACCTCTGCGTGATTAGTGTGCGTAAGTACTATTTTCGCGTGAGTCACGCTAATTGCCGAATGTTTGATTTAATTTAATTTCAATTTTCGTACTACTTTGTTAAACAAAGTTCGTGGTGGAGCGCGGTAATTTGCTTACTTGGGAATGAAATAAAAACATTATGAACCTTAGAAAAATTTATTTTATATTTTAATTATATTGAACAGTAAGGAAATTTCTAAATTACTTGGTTTTAAATAGTGTATCTGGCAAATGTCGATCTTCGCTATCCACACACTGCTGCATACGTTTTCTGACGTTTTCATGAACTCTAACAAGCATGTCGACTGGTGAAGTTCTCTGGGTTTTATTTCAGTCCAGTACCGCATATTTTGTTTGTTGACACACCCACTGAGGTTATATGTGCCTCATCACAACGTAAACGAAATCGTAGACGAAAAGCACGCTGCATTGCAATGATCGAGAGCGCATTTGAAAAATACGCTTCAAACAAAATGACCTCTCCTCACGTGTCCAATCATGATGGCAACTGAAAGGCAGACGAATTCAAATCTCCCGTGAGCCACTATAAGCAACGTACACTCTCCACTCTCTTCGACCAACAGTGCCGCCACAGGCTGCAGTGCAAAAACGCAAATTACCGCGCTCCACCCTGTATGTTTGGAAGACTTGTATTTTCATTTCCCTCTTAAAACACGGTATTTGAAGGAGCGTTTCCTAAGAAATTGACTTTTTTGAGATAAAGATGTACAAAGAGGCTAAATTTATTTAAAAAAAGACACACTATTTAACTTAGGGATTTGTATTTAAGTGTAACAGTATCTAATACGTGAATTTTATCATATTTAACCTCTAACCTTTTTAATATCGGTTTTAAAATCAAGCAACCGGTTCATAGAAAACCGTTTTATTTCTGTGAGTAATTTGTACTTCAGTTTCGTGAATCACGTGATTCATGCGTTAATGTCAGTAGGATCGAATTTGAGCGTGCGTACTGGAAAAATATTTGTGCGGGATTGTGCATGAATGGCCGTCTTCCTTTTGTTAGCGTGTGTGAACTAGAGATGGGCATGAGTCACGTGATTGGCGTGATTCACGTGAATCGCGTGTGATCATAAGCAGGACCAAATTTTGCTCACGTAAGCGTACGTGGACGTGAGTAGCGAAAAAAACTTCTTGTGTGAGCGTGCGTGAGTCCAATGTTTGCGTGAGTGAGTGTGCGTGAGCACTATTTTCGCGTGACCCACGCATATTTCCGAAAGTATTTTTGGAAGGCTTCAAATATCATTTCCCTCTAACAAAGCGTCGTTAATAATCTTCTGTATTTCAAGGAACCCTTCTACAAGCAAAGGATTTTGTATACGGTTTACAGTGGGACCGATTGCAAAAAGTGGTAATAATATCAGAACTTCTAAACTATAGCTCCGGTTGTTTTAGAAAGTACTAAGTATTTGTAGTTGACGAGTCAGGCTTTCAGCTTTCTGGTATTTAGAGGCACCTTGTTTCAACGTACGGTTTGCTACAGGGTGTCAGGGTGACCAAATATTAATAGCATGTAACTTTTTAACTTGTAACTCGATTTAAGTGCTGTTTTTTTTTGAGATTCTACTGAACCGTATATACCAAAAACATGCAGAGTTGTATGTCGTGTTTTTAACCTTTACAAAGATATTTGGAATGAAAAGTTTAAAATGTATACTTTTGCACTGACTTTCTTTAGTTTTTTTTGGTTATTTTAGTTATTAAACTTGGTAATTTTGAGTCAAATTTTAGTTCTAAAAACACAGCTGCATTGGCAAGACTTGAACCAAATATAAGTTGAAAACATTTTTAAATTATTTAAAACAGGTTGGTAACGACAACTTCTCAAATTTAAGATTTTTTCAAACTACAAAGAAAACGAAATTTGTTAGGAAAGGCACCATAATTCTTTCAATAGATTCTTAAACGTTTTGTAAGAAAGATGTAAAATGTAAATGTAATTTATAAATATTTGTGCATTCACCCTAGCCAGCCTTGGCAAAAAATTAGGAAAATGAAATTGAGTTTGAGAAAAGTTTCGCTTCTCGATTTTTATACTTTTACTTTATAGACAGAAATACTGGTAACTAGATGGCAAAAAAAATTTCGTGATTCACGCGTGAATGTGAGTAGGATCAAATTCTGCTCACGTGAGCGTACGTGAACGTAATAAATAGTTTTCGTTGGAAAACAAATCGTATTCAAATCGTACAGTGTATGCGCTTTTCCAATGTATACAACCGTCAACTTTACAATACAATTCGAATCTTGAATAACCCAGTTAAAGTCCGGTATGCATTTCTTATGAAATTTTCCCATAAGAAGTACGTGTATAAATAATAACGAAACTTCCGCTCACGTTTCATTTGCTTGGTCCTCAGCTCTCTGTGAAAATTTCGCAAAAAATCAATTACAGGGTTGTTATGACAAACGTTATTTCGTACGGAAACAATTGTTCGATAATTGTGCGCCAGCGAAATGTTGGAATTTATACAAACAAATGTAACACCACATGCACTAAAAATAAAGTGGAATGCGAAGAGGAAACATAAATCTTAGATAGGTGGTTACACTCTGCAACAAAAAATGTCCGCTTAGAGATACAAAATAACAAAATTTCTTGCAAATATTTTGAAAGATCTGAGTACGGGGCTTAAGTACCGACATCAGTACAATATAAGTCGGCACGGTAACTGGATGGTGTATTCCTGCTTACGAAGTTAAAATAATATTTGTTCGTTGTTGTTACCACTCATATTTATTCGTAGCGTCATTGGCTACCCAAAGATTGGGAGCCTTCTGTTATCAACCATGTGCTTATGTCTATTTCCTCAACGTGGTGGTTCCCCGGCAAAGATAGAATTTTTTTTCTCTAGCTGTTGAAGTCAAGGCTTTCCAATGAGCAGCCTGATTAGCTATGCGATCATTGACGCGTCACAGGTTTAGTAGGTGACTGATATCACTGAAGGCTAACATATGGGCCAAACGGTGGATAGAAACTAAAAGAAGAGAATCCACATTCGACATATTACATCCTGGTCAGCGTGTGATCCATATAGGGGGTTGCAATCAAATATCCTGGCAGTAGGTAAAACGCAAAAATCGGGTGGAAGAGTGTACCTCCCGGCACCGTTCATGATGGCAGTGAATATACAAGAACGAAAACATAAACAACCGCCATTTGTTGAGGATCCCCCGCAAGCTTTATTATGAGCACGATTTACGGATATGCACTCGGAATGTAAGAGCTCTGTGTAGATCCGGGCAAAATATCCAATTGGCAGATATTCTCGATAGTTATAAGGCTGACATTAACGCTATCCAGGAAATACGATGGACAGGACATGGCTGCACACGAAAACGAAACTGCGACATATACTACAGTTGCCATGAGAAAAAACGCGAATTTGGTTGCGAATTTGTAGTTGGCAAAGGACTGCGACATCTAGTCTCTAGGTTCAATCTTGCGAGTAAACGTATAGCGACAATCCGCATAAAAGCGAAACATTTGTGTCCATGCCCCAACCGAAGAGAAAGATGATGATGGCAAAGACATAGTCCCTGGCCATGCCATTAAGATTGTACTAGGAGATTTTAATTCTAATGTAGGCAGAAAGAATGTGTTTCACTAATTAACTTTGCCGCGGCAAGAAACATGGTCATTAGTGGTACAAGTTTCCAATATAAAGACAACCACAAGGCTACTTGGGTATCCCCTGATCAAAGAACGAAGAACCAAATTGATCACGTGGTAATTTATAGAAGGCACTCATTCAGTGTACGAGTGAACGGGGGAGCTAACATCGATTCTGATCACTACCTGTTAGCAGTAAAAATTCGCACAAAATTAGCTGGAACGAAAATCGTACGAAACCAGACGCAGAGGAACCTGGACATCGGAAAGCTGATATTACCAGAGGTAGCCACAGCCTACACAAGGAAGCTCTCGCAACTTTTGGCACGGAACCAACCCCCCGATCCTGAAGAGCAGTGGAAACCCATTTCCGACTCTATAAAAACTGCCGCAACAACCGTACTTTGTTTCGAAAAACCGCTTCGCAATAAACCATGGTACGATGAAGAGTGTCGACTTGCAAATGGTGAAACGAATGCTGCACGTATGGCAATGCTTCAGTCAATTGCAACGGAAGCTGAGACTGAGCGGTATAGGGAAAAAAGGAAGGCGGTAAACCGTCTCTTTAGGCGTAAGAAACGGCAGTGGAGAAAGCCCGAGAGTGAGAAAATTGATACATACAGAAGGAAAAACGAAGCCCGAAAATTCTTCCAAAAAGTCAAAAACGGTAAAGACAAGGACGGAAATCTAATCGCAGATGTGCAGCGCATGTTGGGAATATGGAGAGATCATTTCTTCGCTCTACTGGTATCTGTGATATCCAATGACGATGAAACAATCGATCACAATTTGGACGACGACGTTGATTGCCCCACCTCCTAACCAAGACGAGGTCAGAACACCTATTGCCCGGCTTAAGAACAATAAAGCCGCAGGAGCCGATAGAATACTGGCGGAGATGTTTAAGGCTGACGGCGATGAGCTGATAAGGTACATGCATCAGCCCATTAGCACAATTTGGTTATATGAATGCATGCCCGGCGATTGGAGTCTCAGTGTACTATGTCCTATATTTAAAAAATGTGACCCGAGTCTCTGTGCCAACTACCGTGGAATAAGCTTTTATCCATACCATATAAGGTTTTATCAAGTATAATATGCGAAAGACTAAAAACAATTATCGCTGACCTGATTGGAACATACCAGTGTGACTTTAGGTCTGGGAAAATCGACAACCGACCAGATTTTTACGTTACGCCAAATCCTGGAGAAGACCCACGTAAAACAAATCGACACCTATCACCTATTTGTTGATTATAAGGCGATCTTCGATAGCCCGATACGGGAGAAACAGTACGAAGCATTGTCTGAGTTTAGTATTCCTGCAAAACTCATACGCCTTTGCAGGATGACCTTGACGAACACCAAATCCACAGTGAAAGTTAGTAAGGATCTTACCGAACCTTTCGAAACTGAACGAGGTCTCAGGCAAGGCATCACCCTATCGTGCGATCTCTTTAACATCTTAATGGAGATCATTATGACAAAAACAGCAGTCAATATGAATGAAACCATCGGCAGCAAAAGTCACATGCTGCTCGTGTATGCTGATGATATAGATATCATTGGGCGCACAATTAGATAAGTTTCTGTGGTCTTTTTGAGAACTAAGAAGAAGTCAGCAAAAGTGGGTCTAACAGTAAATGAGGACACGACAAAATTAATGGTTTCAACGAGCAGGGCCTGTACGCGATTACACCAAAACGTGAACATTGATAACAGTTATAATTTCGAGGTGGAGGACTAATATAGAGGGCGGATCAATAAGTCCGTGACTTTTTGAATGAAACACAGGTTTTTTGCAAAAAAAATATTTTTCAACATAATCTCCTTTTAGCTTAATACACTTAGTACAACGTTTCTCTAATTTTTGGATCACTTCCCAAAAATTGGATTTTTCGATGTCAATAAAATAGGCATTTGTTTGATCAATAATTTCATCGTGGGAGCTAAATCTCTTTCCATCGAGCCATTTCTTTGGGTTTGGAAATAGGAAATAAAGGGTTTTTCAATAAGAGCACTACAAAAGTTTTTTTAAATAAAACAAAACCGGTTTTAGATACCAATGAAATTCTTTATTCCTGTGAAAGTGCGTTCGATGCCATTATGTATGGAACTCGATTTCTTTTGCATGGCCACCACGGGCACGCTTGCAGAAGTCCAGACGCTGAACCCAATTTTCAACGGTTTTCAAGCATAAGTCGGCCGATACAGCTGCAATTTCACGTTCGATATTCGTACGAAGTTCATCAATCGTCGCTGGCTTGTTGGCATAGACCATAGACTTGACGTAGCCTCACAGGAAATAATCTAACGGCGTCAAATCGCACGACCGAGGCGGCCAATCGACTGGGCCATTTCGTGAGATAACACTTTCACCAAACTTTGTTTCCAATAAATTGATTGTGGCATTCGCTGTGTGGCTTGTGGCGCCGTCCTGTTGGAACCACATGTCCTCCAAGTCCATATTATCCAATTGGCGCCAAAAATATTCGGTTATCATTGAACGGTAGCGATTCGCATTCACAGTAATGTGCCGGTCTTGATCATCACGGAAGAAGTACGGCCCAATGACGCCGCCGGCCCATCAACCGCACCAAACAGTAATTTTTTCGGGATGCAATGATGACTCATGGATTACGTGTGGATTGCAGTGGATTGACGAAGCCATTCAGCCAGAAATGAGCCTCATCGCTGAAGATGATTTTCCGATGCAAATTCGAATCATTTTCAAGTTGTTGCTCAGCCCAATTCACGAACATACGACGCTTATGGTGGTCAAGCGGCTTCAGTTCTTGCGTCAATTTGATCTTGTAAGGATGTAGTCCAAGATTTTTTCCCAAAATTCGCCACAACGACGTCACAGAGATGCCCAACGGTTGAGAACGTCGTGTGAGAGACACATTTGGGTTTTCTTGAACTGAAGCCTCAGCGGCAGCAATATTCTCGACACTACGGGCACTTCTTTGTCTCACTGGCACACGAACATTTTGTACTGTGCCTGTGGATTCAAATTTTTCCACTAGACGCTCAATTGTTGATCTGGTAGGACGATTATGACGACCATAAATTATGCGTAGCGCTCTTAAAGTTGAGGCCACTGACTCCAAATTTCGGTAGTAAATTTTAATAATTTCGACTCGTTGTTGGCTCGTATATCTTTCCATGATGAAATTGCAAACCTTACTGAAGAGAAATGTCCAAAGAGTGGGAAAAAAATATGGCGTCGTTTGCTGTTCCTATCGATTTACTTTTGTAGCGTTCCTATCGATTTACTTTTGTAACCCGTTAGTCACTGGTGGCTAAATCCGGAGAATATGGCGGATGAGCTACCAATTCGTAGCCCAATTAAACAACACCAAACAATCCTTTGAACACGATTACGTTTATGGTCAATTGAGAGCAAACGCGGCACCCACCTTGCAGACAGCTTTCATAAACCCTACTGATCATTTAAAATCGGAACCACACTGCCATATTAAATGCCTATGGCATCAACAATCTCACATACTTTTACTCTTCGATCGGCCAATAACATATCGTGGTTTTTTCAGCCTTAAGGTCAAGCGGAAAATTGTGCTTGCGAATATATGATTGTTATTTTGGGCTAAGCAAGCACTTTAGAGATAAAGCCCTCTCTCACGTAACAAAGGCCCAGCTGTACCTGACTCTCATACAACCTGTCTTGCTTTATGGCGCAGAATCCTGGGTCTTATCGCAAGCAGACGAAAAAACTCTAGGAGTCTTCGAGAGCAAAAAAAATTACCGGTTGAAACGAAGTTCCTTTCGCTATATATTATGTACTAGTTAGTTCCAACACGCCTAAGGTGCCTGTTGAAAAATACTGTAATCTAAATGGATCTTTAAGAAAAGATACTTTTTGTAAAATGATAAACTTTTATAAGAAATTTTTGATTTATTGAATGTATTATTTTTTTTTAAAAAAGTAAATTTTTAGGTACCTTTTGTACGAATATGTATTACATTTTCCCGAAAAGGTCCTTTCTTTGATGAGAGGTACTTCTTTTATTAAAAGCTAATGTTTTAATGTAAGAAAAGCCTAAGAGTATGAATTTTTTTAAAAAAGAAATACCTTTTTTAAGAACAGGTACTTTTTAAAGAAGGGGTACTCTTTTTAGGATAAGGTTATTTTTTTAAGAAAATTTACTTATTTTCAGGAAGGCTATTTATCTCAAGAAAAGAAAAGACATTATTTTATTTTTAAGAAATGGTACTTTTAAGAAAAGGAATTTTTGTGAAAAAAAATGTATTTTTTGTAAGTGAAGGTACTTTTTTTTGAAGAAAAGCTTTTTTTTACGAAAGAGCAAGCAAAAATTTTAAAAGTAGGTACTTATCTCAAGAAAAGTTATTTTGTTCTACAAAAAAGGTACTCGTTAAAGTAAAGCTAGTTGTTTAAGAAAAGGCAATTTGTTGTAAGATAATGTACTTTTTTAAGAAAAGGTACTTATGTAAAAAATTAAGTTTTTTAAGAAAGCAAAGGTACTTCTTTAGGATACGGTAGTTTGTTAAGTAAGGGTACTCTGTTTAAGAATATGAATAGGTATTTTTTTTTTTTTTGAGCAAATTTACTTTTTTAAGAAAACGCACTTAAATAAGAAAATGTTATTTTTTTAAACTTCTTTCACTTTCGCTTTTCTAAATTTACTTTTTATTCAGTTCAACCTACAATATGTAATAAACAGGCTCCACCTAGAAAATTTCCCATGAAGCAATATATATCCCCCCATATGTAATATGTTAGTCTAGACACAAACCAAGCCAAAAGTGCGAGTGTAAGAGTAAGTTTGCTGCCAAATGTAATTCCATGCTCAGGGTTGTATTTCATGGATTTGCCAGTCTTGCACTTTGACTTTTCTAAATTTACTTTTTATTGGGTTGAGAACTACACTATGTAATACACAGGCTCCATCTAGAAAACTTCACTTTAAACCAAACAAAACCAAAAGTACCCAATATAGTTGATAATAATGGGTTGTAATAAAGTAGTTAAAAAAAAGTTGTTTAAAATTTTTTCATTTAGCTCCCATCCCGCAACGTGCGATAAGGAACTTCGTTCCAAAATACTCCGAAAAATGTATGGCTGTACAGTGCACAATGGCGAGTATCGGCGATGTAAGAATGAGCTATATCCCTACATTGGTATAACGCGATTGCGCTGGCTAGACCATATCAATAAAATGGATGGAGACGAACCATTACGAAGGGTTTTCGAAACCGAACTCGAAGGAAGACGAAAAATAGTAAGACTAAGATTCCGCTGGTATCAGGTTGGTATTGCCAACTGCAGTGATAAGGCAAAAGATCGAACTGGATATATGTTACTCGAAATATCTTCGTTTTTTAAGGTCCCTGACCCCCCGGGGTTCTTCGAGGCCGGATAAGCAAGTCATTGGCTAGCAACTAATCAAGGTTGGCTACCATATTTTTCTGTTGTCTTAACATTGTTGTAACACACAAAATCATATTGTACGACAAATTGAATGAAAGTTAACACATTTATCATTTTCATCGATATTTCGCAAGAATTTTTTTGTTTGTGAAAATTTCACGTGAAATATCCCAGCGGCGGAAGTCGCAAGGCCTTCCACAAATAAGGCGTGCGGAATGTTCTTTTGTAATGCCTTCCTAAAATAAGGCCTGCGGAATGCATGAATTTTTGCATCAGATATATCCAAGAAGAAGATTTTTATTATTTTGAGAAATTTCTTTTCCGATTCTTTTTAAACGTAATTTATTTGGAAAATTTCATACAAATTTTCTAATTATATTTTCTATTTAATATTTTTCAGGGTATTTTTAAAAATTTCGATTTGAAGTTGGGCGTGGTACGACTTTCTGAGATAGATACATACATACTTATAAATAAATATGTAGAAGTGGATAATAGTTTTGTGATAAAATAAAATATTTTAATTTTATTTTTGTTTAACAAAAATAAATTAAAGTAAATGCCTTCTAAGGCCTTCTTTAGGCAATGGGCAAGGTAGGTCTTGCCTCCCAATCTCACGCAATGTGTAGGAAAGGCCTTCCGTATTTTGAAGAAGGCCTGTTTGGTCATGATTTCAGGTCTTCCAGGTCATGACTTCCGCCGCTGGGATTGATCTCTGCCTTTGGTTTATATTTAATTACAGCAGTTTTACAGATCCCACTACACCTGTAACTTCCATGAATAACAAAAACATACATGGAAGAAAGTATATTACCCATTCACTGTGTAAAGATTTTAAGAGAACCGTACTTCAGATGCACATGTTGCGTCTTCAAATGATGTTACAGTTGTATAGATATTTTACAAACAATGTATTTTGATATAAAAACAAATGCGATTTTTTATTAAATATTACTTTTTTTACGACCCACATGCCGCCGTCGAGACGCTCGTTGGTTAGACGTTTTAAGACTTTTGAGCCAATTAATTGGTAGTAAAGCAGCATTAGGGTGGATATCAACACTAGATATTGACAAGGTTGACATACCATATATGACAAATGAAAATACTATAACTTGATCAATGGCATTTCATACGTGTTTATCATTATCTCAGCTCAAATGTTTTCACTGAATTTTCTTTGTCACGCTTCATCATTATATGGTTGTTTATACGAACGCACAATTATTATGCGGTAGGCCAGTTGCCTCCAGTGACCATCCACAATGGGAATTTTCATTTCATTTTTATCAAATTTGTGGTTTTTCTTTAGCACTTCCAATTATGCATAATTATCCGGTACCTGTTTGGGCACATATGTATAAGTATGTGTGCATCTCGTATTGTAGACATCTATCGATCTCTGTACGTAACTTGGTAAAATCATGTCAATCAATAGATTTCTTCAAGCCAAATATCATTTATATGTTCACGATTGAAAATCAGTGATTTAAAATTGTACAAGTCTCTTAAACGACGTCCGATAAATGCAGTGAAGACACAAACGAAACAGGGTTTCCTTTGCTTATCAGAAGTACTTTTTGATCGTGAAACTCACAGCAGCACTTGTACTACGTTGTTGTGCTGCAGCTTCAGGTCTCTCTAATGTAAATAAATCTTTCATTATGACTGTGCATTCATCCGACCGTATGTTTGCTTGTCCCGCCTTTTTGTCTGCCAAACTGTCCTTACTTGTTGTAACTGACATTTAGAGATTTATAAGCAACACTTTTACAGAAAATATTTTTTATAATTGGCAAATATGACATATTTTCAAAAATCATTTATAAATCAAATCGTTGATTAGTCGAAAGATCGATCACTTGCACAGGTTATCACCAAATCCAAATCTGCCAAAATCAAATGAAAACTGAAAGTGTTTACATTGGGATTTTGTGTGAAATTGTGTTGCTCATCCCAACTCATGAGACCATTGCTTGAATAGCTGTATGGAGACAATTTACGTTGGTTTGTTGTTTGTTTCAATTTTGACATTTTTAGCGAACAGTGGTTTTCCAGTGTTTTAGGAAGCAACATTTGAAAAAATACAAAAATACAGCTTACTTAGTTTTATCAGAATAATCCTTGTTACACCACAGAGCAATACTAAAGAGCCTCCATTAGGCCATTTCATCGAGTTCGAGTTGCTTTGGTAATTTATTCTTTAGTTGGCATAATACGAAAAGAAATAAAAGCGAAAGCGCATTTTATTTCGATGCAAACATAATTTAGCTCTCATTAGTATCAATCAAACACTTTTAAACTTAGTTTTCTGCATAATCTGTATGTCTTCTTTGGCCTCACATTCTACATCATTTGCCTAGTGACTTCTCGATCAGCTGTGCAATAGAAACCCCCTGGTATGTCTTCTTTGGCCTCTCATTCTACATCATTTCCCTAGTGGCTTTACGATCAGCTGTGCCATAGAACCCTCTTGAATATAAATTTTGTCCACAGCATGCTTACTTAGTGAAGCAAGCGCATTTGCTATCGTCTGTTCGAGTGACGACTGAATACAACAACAACGCAACAGATGTAAGAATTACTCACTTCATCTGCAATTTACACACGCATTTAGGAATTGTTATGAATCACTGACTGAAAAACAATGCAAAAACACAGCTACACACATACAACCATAACTGATTATAATCCCTCCTTGTACCTCTTGTATTCTCTTGCTCTCAATAGGGAGTAAACAGTGCAACAAACACAGCTGGATTTGTATCCCAAACATAGTTATACTTGGGTCACAAACACATATATTATAACATATTAATCATTGTGTCTCCAATATGTAATATTGAATAGCAAATACGTTGTGTTTGGACACAAGTATACTATACTTGCTACAAGCTCCAAACACACTTTATATTTGCATCCAAACAACAAAACAAGACAGATTTTTCGGCGTGAATTTATGCATTATTCTTTCAGTCAGTGACTTATAAATATTCCTGAATGCTTGATGTTTAGATTCGTTCGTTTGGCATAAAACACACGAATGCTTTAACGTTTGCGATAAAACACACGAATGCTTTGAAAAACGGCTTCTGTAACATTATGCTGGAACCATGTATATGTTCGGAACATTGTTTTCATGAATTGAAGATTTTCTGCTTTTTAAATTCTTTATATTAACTTCACCTGTCTGTATGCATGTATGTATGCCGAAAAAACTTTGGAGCTGAAACTTCGCAGGCAAACTAATGGCGACGACAAAAATAAACTACGGGCAAGATTGGATAAAGGGGCGTGGAACCTCCCATACAAAATAAATAAATAAATGGTTTTCCCATTACATCCCATGAAGGGACCGGGGAGAACTTCTCACAATCACTGAGCTGTGCGCTTTCCAGTTTTCTCTCACTGATTGGGACCTACAGTTTTACACCGATTCCGAACGGTATTTTGAGAAGATTTATCATGGCTATATACACGATAGTGTCGCCGTCACTATGCGAGGTGACCGCCGCCGAAAGAAGGTGGTCAGAGCAGCGTTCGAACCCAGGATCTCATGTACAAGAGCCGCGCACACTAACCATTGCACCACCGACAGCCATACAAATCACAAATTAAAAATCCATTATACCTGCTCCTGTTAACGTTATTTAAACAAAATTGGGTATGTTGGTGTATATATTCTAAGATCTGCTGCAAATATGGGCGGGACTGGACAAAGGGGCGTGGTCATATATAAAGAATTTATAGTCAAAAACTATGTTTTTTTACGGGTTGGTTTTTATATTTGTTTGTTATCTCTCACGTTTTTGTTTTCATCAGTTTTCGACAAACAACACAATATTTGTAATTTAGTTGTTTCAGATCCTCGTTATGTTTAAAGTTGTAATTTCCTTTAAGGCTGTAAGAGATCAATATTTGGGTCACAGAAACATATCTTATCACATATTAATCAGTGTGTCTCCAACATGAAATATTGAATAGCAAATAGAATGTGTTTGAACACCAACATACCATATTTGTGACAAGCTACAAACACGTTATATTTTCATCCAAATAACAAAACAAGACGGTATTTTCAGCATGTATGAATGTTTGGTATAAAACACGCAAGTAAATTGGTTAATGTTTGGATTTAGTTGCATTGAGTTTGAGTTTTGGACTTGCAAATATATGAATATTTATAGCTCCTGCAGAATGTGTTTGAGAGAATATGTTACAGATGCCGTTTTTTCAGCGTGTATAGACGACGTTATACAGTTTAGTTAACCCAGGTTAGGTTATATGGAAATGGCTATTGAAACACTTAGTCTAATAACGACCTTTGTGATAACACGGGACATCATATTCAGTCCCAATCGTTAAACTTTAAATTAACCTTGTGTTATTAAGAGCTGTTTGAACCACATAATACCTCATCTCGATATTCCAGGATGTGGCTAAAGGAGTGACATACATTAGTCCCTTGCAAACCAAGTATTACTCTGCGAAAATTTCCTAAAATTATTCAGCTTAACTCCCTTAATGTCTGTTAGATTCAACATGAAGTAAGATCCTAAATATTGTCTCTACTCATAAAAAATGCGGGGCAGTAGCTAGTGAATGGTACCGAAATCTGAAATCAACTTCTTCATGTCGATTTTCAAAATTGATTAATCGGGACTAAAAATCGATATTTTGTCGGTTTTTACTCTACAATGATTTTTTTTTTGTTGAGTGTAAAAATCTAGGATTGGTGCACTGGTAGCGTGTCCGATTTTTGTACATTATAATCATCGAGTAACTAGCCACGAAAAAGCTTCTCAAAAACCGCAGATAAAACTGTAGGGTCACATCGATAAGTTGCGGACAACTTGAAGTCGTTGCACCTTATCTACAGGTCTAAAGGCTCCTAAAGCTGTTACCAACATCAAAAGTTCAGTTTTGTAAATGCCCACCTGTTTAAAGTCGAGTCGTAAAATTAAATCAATTATCCTGCGTTTATCTGGTGTTTACACGAGATAGTATTGCGCAGACAATAGCAATATATTCAAACCTTTTGCTCATTGTCTTAACTCTTATTTTTCAAAGACAGTAAGTTCGACAAACGATTTGATGGAAGCGGCCAATACGGTGGAGTTTCTTTAGGTGGCCTCAAAGAACCCAGAAAGGTCAAAGGCCTTACAATATGAGGATAACGTGTTCTCCATCCGGATCTATTTTCAGCTTTTCTTTTCCAGTTGGTAGCACCGAGCTCTTGCAGGCAATATTCACAATAAGAATTTGCAACAGCTGTTTTATATACTAACAAAGTCTGTGGAAGTCTTGGAAAAAATATAAGGGCTGAGAGGAATCTATAATTTTAACAATTTGCGTTTTAATTGGGATCTACACAAATAATATTACTCTAACACTTCATTACATTTTGATTTTTTTTCAATGAATATACATTTTTTTAATCGATTTAATTGGCAAAATTTACTCCCAGTTGATGTGTGGTTGTACTTTTGGCTTGACACGCGGGAGCAAAAGTATGACAATCGCACTACGCAACCCAGTCACCTATCACCGTTTCTTCTTTGAAAGCATTTTCTCCATAAATTCTCCAAGTACTAACTTGATCAGCTGTCTCATCGGTACCCCTTGCCAATATTCCGCTTTGTCTTTCCAGCGAAGTCTTAGTCGCCCTAATTTTCGAAGTCCTTCGAGTACGTCTTCGAATACCTGTCGCATATCTGTTGATTCATTCTGATCCATTCTACTGACATGGCCTAGCTAGAGTAAACGCGTTATTTTACCACATCGATATCGGAATGCAGATTAGACACCTCGTAGACCGTCGTCTATACTCGCCGACTAATACACTTTATATATTTTTCGGAGCATTTTTCTCTCGAAGACTCCCAGTGATGTTTCATAAGCATGCGATATGATCCTGATATACGAGAGTTTAATATTGTTGGATCTTCGTTTCTCGAGAGAGGGTATTATCTCTGAAGTGCTTGTTTATCCCGAAATACACCTGGTTGCATGCACAATAGTAAATATGATTTCTAGGCTGACGTTATTGCTTCTGTTCACGGCAGATCCTAGGTAAATAAGTGCGTCCACTACCTCGATATTATATCGGTTATCAACGTTCACCCTTCCACCCAATCGGGTGGATCTTCTGTTTGTTCTGGGTCTCGTTTACTGCCAAACCCACTTTTGCATTCCTTCCCAATTTTATATAGTAACTTGACTGGATTCCTACTTTACACAAACATTTATGTCTTCTTGGACAACTAATACATATTCTCATTCTCTTGTCTCGTGTAAACGCAGGGTTACATACAACAAGACAGTGAGAATATGTATTAGATAAATCATGTTTGTGTAACGTAGGCATCCAGACAATTATAAAGACAATGCACTCTTAAGCAACCAGTGTCGTTTCGTGTGAATAAAAATAAATTTTTCCATATTTTGCGGTCTTTTGCGATTTGATTTGCACCTTTTTCAAAAATTACAATGAAACTTTACCGAATAGGCCGCGTACATCAAATGATTTGCCGAATTTGCTGCCCTTGAAAAATTAGAGACAGTGGCGAAGTCAATGACCAAAGTGTAGGTGTAAAATTTTGAATATATTGCTATTGTCTCAGCAAAACTGTCTCGTGTAAACTAAAAGTTAGTTATACATATACTACGCTCATAACAAACGACTTTAATTTGGTCAACTGGTATTTTGATTGACCGAACTCAAAAGTTGATTTCAGTTTATAGTTGAACGGCGAAAATCGACTGTAAATAATCGCTTTAAATGCCAGCAATCGATTTTCGGCTTAAATCGAAATCGATTTACCAGTCACTAGCAGTAGCATAACCCTTTTTCATCCACCAGTGTTGAGATTCCGAGTCTGCCTTTTAAACAGTGCCCAGTGATCCCAGCTACTAGCATAGAAATATTTGGTCTAGCAATGGATTTCAAGTTAAGTGTAAGATTTAGGTCATAAAGTGACCATACTTGCCTGGTGATCTTGCATCTATCATTCGCATGTCTTAGACGTTTGGTTTTAAGCATGAGGGACATACCCACATGCTCCATATCGAGTGGAACAAGTCTGGTAGTCCCTAATCTCACCAACAAAACGGTTCTATGGTTCCCTGGAATGATACAAGGTGAATATGGAACTGCATGGTCATCTCATTTAGAGATGAGCGGCAGTTCTTGAGGTAGTTAATACAGATTGTCAGAGTATACGTTGATACCTCAGCCGCTGATGACGTTTCGTCCCAGCCAAATGGCGCCTTCTCTCCCAGCCTGAAGACACTACAATGGTCTGGTAGCCTTTGTGCAAGGTTTAAACCCAGCTCTTTTAACAGTCTTGTAAAAGTCCTATGATCCCAAGAGGAATAATTAAGAGGTGGAAAACTTCTTATGGCAACGATAAATTTTGGTAGAGCTGAATACAGAGCTTAATACTTCTCAAGATCGTTGAGAAATTTCCTGTATGTAGCAGTAACCGGTTATAAGCGGTCAATCGGTACAATCAATACTCCCTGAAAGAGGGCATTGGGGAAAAGATGGCAAATCTCCGGCATGAAGTGTTGAGAAATGTAATGGCAAATAACCGAATAACATTTAAATGTTCAAATAAGCCTTAACCCATATCTTCCCACTGCCCCATTCAAGGCGCACTTAAATTTTACGTGATAAAGCTAAATGTTAACAAGTGTGGGTAGATGTTATAATTTTTTCTTATTCTTGACGTCTTTGCAGTTAATCTATTAGTGGCTGATACACGCTGCAAAATCTGTCTTTTTTTAATGTTTGGATGCAAATATAACGTTTTTGTAGCTAGTCGCAAATATACTATACTTGTGTCCAAACACATTGTATTTGCTATTCAATATAACATGTTTAGGACACAATAATTAATAGGCTATAATATATGTTTTTGAGACCCAAATCTGACTTTGATTGTTGAAAACCGCCAAAACCAAAAACGAGACAGACAACAAAAAAAACAAAAATGCAATATATCTTAAATTCAGGAAGACAATGCTTGCAAATATGTACATGTTTCCTGCAATATGTTGCAGGGGCCGATATTTTTCAGCATTTAGTGAGTGTGATCATTCGTTATTTTTTTTATAAATCATGGAGTTTTGTGAATTTCAACCAACATGAGTTCCAGAAGAGAGTAAGTGATAACTTTAATATTCATTATTTATAATTTTAGTGAAGCGATTTTTTATATTTATATTTTCGGGTAATATTATGAACATGTGACTTTTTTTTGTAAGGTTATGTTGAACGGCCCATTTGAAGTGCATTGGAAATATGAGGCACCATAATAGTTTGTTGCAATAATTTTATTTGAACGTAGTTTTTATATATTTGGAGTTATAACTTGTGTAATTTTTTGTTACAGGTTGAATGTTCATGAAATTATATCTGCCTTGGAAGACGATAACCTTACAATTACTGCTAACATTTTTATTACGCCACCTTCAAATCATGTGCTGAGCGATGAAGATAGTGGAAAAGAGGATGCAGTAGAGATTAGTAATGTTGCGCGTCACCAGTTGTTGGCTGAAGCTGAGGTTCGACGTACGCTTCCATCATCAGAAGGAGTTATAGAAACTGATGATATTGATGTTATAAATCAGGAAGAAGAGAAGGCACAACAATAACCTCTTAAGCCGTTGAACATCCAGCAAAGAAAGCTAAGATTAATGTCAACAGGAAATGGAGGCACAGAGATATAACAGCAAAACCTGAAAAAGTAACCACTACTACACCCGATTTCGTTTTAGACAGTTTTTTGAGATGGTTTTTGATGACAAAGTACTGGAATTACTGCGTTGTAGTACAGGAAAAAATGCTAATGCCAAAGGCCGTGTAAACTTCGGACTCAAGAAGTGAAGAATTTTATAGGAATTTTACTGTTGTCTGATTATAATAGTGCATCACGTTACAGATTGTATTGGAATCAGAGTATTGATGCTTATCATCCTGGAGTCGCTTCATGCATGGCCCGTAATCGTTTTTAAGAGCTTCTACGTTTTTTTCATGCGTGTGATAATAGTAATCTACCTCCCGATGACAAATTTGGCAAAGTAAAACCTCTTTGGAATATGATGAATGAATGATGGCTAAAGTTCTTCCTCGAAGATGAACATTTCTCTATTGATGAGTATATGGTGCCCTATTTTGGTAAACACGGAACCAATCAGCACATTCATGGCAAGTCTATACGTTTTGGGCATAAGATTTGGTCACTTTGCACACGATTGGGTTATCTAATATATGGTGAGCCTTATCAAGGGGATAAAACCAGCAATATCAATCCAAATTTTGGCGTCGTAACTAATTTTATTTCTAAGCTTCCAACTGATGACCACTACAGATTTTACATTGATAACTTTTTTACGTCTTTACGTTTACTTGATGACATGAGTCAGATGGGTCATGATACCACTGGGAATATTAGGGCTAATAGATTTGATGGTGCACCACTGAAAAACATAAAGGAAATGAAAATGACATGCGAGAGGAAAAGACAAAAGTTATTCCAACATTACACTAAAATGCTGCAGATGACCAACTTTACTTTAATTTTATTGTCTATTTTACAACCTCATGGGGTCAGACGTCTTACACATATTAATTAAACAAACAAATTAAACAAATTTCAACATATTCTTCCAACTGGCTCTATGCTTCGCCTTTTCTCGCCAGTTGGTAATACACCAAGGATACGGAGGAATTCTTCTGCATGGTCTTTCCAGCGGAGTCTTGGTCGTCCTCTTTTCCTGCTTCCATCGGGTACGTTATCGCAAACCTTTCGCGCTGGCTCATCTTCATTCATTCTGATAACATGCCCTAGCCAACGCAATTGGCCTAATTTGATTCGTCTAGCTACGTCCACGGCAGAACATAGAGTATATAGCTCTGCCTTCCAGCGACGTCGGTATTCGCCGTTTTCTCTAACAGGGCCATATTTTTCTCTCGCAAACTCCCAGGTGTTTTTCATCCGCTTGCGATATGACCCAAGTTTCGGAGCCATATGTCAAAACATGTAAAATGAGAGTCTGATATAGCTGGACTTTTGTCCGTCGAGAGGGGTTTGTTCCTAAACTGCTTGCTGAGCCCAAAATAGCATATACTTGCAAGCACAATTCTCCTATCTATCTTCAGGCTGACGTTGTCGTCCTTGTTCACGACAGATCCAAGGTAGAGAAATTCATCTACCACTTCAAAATTACATCGGATGTCAAAGTTCAAGTGCGGACCAAGTCGAGAGGTTTCTCTAGTCGTTGACACCATCAATTTTGTCTTGCCCTCATTACCATCAAGACCAACTTTCGCTGATTCCCTCTCGATTCTTATAAATACTGCAGTAACCTCTCGCAAATTTCGCCCAATGATGTCTATGTCGTCAGCATACGCCAGCAACATATGGCTTTTCGTGTTAATGGTCAGCCTTTCCCACTACTATCTCCACTAAGATGTTGAAGAGATTGCAGGAAAGTGTGTCGCCTTGTCTAAGTCCTCGCTTGGTACAGAATGGTTCAGTGAGGCCTTTCCCCACTTTCACTGCTGTTTTGGTTTGGGTCAGCGTCATTCTACAGAGGCGTATCAGTTTTGCCGGAATCCCAAGTTCAGACATAGCTTCGTACAGTTTTTCCCGTAGAAGGCTATCGAAAGCAGCTTTGTAATCGACAAAAAGGTGGAATGTATCGATTTGCTTTTCGTGGGTCTTTTCCAGGATTTGTCGTAGCATGAATATTTGGTCAGTCGTGGACTTGCCTGGTCTAAAACCACACTGGTAAAGTCCAATCAGGTTTTCAATAATTGGCTTTAGTCTTTCACATAATATGCTCGACAAGACCTTATAGGCGATGGATAAAAGACTGATACCGCGATAGTTGGAACAGACACACGGATCACCCTTTTTGAATACAGGACATAATACACTATGACTCCAATCGTCGGGCATATATTCCCCCAGCCATATACCGCATATAAGTTGATGCATGTGGGCTAGCAGTCCTTCGCCAACTGCCTTAAAAAGTTCAGCGGGTAGGCCATTCGCACCAGCGGCTTTATTATTCTTAAGGCGGAAGATCGCCGTTCTAATATAGTCTTGGTTGGGGGGGGATACAATCTATACTATCTTCTACTATTATTATCTCTGATCTTCGGTGGAAGAATCTGGGTGGAATAGTGCTGAAAAGTGGTCTCTCCACATTTTGAGCACACACTGTTTCTCAGTCACCAGATTACCATTCTCGTCTGGAGGACAGCCCATTATTAGGCCCGTTATTCAATCTTCTTACCCTCTGGAAAAACTTTCGGGATTCACCATTCATCCTGCACATTTTGGTTTTTCCACTCTCTCTCTGCTCCCACTGCCATTTTTTCCGCCTAAATGGTTGGTTTTCCTCCCTTCTTAGCTTCCTGTACCGCTCACTCGCAACACGCGTTGTAACTGACTATTTTGTTGCCATGCGTGCAGTGTCTTTTTCATCAGTTGCAATGCGACATTCTTCGTCGTACCTTGGCTTATCCTTTACACAGCTATAAAACATGAACCGTGTGGAGTTTCGACGGTCATTGTTATGGTAGCAATGATTAAAATATATGTGTGAAATTTCATCGAAATCGAAGAGTATCAAGTTTCAAAAGTATGGCTTTTGGGTCGATTTTTTACGCTAATATACAAATTTTCAAGTGAAAAATCGAGGGTTCGATTTTGATTTTAGAACCAATGTTTTTTGGGAACAATTTCTTAGAATTTGCCGTAGATTACGTTTTTGCCATACTCTTTGACAAGTTTTTTGGTCCCATACAAATTGACCCACCCTAATGTATATCGATAATCGCCCAAACTATGCTGGTATATCGATAACGCCCGTTAATATACCATTTAAAATACAGGCGTTCATAAAACTTCGCTGCCGACAAAACGATTACGATTACGAATTCGAATTCGGTATCGTGTTTTACACATCGTTCATTCTGAAGTGCTTTATAAATCACTGTGCATCGCCGCATGTGTGAGGTGCTAGTTTAGGTTTTTGGTGTTTACTTCAACATTTTTTTCTAATAATTATGGAAAAACGATTTTTGTTGCTGGGTTGTCAACAAAATGTATAGAAGACGCTAATTTATTACAAAAATATTTGTAACATGCAACGAAAGTTGAAAGTTGGTCAAATATTAGCACATAACTTAACTATTTCTCTAAAACTTTTATTTTCATATCAAGGAAAAAGGAAAACAAAATTAACAACAACAAGCATTTACAAGTTTGAAATTTTACAACATTTGAATTTTTTGTTAATTGTTTTACAACTTTTCATAATCTTATTAAAACAACTCGCCGACGAATTTTGCAGACGCAACTTTTTTTATTTTATATTATTTTTGATTATGTTGTGTGATCAGCGCGGTTAAATTTTAAATTATTATTTCTGACACGTTTCTTTCATTTCCCCTCAAAAACCAAAGAATGTTGCGGTCAATAACGGAGCCACCAACCAATAGGGCACCCGAGGTTTCGACGTAAAATTAATCAACAAAATTACGAAAATTGCAGTGTAAAGTGGCACTCACACTTTCATTTGTGAAATTTATGAATGGTATAATCAGTATTCAATTTTCGAATCATTTTAAATCAACATCAGTGGAATGTAATTGAATATGTGCAAAAACTATTAACTCACAATTTGCACGTAATTGAAATTTAACTTGTGTCACATCCTCGCGATGGAGACTCATAATTACTTATATACACATTGGCATTAATGAAAGTAATGCATGGATACTCAGTTATGTCAACTTGAAGTGATACAAAGTTTTATTATTGGAGACCCTACACAAATATACATAGTTATAATTGCTTTCATTCGTCTGAGAATTAGGAACGCAGTTGCACTCAATAGTTCTTAACGTTTTAGTAAAGTATTAATATCAAAATGATGCAAACTCATTCACACGATATCTTTTAATGTGATTATCAGGGCATTCATTATTATCAATTTACCACGCATAACCATATTAAATAAAAAGAGATCCAAAAGAATAAAATCCTCTTTCCTTTTTGATACAGACTCCATAAAACATGTGTCTTTGAAATTGTCATCAACACGTATACAATTTTTGATTGCTCAGGATACGTTCATCAATGACAGTAAGTCCGCAACAGATAAATTACATTGAATCGATTTTGTTCAACCACCACGAT
This sequence comes from Phaonia tiefii, assembly GCA_963931995.1. Taxonomy (NCBI): domain Eukaryota; kingdom Metazoa; phylum Arthropoda; class Insecta; order Diptera; family Muscidae; genus Phaonia; species Phaonia tiefii. The sequence goes on from OZ008369.1 coordinate 76,581,140, forward strand.
GATTGAGTTATTACAAATTGCCATGTTAGTTGTTTGCACTAGCACCACAAAAACTTGTACGTACATTAAATTCCATATTTCTTGAATTAGATCATTTTATAAATGACTTCAGCCTATCATGGCAATTAATGGTTTTCAGTTATCAATTTCCAGTTCTCAGATGTATGAAAACAACTAAATTTTTTTTTGTAAACATTAAAACATTAATAAATATTCATTTTAATTAACTTAAAGTAAATATGTACACAGAAAAAAAAGACGACTGTAAAATTTTAACAAAAAGAAATTAGTACGTGAAAAATCTCAGCACTCAATTACAGTTTCCATTGATATACTGACAATTTACTCAAATATTGAAATGAAAATCAATAAAGGGTACCAACCAAAAAAATTCATAAGAAATACCCCATTATTTAACGAAGTTAATACGATTCGAACAACCACATAACTTCAGTTGGACATAAGTTTGTACAGGCAGTCGGTGGCATAACGGGCTAGACGCTGCTCGAAAAGACGCTGTGTTACAAACATCGAAGCGATCTTCCACTGGAGGGGAGTTCGAATCCTACCGCGGCTGTTTAATTTTTTTTTTTAATAAACAAACTTTCAAAAAATACCTCGGATCGAAGGCAAAACGAAAACTGAGATACAATTTAGTTTGTTAATATATATGTTATTTTGGGCTAAGCAAGCACTTTAGAGATAAAGCCCTCTCTCGAGTAACAAAAGTCCAGCTGTACCAGACTCTCATTCAACCTGTCTTGCTTTATGGCGCAGAATCCTGGGTCCTATCGCAAGCAGACGTAACATCTGTAGGAGTCTTCGAGAGAAAAATACTCCGAAAAATTTATGGCCCTATAGTGCACAACGGCGAGTATCGGCGACGCATGAATCATGAGCTGTATGAGCTTTATCCTGACATTGAAATAGTTAAGCGGATCAAGATAACGCGATTGCGCTGGCTAGGCCATGTCAGTAGAATGGATGAAGATGAACCAGCGCGAAGGGTTTTCGAAACAGAACTCTAAGGAAGACGAAAAATAGGAAGACCAAGACTCCGCTGGAGGGATCAGGTTGACGAATCCCTGTGTACACTTGGTATTGCCAACTGGAGAGATAAAGCAAAAGATCGAACTGGTTGGCGAAATATGTTATCTTCGTTTTGTAAGGTCCCTGACCCCCCGGTGTTATCCGAGACCGGATAAGTAAGTAAGTAAGTAATATGTGAAATTCTTCATCGACTAAAAACGAAAATATTTTTGATAAATAACGTGCATATATTTTCGTAGATGGGTGAAATTTTTCATCGATTGAAAAATAATATTTTTCCAATAAACAACCTACAAATATGGTAGCTGATATGTGATTTTTACATCACATGATTTTCAATTACTATTTTGTTTGAATTTTCGAATTTTTTAATTGAATTGAAAAATTATTTTTTTCTGTGTACGTATACTGACTTTGGCCACACTGTGAAAACACTCACAACAAAATGCAATTGAAACAACCGAATTTGGACGTAACCGTATTTAGAGATTGTAACAACTAAATTAAGATGTTGCAACAACTGAATATTGAGCTTGACACAAACGAAACCTCGATTGTATAGATGCGTAGTTCACGAACGAACTAGTTCAATTGAACGATTCGCTCTTGTGAACTGATTTGTTTCAGTATTTTACTTGTTGCAGCAGTTTTTGTGTTTCAGTTATAAAGTTCAGTAATGACCTGTTCTGTCTTCAAATATGAACAAATGACAGAAATTCCAATATCTCGAAAACGGAGAACCCAATCGCTTATCTGATGTCCATTTTGACCTGATATCGTACATCAAGTAATGGCATAAAAAATGGTTTCCCGTTACATCCCATGAAGGGATTATGGAAAGCTTCTCACAAACCACTGAACTGTGCACGTTCTAGTTTTACACTCACTGAGTAGGACTTAATTCATGTGCCACACGATGAGTTTCTACGCGCGCTTTTTGTGTTCATTCTGTTTTGGTAACCCTTCGTAAATCTACGTGCGTTCAGACGATGACTCCCTAAATACAACCATGCGTGATTTTTTTTTTGGACGTTTTGTCGATCAAGAGAGGTAGAGAGAGGTAAGAAGTATGGAACGGGAAAAATACTTACCCGTACTCGCAATTCTTTCAGTTCTTGTCATTCGTAATTTTTTAGTAATGGCGGCTGCAGAATAATTTTACATTTCTTTTCATTTACTCATTCGTAAAAATTGCACACGAATAGTCTACATATCACACACATTTATACGAATGTCAGAAACAGCAATAATAAAAACCACAATTCCGAAAATAGAATTTCCCGTCTAATAACGAATGGCAATTCCAAAAGAAAATCAAAGAGAATTTCGACAATTATAATTGCCCGTGTAATAGCAGACTAAGTCATGAAAAGTGACGCGCGTTAAAAGGTCATCGTGTGGAAGTCGAGTTACAGTTTTCCAGGGGGTTTCTATGGCACAGCTGATCGAAAAGCCACTAGGGAAATGATGTGGAATGAGAGACCAAAGAAGACATAACGGGTTTTTCAATAAGAGCGCTACAAAAGTTTTTTTAAATAAAATAAAACCGGTTTTAGATACCAATGAAATTCTTTATTCCTGTGAAAGTACGTTCGATGCCATTATGTATGGAACTCGATTTCTTTTGCATGGCCACCACGGGCACGCTTGCAGAAGTCCAGACGCTGAACCCAATTTTCGACGGTTTTCAAGCATCAATCGGCCGATACTGCTGCAATTTCACGTTCGATATTCGTACGAAGTTCATCAATCGTCGCTGACTTGTTGGCATAGACCATAGACTTGACGTAGCCTCACAGGAAATAATCTAACGGCGTCAATTCGCACGACCGAGGCGGCCAATCGACTGGGCCATTTCGTGCGATAACACGTTCACCAAATTTGGTTTTCAATAAATTGATGGTGGCATTCGCTGTGTGGCTTGTGGCGCCGTTCTGTTGGAACCACATGTCCTCCAAGTCATATTATCCAATTGGGGCCAAAAATATTCGGTTATCATTGAACGGTAGCGATTCGCATTCACAGTAATGTGCCGGTCTTGATCATCACGGAAGAAGTACGGCCCAATGACGCCGCCGGCCCATAAACCGCACCCAACCGTAATTTTGTCGGGATGTAATGATGACTCATGGATTACGTGTGGATTACTGTCTGACCAATAACGCATATTTTGCTTATTGACGAAGCCATTCAGCCAGAAATTAAATTCAGAATTCAGAAATTGGACGTAGCGCTCTTATAGTTGAGGCCACTGACGCCACATGTCTGTAGTAAATTTTAATAGTTTCGACTCGTTGTTGGCTCGTATATCTTTCCATGATGAAATGGGAAACCTTTGTTGACTGTTGCTTTACCGCCATGTACAAATACGAAAGTGGTGAAAGAGAAACGTCGATAATCCCCCTCAAATTTCATTTCGTGATTCTTTTGTTACCGCTCTTGCTTCTCTTCTTCACTCACCAAGAAGCATCGAAAGTCTGCTATTACACGGGCAATTATAATTGTTGTAATTGTTGTGTTCGTTGGAGAGAGAGGTAAGAAGTATGGAACGGGAAAAATACTTACCCGTACTCGCAATTCTTTCAGTTCTTGTCATTCGTAATTTTTTAGTAATGGCGGCTGCAGAATAATTTTACATTTCTTTTCATTTACTCATTCGTAAAAATTGCACACGAATAGTCTACATATCACACACATTTATACGAATGTCAGAAACAGCAATAATAAAAACCACAATTCCGAAAATAGAATTTCCCGTCTAATAACGAATGGCAATTCCAAAAGAAAATCAAAGAGAATTTCGACAATTATAATTGCCCGTGTAATAGCAGACTAAGTCATGAAAAGTGACGCGCGTTAAAAGGTCATCGTGTGGAAGTCGAGTTACAGCTTTCCAGGGGGTTTCTATGGCACAGCTGATCGAAAAGCCACTAGGGAAATGATGTGGAATGAGAGACCAAAGAAGACATAACGGGTTTTTCAATAAGAGCGCTACAAAAGTTTTTTTAAATAAAATAAAACCGGTTTTAGATACCAATGAAATTCTTTATTCCTGTGAAAGTACGTTCGATGCCATTATGTATGGAACTCGATTTCTTTTGCATGGCCACCACGGGCACGCTTGCAGAAGTCCAGACGCTGAACCCAATTTTCGACGGTTTTCAAGCATAAATCGGCCGATACTGCTGCAATTTCACGTTTGATATTCGTACGAAGTTCATCAATCGTCGCTGACTTGTTGGCATAGACCATAGACTTGACGTAGCCTCACAGGAAATAATCTAACGGCGTCAATTCGCACGACCGAGGCGGCCAATCGACTGGGCCATTTCGTGCGATAACACGTTCACCAAATTTGGTTTTCAATAAATTGATGGTGGCATTCGCTGTGTGGCTTGTGGCGCCGTTCTGTTGGCACCACATGTCCTCCAAGTCCATATTATCCAATTGGGGCCAAAAATATTCGGTTATCATTGAACGGTAGCGATTCGCATTCACAGTAATGTGCCGGTCTTGATCATCACGGAAGAAGTACGGCCCAATGACGCCGCCGGCCCATAAACCGCACCCAACCGTAATTTTGTCGGGATGTAATGATGACTCATGGATTACGTGTGGATTACTGTCTGACCAATAACGCATATTTTGCTTATTGACGAAGCCATTCAGCCAGAAATTAAATTCAGAATTCAGAAATTGGACGTAGCGCTCTTATAGTTGAGGCCACTGACGCCACATGTCTGTAGTAAATTTTAATAGTTTCGACTCGTTGTTGGCTCGTATATCTTTCCATGATGAAATGGCAAACCTTACTGAAGAGAAATGTCAAAAGAGCGGGAAAAAATATGGCGTCGGTTGCTGTCCCTATCGATTTACTTTTGTAGCGTCTCTGTTGAAAACCCCTTTATTATCTATTTAATGTATTGTCTATGAGCATTTTCACGCTATGAGCATTTTCTATGTTCTCTTATACCCTGTTCTTGTGTAGTTTTTACAAAGAAAAATAAACCAAAGAGTTTGGCTGCACCTTAACAATTAATTTACATCATAAGTAATGACCAATTTACATCAAATTTATGACAAACTTACATCAAATTGATGACAATCTTACAATTGACAATTGACGACAAATGTACAACAAATTGATGCATAATTTACATCGAAATTGTGAAAAATGTACTTCAACTTGATGCGAAACTTAAATCAAAACAATGAAAAATTTACATTAACCTAATGTAACGTTGTCGTCGAATCAACATAAACTATTGACGAAATATGGATGGAAATTGGGAAAATGTTTAATCAAATTGATGAAGGAATTCATAAATCTGATTAGGGATGTGTTACAAGTTGCGAATATGGGTAAAAAAGGGTGAAAACAGTCAAAAATTCAAAAAAAAACTATTTTTTGTCTTCATAAACAGCAAGACCCACCTTGGCTGATTCTTTTTTGATTCTTGAAAATATTGCAGTAACCTCTCGAAAATTTCGCCCAAAGATGTCTATGTCATCAGCATACTCCAACAGCATATGACTTTTCGTGTTGATGGTTTTGCTCATATTTACTGCAGCTTTTCTCATTATTAACTACATTAAGATGTTGAAGAGATTGCACGAAAGTGTGTCGCCTTGTCTCGGTCCTCGCTTGGTACAGAATGGTTCGGAGAGGGCTTTCCCCACCTTCACTGCTGATTTGGTTTTGGTCAGCATCATTCTACAGAGGCAGATCAGTTCCGCCGGAATCCCTAGCTCACACATAGCTTTGTAAAATTTTCCCGTAAGGGGCTATCGAAAGCAGCTTTGTAATCGACAATGAGATGGTATCGATTTGCTTGTCTTGGGCGTTTCCAGGATATGACGTAGCGTTAATATTTGCTCAGACGTGGAGTTCCGTGGTCTAAAATCACACTGATAAGGTCCAATCAAGTTTTCAACAATTGACCTTAGTCTTTCACATAATACGCTCGAGAAGATCTTATATGCGATGGATAAAAGTCTGATACCGCGATAGTTGGAACATACACACGTATCACCCTTTTTGAATACAGGACATAATACACTGAGAATCGTCAGGCATAGATTCCCCCAATCATATACCTCATTTAAGTTGTTGCATGTGGGCTAGCAGTCCTTCCCCACCGGCCTTAAAAACCTCAATGGGTAACCCAATCACACCAGCGGCTTTATTATTCTTAAGCGGGGAGATTGACGTTCTAATCTCGCCTTGGTTGGTGTGTGGGGGGGGGGTAATCTACACTGTCTTCCACAATCATTGCCTCCTGATCTTCAGTGGAAGAATCCGAGTGGAGTAGTAACGAAAAGTGGTCTCTCCATATTTTAAGCACACACTGTTTATCTGTCACCAGATTCCCATTCTCGTGATTGCAGGAGGTTAGCCCATTATTTGGCCCATTATTCGGTTTTCTTACTCTGTGGAAAAATTTTCGGGATTCATGATTCATCTTGTACATTTCGGTCTTTTTACCCTCTCTGCTCCCACTATAATTTTTCCTCCTAAATAATTCGTTTCCTCCCTTAACAGCCTCTTGTTCCTCTCACTCACAGCACGAGTGAGTCTTTTTCATCAGTTGCAATGCGACATTCTTCATCGTACCATGGCTTTTTATAGCCCAGTGCAGTCCTTCCAGCGGTTTCCACAGAATGGGAGATGTGCTTCCACTGCGCTTCTGGGTCCTCGGACGGGGGAGTATTCTGCTCTAGGAGGAGATTGAGCTTTTGTTGGTAGGCCTTTGATATCTCCGGTATTTGCTCCTTGGCGATATCTAGCTCTTCCCATGTTCGGCTTCGCACGCTTTTCTCCCTGCTCAGTCTTGTGCGAACTTTCGCGGTCACCAGGTTATGGTCCGAGTCGATATTGGCTCTTGGAATCCAGTACACTAGAAGAATGCCAGCCATCTATTACCAAGTGATCAATCTGGTTCTTCGTTCTCTGATTAGAAGTTAACCAAGTCGTCTTATGTATATCATTATGTTGGATTCGTGAGCTACTAACTTCTTTGCAGCGGTGAAGTCTATCAGTCAAATTCCATTATCGGAAGTGGTGTCATGTAGACTGTGTTTACCGATGGTTGGTCGAAAGACACTTTCCTTTCCCAATTTGGCATTAAAATTGCCTAGAATAATCTTATTGTCGTGGTCAGGGCAGCGTTCGTATACTTCCTCCACACGCTCATAAACTGAGTCTTTGGCCTCATCGTCTTTATCCTATGTCGGTGCGTGCACACAAGTTAACGATATATTGAAATATTTGGCTTTGATGCGAATTGTGGCTATGGGTTCACTCACTGGGTGGTCTTTTGAAGTAAAGGATTACAAAATAGTCCTTTGTCTTAATTTTGTCATTAACTGAATTTTAAATTATCATCATAAATATCAAAATTATTAAAATAAATCACATATTGACCCTCGATGGTGCGTTGAATTTTTTTATACATGAATTTTTTTCATTTACATGAGAAATTATAATATATGTACATAAAACCGAAATCAGTAACTTTAAGCCGCTACCATACATATGTTGATTTTGGTTTGAATCTCTGCGATCTTTATTCATGTCCAGAGTGGTATCAACAGCAAATCACGCCCAACACTGCGAATAATAGAGTAAAGTTGCTCTACCCTGCTTACTACTTACACCCTGCACTATATGCTCTCGCTGATATACTATTGTGACGTTTTTACAAGGGTTTAAAAATCTTTAAAATCTTTAAGACAAATAGTTTGCTTTTGATATCTTTTGTTTTAACACTACAAAAACACAGCTACAAATGTTTCATGTGTCACCCTTTTATAGATTATTTTGTAGTGCCTACATTTCACATAAAAATTGAATACGTAAACAAAAATCTAATGTTATTTAAAGTATAACTTAAGGCGCGTTTTCGACAAGTTATTATTTTGTATTGATATGTGCATTAGGGGAGCTTATCTTGTGTAATTCGTTTCACAAACTGAGGGCGAGTGTCACTTAAAAGCTCAATTTAAAAACTGTGAAACTGGTCATGAATAATTGTCGTGGCGAACTGATATTTAAAACCCATATTTGTAGTCGTTTCGGAAATAGTTTTCGCGCAAAGTAGGACTATTTAATATTTTCATACAGTTAGCTTTTCTTCTTTGAAAAGCATACATGTTTTGTGGTGTTACGATCAAATTTAAAATTGTAAACTGCTTATTTATACATATACAGACATAGTCATAAAGTATATATTTATACAAATTAAAAATTTTAGTATCCTTAGAAATAAATCAAAATATTGGAGCTTTCCGAATAAATTTCAAAAATTCCCGTCGAGATACGAGTTGAGATCGTAAAGAAGTTTGCAATGGGTTCATCGGCATCACACTTGGAAAAAAAATTTGGTAAAGAAGAAAGAAACCTACGGAAACCTACAAAATAGGGTCAGAACTGGTCGAAATATGTGAACAGAAGATCGGTTCATTCTTAAAATATTCGCAGAAAACATCATTGGATATAAAGACCTATGTCGTGAACAAAGTAATACGCATATGTGGAAACAACAAAAAAAATGTCTGGAGTTTGCCACGGAATATATCCAAAATCCTGTGGAGTTCTGGCACAATGTATTATGGACGGATGAATAGTCCTCTTTTCAATTTGAAGGATCATTTGGAAACACTTATATGCACCTTTCCAAAAGAATCTAAGCATAAAGCAATACAACCTCTTAAACGCTTTGGCGGGGGTTATGTGTTGGGGATGTGACTCATACAGTGGATTGAAGACAAATTAAACTAGGCAGGATACCAAGCTATTTACAATGATCAAGCTATTCCTTCGGCTCAGAGATTATTTCCTGATGGAAATTGGATTTTATAGCATGATAATGCTCCATGCCACAAAGCAACAGTTTTAAATCGAGTTCGACAAGACGTTCTTCCATGGCCACCCCAGAGTCCAGATGTAAACATAATACAGAATGTATGAACATTTATAAAAAAAGTAGAGATCTATCCAAATGGACCGAAAACAACAGGAAACTATTGATGATATAGTAAACATGTGGAACGGCTTAGAAATCGAGTTTGTACTCAATTTGATTGCATCTATTCTAGATAAACTACAAGCTGTCATAGATGCTGAGGGAAATGTATCCGTCTACTTGTTGGTGTTTTATAATGTTTTTTCTGTTGTGTAAATAACTTTTGAATGTAAATAAATTTGTGTAAATACGAGTAATTTTGAAAGATGAGGTGCAGACTTGTTTTGTGTTTTTAATCAACAACTGTGTTTTTAATCAACAACTAAAACTAAGCTTAACTGTGCCTAATTGTTTATTTTTTTTTTTTCATTGATCAAGCACTTTGGATATCCTCTGTCCGATGAACCATTGACGACTGAATACATGAAACTACAAAGCAATACATTAGCCAAAATAAGAAACACTGACTTAATCTACAATTCAGGAATATATATGAATCACTCACTGGGAGAATAATGAAAAAATACAGATACTCATTTACAAGATAGACACTATCGTTGCCTCTCTTTTATTCTCTTACTCTCGAGTACCACAAACATTCTCGAGTACCACAAACACAGCTGTTTTTGTATCAGAAACACAAATATTTTTGGGTCGCAAACACATATACTTACTTACTAATCCGGTCACGGACAACCCCGAGGGGTTAGGGACGTTACAACACGAAGATAACATATTTCGCAAACCAGTTCGAACTTTTGCTTTATCTCTCCAGTTGGTAATACCAAGTGTAGGGATTCGCCAACTTAATCCCTCCAGTGGAGTCTTGGTCTTCCTATTTTTCGCCTTCCTTCGAGTTCGGTTTCAAAAACCCTTCGTGCTGGTTCGTCTTCATCCATTCTACTGACATGGCCTAGCCAGCGCAATCGCGTTATTTTGATCCACTTAACTATATATAATGTCAGGATAAAGCTCATACAGCTCATGATTCATGCGTCGCCGATACTCGCCGTTGCGCACTATAGGGTCATAAATTTTTCGGAGTATTTTTCTCTTGAAGACTCCTAAAAATGTTTCGTCTGCTTGCGATAAGACCCAGGATTCTGCACCATAAAGCAAGACAGGTTGTATGAGTGTCTGGTATAGTAGAGGTCTGTATCTCTAAATCTCTATATAGAGAGGTCTGTATCTCTAAAGTGCTTGCTGAGCCCAAAACAGCATCTATTCGCAAGCACAATTCTCCGCTTGATCTCAAGGCTGACGTTGTTGTTTTTGTTTACGGCAGATCCGAGGTATATAAATTCGTCTACCACCTCGAAATTACAACGGTTATCAATGTTCACGCTTTGGTCTAATCGCGTGGAGGCCCTGCTCGTTGAAACCATTAATTTTGTCTTGTCCTCATTTATCATCAGACCCACTTTTCCTGACTCCTTCTCAATTCTCGAAAAAACCGCAGTAACTTCTCTAATTGTGCGCCCAATGATATCTATATCATCAGCATACGCGAGCAGCATGTGACTTTTGCTGCTGATGGTTTTATTCATGTTGACTGCAGCTTTTCTCATAATAATCTCCATTAAGATGTTAAAGAGATCGCACGATAGGGAGTCGCCTTGCCTGAGGCCTCGCTTAGTTTCCAAAGGTTCGGTAAGGTCCTTACTAACTTTCACTGCGGATTTGGTGTTCGTCAAGGTCATCCTGCAAAGGCGTATGAGTTTTGCAGGAATACCAAGATCAGGCATTGTTTCATAGAGTTTCTCCCGTATCGGACTATCGAAGGCCGCTTTATAATCGATAAATAGATGATAGGTGTCGACTTGTTTTTCGTGTGTCTTCTCCAAGATTTGGCGTTGCGTGAAAATCTGGTCGGTTGTCGATTTTCCAGGCCTAAAGCCACACTGGTATGGTACAAGCAGGTCAGCGATAATCGGGTTTAGTCTTTCGCACATTATGCTTGATAGAACCTTATATGCTGTGGATAAAAGGTAGTTGGCACAGATATTCGGGTCACGTGTTTTAAATATGGGACATAGTACACTGAGACTCCAATCGCCGGGCATGCATTCATCTAACCAAATTTTGCTAATGAGCTGATGCATGCACCTTATTAGCTCATCGCCGCGAACCTTAAACAGCTCCGCCGGTAATCCATCGGCTCCTGCGGCTTAATTGTTATTAAGCCGGCAATACCTGTTCTGACCTCAACTTGGTTAGGAGGGGGGCAATCGACGTCGTCATCCAAATTTAGATCGATTGTCTCGTCATTGGATATCTCAGGTACCAATAGCGTAGAGAAATGATCTCATATATATATATATATATATATATATATATATATAACATATTAATATATTATAACATATTAATCATTATGTCTCAAACATGTAATATTGAATAACAAACACAATGTGTTTGAACACAAGCATATTATATTTGCGATAAGCTTCAACCACACGTTATATTTGCATCCAAACAACATACAACGAGAGATTTTTCAGCGTGTATCAAGTTTATTGCCAACAATTTCAAAGTAGTGTAATCTGTACATTTTGAGGATTACAATACGGAAGTTTTCTTGTTGCAAATTTATTCATAAAGCAGTAAAATTTTGTTCTACTTCTAAGCATACTAACATTTTTAATTTGTGTAAATATATATTTGGCTATGTCTGATTGTTTTTTATTTAAACAAACTATACTAATATTAAATAACATTACAATGCAAATATTAAATAAAAGGTTCACGAAAAAATTGGGCGTAAGCGATTTCTCTCCATAGATTTCTATTTCTGGCAAGTGATTTAATTTGGTTCCATGATTGTAGAGTCGGTTTGTATTCCTTTTCCATTCCCCGCTTCCATGTATTTGAGGGTATTCGTGGCCTTCGATAACACTGTGGGTTCCATTCACGTGCCACTCTAACAATATCCGATATATATGGAATATCAGGGGATACTTAGTATAATGTCGGAAGTAGGACCCATCCCCTAAATTGGCGGTAATAGTTTTCCATTTACCATTCGTATATAATATCAAACTAAGATTTTGACGTGTTATCAATTGGTTGTCAACAAATACATGACATTATTTCAATTGTGTTGAAAGACGATAATGATCGTAGTTATGAGAGAATTTTTTGTTAATAATATCAATCAATCTGCCTATTTGAGTTGGTGGAATCACAAGAGTTATAGTTGATTACATTCAATCTCAATATCGTTCATTATGGCCGCTAAGCATAATGTGCTGCCTTGTTGTGAAGTTTGTGTCTCAAGTCTTTTGTTTATGATATTTTGTGTTCGCACGTTTGTTATCGTCACAGTAAATTATAACACAATTGAAAAGTGAAATTCGTTTAATAAATTTATCAATTATGGATTTTATTCATTTATTTGTGATATTATTAAAATAAAATTTGAAAGTTAAATAAGAATCTCTTTCCAGTAGGTGTTTAAATTAGTTTTTTTGCTTTTGTTGTCAGTATTGCTGTTGTCTGTTCGAAAAGTTACATTTGAAAGTAAAACAAATCATGTCGATAAATAGGTTCAAGATTACTGACTTAAGATCTTGAAAGGATTGATTGTAACTCGAAAGGAAAAATAAACTTTTTCGAAGAATATCGTGAAAGGGTTTGTTTAAGGTTAACTAAAGTTTCTGGATACAACAGCATAATTGGTAAGAGATATTTAGGGAATTCACAAGGTGTAGTAAGGTTGTAGGTTGTAAGAAAATATAAGACCTCCAATAGCACGTATGTGAACACCCTGCCGTAAATGTAGTACTACAATCCAAGTCGTATTGCAAAAGATGGTGGCACTAGATCAAAGTGTATTTATATCAAGTAGAAGCATTAGGCTTTGTTGTAAATGTAGGTAAAAACAATAGGCATTTGGTTTTATTTCGTACCGACGTTGTGTCAAACTCAACATGTATGTATACCAACAATTAAAGTAAACAAGCATGTACAAAAACAAAATACACATGAATTTGACATTTGCTAGGTACAACGTCATGAAAATACTGAAATCAGCTGTGCTAATGCTTCCACTTGATTTAAATACACTTTGCACTTGATGTTATTGGGTGACTTCTAATTAATTAAATTGTCAAAATCAGGTGATTGTGAGAAGAGTATTCGGGAACCCGCCTATCCCAGAAACCGGGGTTTCAGTTGTTTCGAAAAGTGCAATTTTTGGAACACCTGTGACAATGGTTTTTTTTTAATATAAAAAATATAACAATTTTCTAGAAAAAACATAAATTATGTTAATTCATGATTCTTTTTTAATTCTTTATATTAACTTCACCTGTCTACATGCATGCATGTAGGCATGCATGCTTGCCGAAAAAACTTTGGATTGATTTTTAACCCTTTTCCCGAGACCCAATCGAGTTGAAAATTCGCAGGCAATCTAATGGCGACGACAAAAATTAACTGTCAAAATATGGGCGGGATTGGTTAAAGGGGCGTGTACCTCCTATTGAAATTACAAATTAAAAATCCATTATTTCTGTTCCTGTTAACGGTATTTGAACAAAATTGAGTATGTTGGTTAGGTATACATATTCTAAGATCTGCTGAAAATATGGGCGGGATTGGACAAAGGGGCGTGGTCATAAATAAAGAATTTGTATTAAAAAACTACGTTTTTTTCGGGCTGGTTTTTTATTATTTTCTTTTCAAAATTTCACACATATTTCCTTTAAAAGTAATAATAAGGAACAGTTCGACTTTGTGTCTTGTTGTCGTATCAAAAATTTTATGGGAAGGAGGTAAAACACACGTTTCTCAGCACAAAATGTTAAATATAAAAGTTGGGCGAAATCCCAAATTTTGAAGTTATGGGCCTCCAAAGTCCGGACAACGTGGGGTTTCTGTCGCACAATTTTTTTTTGTCGGACGATTATTTTGTACTTCGAGTCGTCCGGCCGTGCTCAGGGTTCAAGGAGAGAGAAATATCTCTGTTCCTTAATTTGCATTTCTGGATTTTCTGGATTTTGGGAAAATGTAAAAACTATTTTCGATAATTTTTCAAAAGTTGAACAGCCGATATTTCGGTAGCGAAACGAGTTATCGAAAATTTTCATTTAAATTGTTTTGTTTATTTCTATTGTTCACAAACGCTGTCAGCCAAATATCTTTAGACGCTTTTTTATAGATAGTAGCCCCCCCGAATATCCGAACTTTGGAGGCCCATAACTCCTAATATAGAATTTTAAACAAACTTTTGTATCTCACATTTTCAGCCTATAATTATATATTGTTACGAATAAGTAAAAGCTTTTGCTTGCTCTTAATGACTTTACTAACATTACGTAAATAACAGGCGGTTAGTGCTGCGCCTGAAAGTATGCATTGTAACAACGTACCAGCTCGATAAACCAGTAGAATGAATTCGCCTCAGTTAAGATAATTCTCCGCCATTCGAGATGATTCTACAAAGATAAGCAACAACAACAACGTCTAGAAGGTTCTTGAATTCGCTAGATATACCTTCATTTGAGTATGGTGAGTTGGTATAAATAGCGGAGGTGTTTGGAATGGAGAGTTCAGTTTGTGATTAAACCCCGTAAAGTAAGCAACGCGAATTGATAGTAAAATATAATGCGAATTCGTGTTACTTGTTTAGCGAGCTGGTACGTTGTTACAATGCATACTTTCAGGCGCAGCACTAACCGCCTGTTATTTGCATAATGTTAGTAGAGTCATTAAGAGCAAGCAAAAGCTTTTACTTATTCGTAACACTGCCCCCCACTTAAACCTGTTCGTCTCGAGCAGGCTCAACCCCCCGTTTTCCATACAGGGCTAGTCTTTCCAAATGCACGACTTTCATTTTAGCTCTTGGACTTTGGCTTTTCTGGATTCTATAAACCACGTCATTTATTCGTTTGACAACCTTGTAAGAGCCTTCCCAGTGAGTCTGAAGTTTTGGAAGTCTGAAATTTTTCAGATATCTATCCGAAATTGGTACGAAAAATCTGACAGATGGTCAGAAAATGATCCGAAAAGTCGGAACATTCTCGATGTTTGTTCAGACGTCTCTCCGAAATCGCCACGACAAATAGTACAATGTGTCAGAAAACGATCGGAAAAGTCGGACCATTATCGGATGTTTTGCAGATTCCTTTCCGAAATTAGTTCGACAAATCGTACAAAGGGTCAGAAAATGATCGGATAAGTAGGACCATTATTGGTTGTTTAATTAGACTTTATGTCGGCTTCGTTCAGCTACGTATAAAAATCCTTCAGAATTTTCCTCAGAATTCTCTCCGATAACTCTGCACACCCTTCCGAATATCCTCCGTCAAAACTCTCCGAATTTTTGGCAACCGCCTATACGATTTTCTGTACGTTGTCTGATCGACATCGGCATCAGACTCGGGAACTTGTGCAGAGTGTCTGACATATTTCTGACCGAATTCGGAACAAATTGTTTACTGGGTATGTGCGGCTCTTATACATGAGAACGTGATTTATTTATTTATTTATTTACCTCACAGCTACAATCCTCAATAGGATTCAGCCGGTAATATGTTTTCAACAACATACAATACTTAATAAAATTAAAATACATTTAACATAAGAAAAAGAGTAGAGTACAATTAAAATAATATGAAGAAAATTTGTAAAATTAAAAAATTTAAAAAAAAAGAAAAATATAAATATAAAAATATTAACATAAAATAATTAAAATGAAACAAAATAGTTAAAAAATAATACAAAATACAAAAATAAAAAATAACTTATAATTAAAACAGTAGCAATACAGGAGCTGGGACAGGAACATCTGGAACATGAGGAACAGGAACAGGAACATCAGGTGGAGTAGAAAAACAGGGGGATGAGCAGGAACAAGAGAAATGGTAAACAAACTCCACAAATTTTAGTGGAATGATTCACAGGAACTTTAGGATAAAATCATAAGAGATAACATAGGCAGTCACATCTGGAGCAGGAACTTCGCAACAATATGTGTGGAACGATAAACAGAAACATAAAAATAGCACAATGGGAGATAAACAGCAAGAGTAGGGACTTGAAGATCAGGAACATGAAGATGAGGGACATGAATGTCAGCATCTGGCGTCAACCGCTAATGATCCATCCATCTATTCAGCGTCAGCTACAATTCATTGTAGAATTCAGAATTTAAAATAAGATTGATTAATAGAAGCAGGACTGGTTTATTAGAAGAATCGTTTATATTTCCTTCTGCGACGGTCACCTCGCTGAGTGACGGCTACACTATCGAGTAGGATTCTCAGGATGACGTTCGTAACCTGAGCAAAATTGTAAGTCCCAATCAGTGAGTATAAAATTAGAAAGCGCACAGCTTACAGGTTGTGAGAAGCTGTCCCTAATCCCTTCGGTGGATATAATGGGAAACTATTTTGTGTGTATACTTTGAATATGTATTTATTCAAAGTTGGTTTGAATACGTACTTATATGTAAGCGACTCCAATTCTCGTAAGAGTTATTAAGCGTGTTTTGATTACACCACTTGCTTATATATTCGCTTGTTTTGTATGAAACCCTTAGCGAGAACTTAGCGACGCGATTCATTTTCGCTAAGTTTAAAACAAAAAAATTTTGACATCTTTTACCGTTTTTAACCATTTTTCATATTTTTGAATAAAATGACTTCTCACTAAAAAGCCGTTTTCTTTGCAACTTAGCAAGCGATTATCGCTAACCAAAACACGCTTAATATCTCTTACGAGAACACGACTACTCGTATTGTTAAAGAACCTCGATTATTGGCCATACATTAAACCCTGCTTAGAAGATAACTCGTAAAAGTGTCGAACCAGAATCCGATTACTTCGAGCATTTATATGAGATCCAATAGAAATGAATTGAGGCTAATTTTTAGTTCTAACTATATGTAATTTTTATTGTCCTCTTCATAATAAATGAATCTTTACACTTTAGTTTCTATATATCCCAAAAATTTAGTAAAACATTTTTCCACTTTGTTTTGTACTTAATTTTCTTAGGTAAAATAAAAGGGCATTTGAAATAAGTTACATTAGAATTAAGTTGGCTTAAATTTAAAATAGATTTAATAAATAAATATTTACACTAATACATATAAAATAAATCAGACACTCAGTTAATAAATACATTTCATACAAGTAGTATCCTTATCAAGTAATTACAATATAAAAAGGTCATTCTACATATTTATATCATCCCTAAGTTCAGTTCAGTTATTTTTAAAAAAAACCAGCGGTCACTCCTCCATCATAGTACTACACACCTTCCATTAATCACGTATCTCCTTCTAAAACATTCGATGATTTGATGCATAATTTGCATTTACTTGCTGTGTGACTGGTACTGCACTTGTTGCAGCGCTGGCTAAATCATTTTGGTCTTGCAGAGTCATGGAGTCGTAGGCACTATAAGGATCATTACGACGTTCCCAGCCTTGGGATTGTTGATGTGAGGGACCATTGCTGTAGGTAGAATAGGCCTGCACTTGAGGTTGCACTTGGCCCCCATGAATGTGTAAATGAATTTCTTTGCTAGGATGAGGAACTGGAGCAGCGGCCACGGCAGGTGCCGATGCCCAACCACTTGTTAAATGAGGATTCCAGCCCCAGGATGGTGGTGGCGAATGTTCATAATGACCGAAATTTGTTTTAAATGTAAAGAATTTGCTTAACAATACTAGGGCATTCATGGCCAATAACATTTTAACAAAGAATAAGGTCTTAAGGCCAATGGCAACTAAGAAGGCCACCATAGCGGTAAGGACACCAAACTTGAAGACAATTGGAATAAGAGCCATTTGGAGGCGACGAATTTTGCCAAACGTACGTCCTTCTGTGAAAAGAAAAAACAATAAAATTAATTGTATATTATTGAAATAAAATAAGTAAAAACAAATTGGAATATTTTTTTAGTTTATTTTTTTATAAAGAGAAATTCGTACTAAATTTTATATTGAAGGTTGACTTTAGGTCCAATTTTTGAGTAGAAAATCCCCTTTGATCACCAATCAAAAATAACTTGTACTCCGAGTTCCTTGTCTAGGCTAATAGTTGATTGCTGTTTAAACAGCCAAATTTTGTAATTTAAACTAGGATCAAGTGACCATATGATTTTGACAGAAAACGATTTAATATACCTCCGATTTAATATACTCGTACCTCTAGACAGGCCCGTGCGCAGTGGTGGAGTTTTGGGGGTTAACCCCCCCGAAAATATTTTTCAAAATTGTAATTTAGTTTTTATTTAATTTTGTAAATTGTTATGTGTGTTTTTCTATAATTAATCGAGGTTATTTTTGAAAAACCATCCACACTGGATTTTCGTTGTCTGTGCCTCCACAGAAAAAACACGACAATGGGTTTTCTTCGACTGAAATACGATCTTCGGGTTCGGTTATACTTTCTTGGTTGTGCAAAAGTTCAAAGAGGCGTTAACTAATAGTCTTACACATAGAGTTATTCTTTTAACTAGAGCGTTTCTTTTGCTGAGCAAATTTCTGACGATGTTGGAAAGAATTGCTTTACTAATACCAGATAGAGGCAATGGTTCAAAACAACAACGGCATTTCGTTTTGTGTGTTAAAATTATTGTGTTAAATAAAGTACAACACAAGTATATGCTAACAATATGTACATACCATACATGGGCACACAGTCAATAAAAAAAGTGTAAAACACATTTAAATTCTACACTTTTTCACCAAAACGACATGAAAAATTAAAGTCAGAAGTTCTTGTAATTCCACCTGGTGTAATGCACTTTTCGTCAAACATCTCTCTATCACTCCGACCGCAGAACGAAGAGTGTGAAAGGAAGCGTCAGATGAGTCAAAGTTTCTCTCTTTATAGAATTACTCTATGGTTTTACATATGTACATACCATACATGGGCACACTGCGGTTTACTCCATTCAAAATAACAGTAATCAGTACTGTCAGTACAAAAAAATCAGCACAAAATTTGGTAAGTCAAATCCGAAAGTACTCTTATTGGACCAAAAGAAGTTGGGGACTTTTGGAAATCGAAAGGAGGTAAAAAAGTCCTTATCGACTACAAATATCTTCCCTGACTCGAATGCCAACAAAGAAAACGAGTAAAGCCTTACATTTCTCTCTCTCTTACTCTCTCTCTCTTACTCTCTTCATTGAATATTTCACTGCACGAGCAGTTTTTTGAGAATGATATTGTAGATAACTATTCAAACTCCAACCATATTTAAACAAAATTACATAAAATATGTAAAAAATATGAAATAATCAAGATATAATGCGAGAGAGAAATGCATTTGAGTGAATCGTGTCGACAGTTTGGTTATCTTTTACGAGGGTTGCCATATTGAGCTCCACTTCTGGGCGTCTACTTCTAGATCGTCCTTGAAAACAATTATCCTAAAGTGGAGTTTGACTTAAATTTAGTTCACAATATGTGCTCAATTTTAGTTAATTAATACCTAAAATTTGGAATTTTAGCTTAAATTTAATAAATTTTACTTGATCGGAGTACAAGTAAAAATTGTCTGAACTCATAATAAGAATGTATATATGTTGAATAATTTTTAAAAATGAGTAATATTTTTCCTATATTGAAGAAACATGTACCATACTTTAGTAAAAATTTCATAGATTTTAGTTTACAAAATAATAAATAAAAAGTAGAGAGGTGTCAGTGGAACACCCGGCAGGAATGAAGTTACTTTCGCTATATACAAAAGCAGACAAAAAAAATACATATTTATTATTTTTTGTCGATCAAACTATCCTACCACTATCTTGTGATGTGATGCCCTATTAAAGACATCCATTGTTTAAAGCTTCCTATGGCGGTAAAAAATTGATTATTTTTGCGATTGGACGCACCGTTTCCGAATTTTAGGTGTTTTTTTATTTTACCGATTTTCTAATTTTGACGACTTTTAAAAAAACAATATCTTCCATACGAATTCGTCCACTTTATGAAAAACATTTAAAATCCGCAAAAATTGGTTATTTCCGAAATTAATTTCGAAATATAGACATAAGGGCGTTTTAGCGATTTTTTTATTCGAAAAATATTAGTTTTAGGATTTTTTATCTGCTATGGAGGTAAAAAAAATGTATTCATTAGTTTTGCGATTGGTCGCACTGTTGCCAAGATATGGGAATTTTTTTATTTTAGCGATTTTCTTATTTTGGCGATTGTCTGAAAAAAAATCTTTCGTACGAATTGGACCACTTTATGGAAACCCCATAGAAACCAAGAAAATTAGCTATTTTTTCGATTTGACACTCCGTTTCCGAGATATAGCAATTTTTTTATAATTTTTAATGAGATCCAACAGTTGACGAAAGCTTGCATACCGCATAGGCCACAACCTCATATTTTCTTTTTGATTTATGATGATATTAAACATAACACCTGCAGAGGATTAGCGATGCCCAATCGATATATTGGGAATTAATGAATAAATTATATAAAACAGTGGAATCACCTGGATTTTCATTATCTGACCTCGAGCTGAGCAATATATACATAGACATTGTTAAACACCAAAAGGTCAACAGTTAGAACCATAATTTTTCCATATTTTCGTTCAAAACTGGGGATGGGTTACCCATTGGTAAGCAATTACCCATTGCCGTGTGTAATGGGTAATGGCCGCTTACTCATTCCCCATCGTCTTAGGTAACTACCCATTATTTTCCCCATTACTCTGTGGGCGTTTTAGCGATTTTTTATTTAAAAAATTTTAATTTTATCGTTTTTTTTTTAAGTGATGCAGTATTAAAGACATCCTAGCCCATGGAGCCTCCTATGGAATTACAAAATTTATTATTTTTACGATTGGACGCACCTTTTCCGGATAATATCGTAGATATCTCTCAATTTTCGCGATTTTCTTATTTTGGCGATTTAAAACCAATCTTCCATACGAATTAGACCACTTTCTGAAAAACCTTTAGAAACTCATAAAAATTAGTAATTTTTTCGACATTTCCCTGTTCCAAATCCAGCCGTGAACTTTCCAACAAGATTCAGCACCAGCTCATAAGGCTAAAACGACACAAACCTGGCTTCGAAAAAAATGCCCGCTTTTATATGCTCTGAAGAATGACTCTCTGGCAGCCCTGATCTGAAGCCTCTGGATTACAAATTGTGGACCGTTTTAGAGGACATGGTCTGCCACAAAAGATATCCCAACATTGATTCTCTTAAGACATTCTCTTAAGACAAGGCCAATGGCGGACATTTTGAATGAAACTTAGCTTTTTATATACAATACATATCAGTAAATACATATAAAAGATTTGGTCCAAAAACTTTCATTAGTTTTTGTTTTATTGCCCAAATTATAAGAAACAGTATTATGTCCCTACTATAAAATTACGATAAGTAAAACAGTTTTTGTTCATTTTTTTTACTTATACAGTTTTACTTTACAATAAGTTACTTGGTAGCCGTCGGTGGTGCAATGGTTAGTCTGCGGGGCTCTTGTACATGAGATTCTGAGTTCAAACCCTGCTCTGACCACCTTCAAAAAAATTTTCTTTCGGCGGCGGTCACCTCGCATAGTGACGGCGACACTATCGAGTATATAGCCATGAAAAAGCTTCTCAAAATACCGTTCGGAATCGGTGTAAAACTGTAGGTCCCAATCAGTGAGTGAAAACTGGAAAGCGCACAGCTCAGTGATTGTGAGAAGTTCTCCCCTGTCCCTTCATGGGATCTAATGGGAAACCATTTATTTATTTATTTATAAGTTAATACTTTACAATAAGTTTGTATTTCAACTTTTTTACTATTACTTAATGTTAAGATCGCTATTGCCGACTTAGTTATATTCCACCGCTTACTATTGTGTTTAATCACAGACTGGCTCATATATGCCGCTCAGCTGTTATTTATATTAGTTCTTCACCTAGGGGCAGTGTTATCCGTTAATTGCGATCCGTTACCAGAGTCTTCAAGTGTTATTCTATTTTTCTCATCTATTTCTCGAAAAGTCTAATATGTAGTACCTAAAATAGCCGTGATGTTTTATTGTCGGTAAGTTGTATGCGGAGATTTCTATTCATTTCCAGAACCAGTGGTGAGATATCATGGGTGAATTCATAATACTGCTTCGGCGAACTGGTGTGTTGTTGCAAGGCATACTTACAGGCATAACATTAATCGCACTGTTATTTACAGTAAGCCAAATAAGTAAGCATGCATATTACATTACTGTGTCATAAGTATAAATTTTCGGCCTTATTCATAAAAAGTTATGAGAGGTTTGAGAGAAGATTTATCATACAAAAATCGTCTCTCAAACCCCTCATAACTTTTTATGAATAAGGCTGCTTAATTGTAGCAAACAACAAATAATTCAAATTCGAAATATCAAAAGCATTCCCATATTTCATTACAATTGGCATCCGATTCCACATTGCATTGCCTGAGCAAATGGAAATTCAAAATTTTTTAATTGGCATTGCTAACATTGGCAATTCTTTTGCATTTGCATTAGATCAAGTAATGCAAATTAAAATCCAATGCAAATTAAAAGTTCCCAAAATTGGTAGTTAATCATCACATTTGAGAGCTTGGAACATATTGGTCGATAGTTGTCGGGGTTATTTATTAGCTTCACCTTTTTTAAGGATTGGCAACCTTCCAAAGCGAATAGATGCTACCTGCACGGCTGAATAAGCTGAATAGTTTGCATCATTATCACTTGTACTTCATTTAGGAAACATATGTGTGTAGGGAATATGTTAAAAACTAGCACACATGTTTTTATATATTTTCAATTCACATGTTCAATATCCGATATATAAATACTTATATGTTAGAAAGCAAAAGATGGATATAATGGGGTTTCCAATAGGTACTTGACAACTTTGAATTTTATCATCTAACTGTTACTTTCCTTTCTTTCAATAAACTCAACATTTTCATTATGGTAAAGTACACGAACGAACAACGTATGCAAATTTTAAAAATGTACTACCAAAATTCGGAATCGGTGACCGCAACTTTAAGAGCGTTAATTCCAATTTTTGGTCGTTATTCTCGCCCTTGTAGACAAGCGATAACAAGTTTAGTGCAAAAAATAGAGTCTACATATTCATTGTGTGATGCTGCCGTGCCAGTGAGACAACGGGTTGGTCGAAGTGACGAGAATATCCCTGCCGTTCAGGCGTCCGTAGCAAACGATCCAAATCAATCGATTCCGCGGCGTTCTCAAGATCTGGGCATCGCCAAGACCACTTTATGGCGAATTTTGTGTAAAGATCTTGGTTTACACCAATACAAGGTCAAGCTGACTCAAGAATTGAAGCCGATGGACCATTTGACGCGATGTATGTTCTCCGATTGGGCTCTGGAGAAGATGCGCCAACCTAATTAATTTCATCGCAAAATCATCTTCAGTGACGATGCTCATTTTTGGCTCAATGGGCTCGTCAATAAGCAAAATATGCGTTATTGGTTTGGTGAAAATCCATTTGTGCTTCATATGTGCGCGATTTAACGTCTCTAGACTTTTTCCTTTGGGGCTACGTGAAATCATTGGTCTATGCCAACAAGCCGACGACGTTGGAATAACTCAGAGCCAAAATTGAACGCGAAATAGCGGCCGTTACGGCCGCAATGTGTGATCGAATCATCGAAAATTGGGTCCAACGAATCGGCCACTGCCGACGTGCCCGCAGTGGCCATATGAAGGAAGTTGAGTTCCATTCATAAATGTTTTGATTGTATTTCAAGTCGACTATAAAGTTTTGGAAATATCTCAAATGGTTTGCGTTTTATTTAAAAAAAAAAGTTGTCAAGTCCTTACTGGAAAATCATTTCTAAGTATTATTTACCCCATACATCAGATAGAAGGATAAGGGAGAGCTTCTGTGTGCCTGTTACTTATTGACTGACTGATTGGAATCTAGACTTTTACTCTGATTCTGAACGGATTTTAAGAAACCTTTTCTTTGCTTTTTACTCGATAGCGTGGCCAGAACTATGACAGGTAACCGTCGCCGAATACTTGTTCACAAAAATCGCGTACGCAACCCATTGACAACACACTTGCTGCACACTCTTATGTTAAAACATCGGTTTCCAAGTTCGCACATATATTGGCGATATGGACCAACAAAAAATAAAATTTTGATCTAGAACACCCCGCTCACAAGCAGCATTCACAACAATCCACAAAAACGTTGGTCTATAATTAGCATTCTTCAGGCTTGCCCATTTGTGGCATTTGCAACAGCCTAAAACTATGCTAACTAATGCTACAACTAATTGGGACTCTACTAATATTATAGTAGTAGTACAATACAAGCAGCAACGAAACGGATGTACCCAAAGTATTTTGACATTGAGCGCTTAAACTGCAATGGTTTTTCAACAGTTATACTCGTACGCTGTTAGTTTTAAAACTGTTTGTATGGATAATGACGCTTAGAGTCACTGACATCAGCACTGCTATATTGCTTTTTTGTCACAATCAACACATTATCATAGAATACAAGCGCAATTCGTATGTGAAAAAGCAATTTAATTATAATGATAGCACGATAGAGTTTAACAACTCCGTGACTTTTTGAATAAAAGATAATTTTTTCGGCAAAAAAAACATTTTATTTCTCAACAGAGTCTTCTTTTCAAGTTCATGGTGAAAGATCGGCGTGTGACTGGCTGGCGTCTTGTATATTAGGGTGATAATCGATTGTATGGTAAACCAATTTGTTCGAATTTTGAGAGGTGCGGGTCGGGATATTGTGGCACTAGATCTAAAACTTTGGTGCCATGACAGTCGAGTTTGTTTGTATACCCCTTCGGTGGCCCAGCGGGTTCCATTCAAGTGGCGCTCTAGAAATATCTGTTGTTGGGCGCCTAAGTATATGGCCGATCCAATTCCATTTTCTTCTGCATATAACCAATTCAATAGGACTGTTACATGTACGTTTCCAGAGTATTTCATTGAAAATTGTCTTGGGCCAGTAGATACGGCGTATTTTTCTCAGACAACTATAGACAAACGTTTGGACCTTCATCATTGTCAGTTTCGTCAAGCTCCAAGTAGTACAACCGTGCAACAGTACAGACTTTTCACTGTAATTGAATATTCGCAATTGCATCGTTTCCGATATCCTCTTCTTGCGCCTGATTTTGTGCAGGTTTAGGAATGCAACACAGGCCTTATTTATTCGGTCACATATATCCAACGCGGATCCACAGTCCATTGTAATCTTGCATCCTAAATAGTTGTTTGAATCCACGTCTTTAATTAACGAACCATGAACTGTTAGTGGTGTTATCCCTTCTGTTCGAATACGCATTAGCTTTGTCTTCTAAAGGGTCCGCCATCTAACGATTTTTTTTTTCAACTTGTGCTTATTTCGTGAATGATAACTCTTAGCTCATGTCTGATTTGACAGATAATTAGTTTTATCCTTCCGCTGAACGAATATGGTTGTGCATACGCTTGAACAACGCTGGGAAATATTGCGACATTACTTTGAAAATCATGGTAATGTTGCAGAATGTGTGCGAAAATTGCGTACGAATTTTGGAAGAAGAGAAGCACGGTCAGCTCCGTATGGTCGTTATCTTGTGAAAAAAGTGAAAGAAATTGGCATCCTCATCGATAAACCAAAGCGTTGGACACCGTTGGACTATTATTTGTGGGGTGCCCTCAAAGATAAGTGTTACGCCGACAAGCCAGAGACAATTGACGCTTTAAAGGACAATATTCGTGAAGCCATTGGTGAAATACAGCTGCACACAATCGATAATGAGCTTAAAAATTGGACCGATCGTGTAGGCTACTGCATGGCCAGCCGAGGCACCCATTTGAATGAAATTATTTTCCATCATTTACGGGAAGGATTGTACTTTGAAATAAAAAAAGAAATTTGAGAAAATATTCAGTAGTTTTTTTATAGCATTTTCAAAAAAAAAAGTTATTTGGCGGACCCGTTATATATTTTCGGAGTGACTGTTTAACTTGTGTTCTAGTGGATGCATGTTCTGTCCACGATTACAAAACAGTGTTAAAACTCCACCGGGTTGCGGTTGAACGTCGCCAAACAGTCCTTTGAAGTGGTCACATGGTTGCATTTATGAGTAATTGCGACACCCATCACGCGGAAACCTTTTATATGTCCAAATATTCATGTAAAATGGGATCCACCTGCTCAGATGAAATACCTATAGTGCCCAGAGTGCCCAAAACTGAAACCGGTAAATCGGGTAAACCGGTTTTTTTTCTATTAACCGTTTGCTATTTCGAATCTTGCCAAGATTATCATCAGCAGACGTTTTTGGTATGATTTTCGATGAATTCGTCAAAACTGTATGTATCAAAACGCTCATATTACTGAGAATTCCTTTATTCCTTCGAAGAATACCAAGCATTAACATTGGAAACACTTTCATGCACAACTCTTTTGCATCATGCCGAAAAACCATCGGTATGATTTGTTTTGTCAATTACAGAACAACAAAACAGAAACAAAACAGAGGGTTGCCATCACCAATATTATTGTTGAAAGCTCTCGGTGCTCTACAATACAAAGACAAGGGTAGCAGCTTGATGCATTCTAACGATTAAACGATTAAATCATCCCTGATTAGCCGATAAATGTATGAATACCGATTATTTTTGGTGTCATTTGCCACAGTTGCCATATAGGTTGGAAGATTATTTGACAAATCACTGAGAAACTCTTTGTATTTAAACTCAGATCAAACATAAATCAAAATCAACTGATTACCAATATAAAAAAACAGGCAAAAATTGGGCTTTAAATACAAATCCCAAGTTAAATCCCTGACCCCAGATAAATTTAGCCTTTTAGTACAGACCTCGTCTTATACGGCATTTACACCAAACAAGATTAACGCATTTCGAAGGTTAACTCCGTTAACCCGCACTAACCCTTAAGATTACTCATACAATTTTAATCTGTAGAAACTGAAGTTTAATTTTTAACCTCATTTTAAACTGGTGTACATTTTTATGCAACACTAAGTGTGTTGTTTTTTTACCCCGCTAAAGTTAATTATAGCTTAATTTGTACAGGACAGCTAAGCGATATTAAGGGGTACATATTTCAATTTCCCACTAAAATTCCGACTTGAGCAATGCCAATGTAGCCACATGTTCAATTTCAAGAAATGACAACAAAAAGTTATCTTAGATTTGTTATCATTTCTTGTGAATGAAAATGTTATCAAGGAGAGACTCAAAAGCAGAAATTTGCAAAATGGCTTATACATTTTAAGTTCATTAAACTTATTTTATTTAATGGAAGACTACGTTATATCTCTAAATTTAAAGGATAGATTTTTATTTGCGATTAAAAACAAAATTGGAAATAAATTGTTCACAACATCGCGCGGTAAATGTTATACATACATATTGAACATGGTGGAATTATCTATCAGGTATAGTCGTTTAAAGGCAATGTAATGTTTTCCATGCCATTTTTCGGTTTACTTGTCAAAATCATATGTATGTATTTTGATTTTATACTTGTTTGTATTCTTGTATTGTTGGTATATATTTATGTAGAGTTTGACAACTGAAACGAATGAACGAAAATAAAATGTCTGTTGTTGCTGCTTACAACTACAACAACATGTGCTGCTACCATGTATTTGTTGGCACTGTGTTGGCACGTGTTGCCATATCAATTTTTTTCACCCATTACAGCAAATGTTGCCACATTTCGTAGTATTAAGTATGGAACGTTATATTTGGAAAGGCGTAAGTGGCGAAACATACACAAAAACTTAACTGTTTGATAGACGGAAGTCGATCGAAAATATTCGGACGCGTCGTCGCCACCAACAATTTTTTGAAGCTTACACCGCCGCGGATGTAAATGGCTCTTATTGGTTTTAAATGTGAGCCGATTTTATCGACTGCCCCGATTTGACACACTGATCTAATTTTAAAGGTTCAGTAATTTGAAACAATCTGTACAAAACAGGCAAAACCAATAGCCGTCAACTTAATTTTTCTGTTGCGACATCTTCCATAATTTTTTTCGGGCGCGGAGTTTGCCTAAGCACGGAGTTGCCACCTGAAATGTGAATTTAATCTCAAATTGGGTGGTGTAAATGGCAAAGATTAGAGAACAAGGTTATCGCTAACCTGGCCGCGATAAACGGCGGTGTAAATACGTTATTATTTCCACTAGTATTCTTCCAGGCGTAGAAAAGACTCCTTCACTGGTAACTGAACGCATTGGAATACAGAAGATTATTGGAATACAGAAGATAATTAGAGAAGTTTTAGAAGAGGGAAATGATATTAGAAGTTTTTGGTTTTCAATCATAATCCGGTTCAAAATCATTTTCTCCATTATAAATAATTTTTAATAGAAAAAGTTTATAAAAGAAGAAGTTAATTTGATTATTTCGGTGAATGGTTGGGAATATAGCTATTTCGATGCCCACCATAGCATATCATCAGCTCCCTTCTCTACAAGTATTTAGGTAACGCCAATCTCATTGCAATCGTTGTTTCTATTTTGAAACAACAACATCCTATGTATTGGCTTTCAATGAAAGCCTACATAGACAAGAAGTTGTGAATATTGATGATTTCGGTAGAGTATTGTTTTTGGATGTTTTCACACTAGTAGGTTTTGTTGAAACAATTCTCGTTAATTTGAGAATTTCTCATCCCTATAATGTGTGATGATATACCTAATCGAAATAGCCATATTCCCAACCATCCACCGAAATGATCAATTTCACATCTTCTTTTATAAACTTTCTCTATTAAAAATTATTTTTAATGGAGAAAATGATCTTGAACCGGATTATGATTAAAAAACTTAGAAGTTTTCCCAAAATTCTTTGTTGAACAAAGTTGTAAAAAAAATTAAATTAAATTAATTCAAACATTCGGAAGTATGTCTGACTCACCCGAATATTTTATTCCAGCACAGTCCCTCACGCAAAGATTAGACTCATGCGTGAAGATTTTTCTGTACTCACATTCACATGGGACTGTCCGTGAAGGTGGAAAGTTTCTGATAGCAATTCACTTGGGAGTGGCCAGAAATGATTCCGTTATTGAGCAGCTCACTACTACCACGCAATATGTCTTGGCCAATCGCTTCATCGGAAACCTCGTCATGCATGAGCCGACAACCCTGGCCAACGGCGAGTCATAATTGGGAGGACCGGAGTCCATTTTAGACTCACTGCATTCTGGTCAGCGTTAACCCATAATGGGCGGCTGTAACATGAACATCCTGGCAGTAGGTGGCATGCGAACCACGCTGGGCTGGGTTTGCCTCTCCCGCCACCGTTGTGTACGCAATAAGAGTTCACGGGGAAAGGTGAATGGACGAACTCCATAACTCTAGACGACCCTCGCAAACGTTTTAATGACCACGATTTTGGGGATATATACCTGGACCGAAGGGGCACTATACAAGACGGGTGCCACATTCCAACTGGCGGATGTCCTCAGAGGATGTGGAGTTGACATCAAAGCTATCCGAGAAATGCGATGGACAGGGTATGATTGCACAGGAAAGGTGGACTACGATACTCGTATTTACTACAGCTGCCATGGGCGAAAGACCGAATTCGGGTGTGGATTTTTAGTTAGCAAGAGACTGCGACACCTAGTTCCGGGGTTCAACCCGATGAGTCAATGTATAGCCACTATTTGCATCAAAGCGAAATCTTTCAACATCTAGTTAATTTATGTGCGCACACCGACAGCGGGTGAGGACGAAGAATCCGGGGAATCTGTTTATGAGCATCTGGGGGAAGTATACGGATGTTGCTCTGACCATTACGTTGGGATTATTCTATGTGATTTTAATGCCAAATTGGGAAGGGAAGTTTCTTTCGACCAACCATCGGTGATCACAGTCTACATGATATCGCTTCCGATAATGGAATAAGACTGATGGACTTCGCCGCTGCAAGGCATATGGTAGTTAGTAGCACAAGATTCTAACATGGGAACATACATCAGACGACTTGACTGTCTCCTGATCAGAGGCCGAAGGGCCAGATTGATCACTTGGTAATGGATGGCAGGCACTATTCTGGTGTAACGGATTTGCGTGTGATTCGAGGTGCCAATTTCGACTCGAAATAAGAATGGGAATCTGGTGACGGATAAGTAGTGTGTGCTTAAAATATATAGAGATCACTTTCAACACTACTCTACTCAGTTTCTCCCACTGAATATCAGGAGGAAATGATTGTGGAAGACCGTGTAGATTGTACCCAGCCCCCGAGCCAAGGCGAGATTGGAGCGGCAATCTCCCGGCTTGGGGATGATAAAGCCGCTGGTGTAGATGGGCTACCCGCTGAGCGTTTTAAGGCCGGCGGCGGAACACTGCTAGCCCACATGCATCAACTTTTATGTAGTATATGGTTGGAAAAATCTATGCCTGACGATTGGAGTGTCACTGTAGAATGGCCTGTATTCAAAAAGGGTGATCAGTGTGTATGTTCCCACTATCACGGTATGAGTCATTTATACATAGCGTATAAGATCTAGTAGAGCGTCATATGTGGAGGACTTAGACCAATTGTTGTAGACGTGATTGGGCGATATCTGTGTGGTTTTGGACCGGGGAAGTCCACGACTGGCCAAATATTCACACTATGTCAAATCCTGGAAAGGCCCCCGATGGCGAATCGATAAATACCATATTTTTGTCAATTGCAAAGCAGCTTTCGATAGCGAGAAAAATTGTACGAAGATATGTTTGAACATGGGATTCCGGCGGAACTGATCCGCACCTGTAGACTGACGCTAGCCAACAACAAATCGGCAGTGAAGGTGGGGACCGAACCATTCTATACCAAGCGAGGACTGAGGCAGGGTGACACACTTTTTTGCAATCTCTTCAACATCTTAATGGAGATGATAATGAGAAAAACTGCAGTAAATACGAACAAGACCATCAACACGAAAAGCCATATGTTCCTGGCGCATGCTAACGATGAAGACATCATTAGACGAAATTCGCGAAAGGTTAATGCAGTATTTTCACGAATCGAAGGATTTTCAGGAAACTAGTGGACATATTCTTCTGTCCTTTGAAGGCGGATGAGCCGACACCCCTGCCCAACGACGGGTTGAAACTGAGTGTACCGAAGTCCAGTTTCGACTCAATGCCGTATGCTGCCGACAAAGTCACTCGGGGATCACACACGGCAATTTACTTGCGCAAAACTTCAGATTATAGGAGAGAGAGGGGAAGGGAATGGAAGCTCTTCTCTCTCCTATAAACTTCAGACTTGCGCAAGTAAAATTGCCCTGTGTGATCCCCGAGACATCTTTGGACGAAATTTGCGAGGGATTACTGTAGTATTTTCAGGAATCGTAGGAGAATCAGTTGGAGTGGGTCTTGCTGTTAATGAGGGCAGAACAAAATTGATGCTGTCAACGATTGGACAAACCTCTCGACTTGTTACGCACTTGAACGTTGACAATTGATTTAATTTTGAAGTGGTAGATGAATTTATCTACCTTTATCTACCAACATCAGCCTAGAGATGAATAGTAGAATTATGCTTGCGATTAGAAGTTATTTTGGGCTCAGCGGACATTTAGGGGAGAGGCCCTGTCTCGACAAACAAAAGTTGAGCTATACCAGACACTCATTTAAACTTGTTATTATTCACCTGGGAGACCACCATCGGTGGTGCAATTGGTAGTGTGCGCATAGTGTCGGCGACACTATCGAATATTTAGCCATGAAAAAGTTTCTCAAAATACCATTCGGAAACTGTAGGTCCCAATCAGTAAGTATAAAACTACAAAGCGCACAGCTCACTGGTTGTGAGAAGCTCTCCCTAATCCCTACATGGGATGTAATGGGAAACCATTTATTTTTTTTAGTATTCGTGAGGAAAATAATCCGTGGTATATGTGGTCCTGTTATTTTAATTTAATTTCTATTCCGACATGGGCATGGTTAGGCGAATCAAATTAGGCCAATTGCGCTGGCTAGGTCATGTTATCAGAATGGATGAGGATGAGCCAGCGCGAAAGGTTTTCCATAACGTAGCCGATAGAAGCAGGAAAAAAAGACGGTCAAGACTCCACTGGAAGACCAGACCGCAGAATCCCTCAGTATTCTTGGTGTTGCCAAAGGCGAAGGATAGAATTTGTATTATTTACTTCATTAATTTGTTTGATAAATTAATGTGTGTAAGGCATCTGACCTCATGAGTTTGTACACTGAAAGAAAAACGCTTCGTCGCATGGATGAAACATTTTCGTTAATGTTTTTACGTTGTTATAGTGAAAAGTGTCGTATATCCGACAATTTGGTAGTCGCTGCAACGACAAATTTTTCTCAATTTTTCATTTCGTTGCTGCAACAACTTACTTGTCGTTCCTGCAACAATTTGAATTTTGTAGAAAAATAGGTTGAAAATTAAAAAAAAAGTAAAGGCATGAGATTTAAACTACTGATATTTGCTTTATCTCTTACTTTTTATAGTTTATATTTATTATTTATTTATTTCGGAGGTTTGTCAACATTTTTATTTGACGAAACAATTTCGTTATTGTAGAGAGAGAAGCAGTCGAAAAAATGAGCGAGCGTAAAAAAGAGGCAAGCAAGAGAAAATGGTGAGAGTGAGTGGTGGGTCACGTACACATCTTAAATCAGTTCCATTGCAACAGCCGAAAGTGGTAGACATATTTCACCGTCGGAATAATTTAAATAAATTTGTTAAAACAGATTAATTAGTTATACATACTTAGTAATAATCTTTTACTGTGAAATCTAAATTGTGTGAATTTATGTGTTTGCTGTGATCGTTTGTGAAACTTGCGAATCTATAAATTAAATAGATAAATAAACAGAATGCAAGGAGCTGCACGACAGCAAAGAAAGTGACGCATCGATAGCAAAAAAACTACCCCGAAATATGTAACTGAACATTTATGTGTGTGTGTGTATGCACGTGACGGTACAAGTCGCAACAAAATATTCGTGTTTTAATCATAATTCGGTCGCGTCTGTTTCGTTGTGTTGGTATTTGACATAGTACATACATTTGGGAGGGCAGCCGAAGTCAATGAAAACGAAGAGGTCAAAGAACAAAGTGTTTCAAGTACGACGAACATAAAAAATAACAATTCAACAACGAACAATCAAATGAATTCAATCGACATTTTAAAAAATTTGGTTAAAATAAATAAAAGAGCAGTTGAAGAAATTGCATACAGAGCGATCACTGGCTTACTAACGGGGAGATTTGGCTCTACAATTGAATATCAAAACCCTCAACACCACAACAATTGCATAATTTAACAAAACAATGATAATGTTCTATGTTAAAGGCGTAGAGCATAGGAGAGTGGAGCTTATGTTCATGGTAAGTACAGACATAGGATATGTACATATCTTAAATACAAATCTTAATAATAAATTTCTCGTATATATTTTTAATTGTAGGACCTGAATACGACGGCCACAATAACACTCAACCCATCGACAACCACAATCTTTCAACATGGAATGAATATAATCTATTTAGCAAATAGATTTTCGAAAACAAAAATTCAAAAAATTGTTATCAAAACACCTGCACTGTAATACTAACAGTGCATTTATGTACAATTGTCAATAAATAATTGCAAACACACTTCAAAATATTCATTGCAGCAATGAAACAAAATTGTTGTAGTAATGAAACAAATTCATTGCAACACTGACTCAAATTTGTTGCACCAATGAAACAAATTCATAGCAGCAATGAACAAATTCTTTGCAAGAACGATAATTATTCATTGCAACAATGAAACAAGTTCATTGCAGCAACGAAACAAATTCGTTGCAATAATGAAGCAAATTCAACGCAGCAATAATCATACTTTCACCACATTAACGAACAATTTGCAGTTGATGAACACATTTTCATAGCTGGAATGAAACCTTACGTTAGCTCACTTTCAATGACAAAAGTTGTTGGGGTGATGAACATTTTCATCCGTGTGATGATGCTTTTCCATTCAGTGTCAAATAGCCAATAAAAGAAAGACAGTCACGCACCGCCACGTGATCTAACTTTGATCCTACTCACAATTCGCATGATTCACGGCATTCATGTTACTTGCGTCCATCCCTAATTTTAACCAATGAAATTGAGGGTGCACAATCGCTATAGTATTATGTTATTGTTCGCAATAAAATAATGCATGATGAGCACAAAAAATTCACCTTTTCCCTGTTATCATCAAAATTCACGAGATTGACTGCTTTCAGTGGCTGTTAAATACAAACTAAACAACGTAGCTTGCTTAAATTTATACAGTTGCCGGTTAACAGATGTTAGTTCATACGAGAAGTGTTGATTTTTAATTAGCTACGAGGGAAGTTTAAAAGGTTACGGAACTTTCTAACTGTCTCGTAGCTTCGTTACATCAGCTAAAAATAAAACACATTTCCTATTTTTATTCAAATCTGAGTTCATCTTAAATTAAACACTTATATCATAACAATATTTTATTGAGCCTTCGGCATTTTTAGGTGTTTGGCAGAGAATTGCAAGCATTTCGTCTAAGTAGTCTAACGTGTTTAATAATTTTACGTTCCAAAATATCTGCTTCTTTCACGTTGTTTGGTCATCTCTGTGATAATTTCTTTACACTTGCCAATTATGTTTCCTTCGCTTCTTTATTTTATTAATTTTATTAGAGCTGAACAACGATGAGGGGCTTTAATGATGTATCTTCTTCAAACCCTACAAGATATTTGCACTTGAATTTTTTTGCTTTACTACTAATCGTGTAGAAATATTATGATTCATTGGACAGTCTCCAATAAAATTGAAAATTCGTAGCAAATCACCTTAGCAAAACACAATCGGTTTAGATTTAACCAAGCAATCGTATATTGTACGGTTTCGCATTTACAGTTGAATTTGGAGTGGCTGGCTATTGGCTAATTATGCTAATAAGTTTGGCAAATAAATACGAGTATCAGTAGGTAGTAACATAATAATGAAAGTGAAATTAAATGGAAAGAAATCAAACGGGAGGCCGTAGACATTTCGGGAGAAATGTGTAGGAAAGTAAAACAAAATTGTTGATCTTATAAAATAAATCTGGCAAAATGTTGAAAGTTTGCAAGTAGCCACAGGTATTACAGCAACCGCTGAGATAATTACAAATGAAGCCTATTTGTTTCATGATTTTATTTGACTTCTTTGCAATTCATTAAAAATTTTCTGGCAATGATTCATCAGATTTTGTATTTTATAATTTATTTCTCCAGTGGTAGTGAAAGTACAAAAATTTTAGAAATAGTTTAGATTTATGGCTGCCAAGATCCATGTTTGTTTTGTTAAGAATACCTATTGTCTCTCTAATTCGCTTGCACACCTTCCCACAGCTCAACAAGCCAAAAAGGTGATTATGACATATTTTTCTGAATTAATTATGAAGGTAGAAATGATGATATGGAAAATAAATTTGTCATATGAACTGAATGAATTCCAAATAATGCTGTGTAATGATTACACCGCGTTACAAAAAAAGAGCTTCGTTGTCACAACCACAGCAACAAAAAACAAATGTGATCTGTCAATCAGGTTTTAGTTCTAGCAATCAAATTATCCTGCAGTGGTGAATTTTCTATTAGTTGGATGAACGAAAAATGTAAAAACTAATTCGGTTGTACCAAATAATAGTCGTGTTTTGGTTACAAGTAAGCGATAATCGCTTGCTAAGATGCAAAGAAACCGGATTTTTAGCGAGAAGTCGTTTTATTCAAAAATATGAAAAATGGTTAAAAACGGTAAAAGACGTCAAAAGTTTTGTTTTTGAAACTTAGCGAAAATGAATCGCGTCGCTAAGTTCTCGCTAAGTTTTCGTTAAGTGCTTCATACAAAACAAGCGAATAAATAAGCAAGCGGTGGTGTAACCAAAACACGTTTACAGCCCTATTCTGACAGGGTTACAAAAGTCACCGCGGTTACTATTTGACAGCAATGTGACAATGTCTGTATTTCATTTTTTTGGTGACAAAAGTAACAAAAATTGTTACCTGTCAAAGAGGAGGTAACAGCGCGTAGATCAGAGAGTTGGCGCTAAAGTAAATTCCTTCTTCTATGTATATGGCACGGATGTGCAGGAGTATTCTTTCCGCTGGATGTTCCGCTCAAATTCCCTTATTAATAATGTATTAATTCTAATTCAATAAAACATATGTAAATATATTAAATACCTACTTTTCCTTTTTTTCCGCGTTCATTTTGTGCAGAAAACCATATGTTTTTGGTTTTTTTTTTGTCCCTGCTTTTGACAACCTGTTATTGTGAGGTGAATTATTTGTTACGAGGTGAATTTTTCGTTGTCAATGTGTTGCCAGAATACCACATAGAAATAATGGTGACAACCTTGTAACAATTTTGTGGTTACAATTTGATTGTTACCACATACACAGAATAGGGGTGTTAATATATTGGTATGCTCAACTAAAGTAATTACTTGAATTTAATGCCTGTCACAACCATTTGGTGATGCTTTAACCCATTATGAATTTTATAGAACAAAAGTAAAAAAAAAATATTTTTTATTAAAACTGTGTATTTTATATTTAAATATAAACAAAATTATTGTTATTTATAACCAGGGTTCGTATTTCGTGCCCATTTTTGATCGAAAATATGAAAAAATTTCAAAATCTCGAAAACGGAGCGTCCAATCGAAAAATAACAAATTTTTACGGATTTCTCACAAAGTGTTCTCATTCGCATGAAATAATTTTTTTCAAAAAATCGACAAAATAAAAAAATCGTTAAAATAAAAAAATGGCTATAACTCGGAAACAGTGCGTCGAATCGCAAAAATAATTGATGCCTCTCATACGGCATCACTTAAAATCCGTTAAACTAACATTTTTCAAAAAAAAAATCGCTAAAACTCACATATGTATGTATGTATGTTCGAGTTATAGCCATTTTTTATTTCAGTGTTTTTCATATTTTGATGTCTTTTTGAACAAAATATCTTCCATACGATGGACCACTTTATGAAAAATCCTTAGGAACTCGTACTTGGACGCACCGCACCGATTCCGAGATATAGCCAAGTTTTTTGTTTTAGCGATTTTCTTATTTTGGCGATTTTTTGAAGAAAAAATTATTTCATGCGAATGAGAACACTTTGTGGGATATCCGTACAAATTTGTTATTTTTCGATTGGACGCTCCGCTTTCGAGATATAGAAATTTTGTCATGCTTTCGATCAAAAATAGGCACGAAATACGAATCCTGGTTATAAATATTAATAATTTTGTTTATATATAAATATAAAATACACAATTTTAATAAAAAACAAACTGATATATACCCTCTATCACTTACAGTGGAGGGTATAATAATTTTTTGACGTAGAATACGTCTTACCTTACGGTATGATAAGTCATGTCAGGTTTTTATTGTTGTAATCTTTATTTCATTGAATTTGAGGAAACGGCTAGATGAATTTTTTTAAAATTTTTTTTGTAGGTAAATGAAGATGTTATCTTTCGTTTGATATACATTTCATATTGGTGGATATATTTCTAGCATTTTAATTTCTCAAATGAAAATTGTTCAAACACATACACTCAAACATATGTGTGGTGTTTGGTTGAGTGTTTTTGGTTGCTCAACATTGCTTAGGAACATGTATCTAGTGAAAAGTGAAACGAACAGCAAGCTAATGTTGCTTGGCAACATGTACCTAGTAAAAAGTGAAACAAACAGTAAGCTAACGTAATAAAGCTTTTTTGCGAAGCTTCAATAAAGCTGTTGTAACATTAATTTTGAATTGTAAAGCGTAAAGCTTTCACACAACGCTCGAATGCTAATGCGAAGACTCGATAAGGTAAACCTTTTTTAATATTAGGGCGGCCCTCTCAACATTCGCAGAACTTATTTCAATAAAAATATTAATTAAAATACATAAATTAAATTAAGTTTAAAAAAATTGAACATTATATTTTTTTTTTAAACGGACTTGAATCAAATGCCGTTGGTAAATATAAAAATTACAGCAGACAGTTGTCCGAGGCCTTCGGCCACGAACTGTCCCTGCAGGCTGTATCAGAGACACGGCCATTAAGTTTAACGTAGAATACGCCATCCGATAAGACAGAAAACATATATAACAATAAATGATAAATAATATAAGCAAATGAATTTATTGTTATATATGTTTTCTGTCTTATCGGATGGCGTATTCTACGTTAAACTTAATGGCCGTGTCTCTGACACAGCCTGCAGGGACAGTCCGTGGCCGAAGGCCTCGGACAACTATCTGCTGTAATTTTTTTTACTTTTTTTCTATTCAATTCATAATGGGTTAAAACATCACCAAATGGTTGTGACAGCCATTAAATTCAAGTAAATATTCATGCGAATTGGAAGACTTTGTGAGAAACCCTTAGGAACCCGTAAAAAAATTTTATTTTTTCGATTGGACGCCTCGTTTTCCAGATGCAGACAGTTTCTCTAAATTTTTCATATTTCCCTGGGTATCATATTGTTACGAATTTCCTTATTCGTTCTTTTTGCGTTGTTTTATTCCCAATAATAAAACAAGGTTCGTTTTTAATTACGATAATTACAACGGTATCACTTCCTTTTATTTATTTATACAGTACAACAGTTTACTTTATTTATAACACGTTAACAAGTCTTGTATTTTACTATCAATTCGCGTTGCTTACTTTACGGGGTTTAATCACAAACTGAACTCTCCATTCCAAAGACCTCCGCTATTTATACCAACTCACCATACACAAATGAAGGTACATATATCTAGCGAATTCAAGAACCTTCTAGAAACTAGATGTTGTTGTTGTTGTTTAACTTTGCAGAACATTCTCCTACACAGGAGAATTATCTTTACTGAGGTGAATTCATGCTACTGGTTTAGCGAGCTGGTACGTTGTTACAATGCATACTTTCAGGCGCAGCACTAACCGCGTGTTGTTTACATACTGTTAGTAGAGTCATTAACAGTAAGCAAAAGCTTTTACTTATTCGTAACACTGCCCCCCACTTAAGCCTGTTCGTCCCGAGCAGGCTCAACCCTCCGTTTTCCATACAGAGCTAGTCTTTCCAAATGCACGACTTTCATTTTAGCTCTTGGACTTTGGCTTTTCTGGATTCGATAAACCACGTCATTTATTCGTTTGACAACCTTGTAAGGGCCTTCCCAGTGAGTCTGAAGTTTTGGAGATAAACCCTTCTTGCGCTGTGGGTTGAACAGTAAAACTAGCTGGCCTTCATGAAATCCTTCTGAATTTGCCGCTCGGTCGTATCTGGCTTTCATTTTGTTACTGACCATTTTTAATTTGTTGCGCACAAATTCATGGAGATCATTAAGATCCCTCGTATCATGGTAATTGACATCACTGTTCGCAGGGTCAGACGCTGGTATGGTACCGAACTCCAAATCTCCAGGCAGCTTCAGCTCATTTCCGAAAATTACTTTAGCGGGTGTTCGCGAAGTGGAGTCATGGGTGGCCGTCCTATATGCCAAAAGGAATTTCGGTATGTGTTCATCCCAATCTCTTTGATCTGCGCTGACTACTTTTCTTAGGTATTCTTCAAGAGTTCGGTTGAATCTTTCAACCATTCCGTCAGACTGAGGATGCAATGGCGTTGTTCTTGTTTTCCGAATACCGTATGACTCACACATTTCTTTGAAGATGGTCGATTCAAAATTCCTACCCTGGTCCGAATGGAGCTCCGAGGGGACACCAAAACGGCATATCCAGTTATCCACAAACACTTTAATTATAGTCTTCGCTTCCTGATTTGGAACAGGGTATACTTCGGGCCATTTACTGAAGTAATCCATAACCACTAAGACGTACTGGTTTCCAGAGCTACTGACGGGAAATGGACCAGCCACATCCATAGCTATACGCTCAAAGGGTGCACCTGAGTTGTATTGCTGCATGTGGCCATGACTTCTTCGCGTTGGTCCCTTAGCTGTCATGCATTGGGTGCAATTTGCTATCCAATCGGCTACCGCTTGTTGACAGCCAATCCAGTAGAACCGTTGCTTTTGCTTTTCAATGGTCTTGGTTATTCCTAGATGTCCTCCGCTCGGGCCATTATGGAATTCTGTCATTATCTCTTTTTCCTTGGAGGAAGGTACCACTATTAACTTTTTGACTATTTTACCATCCTCACTTTCCCATAACCGGTATAGGCAACCATCCAATAATTTTAGGCTGTTCCACTGGGCCCAGTATGCTTTCATCAGGGGGCTCTCTGAGGCGATGTCATTGCGTGTTGGTCTTTCACCATTTTCTTTTGCAGAAATGATTTTTGCCAGTATAGGGTCGCTTCTTTGTGCTGTTGACCAGTCTTCGTTGGATTCTAGTCGAAGCAGACGTACGTCAATGATGTTTTCTTTCACCTCTGCTTTTGAGCAGTGTTTGCAT
Organism: Phaonia tiefii; assembly: GCA_963931995.1. Taxonomy (NCBI): domain Eukaryota; kingdom Metazoa; phylum Arthropoda; class Insecta; order Diptera; family Muscidae; genus Phaonia; species Phaonia tiefii. The sequence continues at coordinate 76,621,572 of OZ008369.1, forward strand.
TCCAGCTTGCATGGACGACGTGACAGGGCATCAGCATTACCGTGTTTTCCTCCTTTTCTATGCTCAATGCTAAAGTCATAGCTCTGCAGTCTTTCAATCCAACGAGCAAGTTGGCCTTCGGGGTTCTTAAAGTGCAGTAGCCACCTTATCGCCGCATGATCGGTTCATAACTGGAAAGGCTGGCCGTACAGATACTTGTGGTAGTGTTTGACACACTCTATGACGGCCAGTAGCTCTCGTCTCGTAACACAGTAATTTTTCTCTGGCTTTGAGAGTATTCTGCTGTAGTACCCAATAACTTTTTCTTGGCCATTGATTTCCTGCGAGAGCACGCCACCTATTCCGTAACCACTCGCGTCAGTATCCAACACGAATTTCTCTCCAGCAACAGGATATGCAAGCAAAGGAGCCATGCATAAATATTGCTTCAGTTGGTGGAATGACTCTTCTTGTTTTTCGCTCCAACAGTACGGCCGACTTTTCATTGTCAGCTCGTGAAGACTTGCAGCCACTGTGGCGAAACCAGGCACAAACCGTCTGTAGTACGTACAGAGTCCTAGAAAACTGCGTAATTCATGGAGATTCTGCGGTCGTGGCCAATCCTTCACTGTCAGGATTTTGTCTTCATCGGTGGAAATGCCATCTGCTGTCACTCGATGTCCCAAGTATTTTACTTCTTTCTGGAACAGAGAACACTTCTTCGGGCTGAGTTTCAACCCAGCCGCGGTTATACGTTGAAGGACTTCTTTAAGATTCTTCAGGTGTTCATCGAATGTTTTCCCCATGACAATGATGTCGTCTAGGTATACCAAGCATGTTCGCCAATGAAGTCCTTTCAACACGCACTCCATTAATCGCTCGAAGGTGGCTGGAGCGTTACATAGTCCAAATGGCACTACTTTAAACTGCCACAGACCATCCCCTACGCTGAATGCAGTTTTCTCCTTATCTTTCTCGCTGATTTCTACTTGCCAATAACCACTTTGCAAGTCCAGCGTGGAGAACCATTTTGTTCCTGACAACGTATCCAATGTGTCATCAATTCTTGGTAGTGGATAACTGTCCTTTTTGGTGACGTCGTTGAGCTTTCTATAATCCACACAAAATCGGGTACTTCCATCTTTCTTCTTAACTAGTACCACCGGCGAGCTCCATGGACTTGAAGAAGGTTCGATTACACCATCCTTCTGCATTTCAGCTACCAGTTTCTTTACCTCATCTCTTTTTGCAAGTGGAAGACTTCTGGGCGCCTGTTTTATTGGTCTCGCTTCCCCTGTATTGATGTCATGCTTTACCATTGATGTTCTACCTTGGCATTCTTTTTTCAGGGCGAAGGCAGACGCATGCTTCCACAGTATTTGCTTTGCTTTGTTCCTATCAGAAGACTTTAGTTCTCGCACCCACTCACTGAGATGCGACTCCAGCACTTTCTGCTCCTTTTCTGATAGTTTGCTGCAGTCAGAATTAACTTCACAGTTGATGACCGCCTCGACTGGTGTACATTCTGCAATTTCTGTGCGGTCGCCGATCACCTCCTCGTTGTTGGACAAATTTAGAACTCGTACAGGCAAGTATCCTTCATTATTAGTTCTTACTAGAGCTTTGGCAGTGATGATGTTATAGTTGTTTATACTTGCCGGTTCAACTACCCACAAACCGCCGATCTCACAATCTCCCTCCATTCGGGCCCATACTATGGTTTCTGATTTTAGTGGCAATTTTACATCTTTGTAAGCGATCAGCCTTTTAATCTGTGTTGTATTGTCGTATCCCACATTGAGAGGAATTTCCACATTAGCCCACGTCAAAATTTGCTGCCCCATATCTAACTTGAGGCCTTGGGCAATCATAAAATCTGCGCCAGTTATCACTTCATCTACAATATCGGCGACAATAAACACGTGTTCGATGCTCATGTTGGCAATGGCTAACTTCAATTTAACTTTACCATGTACAGTTGCTGGTTCACCCGTTGCTGTGCGGAGTCTTACACCATGTAACGATTCTATTGGTCCATTTATCAAATCAGATCTGATGATAGATTGTGACGCGCCTGTGTCCATAGTCAATATGCGCTTCCGACCACCGATAGCTCCGTAGACAGTGAGGTTGTTGTTTTTCTGTTGTATTATTGAGATGGAGATCGTGGGGCCCTCGGTTGTGGGAGCTAGTCCATGCCCCTCTGGGCTAGCTCGTTTTAGTTTAACGGAGATTCATTTTGTGTAGTAAAATTTACCCGTTTATTGCCACGTTGGGGTGAGCTCGATCTTGATCGTTTTCGTGGCTCTCTGCAGTTTCGTGAAATATGACCAGGTTTGTAGCAATTGTAGCACTTTGGTCTGGGCTTACTTCCGCCTGGTAACGCCTTGCTGAGGGTTTGGGTGATTTCTTTAAGATCGTTTATGGCACCCTTCAAATCTCCCGCCTCCGACTCCATTTCAATTTTTCTAACTCTTTGTATTTGAGGCTTGGACACAAATTTTGCTGTTTCCTGTGCCAATGCGACCGAAACAGTTTCGGCGAATGTAGCTTTTTGTGTGGCACAAGTCACGTGTTTTATGTCAGGATCACGGATGCCGTTGACGAATGCTTCAATCTTAAATTGATCCAAGAATGGGTGGGACTCACCAGGATAAGTCATCAACACCAAACGTTCCACCTCGGTTGCGAAGTCCTGAAGCGTTTCATTATGCTTTTGCACTCGGCCTCTCAATTCCATGCGATATAAATCCTTCTTGTTTATTATATAATTCTAGAATTCTCGCCAAATTTCTTTTCAAGTTTTTCGTCCATAATTCTAGAATTCTCGTCCAATTTCTCGTTCATAATTCTAGAATTTTCACCAAATTTCTCATTCAGTTTGTCGTTAATTATTCGAGAATTTTCGCTCAATTTCTCGTCCATTATACTAGAATTATCGTCCAATTTGGCCATCATGGCAGCAAACATTGTAGAAACATCTACATTACCAGTTGCTTCCTTTGCACAAACCTCCATTTCGTCTTTGCACTCGAACTGATATGTGTCAATGTTGATGTTTCGGCGTTTAAATTCTTCTATTAATCGCCTCTGCAGCTCTACTTTATTACCAGCTGTCGGTTGATCCAATTTGCTCAACTCCTTTTTTAGCTGTTCAACTTTGAGTTCTTCAAACTTCATCGTTGTCCTTAATTCGTAATTTCACTTCTGACACCAATGTTACGAATTTCCTTATTCGTCCTTTTTGCGTTGTTTTATTCCCAATAATAAAACAAGGTTCGTTTTTAATTACGATAATTACAACGGTATCACTTCCTTTTATTTATTTATACAGTACAACAGTTTACTTTATTTATAACACGTTAACAAGTCTTGTATTTTACTATCAATTCGCGTTGCTTACTTTACGGGGTTTAATCACAAACTGAACTCTCCATTCCAAAGACCTCCGCTATTTATACCAACTCACCATACACAAATGAAGGTACATATATCTAGCGAATTCAAGAACCTTCTAGAAATAAGATGTTGTTGTTGTTGTTTATCTTTGCAGAACATTCTCCTACACAGGAGAATTATCTTTACTGAGGTGAATTCATGCTACTGGTTTAGCGAGCTGGTACGTTGTTACAATGCATACTTTCAGGCGCAGCACTAACCGCCTGTTGTTTACATACTGTTAGTAGAGTCATTAACAGTAAGCAAAAGCTTTTATTTATTCGTAACAATATGTATGTTTACTTTGTGTCATCCAGAAAAATAGTTCTTCCAGCCAAGTGTCCACATTTGTATGCATGTGTTTGTGAAGGCGTCAATAATGGCGTCATATTCAACGATTGTAACCAGTCTCACCTCACCTGAATTTATGATAATATGTATTCTTCGCTGGCTGAAATCTCTAAGTATACACTCTATTTTCACAACTTTGTTTATCACTTTCTGTTTAAAATATTAGTTTTTCTGTAAAGTCCTCGTGTAACATTCCAATGTACGTAGTTTCTCTTCAACAGCAAAGCCTCTTGTGAAAAATCGAATACATAACTTTGTAGGAAGTGTTTTTGTAACAGAAACTAAATTATGATTACAGTAACTAATATTTGAACACGAATTCTAATACTGTACTTTTTATTAGTTGTATCTTCCGTTTCAAATGAATGGGTTTTTCGAAATACTCAAATTGGGTAATACAACTAAAATTCGGTAGTAGCAACTTGTATTTAGTAAGACCGATTCTTATACCCTCACCCACCCTCACGAGGGATGGGGGTGTATATCATTTAATACGTAAAAAAATGTAACACATAGAACGAGCCATATTAGACCCTTAGTATCTTTGGACGAATTTCGTTTTAGGACTTTTTAAGACGTTTGAGCCATGTCCGTCTGTTTGTCTGTCTGTCTGGCTGGCTGGCTGGTCAACACGATACCTGCCGTAAATCTTTACAGATCACAATGAAATTTTGTCAGTGAATATTATTTGCCAATATTGAGTTTGGGATTGAAAATGGGCATTTTGACCACGCCCCTTCTGGTACCTCCCATACAAATCAAGACATTTAGCACAAAATTATATTTCTTTCAAACCTTTCTTCTGGTAGATGTGGTTAGCTTCAACTCTCACACCGGTTAATAATCTGTAAATGCCTACTTAACTGGAGGAAATGGGCGAGTTTGTCACGCCCATTCTGGTACTTCCCATACAAAACAGGGTGTTCGTCCGGGATTTCAATCCGATAAATCGCGTGAAACACTTCCGACCTTAATGAAATTAGGTATAAGGCTTCACGGTATCAAACGCCAATCTCCGATTACAACAAGGGTGATTTTGCCGCGCCCATTTTGGTACCTCCCATACAAAAGTTGTTTGGCTGTCTGGTTGTTCGGCATGAGAAGCCCCGTAAAACCGAACCAACCTTTATGAAAGTTTGTACTAGTAAATATTTAGTCCAATAAAACTCTTCTATGGAAAATGAGCTATTTTTCCACACCCATTCTGGTACCTCCCATATAAAAGTTGGGCGGATGACCGGTTGATCGACACGATAACTCTCGTAAACTACAACCGATCTTAATATAATTCGATACTAAGCAATATTTTGCTAAAAGCTACTCTTTAATTAATAACTGACTATTTTGTCACGCCCAGTTTCGTACCTCCCATACAAAAGTTGGGCGTATTTGGGGTTTTCCGACTCGATATCTCCAATATATCATAACCGATCTTAATAAAATTTGGTACTGATCAAACATTTTGGCAACAACTTGCCATGCCCATTTTTGTACCTCACATAAAAATATTCGGAGGGAAAGTAAATAATTTGGGTATTCAATAATATTTAGCACACTGTCGTCAATCTGCTATTGAATATAGTCACTTTTGAGTATGGGTATGTATGACTTAGGATGAGGGTATGATTAAGTCGGTTCACCCGACTGAAATTTCTGTACTGGTTAATATATCAATAACATCGACAAATAATTCTGATGTTTGACAATTACGAATTCTGATCAAAATATAGACTTTATCATGGAATTTCCAATGCCTGAATTGATTTCCAACTAAACTTTTCATATACATATTTGTGAGGAAAAAGGAAGGAGTGGTTGGAATATGATGAAATTTAGTTTAACAATAAGCTTGTTTTTTTATTCCCTGCTAAACTAATTTTTCGACAACTTTGTATGGAGAGCCGCTTAAAATCGCTTAGTTCCCCATTCAAAGTCGTCGTAAAATTAGTTTAGCAGGGAATAAAAAACAGGCTTAATAGTAACTTTCTAACACTAAACTGTTTATGACTTTTACAACACTTGCAACTTGTATGACAGATGAAACATTGCATTGCACAAATGTTTTAAGTTGCATTGTACGAAAACGTATTTCTATATACTTCATCTGAGTAAAAATGCAGTATTCGCACCAAGTAAAAATTTGGAAAATATTCCGAAAGCAGTGGTTAATTCGATTCAGAAAATATTCAAGACTGCTTATGTTCCTTAATTGTGGTACACTCCGGAAGTCGTGTCCGACTATTGCTAGAGACATTTATGCAAGTTTACTGATGGAAGGTCAACAATAAAGGACGCTGTACCAACCATTTGGCTACCACGTACGGAGCACTGCATTGTATTGTGCTACTTTTGCGTAACTTTTACTCACACTAAAGGTTACCAATACTTTCGCAGCAACAAAATTCACTACGTTAATGTAGCAGCGGTTATTTCAGCGGTTCTGTACTCACCAGAAGACGGTATAGCGGCTTCAGTGGAGATTTTTCATGATGTTACCGAAATAAGCGAAGGGGATCCAACAGCAGTACCAACTCTGCTATCAACACTTCTTGCATCGAATTCGAGGGGCGAGAGTCCAGAAGTATCGGAATTTGTACCAATACCCAGTGAACTTGGGACTGCAGTGCCGCATTTAGTAACGAAAGCCCACTTCAACGACCTTGTACGAGATGGAAATTTGTCGAGGAGAACAGCGGAACACTTTGCATCGCCTTTTAACCAGTGGAATATAGTGGCGGCTGATTTTAAAATAACAGCCACTCGTGACCGAGGTAACACTACCCCAAACTACCCTCAAAATTGCACGAAGTTCGGGTAAAAAAACTTGGCTTATTGTTATGATATTGAGTCGATGTTTGTAAACACCGGTTACCCTCATATTTCAGAGGAGTGGCGACTTCCAACGGCCAACAGCCTTAAAGTCGTGCTGGTTCATAGCGGTAACAAACATCCATCTGTTCTGATCGCATATGCCACAAACCTCAAAGAAACATACGACGGCATGGAATTAATATTAGAGCTGATAAAGTACCAACAGCAAAATTGGAAAATATGCTGCGATCTGAAAGTGGTCGGATTACTCATGGGTGTTAAGCGTGGATTTCCAACCCACCAGTGCTTTTTGTGTACATAAAAAGGTCGCAAAAGTTATCAGCATTACACAGAATTTAAGTGGAAGCCGCGCACATCCTACCAAGTAGGCGTAGAAAGTATAGAGCATCTACCATTGGTGCAGCCATCTCAAATCATTTTGCCACCACTACACATTAAGCTCGGTCTCGTATCAAATTTTGTTTAAAACAAATGGATCGTGAGGGCGAGGCGATTGCGAGTTTGCGCAAAATTTTACCGAAATTGAGCGGCGCAAAGATTCATGCAGGTATTGGAATGAAGTTCCTTGTCGCACGTCGCGGGATGGGGGCTAAATGAAAAATTTTTAAATAAATTTTTTTTAACTACTTTATTACAACCCATTATTATCAACTATATTGGGTAATTTAGGTTTGGTTTGGTTTAAAGGAAGTTTTGTAGGTGGAGCCTGTGTATTACATATTGTAGTTTTGAACCCAATAAAAAGTAAATTTAGAAAAGTCAAAGTGCAAGACTGGCAAATCCATGAAATACAACCCTGAGCGTGGAATTACATTTGGCAGCACACTTACTTTTACACTCGTAGTTTGTCTTTGGTTTGTGTCTAAACTAACATATCGGGGGTTATTTTTGTTTAAAGGGAAATTTTAGAAAAGCCAAAGTGAAAGAAGTTTAAAAAAATAAAATTTTCTTAAGTAAAAAATATACCTAAAAAAATACCTATTGATATTCTTAAACAATCTACCTTTTCTTAAAAAAATACTTTATCTTTAAGAAGTACCTTTGCTTAAAAAAGTAAATTTTCTTACAAAAAGTACCTTTTCTTAAAAAAAGTAATTTTTTTAAATAATTACCTTTTCTTAAAAAAGTTAAAAAAGTACATTATCTTACAACATATTGCCTTTTCTTAAAAAACTACCTTTTCTTTAAAGAGTACAGTTTTTGTAAAACGAAATAACTTTTCTTGAGATAAGTACCTACTCTTAAAATTGTACATGTTCTTTCGAAAAAAAAGCGTTCCTTCAAAAAAAAAATATATCTTCTCTTAAACAAATACCTTTTCTTACAAAAATTCATTTTGTTAAAAGTAACTTTGCTTAAAAATAAAAAATCACATTGGAACGAAGTTCCTTTCGCTATATATTATGTATTAGTTACTTCCAGCATGTATATATTTTTGCAAGAAATTGTATTTTTTTAGAATTGGTAATTTTTTCAAGAATAGGTAAATTTTTAAGAGTAGGTAGATAGTGGATATTGTCCTATTAAATGAGACAAAATTAAACCAAAGACAAAATGTAATATTTAAAAATTATGAAATCATACGAAAAAATCGAATTGGTGCAACAAGGGATGGGGGAACTGCTATATTAATCAAGAATAACATAAAATACTACAGTCACGATAACAAACATAGATATTCGCTAGATGCTTTAGAGATATGCGCCATAATGATACTCGTTGACTGTGACAACTTTCTAGTTATTACATGTGCGTACTATCCGGCCGGCGATATAAATGCAATACGAGCAGACTTGCAAAAACCAATTGATTCTATGAATCTTCAAAATTCAAATAACTACTATGTACTAGCGGGAGACTTGACCTGCAAGCTCACAGAATGGTGTAATACTGTTAATAACTTAAAAAAAGTCAACATCGAATTCCTTACACTTCGAACATGTTCAGCGAAGCCCGGTTTCCTTAGTCGTAATTATGTCGTAATGCCTTCCATTGAAGGCAGCACACTTCCCAATTGCATAACTATCACAAAGCCAACATGAAAGAACACAACCCTCATATGAGCATTTCCGCCTAAGGACAAAAAATTACTTTTAATTTTCATATCGATGGCACATTAATGTCGCTTTGCTCACTTACTACCTGATATTTAAGCTATCCAAATCTATTTGCGTGAATGGTTTTAAGCTGGAGTCGCCAAAGTTATGGGGGTTTAAAGTTGAAAATACCAAAAAAAAATTAAAAATACATTTTTTGGCCAATTTCAAAAATTGTGATCTATATTTGTCACTTTTTTAACAGGAATTTTACTAGTTTCGCGTGAACGGCGCAAATTTATTTTTTTTTTTTTTTATTTTGATTTTTTTTATTTCGCTTTTCCTTTAATTTTAAAGATTTGGTGGAAGTCATTGTAGGCGATTAATTAAACACGTCCGTTGTGGTTTATGTTCATAACTAGACTGACTCTTTATTGTTTCTTGCAACTTAAAGCTAACATTTTATGTAGGTTACAGAGAGATAGAGAGAGAGAGTAAACATAACTGTAAAATAACGAATATCAGTAAGACGTAGCAAGCTTTGTGGATACAGGGAAATATGCCCGGCAGGGAAATATACCCCAGGGAAATATGGCACCATATCTCCAACCCTTAATTTTTTTTCGTGTGCCATTGATTTTCGCACAAAGAATCGTCAACACTATCGATTGGTACACATGTTGTCTTATTTCTATTAGCGCCTTCGGTGTGCCTCGGCGTTTTATGAAAAGTTTAAAGTAGCGCGTTTTCAGCGTTGAACTAGTTTTGTCCCACTTTCATGATTGGTATAGAAAGAATCCATCGCAAGCATTCGCTTAATGTCCTTAATTATATAAAAATTAAATTATATTCGTAAATCTCTTAAAAATAAAAACTGTACATTTTGCACATTTTTCAAAATTCTCAGAAAAATTTGAAATTCAATATTAAAACGTGTGCCATCGATTTTATGATGTAAAACCAGAAAATATTTGGATCACGCGACAAATTGGCCCATTTGATATGATAGTTTTCGTGTGCCTCGCGATAATATGGGTTTTCGAAGACTTTCATAAAAGTTTGAGGTGCCCTCACTATGTTCCTGTTTCGGGCACATTTTCGTGATATACCTTGAACGATGCGTATTTTCAACAGCTATTAACGTATTTAATTCACTGATTAATTTAGGAAGGGTCGCGAATTTTCTGATGAAAAAACTATAAAAAATTAAAATTTCAAAAGAGCTTACTCAAAACTATCACACCCTGTTGCGTCGAAACGGTTGGTGGTACACCTATAGCGATTGAATATTCTAGATGTTTCAAGTCTTGCGATAAAGTTTCACCTACATCGCTTTTATGTATATCAAACACGAAGCCCACAATTCTCTCACGAATAAACAAAAATTACAAAAACTCAAGCACTTTTTTCACATTTTTCAATTTTAGGCGTGTATTACTGCTAAATAAAAGCACTTGAGATCCTGTATTTTTGTAGACTGATTCTTTATAGTCGCCTCAACGATTATCAATTAATAGCTGACAGATTAAATCTAAACGTAAGAAACAATTAACGAATAAAACTGGTTTCAACATTTTTATCGTAATCCGGAAATGCTCATATACGTCCCTAACTGTACAAATCGAGTAATAATTAACAAATCCTAAAAGTATGTAGAATAATACTGGGTTGTATACTGGGTCATAGCATAATACGGTTAAAAAAAAGTTGTTTAAAATTTTTTCATTTAGCCCCCAACCCGCAACGTGCGATAAGGAACTTCGTTCCAATAATACCTTTTCTTTTCTTATCTTGGGATAAGTAGCCGTTCTGAAAATAAGTAAATTTTCTTAAAAAAATAACCTTTTCCTAAAAAGAGTACCACTTCTTTAAAAAGTACCTGTTCTTAAAAAAAGTACTCTTTGTAAAAAAATTCATACTCTTAGGCTTTTTCTTACAGAAAGCACTTCTTATTAAAAATGGTAGCTTTTCTTAAAAAACATTAGCTTTTAATAAAAGAAGTACCTCTGATTAAAGAACTGACCTTTTCGGGAAAATATAATACATATTCTTACAAAAAGGACCTAAAAATATACTTTTTTTTTTAAAAAAATACATTCAATAAATAAAAAATTTCTTAAAAAAAAGTTTATCATTTTACAAAAAGTATATTTTCTTAAAGATCCATTTAAATTACAGTATTTTTCAACAGGCGCCTTAGGCGTGTTGGAACTAACTAGCACATAATATATAGCGAAAGGAACTTCGCTCCAACCGGATGTCCCCTGACACCTCATGTGATTTTTTTTAATAAATCATTCAGTAACTTTATTTATTTTGAATGATGTGTATGATTTAAGGTGTTTCCAATGGTCCGCAGATAAAAAAAATAGTTGCAAGTTATGAATTTTCCTCAAAATTGAATGCTATCGAACAATGTGCATGGAAAGGCACAGTTGCCGTTATCGAGCAGTTTCTTAGTAACAAACGAGCTGTGAATATTGTCGCAGAAATAATTTCGGCATAATGTCGCTAAAGATCCACTTCCTTCACAATCCGTGATCATTTAGGAGCTTGTAGCGAGGAGCATAGCGAAAGGTTCCATCAGGGCATTGCGGCTATTGAAAAGTGCTTTAAAGGGCAAGATATAGCAATACTGAGACAGATGCTTACAAACGCCAAAATAAAAGGCCTAAGTTTCAGATAGTAAAATTGATAAGTGCCCATCCTCGTAGTGCTTATTGTTTCGAGGATTGAATTTTATGTTTCGTGATTTGGCAACCCTGGTGTTGCAATCTGGCAACTGACAGCTCTATCGTAAAGTTGGACATTTTTGAGGTTATGCGTCAGAACGTTTTGACATACGAGCGCTATTTGTGTTGTTTACAGTAACTTAAAAGATTCATCTCGGCCCAGATTATTAACACCGGTTAATAATCTGTAAATGCCTAAAATAAATCGTGAACATTTTCGTGCGATTATTTTTTACAACTTTCGACATGGATTAACTCAGCAACAGTGCATGGATGAACTTAATTCAATTTTTGGCGATGAAGCTCCATCAAGGACCAGTGTTTATCGATGGTATGGTGAATTCAATCGTGGTCGTAGTTCTCTCCAAGACGAATTTCGTGAAGGTCGTCCAAAACCAGCTGTTGTTCCGAAATCCATTGATCCTGTGCGCGAACTGATTTTGCTAGACCGTCATGTGACCTATAGTGAGATTGAGACAACCTTAGGCATTAGTGGGACCAGCATACATTCAATATTGCATAAACATTTTACTGTCAAAAAAATTTGTTCGCGTTGGCTCCCACACAATTTGTCAATCGCTCAAAAAAAGTCTCGTGTCGATTGGCCGAAAGAAATGCTCCAAAAACACGAACGCGGTGCATCGAAACACGTCTATCGTGATAGGTGATGAATCCTGGATTTAGGCGTATGAGCCCGAAAGTAAACAGCAGTCAGCTGTATGGGTGTTTCAAGATGAGCCAAATCCAACAAAAGTTGTGTGCGCCCGAAGCACTTCCAAGCAAATGGTCGCCTGTTTTTTCGGAAAACCCGGACATGTCGCAACCGTACCACAACCATTTGTTTGCCAGTTGTCTTCCAAGAAATCAGGAAAACCAACCGCCGAAGACGGATCACTCTTCACCACGACAATGCGAGCTCTCACACATCGGCTGAAACAACTGCATTTCTGAGCACCCAAAACATCGATTTGATGCGTCATCCGCCGTATAGTCCCGACTTGGCACCGAATGACTTCTTTTTATTCCCGTACGTAAAAAAAAAAACTGAGAGATCAACGTTTTTCGACACCTGAAGAAGCGGTTGCTGCATTCAGAATGCATGTTTTGGAGATACGTCAATCAGAGTGGCAAAAGTGTTTCGACAATTGCTTCAAACGCATGCAAAAGTGTATAAATCTTCATGGGGAATATTTTGAAAAACAATAAAGTGATTTTCGATGATTAATATTTGTTTTTGTTCTCTAATCCCGAAACATAAAATTCAACCTCGTACTATTGAGCAAAAATTAATTTTAAAAAAATAAAAGCCGTAAACGGTACAACAAAAAAATGCATTTTTGAAATCACCGCAGAAAATATTTAGGTATTAACAAAATTAATAAAAAAATTCGATTTTTTAACGAACTGGAACCGGTGCAAAAAAACACGAAACCCATTTTGAAACCGGCTTATCATTATACTTTTAGAAATTAAATTTCATCATATTCGAAACAGAGAACTTTAAACTGACGTGTACATGAATATTTTTATTTTTTCTCCCCTTTCCGAAAAAGTATATTTGGTTCATAGGACAGAATGTGTGTAGCGTAGTGTTATAACCTTTTGCGTCCCTTACCTGTTTCTTTTTCTCTGAAAGTTGTAATGGGATTAAAAATACATCCAATTATCTATGAATTTCAAAATCATTGACCGAACAAATAAATAAATAATTAACAAGTATACTAAGTCACAAATTTCGATTAAAATCAAGCATCATCACATGATTGCCGGATTCAAGTCGAACACTAATCGAAAGATTTGCAATAGGTGTGTGCTGGCAACACTCTTCACTCAATAATTGGATTGGATATGAAATTATATGACGGTGCGGCTGAGGTGACTTGAATCATCTTTTCGATTTTAATATATTTTTTTTCTTTTTGGTCTCATTCCCTTTCTTGCAGCGCCTATGTAACAATAATGCTTAAATATATTGGAGTAATCACTGCTTAATTAATAAATGACCAATGAAAGTGAAAACTTTCAGCTTCGCTTGAAACGATATTTTTATCATTCAAAAATCTTCACATTTACTTACCACCAACAGCGGATGTTGGCTCATCTTCACCAAATAGTCCCTCCGTTAAATCAGCTTTGATCCAATTCCAAACACCTTTTACAATCCCCCAAACACTAAGAGAAGTGGGAGCGGCTGGTTGTAAAGCATTCTTCTCTGCTGCATTATCATCAGTCTCTTCAGCTGAAGTGTCATCGTTTTCGTCATCGTCGTCATCATCATCAGCGTCAGCATCCTCAACACCAGCTACGGTGGATACAACTACCGTTTTTTGTGTTGTAGTTTCCGCAGTGGTGCTATTGGCAATGGATTTCGTTTTGGTTTTAGGTATCTTGCCGGCATTAACACTTGCGATGCAACATGTGATCAATGTTAATAGCAATAATTTGAAAATTATAGATTTTATGAAAATCTGTAAAGAAATATAAAATATGAAATAGAATAAACAAAATTAATAAAAATATATTAAATGTTAACAAATAAATTTACTTCAATCGAGTCTAGAGAATTTTTGTTGTTGCCCAACCCAAATTTGGTTAATATTTATTCGCCCTTATTTAAAATTATTAGTCAAATTACACTGTAAGACAAAATTAGATTTTTTTCAAAATGATGGGGTTCTGTCAACGGATTCTAGGAGAATGGTCAAAAAAAATACACATGTATCGGCGTTTTGCCAGATCTGATCAGAATTTTTTTTTATAGCGGGTCAAAGTTTCCTCCCCTCGGAACTTTCCTGCAACATATCGGCATGCAAAATTGTTTGTTCCTTACTTCTGAGGTACAAAATACGTTCAGAAGTTTTATAGAAAAGATTCAGATGAACATTTCTGTGGAACAAATTAACCCTCTAACTGTCACGTATAACCATAATTTTGACTTTTTTTTGGAAAACTCGCAAAAAACTGCTCCAAAATGACGGAGGGCGTGCATCTACAATAGAACAAATTTATAGTATTTTTTCCTCAATTATCAGAACTTTAAACATAAAAACATCAATATTCAGCAGCCATCTACAACGGAACAAATTTCCAAAAACTACACACTGTGTGGACTCACAAATAAGTTAACGGATGCACGAATAGTTGTGCCGAAATTATATTAAATGAGCTACACTATTTTACTGAATGTAAGTTATATGAAGTTTGGAAAATATGCTTTGAATTTTGTATCGAGGAAAATAATTTTCGAAAGAATTTTAACTTCAAAAATTTTCATTTACTTGAAATTAGTTGAACCTATCAAGACAATAATTTGTGGAGTCATTGACGGTTTTCTTTTGTTAATTTGTTTATTGAAGTTTATTGTGATATTTATTCGGCTGGTCATCCAGACCTGACGTTACTTTGATATTGAGTCCAGGTAACACAGATTAATTGTATTAAGTGCATTAAGAACCAAAGCTGGATGGATATCATCCCACAGCTCTTTTAAATCCTTTAACCATATTACGACTGTGAGATTGCCGGGAAATATGAATAAATATCTCCACAACGCATCATATTTTTTTTTGGTCTTTGGGATGCTTATAGAGTTTGGAGATGAATCCAATAATTGAATGCAAATCAATCTCTTTAGAATATGACTTTATTCAAGACTTTTGAATGGGATGGATTAATTTTTAAGAAACTTCACATCAAAAATTATTATTCGACAAAGTATAAATTATTATTATACAAATTATTATAAACGAAACAAGGAGATTGCAGTCTACAAGCGCTTGTTTTCAGAATATTCCTGTAAGTATTCAATGAAATTTTGTATATATTTATTACATTAGAATATAATAAACATATACGACACGATTGACCATTTTAAAAAATATTCAGCCTTAGAGAAACTAAGAGCGATAGGTATTTTTTTTTTATTTTCATTATCTTACCAAAAATTTTTTGTTTTTGTTTGTGATGTTCAATAAAAGCTTGTTAATGTTTTAATTAAATTTTTGCGAATTTTTTACAATTTCCACGAAATTGATAGCATGAATCCATGATAAATTAATGTGGGCTGACGGAGAATCTCCCATCTTCCTTCCTTCCTCCTTTCCTCCCATCTTTAAATTTTGTTCTACCCTTGTAAAGTATCTATGACCTGTCAATGTATCAAAATGTGAAGCTACCTATAAATTAATATTTTATCTGTATGCGATCGAGATCAATCCCTATGGGCAAGAACACCCCTCATAGCCAACTAAAATTTGGCGGTTCCTTGGACTATCACATTATTCAGGTGTGAATACCAATTATTGTGTTCCGTATCACCAAATGTTGTGCACATCAATTGATCTGTAATTCAGAACTGAAATATTTAATTGAATCCACAGCAACAAGAAATAAATGTGATCTGTTAAACGAGTTTTAGTTCTAGCAATCAAACTATCCCGTGGCCGTCGGTGGTGCAATGGTTAGTGTGCGCGGCTCTTGTACATGAGATCCTGGGTTCGAGCCCTGCTCTGACCACCTTAAAATTTCTTTCGGCGGCGGTCACCTCGCATAGTGGCGGCGACACCATCGAGTATATAGCCATGAAAAAGCTTCTCAAAATACCGTTCGGAATCGGTGTAAAACTGTAGGTCCCAATCAGTGAATGAAAACTGGAAAGCGCACAGCACAGTGATTGTGAGAAGTTCTCCTCTGTCCCTTCATGGGATGTAATGGGAAACCATTTATTTATTTATTTTAATCAAACTATCCTGTAGTGGTGAATATTCTATTTGTTGGATCAACGAAGGATTTAAAAACTAATTCGGTTTTACCAAATAATATACTGGTATGCTCAACTAATTACTTGAAGTTAAGGACTGTCTCAACCATTTCTCAACCTTAGGATAACAAGGTTCTAACTGGAATTTTTTGATAAATTCATTTGCATGTGTTGCTGGCGTATGCTGACGACAAAGACATCAAGAATTTTCAAGTATCGGAAAGGAATCAGCGAAGGTGGGTCGTGCTGTTAATGAGGGCAAGACAAAATGGATGGTGTCAACGACTAGAGAAACCTCTCGACTTGGTCCGCACGTGAACGTTGACAACTGATTTAATTTTGAAGTGGTAGATGAATTTGTCTACCTTGGATCCGCCGTGAACAAGGACAACAACGTCAGCTTGGAGATAGATAGGAGAATTGTGCTTGCAAATAGATGTTATTTTGGGCTCAGCAAGCAGTTTAGGAACAAAGCCCTCTCTCGACGGACAAAAGTCCAGCTATATCAGACTCTCATTTTACCTGTCATGACATATGGCTCCGAAACTTGGGTCATATCGCAAGCGGATGAAAAACACCTGGGAGTTTTCGAGAGAAAAATTCTCCGTAAAATATATGGTCCTGTTAGGGAAAACGACGAGTACCGACGTCGCTGGAACGCAGAGCTATATAATCTCTATTCTGACGTGGACATAGCTAGACGAATCAAAGTGTGCCAATTGCGTTGGCTAGGCCAAGTTATCAGAATGGATGAAGATGAGCCAGCGCGAAAGATTTTTGACCAAGATTCCGCTGGAAAGACCAGGCAGAAGAATCCCTCCGTATCCTTGGTGTTACCAACTGGCGAGAAAAGGCGAAGGATAGAGCCAGTTGGAAGAATATGTTGAAATTTGTTTAATTTGTTTGTTTAATTAATATGTGTGAGACGTCTGACCTCATGAGGTTGTAATATAGTCAATAAAAAAAAAATTTGCATGTGTCATCGTACTAAAATGGGCATATACTTTCAACTACTGCTACCGCCATAATTAGATTTTATCGTTTACGAGATATCTACTAGAATATACTTCTAACTTCATATGTTCCTGTTTCAGTCTGGATTTGTCCAAAAATTACTTGGTGCAGTTAAAACCTTGTTGTTCTAAGATCGCGATTTGTTGATGCCATATGCCATTATGAATTTAAAAGAAAAAAAAACTAAAAACTAATTTTTTATTAAAATGTCGAATCAAAAAACTAACTAATTTTTAAGGGTTTCTGTGGGTTTTCCATAAATTCGTATGGATTTTATTTTTTTTAAGAAAATCGCTAAAATTAAAAATTGCTATAACTCGCACACGGTGAATCCAATCGCTAAAATAATAAATTTTTGCCTCCATAGCCTGTAACTAATGGCGGTCTTTAATACGGCTTCACTTTTTTTTAACCAATCGCTAAAACTAAAATTTTCGAATAAAAACCGCTAAAACGCCATTATGTGTATGTTTCGGAAACGGAGCGTTCAATCGAAAAATAACCAATTTTTCCAGGTTTATAAGAGTTTTTCATTAAGAAGTCAAATTCGTATGGGCGACTGTGTTTTAAAAAAAATCGCTAAAATTAAAAAATAGCTGTAACTCGTAAACAGTGCGCCCAAAGCCAATAATAATATTTTTTACCTCCACAGGAGGCTTTAACCAAATGTATGCCTTTCATGAAGAAATCCGTTAAACTAACACTTTTCAAATAAAAGATCGCTAAAACGCACATATGTGGTAGCGGTGCCGTATTAAAGAGGTACATTGGTTAAAGCTTCCTATGGAGGTGACAAAATTATTATTTTTGCGATAGGACGCATTGTTTCCGAGGTAAAGCTATTTTTTATTTTAGCGATTTTCTTCTTTTATAACCATTATAAAACCATTTGTCATTTAACTGATTTTCTTATTTTTTTTTAAAAAAAAATTTTCCATACAATGGGACTACTTTATGAAAAACCCTTCGAAACCATAAAAAAGTACTTCTTTTTTCGATTGGAAGCTCCGTTACTGAGATATTGCCATATGGGCATTTTAGCGATTTTTGATTCGAAAATTTTAGTTTTAGCGATTTTAAAAAAACAAAAGTGATGCCGTATTCAAAACATCCGTTAAAGCCTCTTGTATATATTGTTGAAATGATTAATATAGCCGAGGTCTTTTAAGCAGTAATGCAGATTTATTAATGAAAGAAAATTTTCAGTTCAAAGAAAATTATAATGCTTCAAAACTCAAAACTACTATATTATAAATTTCATTCATAAAGTACAATACAGTACAACAGTAAATGAACGTTATACCAACACTCCTCCTCGTTCATTTTAAATTACATTTCGATCGCAAGTATTCATGTTTCGATATAGGTAGTGGCTTTGTTAATATGTAAGCAATTAACTCCTCAGTTTAACAATACTGACAAATGATAATGTTTTTCTTCACCATATCCTTCGTGAATTTGTATTTGGTATCCATATGTTTAGTTTGGAACGAAAATTTGTCATCTGTTAGGACTCTCAGACAACTTTGGTTGTCATTAAAAATAAAAGTTGGCTTTCGTTGAGGCTCTTGAAAATATTCTAAAAGCTGTCGCAACCATTTAGCTTCTTTCGCCGCTTTAGACATGGATATATATTCTGCTTCACATGTAGATGTTGCCACAACCGATTGTTTCTGACACGTCCATGATATAGTTCCTCAATTTAGAAAGAATATCCCACCGCTTGTTGATTTTCTTCCGTTTCGCTCTTCTGCCCAAGTAGCATCAGCATGTCCAGACAATTCCATACTCTTGAATATTGCTCAAAATCAATTTTTGGTCTGCGGTCCCCAATAAGTATTTCACAACTCTCTTGGCTTGCTACCAGTCTTTATTTGTTGGGGCTGAAACCTTTTGAGCTAAAATAGATACAGATGCTGATACATATATCTGGTCTTGTATTTACTGATATGTACAGTAAATGCCCAATAAGTTTTCTATAGTGTGTATTATTCTCTAACAAATTTAGAATCTTGGAGTCCAAATTCTTCTGCAGTTTTCTTTACATAATATGACTGACACAGTTTATAATTTCCGTGGACATCGTTTGAGATTTGAATTCCCAAATAGCAGCTTATGTGTCCTAAATTTTGAATTACGAAATGTCTTGATAATAATTTCTTAACGTAATTCATTTGATCTTCTGTTGAACAAGCTAAAATAATGTCATCAACATAAACTATAATGTAACACATTTCATCAAGAATGATTCCATAATACAGACAGGGATCATTTAGACTTTGGTTTAAATTGGCTTTAACCAATACATCATTCAGTGCACTGTTCCATGACCTTGCTGCTTGTTTCAGTCCGTAAATACTCTTTTTCAATAGACATACATTTTGTTCATCACCTTCAATAAAACCCTTTGGTTGTTTCATATATACTCGTATAACTTCTGAAAGCTTACGATTGAGAAACGCAGTTATAGCATCCATATGATGAACAAGTAAGTTCCTCTTTGCAGCAACTGACAATAGCATTTTAAATGTGGTATTCAATATGACCCGCGCAAAAACTTCTCTGTAATCAATTCCGTATTTCTGTGAATATCCTTGTGCAACAAGTTTTGCTTTATAACGCGTCACTTTTCCATTTGCATTCTTCTTTATTCTAAAGATCCACTTACTCCCAATAGCTTGTCTTCCTTTCGGTAATTTCGCAATTTCCCATGTTCTGTTATTTTTCATTGACTCTATTTCCTCCTGCATAGCTGTTAACCATTTCTCCTTTTCACCACAGTTTATTGCTTCTTCATAAGACTTTGGTTCCCCTTGTTCATTGGCCATCTATATTTCATCAATAAGCCGACGAGGCGCAATTCCTTTACCTATTCTTGAGGAAACTCTTGGTTTTTCAGTTGCTGTTGGTTCATTACCCTCTTCGGGAAATACATTACCGATTGTTTCTTGACATAAGCCAGAATCATTACTCGTGGTAGTATCTGCAGCTGGTAAACTCTCCTTCTCAATCTGTAATGTAGTTTGCTTCTTTTGGGACAAATCAATGGTATTTACATTCGCTTGCCAAATCAGCATCCAATTTCATTTCTTCAAACCGCACATCCCGGCTTATGACCACCTTACTGTTCAAAACATCATAATAGCGATATGCCTTCGAGTTGTCATCGTAACCAAGAAAAATCATTTCGACTGCAGTTGAGTCTAGTTTTCGTCTCTTCTGTATTGGTACATGCACGAAGCATTTGGAACCAAAAATATGAAAGTCGGAAATATCTGGCTTCTTACCATACCAAAGTTCATATGGTGTCTTGATAATTGATGTTGTCAAAACACGATTTTGAATATAATTAGCTGTAGAGACAGCTTCTCCCCATAACGAATGTGATAAGTCTGAATCGATTAATAAACAACGACCCATCTCAACTAACGTTCGATTTTTTCCTTTCCGCCTTTCCATTTTGCTGTGGTGAATAAGGACTTGTTAATTGAACTTTTATTCCTTCAGATTTCAAAACATCCAATACGCGTTTTCCAGTGTACTCGCCGCCACGATCTGATCGGATAACCTTTGGATTTCTGCCAAACGTTGTGTTGCAGAACTTTACAAACTCCTTTAGAATATTCTCTACTTCAGATTTATGTCTTAGGAGTCGTATGATCGTAAAACTTGAGAAGTCATCCATAAATGTGACTAACTACCGCTTTCCACTTGCTGTTGCTGTTTGTATTGGCCAGCATACATCCGTATGTATTAGATCTAGAGGAGCACTTGATACTCTCACTGATTTCTTTGGAAAGGGTAACCGTGCCATTTTTCCCTTGATACATGTATCACATGTTTCCTTAATATTGCATTCTATAATCTTCATACCTTCAACTAAGCCCTCGCAAAACATTTTCGGAACCGCTTCCGGATCTCTATGTCCCAATTTACGATGCCACTGATGAATGCAATATTTGTTGTGTAGGTTTAAAACACAAGCTATGGCTGGGGTACGAAGAATATACATCTCACCATAAACATCTGCAATACCAATCGCTTCTATTCCTGACTTTTTCTTGCAAATATTTTCCTTGAAATCGACTTGATATCCATTCTACGCCAACTGTCTTACTGAAAGGATGTTCCCCACTAGACTTGGCACATAAAGGACTTATTTTATCAAAATTTTATTTACATGGCCTTTTTCACATGATCCAATACCTTCCACTTCAATCGTTTGACCATTAGCCAGCTCCAACTTGCTCTTGTACGAGTCATTCAACGACACAAAAAATGTTTTTGGTACTTGCCGAATGTCTTGTCGCTCCAGAATCTACTAACCAGGCCCCTTTGTTGTTGTTTCCTAATTTGAAAAGAAAATCTTTGGAAGAGCATGGGGAATGTGATATTTCTCCAACTGCATGTCTTCCAGTTCTGCTTTTCAGCACAGCATCAAGAGAAATACCACCTGCACGCGTTCCCCTTTCATATTCAGCTATCACTCGCTGTTGAACCAATGCAAAATGTATTTCCTATTCTTTGTGAGATTCTGGGGATGTTATTAACGTGTCATAACTTTCAGGAAGACTGCTTAAAAGCATAGCAGCACTCCATTGATCTGATAAAGATTCCTCACCGATATCCCGCAACTTTGTGAATAAATCATTCGAACTATTGATGTGACCTACATATGGCATCCGCACCTTCATCGAGCTTTAAAGAACATATTGACCGCATTAAATGTACTTTATTCGATAAAGTGTTCTTTCTTCTCGTGATAATTTTTTAAAGTATTCCACGTTTCCTTTGCAGTTTGAATATTCCTTATATGGCACAATTGATCATCCATAACCAGTAGACCTATAGTAAAAAAAAAAAAAAAAAAACCGTTTCCCATTACATCCCATGAAGGGATTGGGAAGAGCTTCTCACAAGCAGTGAGCTGTGCGCTTTCTAATTTTTCACTCACTGATTGGGACCTACAGTTTTTACACCGATTCCGAACGGTATTTTGAGAAGCTTTTTCATGGCTAAATACTCGATAGTGTCGCCGTCACTATGCGAGGTGACCGCCGCCGAAAGAATCTTTTTTAAGGTGGTCAGAGCAGGGATTGAACCCGAGATCTCATGTACAAGAGGCGCGCACACTACTCATTGAACCACCGATGGCCACAGACCTATAGTACCCCTCGCTTTATCATCCTTTTCATCCCAATCGTCCATCTGTGATTTGTTTATCAAAATACCTGCATTGCTGTTCCTTGGCTGGAGACGAGAACCTTCAATAACCTTCTTCCACATGTTTTGTTTTCTCAACAACAGCTCCATCTTACACTTCCAATTCGGATAGTTTGAATTACTCAATTTCGAGATCTTTGGTTTTGCGTCAGCCATTCTTAAAATTGTAAATCAATATTTGTCCTTTTTTTGGTTTCTTTTTATCCCTTATAGCGTGTCCTTAGTTTATCCTTAAGTAAGCCTGAATCCTTGAAGCTCCTTAATGGCCCATAACCTGTTGAAATTATTAATATAGCCGAGGTCTTTTACGCAGTAATTCAATTTTATTAATGAAAGAAAATTTTCAGTTCAAATAAAATTGTAATGCTTCAAAACTGAAAACTACTATACAGTGTGATTCAGGAAGTTCCGGACAAATTTCTCCATCGTATTCCTCGGCTCATTTCACTAGGACCATGTACGAAAATGCAAGGGTGCGAAATGGCAGCGGGTTCAAAATTTTCGGATTGGTGGTCGGAGGGTAGTAGGGTAAAATTGCTAACTTCTGAGCCCGTGGTCGGATTCAGTAAAATTGTCATAACTTTGGAACAGTAAGACCTCTGGGCTTCGTTTATGTCATTTTGGAAGGGTAAAAAAAACATAAATTACCTGCCATCTGGCTGAGCAAATTGAGGTTATGTGAATTTTTTATTTTCCATTTTTTTCCGAAAGCTCTGTATCTCGGCGATTCTTTTTAAATTAATTCTCAAAGGCCTCTTAAAGACCTTTCCAACAAGCCCAAAAACAAAAACATCCGACCACTGGCTCAGAAGTTAGCAACTTTACCCTACTACCCTCCGACCACCAATCAGAAAATTTTGAACCCGCTGCCATTTCGCACCCTTGCATTTTCGGACATGGTCCTAGTGGACATTTCTTCATGAAATGAGCCAAGGAATACGCTGGAGAAATTTGTCCGGAACTTCCTGAATCACCCTGTATTATAAATTTCATTCATAAAGTACAATACAGTACAACAGTAAATGAACGTTATACCAACATATATATAGTTTATATATTGTTTTTTCACAAATTTTTTTCTCACTTTCTGCTTAAAATAATAATTTTTCTGTAAAGCCCTCGTGTAGCTTTCAAATAAATGTAGTTTCACTTTGACAGCAAAGCTTCTTATGAAAAATCGAATACATAACTTGGTATCGAGTGTTTTTGTAACAGAAACTAAATTATGATTACAGTGACTAATATTCGAATATTGTACTTTTTATGAGTTGTATCTGCCATTTCAGATGAATGAGATTTTAGAAGTACTCAAATTGGTTAATACAACTTAATTTCTTTAGTAACAACATCTATTTAGTAAACCCTATTTTTAATTTAACAATAACATCGATAAATAATTCTGTTGTATGATAATTATAGATTCTAATCAAAATGTAGACTTTATCATCATCTTTAGCGGAAATGTATCAACAGAAGAAGTTGACCCCGACAGTCCATAAAATATTGGCGCATGGCAAAGATATAATTTAAGGCCAGTCTTTGCCAATTGGAGAGCTTTCTGAAGAAGCTCAGGAGTCTCTTAACAAATTATGAAAAAAAATAGAGATTGCAGAACACGATCAAAGTTGTTGACATCATCTTTCGATTCACGATTCAGTCACGAATAGAGTTCAACAATAATTATAGTTTAGAAATGAGTAGTCTTTTAGATGTACCTTCTCTTACGAATTGTGATGAATATTTTACAGGAAATTGAAAAAAAAAATTAACAAAAAATAAAAATTTGTTTTAATTTTTGGATAATAATTTTAAAACATAAAAACCTTAAAAAGGAACGAAACAAATCGAAACAAATCTAAAATTGGTAAAAATCTTTTTTTTAGTTACCTTAAAATTGATTTTTCTACAAATTTTAATTTTAATAACCCACAAGGAAGCACCTAGAAGGCGCAGCACCCTTTCCAAACACTCATTTCATAGGCCATAAAACTTATCTATCATGCGCACACTTATCTATCATGCGCCATTTAAATTATTCGATTATCTTATTCGGTTCAAAAGATATGATTTTTGCAACGAAAAAACTCAAATGGCGCCACTGTCCGTCGGTGGTGCAATGATTAGTGTGCGCGGCTTAACTTAACTTAACTTAAATACAACTTAAACTTATTTTCAGAGTTCGTATTTACCCCCCCATGAGTAACCCATACACATCGTCGTGGGGACTGTGTAATGAACGTTTACCTATTACCCGCAGGGAAATGGGGAAAATAATGGGTAGCTACCCACGACAATGGGGAATTACTCATCACGATTTCCCATTACCCTCAGGGAAATGGGGAAAATAATGGGTAGCTACCCACGACGATGGGCATTGGGTTACCCACGGTAACTCATCCCCAGTTTTGATCGATAATATGAAAAAATTAGAAAAAATGTCTATATCTCGGAAACGGAGCGTCCAATCGAAAAATAACCAATTTTTGCGGGTTTCTAAGGGATTTTCAGAAAGTGGTCCAATTCGTATGGAAGAATTTTTTTTCCAAAAATCGCCAAAATAAAAAAATTGCTAAAATAAAAAATAGCTATAACTCGAAAACGGTGCGTCCATGCGAAAAAATAAAAAAAAGTGTACCTCCAAAGGAGGCTTTAACCATTGGCTGTCTCCAATATGACCTTTATATTTTAGCGATTTTTTTATTTAGGCGATTTTTGGAAAAAAAATTCTTCCTACGAATTGGACCACTTTCTGAAAATCCCTTAGAAACCCGCAAAAATTGGTTATTTTTCGATTGGACGCTCCGTTTCCGAGATATAAACATGAGGGCGGTTTAGCGATTTTTTTTTTAAAAAAAGTGATGCCATATTGGAGACACCCATTGGTTAAAGCCCTCTTTGGAGGTAAATTTTTTATTATTTTTTCGATTGGACGCACCGATTTCGAGTTATAGCTACTTTTTTATTTTAGCGATTTTTGTATTTTGGCGATTTTTCGAAAAAAAATTCTTCCATACGAATTGGATCACTTTATGAAAACCCCTTAGAAACCAACAAAAATTGGTATTTTTTCAATTGGACGCTCCGTTTCCGAGATATAGACATTTTTTCTAATTTTTTCCTATTATCGATCAAAAATGGGGATGAGTTACCCTGGGTAACCCATTGCCCATCGTCGTGGGTAGCTACCCATTATTTTCCCCATTTCCCTGAGGGTAATGGGAAATCGTAATGAGTAATTCCCCATTGTCGTGGGTAGCTACCCATTATTTTCCCCATTTCCCTGAGGGTAATGGGTAATCGTGATGAGTAATTCCCCATTGTCGTGGGTAGCTACCCATTATTTTCCCCATTGCCCTGAGGGTAATGGGTAATCGTGATGGGTAATTCCTCATTTTCGTGGGTAGCTACCCATTATTTTCCCCATACCCTGCGGGTAATGGGTAAACGATCGCTACTGATTCCCCACGGCAATAATAATGGGGTACCCTGGGTGCGCTGTCTATTTTAAGACTCACTGAATTGGATCTACGCTTTTCCAGCTCATTCAAATGTACAAGCATTTACAAGCATAATTACACGATAGTGTCGGCATCACTATTAGCGGTAACCGTTGCCAAAAGTCATGTATTGTGTTCTGTTCAGCAACTTGAATACCAAAAATAACTAATAATCTAATTACTACCTTCCTCCTTCCCACGACGGTATCAAGTACACAAGAGACTTAAGAAACAAACACAATTTCTTTCATTTATATTGCTGTGATTATCTGCTACTCGTACTCTTTGAATGCAGTCAATAAATACGCTAATATCGTTTGGACAATAAAACACTTTTAGGTTAACAGAGGTGGTAAAACTTGTCTTCCATAGAGCGGAAGCGGGTCTTATATAAAGCTTAAATTTGCATTTTAACTTAGGGAACTCTAACCTTATAATATCTCCCACTGACTTATTTTTTTTTTTGGCTTTAATTGTATCGTAACTCAAAAACACAGCGGCCCCAACGAACTTAAATTTAGACTGCAATTTATATTAATTTGTAGATTTGTTTGTTTTCTTCTTCATTTGGTATAAAGATTAGGGAATTTTGTTTAAATACTCATTTAGAGATCCAGTTACATTAAAACGTGTTAACAAATATTTCTCAGGTTTATATGAATGTGACTCGTCTGACTGATAGGGGCAAGTGAAATCATTTCATCAGTTTTTTTTTGTTCAAGTTGATGTGTTTAAGCTTTCTTATTTCCACTCCCCGGAAAGTTGCGTCACATGGAATTCTGTTTAATCTTCGTGTTTTCCCAAAGATGGGTACTAATTGGTATTCGGTTATGCAATTTCACTTAAATCATTGAATTAGTATAAGTGCGTGAAAATCACAATGTTCCACGAATTTGAATGCTTTAAATCTGTCGAAATATTTTAAACTAGTTTAATTTCAAATTCTCAACTCATAATTAAATTTAGTGGCAACATAATAATCATCACCATTAGTATCAGGTTTTGTTTGTTTGGTAATTTAAAATCAATTACGTTGTTTTTTATAACTTTGGTTAACAATTAGAGCTGATATTTATTGCCATTAACGTATTTGTGAATGGATTTTATTGTTGTTCGAAAACTTATTGTTTTTCTCTCTTTTTTTGTGTGTAAATTTCACTTCTTCTTGGCGTGCTACCAATAGTATACGACAAGTTTTTCTTTAACTGAAACTGTTTTCGTGAGCTTTTGTTTCAACCAAAAATGTTGTTAACCACCACCATCGCCAGCCATGCTTGAAAACACTATAATAACGGGCATTTCTTTGGAATCTGTGGCGTTTTTTGTTTCACTTTGTTTCACCTGTATAATATTTATGTACGTATCTACAAACAAACCAATTTGCAGACGCTGACATTGTGCTGAGAATACACAACATAACAATTAAGTAAAACTGAAAACGAATTAATTGGGTTTCAAGTTTAGATTAACTGTCTTCTGACCAGGCCAAAACTAAACGCACACTTACAAGTTTATTTGTGTGTTTAAGCTTTGCTTTTGCTGGCCAAGAATCTCTCAATTACCCCAGAGGGGGCTTTACTGTTGGAATTGGGAATTCAAATATACTCGAATAATATTCGCACTTTGAATTGTGTAAGAAATAAAATTCATTGTATTAAGTCGCCGTGTATTTCGATGAAATTAATTAATATTTTATGGAAATGAAAAACAAAAGTGTTTGTTTCTAATTTTTGTCATTCAAAAGAAATAGGTTACAGGTATAATGAATGGATTCTATCGCAGTAGGTTAATAATATTTTGTTAATGGTTGGAACACTTTTTTGGTTGACCTTTATTTTCTTTTTTACGTTCCAGATAATACAGTGTCAAGGTGGGGGAAAATATTTGTGTGGAGCTCTTACAAAGTGTATTGTGGATGCAACAGAGCCTTTAAAGGAAATTTCAATATTTAAGTTCAATAATTTAGTTCAAGTCTACGTATTTGGTGGAATGTCCCATCGAACAAACAAGGGTTATAGTACTCAAAAGACGCGTAAACATCTGCCGATTATGGGCGGGAGAAAATTAAGAAAATATTTCAGGCTCATCTTACGATTGAAGCTAGCGGCTCGGAGTATTTTTGAAAAAAACTACTTAATTTTTTTTAGAACAATATTTTTTTTCGTTTACTACGAGCTATACAGCTCAGGAGTTTTATTTGTGCAAGTAAAATATAAACAGTATGCAACTGGATTTGAACTCACGTTGGCGGACTATCGTTTCGAAGTTTGTGACTCTTCTCATCAGCGCCTTAGCGTTCTTGGCCATTGGCCGTCTTGTTCATATTGTAACTAATTACTCACGCTGAAAAATCTGTCGTTTTTTTTGTTGTTTGGATGCAAATATAACATGTGTTTGGAGCTTGTCGCAAATATAATATACTTGTGCCCAAACGCATTGTGTTTGCTATTCAATAGTACATGTTTGAGACACAATGATTAATATGTTATAACATATGTGTTTGCGACCCAAATATATCTGTGTTTGTGATACAAATACAGCCGTGTTTGTTGCACTGTTTATGCTCTCTCGAGAGCAATAGAATATAACAGGAGCAACAAGTGTGCATATCTTGGAAGTGTGTTTCTACATTTTTGCATTATTATCTCAGTGAGTGATTCATAAATATTCCTGAATGTGCGTGATATACTGCGTGTTAATTTCATGTATTCAGTCGTCAATGGTTCATCGGACAGAGGATATCAAAAGCGCTTGATCAGTGAAAGAAGAATAAACAAACGCTCTGACGGTTGAATGGTTTGTGATGTTGCTTTGGTTTTTGTGTATGTGTTTCACATATATTTATGTGTGCTACCAAAGTGAGAAACGATTTTGAGGACAGTTTCTTTCAACAACGTGAATCCCTTTTTCTGCCCGAGCCTCTACAGAAAAAATCGTAATGGCGGACCATTTGTGAAATATAATTATAACAAAAAACACAAGTAATTAATACACGCTTGTCTTGCATGAACTAGATTTGTATACAAGTATATCGTTCGTGTACCAACGCATAGTGATAACCAACGCATATTTGAAACCTTCTGAAGATAAAAACGTGAGAGACAACAAAGAAAGGCGAAACAACAGAGCAGCAGATTCAAAACAAAACGAATAATGCATTCAATGCCAGTAAATGTAAAAATCATTTAAATCTTTTAATTGGTTGTATTATTTATTTATATAAGTAAATGTGGATATATATTGATACAATTATTCATAATAAATAAAGAAAGAATAATTCGTTTCTAAATATTATTATGTTTAAGATAAAGTACGCACATGCTTCCACGTAAGTATATGGAGGTTTGGGGGAAACTCGCAAATGCTTCCACGTAAGTATATGGATGTTTGGGATGAAGCACACATATGTTTTCACGTAAAAGCATACATGTTTGCCATGAAACATTCTAATGTTTCCATTTAAATACATGTTGAGTTTGGTACTTTCAAACATATGAACGTTTGGAGTGTTCTCCAAACATATACACGGTTTTTGCAGAATATGTTTGGGAGAATAAGTTACAGAGGCCGATTTTTTAGCTCGCAAGTTTTCTTGCAATTTCAAAAAATAATTCACTTTTTTCACCACAACTTCAAGGGACTACAAATTTGTCACTCAAAATATTTGGCGAAATTGTAGCCATGGTAAAGTTGAACAGCTTTGTGAACACATCAATACGTTCTGAACATGTCTAGTCACCCTTAATAGCTCATAAAGACCACTTTGTATCTTAAAAATGGTCATAAAAATATTTTATTTAGAAAAAAAACAAGAAACATAAGAAACGTCAAAAGTGTCAAGTTTTATTATTCTATTCCAAAGTCACATGACCTATGAACAAAATGAGACATGGATCATCCAAATCGATACATACGTTTCTCTCTTATTCACAATTTAGTGAAGGTATCTATCTAATTTTGTCAAGAATTGTGATTTTTTTGATTGGGTTGCTATGATGAGATACAATTCCTGACAAATTGACATATCTTCACTAAATTCTGAATAAGAACGAAACGCGTTCATCGATTTTTATAATTCATGTCTCATTTTGTTCATAGGTCATGTGACTTTAGGATAAACTAATACAACTTTAAACTTTTTGTTGTTTCTTGTACATCTTGTTTTTTTTTAAATAAAAAATGCTAATTTTTTTAAGCAAAAAAATTTATTTTTCACCATTCTTTTTTTATAACTGCGAAATTGTTGTTTGCATTGAGAAATAGTGTAGGAATAAACTGAAGGTAATGTAATTCTAAATGTTTCTAAATTTATTTGGACAAAATCGGACACGTCATTCTGGAGTAATGATGACAAATACATACGTACATACAAATGACCATTTTTACAAAATGGTTTTTATGTGTTTTTTAGAGTGACTAGACACGTTCAAATTGTATTAATAAGTTCACAAGAGATGTTCAGTTTTCCCATGGCTACAATTTTGCCAAATATTGTGAGCGAAAAATTTGCAGTTCTATGAAGTTATGCTGAAAAACGTGAAAAAAACTTTTCAAAAAAAGTCAAAAAAAAATCTGAGAATTGGTTAAAATCGATTTTTTTCAGCAATTTCAACTCAGATCAACACAGTAGACTTGCCTCTAACCGATAAAATTTACTAGAACGTTGATAAATTGTTCGACTACAACAGTGTAATCGTCCATCTGAGGAAGCCAACCGTCGCACTGTGAATATATTTCATATCACAGACTCTCTAAATGATGCAATATCACCAACACTTCGAAGGAATGTGCGTACTGAAGAGAATATCGACGCTGTAAACGAAAGTGTGGCAGAAGATCCAAATTTTTTTCGATTCGTCGTCGCTCGCAGGTATCGAGGTTCTGTACGTCCACTACGTGGAAAATTTTCCGCAATGATCTTGTCCTACACCCGTATAAGATTCAGCTGGTTCAGGAATTAAAACCACGAGACAATTATATGCGTCGTTCTTTCGTCGATTGAGCTCTAGTGCGGTTGGAAACTGACCTGATGTTTATGGAGTGGAGTGATATGGACCGGTTATTTCCTGTGGGGTACTTGAAGTCACTGGTTTATGCTGATAAACCAGCAAGCATTGACGGCTTGGAGGCTACAATTGGTCGTGTTATTCGTGACATACGGCTAGCAATGCTCGAAAAAGTGACCCAAAATTAGAAGTCCAGAATGCGCTTCGTCATGAACAGCCGTGGTGGCCATATGCCCTAAATCATTTTCAAATCTTAATGCCGTGTATAGATCCTTCGAATAAAATATTTTTTTTTGATTAAAATTTAACTTTTGTGTTATTTTGAAAATTTTAATTTCAATTGGGCTTAATAAGCACACTTTACCCAGCTGCCATCACATTCCCTTTAATTTGAGTACCCACATATTGCGTTCCGTTTTCTGATTCTCAAGACCCCTATAATATGGTAAACAATTAAAGCCGTGAAAAAAAAACTTCCTTTCAGTGCCCAATCTTGCCTGTCCCTATGAGTATCCACGCATGTCCTTAGGGAAGCCGTTTTTTAACCCATGAGATCCCCATGAGTTCGACCGCCAAAATGTCTTTTAATTTGTCGTGTTCTTATATTTTTACGAAGGTGATGGTGTCCTCTGTATACATGTCGTATGAGGAAGGTAACCCGCCAGCTGATGCCTTAAAACAGTTCACAATGTGTGCGGCGTCCAAAAGATACAACCTTGTCCTTGGATGTGATGCCAATGCTCACCATGTGCAGTGGAGCAGCAAGTACATAAACTCGAGAGGTGAGGCAGTCATGGATTTTATTAGAAATTTAGAATAGGAATATGACATAACTCTCTCTGGGCATTACTCCATCTCGAACCATAGCTCCATCTACTTTACAGCGGTTGTGGTGGGGGAATGTTAGAAGGCATGTAGGAATCGGGCGGTTTCCCGTACCCAAGTTGCCGCTGTAGTAACCTACCTAGAAGGATTCTGTAGTACAACTGATGAGTTAAACGGGAAAGTGGAAGCACTGACAAGAGCTCTTAACCTTTGCTTTGTTAATTCTTGCCCTCTCACTTATCCGGGAAAATAGCACAGCCAATGTGGTGGGATAAGCAGGTGGAAACTCTGAGCCAGGCCAAAAGGACGGGATTAGAGAAGGACTCGAACGCTCATAGGACCAGTTTTATCAGTTCAGTTACAAAAGGGATATTAACAAGTACAGAGACCGACGTGGATTAATTACTGCGAGTCCATACTCGCCGTCAGCGAGTGGTTCTGTCTAAGGTCCCAAAAGCTTTGGGTTTCATCCGTAAGACAGATGGGTTTTGGACCGAGTCCAGCGCCGAAACACTAGAGCTCCTAATGGATACACACTTTCCAGGCTGCCTGGATAAGGACAATAAGGTTGGTAATCTAAGCCGAACCACGTCGTTGAACCTTGTGGACTTGGATGCGGTGGTTAGAATGGTGGATGAGGAAAATGTGAGAGGGCTATTAGTACCTATGACCCCTTCAAATCACCTGGTCGGAATGGTATAAACCCAGTCATGCTGCAGATCTCTATGCATGATTTAATCCCGATTTTGGTGGAAATTTTCTATGCCTGTATACGGCCCTAAGGATTATAGGCCAATTAGTCCATCTGTTTGGAGAGATTGATAGACTTGTTTGATAGACTGTAAGCACATCTCAACACGCATACATCGCAGGGATATCGGTTGAGAGTGCTCTCCATGAGGTTGTGGGCTTTACGGAGCGCAATCTGGGATCAGGTGACTTCACTTTAGCAGCCTTCCTAGATATAGAAGGGGTTTTTAATAATGTGACGTCACGCGCGATAGGAAACACTCTAGAGCATTGGTTCCCAACAGGTGGTCCGCGGACCCCTGAGGGTCCGCAAGCCATGCCAGAGGGGTCCGCAAGATATCATTAGATTATACATTACAAAAAACCAACCCATAAAAAAACACTGTTGTTGTGAAAAGACATTGGCAGTGAGCATGAGCAGCTTCTTATTCATACATAAGTAAGATGGCTCTCTCGAGGTACGATTTTGACAAGATTTTTTGAACTTAGAGATGAGGTTCGTGTCTTCCTTCTTGACACCAAGTACGCAGACTTTCTCACTGACTTTTCTTGGCTTTACTCAACTGCCTACTTAGCTGATGTGTTGGAACACTTAAATGTCTTAAACTTAAGTTTGCAAAGGAACAATGTAGACATGATCAAAGTTGAAGATAAGATTAGTGCTATGGTCAAAAAGGGTCAGATCTAGGTAGCACGGATTTAAAAGGAGTCTTTTACTAACTTCCCTACTTTGAAACATTTCCTAGAGTCTCCAGAGGAGAGTTTGGCTGAACAGATAAAGAGCAACTAAGCCGAGCATCTACATAGTCTAGCCACCACATTTAGGGAGTCTTTTCCCGAACCTGGCGATAGTTGGATTCAAAAATCTAAGGCCTCACAGAAGAACAACAACATCAACTTGTGGATCTGTCTAGTTGTGGTACAAAGAAGGACATTTTTAATGGTGAGAAAATTGCAGACTTCTAGCCTACATTAAGCAAGTATTACAAAGAACTTGGAGATAATGCAATGAAAAATATCCTTCCATTTGAAACTAACCTATCAGCGTGAACAAGCATTTTCCTCTCCATGTGCTGCATGAAAAACAAGTAAAGGAATCGGCTTGACATGCGGCCGGACTTCACAGTGAAAGTGTCAAGTTTGGAAGCAAACATTTCAGAAATATTGGACTCAAAGATCAGATTCAACTCATTTCATTAAGAACTGAAAATGAAAACGAACTGTGTACTGATGGACGTACATACTTATAAAACGTGATACATTTCGATGTTCTCTACTTTTTTAAAGAACAAAACACAGAAAATTCAAATTGAATGGTAAATGTTTATTATCATTTGAAAGAACATTCTCTCTCCTCTCAGATGGTCCATCCGTTGAGTCAAATTTTCGATGACTCGTGTGATGTTTTTCTCCAAGGCCTGAATCGAAGCGGGTTAAACTTTAGACTTTACATATCCCCACAGGAAAAAGTGTAACGGTGTGATATCACACGATCTTGGTGGCCAATCGACCGGCCCAAAACGTGAAAATATCTGCTCACCGAAGTGTTTTCTCAATAAATCCATTGATTGATGCGATGTGTGGGAAGTGGCGCCGTCTTGTTGAAACCAAATGTCGCCGAGATCACGAGCTTCAATTTCAGGCATCAAATACTCGGTTATCATGGCACGATAAGGGTCGCCATTGACGGTTACATTCTCACCGGCATCATTTTTGAAGAAATATGGACCGATGATTCCACCGGGACACAAACCACACCAAACCGTTGTTTTTTCTGGATGAAGTGGCAGCTGTTGAATCTCTTCAGGTTGATCTTCGTCCCAAATGTGGAAATTTTGCTTGTTTACATATCCATTGAGCCAGAAATGAGCCTCATTGCTGAAGAAAATTTGGCTCAAAAACGTCGGATCTTCTTGGAACTTTTCAAGAGCTCATAGAGCGATGCGATGTCGCTTGGGAAGGTCGGGCGGCTTCAGTTCTTGCACAAACTGTATTTTGTACGCTTTCAATTTAAGATCTCGACGCAAAATGCGCCAAGTCGTTCCATACGTCAGTCCTCTACTCTACGGTCTCAGCTACGGCCGCTATTATATTTTCTTCACTGCGTGCCGGACGTGATCTATTCGGTCGAATATTATCCAATAATGAATGCTGGGTCTCAAGATGGGTGACAGTGTTGCGAATAGTATGCTCAGTAGGCCGATTATGTTGACCATAAGTTGAACGAAGTGCACGGAACACATTCCTCACAGAACGTGAATTTTCGTAATAAAGTTGAACGATTTGTAAACGTTGTTCAGGCGTAAGTCCTTCCATGATGAAATACCAAACAATACTACACAAAAATAAGATGACAGCATGATACGACTCACACGTGATGTGTCAAAAAAAGGCTATTGAAAAAAGTATGTCTACTTGGATCACCCATTATATAAAATCCAGATAAAAGAAACTTGATAATTGAATAATAACAATAAAGACAAAATTGAACAACAAATATATTGCTGGGGTAGTTATCTAGATAATTTCTAGCTTTAGATTTGGGAATCAGTGGGGGTCCTTGTCATTATAGCAAATGTATGAGGGGGTCCTTGGACAAATATTGTTGGGAATCCCTGCTCTAGAGCATTAATGTATCACGACCGCTAGTAGACTTGGTGCAAGTTGCGTGAGGATGATAGTTACAGGGGGAACACCACAGGGAGGAGTTCTGGTCCCACTCATATGGCTCCTGGAGATGAATGGAGTACTAAAGTCGTTCGATGAAGATGGCACGTAAATTGTGGCGTATGCGGATAACTTGGATATCACGATAGGTAGGAAATTCCTACAACGATGTGTGACCTTATGCAAACTGGTCTTGGAGAGTTGTTATGACTGGTCAGGACCTGTGTTTTGGGGGTGAACTCCCAAACACGGAATTGGTTCTCTTCACTCATAGATATAAGATTACAGACTTCAGGCCACCGAGCCTAGACGATGTGGAACTGATGCTTTCAACGGGGGTCAAGTACGTTGGCGTTGTTCTTGATCACAAGCTGAATTGGTCAAGCAACAACGAGGAAAGGCTCAAGAGGGTTGTTAACACCCTATAAGCGCGCCGAAAGGCTATATGTAAGAGCTGGGTACTCAGCCCGAAGGTGCCAAAGTGGTTGTGTAGTGCAATAGTGCGGCCGATAATTACTTATGGATGTCTGGTTTGGTAGAAGGGACTTGACAAGAGTAATCTACTGAAGATGCTCGGCAAGTTTCAGAGGTTGGCTGCCATAGGGATCACTGGGGATTTAATAATCACAACGCAAGCGGCCTTTGAAGTGTTCCTGCGCCTTCCAGACCTGGACATATACGTCAAGGCTACGACGGCCCGAGGGTCTATCAGACTTAGGGAAGCTGGCAATTGGTATCAGACCGCGCATGGTCATGCGTATATTTTCCAGTTTTTGGGTGGAGACGGGTCTTGACGTCTGCCGTCTCTTATGGATTTCTTGAGGAAACGTGTGGATCTCCGTAACGACTCCTCCGGACGATTCCGGAAAGATCAGAATGGAAGGACGGCGGTAAATCCTAGAGCGACTCTATTTCTATCTATACGGACAGATCGAAGATTAAACATGGCTCTGGGGCTGGTATATACAGCCAGGACCTGCAGCTAAGTCCTTCCTTTAGGCTACGTAGCGATTGCAGTACCTTCCAGGCTGCGGTACCGGCCAACCAGAAGGCCGCGGAAACCTTCATGGGATATGGAATCGATACTAGCAGACGGATTACCATTTGTGTGGATAGGCAGGCTGCGATAAAGGCGATCAATTCTACATGGTGTAGATCGAAGTTTGTGAGAAATTTTAAGAAGTTAGGCAGGCCTAGGCCTCTGTATGTCAGCGTTTGCTGGGTACCAGGACATTGTGGTATTCCTGGGAATGAATCGTGGGACTTACTGGCTAGAAGAGGCTATAAGCTGCCTGATAATGACTCTCTAGTGGATGTTCATCCCACCTTTTTGGCTTAGTGGAGGACAGGATGTGGAAAACAGCTTGTAGACGTTGGCTCTCCTGACCCGACTGTATAACTGCTAGATCACTGTTGCCCGAATATATCAGATCGCGATCAGGATATATCGTTGGCCTATGGGGAGCAGATTTGAGACAGACCTGTAGAATTTTAACCGGCCACTGTAATATCTGTACCGGACTACTGTCTTCTTTGTATGTGTCCCGCTTTGACACATCGGACAGAACTTTATATGGGACCCGGAGTCTCTCTCCTCAAAAGGAGTAAGCATACTACTGGGTTTCATGAGGTGCCTCCCAAGGTCGACAGAGTCAGGATGAATGGCCGGGTTTTCACTGCTGTGGAGGCTCCATCCCATGATCATCGCTTATTCATCTTGCACGTACTATCATTTCTTCCATTCCCACTTAAATATACATATATTCTTATTTTCTTCCATCTACTATTAATCTCTCCTTTGTTCATCGGACAATCACAACGGATCAACAGATCATCGAATGTAGTGCGACCGAGTGTAGTGACTAGTCCACATGTGTGCCAAACCTACCTGCCTACCCCATATTTTTCTCTAATTTCGGTTTTTTACAAAAAAATTTTAGTGTCAAAAAAGTATTCCTAATTACATATATTTTGCACCAGAACGTCATTGTGCAAAGTTACTATATACTCCCAGACTGAATGCCAACTGGGCTGGAACAACTCAATTTAAATGTCGCTCAATTTTAGTTGTCATTGGCCGTCGATGGTGCAATGGTTAGTGTGGGTTCGATCCTGGGTTCGATCCCTGATCTGACAACCTTAAATTTCTTTCGACACGGGCACCTCGCATAGTGACGGCGGCACTATCGAGTATTTAGCCATGAAAATGCTTCTCAAAAATACCATTCGGGACCTGTGTAAAACTGTAGGTCCCAATCAGTGAGTATAAAACTAGAAAGTGCACAGCCCACTGGTTGTGAGAAGTTCTCCCCGATTCCTTCATGGCATGTAATGGGAAACCATTTATTTTTATTTTTATTGATCCGAGATGTTTTTTAGAAAGTTGTAATTCCTTTTAAGCCAACAGCTCAAGTTTTTATTCTCCAAACCCACGCAAACGAAATGTACTTATGTTTAAAATTTAACGACATTTGTATAATTCGTTTGAATTTTCCTATAGAAATACAACAATTAAATTAATATTGACATTTTCCTTGGACTTTTTTGTTTTGTTACGTTTACTTAAAAAACGTGACAGCTGAACATGCGATTTGGTAAAACAGTACTTTCTATTCAACCCTGTATGAAAATATAACAAAAAACCTGAGAATTGCGCAACTACGGGTTAAAAAGCTCTACGCCGGCGCAAAGTGATATATAAAACACTTTTTATATCCTCCGTGAATATGTTGACGCTCACATGAGGTTTGACGCTTACATGCGTATTGCCGTTTTCTATATCTCTTGTACTTTTTGAGATAATTGGTGGTAAAGAAGAGTATTTTCACAAAATTGTGTTAGCAAAAATTTAAATTAGTCTACAACGTGGTCAGTAGCAGAAGTATTGGATATTATTCCAATCTAAGGTAGACCTAGCAAAAATCTATAAAATTATTGTATGACCTTTTCCATATATCTTACGGTTATTTAGATTTCGAGGCTAAAACTGTGAATTTATAAAATTTTAAAATTTAGTCAGAGCGTGGATACATAGATCGCACAGTCACTCAGTCACCAAGCAATTTTTTACATACAGGTCATGCATTTCTATTCAATTAAGGTTGATAGATACCACTGTTAACATTCAAATTTGAAAAGGAAAATAAAAAAATCAAACCAAAAGGAAAATATAAAACGAACGAAAAAAAACGCCCAATGTAATATTTTGCAGGAACCATGTATATGTTTGAAACATCCATAGAGTTACCTACAAGCATTGTTTTCATGAATTGAACATCAGCTGCGTTTTGTTCGTTTTTGTCTGTCACGTTTTTGTTTTCAGCAGTTTTCAACAAACAAATCCATATTTGAGTCACACACCCATATATTATAACATATTAGCCATTGTATCTCCAACATGTAATATTGAATAGCAAACACAAAGAGTTTGGATACAACAAGAAACAAGTTTTTTTTAGCGTGTATAAATAAAATATAATTTATTCTTCACGGTACATAGAATACTTCAGTGTTTTTTACCATTCAAAAGAGGACTCGAAATTTTTCTGATGACACTATCCCTAAAAAATGTGATCTAACGGTGCGCAGGAAATGGAGAGGTAGTACATTGCTCAATGCAATAGGCAAAGTAGTGAGTAACCCATTTACTTCAGCGGATCTCGCCTGGAGCAAATTGTGTGGAAGGAGAAGTCGGGTTTCAGACCTGGTCGTTCGGGTGCCGACCACGTGAAGATACTCCGTATAATCATAGAACAATCAGTTGAACTACAATCGTCTTTGTATATACTTTTCATAGACTTCGAACAAGCGTTTGATCGTGTACACCGTAACTCAATGTGATCCACATTGACCAAATAGGGGATACCGGGCAAGATAGTGTCCATGATCTGTGAACTGTACAGATATGTAGCATATAAAGTTAATGTTAATGGAAAGGAAAGCCAATCATTCATCGCATCTGCGGAAGTTAGATATGGCTGTGTCTTGTCCCCTATACTATTTCTTCTTCTTATGGACTAGGTAATAGAGGCAACTAATTCCAAAGCACCGATCGGTATTCAGTGGAGTATGTATAGACATCTACATGATATGGACTATGCTGACGACACCTGTCTTATGGCCCACAAATTTGATGACATGGAGGACAAGTTAAACAGACTCTCCGAAATCGTGAAGAAAGTAGGATTAAGAATAAATATAAAGAAGACAAAGCTAATGAGTATTCGAACAGCACGAAATGCTCTACTACGTGTTGATGGTTCGTTAAAGACGTGCATTCAGTCAATTATTTACGGACGATTACAAAGATGGTGGCTCAGTGGCGGATATACATATGTACACGCTGAAAAGTTTGCCTTTTTTATTGTTTGGATGCAAATATATAGTATTTGTAGCTTGCCGCAAATATAGTATGCTTGTGTCCAAACACATTGTGTTTGCTATTCAACATAACATGTTTGGGGCACAATGATTTATAGGTTATAATATATGTATTTGTGACCCAAATGTGTATTTGTTTGTTGACCACTGCTGAAAACACTGGTGTCTGTCACAATAAAGAAATAAAAAGCAGCAGATCTTCAATTCACGAAAACAATGCTTGCAAACATGTACGTGGTTCCCGAAATATGTTGCTGGGGCCGTTATTTTTCAGCGTGTAGGTGATGGAGTAAATAAGGCCCGAGTTGCATTCCTAAATCTGTAAAAATCTGGCGCAATAAGAAATACAAAATTGCGAATATTCAATTGCAGTGAAAAGTGTGTATATACTATTGTACGACTGTACTAGTTGGAGCTTGACGAAGCTGACAATGAAGATAGTATAAACGTTTGTCAATCGTTGTCTGAGTCAAGTTGTCCGTATCTAGTGGCCCAATACAATTTCTAATGAATTACCCTAGCAAGGACATGTAACAGCCCTATTGAATTGGTTATACGTTGAAGAAAATGGACTTGGATCGTCCTCATACTTAGGTGTCCAACATCGGATATTGCTAGAGCGGCACTTGAATGGAACCCGCAGGAGTGTCGAAGGAAAGAAAACAAACAAACTCGTCTGTCATGGAAACAAATAAAATCACTTTCCAGAAACGGAAATCGATACAGAGGATTCGTTGACGTCCAATTGTCTTTGTATTGTATTGTAATATTATTTAACATTGTTATATTTTGTTTAAATAAATAAAGGACATATATATATGTACACGCTGAATAATCTTCCGTTTTTTTTTTTGCTTGGATGCAAATATAACAAGTATTTGGAGCTTGTCGCAAATATAATATACTTGTGCCCAAACCCATTGTATTAATATGTTATAATATATGTGTTTGCGACCCAAATATATCTGCGTTTGTGATAGAAATACAGCCGTGTTTATTGCACTGTTTATGCTCTCTCGAGAGCAAGAGAATAAAAGAGGAGCAACGAGTGCGCATAGCTTGTAAGTGTGCATCTGTATTTTTGTATTATTCTCTGTGATTGATACATAAACATTCCTGAATGAGCGTGATGTATTGCGTTTTAATTTCATGTATTCATGAAAATCATGAAAAATCATTTAAATCTTTTAATTTTTTGTATTAATTATTTATATAAGTAAATGTGGATATATATTGATAAAATTAATTATAATAAATAAAGAACAAAATAATTCGTTGCTAAATATTATTATGTTTGGGAGAAAATACGCATATGTTTCCACGTAAGTATATGGAGGTTTGGGGGGAACACACGAATGCTATATGCTATATGAACGCATATGTTTCCACATAAAAGTATACATATTTGTCAGTAAACATGCTAATGTTTGCATTTAAATACACCTGAGTTTGGGACTTGTAAACATATAAATGTTTGAAGTGAGTTCCAAACATATACATACATGGTTCCTGCAGAATACCTTTGGGAGAATATGTTACAGAGGCCGTTTTTTTTCAGCGTGTATGTATATATAAGAAACCTATTTCATACCTGTGACAAATCGCCTTTCTTTCAGTGTAAGTCTGTGCGAAACTTCACACAATTTATTGCAATCAAAAAAAATTTCCTCTTATTTAATATTTCCTAATTTCCAAAGTTATTGAAGTATACATCGATTAATTGTATACCACTGTGTTTAACTGTTACGCTCATGTCAATCTATGGAACACCGAAAGAGCTGTTAGTGTCAACATAACATGTTTTTAAAAAAGAAACTGGCAGATTGACCACCTGTTGCAAGTCCATGTTTATTAAATGTTTCATAATTTCGAGCTCATAATGAAACCACATAATAATTGCTCATTGCAAAGCAGCACGTGCTTTGCCGACAACGTCATAAAATATTTATGAATCTGACACTAACCGACTCACATGTAAAGTCATAATAACATAAATAATTGAATAACCGTGTCATTTTATAAGTCACTTCAAAAACGCAAGTAGTCTCTAAAAATGCAAATAGCTATTCAGTTACTACCTGAATTTTTTTGTAGCATTTTATAAAATATCGAATGTGACATAAAGCTTATGTTGTCATTCAAAAAATCTTTATCCATGAGTTATTAATACAAATTGTTTTCTATTTGTATTGGTATACAGTTTATTTATATACATTATACCGACTCATTTTGTATGGGGCCAAAAAAAGTATTTTTGTTCCACCCCCTGAAGTGTTCCTTGACTTGTTTTTTTATGATTCGCAAAATATTTCGCGTCTAGGATTAAAACCCCGTGAGCTGGACCGTTTTTAAAAAAAGGCTTTTTATGCAGAATATCTTTGAAAAAAGGCCTTAGCAGAACATTTGTTGGCATGTTTTTCATACCGTTGGATGCGTCTTTAAAAATGCTTTCCTATGATACTAATATTGCACACATTATCTTTAGTTAACTATCAAAAATCTTTGAAAAACTCAAAAAAAGCCTTTTTTTAAAAACGGTCCAGCTCACGGGGTTTTAATCCTAGACGCGAAATATTTTGGGAATCATCAAAAAACAAGTCAAGGTACATTTCAGGGGGTGGAACAAAAACACTTTTTTTTGTGAGTCAGTCTAATATACATACTTTATTTATTCAACATTGTCGATGACAATTGTCAGTATTATCT
This sequence comes from Phaonia tiefii, assembly GCA_963931995.1. Classification (NCBI taxonomy): domain Eukaryota; kingdom Metazoa; phylum Arthropoda; class Insecta; order Diptera; family Muscidae; genus Phaonia; species Phaonia tiefii. The sequence goes on from OZ008369.1 coordinate 76,663,767, forward strand.
GTCATTTAAACGCAAAAGTTTTGTGAATTAGTTATGAACTACCAACTTTTAAAAGTTGACCGAACAAAGTGACACATTAAATCATTATCAACCCATTATGGCAGGAGGTTTGCCGGGCGGTTTCTTGGTATTTAACATGTTCATTGAAAGGGCCCTCCAAATAGTTTCTGCTCTTGTCTTATCTAATATTTAAAACACAAATTCAAACCCAGTAAATTATAGGGAAGAAACACAATAGAAAGATAATAACATAATCAAAACAGTCATTAACATGGGAATATTTGAAACTACAGATTTCCAGATGAAACACCTTCCAAAGTCAAAATCAAAATATTAGAAACACAATTAAATTGTTAAGTCTAAACCTTAGTTTAGACGCCCGTCAAGTGTAGAATTGAATTTGTTGTGTTCACTAATGAGTTTAAACAATAGAATTCAATGGTAGCAAAATATTCACTCAAGTAGAGAAATTGGTAAGAAATGAAGAAGTCATATCTCTTTTGTAAATCAAAATGTACAAATCATATTATTTTCACTTTAAATACATAAACGTTCGTGTCGTCATATAAACAATGAGTCCAATCATGTACCACATAACTACGTGATAGCGCCATAGTTTGGAACCACATACATACAGAAGTGGGTGAATGTGTCGCGCTTATTATTTTATGCAATTTTTAGTAATAAAGTTCTTTTACCTACCATTTTGTAATAGTTGCTCTCATCCAAGGACTTGATTCGATTTATAAATTCAATTAATTGTTTTTAAAATTACAAAAACTTTATTCACTTTTCGCTTTCACACAATATTTACTTTTATTTCTGTTTCTTTCGTTTTATATTTTGGTGTAAATATCAATTAAATTCTCTGCCCAATATGTAAACCGATGAAATTGTTATCACCACCACTCCGTTAAATGTTTCTCGCAAGACTGGTTCATTTTGGCAGCTTCATTCAGCTTGTTAAATCTGTTGTTACTTCTTTGAGTTGTAAACTGTACTCACACACGGGCACTCACATCAACTCTCTCTTAATTTCTCCCTATAAGCCAAGAGATTCTTCGGTTTAGACTCTTTCATGAAAGATTTGTAAAGATTTCATGTAAGAGATGGTAAACAATGTGTACTTTTTGCTTAAATGTGTTTCCATGTTTTGGCCACAAACTTTGGGAAGCTTCTTTACAAATAACGGAAGTTTTAGTGCAAACTCATAGTCTCGCCTAAACTTTTAGGAATGAGAGTATGCGAAAACTTATAGCCGAAACATTTAATGACAGTGGAATTCTCAGACAAGTTGTCAATTGATTGCGTGAACTCGTGTGCAATCAAGAATACCGATTTGAATGCCCTTGTAGAATTAGTGGAACGGTATTGCAGTTTGATTGAATCACCATATTCGAAAGCGACTCATTTCGGTTTTTTCAATCTCGGAAATCTCGGAAAAACAGCTGTTTTGCAGCACTGTTATTTAAAATATTATTTTAAAAAAAATCTGTATTTTATGATGCAGTTAAATGGCCAACTCTTTCAAATATTTTTGCGCTCTCAAATTCCATACAGGCTGAGAGAAATTCGGTTTTTGTGTCACCTGAAAAATTTGAAAAGGGTTCTACATAGAGATACAAAGAGTCGACTTTTCGATTATTTAAGAAATATGTTAAGTCGACTTTACGATAATTTCACAAATATGAATAGTTAAATCGGTAAGTGTGTTTAATTTTTACAGTCTGTTTCTCAATCTCGAACGAAAGCTTTCGTTCGTGTTCTAGACGAAAGAAAGTTTATTTGGGTTCCACTATCTCGTCGTTTCAAGTCGAATGTAAACATAAAATTTTTAAAAACTTTTCAGTACAAATTTCGGTTTCTCGATTTCGAATGTGCTGTCAAGTTGGGATCAAACATAAGGGGAGTTTTTTTCGTAACCTCTATAAGTTAACATTAACTGTTACGAAAAAAACGCATAGACGTTGAGTTGACAATTTTTCTATTTAAAAGTCAAAACCAAAACAAAATACTAAAGAAAACACTGTAATACATGAGGTGGTTACTCGTACTCTGCATTGGCATTGTAGCAAAATTTTTTCATTTGGAAATTTCGAGTTAATTAACTTCTGAATATAGTATTGAAAAGCAGATGTTTGGCTATACGAAATATTCAAATATGAGATTTCGATTGCAATTGTTCAGGACTTTAATGCCATATTGGTGTAAAACGCTATTTAAAAATAAAACAAATTTCGTAAACGCGCAGCTGCTCGGTAGTTGTCAGATGTAAAAAGCAACATATACGACTCGAGAGCACGGGTAAATAATAAAACAAAAAAGGCTTCCCCGAGCAAGCCGCGTGCTCTTTTATGTCTCAAACGAGCTCGGGAGCAGCTAGCCCACCGGAAGCGAGACCTAAAACGCTATTCTATAGAAAATGGAGTGGAGAAATGAATGTGTATCAGTGTGCTATTTATTCACAAAGTACATAAAATGTACCAGAAACTACATACATCATTTATATGTACATAAAAGTACATACAATTTACCAGAAACTGCATATCAAGTTCCATAAAGTGCACGAAATTTACAAAAACTACACAAAATGTACCAAAAGTACGTAACAAGTACCAAAAAATTTCATCAATTGTACCATAAATGCATCAAAAATTACTTTAAGTGTAGTGATATGTGCGAAAACTACACCAAAAAACTACATAAAGGTCCTCAAGTGTGTACCAAAAAGTACACAAAGTGCATCAAAAAATTACATTGCAAGTAGACAGAGCGGAAGGTGTTCTTGTGAATGTTGTCGAGTTATGGTAAGGTATAGGCTTCCTTCTTCACTTTACTTCCTTTTAGTTGTCTCCTTGGAATCCTTATTCTTGAAGAAGAAAAAACCTATAATATTTTATACAACTTTTTAAATATTTTGATAAAATAAATTAACTACCCTTATATTTACATCATAATTTTCGAAATGTCGTGGAAATATAATAATTGGAATGACATACATTTTATATTTTCCATACAACAAAGTTGAACTTGGTAACACTATTATCGGGGTTATTCTCAACTTCTAAAATTATACATGTTAACGTGCAGGTTTTAATTTTGTATGAGTTAACGTGTATAAGTTACGAAAAAACGCCCCAGTCGATCGAAAATTTCGACTTAGAGAAACACAATTTGAGTCGAATGTGAGTGACTAATATTCATTCGTTTAGGTTTTCGTTCGAGATAGAGGAACAGGGTGTTAATACTTTGAAGATTTAAATTTTCACCTCCCCGACTTTAAATTTGCAAAGATTTTAATTTTAATTATTTAATTGTTAATATAACTACATATATTAGGGTTAGTCACTTTGCTCAAATGCTCTTGGAGTATGATGTAGGGCATGAACAAATACGATATTGAAGAACTGTGTCTTTACTTTTTTGATATTGGAAAAAAAACTTTCCACACCAAATGTAATTGCTTTTACTCAAACCAGATATTTTCAGTTTTATGTTTTTGTGATTTTTAAAATATGAAAATTTTTTTCCTTTTAAATATTTCTTGTAATGTTTCTTACTTACTTATCCGATCTCGAACAACCCCGGGGGGGTCAGGGGCCTTACAAAACGAAGATAACATATTTCGCCAACCAGTTCGAACTTTTGCTTTATCTCTCCAGTTGGTAATACTAAGTGTACCCAGGGATTCGTCAACTTGATCGCTCCAGTGAAGTCTTGGTCTTCCTATATTTCGCCTTCCTTCAAGTTCGGTTTCCAAAATCCTTCGTGCTGGTTCGTCTCCAACCATTCTACTGACATGGCCTAGCCAGCGCAATCGCGTTATTTTGATCCGCTTAACTATGTCGATGTCGGGATAAAGCTAATACAGCTCATGGTTCATGCGTAGCCGATACTCGCCGTTGTGCACTATAGGGCCATAAATCTTCCGGAGTATTTTTCTCTCGAAGACTCCCACAGATGTTGTATCTGCTTCCGATAAGATCCAGGATTCTGCGCCATAAAACAAGACAGGTTGAACGTGCGTCTGATACAGCTGGACTTTTGTTACTCGAGAGAGAGCTTTTCTCTAAAGTGCTTGCTTAGCCGCAAAATATCATCTATTCGCAAGCACAATGCTCCGCTTGATCTCAAGGCTGACGTTGTTCTTTTTGTTTACGGCAGATCCGAGGTGTATAAATTCGTCCACCACCTCGAAATTATATCGGTTATCAACGTTAACGCTTTGGTATAATCGCGTGGATGCCCTGCTTGTTCATCAACCGGGCAGTAGCTGTTCTGACCTCGTCTTGGTTAGTAGGTGGGCACTCGACGTCGTCGTCCAAATTATGATCGATTGTCCCATCGTCATTGAATATCTCAGATACCAGTAGCTCGGAGAAATGATCTTTCCATATTCCCAACATACTCTGCACATCTACGATGAGATTTCCGTCCTTGTTTTTACAGAAGGGGGCCCTGAACCGAGTCCATTTCAATTTTCTCACTCTCGCGCTTTCTCCACTGCCGCTTCTTACACCTAAAGAGACGGTTTACCTCCTTTCTTTTCTCCCTATACCGCTCAGTTGTAGCTTGCGTTGCAATTGACTGAAGCGTCGCCATACGTGCAGCGTTCTTTTCATCATTTGCAATACGAAACTCTTCATCGTACCGTGGTTTGCTGCGAGGCGGTTTTTCAAACCCAAGTACGGTTGTTGCGGCAGTTTTTATAGAGTTGGAAATGGGATTCCACTGCGCTTCAGGATCGTCATCGGGGGGGGGGTGGGTTCTGTGCCAAACGTTGCGAGAGCTTCCTTGAGTAGGTTGTGGCTACCTCAGGTAATTGGAGCTTTCCGATGTCCAGATTCCTCTGCGTCTGGTTTCGTTCGATGTTTGCTCTATTTAATCTTGTGCATACCTCTTCTGCTACAAGGTAGTGATCAGAATCGATGTTAGTTCCTCTGATCACTCGTACGTCCATTACACTGGATGAGTGCCTTTCATCAATTACCACTTGATCAGTTTGGTTCTTCATTCGTTGATCAGGGGATACCCAAGTAGCCTTGTGGATGTTTCTTAGTTGAGATTAATACGCTGATTACGAATCTGTTGTTCGATCTATAATTGGTAATTTCGAATTCGACATATTGCGACTTTAAAATTGGTTTGAGCAAAAGTTTAATTTTTTTTGTGATTTTTAAAATTTTTGGAAATTTTAAAAATCACAAAAAAAAAGGAAGGGTTTTTTTGCGGAAGGTTTTTTTGCAATATCAAAAAAGTAAAGTTTTTCATATTTTTGTATGCCCTATATCATATTGCAAGAGCATTGTGATATTCAAAAAAAAGTTAAAAAAATTGCTAACCCTAATGTATAAGTACTATATATTTCTGAAATAATAAAAAAAGAGGGACACAAATTGTGCAATTTTATGGTACGGGAAAATTGTTTGAAAGGGGTGGGAAGGTGTTAGAAATTGCGAATGTTGATAAAAAGGGGCAAAAGGCGTAAGACTTTAAAATTAGATAAAAGTCGTATTGAACGATTATGAATGCGATAAAAATTGTGTATGTGGGCAAAAAAGAGTAAGACGACAAATAACGAGAAAATTAGCTGCGAATGGTCAAAATTGTGAATGTAGTTAAAAAGCGGGGCAAAAGGGATAAGTTTTCAAAGTGCGATAAGAATCGTTTGGAATGATTAGGAATGTGAAAACAATTTTAAATATGGGTAAAAACTAGTAAAAAGGGCGCCGAATAGGGTAAAACATAAACCTTTTGGGATGATTTGGAATGAGTTATAAGTTGTGATAAATGAGAAGAGTAAAACTACAAAATGGTAGAAAACTCTTTTAAAATGATTGAGAATGTATTACAATAGTGTATGGTTTGGTTACAGATTTTAAATGCGAGAAAAATCTTTTGGAATGTTGGGTATGCGTTAAAAATAGTGAATGTCGCTAAAAGGGGGCAATTAGTGGTAAAAATTCAAAATGCGAGAAAAATCGTTCGGAATAATTTGGAAGCATATTTGCCCTTTTTTCAATAATCCCAAACTAATTTTCATGTCATTTGAAGTTTTGTAATTTTCCGAATTTTTATTTCTTTTTTATCTCTTTATCACAATTTTACACCTCTTTGACCTTTTTAACCACATACGCTATTTTTAACACATTCCAAATCATTACAAACTTTTAATCCAAAATTCACCCTTTTACTCACAAGATTTGAAAACAAGATTTATCAAAATCAAATCGTTTCACGCAATTTTTCATGCATTTGTAAGAGTTCTCTACCGTTATTGAAGTTCTACCTTTTCACAAAACATTACAAACTACTTTCTCGCGATTTAAAGTTTTACCATTTTGGCCTTTTTTTACGGTACTAAAATGTGTACCAAAAAGTATATAAAGTGTATGCAAACAGTACATAAAGTGTACAAAAAGTGCATAAAGTGTATCAAAAAAATCATCAAGCAGACTGAACCGAAGGCGTTCTTGCGAATCGAGTCATGGGAGAATATCTGTGAATCGAGTTATTCCTCGGCTTTCTTCTTCACTTCACCTTTTGGTTTTGCTTTTGTTGTTGTTTTTCTCCTGTATTGTCTGGGAATTCTGCTTATGGAAGAAGAAAAAAGTAATAATATTTTATACAACTTTTAAATATTTTGTTAAAAAAATAAATAATATAAATAAATGGTTTCCCATTACATTCCATGAAGGAATCGGGGAGAGCTTCTCACAACCAGTGAGCTGTGCGCTTTCTAGTTTTATACCTACAGTTTTACACCGATTCCGAACGGTATTTATGAGAAGCATTTTCATGACTAAATACTCGATAGTGTCGCCGTCACTATGCGAGGTGACCGCCGTCGAAAGAAATTTTAAGGTGTTCAAAGCCCGGATCGAACCCAGGATCTCAAGTACAAGATGCGCGCACACTACCCATTGCGCCACCGACGGCCATAACTACCTCTATCTCGATCGGACTTTTCGATAACTACCGTTATCTAAAAACCGGTACTTAGAAAAAAAATTACAGCGTATTACGTGTTCAGGAGGTCCCAATTAACTTACATATCTGGGCATGTGGCGTTCTTGGTATTTTTCCAAAGTTAAAATTTGTAAAGCTGTGTTATTTCTCAACACAAGAAATGAACTTACTTTTTTTTATCTTATATTTTCTCTTCAGTATAAGTTTTTACTTCACATTTCTTTGAGACAGGAGTATTTTCTAAACGGATGTGTTTTACATAGACAAGAGGGTCTTACGTGTTTTGGGTTCATTAAGACAACTATCGGGTACACTATTCGTTGAAGGAACCATGGTTGGGGATGAGCAATTTTGTATCGCGCCTGCCCGACTGAAGCGTTGCATATGAATGAGTTGGATGTTCAACAAGGAGCGTCACTCTTAATTGAGTGTACCACTGCAGAGTATTCAGCCATAGTTGTTCCACCTCAACCAACGATATACTCCTTTTCTGCGACTTTCTTGGCATTAAATATATTAAGAATAGAATCATAGGAGCAGTTTGATGGACGAAATCATCTTGGATAACAGTGATCTCCGACAATTTTTATTTTTTTAAATAAATCCCCAATGGGTGAATTTAATGAAATGTATTTATACAAAGGATTTATAGGGTATAAAAATACCTTTGTAATGATATCCATTTGAACCATATGGGGTCATAAATTCTTGAGATATGACCGATTATATACTCAAGCTTTAAAGGTCTATATCTCAAGAAGTTGGGCCGAGCGGAAGGGAAAAAGCAGCTTTTTTAATTTAGCGCAGCAAATTCTGTCGGTGATGAAATTTTGCCAGTGAATGAATGCCAATTTTAATATTTCACTAATAACTATCTTTATTTATTAATTGTCATGTCAGTAGACATTTGTCAATTACATTCTTTAGTAGACATTTCTCAATATAAAGTTTTAACTTGGTGACATTTTTATCTTTTGTTAGCTTTTCACTACATTTTTTTACAACCTATCCCCAAGCTTAAGAGGTCTAATTTTCCCCGATAGCATGTACAGGATAGCATATGTATGGGGAAACGTATATAAGTTACAAAAAAACGCAACTATTCTATATATTTCATACAACAAATTCAAACATGGTAACACTTTTATCGATGTTATTCTCAACTTCTAAAATTGTACAAGTTAACGTGTAGGTTATCATTTTGTATGAGTTAACGTGTATAAGTTACGAAAAAAGGCCCCTATTGAAAAACTATTTCTGTTTTGACGAAGTCAAAAAACATCGAAACTGATATTGAAATTTCCCAATAGAAAATAATCCCAAATAATGGCCACGCCATAAATGTTATTAAGCAAACAATTACACCATAGCCAATGTTGAAACCAACCCACAGAGATATCCCGAAGTTCAAATGGGCGCACTCCACGAAGAAGGTTTTATTTAAAAACCATGGAGGACATATTTCCATTGCACGCTGGCAAATACTATTTATATTTAATAATTCATATCACTTTTAACTTGTAGCAGGAATAGTTGTCAAATTACAAAATTGGCAATGTTAATAAAATGTAAACAAATCTTCTTTTTATCTTTTGGGCGTTTATCCAGTGATATCTTTCTATTATCTTTTTGTGTAAATTTGGTGTTAAATCGTAATTGTATTCATCTTGATGATCTGGCTGCTTAGAAGTATTGCCGGCGATCCACGTTTGCTGCCGAGAATGTTATCTTACGCAATACGAAAACGTTTATTGCCGCAAAAGTAGTTAGTTACCTTCCAGGTAATATGGTTGGCGATATCTCGTCAATATTGCTTAGTTTGTTAGGTAGTTAAGTGCAAAATGTCGCCAAAACTGGTTCTTAGTTCATAAATCCTTTTTTGTGTTGAGAATCTATTAAAGATTTTGAAATCGGGGTTATAATCTCCACAACTAAACCAAAACTAGTTCAGTTCACGAGTGTATTTAGGTTATAACACCCAGAGATTTAGTTAATTTTTAATTTATCCCCTATTAATTTTTCAAGTTTTTAAATCAATCAACTATTTTCTAATTCTTTAATTCAATAGGACAACAATTTTCTGTAGTTTTGGAACGAAGTTCCTTATCGCACGTTGCTGCATGGGGGCTAAATGAAAAAAACTAAACAACTTTTTTTAACACTATTATGCTATTTCAACTAATATTGGGTACCTTTGCTTTGGTCTACCATATGTTGAGAAATTTCTTGTTTAATGGGAAGATTTCTAGGTGGAGTCTGTAACCAATATTTAATATATATTGTAGTTTTGAACCCAATAAAAAGTAAATTTAGCAAAGCCAAAGTGAAAGATTTTAAAAAAGAAAATTTTCTTAAATAAGTGACTTCTTAAAAAAGGTAAATTTTCTCAAATATAAATAACTATGCATATTCTAAAACAAAGTACCTTGTCTCAAAAAATACCTTATCTTAAAGAGGTAAAATTTTCTTACAAAAAGTACCTATTCTTAAAAAAAGTAATTTTTTTTTAAATAAGTACCTTTTCTTAAAGAAGTAAATTTTCTTCCAACAAATTGCCTTTTCTTAAAAAACTACCTTTTCTTTTAAGAGTACCTTTTTTGTGAAACAAAATAACTTCTTGAGATAAGTACCTACTCTTAAAACTGTACCTATTCTAGAAAAAAGGACCAATTCTAAACAAATTTCCCATTTCTAAAAAAAACCTTTTCTTCAAAAAAATACATTCTCTTAACTAAAATACGGTTTCTTACAAAAATTCCTTTTCTTAAAAGTACCTTTTCATAAAAGTACCTTTTCGTAAAAGTACCATTTCTTAAAAGTACCTTTTCTTAAAAGTACATTTTCTTAAAAGTACCTTTTCTTAAAAGCACCTTTTCTTAAAAGTACCTTTCTTAAAAATGACAGAATGCCTTTTATTTTCTTTCCTTGAGACAAGTAGCCTTTTTCAAAATAAGTACATTTTCTTAAAAAAGTAACATTTTCATAAAAAGAGTACCACTTTTTTAAAAAGTACCTGTTTTTAAAAAAAGTACTTCTTTGTAGAAAAAATTCATACTCTTATGGCTTTTTCTTACAGAAAGTACTTCTTCTTAAAAATAGTAAATTTTCTTATAAAATACCATTACCTTTTAATAAAAGATTAACTCATTAAAAAGAAAGGACGTTTTCGGGAAAATATAATACATATTCGTACAAAAAGGACCTAAAAATAAACTTAATAAAAAAATACATTCTATAAAAAAAGAAGTTCTTTAAAAAAGTTTATCACTTTACAAAAAGTATCTTTTCTTAAAGATCTATTTAAATTATCGTATGTTTTCTCCAGAGTATTCCTTGGCTCATTTCATGAAGAAAAGCCCTGTAGGACCATGTCCGAAAATGCAAGGATACAAAATGGCAGCGGGTTCAAAATTTTCGGATTGGTAGTCTGAGGGTAGTAGGGTAAAGTTGCTAACTTCTGAGCCAGTGGTCGGGTTTTTGGAAAGGCTTGTTGGAAAGGTCTTAAGAGGCCTTTCAGAATCAATAAAAAAAAGTAGAAAAAAGTCAAATCGCCCAGATACAGAGCTTTCGGAAAAAAATCCGAACACTAGCTCAGAGGTTAGAAACTTTACCCTACTACTACTCTCCAACCGCCAATCCGAAAATTTTGAACCCGCTGCCATTTCGCACCCTTGCATTTTCGGACATGGTCCTAGTGGACTTTTCTTCATGAAATGAGCCAAGGAATACGCTGGAGAAATTTGTCCGGAACTTCCTGAATCACCCGTATATAGCGAAGGAACTTTGTTCCTAATCATTAGCTAGTTCCATATTTACCATCCCTATCTCTGGCTACTTTCTTTCAACACAATTTGCAGTTGATACATTTTTCTCCCAATTGGTTAAAAGCTCTCTTCACCTCTCCACTCAAATTGTGAAAGACTTGTGTACTCCCAAATGTCACACATGAATACAAGTAAGTTTTCCACTTAGCTCTGTTTGTATCAGTCTTATGTCGACAACCACTGACCAATATTGTTAATGTCATCTGCAGCAAGTGTTGTTGGCGCGGGTACTTTAACCAAACGAAGAGGTTTTGTCCACTCAACTAAAACAGCATGTGACGTCACAAAACAAATGTTTATATTTCACATACGTAGCATTGGGAACTAAGCGGCAACGGTTTTTTGTTTGAATTAACACGCGTTTTGTAACAACTCGACCTGTAGTCTTATGGCCTTAACTAAATAAACTTGATTTCAGGTGATAAACACACACAAACTGTTACTTCCTTCTTAGCCAGCCCAGTGGTAGTGCATTCGACCCTCTTTTTTCTACCATGGACTGTGGCTGATATTGTATACATTCGTTCTTTGGAAATCTTAAATAGAAACAACAAACTAATGTTATGTTTATATTTTCAAAGTATTTTAAATTTATATAGTAGGGAGTATTAAAAGCGAAGAATGCTTTAACGGTAAATGGTTTAAAACGAATTCTTAAGAGTGGATTTATATTTTATTTTGTTCCAAATTTATTTGACGTTTTCTCCGATTCATTTATTTAAGTTGGGTCTAAAGAATGTAAATGTCATTTAAGTGAATTTATATGCCAGATATCAAGTTAAAATGAGGTTGGTGTCTTCAGTCTTTTGATTTGAGATTTTAAAAGAGAATTTAAAAGTGTTTGTATTTAGTCACGTCTATCCGTATGATCTCATTAAGCTTCTGTTAAACTATCGGATATTAATAAAACATCCATCATCAAAATTCGCTTTCAATTCTTTTTATTATTAAAATCGTTTGAAATTTCCTACAGACTGTAAAGGGTATGTAAATTTTTTTAGAAGGAGAAATTAAAAACACAGGTATTAAAGTACATACAGCTGTGGTCAAAATAACAGTAGGGCACATAGCAAATATTAAACTGTTTAAAAAAAATACATATGTATATAAGGAATAGTTCATGTTTTTAAAAGTAGTTGAAACTTATTTCTCATTTAATTGAGTGATTTGCGAGGTTTCGGTCATCAATAAAAAAAGTGTGTTCAAGTCAAAATTGTAGGTCATACAAATCTCATTTAAGTTGGAGCCATTTAAATTCTGAAAATGTAATCAAAAATAGCTGTAAACTCAAAACGTTTTTAGGTTTTTATATAATATTCGAAGTCTAATGGAAGATTCACTACATTTGGAAGATAAGAAAAATACAGCATACACGGGAAAAACAGAATTGGTAAAATCAAATAGTTACAATTCTATGAATAAAATCTCTGGTATTCAAATATTAATTTCTTTAAATTGAAGAAAAAATTCTTGAAATCAAAATACTTTGTTTTCTAGACTTTCAAATTCAAATTATTTGATTTTACAACAATATGTTTTTGCTTAATCAGCTAAATGTTTCACTGTTAGTTCAAATAAAACACTTCGTTAATGAATTGGTAAAATCAATTCAAACTTTAGAAATTTTATCTCGAAATATATGATTTTTCAAATCATTATGATGAGTTTTTTATGACGTCACAGCCAACGAGAGAATTTTGTTTTTGGTGATACTTAGGGATCAATTGTATATATCTGTGGTCACAAACCATAAAAGCCTAACTCGAGTTAGGACAAAATGGAAAAAAAAATTTGAGAAGTCACCGTGCTTAAACAATCAACTCTTTTTTGTTAAGAAGTAAGTAAAAGAATTCGTTTCCTTGTTATCTGTAACAAAGTTATCACAAATTGCCTACTCCTGATTTCCAGTAAAGTTATTAAACGTTAAGCTGCTCTCCCTGAAAAATTTTAGAATCGACTTAGGCTGTTATGACTTGTGACCACAGATATACGATTGATGATCAACCGATGGTATCAATTAGGGCACCGTAGTTGGGCGTTTGATGATGAACTTGTCACGGAGTCATGCCAGTGAATGTGCTTAACAGAATTGTCTATTAACCAACCATTTTTCAATTAGGAAAATGTTCCTTGTAGTATGAATTTCTCATATATTAACTGAAAACTAACGCAATCGGTCATAAAATTCAATTTAAAGACGACAATATTTGCTCAAAAATATTCCAGAAAGCAAATTAAGTTTAAATTAAGTTGTATGTATCCACCAAAATCACTTGAAAATTGTACGAATTAATTGAACAATTTACCAATTTTTTCTTCAATACGGAGAAAATTTTTTCTAAAGCCAGAAATATTTCTTTAATTTGACTAATTTTAATTTTTGTTATTCGTTGAATTTTCAAAATTTATGAATAATACTTGTAATTCTAATTCGTTAATCCATACATAAAATTAATTAAACCAAGGAATGTTTTTGTTGAATCAAAGATTGACAAATATAATTCTTTGAAAATAAGAATTAAAAATATGTAATATTTACAAATGTTTTCTTGAAACTAATGAAATAATTTGCAGTTTTAACAGAAACCATAGGCTGAAAAACAACAAATCTTGTTTTGTTACATCAGATAAACTATTTCTATGACTGAAAATTATACAAAAAATTCATTGAAATCGGACGCGACATTGCCCGATACATAGAATTTTTTTTTCTGTGTATATACAATTTTTATATCGCCAATAAACATAAAGTTTAGACTGTACAAAATTGAATACTAATATCCGCCATTTGGAACGAAGTTCCTTATCGCACGTTGCGGGATAGAGGCTAAATGAAAAACAATTAAATAAGTTTTTTTAACACTATTATGCTCCAACCCAGTATTATCAACTATTTTGGGTACTTTTGCTTTGGTTTGTGTCTAGACTAACATATGTTGGAAATTTCTTGTTTAATGGGGAGTTTTGTAGGTGGAGCCTGTAACCAATATTTAGTATATATTGTAGTTTTGAACCCAATAAAAAGTAAATTTAGAAAAGCCAAAGTGAAAAATATTTTTATAAAGAAACTTTGCTTAAATAAGTGCCTTTTCTTAAAAAAAAGTAAATTTTCTCAACAAAAATTCCTATTCATATTCTTAATCAAAGTACCTTTTCTTAAAAAAAATACCTCATCTTAAATAAGTACCTTTGCTTAAAAAAGTATATTTTCTTACAAAAAGTAACGTTTCTTAAAAAAAAGTAATTTTTTTAAATAAGTACCATTCCTTAAAAAGTAAATTTTCTTACAACAATTTTCCTTTTCTTAAAAAAGTACCTTTCCTTTAAAGAGTACCATTTTTGCGAAACAAACTAACTTTTCTTGAGATATATGCCTACTCTTAAAAATTTACCTATTCTTAAAAAAAGGACAAATTCTAAAAAAAATTCCCATTTCTTAAAACAACCGTTTCTTAAAAAAAATACCTTCTCTTAAAAAAACTTTTCTTACAAAAATGCATTTACTTAAAAGAGCCTTTTTTTAAATAAAATTATATCTTTTCTTTTCTTGAGATAAGTAGCCTTCTGAAAATAAGTACATTTTCTTAAAAAATAACCTTTTCCTAAAAAGAGTACCACTTCTTTAAAAAGTACCTGGTCTTAAAAAAGGTAAACAATTGTTCTTAATAAAGAATTATCATTTTACAAAAAGTATATTTTCTTTAAGATCCATTTAAATTTACATATATTTCAACGGGCTCATTAGGCGTGTTGTAATTAACTAGTACTTAATATATACACGCTGAAAAAAACGGCCTCTGTAATATATTCTGCCAAACATATTCTGCAGGAACCATGTATATATTTAGAACACACTTCAAACATTTATATGTTTGCAAGTCCAAACTCAGGTGTATTTAAATGCAAACATTAGCGTGTTTACTAACAAATATTTTTGCTTTTACGTGGAAACATATGCGTGTTTCATCCCAAAACATCCATATGCTTAAGTGGAAGCATTCGCGTGTTTACCCCAAAACTCCACATGTAAACATATGAGTATTTTCTCCCAAACATAATAATATTTAGAAACGAATTATTCTTTCTCTCGTTATTGATTATAATTAATTTTATCAATATATATCCACATTTATAAATAATAAATGCAAAAAATTTAAATATTTAAAATTACCATTATGCACTTACTTGCATTAAATGCATTACTTTTTTATTAAATGAGAATCTGCTGCTTCTTTGCTTCTCCTTTCTTTGTTGTCTCTCACGATGTTGTTTTCAGAAGGTTTAAACTATGACATGGATATTACTATGCGTTGGTACACAAATAATATACTTATATACAAATCTAGTTCATGCAAGATAAGTGTTTTTTTTATTATATTTCACAAATGGTCCGCCATTACGATTTTGACAGTAGATTTTTGTCCGAGCGTTTGTTTATTATTTTTTCACTGATCAAACGCTTTTGATATCCTCTTTCCGATGAACCATTGACGACTGAATACATGCAACTAAAACACAATCCATCAGCCAATATAAGAAACACTGACTTCATCTGCAATTTACATACACATTCAGGAATATTACACAAGATACACACACTCGTTGCCCCTCTTTTATTATCTTGCTCTCGAGAGAGTATAAACAGTGCAACAAACACTGCTGTATTTGTGTCACAAACACAGATATATTTGGGTCGCAAAAACATATGTTACAATATATTAATCATTGTGTCTCAAACATGTAATATTGAATAGCAAACACAATGCGTTTGGCCACAAGTATATTATATTTGCGACAAACTCCAAACACATGTTATATTTGCATCCAAACAACAAAAACCGACAGATTTGTCAGCATGTAGCGAAAGGAACTTCGTTCCAACCGGGTGTTCCCCGACACCGCATGTAATTTTTTTATTATTTCTTCAGATTTTTTGATTTACCTTGCAACTATTTACGGCCCAATTCATAAAAAAAAAAATTTAATATGCTTGTTAAAGGTTTAAGAAGGTAAAGCCCAAAATATTTATTCATAAACTATTCATAAATCCCTCTGTTAAGAGTTCTCTAACATACCCCTTTTTCTTGAACGTTTAACCCTTCTTTTTGGCCATTTTATCCCCATTAATACACAAAAGAAACACTTTTTTACATTTCACGCGTGTCATGTGATATAAACACTAGGGTGGACCTTGTGTCGATATTTTGGTAGATGAGGGCTCTATTCCGTGCCTTTTTGAAAAAAATGACAATGCCGAAAAAAAAAATTAAAAAAAAAAAAACATTAGGGGTTGCGCACGAGCCGAGAAAAAGGTCCACTTTGCCAAAATTAGGGGGGAAATTGCCATAGGTCATCAGGGGTCACCCGTAGGGGGGAAGAATGTATGGCCGACCCCCATTAACTTTTTACCGCCAACATTTTCCCCCAAGACACCCACCCCCTATCTCCTCCCCTTAGGGGGGTCACCATACAAAAATGGAGGTTGCTCAGTATTTTCGAAAAACACCATAGGTCATCAGGGGTCACCCCTAGGGGGGCAAAATATGTGACCGACCCCCATTAGCTTTTCATCCCCAACATCTTTTCCGAACAAACTTACCCTCTATCTCCACTCCTTGAGGGACTCCCCATACAAAAATACTGAAAATCTATGTATTTACAGTTGCACAATATCGAGATTTTTTTGATTTTTTTTGATTTTTTTACAGAAATTCCACCAATATTCAAGAGTGGTCATTGTTTGGAAAGTCTTGAAAAATTTGAAACGCACACGTGCTGAATCAGGTACATAGGCACCCTTAGCAGATGCCCCCATTCATCAGTACCTGGCAGTAAAATATTGCAAAATACGTAGTAGTTATAAATAGCAGTTCATTCATCGATTGTTGTCATTCAACAAGTGCCGACGACCGCGAAAAGTAAATTGATTTTTCTCCCGTTTTTTAAAAGTTAAGATGACAACACGACTTAGATCGCGCGACGATATTTTTTTGATTGGTTATCCAAGCATGAATATTACGGGGAACAAATTACCGTCGAAGAAGCAAGTGCTAAGAATGCATTTCTTCAACATTCGCAAACGAAACATGTCGAAGAAAAATAGTGCGGTTATAGTCGCGGACGCAGTGATGATTTTTTGGCGCCAAGCAGCTATTCCGACGAAAGCCAGAGGAGATGTTACAAGAAAAATAGCTGCGCTGCACGATGAGTGGGATGCTTTAAGAAAGTCATCTCACAGAAAGACTGAGTCCACTAGAGAAAAAGAGAATACGTTTTCTGATAGCTTGGATAATCTTTTCGACATCGCACACGCCAACGCCCTTGAGAAAATGACAAATACCGAAGACATTGAGTTTCTGCTAAAGCAAAGAGAAGATGGCCGGCCAGGAACTATGGGAGGTGTGGACGCTACTGATACTCGAACGAGGAAAAGAAAAGCTGAGCGCGAAGAACAAGAAGAGTTGCGACGCAAACGTGCAACGGAATCTAGTAGAGATCGGTTCGCTAAAGGCGGTAAGCTATTTCGCGCTTTGTGTGTTCGTCCAATGTTTATATTCAAATGAAATTCGTTCAATTGCAGTGGTTAAATTTTCAAGCAGTGATTCAAGCGATGATAATGGGAGACAGGACGAAAACTTCCCGGCAGAAGCTGGCCCGTCAAATGTTGGTGACAGAAGAGGTTATAAACAATGTTTTACTGAACGAGTCCTATCAGCTTTGGACAAGTGCAAAGTGACTGACCGAGACGCGGTCGGCATTATGATAGCGGCGGCAGAAGCATTTGGACGCGATCCTCAACAATACACAATAAACCGTACGTCGCTTCGGAGATGTCGGCGTTCAAATCGAGAGAACATGCTGAGTTATGTGAAAGACAATCCAGAAGTAAGATCGCATAGATTTATTTGCTCTCATTCAGAATTCTTATTCTTCAACGCGATTCATTCATCTCCAGCTTGTCGCAGCTAAATCCTTCGTAGTCCATTGGGATGGCAAAATGCTTTTGGATTTTGTGGGTACAAAGAAGGTGGACCGTCTACCGGTAATTGTCTCGTACGGAGAAAAAGAACAACTTCTTGGAGTTCCCAAAGTAGAAGATGGGAAAGGAAAAGGCCGGAGAATAGCACATGCCGTTTATCAACTGTTGGCATCTTGGCATATGACACATCGAATACAAGGACTTTCTTTCGACACGACATCAACGAACAGTGGCCCATTCTCCGGAGCCGCAGTTGCTCTTGAGCGGCTGTTGGAGAGAGAAATCTTATATTTACCTTGCAGCCACCACGTATACGAACTGGTGCTAAGGGAAGTTTTTGAGACAAAAATGGGAAAGACCAGTGCACCAGGCGTTCCTTGCTTTGACCGTTTCAAACAGGAATGGGACGCTGTAAAGGTTAAACCATTCCATTCTGGCTTGATAGACGATCAAGTCGTCAGAAAAATTCCTGTGGCAATGCAAGTCGGCATAAAGAAGTTTTGCTTAGATCAATTAAAGGAGAAACACCCTCGCGATGACTACAAATAAATGCTACAATTAATTCTTTTGTTTCTGGGTGAAAAACTTGAGAATTACCATTTCCGACCTCCAGGACCCGTTTCCCATGCTCGATGGATGGCAAAAGCCATTTACAGCCTCAAGATGTTTTTGTTTCGGAGAACTTTTCACTTATCTGTATGTGAATTGAATGGTATTCGACACGTTTGTATTTTTGTGGTGCGACTTTACGTCAAGGCATGGTTTGGTTCTTCTCGAGCAGCTGAGGCGCCGAATCAAGATTGGAAGTTTTTGAAGGACATCGTCGAGTACAAGTCCGTTGACCAGGATTTATCTCGGGTAATGATAAAGAAATTTATCGGTCACCTATGGTATCTCGCCGATGAGCACATAGCCCTTGCCTTTTTCGATGACAAGGTTTCAAATGAGTTGAAGGCCAAAATGGCCCAAGCATTGCTAGAAAATGAGAATGACGAAGGTGAAGAAGATGAAGAAGACGAAAAAGGTGAAGAAGATGAAGAAGACGAAGAAGGTGAAGAAGATGAAGAAGGTGAAGAAGATGAAGAAGACGACCCGGTTCCCCCAGCTCCTCGCGTCGTAATCAAAAGCACCAGCGTTAAAAAAATCGAGGTGAAATTCAAAGATGTGAATGAGGAATTCTTGGCTAAAGACTTGAGCAACTTCGTCTCTCATAATACCAAAAATTTATTTGTACGATTTGGAATATCGCAAGATTTCATTCTTGCAAATCCAGCAACCTGGAAATCTCGCGCAGACTATCAAGAAGGTCGTAGAATTGTAAATAACTTGCGCGTTGTGAACGACACTGCCGAAAGAGGAGTAAAAATGATACAAGATTATAATAGAATACTGTGTCAAGGCGAAGAAGAGAAACAGTATTTACTACATGTTATCGATTCTTACCGCAAGAAATACCCATCAGCGAACAAAAATATGTTAATTTGACTATATTATATTAAGAGTGCTTAGTAGTACTACTCAATTACAGCTTCTTTTATTTTTGTATGGGGAGTCCCTCAAGGAGTGGAGATAGAGGGTAAGTTTGTTCGGAAAAGATGTTGGGGATGAAAAGTTAATGGGGGTCGGTCATATATTTTGCCCCCCTAGGGGTGACCCCTGATGACCTATGGTGTTTTTCGAAAATACTGAGCAACCTCCATTTTTGTATGGTGACCCCCCTAAGGGGAGGAGATAGGGGGTGGGTGTCTTGGGGGAAATGTTGGCGGTAAAAAGTTAATGGGGGTCGGCCATACATTCTTCCCCCCTACGGGTGACCCCTGATGACCTATGGCAATTTCCCCCCTAATTTTGGCAAAGTGGACCTTTTTCTCGGCTCGTGCGCAACCCCTAATGTTTTTTTTTTTTAATTTTTTTTTTCGGCATTGTCATTTTTTTTCAAAAAGGCACGGAATAGAGCCCTCATCTACCAAAATATCGCACAAATGTCATTTCAAGGTCCACCTTAATAAACACGTGGAATTTTCAGCGTTTAGAGTGTTCCAATTTTTAAAATTTTTAACCAAAATTAATTTTTGTTTACATAATGATGTAGAAAATCAAAACATTAAATCTACAACATATTATCCGGTTTTATATTCGACTACTTAAAAATTAAATCCAATTCAATATGAATTTTTGAAACCTCTTGAAAATTAAACGTCTATCAGATATTAATTGCTCTGTTTGTTGAACAGTTCTTTCCATTAATGTTTAAAATTTACCAAAAATTCATTGACGCATTTAAATAAAAAAAAAAACGTTTAATTTGGCCTAGCGGTTATTGTTTGTCTTGTTTTTACATCACAAGCACTGTGAGAATACATAAATCAGGGTTATCAGTCAATAATCTGTTGCCTAGATAAAATACCCATTACGAATACGGTACTATTGAAAAATCCTTCACTAAATCTCAAAGCTTTCAATAACTGATGAATGTTTTAGAGCTAATTTATTGTCCTTTATGAATAAGATCGTCCATTTGTAATTACTCTACGCGCTCCATTTTATTTGTAACGCATGTCGTGATGCTTTTGGTTATTAAAGCTATCAGAATGTCAAAATTCCGGTCCCAAAGAATTATCAAACAATTGTTTTCGTACGAAATGAGTTTACAACAAGTTCTTATACACAAGTGCAACTCAATATCATATTAATTACATATTTTAATTGGAGAAGAATAAGAATTAAATTTAAGTTTCATTTTTGCATATATAAATATTTTCTATGAAGAATATATCAAACACTTTTTTTGTTCTAAAAAAGGAAATGAAAAAATATGTTTTCTTATAATTTTAAAGAACACACAAATATAAACTAATATACAAAATAAAAATCGAAAGAAATTTAGTTTTCAAAGCTCCAACTCAACATGATACATTGCACATATAAATATTTGACAGGGGTACATTTGTGTTGTGTTTAACATAATAATTTTAACACACAAAACGAAATGCCGTTGTTGTTTTTTTGTTGGTTGTTTTGAACCATTGCCTCTATCTGGTATTAGTAAAGCAATTCTTTTCAACATCGAACGTAAACATCACACCAGGCCAAATGCCATAAATTTGGTGAGAGAACTATTAGGTCTACTATAAGTAAAAGTGTATGGGATTTACAAACATACATACTACATTCATATATTCTTTTATTCATTTTCAAATATTTTTGAAATAAAATTCTCATATGTCATACATGCCAAACAAAAATTTTTCAGTTTTAAGTTTTTTGAACAACTTGAAAATCAACTCACATAACCATAGAGCAAATTAGAATAAGAATAAATTTCTCCCATCTGGCGTTTCATTTAACACTCTTCGTCGTAGGTTTGTGAAATGTTCGACGAAAATTAACTTACACAGGTGGAGTTAGACGAACTGAGCATGAGTAGAAGTGAGCGGAGGGCTCGGTTAGATGCGTTAGTCACATCTGAGTGGCAGGGCCGTTGGAATTCCAGTACCATCGGTCGAGTAACGTATAGATTTATTCCGGATGTAGAATTCGTCGGGAAGAACCCTGAGTTTAGCTTCAACCTAAGCCTTGGTTTCATACTGACAGGTCACGGGTCGTTAAATGCATTCTTGCGAAGCGCCAATCGAAGATTGTCTCCATGTTTTGTGCGAGTGTCCCCTTTACGGCGCTTTTAGGGATTTAGTCGGCATGTGTGTCACCAGATCCGGTGGTGAGTGGTGTGTGAGAAGTATGCTTCTGTCTCCGGATGCGTTGTGTGTGGCAACACGGTTTGCCTCTCGTGTTTTCGCGAGTCGGTGCGCTAGGACGGTTTAGTTGTTGTTGTGGGTTTCACTGGTCTCTATCGGTGTCTCCCTTTTGTAGTAGTTAAATGTTTTTCGTGATCCTGGCTTTTTCAAGCTAGTTATTCAGCCGTTTAGGATCTCGTTGTCGGTACTGCTTAACCCTGCGAACACAGGGACTGCCAGTTCCCGGACTTCGTCGGAGTCGAATATGGAAGTGGATTAGCCGCGAGGTCTGACCAGAGACCTGTTTCTGGTACCGTGTGCTGTTTGGGATTGACACGTGGAAGGTCTCGAACTCGTACCCTTTCAGTTTGTGTCTTGTTTTGTGACCCACGGGGGCATCATCGGGCGAGGCCTTAAGACTGGCTGCCGGTCGCTGTCATTAACCGGAAGAGGTGGAAACAGCCTTGCTCCCACGGTGAGAAAGCTGCAGCCGTCTGACTGTAGTTATTAGACCGTTTACATTGCAATCTTAGCATTTAAATGGCAATGTCACGTGATGTTGTTGTTGGTGTTCATATTGTAGAATTGATTCACGATTGATGCTTTTGTCGCCGGGGGTGACCAGTCCCCTACTTAGTACAAAGTAAAAACTGGAAGCAGCTTCACTGCGAAACTCGGACCAGAGAGTATGCCTATGTGGTAGCACGGGTGGTGTTGGCCCCCTTGTGGGAGATCGTGCTGGCTGTGGTTGCCACCACAATCGCTGGTAGAGGCTATGTAGTTGCCTTGTATATCAGTTACTTGCAACGAAGTATGCTAGGCAGGTGCATATCCTCGAAATATGGGATCCGTGGCCCTTATCACGGAAGAGGTTTGGATAGTACCTCACTCTTTACCAAGGAGGAGTAGCTCATGTTCAGAGAGTTTGCTCAATTGGTAGCTCGTGGACGGAAGAAAGAAGTCGCGCTGGCGGATATGCGAATACGGGGCGTTTGTTCTCCCACGTAATCGTATATACCAATGGTGTAAGGCTTCCTATTCCTGATCTCTTGGCTGCCCCTCATTTTATTCAAAAATATGAATGAGGGTTGAAAACGCTAAAATATGTCAAAAAAAAATGTATTCAAACTTAGCGAAAACAATTCTCGTCGCTAAGTTC
Organism: Phaonia tiefii; assembly: GCA_963931995.1. Lineage (NCBI taxonomy): Eukaryota > Metazoa > Arthropoda > Insecta > Diptera > Muscidae > Phaonia > Phaonia tiefii. Next base: position 76,686,432 of record OZ008369.1, read on the forward strand.
TCGCTAAGTCTTCGCTAAGTCCTTCATACAAAACAAGCGAATATATAAGCAAGCGGTGTAACCAAAACACGCCTAATGCTGACAAATCAATATAACGCTCTTACACAGATTGTCAGCCACTTTATATCTCCTAAGTCAAAACAGAGTGGCATGCCAAACAGATGTCTTACATAAAGCGGCATCACCTACTTAGATGGGCATAAGGAAATTCTACTGGAATTGTCTTCAAGACCTATTTTCCAACTGGGTAGTGTTAGACATTTACATACATTAATAAAAATAAATGTCGAACTTCAAACTGTTTTTCCAATTCGAGAACATAGACACTTTATTTTGAAAAGTGTATTAGTTCTATATTATTTTAAATAGGGAATCAACTTTTAATTTAAAAACATAAATCTTCGAAAAGAAAAGAAATATTTGTGTGTTCATTCATTTAATGTTGGAGTTGGAGTGGAGTCGTGTTTTTTCAAAATGCTGGAGTCAGGTTTGGAGCGAAGCCGTGGATTTTCCATTTGTTGCTGGAGTATATTTATTTTGGCCATCAAAAGTAAACGATCTTAGTGAATTTGTAAACATGGAAAAAATTGGTCACCGTTCTGTACAATTTTTCGGTTTTAAAGGTCTCAGCAATGTTAAAGCCAAGCTAGATTCTACTCTGGGGAGTCTGCTCCTTACGAGTGTAAAATATTAGGTAGCAGACCTTAAACGGTTAAGAAAATGGTATTGGATGAAAATGGTATTGGATGATCGTCGGCTGAAAGCTAGCTGAAATGATAGGGATTTTAAAAAGTGTTCTACATCGTATATTCACCGAAGATATGAAGATGAGAAACCTGTGCGTAAGATGGTTTCATCGTTTGTTTTCAATAGAGCAAAAACAGCGCCGTGAAGATGTTTCAGGACAGTGTTTGGCGATATTTCACTGCAATAAAGCCTAATTTTTGGGTCGATTTATAACCATGGATGGGACAAGGGTCCACCACTTCACACCTGAGACAAAAGAACAGTCAAAGCAGTGGACTGGAATGGGAGAATCGTGTCCAAAGAAGGCGAAGACGGTTCCATCTATGGGCAAGGACATGGCGTCTGTGTTTTGGGATTTGCATGGGATAATTTTTATTGATTATCTTCAGAAAGTAAAACCCTTCAACGGCGAATATTATGCTAATTTATTGCTGCGTTTAAGTGACGAAATTGGGGGAAAATGCCGCATTTGACAAAAAAGAAAGTGTTGTTTCATCAAGACAATGCTCCAGTTTACACATCCACTATTGCGATGGCCAAAATTAATGAATTAAAGTGCGAATTGCTTCACCACGCAACTTTTCCGCCTGATTTTTCGAACTACATATTTTCTATTTCCAAACTTGAAAAAATAGCTAGGTGATAAAAGATTAGCCAACAACGAAGAGCTGGAGTCTGCGGTTGATGGCTATTTTAACCCTGCACCGTCATCCGGTCGGCTAGTTTTGGGAGCGCACTCGTAGCTTAATCTTACTGCGTTTCTTCGCGCCGCAACGAAGGCGAAGTACCAAGTGTAAAGTGAACTTTTTCTGAATATTGTAGTCAGATAGAGTACGACCATCTCCAATCTGCTTGCCGGCAAATGTCAACTCTTTTTGTTCTGAATCTTAGCTTTAGTATTGTCGATGATATCTGAAGGCTCGACCCCAAGGGTGATGGTATTACCCCCTAATGTTTTGACGAAAATCTATATTTCATCATAGCACGAAATCCAATCCTATCAAATTGTGTAAACAAACTACTGGGAAATGCATCCAAACCCACCTTTCCGATTCAGGAACCATCACACATAAGTTTGAATTAGTAACGACTATTTTCTAGGACCGTAGCCATAATTCGATTACCTCAGATGCATTTAAGAAGGATTTCGATGCTAATTCTAATATTCAATTCGTCTTTCGATCAAAGTAACCGGTCTCGTTCTGACTATCTAACTATTTGGCCAAATAATTATTTCATTATGACAGGAGTTTGACCGCGAATTCCAGGATGTTATAAAATCTTGGTGACTGCGCATGCATATAATCATTGCTGAGTAACCAATAATATAAAGAAAAAGAATGATTGTGAGAAGATCCCCCAGTCTCTTTATAGGATGTAATGGGTGGAAATTTGTACTTTGTTCTTATTTCGATGCAAATATAACGCGTGTTCGAAGCTTACCCCATAAATTTAGTTTTTATATCTAACCATATTGTGTTTGATATTTAATATTACATGTTTGAGATATACGAGTACAATGATTAATATGTTATAATATATGTGTTTGTGATCCAAATACAGGTTTGTTTGTGGTACAAATACAGCTATGATTGATTTGTGCACTCTTTATTTAATTTTAGGGACACCCTGTCGAGAGCAAAACAAGAAAAAAGGGACATAAAGGTAATGTTCTCAGCCTAAGTTAAGTTTATTACACTTTACTGTATTTTTGAATTGTTCTTTGATTCAGTGATTCATAAATATTCCTGAATGCGTGTGTAAATGAATTGAGAGATTCTTATGTTGACTAACCTGTTGTGTTTTAGTCTCCTGCATTCAGTCGTCAATCGTTCGTTTGCGAGGAAACACACGAATTCTTCAGCCGAAGTAACGGGTCCGCCAAATAACTTTTTTTTTTTGAAAATTCTATAAAAAAAAAAAACTACTGAATATTTTCTAAAATTTCTTTTTTTATTTGAAAGTACAATCCTTCCGGGTACTAATGGAAAATAATTTCATTCAAGTGGCTGCCTCGGCTGGCCATGCAGTAGCCTACACGATCGGTCCAATTTTTAAGCACATTATCGATTGTGTGCAGCTGTATTTCACCAATGGCTTCACGAATATTGTCCTTTAAAGCGTCAATTATCTCTGGCTTGTCGGCGTAACACTTATCTTTGAGGGCACCCCACAAATAATAGTCCAACGATGTCAAATCGCAGCTCCGAGGTGGCCAAACGACATCAGCTCTGCGGCTGATAATGCGGTCTCAAAAACAGGGCGCAAAACATCGAGTGTAGCTTCGGCTGTGTGGCACGTAGCGCCGTCCTGTTGAAACCAAATGTTGCCAATATCCTCGTCTTCAATTTTTGTGAACAAAAATTCGTTCAACATGGCCCGATAACGATCGCCATTGACTGTAACTGCCACTCCTTGCTCATTTTCGAAGAAAAATGGCCCAATTATGCCTCTGGACCAAAATCCGCACCAAACAGTGACTCGTTTTGGGTGCATCGGCTTTTCAATGTATGCGTGCGGGTTTTCTGTGCCCAAAATGCGACAATTTTGCTTGTTTACATACCCGCCAAGATCAAAATGAGCTTCATCTGAAAAGATGATTTTTTTGGCAAAATCGGCATCTTCTGTAAGTCGATGTCAGGCCCACTTAGCGAAGCGAAAACGCATATTTCCCAGCGTTGTTCAAGCGTCTACACAACCATATTCGTTCAGCGGAAGGATAAAACTAATTATCTGTCAAATCAGACATGGGCTAAGTGTTACCATTCACGAAATAAGCACTAGTTGAAAAAAAAAACGTTAGATGGCGGACCCTTTATATCGTCACCTAAAATGCCCAAAGACGTAGCCCTCAGTTTCATTTTAAATCGTACAGGAGAAGCAAAAAACCTCATAAAATCAAAAGTATTTTATATTTAAAAACGCTTCCAGATTTTACTTTTAAAAATGCTTCCAGATTTTAACTGGAAATAGTTTCATCGGTGAATACTTTATGTAAAAAAAAAATAGAAACAGAAAATTATGTTAATTGTCTTTAAATGAACCACAGTTTATTAGCTATAATGCATAATTTCCTTGGCTTTTACGTGAGATGATAGGCATAACATTATTACTTCATTTGAATGAACTTGACATTCAGTAGCCTCATCCCATGTACATATGTAGATAATTGTAATTAAAAAACATGTTATATGTATGTGATCTTATAACTAAATGAATAATTTTTATATTAGTTAATACGTGTCATAGTGTTGAGGTACATACATAATTGTAATAATTTTCGAAAAACAACAAAAGTTTCAAGTAAAATGGCAAAAATTATCTTTATGTGGTTATGTAAATAAATAAAGTTAATGTTTTAAACACTACAAAAAATATTATATAATTAAGGTTAATTTTAATTAGTGTTTCATTTAAGCAATTTTTTTACTTTTTGCCTTGAAGCCAAAAACGCCAAGGATTCGTCGCAGGGGCTGCATATGTCTGTAATGTTGGCCGAAGGTTGTTAACATAATTTATTTGATTATTGTTGGGGTATGGATTATATTGGTCGACGACATATGGCCATGTTCGAAATTTATTATAATTCCTTTGATTGTTGTACAAAAATCGTGGATATGGTGTTGCAGCCGTAACACTCAGGCCAGAAAAGGTTGGATTTAAAAGCAAGTTTGGTCGATTAGTAACATATACGTTAGGATATCCCGGTAAATTTTGTGAATGGAGGGTCTGAAATGGGCAGAAGTAAATATATTATTATTATAATCTAATACGTGTTGAAGTTACAAAGAGGAATTTATAAACTAGAAAAATTAAAGTACTAAAAATTAATATTTATTTTTCTGCGCATTCTTCATAGCCTTCACCTAAAGGGTTTTTGGAAGTTTGTTCCTAAAATTTTATCGGCGATGTAATCCGTATAAGTCCATTCACATGAAATGACACGGCATAATCTTTATATTCTGTAGACTACATCAACCCATTATCGTCCCTACGGCAAACTACAAGTTAAAAAATTTAAAAGCGAAGTTTTTGGTCCCTAAATTTTGATTAATTTTTTCCTATTGGAACGAAAATTGTATATCTTTAATTTTAACAATTTGCACCTTAATTGGGATCTATAAAAATAATTTTACTCTAACACTTCATTACATTTTGATTTTTTTTTACTAAATATCCATTTAAAATTTACTCCCAGTTGATGTTTTCTGTACATTTGGCTTGACACGCGTCAATAAAAGTATGAAAATCACACCACGCAACCCAGTCACCTATTTCCGTTACTTCTTTGAAAGCATCTTCTCTATTTGTTCTCCAAGTACTAACTTGATCAGCTGTCTCATCGATACCCCTTGCGTTTACCCGATAGATAATTTTACCATGTACCCGATCTTAAACCGCACTGAGACTCGTGAAAAATCCGTGTTAAGTGTAGTTTAAGTTATTAGATGAATCTGACAGACATATCTGAAGGAGTTATCGATTTCTCGTCCACACAGAAAGATTTATCTGACAGACTTCATTTGAAGCAAGACGCCACAGTGTTAACATCAACGGTTTGCGCTTACAAATGCCGTGCAACAATTATTTGATTATCGACAGAAAGCGAAATGGAAGAGGAAACACTACTGAGAACATTTGTTATGCTCTCTGATATTTTATATCTCGCTTTATATTTTATCGATAACCTGAAAGAAATCGTTTGGATTTCAAACTGTTTAGGAGACCATTTGATTTATTTGACGACAGCTGTTCACAGTGACAATTTTTCTTCAGATTTGACAAATCGTCAAATCCGTCTGATAATCTAAACTCCACTTAACAGATCTGTCCAAATTTTGTCTGCAAATCGTTCACCTCAAGTTTACACTATTCCACCGCTCTCGCCACATGGACATTCTGACATGCTGTGAATTTTATAACAAAATGGATATTTGAGTGAAGAAGTCTTCGAATTTGACTGAATAGACAGACTCGTTATTGAGAAGAAATGGAACTCGTTAAAAAAGCAAACATATCGAAAGTATTTATTTTTCGGGTATAAAGTGATAACGCGTCTAATTTGCTTGTCTTTGAGCCCAGTATCCGTTAAAGAAGAAGACATCGATCCAGTGAAATTATTTACACGAATTTGCCCATTATCAAACGAAATGATGAATATTAAGAACGTAGTAATAACCCATTTTGCTTTTGTCGAGAACTTTTGTTATTATTGCGTGGTGTTTTGGTTACACTGCTTGCTCATATAATCGCTTGTTTTGTATGACGCACTTAGCGAAAAGTTAGCGAAGACTTAGCGACTCATTTTCATTTTCACTAAGTTTATAATATTTTTTTTCCACTTTTTACCATATTCAACCCTTTATTTGAATAATATGACTTATCGCTAAAAAGCCGGGTTTTTTTGCAAATTAGCAAGCGATCTTACTTGTAACCAAAACACGACTATTATTTCGAAAGGACTCAACATTTCACTACATGTTTTAGGATGAAATATTTTTCGTTTATGCTTTTGTCACATCCGCGTCTTTGGTTGATATGAGAGCTTGATTGAAAATGGCACAAAGGTATTTCTAACATATGAACCATGTTGGAATTTGAGAAGGATCAAACCTTAACCAATCTACAAGGTTTGCACAATTTAGTGCGACACAGTAACCGATGATCAATTCCTTTTATTTGAACAATTTTAATGTGAATGATAAGGACGTTATCCATTTAAATGTGGTACGTATATGTATAATTTTTTATTTCAATTTTAAAAATTTAATTTATATTAAAATTTAATTTATTATTTAAATTTCCTTCACATTACCACAAACAATGCAACTAATACCGCAAAATATAGACCCGAAATCATTTTCACTCTAAGTTATTATTTGTTGGGGAAACTTTTAAATTAAACTGATATAAATTTCCATATACGCACTATTTAAATACCAAATCGCGTTCAACTTTATGCAAGTCATCTCTGTCATTGAACTTGAGCAGTGCAAATCAAACATATGAATCACTTGTTATTAAACAAATGGCCATCAACTATATAATTGGTTCTGTATTTTTTGGCAATACAATGGATAAAGGGTCGCTTCCATCGACTAAGCTGAAAAGGTGTTGGTGAATCTATAAACAAAACCATTTATCCGATAAAAATAAATGGAATCATGTTCAGACTACACAGCAAATAAGTCCTCTGATTATTTTCAATTAAGCCTTGGTCTAATCACAAATATAAAGTTGAATATTTAAAATTGAAAATAATTGTAATTTTGTACATGGTTACTCTGTGTACGCAAAATATACATATTAGGCTGTGGGCGGATCGAACTCTTTTAGTCCGTGGTAAAATTGGGTGAACAATTTTTGTTCTGGTAGACACAGTTTTGTAATTTTGCTGTGCGGATTCATGTGATGAAATTTTGACAGACCATTAACAAATTTTTGACATTCAGTCGCCACACAAAACAGGACAAGTCAGTGAGTGGTGGCGTTGAAATGAAAAAATAACTTATTTTTGCGGCTTTGGAAGAATTGGTGAAGTTACAGTTCAGCCAAAGCACATTTTTGTTAATATTCCGCGTAAAATTCAAACGACAAAATCATAACAAATAAAACATTTGTGTCCCTGTTTAGCAAGATGTATTCAATAAGGTGGTGGGAGCAGCAGATATCGATATTGTATAACAAACTTTGATTTTAATATGAACTGATTAGAATGAAACCAAAACTCTGAAAATGGCTTAAAATTGCATATATATTTGTATTTTTAATTTTAAACAATGCAAACACAATTGTTTAAACAACATTTGATAATTTTCGTTGGCCAAATGAATGAAACAAAGCCAATCAGCATAGTTGATGCTATCACCTTACCAAATACATCTTGTTGTAAAACCAATGTCATTATTTGTTTCGTTGTTAAAATTTATAGTAGTCCTGGGGCTAGTCTAATTTTTGACACTAGAAATTCACCACGCAAACTTCAAAATTTTGTTCGGTGCAAAATATTTGAAGCAATCCGCCCACAGCCTTACACGCAGAAGTTTTGTGTGGTAACACTGAATACAACTAAATAAAATAAATAAATGGTTTCCCATTACATCCCATGAAAGGACTGGGGAGAACTTCTCACAATCACTGAGCTGTGCGCTTTCCAGTTTTCACTCACTGATTGGGACCTACAGTTTTACACCGATTCCGATCGGTAATTTGAGAAGCTTTTTTCATGGCTAGATACTCGATAGTGTCGCCATCACTCTGCGAGGTGACCGCCGCCGAAAGAAAATTTGAACGTGGTCAGAGCAGGGTTCGAACCCAGGATCTCATGTACAAGAGCCGCGCACACTAACCATTGCACCACCGACGGCCACACTGAATACAACTCACTTGACGTTTATTCCGCTAGCTTGCGGAGGTCCGCTATGAACGGGGAAAAAACGGATAGAAACGCCGCCAAAAGCGGGAGAAAACAAGATGTTTGATTCTCTTTCGTTTTCTTGTGTATTCTCGTTTGCATGCTCTCTAATTTTTCCGTCTAGTAGAAAATTTCAAGGGGTATCGATGAGACAGCTGTTCAAGTTAGTACTAGGAGAACAAATAGGAGATAGGCGCTGTCAAAGAAGAAACGGTGATAGGTGACTGGGTTGCGTGCTGTGATATTCAAACGCAGCGTGTGTCAGCGTGTCAAGACAAAAGTACGTAAAACATCAACTGGGAGTAAATTTTGCCAATTAAATCGATTAAAAATAGGGATATTCAGTGAAAAAAAATCAAAATGTAATGAAGTGTTAGAGTAAAGTTATTTGTGTAGATCCCAACTAACATACACATTGTTGAATTAAAGATTGCTCACATCCTCTATAAGTATGTTTTCCACGTATTCCACGGAACTCGTTAGTAAAAACTGCAACTAGTGACACTCTTGATACTACTCGGTTGAAAAATTACTGATGCGTACACATGTGCAGAAGTAAAAAAGGAAAAAACAGCAGAAGTAATACGAATAAAGTGGGACAAACAAGAAAAGTCACCAATTATAAATTATTATAAATATAACTGAAATAAAAATGACAACATCAAAGCAAATCAAAAAAAAAATATAGAAATACAAATTTCTCATAGGAACATGTGGAGTATGAAACACGAAAAACCTCCGACAAACCTTCAAAGTTGGATCAGCCAATGAAAAGATTGGCGAATACAGAAACGAACAATTTGCTGCCACCAACTAAGGGACGAAGTGTCTTTTTTGATATCACTTTCGAATCTTAAAATGTACATATCACCAGCAAAATGCCCGCTTTTTAGTCACTTTCGTACACGTTTCCGGACTTCAATGTCAAGTGCGAATGTAAGCTGAGAGACAATTTAATGAGCACAAGCAAGAAAATGTTTGCTTTCATTTAATATTTGACACCATACGCGAATGTTGTCCAAATGAATCAAATAGTAATTAATCAAAAGATTAATAATTGGTTAAAACTATACGTTTTGTAGGTTATATTTTCGTAGGTGATTAGGAATTCTACAACTCAGGAAACGCGAAGGATCTACAATAAGTTGACCAATAACAAAACTTCTCTGAATGTTGATTAAAAATTACAAATCTGAATATAAACAATAACATTTTGATAAAATTTTCTAAAATTAAATTAATTTTTCATTGTTTCAATTAAATTATTTTCCAAAAATAGGTGCCATATTTGATTAACTTTCCATTTGACTGAATTAAATAATTTGTAATTCGACGAGAACTAAATTAACTAACCAGAAAAACATGTTCTGTTAGCCTAAAGAAAATTACAATTTTCTAAAAATATCTCGAATCAAAGACAACTACAATTGGGAAATCATGTGGTAGGGCCGGTTCAAACAAAATCTGCAATAAGAATACTGCGTACTATAAATATAACTTTCAAAACTTCGGCACCAGTGCGTAAAATATTTAAAAATAAATAAATAATTTTCACCAATTATATTCCTACGAAAATGCTTTAGAGGTTTGGCTTAATTAACACGTACATACGTCAAAATAACATGAGATGTTAACGAAGTTTGTGATGTGTATTGCGACTTGATTAACTTCGCCTAAAAGTATTCTGTTGCCACCACATACCAACTCACCACGTAAGCTTGTTCGATGAATTCCGATTAAGTGGATTAATATCTTTCGAGAAGAATCTAAAGAGATAGCGGTACTTTCTAGTTGGTTCTCGAATCTGTTGATATCGCAGATTTGTTGTTGAACTTGTATAAACAGCTGATGTGTGGCGAAAATGTGATCAGTCTAAGTTTAGGTGGTTAAGCCTGGTATTCAGTTATTATGAAATTTTCATTGCCATAAGAATTACGTGTATACAAAATAAGGAAAATTTCATGAACCGAATATTTCGGTCACTTTCATTTGCCTAGCACTCAGCTCTGCGAAAATTTCGTAAGCAAAATCAATTACAGGGTTATGGCACCAATGTTATTTCGTCTGACAACAATTGTTTGATAATTGTTTGTAACCGAAATTGTATATATAAAAGGGACAATTAAAAAATTCGTAGCAATATAAATAGTGTATAAAGTTATATGAATTCGATTAACCAATATGCAAGTTAATTAATTAACCATAGTTCTCAGTAATTCGAAATTATTAATCGGGGTATAGATTAATTAAAATTTGGATTAATCGCACATCGCTGATTGAAATCCATCACACTTTAATAAAATCAAATATCTTCACAGCATTGAGCACACAATTTCTATAAAGAAAAAAAAAATACTCCAAATTTAATACTATACTTTGGAGGTAAATACAACCCTGATCCAGTGTTTTCAAATATGATACCAAAAATTAGCTGACCTGGCGTTTACACGGGACAGTTTTGCTCCGACAGTAGCAATACATTCACACATTTTTACTACCACACTTACACTTCTCTCACTTGCCTCGCCACTGTCTCTGATTTTTCAACGATAGTAACTTCAGCAAGAGATTTTACATAAGCGGCCAGATCATGGCTGAACTAGTAAAGGTTGGTGCAATAGAACAACTGATTTTACTTTCTTATGACTCCATCCTTTAAATTCAGTGTATTTTGTTGTTGTACTTTTTTGTTTACTGTGATCTGTGTTGAATTTGACGATTAGAGTCATGAAACATAAACTAAATGCCTGTTGTTGGTTCACACAATTACAGCAAATCCTACTGCGTCAACCTCTACTAGTTCAGCCATCGGCCATATCGGTGACGTTTCGCAGTAATTTGAGAAAAAAGCAAAACATCACAATTTTGCTAATTTTTACTGAAATATTGTTTGACAAAACAAACATATAAACATGAATACATGTCTAATTTTGCAGAGTACATCAGTTCCATTATAATTTGGAGCAGTAAGACAAAACACAATGGCAAAAGAGCGAAGAAACAAAAAATCAGACCACGATATTTAACGAAACGACATTGTTGGCGGTTGCTTAAAACTGTACTCTCTTTATAACTGGCTGGACGCGTGCGTCACACAAACAATTTTTGTCTTTGTAACAACTAATACATATTCTCAACTATCTTGTCTCAAACTGTCCGGTGTAAACGCACCGTAAGCCAAATGTGCTGCAGAAATAGCATTTGATTTACCTTTTCACATTTGCTTTTTAGCTTCACACGATAAGATTATACTTTAACACATTCACGTTTTGATAGATCATTTTACTCAGTATCACATCAGTATGAATTCGTTTTGTGGTAACATGCTAATATTTATGTTAAACTCAATTTTTAACTACTAGGTAACTCTAACTTTTCGATAACATAAAACGATGAAGTGGAGGGCAGTGCGGCCTCTAACCGCCACTCTGTGCTAATGGTACTCGTGTGGAATGAAAATTATAATGCCCTACTAACACGATCACTTCTAGTAACATTTAAAGTTGATTATTGTAGATCTAAAAATATGTATATTACTAACTTTTTGGGCACAATAATGGACGCTACCCCTTTTACGGTGTTAAAATCCCCCACATATTTATTAAAATTGGATATTAATTGACATGTTGACAAGTTAAATATGGTTTAATTTTGTTTACTTAATATACTGTAAAATGTGAACCCTATAAGAACCATACCGTTTTGGTAATCATCGAGAATCATTAACTAATTTCACCACTTTACGAATTATCGGTAATAGTTAATTATTTTACTCAGATTTCAAACTAGGAACAGAATATGGAAGCACCCGGAATTTATTAGTCATCACTGATAAATGAGTTTAGTAAATTTATGTTCTAAAAATTCTGATACAAAAAATCTAACGTTATTATAAGTATACACTAAATTATATTTAAATTGTGACAATTACTGCTATATAATTTTCAGTTGAAAATGGCATGGCGATGCATTAAAATTATATAATGCATATGTAGTTATTCCACTATTGATAGAATAAATTCGTTACAGTATTCGTAAAAGGGGATTATGCTTCGCCCTTCTATGAGTCTTTACTTTTATTGACTATTTTACAACCTCATGTGGTCAGACATCTTAGACATATTAATTAAACAAATAAATTAAACAAATTTCAATATATTCTTCCAACTGGCTCTATCCTTCGCCTTTTCTCGCCAATTGGTAACACCAAGGTTACGGAGGGATTCTTTTGCCTAGTCTTTTCAGCGGAGTCTTGGTTATTCCTATTTTTCTGCTTCCATCGGGTACGTTATCGAAAACCTTTCTCGCTGGCTCATCTTCATCCATTCTGATAATATGGCCTAGCCAACTCAATTGGCCTAATTTGATTTGATTCGCCTGTCTACGTCAGAGTATAGACGACGTCGGTACTCGCTGCTTTCTCTAACAGGACCAAATTTTTCTCTTGTATACTCCCAGGTGTTTTTCATCCGCTTGCCATATGACCCAAGTTTCGGAGCCATATGTCAAGACAGGTAAAATGAGAGTCTGATATAGCTGGACTATTGTCCGTCGAGAGAGGGCTTTGTTCCTAAACTGCTTGCTGAGCCCAAAATGACATATATTTGCAAGCACAATTCTTCTATCTATCTCCAGGCTGACGTTTTTGTCCTTGTTCACGGCAGATCCAAGGTAGACAAATTCATCTACCACTTCAAAATTAAGTCGGTTGTCAACGTTCAAGTGCGGACCAAGTCGAGATGTTTCTCTAGTCGTTGACACCATCAATTTTGTCATGCCCTCATTAACAGCAAGACCCACCTTCGCTGATTCCTTTTCGATTCTTAAAAATACTGCAAATACTCTCGCAAATTTCGCCCGATGATTTCATACCCCAGCAACATATGGCTTTTCGTGTTAATGGTCTTGTTCGTATTTACTGCAGCCTTTCTCATTATTATCTCCATTAAGATGTTGAAGAGATTGCACGAAAGTGTGTCGCCTTGTCTAAGTCCTCGCTTGGTACAGAATGGTTCAGTGAGGTCTTTCCCCACTTTCACTGCTGATTTGGTGTTGGTCAGCGTCATTCTACAGAGGCGAATCAGTTTTGCTCGAATACCAAGTTCAGACAGTTTTCCCCGTATGGGGCTATCGAAAGCAGCTTTGTAATCGACAAAAATGTGGTATGTATCGATTTGCTTTTCGTGGGTCTTTTCCAGGATTTGGCGTAGCGTGAATATTTGGTCAGTTGTGGACTTGCCTGGTCTAAAACCACACTGATAAGTTGATGTATGTGGGCTATCAGTCCTTCGCCACCAGCCTTAAAAAATTCAGCGGGTAGGCCATCCGCACCAGCGGTTTTATTATTCTTCAGGCGGGAGATCGCCGTTCTAATCTCGTCTTCGTTGGCGGGGTATAATCTACACTATCTTCCACTATCATTACCTCCTGATCATCAGTGGAAGAATCTGAGTGGAGTAGTGCTGAAAAGTGGTCTCTCCACATTTTGAGCACACACTGCTTCTCAGTCACCAGATTACCATTCTCGTCCTTGCAGGAGGGCAGCCCATTATTAGGCCCGTTATTCGATCGTTATTCGAGTTTCTGTCATATGGACATCTCCGGTATTTGTAGCTTGTGTTCGGCGTCGTACGTTTTTCGCCCTGCTCAATCTCGTGCGACCTTTCGCAGCCATTAGGTAATGATCCAAGTCGATATTGGCACCTCGAATCACACGTACATCCATTACACTAGAAGAGTGCCTGCCATCTACTACCATGTGATCAATCTGGTTCTTCGTCCGTTGATCAGGAGACAGTCAAGTCGCCTTATGAATGTCCTTATGCTGAAATCGTGTTCTACTAATTACCATGTTTTTTGCAGCGGCGAAGTCTATCCGTCTTATTCCATTATAGGAGGTGGTATCATGTAGACTGTGATTACCGATGGTTGGTCGAAAGACACTTTCCTTTCCTAATTTGGCATTAAAATCGCCTAGAATAATCTTAATGTCGTGGTCAGGGCAGCGTTCATATACATCTTCCAGACGCTCATAAAATTTTTCGTTGACCTCATCACCTTTATCCTCTGTCGGTGTGTGCACACAAATTAACGAGATGTTGAAATATTTCGCTTTGATGCGAATTGTGGCTATGCGGTCACTCACTGGGTTGAACCTTGAAACTAGGTGTCGCAGTCTCTTGTCTACTATAAATCCGCACCCAAATTCGTGCTTACGCTCATGGCAGCTGTAGTAAATATCGAAGCTTCTCTTTCTGGTGCAACCGTATCTTGTCCATCGCATTTCCTGGATCGCTGTGATGTCAGCTTTATATTTTCCGAGGACATCCACCAGTTGGAAAGTGGCACCAGTCCTGTATAACGTTCGCACATTCCAGGTACATATCCTTAAATCATGGTCCTTATAACGTTTGCGAGGGTCGTCAACAGTGTGGGGGTTTCTTTGTTCATTAATTGTATGGTGTATTTTCATTGCCAATATAACGGTGGCGGGAGGCAAACCCAGCCCACCGTGGTTTGCATTTTACCTACTGCCTGGATGATTATGTTTCAGCCGCCCATTATGGATCAGACGCTGACCAGAATGCAGTGTGTCGAAAATGGATTTTGGTTTCTTCAATTTTGATCCGCCGTTGGCCAGGGGTGTTGGCTCATCCGCCTTCAAAGGACAGAAGAATATGTCCACTACTTCGAAGAGCTTCAGTGACAGGGTCGCCTAATAATCCTGAGACGTATCAGTGATCGCATTACCATCCAGGTTGCTCATTCGTTTCGCCTTCTCACTTTAGCTAGCTAACGGAGGTTACCGATAAGCCATTGCCCAGGAAATTCTGCATGGAAGTAGTGAGCTGCTTGGACTGCCCAATGAAGGAATCATTTCTGGCCACTACCAAGTGGATGGCAATCAGAAACTTTCCACCTCCAACGACAGTCCCATGTCTCTCGTTTAGTCCGTGGTAAAATTGGGTGAATAAATTTTGGTATTTTAGATACAATTTTTTTATTTTGTTGTGCGGATTCATGTGATGAAATTTTGACAGATTATTTACAAATTTTTGACAGTTAGTCGCCGCACAAAACAGAACAAGTCAGTGAGTGGTGGCGTTGAAATGAAAAATAAATAAATCAAAAATATGTTGCACTTATTTTTGCGGCTTTGGAAGAATTGGTGAAGACGCAGGTCAGCTAAAGGACGTTGTCGTTAATATTCCGCGTAAAAGACAAAACCAAAAGAAATAAAACATTTGTGTCCCTGTTTAGCACGATGTATTCAATAAGGTGGTGGGAGCAGCAGATGTTGATGTTGTATAACAAGCATTCGTTTTAATATGACCTGATTAAAGTGAAAATAAAACTCTAAAAATTTTTAATTTTAAACAATGCAAACACAATTGTTTAAACAACATTTGACAATTTTCGTTGGGCAAATGAATGAAACAAAACCAATCAGCATGGTTGATGCTATCACCTTGCCAAATACATCTTGTTGTTAAATAAATGTCATTATTTGGTTCGTTGTCAAAATTTATAGTAGCCCTGGGGCTAGTCTAATTTTTGACACTAGAAATTCACCACGCAAAATACAAAAAATTTTTCGGTGCAAAATATTTGAACCAATCCGCCCATAGCCAAAATCAGGAAAATATTTTGCAGTGCGAATGAGCTATTACGCAGAGAAAGCTAGATATACGAAAGCTGCAATTACCAGATGTAGCCAAAGCCTACTCAATAAAGCTCTCGCAACTTTCGACACAGAACCCATCCCCTCCCGATGACGATCCTGAAGCGCAGTGGAATCCCATTTCCGACTCTATAAAAACTGCCGCAACAACCGTACTTGGGTTTGAAAAACCGCTTCGCAGCAAACCATGGTATGACGAAGAGGATCGTATTGCAAATGATGAAAAGAACGTTGCACGCAATGCTTCAGTCAATTGCAATGCGAGCTGCAATTGTACGGCAGCATTTTTGTATAGTATGATGCAAAAAAAACCAACAAAATTAAATGAAAATTTTCGATCTCGCTTAGTTAACGAAATATTGGCTGTTGAAGTTTTCAAAAGTTATCGAATATATTTTTTACATTTTCCGCAAAGAAATTATTTTATCGGATAGTAAATAAGTTCAAATGTTGATTATTTAAAAAAGAAATATATATAAATTTTGTTTTCTCAAAACATTACTTTTTTTGATAGATGATCAAAAAATTAAAGAAAAAATCTCCTTTTTGGTAGGTCAAACGCCGAATTCGCGGCTTTGGCATAGTATTTTTGTGTTGTAGAGTTTTCTGCGTAACCGGCCTCTGGCCGGTCTTCGGAATTTTCTCTTCTGGAGTAGGTCATGGTACAATAATATGTACATGGTAAAGCAGTTAGAACAGATATTTTATTTTTTTTCATGTGATATTTCGCTTCAGTTGTTAAACTCATATGTATTTTGTTTTTGTACTCTTTTGCATTCTTGTTTTGTTGGTATGTATTTGCTTATGGTTGGACAGCTGAAGTGAGTATAATAAACACAAAGTGTCTGTTGTTGCTGCCTACAACAGCAACAACGCATCCTGCTACTAGCATGTAGATATTATTGTACCATGGAGTAGGTACCATAGATAAAGGAAATAAGTAGATATCCCACATAGAATAACACATACCATAGAAGCATTTATTCCACCATAGAATAACACATCCGTAGATAAACTTATTCTCTCATCTGACGTTTCATTTCACACTCTTCATCGCAGGTTTGTGGAAATGAGAGCAATTAAATTTAAAATTACCTTACACCAGGTGGAGTTACAAAATATGTTCACTTAACTTTTTCATGTCGTTTTGGTGTAGAACTGAAAAATTTAAATGTATTTTGCACTTTTTTGTTGACGTTTATCGTTGGCATACATTTGTATTGTATTTAACACAACTAGTTTGCCACAAAAACACGAAATTCGGTTTTTGTTCCTTTGTTGATCGCTGTATATTATTGCCACTATCTGGTATTATTGAACCCATATTTTCCACCATCCAATGTGTACTTTCCATCGCACCTATGACGTTTAATTTATTGAGCGAATAAAAGCTTCTATGGTAAGTATTATTCTATGATTGCCACTATCTGGTATTATTGAACCCATATTTTCCACCATCCAATGTTTACTTTCCTTCGTACCTATGACGTTTAATTTATTGAGCGAATAAAAGTTTCTATGTATGTATCATAGATAAAGGAATTAATACAAAATAGAATTTAATACAAAAATAGAATCATTTTCCAGGTTGTGCTATTCAAACAACTAATTTAGTTTATTTTATGTCGTTGTCTTCCCCACTTTCAAGTTCAAATTTTGTTATTTTTATTGCATCTTTTTGTTTACTGTTATTGTTGGTGTTCGTTTGTGTTGGATTTGAGAGCAACGGACCACAAAACAAAAACAAAATCCCTGTTGATGATGCCTACCATACCTATTGTTAGCACCTGTACTAAATACATCTTGCAAGGTATGTTTTGTTTGGGATCAAACGTTGTAATTATTGCATCCAGCTCCATCTAGAAAATATTCCATTGAACAAGAAATTTTCGAAGGCATGTGCGATATCTAGTTAATTCCTTTATCTATGGTGAACATATTTTGTAACCCCACCTGGTGTAAGGTAATTTTAAATTTAATTGCTCTCATTTCCACAAACCTACGACGAAGAGTGTGAAATGAAACGTCAGATGAGAGAATAAGTTTATCTATGTATGTATTATTCTATGGTCCTCGGTATAGTTCATGGTACAATAATATGTTCATGGTAAAGTCGTAAGAACAGCTGTTTTAATTTTTTTCATGAGGTTCTTCGCTTCGGCTGTCACACTCACATGTATTTTGTTGTTATATTCTTTTGCATTCTTGTGTTGTTGGTATGTATTTGTGTAGAGTTTGACAGCTGAAGCGAATAGAACAAAAACAAAATGCGTTGTTGCTGCCTACAACAACAACAACACGCGCGGCTATTACCATGAAGATATTATTGTACCATGGAATACACTAGTGGTCTTCATGAAAGCTCGAAAGAACCTCGAAAACATCGTAAACTTGCACAGCAAACGTCAAAACAAACAAATTTCCCATACAAAGCGACTTGCTCAAAAGTGGAAAGTTTTCGAGGCAAATTTGCTGCGCAAACGTGGGATGGAGAAACGTGTAAACTTTTGACATTTCGTTGTCATCTGACTAGCATGGATAAATAAGGTGATGGCACTGGAACAGTAGAAAAAGTACACATACATAATATATGCAATTGCTACTGCTACCACCTTATGTATCCATCTTGGTCAGCTGATATGGTTTTGAGTACAACTACGCTGAGCAACTTTACCTGGTGCCTCATGCAACGGTGCGAGGGAAACTTGCGCTGAGCAAAAGTTCTCGGCTTTCACGTTTACATGAATGCCGCTACTATAAGCGGCATAAGCGCTACTATAAGCGGCATTCATGCAAACGTGAAAGCCGAGAACTTTTGCTCAGCGCAAGTTTCCCTCGCACCGTTGCATGAGGCACCAGGTAAAGTTGCTCAGCGTAGTTGTACTCAAAACCATATCAGCTGACCAAGATGGATACATAAGGTGGTAGCAGTAGCAATTGCATATTTGCAGCAAATTTGCCTCGAAAACTTTCCACTTTTAAGCAAGTCGCTTTGTATGGGAAATTTGTTTGTTTTGACGTTTGCTGTGCAAGTTTACGATGTTTTCGAGTTTACGAGGTTCTTTCGAGCTTTCATGAAGACCACTTATTATGTATATCCCAAAAAAACCGTGTACATGTATTCCGTTTCGGTTAAGCTGGCCATACACATCGGATTTGTTCGTGTGATTTGTTCGCTCATCGCTTCTCCATACACATCGAACGTATCAGTTTGTGCTTGATGTTGTGAAGTAAAGATGTGCGACGAAGCGGATGATGCAATTGCTCTTTTGGTTATTTACACATGCGACTTCATGTGTAAAGAAGAAAAGAAAAAAAAAAGACAAGAAAACGAAAATGGTCTGAAGAATGGTTGTTCGAAAGGAATGAGCATTAACATGTACACTCGCTAAAAAATATGTTTTGTTTTGCATTCCTATCTTTATATTTTTCGCACTTAGTTTGCCAAATGGCAATTTCACCCCTCAACACTTCGAAAAATTCGGATAAAAATTCTTTACTCCTCATTTGACCCTCTCTACTCAATGGTTGAAGAGCAACTGAAAAGACAAAGTGTCAAATGTTCGCTCACTAGCCCATACACATATGCTATGTTCGCGAGCAAATCAGAAGTTTTTGAAAATTTTCAAAAACTTGTGATTTGTTCGCGAACACCCCCATACACATACAACATGACGGCGAGTACGAACAAATCCGATGTGTATGGCCAGCTTTATGAATACTCTTGTATCTACAACACAAAAACATCAATACTCTGTTGCGCTTTTCAACACCTCAAAAAAAATGACAATACGTGAAAAACATTTATGCTCCCTTCAACACAAAATACAAATTGTACTTATTTTTTTCAAATGGCATGAAACAGATGACTTGTATTTGCTTTGGATTTCCCAAACATGAAACTTGATTGTACACAAAATTTCGATACAAATGTTTTGACAGCAGTTATCCTGTCTCAAGTTGGGATTCCTTGGTTTGACGTAACAATTGAGGTTAGAATGAAAATAATGGGGAACGCGACTTGCAGCTCTACCTATGTTATGTTCTTCCTTCGTTTGTTGACATCGATTGTAGAATTTGGCAATATTTAAAAACAAGTTTTAGATATGTATCTGCATATGAATTCCTACAGTCTCAACTATTGGATGCCACCATCCGTCAATTCAGTTGTTCTTTTACAACCGGAATCAACAAACTTGAAATAATTAAGATTGGAATATGGTTATTTCTGATAGCTTCATATAATTCCGTCTAGTGCCTATTACTAACTTACAATTTAGATACAAACTATATTGAGCTTAGTTGTAACCTCACTAACAATATACATAAGTAAATATTTCCAGAAAGGTTGACGTATCGGTGATACCTTTGAATTATTCTTTGTCTTCTATCGAAATTTTTTGGTGTAATAGCTTAGCTCAGCAGATTACGCTTATTTTTGTATCTTATATATGTATGAGGCTAGTTCGGTCATTTAGGTATTATTCTTAAAATTGTAATGGAGGTAGTTGCGAAACTCCACACGTACACATATATGGAAGGAAATAATTTACTTTTGGAACTTTTCTGAATTCTGTTAGAATGCTAATCCAATTAACGCCTGTCTATTGTTAGACTGTCATCAAATCTGTAAATCCCAATTTTGCAGAATACTACAAACTGCACTACCACAATCTAGCCGGGATTTTATATTTTGCATTAAAGTCCAATGAATGTGAAGAAATCATTATGATTAGCATTGTATGCACATACATAGGGACAGTATAAACACGCAACGAAACCTCTGCCACGACAATGCCCCCTCTGCTAACGCCACACGAGAGTGGTGTTATGTAACACTTCTCGAAAAACTGAGAAAAATGCATTGGAAAATACTTTTTATGTTATTTTTATTATAGTTTTCGTACATCTTTGAAAATTTGATGGATTTTATGTCGTTTAATCTTCTTCACATTAATAGTTTACCATGAAGAAATCGTTTAAAACGAATTAATTACAATACAAATAGAGGAGGATGACATCCTTTTTTCACTTTTATAATTCAATTATTGAATTCATTTGCTGTTGGCTGCTGTGTTGGTTATTTTTTTAGAACTAATTTTATAGGTTATGTGACTGGTGCTTAAGCTGCTTCCTTGGCAAGGCGTTCAGCCTTTTCGACAACTTCTTCAATGGGGCCAACCATGTAGAAAGCGACTTCGGGAAGATGATCGTATTCACCACCCAAGATTTGAGTGAAGCCCTTGATTGTCTGTTCGAGGGGCACCAACTTGCCGGCATGACCGGTGAAAACTTCAGCGACTTGGAAAGGTTGGGACAAGAAACGTTGAATTTTACGGGCACGTGCCACAGTCAATTTGTCTTCCTCAGACAATTCATCCATACCCAAGATAGCAATGATATCTTGAAGAGACTTGTAATCTTGCAAGATCTTTTGCACGCCACGGGCAACGTTGTAGTGCTCAGCACCAATGATGTTGGGGTCCATGATACGAGAAGTGGAATCGAGAGGATCCACAGCTGGGTAGATACCCAACTCGGCGATAGCACGGGACAACACAGTAGTGGCGTCCAAGTGAGCGAATGTTGTAGCTGGAGCAGGGTCAGTCAAATCGTCAGCTGGCACATAGATGGCCTGCACGGAAGTGATAGAACCCTTCTTGGTGGTGGTAATGCGTTCCTGCATAGAACCCATGTCAGTGGCCAAGGTTGGTTGGTAACCGACAGCAGAGGGAATACGACCCAACAAGGCAGATACCTCAGAACCAGCCTGGGTGAAACGGAAAATGTTGTCAATGAAAAGCAATACATCTTGGCCTTCTTGATCACGGAAGTATTCGGCAACGGTCAAGCCAGTCAAAGCGACACGGGCACGGGCGCCTGGGGGTTCATTCATTTGACCGTAAACAAGGGCTACCTTGGACGTCTTGTCCTTAAGGGAAATTACACCGGATTCAATCATTTCATTGTACAAATCGTTACCTTCACGGGTACGTTCACCGACTCCGGCGAATACGGAGTAACCACCATGAGCTTTGGCGACATTGTTAATCAGTTCCATAATCAATACAGTCTTGCCGACACCAGCACCACCGAACAAACCAATCTTACCACCCTTGGCGTAGGGAGCAAGCAAATCGACAACCTTGATGCCGGTGACCAAGATTTCCTGTTCTACGCTCATCTCCACGAATGCTGGGGCCTCAGCGTGGATGGGGGCGGTCTTGTCAGTGGGAACGGGACCACGTTCATCAATGGGCTCACCAATGACGTTGATAATACGGCCCAAGGTTTCAGCACCTACAGGAATACGAATGGGGTACCCGGTATCCAGGACTTTGTGGCCACGCACCAAACCTTCAGTACCGTCCATAGCAATGGTACGGACAACATTTTCTCCCAAGTGCTGAGCAACTTCCAACACCAAGCGGGGAGAGCGTTGGTCAACTTCCAAGGCGTTCAAAATTGGGGGCAACTCATCCTCGAACTGGACATCGACGACAGCACCAATGACAGCCACAATCTTGCCACTTCCAACGGCAGCAGCCTTAGCAGCAGCCTTGGCATACTCGCGCTGGGATTGGGCGAGAAGTGATATAACTTTCTTATCTGACCTGGTAAGGGCCGAGCGTACGGCGTTGAACATTTTTTATATTATTATTTGCCGGAGAAAAGAAAGTAGTTAAGGTGAACGCGCTCCTAAAATGAATAAGTTGTATAAAAATTTTAATTCTTTGGTCTATTTTATCTTTGTAATTTTAAGGAGAAAATTTTTTCAGGCACCACTTATGCACTCACCGATTACGAAACAGCAAGTTTTACAGGCAATGTGGCCGTCTTCGTTTTCAACTTATTGGGCAGTGTTACCGAATGTGAGAATTCGCCACCGTTCTATTGTACCGTTTTCGTTGTTCGAAAATGTTCCCACAAATTCACAATGATTTGACATTACGAAAATTTGACCAGATCGTTGAAAAATAGAGTGATTGAATTCATAAAAATACCCTTTAGTGCTTGGTACAATAATATCTACATGGTAATAGCAGCGTGCGTTGTTGTAGTTGTAGGCAGCAACAACAGGCATTTTGTTTTTGTTCTATTCGCTTCAACTGTCAAACTCTACACAAATACATACCAACAACACAAGAATGCAAATGAGTACAGAACCAAAATACATGTAAGTGTGACAGCCGAAGCGAAGAACCTCATGAAGCATCTGTTCTTACGACTTTACCATTTACATATTATTGTACCATGATCTAGTGCATGGTAGAATTATGTATCAGGTAAAGTTCATAATAAAATAACCAAGTAGCAGCAGTAGACGTTGTTGTTGTTGCAGGCAGCAACAACAGGCACATGGTAAAAATACTCATGGTAGACGCAGAAGGTGTTGATGTAGCTGATGGCAAATTGTTACCAACAACAACATACATTTAGTTTTTACTTCTCACTTACGTTGTGTCAAATCCAGCCAACAATAAATCTAAACAAAAACAAAATCCATGAGAAATGATAGTTCGAAAGTGGTTTGCACTGTAAACAACGCAAATCAGCTTTGCTTATTCGTTCACCATCTATGAATCCATCTTGAACAGGCATTTTGTTTTTGTTTCAATCGCTTAAGATGTCGATCTATAGACGTAAGCATACCAACAACACAGGAATACAAAAAAGTACAAAACAAAGTGCAGACGTGTATGACAGCTGAACGATCAACCAAATGAAAAAATTTAAAACAGCTGTTCTAACGAGGTTACCTTCCTTATTTTACCATGGTAAAGTTTGTTGAAGAGCTGATTTAATTCTTTTTATGTAATTCACATATATTTCGTTGTTGTCCTCTTTTACATTCTTGTCTTGTTAATGCCTTTGGTACACATCATAGATAAAGGAATTAACTAGATATCGCACATGCCTTGGGAAATTTCTTGTTCAATGGGATATTTTCTAGATGGAGCTGAATGCAATAATTACAACGTTTGATCCCAAATAAAATATTCAAATATACAACAACATCAACAGGCATTTTGTTTTGTTTAGTGGCCCGATGCTGTACAAGTCAACACAAACGAATACCAACAATAACAGTACACCAAAAAGCTCATAACCAAAATGCATTTGAATTAGAAAGTGGGGAACACAGCGACATGAAAAAAACTAAATTAGTTGTTTGAATAGCACAACCTGGAAAATGATTCTATTTTTGTATTGAAAAAAGTTTTTACGTACTTTATGTAATTTTACTTCAACATGGTTGGAATTTGTATAGTTATATACAATAACACTATCAAAAAGCTGCTTGTGTGTTGAAATATTCAATGAAGAGAGTAAGAGAGAGAGTAGAGAAGTACTAGGGCTTCACTCGTTTTGTTTGTTGGCATTTGAGTGAAGAGAAATTTTGACTGTGTATTTGTACATCGTTTTTGATTGCCATTTAGATATTAGCGTGTTTTTTTTAATAGCAACCAAAGAGGATGTACAAGTAGAGAAAAAAACCGGCAAAATTTTTCAACCCTCGTAGAAAAGAACAAAAAAACGAGTGAAGCGCATTTCTCTGCGTTCTCTCTCTCTTACTCTCTTCGTTGAATATTTCAGTACACGAGCAGTTTTCTGATGATGTTAAACTACGGTTACACCAATCAAGATTATCGCTTTTTCGGGATTATAAATATCAAACTCCATAAGAAAAAACGTCAATAATCCCGAAAATGTGTTAATCTTGTTTGGAGTAAATAACGTATTTCAGTATCTAACTATAGAAAGTCCAACCATGTTTAATGCCATGTCTCCACTGACTGCTCAATTTCAAATTTGTATCAATCCATTCACACCACAATGGACCACACACAATTTAGTTTGACATATCGTGGTTTAAGCCTAGTACTCAGCTAAAATTGAATTTCAGTACCTCGTTTCGAATCGAAAAAGTTTTCATATGAAATATGTGATTTGAAACAAAAACGTTACGAATCGGTACAAAAAATTGCCTCTCACATGTGACTGTTTCTACAACATTTGTTTTGCGAAAACTTTCAGTGACGTTCTGCTTTTTTTTGATTATTGGAAAAATGCGAGAAAAACTATTTCTAAAAAGTAGGGAGTCGAAAAAATTTAAAATTTGAAACGTCAAAAATTCTCACAAATTAAAATGGTACGAGATTTTGCCATTGTTTCTAAAAAAAAAGTCTTTTTAAGAAATTAAGAATTTATATTTTAAGTGGAGAAGATAAGAATTATTTTTTTTGTTATGTATTTCAATTAATGTTTCTTAAATATTACAGAGAAGTCAAAAAGAAAATATAGTTGAATATATGTCAACTAATTTGGAATTTGCAAGAGACAGTTTGGAGTGTTAAATTCCAACACAAATTGTAAGGAGCACTGGGAATCCCTTAAAGAAACTTCTGATTGTTGGTCTTTTTCGGTCTTTGTTTATTTATATTTTTTATTACTTGACAGCTTTCTTGGAATAATACTGGATTTAAAAAGTGTTATTTATACACAGGTTGCCAGTAATTTATTTTTAATTTCGATTTTGTAAGGAAACTTACCTAATTTCTGCGAAATTACAAAAAATCTTCGTAATTAACCTGGAGAAGCCTTATAAATAAAATTACATAAAGTATGTAAATAGTATGAAATAATCAAATTATGAAGCGAGAAAGAAATGCGTTTGAGTGAATTTCGTCTACTTTTAGGTTCTCTTCTACGAGGCTTGAAATTGCTTGTACATCGGGGGAAAATTTGCTTGTACTGGCAATTCGTTTTTATATATTCATTTGCACTTTTCAGCGTGAAGTTGGCTGTAGATTATTCTGACGTTTCTTTGCGTTTACTCGTTCGATGTGGGTAAAATACTTATAATATATTATTTGTTGCTGTTATACGCCATTTACACCGACCAAGATTACAAAAGCTAACTCTATTAACCCAAGTTTAATTTTCAACCTCATTTTAAACTGGTGTTTTGATACAGCACTGTTAGTTACTAAAAATGCAACCATAATAAAATCATACACAAAAATTCAGCTGTTTGACAGACGGAAGCCGATTGAACATTTTCCGACGAATCGTCGCCACCAAACATTTTTTTACAGCTCACGCCGGTGCCGATATAATTGAGTCTTATTGGTTTAAAATGCGAGCTGATTTTATCGACTCACCCCATTTGACCCACCGATCAAATTTTAGAGGTTCAGTTATTTCAAAAATATCCCAAATTTTTACAGAACCGGCAAAACCAATAGCAGCCAATTTAATTTTTATATTGTACCGTCGTTTTCGATAATTTTGTCTCGGCGCGGAGGTTGTCTAAGTTGCCACGTGAAATGTAAATTTTCAAGAGTACAATGAACTGTACCATAAACATATTTTTGTACCATGTTCCGGTATGCAGTTTTTTTTTAAATTTTCGTTGCCATAAGAAGTACGTGTAATTTCATGAACAGAAAATTTCGTGCACTTTTCATTTCCTTGGTACTCAGCTCTTTGCGAAAATTTCGTAAGCAAAATCAATAACAGGGTTGTTACGCCAAAGTTATTTCGTACGAAAACAATTGTTTGATAATTATTTTGGAATTACATTACATTTAAATAAATGCTAACATTATAATCACAAAATACCAGGCTCCACAAATGTAGTAGCACTTATCGTCTGTCACTGCCGAAGACTCCAGTCACGTTCCCTGAGAAGACATTTATTAATGATTAGATAAAAGTATCAAACTCCTGGTTATCAAGTTTGTTCGTTTCGACAAAGGATACACATTTCTATTCTTCAAAAGACTAATGGCCAGTTTCACAGTTCAAAATTCTCCATTTAAATGTAGTTTAAATGCCCGATGCTTGTCATTTAAATGTCATTTAATATGAAAAATGTCTGTGAGCTTTTAAATGACGAGTGTGAAACTCGACCTAAGAGATGTACATTTTCCTGTTGCTTATTAAAACATGTTCTCACTTTTCCAATGATCAATATATAAGAGACACAAGCAAGCAACACAACTCAACTCACTTTTCTATATACAAAAGTTCTACAATGTAGACTTTTGGCCAGTAGAAATGTATTCCTTATTAAAAACACATGCAGATTACATTTTCACTTGCATTACTTTATGAAAATTGTAAATTCATACTAGTTTTTAAGATATTTAATAAAACGGACGCTTAGAAACTACATAGTAGTAATACAAATTCCTAGAGGTTTCCTAGGAATTTCCTAGGAGTTTTGTCAAATTTTTTAAGAAGAATTTCTTTAAAATATGTGTGAATTTACAATTTTATAAAGAAATGTAAGTAAAAATTTATTCTGCAAGTGTTTTTAACAAAGAATACATTTCTATTGGCCGAGAGTCTATAATAGCTTCGTTCTTTTCGTCCAGCATACGCGTTTCCCCATACAAATGAAAAGTGTATACGTTATAGTCGATAAATTTCCCCTATAGGGTCTAAACATAATCAAACACGCTACAGATGACGACGGTTTTTCTACATAGGTTTCTTATGGCAGGGAAACATCGTCACGAAAATCGGCTGCGGCTGACGACTCGTCGCAAGAATAGAATCTTTTCTAATTTCTTGGCGGCGCTCTCACAAAATCTCTCAGTTGAGAGAATGAAGTTGCCACATGTTGATGAAAATCATAAGAGAAACCAACACATATAAACCACACATGTGAATGCAAAAGAAAATTAAAGAAAAGGGTTAAAAATAATTTATTGTTAAACACAGTAAAATAAAAGTGAATACATTTTTAAAAGCAGTAAGAACAATTTAATTCCTATACAACAATATAATTTTTCCAAACTTTCAAAATCCCGAAAAGAGCCGAAAATATATATGACGCTGAGAGAAAAAAAGTCAACCGAAGTCGCCAGACGCGCTCTCTCATTTCGTTTAGACGCTAGAGATGTTTCCCGTTGTCGTCTGAAGCGTGTTTGGTTCTGTTTGGACTCATAAGTCGAGCAGTGGAGAGTAGAGTTGTCGGGTTTCAAAAAAAAGTAAAATAAATGAATATGAATTCTTTTTAATTTTATGTTTAGTTTTTAACTATATTTTTATTGATGTTATTTTTTTAATACTGCTGGTAAATGAGATGTTAGAAAGGTAATTAGTATGAGAAATAATACAAAAGAAAATTTAATTTTGTGCTTTCTCTGAGGGTTGAACTCACGTTATATCAATTTGTGACAAAGACGCAACTATATTCGGCTAAGTGTTTAGTTTTTCTATTTTTCAACTGCTAGAGTTGAAAAATTAATTTTCCTTAAAGGCGATGTGTTTTTTCGACCAGTATACACTTCTAGTATATACTAGACGAAAAAACGATCCTAATGTAGAACTTTTGTAAATAGAAAAGTGCGATGAGTTGCTTGTGTCTTATATGTGGATTGATCAATGGAAAAGTGTCCAAAGTGCTTTAATAAGCGACAGGAAAATATACATCTCTTATCCACTTTAAGAATAGAATTGTGTCCTTTGTAGAAACGAATAAATTTGATACCCAAGTGTTTAATTCATTTTTATCTAATCATTAATATATTTCTTAACAGGGAACTTGAATGGAGTCTTCGACAGTGACAAACGAGAGGTGATTCTACATTTGAGGAGCCTGGTAATTCGTGACTATAATGTTAGCATTTATTTAAATGTAATTATTTTAAGCAACAATTGAAACAAATTGAATTGAAAAAATTTGTGTCTGTAAATGTTAAAAAAATGGGCTAAACATTTGGTAAGGTTGCACATTCAAATTAATCTAATTCACCTGGAATAAATTCTGTATATTGTCCTTTTGCATTGGGTAAATCTATAAATATGCAAGGCAAATTTTCATATTATTGATGAATGTAAAATTGCCTGATTTAGTTGTTTTTAGATCCTCGTTATGTTTAAAGTTGTAATTTCCTTTAAGGCTGTAAGAGATCATGTTTTCTCCGGTTAGTGAAAAAAATGTAAATGCCGCGGGTCGGATTCGAACTCACATTCCCTGGACGATCGTTTCGATGTTTGTGAAGCATCATCTTCAACAGATGAAATTTATTGATAATCATCCATGAATGTGATATCAGACCATGTATGTGGGTAATATTACACTAGTGCTATTCATGCAACCAAGAAAACCTAGAACTTTTGCTCAGCGTAAGTTTGCCCCGAAGCGTTTCATGAGGCACCAAATAAAGTTGCTCAGTGTATCTATGCAGCAATTGTCAAAAAAGGCTGATAAAGTAAATAAACAAAGTAAAATTAAAAGTATATGCTTTACCTATTCCATTATTTTATTTTTTTCACATAAATCAAAAACCCTCTTCTTTTTTTTCAATACAAAAATATTGACATTGAAATGTCAAAAGTTTTCACGTTTCTTTTTCCAGGTTTGCTAAGCAAATTTGCCTCGAAAACTTTCCACTTTTGTGCAAGTCGGTTTGTATGGGAAATTTGTTTGTTTTGACGTTTGCGCCGCAATAAATTTGTCTGCACGCGGTGTTGGTCTAAGCATGGTGTTCCCGGAACAGACCTAGTATAGATCGGCACGTCCAATTTTTTTGATTTTTTTTTTGGTTGTAGGGATCGCTATTTTAAGTAAAAAAAGTAAAATAAAAAAATCGGGGGGAACCCCTATTTTGGGAGTTACGGGCCAAGTAGCCCTGGCAGGGACCTATGTTGCTCGTACCGTGTGGTAGAACTTTTGGAAAATCGTTAAATTTATATTGCAATTAGTCGCCCGGCCGTCCGGCCGGGCTCAGGCAGGGGGGTTAAAATTCCCTCTGTACCTGAAGTCGATGTGTGGCAAAATCCGAAAAATCACTCGATTGCTTGAAAAAAAAATATTTTCTGGATATTTTTAAAAATCCGATACATGGATAACTAAGCAGTTATCGAAAAAATGTATTTATTTATTTTTGTTTATTTCGACTCGTTTTACACAAAAAAGTTGTGAAATCGGTCCCATAACACGGCACCACACTCGTAGTATCATCCTGTATGTCCGAACTTTGGGTGCCCACAACTCCGAAAATAGGCGTTGCCCCCCATTTTTTTTATTTAATTTTTTTTACTTAAAATTAAAAGTTCTATCCAATGGTAATAGTTTGGAGCCGAAGCGAGTTGCCGACCTATTCTAGGTTTAAGCCGTGTTCCCAACTGAAATGCCAATTTAATCTCAAATTGGGTGGTGTAAAGAACATGGTTATCACTAACCTAGCCGCGATAAACTGCAGTCTAAATGTTCACAAACCGATGGACTTATGAAGACCCAATTTTGTAGATCTGGCAGCTCTTAAAATGCATTCACAATTGCAATTTCGAAAGTTACTGCTTGAAATATCCCAGTATTTCCGAAGAAAACCAGAGATGTATAACCACTGAGAAATACGATTGTTAAGTACTGTACAGATATTTTAAAATTTAAGGTTAACAAACGAAAGCTGAATTCAATACCTAATGTCTTCAGAAAACCAATTCGATAAAATAGCATTGGCCGTAACTGAAAAGTACGTCGCAGTTGTCAAGGATACCCTAGATGAATCAAAGATAACCGACCTAAAGGAATTTTATGATGTCTACCACCAGGAGCAAATGGCGCTTGATGAAGAATTTTCTCCGCCCATGTCCGTGACAACGAACCCGCCACCATTAAAACTGGAACTTTTCGCTGATGTCTATAAGTATTTGGATGTATTTCCTCGCAATATGCAGAAGCCAAAAAAGTTGCCAGCCATGAGAGATCGATTGAACTCAACAGTATCAAAGTCAACGCCATCTCTCAATGACTTGACCCCAAATCAGCAGAACAATTCCTCCACTAGCTCATTGAGTGCAATCAAAAGCGAAGAGTTGCCTAAACCTAGGGACACGTACAGGAATTTTCAGAAGTTCCAAAAACAATTGAGGCAGCTGGGTCAGGATATCGCAGAACATAGTATGGATCAGGAATACGCCGTAAAATTAAAGCAATTGCACAACTTTTCGCAACAGTTGGAAAAAGTTTTGCCTAAGGAAATAGGTACGCTTTCAGCGTTAACTACGAATGAGGAGAAACTGATTGATGAACTAGTAAACGAAATGGATAATATGAACTTCATTCGAGATAACCAAGATATATGTCGCCAAAATTCCAGTGATGGTGTTTTCAATAATTCTCAACGATTGGACAATTTGGTGGATATACTATCACATAGCCTGATTGCTGTGAATCTTTTAATATAATTTATTAACAAATAATGGGTTCTAATAAAGTGATTACTTCTCCATTACCATCCAGCTCCATTTCTTGACGTTGCAATATAATTCGCATCTGTTGCACTACGTCCCATACTGCCAGCAATTTTCTAATATTACAGGCCAAATATTCTGACCGCAGACCGGCCGTTTCCATATAATCTTCAATGCTTGTACATCCTGAGTCTGAGGAAGGTGCGGAGCCTCTGGCAGTTAGCAGATGTATACATTTGTCTACGATTCTTGCTAAAGCATTTACAGTTTCCTTGTTGAATGTAAACGGCACCGCGTTGGGATCGTTTATTGTTGGCTTAATTGATCGCGAAGCTTCAATCTGCAACAGGGCATTGTTGGACTTATCCAGGACATCTGTCATGTCAGCGATTTGTAGCTCCATGGAACTGCGACTTGAATCTAAAACCGAAAAAATAACGAATACTATACGCATGTAGTTGAGTCGATTGAATTTACTTATTTTAGTTAGCATTCTCTCAATTAAACACTTCTGCGAGGTCATCTTGGTTGGATTTATGTTAAAAAAGTAATTCCAAGAGATTCCGTAAAGCTTAAATCCTTTTTCAAGTGTAGTGCGCTATTTGTTTTCTGTATTGAAAAGTGGAAAGAAATTTTTACTAGATATTTTTCTGGTGTTGAAAAGTGCCAACATGCCACAATAATATCTCGGGGATCACGCACGGCAATTTTACTTGCGCAAGTCTAGTTTATGCGAGAGAGAGGAAGAGCTTCCGTTCCCTTCCACATCATAGCAAATACAAAAGACTTGCGCAAGTAAAACTGCGCTGTTTGTGATCCTCCAATATCTACATGGTACAATAAGCGCGACTTGTAGGCACCTACGACAGGTATTTTGTTTCATTCGCCTCAGTTGTCAAACTCTACACAGATGTATACCAATATCACAAGAATGTTTTCATGTGATATTTTGCTTCAGTTGTCAAACTCATGTTTTTTGTATTTGTACTCTTTCGCATTCTTGCGTTGTTGGTATGCCTTCGTGTAAAGTTTGACAACTGAAGCGAAGAGAACAAAACCAAAATGCCCTTTGTTGCTGCCTACAACTACAACAACGTATGCTGCTATTACAATGGTAAAAAATGAAGGTAAACTCCATGATACGAATACAAGGTAGTGGCATTAGCATTGTTGTAATTTCCAAAATCAGCTAATAAAAATGTACACATACATGTGCAAATGTGAACATAGATAGATGAGATCAAAAGAGAACCCTCTCACACAAATAACTTTGACATTTACTGGGTACGATGAAATGTAACCAAAGGCAACCATATGGGCTGACGCTACTACCTTGTATTTGTATCATGGTAAACTCGTTAGAACAGCTGTTTTCAATTTTTTCACTGATCGCTTCAGCTGTCAAACTCATATGTACTTTGTTTTTGTACTTTTTTGTATTGCTGTGTTGTTGGTATACTTACGTGTATAGATTGACAACTTTAGCGATTGAAACAAAAACAAAATGCCTGTTGCTCATTGTTCCATAGATAAACAAAATAAGTAGATATTAGAGTACCCATTTATTAGGGTTTCTTGATTAATCGGTTATCATATTATACGACTATTCGAATAAAATAATAATAAAAAAGAAAACAGTGATCAAACATTGTACCAGGCACACTTATTAAAACAAAACAAAGCGTAACAAATGCAACTTCATTAAATAAAATATATGTAGACACAATTCACAAATCGTAGTTGCAGCAACATGGAAACTAGTGACTTGGTATCAAGCCAAAATTAAGAAAACCTTAAAGTTTGGACCCAAAGGTGCCACGCCTTCTGGTACCTCCCATACCAAGGGCAGGGTGGGCTCTGAAACTATACTGAAACTAAAGTACACCCTCTTGGAATGATTAATTTTTACCAAATTTAGCAAAACATATTTTTCGGACTATAGTTCTTATAGTACATAGTTTGAGCAGAATCGGACCAGGCTTTTTGGTATCCCCACACAAAGTGGCCAGTGGGTCTTGAAATTTCATCAGACTGTTACACCCAATATACTGAACCAATTTTGAGACGGCAATTTTACTTGCGCAAGTCTGGAGTTTTTTGATTTATGTCTATGATCCAAAGCACTGTGCGTCGCATCTATCAAATCTGTCCGAAATGTGTGTAAAGATATGAAAGTTGTTCGCAAATCCAAAACCATGTACAAGTAGACAGTCAAAATTTCTCTTCACTCAAATGCCAACAAACAAAACGAGTGAAACCCTAGTACTTCTCTACTCTCTCTCTTACTCTCTTCATTGAATATTTCAATACACGAACAGCTTTTTGATAGTGTTATTGTATATAACTATACAAATTCCAACCATGTTGATGTAAAATTACATAAACTATGCAAAAAGTATGAAATAAGCAAGATATGACGCGAGAGAGAAATGCGTTTGAGTGGACTCCTAGCACTTTTTGGTTCTCTTTTACCAGGGTTGCCAAGTTGCGCACATCTTCTGGTCGTCTAATTCTAAATCGTCTTTGGCAAATCGTTATCGTATGAGTTGCCACATTGTAGGAGTGTTTCAAGACGGACTGCTTTCCATAAACACTTACTTATATTTTATTAATCGATTAATCGCACTGATTTGTTCGAGTTATTCATTAATCGAAAAATTAATTATAAAAATGTTCGGTTAATTTTACAACACGAATAATCGAATAATGATTAATTGAATGGTTACCCTAGTAGATATCGCACAGGCGTTGTGAAGTACTACCACTATTTGTTGTGTTGTCGTTTTGTAACTGTCATTGAAGTTTCTCACAACATTCATTAGTGGTCTTCACGAAAGCTCGAAAGAACCTCGTAAACTCGAAAACATCGTAAACTTGCACAGCAAACGTCAAAACAAACAAATTTCCCATACAAAGCGACTTGCTCAAAAGTGGAAAGTTTTCGAGGCAAATTTTCTGCGCAAACGTGGGATGGAGAAACGTGTAAACTTTTGACATTTCGTTGTCATCTGACTAGGATGGATAAATAAGGTGATAGCACTAGAACAGTAGAAAAAGTACACATACATAACTACTGACTACGCAACTACGCCGAGCAACTTTACCTGGTGCCTCATGCAACGGTGCGAGGGAAACTTGCGCTGAGTAAAAGTTCTCGGCTTTCACGTTTGCATGAATGCCGCTATTGACGTTTATTCAACACTGTGGGAAATTTGATACATACCAAAAAAAGTATAATTTTCCAGATTCTGCTATTCGAACAACTAATAGCCTTTCCACACTATGTCACATCTTCAATCAATTAACATTTCCCCATACAAATTTGACACTTTTCAACATCTTTGAAAAATGTTCTTATCTCATTACGTTTCACCCCATATTCGATAATTTTGAGTCCATCACTACAAACAAATTTAGTTTCTAGAAAAACTGACAGAAATTCAAACAACAAAACAAAAGATGTATTTATATCAGCTGATTTAAATGTTTTGAAAACTGACTGTTAAATTCATATGTATTTCTTATTTGTACTTTTTTGTGTATTTGTATTGCAATAGTTACCAAATTTGCTTCGAATTTGGCAGTGGTATAACACCAAACAAATATAAACCCCCTATTGTCGTTGTCGCAATATCACCACCTAATATAAATACATATTGACGAAATAAATGTAGGAAAAACAATTGTAATAAACATGAATTATTAAAAAATAAACGTTTGACGACTGTTATTATCCATTATTTAGACTCCTGGGCCATAATAGACAATACAATATATAGACCATATTTCCTAAACCATTTTAGTTCCGTTTATTGTTGATCACAAAAATTTCGTGACAGCGATGTGGCATATTAATAAATGAATATTAGAAGATGACAGATGGAAATTGTTGCAAGTGTGAACGCAAGTTTAATTTTTTCAACATCTTCCATGCGTTCCCCCAAAATGTACGCTAGTGTGAAAAAGCTATAACTTTTTTTTTATGTCGCTGTGTTCCCCACTTTCAAGTTCAAATTTTGTTATTTTGATTATGTGTCTTTTTGTTTACTATTATTGTTGGTGTTCGTTTGTGTTGAATTTGAGATCAACGGACCACAAAACAAAATCCCTGTTGATGTTGTCTATTGTTAGCACGTATATTGCTTGGTATATTTTGTAATTATTGTATTCAGCTCCATCTAGAAACTATACCATTGAACAAGAAATTTCCCAGGGCATGTGCGATATCTAGTTAATTCCTTTATCTAGATCTATACTGCTACCAAAAACGATGTACAAGTAGACAGTCAAAGTTTCTCTACATTCAAATGCCAACAAACAAAACGAGTGAAATCCTAGCCATTCTCTGCTCTCTCTTACCTTCTTCATTGAATAATTAAATACACGAGCAGCTTTTTGATACGGTTTTTGTATATAACTGTACAAATTTCAACCATGTTGAGGTAAAATTAAATAAACTATGCAAAAAGTATGAAATAATGAAGATATGAGGCGAGAGAGAAATGCGTTTGAGTGAATTTATAGCAGTTTTTGGTTCTCTTTTACCAGGGTTGCCAAATTTCGCACATCTTTCTTCTCTATTATACGTCCTTTTTGATTTATCTATGTGTTGGAAAACGTTTTTCTTTTTTTCTGACAATAGGCGTTTTTTCGTTACAAGCTAGCGATTATCGCTTGCTTGCTGGCACTGTACAATAATATGTTTAATTTTTTTCATGTGATCTTTCGCTTCAGTTGTCAAACTCACAAGTATTTTGTTTTTGTATTCTTTTGCATTCTTGTTTTGTTTGTATGTCTTTGTTTAGGGTTTGACAACTGAAGCGGATATAACAAAAACCAAATGCTTGTTGCTGCTGCCTACAAAAGCAACAATGCGCGCTGTTATTACCACGTAGATATTATTATACCATGCTTGCTAGAATGGTAAAATGAGTAAGGTAAACTCGTTAGAACAGCTGATTTCAACATATTTCGTGCTTAGGTGTTTCTCTTATGTCAAATTCACATGCATTTTGTTTGTGTACTTTTTTGTTTACTTTTACAGTAGATACACACATGAAGAAAATTTGACAGATTATGGACACCAAACAAAAACCAAATGCCTGTTTGTTGTAACAATTCCTAGTGCGTTTACCTTACTTATTTTACCATGCTCGCTAGTAACCAAAACGCCAAACTAAAGATTTTTTATAATATATATAATCGTCTTCCTCTAACGCATAGTTTGTAGTTATTCTTGTATATGTGTATATTCTTCTCCTTCTGTTTGGCTCATAATAGCGATTCTGATTTTTCCATACTGGCAAATTTCTGCCTGTTCCAACCAGAAATACATATTGAACAAATGGAAAAGTAAATAGTAGTGGTCTTCATGAAAGCTCAAAAGAACCTCGTAAACTCGAAAACATCGTAAACTTGCACAGCAAACGTCAAAACAAACAAATTTTCCATACAAAGCGACTTGCACAAAAGTTAAAAGTTTTCAAGGCAAATTTGCTGAGCAAACCTGGAAAAAGAAACGTGAAAACTTTTGAAATTTCAATGTCAATATTTTTGTATTGAAAAAAGAAAGCGTTTTTGATTTATGTGGAAAAAAATATTATACTCTAAGGCTGGTTATTTAAATTGGTAATCAGTTACTATTGATTTATGTTTGAACTGACTTTAAATATGAAAGAGTTTTTCAGTGTTTTGTAAAATAATTTTACTACCATGTGGCAACAGTGGCAAATATTACGAAAAATAACCGGTATTCATACATTTATCAAAAAATGTATCGGCTAATCGTTACGATGCATCAAACTGAGTGATAAAATACAAAATATTTAATGAAATTGCAGACTATTTGAGCAGAAATAAAGTTCTAACTTATTTATTGTTATTTCTTATTGTTATTTCAACTAGCATGGTGATTATAATTGTTCACATTAACAATTAAAGAAGCTTTGTGTTTATTCTTCTTCTGGTTTTCTGTCAAAATCATATGGTCACTTGATCATAGTTTAAATGCCCAACTTTGGCTGTTTAAGCAGCAATCAACTATTAACCTAAAAAATTAATTCAGAGCTTAAACTATGGTTGTTCGTTGATCAAAGATTAGGCTTAAAGTAATGATTATAACGTTTGATCTAGAGTGTTCAAAAGACCGGCATTTGCGAATAACCGGTTTTCGAGTTATTCGAAAAATCACTTTTCCGATAACTGGTTTTCGGTTTCACAGAATGGTGAAACCGGTTAATTTTCGGTTTTAATTACGGTTATTTTTCGGTTTTTCGTTTTATATGGACAACAGTGTGTTAAGATTTTTTGTAAAACAATTAATACAAAATCAACACAAAATAACATTTTCTTGTCTTGGTTTGTTTGCCCGTAAAAGGACTCATTATTATTCAGAAAATATAGCAGCATTTGTTAGATTTTAATATTTTCAAATGTTCGGTTAAAGAACATCAGTTAATTCAACTTAATTGAAGTCAATTCAATTCAATCAAATTCAATTCAGGTCAGTTCAAATCAATTCAGTTCAATTCAACTCAATTCAATTCAGTTCCATTCCATTCCATTCAATTCAATGCAATTCAATTCAATTCAGTTAAATTATCTAAACTCAACTCAATTCAATTTAATTACATTAAACTCAATTCAATGTGCCCGTCGGTGGTGCAATGGGTAGTGTGCGCTCCTCTTGTACAGGAGATCCTGGGTTCGATCCCTGCTCCAACCACCTTAAAATTTCTTTCGACGACGGTCACCTCGCTTAGTGACGGCGACACTATCGAGTATATAGCCATGAAAAAGCTTCTCAAAATACCGTTCGGAATCGGGGTAAAACTGTAGGTCCCAATCAGTGAGTGAAAACCGGAAAGCGCACAGCTCAGTGATTGTGAGAAGTTCTCCCCGGTCCCTTCATGGGATGTAATGGGAAACCATTTATTTTTTATTTTTAAACTCAATTCAATGCAATTCAATTCAGTTTTATTCAATTCAGTTCAATTCAACTCAATTCAATCCAATTCAATTCAATTAAATTAAATTCAATACAATTCAATTCAATTCAGTTCAATGCAATTCAATTCAATTCAACTCAATTCACTCCAATTAAATTCAATTCCATCAATATAATCCAAGTCAACTCAATCCAATCTAACTAATTCTAATATAGTCTAATTCAGTTCAATTCTTTTTATCTTCTTAATTGAATTGAACTGAATTGAATTGGGTTTTATTGCAATGAATTCAATATTTTTATTGGTGTTCCAATCTCAAAATTTCACAGCTGAATTTAAATTTAACAATAACATTTTATTTTTAAATTAAAATGTAAATCATATTCCGATTTGCAATGCTTGTTTAATATAAAATTGACAAGTTTAATTCAGATTGTGTTGTGTCTTATTTAAATTTTAAAATCATGTTCGACTTTAAAAACAATATACATGAATGATAATCTTATAAAGTGTCAGAAATTAATTGATATACTAATTCAAATTATTTAGTTAGTGGTAGTTTATATCACAGATAAAGGAAATAATAGATACAGCGCGACCATTGTCATTTTTTTTCACTATGTGTTGTCCTATACTGCTGTCACTTTCATTGAAGTTTCCCATAATTCTCATTGACGCTTATTCAAAATTGTGGGAAATTTTTGTGAAAGTAATTTAAACAATGGAAAATGTGAGAAAAATTATGTGATTTTACATAATTGCGTTTGTTTCTTATATAAAAAAACTATTTCAAAGCCATGAGGCCGGTGTTGAGAAACGGAACGCCTTTTTAATCTAAACGCCGGAACGCCTTTTTAATCTAGAATCTTCCCCGCTAAAAAACTGTAGCAACTTCTGTAGTCGCAGATGCAAAACCGTTAGAGAACAAAAAAAAATCCCATTTATTGCTTTCAACGCCATCTAGAAAATTACCCATTACACTAAAATTTTCTCAATGCTTGTGCTTCATCTATTTGTTTACTTTATACCATAGATCATAGATAAAGGAAATAAGTAGATATCCCACAGGCGTTGTTAAGTACTGCCACTAGCTGCTGTGTTGTCGTTTTGTAACTTTCGTTGACGTTTCTCATAACTTTCACTGACGTTTATTCAACAGTGTGGGACATTTTTTCAATACAAAAATAGAATCATTTTCCAGGTTGTGCTATTCAAACAACTAATTTAGTTTTTTTCATGTCGTTGTGTTCCCCCTTTCTAATTCAAATGCATTTTGGTTATGCGCTTTTTTGGTGTACTGTTATTGTTGATATTCGTTTGTCTTGACTTGTACAGCATCGGTCCGCCAAACAAAACAAAATGGCTGTTGATGTTGCCTACAACACCTACATCTATCACCTGTTCTTAATGAATCTTGCAAGGTATGTTTTGTTTGGGATCAAACGTTGAAATTATTGCATTCAGCTCCATCTAGAAAATATCCCATTGAACAAGAAATTTCCCACAGCATGTGCGATATCTAGTTAATTCCTTTATCTATGCCATAGATAAAGGAAATAAGTAGATATCCCACAGGCGTTGTCAAGTACTGCCACTAGGTGCTGTGTTGTCGATTTGCAACATTCATTGACGTTTCTCATAACATTCACTGACGTTTATTCAACAGTGCGGGATATTTTTTCAATACAAAAATGGAATCATTTTCCGGGTTGTGCTATTCGAACAACTAATTTAGTTTTTTTCATGTCGTTGTGTTCCCCACTTTCTAATTCAAATTCATTTTGGTTATGTGCTTTTTTGGTGTACTGTTATTGTTGGTATTCGTTTGTGTTGACTTGTACAGCATCGGCCCACTAAACAAAACAAAATGCCTGTTGATGTTGCCTACCACACGTATTGTTAGCACCTGTTCGAAATACATCTTGCAAGGTATATTTTGTTTGGGATCAAACGTTGCAATTATTGCGTTCAGCTCCATCTAGAAAATATCCCATTGAACAAGAAATTTCCTACGGCATGGGCGATATCTAGTTAATTCCTTTATCTATGCTTTATACACAGCTTTCATCAGCATTGGCTCACGAACGTTGCTTTTTGTGTGCTTTGACACGCGGTGCATTTTTCAATGTAATTTTTGATATCGTTTGTTTGACCATACCAATAAAGCGATTGCCTGGCTCTGGCTACTGATTTCGTGATGCCAGCGTGACCAGTGTGAACCTGTTTGATTATGTTTTGAATTTCAGATTCTGGCACGATCACTTTATGCGCTTTGAATAGCAATCCATTTTCGTATGTGATCTCCTCCTTGAACGTAGCGTATTTTTTGATTGCCTTTGGCAATTGGTCGTCGTCGTCGGGCCATCCACGTTGCACGATTGTTTTGAGCAAACGTACCTCGAAATCGTTTTGCGTCGCTTCGATGAATCGTTGCTCAGCCTCATTTGTCATTGCTAACACGATGTTCACCGCGTATTGATCTTCTTCTTCGTATTCGTTCGGGTTGCAATCGCGACTAAGTGTGTCAGCGATTGGTATTTCGAGTCCTTTAATATTGCAAAACATCCCAAAGAATTTTTTGCAATCGAAGCGGAGCATTTTGCAATGGTTTCTTGAAGATTGTTTCCAACGGTTTATGATCTGTTTCCACTTCCAGTCGTTTGCCATACACATACTGATGGAATATTGTGCATGCGAATTTGATTGCCATTGCTTCTTTTTCAATCTGTGGATAGTTTTGCTGCGATTTCGTAAACGCTCTGGTTGCGTAAGCCACTGGTCGGCCTTCTTGCATCAGGCATGCTCCCATCGAATGTGAACTCGCATCGACCGATAGCTTTACGTCTAGATACATGTCATAATATTTCAGAACCGGCGTCGTTGTCAATGTTCTTTTGATGTTTTCGAAACCTTCCTGTTGTTCAGCATCCCAAAACCACTCCACGTCTTTGTGAAGCAATTTGCGTAATGGTTCAGTTAATTCAGACAAATTTGCTATGAATATGCCCAAATAGTTGATCATTCCAAGCAAATGCTGCAGTTCCGTGACATTTTGCGGTATTTTCAATTGTTTGATCGCTTCGATTTTTGCTGGATCTGCTTCGCAGCCATTTTGCGTAAAAATGTGTCCGAGAAATTTGACTCACGTTTTGTTGAACTCGCATTTTGTCTTGTTGAGCGTAAAACCAGTTCGAGTAAGCCGATCAGTGACGATTTTCGTTGTATTTTCAAGCTCCTTGATTGTTTCGGCGTAGATGAAAAAGTCGTCCATCGCCACCTCGCAGTTGTCGATTCCATTCAATGTGCGGTTCATTACTTCCGAAAAAATCTCTGGCGCTGATGAAATGCCAAATGGTAGTCAAAGATATCGATATCGACCCCATGGCGTCGCCATTGTCAAATATTTCGATGTGCGTTCAGTGACTTTGAGTTGCCAAAACCCTTTTTGACAGTCCAATTTGGTGAAATATTTAGCGTTGCGCACTTTTGCCGCGATTTCTTCAACCGGTTTCAGCGGATAATGTCGACGTTTGATGTTTTTATTCAATTCTGTTGGATCCATGCAAATGCGCGACTTTTCACCTTTGTTGACGATCACCATTGGGCTGACAGCTGGTGTTGGTTCGGTAATCGGTTCGATCACTTTTAGTTTGACCATTTTATCCAATTCCTTTTTCACTTTGTCTCTCAAAGCGTGAGCGATTCGACGAGCCGGAATTATTTTGAAATTAGGATTTTCGATGAAATCGATGTCGTACACGAAATTGTTGCAGCAGCCAAGTTCATTCTCTGCTGGATCATCGATTCTATGCACTCGTACGATAAATCCAAGTTTTTCGCACATTGCGCCGCCCAGAATCGATGGCACATCATTTTCCACAATTTTGAATAAGACAGGCACGAATTTGTTTTTCACTTCACATGCAATGGTCGTTTCACCAATCACTTTAATCGCCTTGTTGTTGTAAGCGATTAGTCGTTTGGTCGTCGATTTTTCAATTTTCGCATTTAATTCCTTCGCCTCATTTTTCGAGAGTAAATTGCATTGAGCTCCAGTGTCTAATTTCAATTGAAGCTCCTTTTCACCAACCCGCACTTTCGCAGACCATTTTTCGTCTTCGTCAACTAAATTAACTTTAAATTCTTTGTTTGATTTTTTGTTTTCTATTTTCACCATGCCGACCTTGAATTGGTTCGGCTCATCACTGTCGGAATCGCTTGAATCATCTGAATCGCTTTCGTCTTCGCTGTCCGAATCTGATTCCACACAATGCACTTTTTTTCCTTTTTTATTTTTATATTTCTTATATTCTTTCGATTTTCCTTTTTTCGAACTGGATTTGCACATTGATTCGAAATGACCTTTTGTGCCACACTTTTAGCACTTTTTGTTGAATGCTGGGCAACTACGATAACCGTGTGTGGTGCCACAGCGTTTGCACTGAAACACTTTTTTGCGCTTGTGCTCGCATATGCACCGTCTTGAATTTCCGAAATTTGTTTCGTTGCACGTTCAGCTACTCGACAAATTTTTTTTTTGTTTTCGCGAAATCCAATTCATCTTCCGTCCACAATTTTTGTCTGGTGGCATCAGAATGAATGCCAACGACGATTTGATCCATTGTGAATTCGTCTGCTTTGTTTCCGTATGAACATTTTTTCACTTGCGTCTGCAGCTTCTGTAGAAAACTCTCAAACGATTCATTTTGATGTTGCTTGATGCGATGAAATTGGCATCTTTCGTAGGTTTTGTTTTTCGCAGGCGCAAAATGCTGCGTCAATTTCCTTTTCACTGTGGCCAACACCTTTTTTTCATCGTTGGTTAGCCCTAAGTTGTTAATCACTTTCAATGCGTCGCGACCAATAATTGCAAGAAAATTCGCCGTTTGAACTCCTGCTTCTTCTTTATCTACTTTAGCTGCCGTGAAATAATTTTCGTAAACTTCGAGCCATTCGGTCCACTCCTGTGACATGTCGATGTCACTGTTGATCAACAACGGCTTCGGCGGTTTGATCGACATTTCGTATTTTTCGTTTTCCCTTTGCTCCGAATTTCAGCAACACGTTCTCTTTTGTGTGCTGTTCGTGATCGGATTTCTTTATGTATTTTCACCAAATGAATCAAAATTATCAACGCGAGCTCTTGTTTGTTAAAATTCAGTTTATTAAATTCCAAAAATCTATTACACTCGCGATCTGTTTTTCTCCGTTTATTCTATCGTTCTGTTGTCACCACAGCGTCGCTCGCATACACACACACTCTCGTTAATGCTTTACACTGAAATGTGCTGCATTTGCTTTGTTCACTTGTTCGTTGATTTTCACTCTTTTGATTTTTGTTGCGCAATATCGAGCCGCTGTGTCCTTGTAGAAAAATTTTACCGTATATATTTGCACCATGCGCTGTGTGATAGGCGTATGTTCGATGCCGGCGATTTTTACTCTTTTAATTTTTGTTGTTTTCTTCGCGATGCCTTTTTTCGGCAAAACTTTCGAAGAATAAATGATATTTTTCGTTAAAATCGCTCGGCTTTGTATTAGGATCCCACTTCTGACACCATGTAATAGCACGGAGCGGGTGATAGAGTATAAGTGAAAGACGTTAGCTAATCATGGAGGTCTAGAATATACTGACTGGCTTTATTGACAGTTGTCGCATACGTTGTCATACAATGTGGCGTTGCCAGATAGGCATGTGACAATA
This sequence comes from Phaonia tiefii, assembly GCA_963931995.1. Taxonomy (NCBI): domain Eukaryota; kingdom Metazoa; phylum Arthropoda; class Insecta; order Diptera; family Muscidae; genus Phaonia; species Phaonia tiefii. Next base: position 76,730,141 of record OZ008369.1, read on the forward strand.
ACTCAAAAACATTTTAATTTGAAAGTGGGGAACACAGCGACATGAAAAAACCCAAATTAGTTGTTCGAATAGCACAACCTGGAAAATGATAATATTTTTGTATTGAAAAAGTATCCCACACTCTTGAATAAACGTCAGTGAATGTTATGAGAAACGTCAATGAGAGTTACAAAACGACTACACAGCACCTAGTGGCAGTACTTGACAACGCCTGTGCGATATCTACTTATTTTCTTTATCTATGCTTTATATATGGTTTATATATCACTTCGCGCTTGCGGTTGCTTACAATAGACAGTCAAAATGTCTCTTCACTCAAATGCCAACAAACAAAACGAGTGAAACCCTAGTACTTCTCTACTCTCTCTTACTCTCTTCATTGAATATTGCAATACACGAACAGCTTTTTGATAGTGTTATTGTATATAACTATACAAATTCCAACCATGTTGAAGTAAAATTACATAAACTATGCAAAAAGTATGAAATTAGCAAGATGTGACGCGAGAGAGAAATGCGTTTCAGTGAACTCCTAGCACTTTTTGGTTCTCTTTTACCAGGGTAGCCAAGTTGCGCACATCTTCTGGTCGTCTAATTCTAAATCGTCTTTGTTGCTTAGTGTGCTTTTACACGTGCACTTACGGACTGCAACTCTGCCGACGTTCTAGAGTTCCTAGGAGAGAGAGATAAGAGGTAAGGAACGGGGAAAAAACTACCAAGTGCCCTGCAATTCCTTTTATTATCATTCGCCAGTAAAGTTGGCTGTAGACTAATTTGACGTTTCTCTTTAATCGTTTGTTTCTTTTTGATGCTTCAAACAACGTAAAAAGTGTAGTGAAGTCGAATGTTTAATTAAAAAAAGTGTAACGCGGTTTGAAGAAAGTAAAATGTGTAATTAAAAACACAGCAGACAGTTGTCCGAGGTCTTCGGCCACGGACTGTCCCTGCAGGCTGTGTCAGAGACACGGCCATTAAGTTTAACGTAGAATACGCCATCCGATAAGACAGAAAACATATATAACAATAAATGATAAATAACATAAGCAAATGAATTTATTTATTTGATAGTTACTTTTGATAATATACATAAGCTTATGGTAGGAAAAATAGGATAAATATGTTTTTAAATTAAAAGAGTAAGGATAAATGATAAATAACAGTAAATATACGAAATTTCAATATTTCATCAATCAAAACAACAGCCGAAGGTTTGTGTCCACACTGAACAATAACAATCTGACATGACTCCCTATACCGTAAGGTAAGACGTATTCTACGCCAAAAAAGTGTAAAGTGTTTTAAAGAAATAAAAAAGGGATTAGTGCCAATAAAGCACAAATTTTTTATCTCATTTGCTTCTTAGATTTAAAAGAATGTCAGAAGTAACAACAATGAACACAAGAATCTCAGCAACTCCAACGCGGACGAATTGCCCGTTTAAAACCACATTGCAACTTCAAAAGAGAATCGTAAAGAGCGTCAGCAGAGTTGCAATTTTTAAGTTGCACGTGTAAAAGCAGACTTACGAAAGCTGTCACTGACATTTGTGGATTAAAGAGTTGCCAAACTAAAATAAACAATTATGGAGTGGAAAAAGTTATCATGAGTGAAATGCGCAGAATGAAAAAGATTAAACAATTTAGCTCTATTTCAGTAGATCAACATATTTTAAGATTGCTATTATTTATAATACTGCAAATACCAAGAATATTCACATAAAATATGTAAAAAACCTATGTTATTTTGGGTTTCAATGTCGAATAAACTTTCCCATCAATATTAAATTAGTTGTCTTTTCAAAAACACGTGCCATTTGGCGGCATGTGTTGATTGTAATGTATTGGTTCTTTTGTTTGTTATTGTCAACATCAACTGATGTCTATAATTTTTAAATATAATTATAATAGTTTTGCAACGCATTATTTATTTGAACGTTTATTTCTAATGTTATTATTGTAAATAAGAATTTCAGTACGTATACAATATATTTTTTAAATATAAAAAAAATATAGTTTGAGCTCTATCCGTCGATTGCATTTAAGCCAAAATTGGCAACTACTTTTAAGCAATGAAATGCAAAATACTTCTAGCTGCCCATCCTCGATCGACATTTTTCTGTATATATGTAATTTCTTCAACTAACGCGAGGGGCTGTGGCTACTCATTAAGCAACGTAACTCCACGCAGGTAGTCACCGAACAGCTGTAACGTTTTATAAACTACCAAAACCACAAAAGTAACGCGAAGTGACTGATTCACGACTTATAGAATACCACCTTTACTGTCACTTAATTCAACAAAATAATTAATATATGAAAGATCTTTTGTTTAATCTTTTTATCTTTAATTATCTTTTTTGTTATTATTAAAGGTTTGTAAGAACTTTTAAAACAAATTAAGTATAAGCCGACATCTAATAACCGGGTTTCGGTTTTTTCGAAAAATACGTTTAAAAAAAAAAACGGCGTAATGTTAATAGTACGAAAACCGGTTAACCGATTTTTCCGGTCTAGTTTTATCCAAAAAATATATACATTTCTAGATGTATTTAGAACAGGTGATAGTAGTCGGTATTGCAGCTAGCATCAACAGTCATTTTGTTTTGTTTGGAGAGCCGATGCTGTAAAATTCAACACAAACGAATACCAATAATAACAGTAAACATATAAAAATACATTTGTGTTTGAAAGTGAGGAACACAACGACATGAAACAATTACATTAGTTGTTCGAATAACACAATCTGGAAAATTATTATTTTTTTTATGTAACAAAATACACGACACAAAATGCTTGCGCAAAACACACTTTGCGCAAACTAATATTCTCACTATACACGACACAAAAAAGTTTGTGCAAAATATTAGCAGTCAAGTTTTAACACCCGACACTAGAGTTGGGAATTTTAGTTCATTCAAGTGATCGCTCTTTTTAGTTCAGCTCAACAGAATGAACTAGTTCATTCATTTACTTCACTAGTTCATTGTATCATTTCAGCTTAGCAGTTCGTATGAGAGGTGAACTAGTTTTTTTGGATACTGTGATGTTTGTTTATACTAAATCGCCCTATTGAAGATCGGCTTAACGATTGGGATATTCCATTTCTGAAATATATTTTGGAACAAAAGTGATGATTAGCGCAGTGCAGATTTAGTGAGACAAAGAAAGCATGAACTAGAAAATGGTGGAGAGAACTGCACAACTGGAATACAAAAAACGGCTGAAAAAAGTGAACTACTGAAACAAAACAGCGGAACAGTGTGGACTAGATCATCTAGTTCACAAGTGTGAATCGTTCAATTGAACTAGTGCGTTCGTGAACTACACAACTCTACCCGACAGAGATGGATGCTAATTGTGCTGCTGTAATTCTGCTTGCCGTCGCTTAAAAAAAGATGAAGAAAAATAAAACATTGGCAAAGCAAAAAGGATATGGAGTAAGGAATGGTTTTTAAAAAGATCGCTTTTGGGACAGCAAGAACTGGTGAAAGAGCTGGAGTGCACATCCGAAGCAGATTTTAAAAACTATCTCCGTATGGATAAAGCCACATTTGATGAGCTTTTTGACAAAGTTCAGCACCTTATAACTAAGCAAGATACGATTATGAGACAGGCAATCCCAGCTCGTCATCGCCTTGCTTTAACCTTACGATTTTTGGCCAGCGGTAACAATTATGAGGATTTAAAGTTTCTAACCGCAATTTCACCTCAAGCAATTCGAAAAATTGTAATGGAGACCTGTGAAGCTATAATAAAGCAGCTAAGGGATTACATAAAGGTAAGCAAATTCCAGAAAATAAAAACTTTTATTTATGTATCTGTTTAAGTGTAGATAAATAAAGTACAAAGGATTTAAAGACAAAAATAAATTGGAAAATTTGCAGTTATACTGTTTTAGGCTTCAAAACTCATAATTGAGCCGAATTGAGAATAATAATCTTGAATTTTCGTGTTTGTCTCTGATTCATCTACTGATGAGGCTTCGCAATAAATAGGTGCTTCCAAAACGTACTCTGAGTCATCATCAAATGATGAGGATTCATTACTACTCAAAGGAGTAGGGACTGTAATGATCCGGTTATTTACAAAGTTGGGTTGGGATGTTGAGTAAGCGTTGATCGAAGTGGATATTCGGTTGTTATATGCGGATCCTTTACTACTCAAAGGAGTGGGAACTCTGATGCGGTTATTAATGAAGAGGGCTCGAGGTGTTGGATAGATGGTATTCAATTGTGATGACGGTACAGTAGATTTTGCTATCGTCGGATTAAACACATTTTGTAGTTGAACCGTGTGATTTAATTGTAAGTTCCCTATACTTCCTTGAAACAAACTATCCGAGATCATTTTTCTTGACAATATTTTTGTTGTTCATCCATTTGGTTGTACTGCGATGCCCAAGATTGTGACAAAGAGTCATCTCTACTATTTGCTTTTTCCAATGTTTGTCGTGCCAACATAATTAAGTGGTCCTCCTCGGAAAGCTTCTTTTTTTTGACCGTGGCTCATTGTTCTGCAAATAAAATTTTTTGTTTTATATTTTTCAGTTACCGGAAGACGAAAATGCGTGGAAAAAAGAAGCCTACGCATTTAGGGATCTTTGGAATTTACCTAACTGCCTAGGAGCTATAGATGGGAAGCACGTTATTATAACACAGCTCCCAGGAACTGGATCTCAGTACTTCAGCTACAAAAAGCTTTTTTCCGTACTGCTTTTGGCTATCGTTAATGCCAACTATGAATTTTTAATGGTTGATGTTGGCACAAATGGCAGAGCATCTGATGCTGGGCTCTTCAACCAAACGAAGTTTTCTTCGTTATTGAAAAATAAACAACTGAAGATTCCAGCTCCAGAGCCTCTCCCAGGAGACAATTTTGAAACGCCATTTGTTTTTGTGAGTGACGATGCTTTCCCTTTGATGGAAAACATTATGAAGCCCTTTGCCCACAACACAGAAGGAAGAATTATTTTTTAACTACAGATTGTCAAGGGCACGAAGAATTGTGGAGATCCCTACGTATCTCAAAAAAATTCCCTTTTTTCCCCTACAGGCAGTTTCGTTTTCCCTACATTTTCCTCTACGTCAAGTTCTTTCGATTTAAAACAAATATTATTTAAATTATGTAAAATTATTTTGCTCAAAGCTATAGTTTTATAAATTACTTCAGGTTCCATTAATATTTAGTTGAACAACAAATTAAAATAAAATTAAATAACATAAAAACAAATAAATAAATGAATTTATCGTTCAGTTTTAAATAATAGGAACTTATTATTTGTACAGTTCTTTAAAATGCATTCTCTTAAAAAGACTATCAGTGCATTTAAAACGTATCAAGCTTATGTCCAAATTTCCCAAAATTAACACTAGTCGTATTGCGACAGCGACAACCGTAATTGATTGTCCATCTCTTCTTAGTATAATTGGCTTCAATGTTCCTTTTAGACGTCTTAGATTTAAAGAATTTTTTAATGTATCAGTTCATAGAACAAATTATGCTATGTTTGAACCCATCACAAGAGCTTTAAAGGAATTTAATTTAATCAATATGAAATATGATTTGGATTTTGCAATGCCCATTGGTAAATTTAGTAATATGTTAGATTTAATTTACAACTAGATATAAGAATTATTTGATAAGATATTTTCTGGTCTGTAAAGAATTGTATTCTAAAGACTGAATAAAGAAATAAATAAATAAATAAATAATAAGGGTAATATAATTACTTGTAACAGATTGTAGATGAGATATAATTATACGTATTGAACTTAGTTTATCATGACTCAACTTATTTCGTTTCTTTCTACGTCAAAACAAATATTATTTAAATTATATTTATTTTGCTCAAAGCTATTGTTTTATAAATTAGCTCTGGTTCATTAATATTTAATAAAACAAAATTAAATAATATAAAAACTATTAACTCATTCAATTTTAAATAATTGTAACATTGTATCGGTTCATTTAAAACTTTAGTCAGATGACAACGAAATGTCAAAAGTTTACACGTTTTTCCATCCCACGTTTGCGCAGCAAATTTGCCTCGAAAACTTTCCACTTTTGAGCAAGTCGCTTTGTATGGGAAATTTGTTTGATTTGACGTTTGCTGTGCAAGTCTACGATGTTTTCGAGTTTACGAGGTTCTATCGAGCTTTCATGAAGACCACTACTGTGTTTCAAAAACTCTTCTTCACTTGACTTTTCTTTGATTTTTAAATTATTTGCGTAGCCAGAGTTCTGTGCCACCCATATTTGACGGCGGTGAAATCAATTTGAAAATGATTAGGGCCCTTCAGACGTGCAATATAAAGACAACTATAATTTTTTAACTTGCGTGATGTCGTAATCACATTCAAAAATGTATATAAATAACAAAATTGAACGTTTTCAACTCGACCAAAAAATCCCTACGTATCGACCGAAACTAAAAAATCTGTCCTTTTTTCCCTGCACATGAATTTTTTGGAAAAAATCCCTACAAAAAGGGAATTTTCCCTACGTTTGGCATCACTGATCACGTAGAAAGAAAAACACATTAGTGGTCTTCATGAAACCTCGAAAACATCGCAAACTTGCACAGCAAACGTCAAAACAAACAAATTTTCCATACAAAGCGACTTGCTCAAAAGTGGAAAGTTTTCGAGGCAAATTTGCTGCGCAAACGTGGGATGGAGAAACGTGTAAACTTTTGACATTTCGTTGTCATCTGACTAGAATGGATAAATAAGGTTATAGCACTTGAACAGTAGAAAAAGTACACATACATAATACATGCAATTGCTACTGCTACAACCTTATGTATCCATATTGGTCAGCTGATATGGTTTCGAGCACAACTACGCTGAGCAACTTTACCTGGTGCCTCATGCAACGGTGCGAGGGAAACTTGCGCTGAGCAAAAGTTCTCGGCTTTCACGTTTGCATGAATGCCGCTATTGTATCTAGAAGGGGGCATTGATACGGAGCACACGGATACAGATGTCGTGGAAAATGCAGATTGGCGCAATGAGCCCAAGCTTCTATGCCCGATTAATGCTTCATCTAACAGAAATTCTACCAATTCTACCAATTCTGCAAAAAAATGTTCAGATGCAATTTTGTCAATATTTTAATTCAAAAGGCTCTGTACCCTGGCGAGAAGATGTGTATAAAAAAGCTACGAATAAGAAAATTGTACAAATTTTCGTTCGTAAGAAGATAAAAAATCGAAAATTTTTTTAACTACTATTGCACTACAACACTATGGTCTCTCTTGTTTTTACTGTGATTTCAAACAAATTACAAAAAACTGAGCAACATTTTTGCATTTTTTTGTATGGAAATATGTGTAATTTGTAGTGTGATTTAGGCTCAAATTATCTCATAAGGAGCGAAATTACAGTATTTCGCTAAAACGCAGTAAATGTGAATAAGCTATTAATCGGAATTGAAAGATAATTAGAAGTTAACTTTGCATTTTGTTTTTCAGTGGCAAGTTAAAGTAAGCTGTAACATTGTAAACGATTATGGCAACACTTGTTTTCTTATTGGGGAAAACATCTGTTTTGGGCTAAATATCAAAACAACAAAGAGGAACAAATAAATGGACTTATGTAAAATGAGAAACAAATTCATAAAATTCGAGTCATTTTAACAAAAATGTGTAAAGAACTATGTTGGCGCAACAATTTAACGATCTAGTCTCAAAGTATGTGTACAAATACTCAAATCAGAAACAGGTATTTTATACAATTTTCATTTCTCATATTGACAATCAGTAATGTGATTGTCAAAATCATATGGTTCTGACTACAAGTTAACCAATCAACTTTGGGTGGTTTAATCATAGTTAACCATTGACTGAAAAACAAAAATCGATGTTGAACCACAATTTAACTACGAAACACAGATCACCACTGACTGAAAAACTGGCCATTACACTTCTCTCACTTGCCTCGCCAATGTCTCTGATTTTTCAACGACAGTAACTTCGCCAAGAGATTTGATATAAGCGGCCAGATCATGGCTGAACTAGTAAAGGTTGGCGCAATAGAACAACTGATTTTGCTTTCTTATGACTCCATCTGTTAAATTCAGTGTATTTTGTTGTTTACTGTGTTTGTTCATATGGTTCTGTGATGAATTGACGGTTAGTCATGAAACAAAAACTAAATGGCTGTTGTTGGTTCACACAATTACAACAAATCCTACTGCGTCAACCTCTACTAGTTCAGCCATCGCCCATATCGGTGACGTTTCGTAGTAATTTGAGAAAAAAGCAAAACATCGCAAACGACTTTACAAATTGGGAAATATATTTGTATTTAAAAATTTTGGTAATTTTTATTGAAATATTGTTTGACAATACAAACATATAAACATGAATACATGTCTAATTTTGCAGAGTACATTAGTTCCATTGTAATTTTGAGAAGTAAGACAACACACAATGGCAAAAGAGCGAAGAAACAAAAAATCAGAGCACGAAATTTAACGAAACGACACTGTCGGCGGTAGCTTAAAACTGCACTGTCTTTATAACTGGCTGGACGCGTACGTCACACAAACAATTTTTCTCTTTGTGACAACTAATACATATTCTCAACTATCTTGTCTCAAACTGTCCCGTGTAAACGCACCGTTATGCAACGCTGTTTTATCTCAAACTACGAACGAATAGTACGTTTGTTTACAACCATTTCAATCACGGCGCATCGATGTGGTGGTACCACTAGAATACCCGACTTAGTTATTTATCGCTTTTCTTAGATACAATTTATTTGCTCAAACATATTTTTTTGTACTTTTTTGTTTACTTTTATTTCTTGAATACACTTGTGCCGAATTTGATTGTGGGTAAAATACCAGACAAAGCAAAATGTCTATTGTTGTCGGCTTGGTGTGTTGGTTGTCGTACTAACACTACCTCGTCTATACCCTCAATGCGAACACTTCAGATTTTGTTAGGACATTTGACGCGAAATCAGGAAAATATTTTGCAGTGCGAATGAGCTATTAGATAAATTTTATTATAATTTTTTGCGAATGAAAATGTTATCAAGACGAGACTCAAAAGCAGATTTTGTAAAATGGCTTACACATGGTCAGTTCATTTAAATTATTTTATTTAATGGAAGACTACGTACATATACTTTTATATCTCTAAATTTGAATGATAGATATTTATTTCCGATTGAAAACAAAATTGGAATTAATAATAGTCTGTTTCTCGATGTCGAAAGAATCCATTCGCAGCTTTTCTAAGCGAAAGAAATCTGATTTGGGTTTCACTAACTCAACTTTGTGCGAACGACGACTCGAACGACAAGTCGAAAGACAATTTCGAATACGTAAAGGTTTTCATACAAAATACGGTTCCTCTATTTCGAACGAGTTGTCAACACTGCGAATGGAAGTGTCAAATTCAGTCACTTGCTGTTTTGTTTTCGAGTGACAAAGATATAAAACAAAATTAAAAAAAACCAAAAACAAAAATTGAAATTAAAATGGATGGGAAATTGTAAGTATAAAATAAATATAAAAAAAGGCTTAAACCTAGAATAGGTCGGCAATTCGCTTCGGCTCCAAACTATTACCATTGGATAGAACTTTTAATTTTAAGTAAAAAAAATTAAATAAAAAAATCGGGGGCAACGCCTATTTTCGGAGTTGTGGGCACCCAAAGTTCGGACATACAGGATGATACTACGAGTGTGGTGCCGTGTTATGGGACCGATTTCACAACTTTTTTGTGTAAAACGGGTCGAAATAAACAAAAATAAATAAATACATTTTTTCGATAACTGCTTAGTTATCCACGTATCGGATTTTTAAAAATATCCAGAAAATATTTTTTTTTCAAGCAATCGAGTGATTTTTCGGATTTTGCCACACATCGACTTCAGGTACAGAGGGAATTTTAACCCCCCTGCCTGAGCCCGGCCGGACGGCCGGGCGACTAATTGCAATATAAATTTAACGATTTTCCAAAAGTTCTACCACACGGTACGAGCAACATAGGTCCCTGCCAGGGCTACTTGGCCCGTAACTCCCAAAATAGGGGTTCCCCCCTATTTTTTTATTTTACTTTTTTTACTTAAAATAGCTATCCCTACAACCAAAAAAAAAAGCAAAAAAATTGGACGTGCCGATCTATACTAGGTCTGTTCCTAAAAAAATAAATTATTAATAAATTAAATAATTATTATAGTCTAAAGAAGTCAACGATGCAGCAGCTGGAAGAAAACCCAGAGTTTGCCAGGGGAGTGCCGGTTTTCGGAGTAAGCAGATTGTCGGTGGAGGATGAATGGGGAAACATTAGCCAGAAACTAAATTCCCTAGGACCCCCATCGCGTACTCTTGCCGAATGGAAAAAGGTTAGATATATTATGGTTACGAATCTATGTACATGTTTCATTGTTTGTTGCAGACTTGGGCGGACTTAAAATCGCGAACGAAAAAGAAAATTGGTTCTAACCACAAAAGTCTTCGGCAAACAGGTGGTGGTCTTTACCGTTTTGTCCATTTAACCGAGCTGGAAGAGGTAATAGGCCGAACACTGCTTCTTTCCTCAGCCGCAGCGCTCAGTGGTAAAGACTTCGGTTGCGTGAGTAACAAGATTAAGCCCCACCCCCAATAACTGGATGATTTGTTTGTCGTAATAGAGAACACACCGCCAAGGACCAGCAAGGCTTGGCGAACTACAGACCCACACAACTGCAGACCCCACAACCCAAGGATCATCATAAGAAACGTTCAACCTACAACGGTGATAGTGGCGCATATGAGCCTGCATGTTCTTCAACGAAAAAAAAAAGAACAACTGCTGAAGAACAATTAATACTCACTAGGCGCCAACTAAGAGTTGCTGAACAAAATACTCCATCGGGAAGAGAGCAGAGTGAAGCCTTGAAACGGTTAGCAGATGCGGCTGAAGCGCAGGTGGAATCAGCAAAACGACGTGCAGACGCCGCAGAATCTCAAGCCGAAAGTGAATCCCTAAGTCAGTAATGATGAATGGTCTAGATTCAACGCTACACTGACCGAGCTCAAATTGAACCAAAGTGATGAAGTTCAAATGTCGGATCCACTGAATATAACCGCACAAATTTTGGACTATGAACATATCCTATTACAATTCAATTTACAGCTTTAAAAAAACGTCATAAAGTTGTTTAAATGGCAATTTTACTATAAATAGCATTATTTTCTAATTAGTTTTCTGTTACTGTTCCTTATATGAATTTTATTTTTTAGTTTATGCCATAAATATTTCAATTTGTATCTTTCTTCGTTTTATAATAATAAACGCTTTCCCCACATTTTTAAGTATCATAAGTTTATTTAATCTGTAAGTTTTTCGGTATTAAATAAAAAATACGATAAAATTTGGTAAACAATTAATTTGTTTATTTATGTTTTTATACATGTGATTTAACAGACTTTTTAAAACATCTTTATTTAATATATGAAGTAATTTCCATCGTATTACAATATAGTACTCGTTAATATGTACATATACTAAAAAAACATCTGGCTATTGGTTTATATATTATTTACTATTTTCTCTAAAATAGTATCATTGGCAGAAAAATGAATTTAAAATTTATGACACTTTTCTCTAAGAAATCGTAGCAAAATGAAAGAATCCCAGCTGCCAATTTGACACAGGGTAGAAAGTCAAATTGAAAAAAATTACTTTAAATATGATTTTATTTGCACTTATGACTTATAAAATAACTTTATAAATAATAAATTAGTTTTGATTTGAAAAACACCACAATTTTTATTTGTATTACGTTCAAATTCTGGCAGAAAAAACTGCTATAAAAAAACTGTATCAAAAACTTCGTTATACCGCGTTTATGCTGCAACCGAAATCTCGATTGTCTAGATTTCATTCACACGAACAGCTGATTTGTGTATGGAAAATCAGATGTTTATGTCACGAAATCTAGATATGTCTAGATTTCGAATGCAGTATAAACACGTTTTAGCCCAGTAACGTGCACTCTTTATATCTTTCTCAATGGTGACAACATATCTAAACTCCACGAACATAACTTGCCATCGAAAGATGACATTACGGGCATTCTATGTTCCAACCATTTATAAACAATACATGGGATGAGTATGAGCTGCCGTACTAAGAGGTGTTCGCTGTATTGGTGTACGTTTCTGTACACGATTATAACAGAGCACTACTTGTATCGAATAGGTACCACCCAAAATCAAATTAGGATTGAACTTGGCGAACCAAGTTGACATTACAGTACTCTGACAATGGAAAACATCTTCGGGAGTTTGCTTTCTGAATTTAGTATTCCATACCATATCAACACCATCCAGTTCAAAGAGACTTACCTGCCAATTTATTAAATTTTTGTTAGACAGTGAAAAAACTATTTACTGCGTAGTTTAAATAATGTAGGTCTTACTTCGTTCTTATTACATGATGCCACCAACAATTCTGGAAAATGTGTTGACCAATCCATACAATACAACAGGTTATCGACCAGCGATAGTCATAGAAGGCACGATTCAATGAAAGTGATTTTTCATCATTAGCCTCTTCATTGTCACCTCCGCCAATATAATCTACATTTTTCGATAGAGCTATCCCCATTATAGCTACGACCAGCGCGTAATACAAAAATTTGAAAGTCCTCGGATAAAATTATCATTTATTTTTGTTCCTCTGATAACTCTCGGACTGCAATTATAAAAGGGTTATAGTCACAAAAGAAACAGCAAATTAAATTTGTTATAACTAACCTTCTTTCTTCTCTTCCTGTTATATTTTCTGTTCCAATGGTGTTATAGCTGGAGCTGCATACTTCACTGTTGGCAAACCATGTGTTAAATACCCTGGTGGCAGCTTTGAGGTGAATCCATCCATGTGTGGTACCGAAATCTCTTCGTCATCTCCTTGGGCATCAAATGCAAGCACTGTTTATGAACATGACAATCGACAGATCAGGAACAAATTCTACTACACAAATTGGCTGAAGTTCAGGACCAGGGGCAGGCAAAAAATATTTTTTTAAAAAAAAACCAAAATTAAAGAATTATTAAAGAATGTGAGAAAATTGAAAACTAGCCGTCGCACGGACCTATGGGTCCCACGGGGTCCAAAAAAACCGTCACACCCAGGGACATTTGGCTATGGATTAGTGTGGGTACTTCAACGAAAGGTATTTGTGTCACGAATTCCGTGGTGTCATTCTTTTTTTCGTGGGATGTCTGTAAGTCCACTTTTGTGCGTACAGTAACCATGAGATTGGTTATGGTAACCATCCAGGAAAAAAAATTTTTTAAAAAGTACCGAGTAATTTTTCCGATTTTGCCACACATCGACTTAAGGTACAGAGGGAATTTTAACCCCCCTGGCTGAGCCCGGCCGGGCGACTTAGTGTAATATAAATTTAACGATTTTTTAAAAGTTCTACCACACGGTACGAGCAACATAGGTCCCTGCGATGGCTACTTTTCCATGTTCTCACATTCTTTACCTTATCTTTAATTTTGGTTTATTTTTAAAATTTTTTTTTTGTCTGCCCCAGGTCCTGAATTTTTTCCCACAAATTTAATTCTTTGTTTCTCTTAAATTTCGTTTCCTTTTATATTCATTGTTAGTGTATTCATATTGCAATCGACGTCTTTAAACCCGAACGTCTGCACTGATTGTTTCAAAGTTAACTTTTTAAATTTATAAAATCGAAATGATGGAAATGTGTGCAGTTAAGTGGTTATATCTCTCGTGCTCTAATAATTTGGTTTCAATTTGTTAGCTTTTGTTTATTTACTTTTTTTGTTTGGTTTGCTTTGCTTTCCACTGACCATGGTACAAAGAAATGGTAGAAGCACTAGCCCAGCTGATTTGAACTTTTTTCTGGACTGAGTGTGAGTAAGTTTTTCTCTTATGTCAAAGTTTGTTTACATTTGTTTGTCTGCAACCCCCGTTCGCCAGCAACTGCTGTTTTTGAAATATTTCTCTGCAAAAATTACATAAAAACGTTTTAATTTTCACACTTAAACACTTTCAATATATCAAATAACACACAATCATTTTCTAAATGGCACTTTTTGCAAATTTGTTTACATTTTCATAATTTTTCTATCAGCTGACTTGACACAACACAGACACTAAGCAAAAACAAAATGCCTGTTGTTTTTGGCTTGTTGTATTTGTTGTCGTACTGCATCTACCATTATATTTCTACCATGCCACTGACAGTCGGCATTAAAAGATCGGCACGGTTGTATTCACGCGTATACAATAAAGTTGTATTTTTTAGGGAAATTGTAATCAAATGAGAAATGTAGATCTGGCAACTCATAAATGCGTAATTACGTATCACATTCAAATTGACAAACGCCAGTGCATAAGAACGAAAACTTAAGAGATAGAGAAACCCAAATTGAATCGAATTCGAATGACTGTCTTTCGTTCGCTTATGTTTTCATTCGACATCGAGAAATTAAAATTTAATTTTTTAAATTTTTTAATTTTTTTTATATCTTTGTCACTCGAAACCAAAACAGCAAGTGACTGAATTTGACACTTCCATTCGCAGTGTTGACAACAAGTTCGAAATAGAGAAACCGTATTTTGTATGAAAACCTTTACGTATTCGAAATTTTCTTTCGAGTCGTCGTTCGCACAAAGTTGAGTTAGTGAAACCCAAATCATATTTCTTTCGCTTAGAAAAGCTGCGAATGGATTCTTTCGACATCGAGAAACAGGCTATTAATAGAGGATTGCAGATATTGAAAAATTCTTCCATGAAAGCTGCTATTAGACATGTCAAATTTCTTCAAATTTCAGGGTAGTGCATTGAACCAGGGGGTTTCTATGGCACAGCTGGTCGAAAAGGTACTAGAGAAGTGACCAAAGAAGATAGTAACTAAGTTTAAATAGTGTTTATTGATACAAATGACAGCTAAATTATGTTTCATGTTATTTGCATTGAACGAAAATACGCATTCCCTTCGATTTCTGTCCGTTTTATGTCCAAATAAAGTATAAAATTGGTAAAATACAGTGAGCAAATCGAACTCGATGACATGGCCTACTACCTCGTCATCATGAAGAGGAAGCGAAGAGAGTAATAGAATCTCTTAAGTATTACTCTATGATTGAACATACGAGCCACTCGAACCTGAAACGATTTATCCATATGTCGATCAAGTTTCGGTATAATAATTTGCCTGCAACGGGTAGAATGCGAAAAAACAATATGCTCCCATAGAAAATTAGGACATTTATCTCGATAGGAAACAGTGAACGAAAGTCAACGTAATTATAGAAGGGACTGCCTAAGAAAGGTGTATCAAACGGGGTGATGTAGGCACGACGAATGAGAGAAAATAGATATCGAATAGCTCCATTGAAAGCTAAATTAACACGTTTAATGTTCAATAATACCTGCATATACTTCAATGCAGTATACGATAATATATTGGGCATAATCAGAGCATGCACTAATTTATCCTTTACTTGGCGTGACAGGATTGGATTCGAGTTATATAACTTTCGCAGAGCAAAGTTTGTTCGCGACACAACCAAATCAATGTGACTATCAAAACAGATGTCCATACTACGTACATACTTTAGTACTGCAAACTTAAGTCCACATATACTGCAAACTTAGGTTTAACCGTAAGATTATTATGCAACATCCATCGTTGCAAAGATTGCAAAACATAATCCGCATTGGCCCTAAGCACGTCCAAAAACTAATGCTCTCCTTTAAACAAAATCTGTACATCATATGCACATCATATGGGGTTTAATCTCCCCGAAAATATTTTTGGAAAATTGTAATTTAGTTTTTATTTTTTTAATTTTATATTTTGTAAATTGTTATGTGTGTTTTTCTATAATTAAACGAGTTTATTTTTGAAAAGCCATCCAAACTGGATTTGCTTTGTCTGTGCCCATGCTTTTTTTTTACTTGTGATGCAAATTAATTTTTAGTATCAGTAGAAATTAATTTTTTGGGCTGAGCAAAAAAAATAATAATAAGGGTACTTACTTCAATTACTTTTACCCTGGGAAAAGTGTAAAATATCAAAAACGCAACAGCAAATGCATGCAAAAAAATTTTACACTTTTCCACTTTTACCAGACCTCAGACCTCTTGGAAAAGTGGAAAGTGATATTTTACACAAAACAGCTGCTTTGAGGAATTTATATCTGTGTTGCAAATTTGTGTATGATACCAAAATTAACAACTGCCCAATGTAAACAAACAAAAAAAATTTTGTGTCCCTAAATGTAAATAAATTTGTCGAGACAATGGACTTAAATAAAAAAAGAAGCACCAGGGCAGAAAAATCAACAAAAAAGTGGACGAAAGCCGAAGAGAAAATATTAGTGGATTATTTAAGCGAAAAAAGGAATTTTGAGGTAAGTGTGTGTGTTTTTGTTTTCATCGTACATTAAACATTGCTCTTTCAGCTACCTACTGCGCAGATATTTTATAAAACATTTATTGAAAAATCTAAAATAGAGGCCACCTGGGAAATGGTCAAGTGGAAGGTGCGTTACCTCAAGCGATGTTCCATCAAAGCACAAGACTGGACACGTAATACGGGCGCAGGAATTCTCCAAGAAGATGAAGAAGGAGGAATACACACGGTGAACGGTAAATTATTTGCCTACAAGTTGTATGCCTGAAATAACAATTTTTTATTTCATATGCTGTTTTTTTATAGAAAAATTACGGAAAATGTGCCCCTATTACGAGCAGTTCTTAGATATTTTTGGGGAAAAGAAGTAGCTACCGAATTGGACATGTTCGATACCGATATTTCCACAAATGATTACTTCGTCGCTGTTGATGATCCATTGGAAACACAAAATGATACTGAAGATATCATTGAAGAAAAATATTTGGACGAATCAAACTCTGAAGCTGTTCAAAATATACCAATTTGTTCCACGCAAAATTGTTCTCAAAAGCAATCGCAGAAGATTTCGTCCTATGCCGAAAAATTAAAACGCAAAAATCCACGCGACGCTGTTTCGCAATTGGCGAATGCACAGACTGAAAGGAATGAAACCATGAACCGAAGACTAAAATTTGAAGAGGACAAGTTTGCGAAGGAGCTTGAGTTCAATCGCGAAAAATTTTACGCTGAAATGGAACTACGCAAGCACGAAATAGACCTGAAAAAGTTGCAACTTGAAAAAGAAGAAAGGTTAGCTAAGTACGAACTAGAACTAAAATATAAAAGCAACAATACTAATATGTAATATCTTATAACAATTTTCTTTATTCTTATCTTTTATGCGTAAGAAATTTATGTTATTTTTTTAAGAATCATACATTGTTAAAAGTGCTCTTTTTAAATGAGCGATTGAAGCGCTTTTATTTTTTTATATAAAAATGTAAGTGCCTTTTGTTTGAGAATCTTTATATATTCCTTGAAGTGTTCATTTTTAAAGATATATTGAAGTTATTTTTTATTTATTTTTAACAAAAATGTAAATGAAAATTGAAAAAAAAAATAATTTAGGAATCAAACATTATTTTCTACAATGCCTGTCTTTTCACTTCGAATTCTACTGATTCAGTTTGCCCGTTGGAAATTTCCGATTCACGTTCGTTAATATTTTCGAACGCGAAATAGTTTACGTCATCTTTGCATATCAGCATGTTATGAATAATGCATGCCACTATAATCCACTGGCATCAGTAGTGCTTATTCTTCTTATGGACAATACGATGACGCAATTCCTTCAAGCTTCCAAATCTTTCTTTCAATAAACCAATACAATGTTCAGCGCTCACATGATATTTACTGATTCTCATGTTAAATTGTTTTCTCATTATGGGCGTCATGGCCTTTGAAGAACTTCTGTAAGGGACAATTACAGTATTCGATAAACTATAAGCAGAGTCTCCCGCAATCCATTGGTATTCTGAAAAATACTTTGTGGGGTTTATTGAAAGAGGGCAATTGGTATATATTCTGGAGTCGTGAACACTTCCTGGAGCTCCAACTGAGACGTGGCGTATGCGTAGCTTGTGGTCACAAGTAATCTGAGCTTTGATAGAGTAAATGTGCTTCGTGAGAAGAAAGAAACAGAATTTTCTACTGGAGTTTCGGCTAACTTAAATTCTGTGCCATCTACATATCCAATGCAATGCGGCAATTCGTTGTATGTTTCGTTGACTATCTCATTTCTCTCTTCTTCATTTGGCCAGAAAATAAATGCATGCCTAAATTCAAGAAATGCTCGAAAGACTCTATTCGTGACTTTGGTTATTGTTCCTCCATCGCCTATACCAAATAAAGTTGCAATTTTGGCATTACTTGCACTTTCTCCACTTGATCCCAGTCTGAACAGTACAATAGCTAATTGTTGACGTATACTGAATTGTTTCCATGCATTTCCTCCATAAAAACTGGACTTTTACATATAAGTGAATGTAAATAGTCAAACTGCTGACTTGTACATCTCAACATTTGACGAAAACGATTATCATCCAATTGCCCAAGTACGTCTTCAAACCACATTTTGCACTTGGGTACCACAAATTGTATTCCACGACGGTAGGAAAGCACTACATTCAAATTGTCATATAGGTCATCCCATTCTGCCTCCACTTGCTGCTCAGTATTTTCATCTGTGAGAAAGTCTTTAGTTTCTGAAAACATTTAAAAATATTAAAATGTACTAAATTTTCCAATTTATTAACTTACCGTTCTCCATATATATATCGTCAATTGTTGAAAAGGTAGTACTTATTAAATTTTTAATCAAAAATTTTTTAAAACTTGTCTTTGGCATTTTGTTTTGATTTTGTGTGTACCATATGGTTGTGTGTATTTTAATTTTACACTTTTACATTTTCAAGTGCACAGAGGTGCCCTCACGTCAAAATTATGTCAGAGCTGCATTTTTACACTTTCCCAGGGTGGAAAGTAATTGACGTGAGTACCTCTAATGTATATTTGAGCTCAAATTAGTCTATGGTTCGATGATAGAGAACTTACAAGTTTTACTGGAGAAATTTTTGCCAGTAATTCGTCTTTTATACGATGACTTACAACCCTGGGATACCAGTCACGACTTACGATGCTTCATGGTGAGGGGGGAAGAGAAAAAAGAGGGGTAGCATAAGAGTCACGAATTGGAAATTCAGGAGGTATTTTGATATTTCTCTTTCACATGTCGGTAAAGCAACAGTATACAAAAAGTGGCGGAAAATTGTTTTGAAGCAATTTTTTAATAAATTAAAAAAATACAAACGCAATTTTATCAGCCATTGTTCATTAATTTTTTAAAATGTTGAATTTGAGATTATTACGAATAGGTAAAAAAAGATTAACCGACAATACGTCACAAAGAGTCACGCATAGTTGTATACAGAAAGTCGTCGTTACCAAAAGAGAATGAACACAATGTCCCTGGGTCCTAAATCATGGTATAAAAGACGAAAATACGTCACAAAGGGTCACGCATAGTTGTATACAGAGAGGCGTTACAAAAAGAGAATAAACACAATGTCCCAGGGTCATAAGTCATCGTATAACATACGAATAAGAATTTGCAAGAAATAACATACATACATATTGTTACGAATTTCCTTATTCGTCCTTTTTGCGTTGTTTTATTCCCAATAATAAAACAAGGTTCGTTTTTAATTACGATAATTACAACGGTATCACTTCCTTTTATTTATTTATATAGTACAACAGTTTACTTTATTTATAACACGTTAACAAGTCTTGTATTTTACTATCAATTCGCGTTGCTTACTTTACGGGGTTTAATCACAAACTGAACTCTCCATTCCAAAGACCTCCGCTATTTATACCAACTCACCATACACAAATGAAGGTACATATATCTAGAGAATTCAAGAACCTTCTAGAAACTAGATGTTGTTGTTGTTTATCTTTGTAGAACATTCTCCTACACAGGAGAATTATCTTTACTGAGGTGAATTCATGCTACTGGTTTAGCGAGCTGGTACGTTGTTACAATGCATACTTTCAGGCGCAGCACTAACCGCCTGTTGTTTACATACTGTTAGTAGAGTCATTAACAGTAAGCAAAAGCTTTTACTTATTCGTAACACTGCCCCCCACTTAAGCCTGTTCGTCCCGAGCAGGCTCAACCCTCCGTTTTCCATACAGAGTTAGTCTTTCCAAATGCACGACTTTCATTTTAGCTCTTGGACTTTGGCTTTTCTGGATTCGATAAACCACGTCATTTATTCGTTTGACAACCTTGTAAGGGCCTTCCCAGTGAGTCTGAAGTTTTGGAGATAAACCCTTCTTGCGCTGTGGGTTGAACAGTAAAACTAGCAGGCCTTCATGAAATCCTTCTGAATTTGCCGCTCGGTCGTATCTGGCTTTCATTTTGTTACTGACCATTTTTAATTAGTTGCGCACAAATTCATGGAGATCATTAAGATCCCCCGTATCATGGTAATTGACATCACTGTTCGCAGGGTCAGACGCTGGTATGGTACCGAACTCCAAATCTCCAGGCAGCTTCAGCTCATTTCCGAAAATTACTTTAGCGGGTGTTCGCGAAGTGGAGTCATGGGTGGCCGTCCTATATGCCAAAAGGAACTTCGGTATGTGTTCATCCCAATCTCTTTGATCTGCGCTGACTACTTTTCTTAGGTATTCTTCAAGAGTTCGGTTGAATCTTTCAACCATTCCGTCAGACTGAGGATGCAATGGTGTTGTTCTTGTTTTCCGAATACCGTATGACTCACACATTTCTTTGAAGATGGTCGATTCAAAATTCCTAGCCTGGTCCGAATGGAGCTCCGAGGGGACACCAAAACGGCATATCCAGTTATCCACAAACACTTTAATTATAGTCTTCGCTTCCTGATTTGGAACAGGGTATACTTCGGGCCATTTACTGAAGTAATCCATAACCACTAAGACGTACTGGTTTCCAGAGCTACTGACGGGAAATGGACCAGCCACATCCATAGCTATACGCTCAAAGGGTGCACCTGTGTTGTATTGCTGCATGTGGCCATGACTTCTTCGCGTTGGTCCCTTAGCTGTCATGCATTGGGTGCAATTTGCTATCCAATCGGCTACCGCTTGTTGACAGTCAATCCAGTCTTGGTTATTCCTTGATGTCCTCCGCTCGGGCCATTATGGAATTCTGTCATTATCTCTTTTTCCTTGGAGGAAGGTACCACTATTAACTTTTTGACTATTTTACCATCCTCACTTTCCCATAACCGGTATAGGCAACCATCCAATAATTTTAGGCTGTTCCACTGGGCCCAATATGCTTTCATCAGGGGGCTCTCTGAGGCGATGTCATTGCGTGTTGGTCTTTCACCATTTTCTTTTGCAGAAATGATTTTTGCCAGTATAGGGTCGCTTCTTTGTGCTGTTGACCAGTCTTCGTTGGATTCTAGTCGAAGCAGACGTACGTCAATGATGTTTTCTTTCACCTCTGCTTTTGAGCAGTGTTTGCATTCCAGCTTGCATGGACGACGTGACAGGGCATCAGCATTACCGTGTTTTCCTCCTTTTCTATGCTCAATGCTGAAGTCATAGCTCTGCAGTCTTTCAATCCAACGAGCAAGTTGGCCTTCGGGGTTCTTAAATTGCAGTAGCCACCTTAGCGCCGCATGATCGGTTCTTAACTGGAAAGGCTGGCCGTACAGATACTTGTGGTAGTGTTTGACACACTCTATGACGGCCAGTAGCTCTCGTCTCGTAACACAGTAATTTTTCTCTGGCTTTGAGAGTATTCTGCTGTAGTACCCAATAACTTTTTCTTGGCCATTGATTTCCTGCGAGAGCACGCCAACACGAATTTCTCTCCAGCAACAGGATATGCAAGCAAAGGAGCCGTGCATAAATATTGCTTCAGTTGGTGGAATGACTCTTCTTGTTTTTCGCTCCAACAGTACGGCCGACTTTTCATTGTCAGCTCGTGAAGACTTGCAGCCACTGTGGCGAAACCCGGCACAAACCGTCTGTAGTACGTACAGAGTCCTAGAAAACTGCGTAATTCATGGAGATTCTGCGGTCGTGGCCAATCCTTCACTGTCAGGATTTTGTCTTCATCGGTGGAAATGCCATCTGCTGTCACTCGATGTCCCAAGTATTTTACTTCTTTCTGGAACAGAGAACACTTCTTCGGGCTGAGTTTCAACCCAGCCGCGGTTATACGTTGAAGGACTTCTTTAAGATTCTTCAGGTGTTCATCGAATGTTTTCCCCATGACAATGATGTCGTCTAGGTACACCAAGCATGTTCGCCAATGAAGTCCTTTCAACACGCACTCCATTAATCGCTCGAAGGTGGCTGGAGCGTTACATAGTCCAAATGGCATTACTTTAAACTGCCACAGACCATCCCCTACGCTGAATGCAGTTTTCTCCTTATCTTTCTCGCTGATTTCTACTTGCCAATAACCACTTTGCAAGTCCAGCGTGGAGAACCATTTTGTTCCTGACAACGTATCCAATGTGTCATCAATTCTTGGTAGTGGATAACTGTCCTTTTTGGTGACGTCGTTGAGCTTTCTATAATCCACACAAAATCGGGTACTTCCATCTTTCTTCTTAACTAGTACCACCGGCGAGCTCCATGGACTTGAAGAAGGTTCGATTACACCATCCTTCTGCATTTCAGCTACCAGTTTCTTTACCTCATCTCTTTTTGCAAGTGGAAGACTTCTGGGCGCCTGTTTTATTGGTCTCGCTTCCCCTGTATTGATGTCATGCTTTACCATTGATGTTCTACCTTGGCATTCTTTTTTCAGGGCGAAGGCAGACGCATGCTTCCACAGTATTTGCTTTGCTTTGTTCCTATCAGAAGGCTTTAGTTCTCGCACCCACTCACTGAGATGCGACTCCAGCACTTTCTGCTCCTTTTCTGATAGTTTGCTGCAGTCAGAATTAACTTCACAGTTGATGACCGCCTCGACTGGTGTTCATTCTGCAATTTCTGTGCGGTCGCCGATCACCTCCTCGTTGTTGGACAAATGTAGAACTCGTACAGGCAAGTATCCTTCATTATTAGTTCTTACTAGAGCTTTGGCAGTGATGATGTTATAGTTGTTTATACTTGCCGGTTCAACTACCCACAAACCGCCGATCTCACAATCTTCCTCCATTCGGGCCCATACTATGGTTTCTGATTTTGGTGGCAATTTTACATCTTTGTAAGCGATCAGCCTTTTAATCTGTGTTGTATTGTCGTATCCCACATTGAGAGGAATTTCCACATTAGCCCACGTCAAAATTTGCTACCCCATATCTAACTTGAGGCCTTGGGCAATCATAAAATCTGCGCCAATTATCACTTCATCTACAATGTCGGCGACAATAAACACGTGTTCGATGCTCATGTTGGCAAT
This sequence comes from Phaonia tiefii, assembly GCA_963931995.1. Lineage (NCBI taxonomy): Eukaryota > Metazoa > Arthropoda > Insecta > Diptera > Muscidae > Phaonia > Phaonia tiefii. Next base: position 76,753,490 of record OZ008369.1, read on the forward strand.
GGCTAACTTCAATTTAACTTTACCATGTACAGTTGCTGGTTCACCCGTTGCTGTGCGGAGTCTTACACCATGTAACGATTCTATTGGTCCATTTATCAAATCAGATCTGATGATAGATTGTGACGCACCTGTGTCCATAGTCAATATGCGCTTCCGACCACCGATAGCTCCGTAGACAGTGAGGTTGTTGTTTTTCTGTTGTATTATTGAGATGGAGATCGTGGGGCCCTCGGTTGTGGGAGCTAGTCCATGCCCCTCTGGGCTAGCTCGTTTTAGTTTAACGGAGATTCATTTTGTGTAGTAAAATTTACCCGTTTATTGCCACGTTGGGGTGAGCTCGATCTTGATCGTTTTCGTGGCTCTCTGCAGTTTCGTGAAATATGACCAGGTTTGTCGCAATTGTAGCACTTTGGTCTGGGCTTACTTCCGCCTGGTAACGCCTTGCTGAGGGTTTGGGTGATTTCTTTAAGATCGTTTATGGCACCCTTCAAATCTCCTGCCTCCGACTCCATTTCAATTTTTCTAACTCTTTGTATTTGAGGCTTGGACACAAATTTTGCTGTTTCCTGTGCCAATGCGAACGAAACAGTTTCGGCGAATGTAGCTTTTTGTGTGGCACAAGTCACGTATTTTATGTCAGGATCACGGATGCCGTTGACGAATGCTTCAATCTTAAATTGATCCAAGAATGGGTGGGACTCACCAGGATAAGTCATCAACACCAAACGTTCCACCTCGGTTGCGAAGTCCTGAAGCGTTTCATTATGCTTTTGCACTCGGCCTCTCAATTCCATGCGATATAAATCTTTCTTGTGATCGCCACCATACTTGCGTTGTAACGCAGCCAGTATATCCTCGTAGTTGTTTCTGGCACTGACGGGAATGCTCTGAAGGACTTCTGCTGCGTTGCCTTTCAGTGCTAAAATTAGCTCAACGGCTTTGTCGTTGCTGTTCCACAAGTTCTTAATTGCGACCATTTCGAATTGGAATTTAAAAACATCGAAAGGTGTAGAGCCATCGAAACTGGGAGCTTTCAATCTACTAGAGCCTTCAGAAATTACTCGCACCGGACCCTCTTGCAACTGAAGTTCATTCATTTTCCTTTGCAATTCGCTTACATCGTTTTTTAGTTCCCCTTCGACTTCCTCGAACTTATGTTCGACTTCTTCAATCTTCTGCCCCATTTCCTCGATTTTTTCTTCAACCTTTTCGAATTTATCGTTCACTTGAATCTCCATATTGCTCACAACTTCGGAGATTTCTTGCAGTTTCTCATTTGTGGCATTTGATGTTTCTTGAATAATTCTAGAATTCTCGCCAAATTTCTTTTCAAGTTTTTCGTCCATAATTCTAGAATTCTCGTCCAATTTCTCGTTCATAATTCTAGAATTTTCACCAAATTTCTCATTCAGTTTGTCGTTAATTATTCGAGAATTTTCGCTCAATTTCTCGTCCATTATTCTAGAATTATCGTCCAATTTGGCCATCATGGCAGCAAACATTGTAGAAACATCTACATTACCAGTTGCTTCTTTTGCACAAACCTCCATTTCGTCTTTGCACTCGAACTGATATGTGTCAATGTTGATGTTTCGGCGTTTAAATTCTTCTATTAATCGCCTCTGCAGCTCTACTTTATTACCAGCTGTCGGTTGATCCAATTTGCTCAACTCCTTTTTTAGCTGTTCAACTTTGAGTTCTTCAAACTTCATCGTTGTCCTTAATTCGTAATTTCACTTCTGACACCAATGTTACGAATTTCCTTATTCGTCCTTTTTGCGTTGTTTTATTCCCAATAATAAAACAAGGTTCGTTTTTAATTACGATAATTACAACGGTATCACTTCCTTTTATTTATTTATACAGCACAACAGTTTACTTTATTTATAACACGTTAACAAGTCTTGTATTTTACTATCAATTCGCGTTGCTTACTTTACGGGGTTCAGTCTTGTGCAGTGTTTAGTCGCGGATAGACGTACATCAGTAATAAAGCGGGTTTCTTTCCATTCAAAACACTTTGTACAAACATTTTGCACCAATTGCAAAAAAAAGAAAAAGAATCAAGTTACTGTTTCCCATAGTGAACGTACAAACAAAACACCTACTGCCGTCGTAGCATTCCAATTGTGTAAATGAGTAGTGCGAAACGCAAAAGGTTTTGGGGAAACACCCCAAGAAACGAACATTACATTAGTGAAAACCATAACAGATTTTCTGCATTGTCGGATATTGATGCAGACGAAATTGACGATGCCTACAGCGATAATGAAATTTCCGAAAAGGACTTCAAATTGGTTATTCCGCCAATAATCGTTGATAGCTCTCATGGATTCGCAACAGTCGTTAAGCTGCTCGGCACAAAGTATCAATTCAAAAGAATGTCCATTGGTACTAAGGTAACTTCCCCATCTATAACGGACTATGAGGACGCGAAGAAAAAGCTGACTTTGTCGAAATGTATGTTTTACACTCATGAAATGAAGAACACAAAATTATACAAAATAGTTCTCTTTGGCCTTCCAAAACTCCCAACAAAAGAAATTGAGGATGAATTGAAAAACTCCTACAATGTTTCCCCTACAAGCATCAAGGAAATTGTAACTTCTCGCTCTAGTGTTGACGATGCGATATTTGCGCTAGAGTTTGATAGAACGTGCCATTCTAAGCACCAGGTGCAAAAAATAAGACACTTATGCGGTATTGTAGTTCACTGGAGGAATCCATCCAAAGGAAAAAAGGGGCCTACATTATGCACCAGATGTGCAATGTACGGACATGGCGCGAGACACTGTTTCCGTAACTGCATTTGTATTGCGTGTAGAGGAAACCACGACTACTCGATATGTCCCATCAGTAAATCGCCTCAGACCAGCACTATCACTTTTAAATGTTTCAACTGTTCTAAAAAGAACCTTAAAAATATTAACCACAGAGCAGACGATCCCCGATGCCCATGTCGTAAGGATTACATTTTGTTACGAAAACTTGTCCAGCAGAAGCAGAAACTTTCCAAACATGCCTCCTCGTGAAAAATTCACTTATAATGCAAATGATTTCCCTCTAGCTTCTGGTATGAAAAACTTTCTGCCGGATGCAAATTGGTCATTAACTCCAAGAAGAAGCTACGCCGAGGCACACAAAGAACATCTTTCACATCCAAATAATAGCAACGAACTGTTTACTATCGATGAACTCTTCAATATTTTTACGGGAGCTATCTCAGATCTCCGAAACTGTACTACAAAAGCAGATCAGCTTAATGTCTTAATGTCCATACTTAAATATGCAATATAATTCCCATTCCAATCGTTTAAATATAATGCATTGGAATTGTCAGGGCATCTCTGACTATCCAAAATCGATCCAACTAAATCAATTCATGATGGCCAATTCTATAGACCTGCTACTACTAAACGAAACCTTCTTGAATTCACAACATAAATTTTCATTGCCCGGGTACAAAATATACAGAAACGACAGGAGCTCTCACGGTGGAGGCGTAGCAATCGCAATCGCAATTCGTTCAACCATACAACACAAGGTTAACAACGATATACCGACCAAGCAAATTGAAAACATATCTATCACTGTAATCATCGAAAATAAGGAAATACAGTTTATTGCTGCATATTCTCCAAAGCACTCGCCTGATTTCATCAGTGACCTTGATTTGTTGACTTCGTCCCGGGAATTCTTCTTATTTGGTGATCTAAATGCACAGAACACAAGCTGGAATTGCCATAAGTCAAACTCCGCTGGAAACGCATTGTTCAATCATCAAATATCTTCCAACTATTATATTTATTATCCTAACAACCATACTAGAATACCCCAAAATGTAGTTGACAGACGTCCATCAACAATTGACCTATTACTTACAAACTCCACTTTAAATTTCACTGACATACAAACTCATCCGAATAAGCTTTGCTCAGATCATGTACCACTTACTGTCAGTGTAAATAACAGTATTTACGAAAATAAAAAACTTTACCATGACTTCTCAAAAGCTGATTGGAACAGATTTGCATCTCTGATGACAATTCAAATTCTTGCATCATCAGTATTTAACGATGAGATTACTTTTCTGAATATTGAAAAGATTATCGAAACCTTCACGAATATTTTATCCTCTGTCTGTTCAGATACCATTCCGTACCATCTGAACAAATCCGACAATCTGCAAATATCCGGAGTGTGCAAGCGCCTCATCGCTATGAGGAATAAATACAGAAGAAAATTTCAAAGATCTCTTGATCGAAACATGAAAATAACATATCGCGCAATAATTAGAGAACTTTCTAAGCTTATATCTTTTCACATCAGCAAAATTAGGAATAATCGTTGGGCAAGACTGCTTTCTAACTTACCAATTGGAAACAAAAAGTTCTGGAAGATCACAAAACATATCAAGGGTAGAAATAAACCTGTGTCTACACTCACCGTCAATAATACCGAAATACGCAATTGTCAGGAAAAAGCTGAAGTTCTTGCAAATCATTTTGCAATTGCACATTCGACCACAATGAGCTTATGTAGTCCTGTTGAAAAAGAGGTTAATGATTTTTATGAATATATAGAAAATGTCACTGCTGATGAAGACTCCTTTTCACTCACGAAGAAGTCAAATATTATATGAAAATACTTAAAAATTCGAAAGCGCCAGGTTTAGACAATATTCATAACATTGTTCTTAAGCATCTGCCCCCTCCAGCACTAACATTGCTAGTAAAAGTCTTCAACTTCTGCATAGAGCAGTCTTATTTCCCAAAACTCTTAAAAAAGCAAAAGTTGTTCCAATACCCAAAAAGGGAAAAGACCCAAAATTGCCGTCTAGCTATAGACCAATTAGTTTACTAAGCTCAATTGGAAAAATATTTGAGATAATCTTGCTTCATAGGCTTAAGTCATTTGCGGACGAAAATAATCTAATCCATGAATGTCAGTTCGGGTTTAGAGAACAACACTCAACGACACACCAAATTAAACGAGTAGTCAACTTAATAAGAGCAAAAAAAAGTATAAGACAGTCAACTGGTGTGGTTCTTTTAGATATTGAGAAGACATTTGATTCGATCTGGCATAAGGGCCTCATATTCAAACTGCACAAATTGAACTGCCCAGTGTACCTTGTAAAATTAATTAAAAGTTTTCTCACGGACAGAAAATTTGTGGTCAATATAGATGATAATTACTCCAATGAGCGAGGCATTCCTGCTGGAGTACCGAAGGGATCGGTGCTGTATCCTCTGTTGTACTCACTATATATTTCTGATTTTAAATCACTAAGAGGTCACGACGTAGCCTTTTACGCAGACGATAGTGCATTTATATGTCATGGTAAAGTTTCCAATGCCATTGTAAAACGAATGGAAAAGGCACTATGCTCAGCTAGTAAATATTTTTCTAAATGGAAAATTCGAATTAATGATGAAAAATCGCAAGCTATATTGTTTCCTTTTAATAAATCTCCAAAGAGAATTCCATCTAGAAATTTTTCAGCTCAAGGCTACATTATTCCCTTATCAAACTCAATAAAATATCTTGGAGTAACAATAGATAAGCGTTTAACATTCAAAGCGCACCTTGAAGATACTACCTCAAAGGCAATTAGATGTGGTAGAGCACTTTTTCCACTTCTGAACAGGAAGTCAAAACTAAACGTGAGAATTAAACTACTTTTATATAACATGTGTATAAGGCCAATTCTTACATACGCCTGTCAAGTCTGGGGCAGTTGTGCAAAGACACACAAAAAGAAGCTCCAAATTATACAAAACAAAAATCTGAAAATTATATTCAAGTTATCTCGACGATATCCTACCTCTGATCTGCATCGCAAATCCGGACAGAAGATGATTGAACCCTTTATAACTGATCTGACTCTGGCATTTGAAAACAAATGCAGGAGTTCAAACTACCCACTTTTGAGAAGTTTAGTGTCACAGTGACTAAGGAATCTATATTTAATCATATAGATTTTGTTAGTAACTGTCTTATAAACTTACTCGCACTGATGTACACATAGGTTTTTAACTACCTTTTTTCCTATAAAATATTAAAATGTAATTAATTTATAGCACTTTTTTTCTTTTTACAAATGGACTACATTTGGTGTAATATATAATACATATAAAATCTCAAACTCTGTTATTATTATAAGTCGATACACGGTAGAATAATAAATAAAAAAAAAAAAAAAAAAAAAACTTTACGGGGTTTAATCACAAACTGAACTCTCCATTCCAAAGACCTCCGCTATTTATACCAACTCACCATACACAAATGAAGGTACATATATCTAGCGAATTCAAGAACCTTCTAGAAACTAGATGTTGTTGTTGTTGTTTATCTTTGTAGAACATTCTCCTACACAGGAGAATTATCTTTACTGAGGTGAATTCATGCTACTGGTTTAGCGAGCTGGTACGTTGTTACAATGCATACTTTCAGGCGCAGCACTAACCGCCTGTTGTTTACATACTGTTAGTAGAGTCATTAACAGTAAGCAAAAGCTTTTACTTATTCGTAACAATATGTTTTGAAACATATGTTTTATGTAAACAACCAAAATTGGGATATTTAAAATACATAAAATACCAAATTATCACAGGAATTTTATATTTTTAGACAACAAATTATTTCTAATGCTCTGTAATGAACTTTTAACTGCTATTTTAAAAAAGAAGACAGTTTTGGTGACTTGTAATGTTTTGTTCAAACTGCGGTCGTTGGTTCTTTAGGTATTTACATTGTAAATCAGCTTTTTATATATAAGAGTTCTTAAGTGTTTGGTTCTTTAGGTGTTTACATTGTAAAATATAATATTACATTGTAATATACAAAAGTTCTTATTGCAAGTTTTTTCTGGATGTCGTCTGTGTACTTTTTGTTTACTGGGAGAGTAAAATCTATCTTACTCTTGTTGCGGGGACTTTGGCAAAATTTCGAACGCAAAACAAATTTGCGTGTAGGTTCCCCTGTGTGGGGCCTTGACGCCTATGTGGCGGCCCCACTGCCACGGGTTTCCACAACCCCCAATGGTTGGTAAAGATAGGGGTGTTGATGGTAGCTGTTAGACACCCCGAATGGCTGGCCGATGGTATGCAGCATCAACCAGCCGTGTCTAAATTATTTTTTTCCGTTTTGTTTAGTTTTTGTATTTGTGGTATTTTTTTATTGTTTTTTGTTTTTTTTTTAGTTTTTTTTTGTTCCCCATTGTGGCCAGCCCGCCATGAACTATTTTTTTGTTAGGCGGCCGGAAAGCGTTTGCTTTGCAGTCGGGTTTTACCGCGGCTTTCTAGAACCCTGATGAGGAACAACTCAATGGATTCGCATTGTCTGGTCTGCAAAACCCAGTGGATTGTTCACAGAAAATTCTGACAAGCAAAATTCTCCACCAACAACGTCACGGGAGATGCTGCGCGGACGATGAAAATCCATTGGGAGTTCCTCTAATCCACTCCACGATGTGTAGGGAACACCTGAAAGAGAAGAAGAGTGGTAAGGTGTAATTTGTGTTTTTAACGTTTTTTTTTTTGAATTCTTAAAAATGATTGATGCGGACCTTAGAGCTAGGATGATGGGATGGGACCTCCCCTAGATACTGATAAGGGACGTAGATTGATGCACTACAATGCAAGCCCGTCTCACATTAATGGCCTTAGAACTATCAAAAACGTTGTTAAAATCGCCCATTATAACAACCTTTGCAAAACGTAAGAAAACAACGCCAATTAAAACTCTGTTACACCCAGACATCAATTCTATGAATAAAGATTCAACAGTCCCATAATTACAACTTTTATAAATTTCAATTTTATATGTATTTCAATTTATTAGAAATATAGAGAGCTACTCATCCACCTCTTTGACGCTTTCGGTCATTTCTGCAACAAACATAACCTGGTATGTTGTCAATTTTTTGTCAATTGTATATGTTTAGTGGTTGATTATCAAGCTAACTAGACCTATAGTTGTTTGTAAATAAAAAGTAATTTTTATTACATTTTCCCGAATTTTCAAACGAATAAGACCATCACTGATTGTGAGAAGCTCTCCCCAATCCCTTCATGGGATGTTAAGGGACACCATTTTTTTTTTTTTAAGACCATAGAGTAAATCATACTAGAGAGAATATTTGGCTCATTTGAAGTTTCCTTTCACACTCTTCTTGATGTGGTCGGTGAGATGTTTGACGAAAAGTGACATACACCTGGTGGAATTACAATAACTTCTGACTTTAATTTTTCATGTCGTTTTGGTGAAAAACTGTGAAATTTAAATGTGTTTTACACTTATTTATTGACTGGTATTGTTAGCAAACATTTGTGTTGTATTTAACACAATAATTTTAATACACAAAACGAAATGCCGTTGTTGTTATTTTGTTCGTTGAGTTGAACCATTGCCTCTATCTGGTATTAATAAAGCAATTCTTTTCAACATCCAACGAATATAACACACCAGGCCAAATGTCATAAATTTGCTGAGAGAACTATTAAGTTTACTAAAGTACTTGACAACTTTGAATTTAATTTGTGAACGCACTATTTCACTGATCAGTAAACTCAATTTTTTCATAATGGTAAAGTACACGAACGAACAACGTATGCAAATTATAAAAACCGAAACAACAATCCAGAATTTCAAACAGTAAAATGCAAAAGCAAAAGAAGAAATATAGATATTGTGGATTTATCTTCTGTTAGTACACAACACATTAGGGACGACACATCAGACACTCCCTACTGCGCTAACTGCGGAGAGGGGCGGCATCCTTCAAGCTATAGAGCTTGCAAGCTTTATACAGCATTTTTAAAGAAAAATTAGAAACTGAAAGAACAGGCCTTACATAGGAAACACAAAGCATAATCCAAAGTTGCAGATGCAGTTAAAAGTTGCGGTTACACAATTCCGGGACAACCATTTGCGAGTATATTTCAAATCTCACCGGAACCTAAAAAAATCGGAAAAACCTCCAATTATAGCGGAATTGTTAAAAATTGTAAACATCTGCAACACACAAACTCATGAGGAAAGAATATAATACTTTGTGAAATGCTATAAGACGTTGTCGAAAGAAGAAGCTGTATGCCAATGTTTGAAGTTATTGGATGAAGTTAAGCAATATTATGAACAGTGAATATTTTACACTATTAACTTTTAATGTAAAGTTGAGTTAAGAATTAATGACATTGACATTGCATATTCAAGAGACACACTTACGAGATATTCACCGCGTTAATTTGGAGAATTACTTTTTTATAAAATAATTACTTTGTTGCAAGGAATTGGAATGGCGATACTTAAAATTTTTAAATTTCAAGTAGTGAAAATTCCAAGCTTTAGTCTTCCAAACATAACGGTTGAAATAAAAGTATCTGATAATGGAACAAGAAAAAAGTTTCTCGTTTCTTCACTATAATTTCCTTGCAACTCTCTGCGAAACGATATTTATGACGGTTTGTCATCAATTTACCGATTTTCAATGGACTACCATGGAGTTATCCTTGGCGGGGACCTTAATTCTAGACATGCCTCTTGGGGAGATTCTGTGAATAATGTTAATGGATCAACTCTTTTTAAGTGGCTTCAAATGTTCCCTTTAGAATTTGTAAGTATTTCAGATCAAGCACCTTCTTCCCAAATGGGTCATCGTTTCTTGACCATTTTATTGCAAGTTCCAACTTGATTAACCTTGACTGTTTAAATGTTGATATATCTAGTTTACCAACATTTTCAGATCCCCTAAAATTGCATATAAAACTACCACATTTCGTCCTCATTATACGATCTCTGTTTAGATCATATAAACGTGTAAATTGGAGTAATTACAAACAAGATATCCGCCCTTATTACGGTTATAGTCGTCGGCGTCATTGTCGTTTTTATATCAACATCACTTCGTGTCAACATCGTCGTCACATCAATGCTAGTTTGGTATTCTGTAACTGTCTTGAGACGACGTCGACAGTTTATCGATAACCTATTAAAAACATAAACAAAGTTGTCAATCGTAGTGAATATAAGCAGGAAGAGCATTTTACATTTGTACTTCTATTATTTTATTTAATTTGGTAAAAGTTTTTCAAGTTCCTAAAAAGTGTTTAATTATTGTAACCATATCGACTCCGATTTGGAAGCTATTGGATGTAGATATCACCAGGTTAGGCGAATGGAAGCGGTGAATTGAGACGATCTCTCCATGGAGGCACATACACCCTTTACTGGCCCCAGAGCTGTGTGTATTGGAGACAGGACAGCAAGAAGTGATTTCATCAAATTCACCATGGACCGACCATTCGGCTATCTTAAAGAATTTGAAGTGTACGTTTCGTTAGCGGCCGCTTGTTTGAAAGATATCAGACTAGGGAAATTTGAAATTTCACAACGATATAGTTTGCAATTTACGCATTAAACAATGTATGGTTGCAGTTTCTTCGGACATTGAAAAAGCTTATGACCATGCTTCACACAGGGGCATTCTCTTCAAGGTGATTCAATTGGGGTTTAGACCAAGTATAGTTAAATAGTTTCATAGTTTCTTTTCAAACCGTTTATTTTGTGTAAAGTTTGATGAGCTTTTTTCAAATCTTGGAAATGTCTACTCCGGTGTTCCTCAAGGGTCTATTTTTGCATCACATTTATATAATATATTTATGAATGACTCCTCACAATGATGATAATTCATGCGGATCGCTTTATGCATATTACTCTCTTCTTTACTCTCATGACGAGTCTCCCCTTATAGCTTTAAATAACGTTAAACAACATTTAACAAAAGTGAAAAACTTTTATGAAACTTGGGGTATCAAAATTCTGAGGCCATTTGTATTAGAAATGCCTCCGGAAAGTGCAGGTCATTTGTTGTTCCGGAAAGTAAAAGATTAAAAGTAAACATTGACGGTACATAAATTCCATTCAAAAATAGCTTTAAATACTTGGGCATTTAATTTGACAAATCAACGAAATTTAATAAACACGCACAATGTGTGATGAACAAAGCGTACAGAATATTAAATATATTTTCAAGAATTCTTCTAAATAAAAATTTACCCAAAAATATAAAATTACTTTTATATAAAACAAGTATTAGACCAATATTCCTCTACGGATTTCTAATTTGGTTTAGCATTTTCCCAATAATTATGAAAGAAATAGGTATTTTAGAAAGTAAAGTTTTGCGTTACTGTGTAAGCAAATACTATGAATCTGAGAATAAACGATACTCAAATAATGTAATGTATAGAGTCGCGAATAACTCCAATAGGTCTATATGTCTGCAATATTTTAAATAGATTCATTTGTAGACTTCGTGACCACCCAAATCAGATAATAGTTGATATTTGCCATAGCCAATAACTTTATAGTTGGGCGAATACGGAAAGTCCACCAAATTTTGATACAAATGTAAATACCTATGTATTTGTTACAATTTTTATTCAAAATCAATAGCGGGAACCCACATAGGTAAATAGCACATTTTTCCATTTGTTTTTATACGTCCCTTTATATTTGTTATGTTTAATTTTGTACATCTTATGTCTACATTTATTTATATTCGCGATAATACCAACTCTCACGATATTGTAGTCCCGGGAGCAAGGACGTTCTCACACATCATATTGTTCTAAAACATTACTTTACACAAATCCTGCGAAGTTTGTAACTGTTTCCGAATTTATGTTTTTAGGATAACACACGAGTCTTAAATATTGTCTTCTAACACGATTCAAAATCATTGAATGTTTTTAAAAAGGCTGAATAAATGAATTCAATTAAATTATATTTAATAGTCATATTCTGATTACGTAAACTACGGCACATATACACCAACTTGGCTGCATCTGGAGTAATATGATCATTCAAAAAAACCGTGCTGGGGCGTACTTCGCTTAAATTTGTTTGTTTAAATTTGAGTTTGGATTTATAATTCGGTTAACTATAATTAATTTTTAACAGGCTGAAACGATAGTTTAGTTAGTCAAGAAAGTATGACTATCGATAACATAGATAAAAAAAATTATGTAGATATCGCACAGGCGTTGTCAAGTACTACCACTAGGTGCTGTGTTGTCGTTTTGTAACTCTCACTGAAGTTTCTCATAACTGTCATTGACGTTTATTCAACACTGTGGGAAATTTGATACATACAAAAAAAGTATCATTTTCCAGGTTGTGTTATTCGAACAACTAACTTAATTTTTTATGTCTGTTTGTTCCCCACTTTCAAGTTCAAATGTTGTTATTTTGATTGTGTCTTTTTGTTTACTGTTATTGTTGGTGTTCGTTTGTGTTGAATTTCAGAGCAACGGACAACAAAACAAAATCCTTGTTGATGTTGCCTACCACACCTATTGTTAGCACCTGTCCTAAATACATCTTGTAAGGTATATTTTGTTTGGGATCAAACGTTGTAATTATTGCATTCAGCTCCATCAAGAAAATATCCCATTGAACAAGAAAATTCCCAAGGCATGTGCGATATCTAGTTAATTCCTTTATCTATGATCGATAATAATGCGTGTAAAGGGCCAATTTTGGATTTTTTCAAATTTCACTTTTTTCAACACTTCTGGCAACCCTACAACTACATGTACGTTGTTTCATTAAATTCAAACTATTTTTGCTGTTTTGTTTTATATTAGAAGTTAATTGCATGTTGTATTTTTGTTTAAGCTGTCTTCAAAAAAGAATTCAAATTACATTTGGCTTCTTCCTATTCTTTAAATAATTTTCTTATTGATGATGGTTACAATTTGTTTTACAAGAACACACATTTAGTCATAAATATCCTCCTTATCGGCGACATACTTGATTATATCGGCCGGCCTCAATAACTTCTCAGCATCGGAATCAGGAATCTCAAATCCAAATTCATCTTCCATGGCCATTATTACTTCAACATGATCCAGGGAGTCCAAACCCAAATCATTAATGAAATGAGACTCAACACGGAGCTAAAGGAAAGAATAAAAAATTGTTTGTTAACATTATTATGGTTTTCTGGCACACGAAGAATATGTGGTAAAAAGGAAGCAAAAGTATGGCCTGGCAAAGGCACAACAATTACCTTGCTAGGATCTATCTTGTCGTACAATTTCAATACGAGCAAAACTCTTTCTTTGATCAGTTTCAAAGATAGTGGAGGTTTTGAAGAATATTTGCGTGCCGTTTGCCAAAGCCAGCTGTTGCTAACCTTTCGGAAGAAGAAACGAAAAGAAAACAAAATATTAGTTATATTCGACTTAATAAATAATTACCTTATCACTAGTAACTTTATCATATCCACCCACAACTTTCAAAACACGATCTTTAATGTCTTCCATTGACAATTTAGAGGAGAAACAGCGAACTTGCGAATGAGCAGGGTGATTCTTTAAAATGCTCTATATAAGGAAATTGTATGTAAAATTAATACCGGAATCGTATGAGCACCTAACGTTCATTTATATTATAGTCTAACGGCCTTATTCATAATAAGTTATGAGGTTTGAGAAACGATTTGTCATACAAAAACCGTCTCTCAAATCTCCCACAACCTTTTATGAATAAGGCCATAATTTTGTATTTGCCTATATTTCCAACATGGATTTATTGAACCGAAGCCTGGTTAGTTATTGAATCTTTTACAGTAGCTGATAACAAATGTTTCTACAATCAATCTCAACAAAATTCGCTATTGAAAAAGTGAGGTTATATCTTTAATGATTCAATTCGTACTCTTTGTAATTTCATCTTAAAAACTGTATCCTTCTCCTGAAACTCACTTGTGTAACTCCATTGCACATGGTTGGCACAGCCATTCTGTGCAACAAACGCATTTGTGGTTGGGCAGTGATCACACGGATTCCATTAACTCTAACAGCCAACCGGGCACAGTTACGGGTGATTTGTGTCATCGACATATTAGTAGGCCTGAAACGGACAACGGTCGGTTAACGGTACTTTTGTTTCTTTTATTTCTGTTTAATTTTGTTTAAAATTGATAGAAAATCACCCGAAATTTGTTAGAAGAATATTATGTAAAAACTTCTGCAAAACTTGTGTGTTCGCTACAAAAAAATGTTAATCCCAAATGTCAAATTATTGGGAATTTTCTAGTGTTGCCCTATTTTCAAATTTACATGCAAGGATAAAGAAACAAATAGATATAGTGTCAGTGTAGGGAAATTTTCTGTTTGAGGAATAATTTTGTAGGTGGCGCTGATAGCAATAATTGTTAAGTTTGGATTTCATAAAGTATCCATAAACGATGTTTCTAAATCATGAATCATTGAGCCTGTGTTTTTATTCTCTGCTAAACTAATTTTTCGACCACCTTGTATGGGGAGCTAAGCGATTTTAAGCGGCTCCCCATACAAAGTCGTCGAAAAAAATGTTTAGCAGGGAATATAAAAACAGCTCATTATGTATGGGTAAGGGAAAATATGAATGTATCTGTCACACCAACATGATACATGCATGAATCGCGAAAATCAAAATATTTTGATATTTTCGCTTGAATTCTGATGCACCCGGGAATCATCGTGTGTGGTAAAACTGCTCATTTTGTGCCGAAATACGAAAGTGTAAATATGTCCGTGGAAGAAACGAAAAAAAATCCTTTTTTGAATTTATTGATGTATATCGTTCGTTTACTGCTTTGAGGGATGTACAAAGCCTTTTTTGTTTTTCTTTATTTCGTTTTTCTTTAATTACAACAGTCATAACAACTAAAACGTCTTTTAATAAAATACATGGCACACAATGCAACAACCTTGCGGATCGGAAGCTGAACGAATGTGAGTGATTATACGAAAATGAAGCAATAACGATGAATATGAATCGTGATTCAACCGTGTATATGTTGATGCATGCTTTGCTACACACGATCATTAATTTCCGTATAATCACTCATTTTCGTTCAGCTTCCGAGCCGCAACGTTGTTGCATTGTTGTCATGTTCACGTACTAACTACAATAGGGGCGCCATCTACCATGCAGGAGATAGCCCAGAGTAACGACTAGACAAACAAAAAAAAATTGTTATCATTTAACACACGACGTAGTAGGGAACCTCAGCCAAGTGTCAATAACATGTGATCGATTTCACTAACATGAAAACCAATGATGTGCCACGTCAACAAGCATGACGAAATAAACCAACGAAAGAATTATGAATATGGCTGACTTGGGCGAGCTCAAGATATTCATCGTTCATTTCATCAGCGTCAGCACGAAGAAAAGCAGCACATCGTGCCATCAGTGACTTTAGCCAAGTGTGATTTAGAAAAAGTATAAAACTAGAGTGACCACGAGGAGTTATAACCACCAATTCACAGCCACGTGAAATCTTCACGTTTAAGTTACCAGCCAAGTTATTATCGCATTTGGAAAATATCCACATCGACAAAGAAAACGAGGGTAAGTACAGGCGATGAATGAGGATAGGGAGACAAGAAAATATAAAAGAAGAAAAAATTACATCATCATGGGACAAAAGCAAGGACAGTTGGATTAATGCTTGGCGTTTTTTTTTCTCCAGGCTAAAATTGCGCACATCATAAAAAGGGAAAGAAAACACCACCAAGTCGCGGCCCTCGTAAATTTCTATAATCGTAAAATTTCTATAATTGCCCTATTTTCTATAACTTCTATAATTCCTATAATTTCTGCAATTTCTATAATTCCCGTAATTTACTACGAAGTTTCTATTATTCCCGTAATCTACTACGAATTTTCTACAATTTACGTAATTTTTACGAAGTTGCCGCTTTTTCCGTAATTTTTCTACGAGTGGCGTGATTTTCCATAACTTCGCATAATCTCACGCAAATTTCTAAAAATTTTTGCTGAAATCGAAAAGTTTATTCAATTTCATCTTTTTGTGTAACTTCGCGTATCCAATGAGTCGCTTTAAATTCTACAATCAGCGCCCTTAAAGAAACACAATTTAAATCAACCGCGAACGCCTGACGCCTCTATTGTGTTTAACATCAGCCAACTGCGCATTTAAAGTCACGTAGCGAGAAGGAAAAAGAAGAAGCAGAAATTCATTCATTCGCGGAAATTCTACCCCACGCCAGACGACGCCAACAAATTATCATTATTGAAGTGTGTAAAATCAAAAATATTTAACTGGTGCCGAATAATAATTACGACAAAGCAGCCGGCAGCTATTTAAAAACATCGGCAGATGACTCTAATTTGCATCCCTCCAGTAACCGGACGGTGAAGAAAGCTTCATCCAAAAAAAATTCTCACAGCGGAGAAACAACTCTCACAATATCATCAGGATCCTGGTCAATAATCCAATACACCAACAGTCAACCGGAATTATCCAAAGAAACAACGGGAGACAAGTAAAATTCATCCATGTCCCAAACAGGCCAGTGGTAAGTTTCCCTGTTTCATTTCTATTCTATGGGGTTATCCAGTCCACCAGTTTCCCCTGCGATTCTGTCCGTCCGGTGCATAGAATAACACGTACTATAGAAGTTTTTATTCGCTCAATAAATTAAACGTCATAGTTACGATGGAAATTACACAGTGGAGGGTGGAAAATATGGGTTCAATAATACCAGATGGTGGCAATAGTATACAGCGATCCACAAAGGAACTACACCCGAATTTCGTGTTTTTGTGGCAAACTAGTTGTGTTAAATACAATACAAATGTATACCAACGATAAAAATCAACAAAAAAGTGCAAACTACTTTTAAATTTTTCAGTTCTATACCAAAACGACAGGAAATAGTTAAGTGAACATATTTTGTAACTCCACCTGGTGTATGTAAATTTTAAATTTAATTTGCTCTCATTTCCACAAACCTACGATGAGAGTGTGAAATGAAACGTCAGATGAGCGAATAAAACCTTCTACGTATGTGTTATTCTATGGTCCGGTGGTGATTAGAGCAGTTTCTATATTTTCTACGTTACCCTATTTCATCCTGTACACTATTATATTAAGTGCTTGAAAGGCGTAAGAGCCGTCGTACATTTTGGTTGTAAGCCACCACCATAATCCTCCCATTAATCCGAGGTGGAAAGGGGTACGGAATTGAGATAAGCATTCAAAAGTTGTGGCTTACGCAAAAATGTCGACCACATAATAAGAACGACAAAAGCCTTAACGATAAGTCATCAGTTAAACCCTTAATATAAGATACGTTTTAAGTGTTGTTACTACTGTAAATGGTTGACATTTGGTATAACCATTGGATTAGTACAAAACTGTCAGTCGATAGGGAACGAGCGCTCGAGCCACTACGAAAACCAATAATGAAAGGACAGTAAGAACAAATCATTAAATTTTTGAAATAAAACCAAACATACACCCCAATGTCTTCCTTATAGAACAAAAGAAAAGGAAAATCGGTCAATAAGTCCTTGAGACTATAAATAAAACACCAAATTTGAATGAACAAACCTGATAATTCTATACACAAGAAACATCAAAAACAACTATTTATAAAATATACCTACAACAACAAATAAACGATCAAGTTTTGATACTCTACCGTGGGTCTAGAAAAAAAAAACCAAGAGATAGTTATTTTTGGTCTTCTTTTACTAAAATTTACTATATTACACACTTGCATTTTTATTCTATTTCATAATATATACTAATCATATTTGTCATTTCTGCAATTACATTTAATTGCCAATAGATAACCTTTTTGTTATCTTCTTTCTAGTTACACATTTGCGCTTGCGCCTAAAGATATACTGTGGAAACACAGCTTTTTAGTTATAAGGAGAAAAACTATCTGACTGTAACCTAAGTAAGACGAACAACTGCTGATTCCAACTAAAAGATTAAAGTGGGAACAGTTTTCGCCGGGTGCAGTCATAGAATAACATCGTCAAAAACGCAAAATGTTTAACTTTGCAAATCTATCAGAATTAAGTGTAAAGAGTTTATGACTAATCGATTTGGGTTTCATCCCATTGTTTAGTATTAAGAATTCCTATTTTGAAAATAGAAGAAGTAAAATAACCCTTAACGGGAACAAAATTAGTAGAAGTAAGAATTTTCCGGCAATCAACCTACGAATAGAATTTAGCTCATAGTTTTCAATTTCATGGCCACTAAGCCAACCAAATTAAATATCAAATTTAGTCTCGTTCAGTTTATCGGGCATAGCAGATGTAAGCTGTGCGCCGAATTTATAGTTTAGTTCAGTTTATCGGGCATAGCAGAAGTAAGCTGTGCGCCGAATTTTTAGTTTAGTTCCGTTTATCGGGCATAGCAGATGTAAGCTGTGCGGCGAATTTATAGTTTAGTTCCGTTTATCGGGCATAGCAGATGTAAGCTGTGCGCCGAATTTATAGTTTGGTTCCGTTTATCGGGCATAGCAGATGTAAGCTGTGCGCCGAATTTATAGTTCAGTTCCGTTTATCGGGCACATCAGACGTAAGTTGTGCGCCGAATTTATTTCCAGTTTAGTATCGTTCCGTTTATCGGGCACAGCAGACGTAAGCTGTGTGCCGAATCTTTTGTGCTGAGGCAGACGTAAGCCGAAGTACATTTAGCATCAGTTGATTTCGTTTTATTAAAGCTAATATTGACCCAACTATTTGTTTAGTGGCGGTCTCGTTTCTTCCGGTTAGAGTTTTCTAAAGGTTCATTTTTCAACTTCGGCAGACGTAAGCTGGGGGTTTTTATACCCTACGAGTTCAGTTCCTTTAGACAATTCTTATTCAGACCAAAGTTGCTTGTGCGAACTGCGGTCCTAGAAGTTGCGAGTTTAATCTTTTTGGCGAATATACATTCGGATGTGTTATTTTCAGTGAAGTTAAAGTTTCAGTCAAGTTAAAGTTTTAGTAAAGTTAAAGTTTTAGTTGAGGTAAAGTCTATAGTCAAGTAAAGTTTTCGAGTCAAGTAAAGTAAAGTTTCGGTTCAAGTTAAAGTTAAATTTATTCAAGTTAAGTAATAATAATAACTCAAATTAAGCACCAATTGTTATAATTTTAAGACCTAGTTAATAAAAGCCATTCCAATAACAATTTATAACGATAAAATTGAGTGTTTTCAAAATGAATGGCTAAAGAATTTATAAGGTAGGTAGTGGTGCGGTACGATATCTCCATGCAAACATGGTGAAATCAAGGTAAGAACAATCCAAACTATTTTTGGGACGCCCGAAAATCATTTTGGAACGTGGCGTCAAAGGTGAGATCCTATGATCTCTTAAAGGGTGGGTAAAGAATTTCCCGGAGCCGACATAAGACCACTCGAAGAGTAGTCCGGAAGGTCCTAATCCGTTTCAGAGTGTGTAAAAAGTTGTATCAGTTTAAATTTTGTTTACCCAGTAGATGTAATTAGGCCCTACGAGCTTTATTTTATGATTCCAACGGTTAATCACCCAGCTGGCAAGGATTCAAAACTTTATTGTACTGCCAAAATGAGGAAAAGCCAAAGTCCTGGCAAGAACTTTTAAAAAAATACACTTCCGCCCCGATGAGCTCTAGTCGAGCATGAATATTGCCAGTGCAGCCTAGACTTGGTGAAGGAAAAGGAGGAAATCTGTGGAAGTTAATTTTTAACGAAACAGTTTTCTGTTAGATAGATAAGGAATCCATCGTCATCTCATTGAAAATCAATTCCTTCATTTCCCTACTTTCGTCAAAATTGAATAAGCTGGCAATTCTAGCCAAATACAATCTCTGCACTTGCAGATTAGACGCATTGAATTCCAATACTAATGAAAGGCATAAAGTGGCATTGCGGCAAGAAATTTTTGGAGTCTTGGACTGTGATGAATTTTCAAATCATTTCGGGGTTTCGAAAGTCACTTCGGTTATTTTTGAACGAACCCCGTTTCAGCAGGAAAACCCCCGTTTCTGTTCGTTTCTGCAATCTAATGTATTATTATTATTATTTTATTTTTCATTTACATAACATTAGACGTTACTTTCTTTGAATGTTTAATGTTGTATAAATTTCTTCATGTTAGAATTTCTTTAGATTTTAACATTAATTTTCAATTACATTACATTTTTACATTTGAACATGACTTCAATATTCAATGTTTTGTAATTTCTCCATTTTTGAATTTTTCATCACATGACAAATTCAAAATTTCTCTACATTGTGTCCGATGTATTTTGTCAAAAGAATAAAGGAAAGCAAAAAACGGCTTTGTACATCCCATAAAGCAGTAAGCGAATAAATTCACAAAAGAAATTTTTTTCGTTTCTTCCGCTGACATGTTTACACTTTCGTTTTTCGACACAAAATGAGCAGTTTTACCACACACGATTATTGACGAGTGCATCAGAATCACGCATCAGCCAAAATATCAAATATTTTATCTATCTGACACTTGAAAACGTTTTCGTAGAACAAGTGGAAAACCAAAATAAATGTAGGTTTTTTCAACATTGATGAAAAGTGTTTGTTAATTACGACCAGGGTCTATGTTGTTATGTTTGTTGTTGTTTCGGCTATACTGGTCACCAAAGTAAAGAACTTTTCAGTCGTTTTTAATTTATTTATTTATACTCCGATTGATGAAAAGTACTTTATTATTTTGATCTAGTGGATTGGAACGCGCCTATGGCGCCCGTCGAAACATGCTTTAATTTTAATCGATTTTTAATAAAAGGTAATTCTGTAAGATGAGAGAGACATACATAGTTGTTGTTTGTTATTACAACAAACGTGTAAATGATTTACACGTTTGTCAGGTTGTACATTATATGTATGTATTCATGCACAGAGAATAAACAGCTCAATTTGATCTTCCAACTAAGAGTGGCACAACAATCTATGAAATTTTTTTTTTTTCGTTTTTTCGGTTTTTTTTCGTTTTTTCCTTTTTTTGTTGTTTTTTTTGTGTTTATATATATAAGTGTTCAAAAAGTGTGACAGAGTCAGTGAATCAGCGATGAGCGTAACTCTTTAAGAAGCTATGGACGACAGATTCAAACGATCTCATACATTAAGCCTGTTTTTTTATTCTCTGCTAAACTAATTTTTCGACCACTTTGTATGAGGAGCTAAGCGATATCAAGCGATTTTAAGCGGCTCCCCATACAAAGTCGTCGAAAAATTAGTTTAGCGGGGAATAAAAAAACAAGCTTATTAACTAAAAATTTTTGAGAAAGTTACAATCATTACCTCCTGAGAGACATTGGAGGGACCGGGGGCTCGGGCCGCTCCCGAAACTATGCCTTTAATAGGTGATTTTTGAATGTAGTGCTATTTGTCAACAAAATATCAAGCTGATACTTGGAAAGGAATGTTAGCGCCTCGTCAAGAGTCAGCGGAAAGAAAAACACACCTCTATGGTTAAGAGACTATGTAATGTACTTACTTACTTATCCGGTCTCGAACATACCCGGGGGGTCAGGGACCTTACAAAACGTAGATAACATATTTCGCCAACCAGTTCGATATTTTACTTTATTTCTCCACTTGGCAATACCAAGTGTGCGCAGGGATTCGCCAACCTGATACCTCCAGCGGAGTCTTGGTCTTCCTATTTTTCGTCTTCCTTCGAGTTCGGTTTCTAAACCCTTCGTGCTGGTTCATCTTCATCCATTCTACTGACATGGCCTAGCCAGCGCAATCGCGTTATTTTGATCCGCTTAACTATGTCAATATCGGAATAGAGCTCATACAGCTCATGGTTCATGCGTCGCCGATACTCGCCGTTGTGCACTATAGGGCCATAAATTTTTCGGGGTATTTTTTTCTCGAATACTCCTACAGATGTTTCGTCTGCTTGCGATAAGACCCAGGATTCTGCGCCACAAAGCAAGACAGGTTGTACGAGAGTCTATTACAGCTGAACTTTTGTTACTCGAGAGAGGGCTTTATCTCTAAAGTGCTTGCTTAGCCCAAAATAACATCTATTCGCAAGCACAATTCTCCGCTTGACCTCAAGGCTGACGTTGTTGTTTTTCTTTACGGCAGATCCGAGGTATATAAATTCGTCCACCACCTCGAAATTATAACTTTAATCAACGTTCACGTTCACCCTGTTCGTAGAGACCATTAACTTTGTCTTGTCCTCATTTACCGTCAGACCCACTTTTGCTGACTCCTCAATTCTCGAAAAGAAAAACGCAGTAACTTCTCTAATTGTGCGCCCAATGATATCTACATAAATATCATCAGCATACAGGAGCAGCATGTGTCTTTTGTTGTTTATGGTTTTATTCATGTTGACTGCAGCATTTCTCATAATGATCTCAATTAAGATGTTAAAGAGATCGCACGGTTTGGTAAGAAAATGATTGAGTGTTATTTGATATATTGAAAGTGTTTGAGTGTGAAAATTAAAACGTTTCTATGTAATTTTTGCAGAGAAATATTTCAAAAACAGCAGTTGCTGGCGAACGGGGGTTGCAGACAAACAAATGTAAACAAACTTTGACATAAGAGAAAAACTTACTCACACTCAGTCCAGAAAAAAGTTCAAATCAGCAGGGCTAGTGCTTCTACCATTTCTTTGTACCATGAATACATTCATACTTTTTTACTAATACACTCAAACTTTTAAAAATTGAAAGGAAATTGCCATGATACAAATACAAGGTAGTAGAAATAGCATTGTTGTAATTTCCATACCCAGTTATTGTCAAAATCAGCTGATAAAAATGTTCACATACATGTGCAATTGTGAACATAGATAGATGAAATCAAACGAGAACGCACTCACACAAACAACTTTGGCACTTACTAGGTACGATGAAATGTAAACAAAGGAAATCATATGGGCTGACGCTACTACCAATTTCTCTTTCAAGTCGAGTGTTTCAATTTTCTTTCAAGAAAACAGCTGATTACATATGTTATGAACAGTTTCTCGTTTTCCTTCCTACAAATATTCTGCCGTCATCATTTTTTGATTTCTACTTTTACAAATATTAAAATATTATAAATAATTAAAAATGTTAGTGAGTAGAGGTAATAAATATAATGATGTGTTGCAATTCATAGAGTTATACAGAAGATATGAAGGTTTATGAAAAATGAATATTGCTTTCAAGTTGCGTGCAGCCTACGTCACAGCTATCAATTTACATGAATTTTGACAAGCAGTATGTGTACAAAACTTGAAAGAGTGGCTGATCTAGTAGAGGTTAACGCAGTAGGATTTGTTGTTGTTGTAGGCACCGACAACAGGGTTTTTGTTTTGGCTTTATGTCTCTAAATGTCAAATTCAACACAAACACATATTACCAAACAAAGTAAACAAAAAAGTACAATAACAAAATACACTGAATTTGACAGATAGAGTCATAAGAAAGCAAAATCAGCTGTTCTAATGCGTTAACCTCTACTAGATCAGCCTTGCACGCAGCTTTGTTTACCACGATACAAATACAAGGTAGTAGCATTAGCATTGTTGTAATTTCCATACCCAGTTATTGTCAAAATCAGCTGATACAAATTTACACATACATGTGCAATTGTGAACATAGATCGATGGAATCATGGTAAAATAAGTAAGGTAAACTCGTTAGAACAGCTGATTTGAGCATTTTTGTTGGTTAGGTGTTTCTCATATGTCAAATTCACGTCAAAACAAAGAAATTACGCTTACAAAGCGACTTGCACAAAAGTGGAGTCTTCAAGTCAAATTTGCTGCGCAAACGTGTGATGGAGAACGTGTAAACTTTTGACATTTCGTTGTCAGCTGACTAGGATGGATAAATAAGGTGATAGCACCAGAACAGTAGAAAAAGTACACAGACATAATAAATGCAATTGCTACTGCTACCACCTTATGTATCCATCTTGGTCAGCTGATATGGTTTTCAGCACAAATACGCTGAGCAACTTTACTTGGTGCCTCATGCAACGGTGCGAGGGAAACTTGCGCTGAGCAAAAGTTCTCGGCTTTCACGTTTGCATGAATGCCGCTATTATTTTATGGTTTTAAATATATAAATTGACAAATTTAGTTTATTAATTTTTTATGGCTTTTAGGATGTTAGATGAGAAGTTTTTAACAGAGGAATCACCATCGGCATGTGGAGCTGACGCTCACATGAAATTGGAAGAATACATTATAGGAGAGAGCAATGAAAAGAAATAAAATGCATTACAGGTGATTTTAATTGGTAATTATTATTTCATTATTTAATTTTTATATATTTTTGTTTGACGGAACATATCCAGTTTAGTGCGGAACGTCCAATTTTTATTTTTTCTTTTTGAGGGGGTAAAACAAAAATTTTTCAATAACTGCCTTAGTTATCGAGATATCGGATGGTTAATTTTGAAAAAATAATAATATTTTTGTAAATTTGCAGAAAAAAGATGGGTTTTGATAGAGAATAAGAAAAGGAAACGAAAAAGTTAAACACAATTTTTCGATAACTGCCTTAGTTATCGATATATAGGATGGTTACTTTTAAAAAATATCGTGTTTTTTCAAATTTTTGCAAGTTGTTTTGCAGTCAATATGGCAACATTTTACCAAAATTGCATTTCCCAAAAAAAGGGGAAGCACATTATAAGTACATGATGCTGTATATTATCTCGTGGGAATCTCATTCAGTACAATAACTTGGAAGTTAATAGTGTGTTAGACATCTACTAGTTATTTGAATCTATTGAAGGACCCCTGAATTAAATAGCCCTGCAGGCCTTAGCTGATTGGGGATTGATTCCCACAGAAGGGCAATATTTATGCCCCATGTGCCACCCTATGAGGCTAATAAGGCAGGAAAACCTTGACGGATGGAGCTGGACTTAAGTGGACATATTTTCAAAAAAGCAAAACGATTTAATTTGTATTGTGGGAAAAAAATTATTTGAAAAAAATCGCGCGATTTTTTAAAAATAATGTTTTATTTTTTGTGCGAAAAAAATTTTTTATTTTTGTTTTGTTTTTGTGAACTTTGACCCTTGATATCTTCGGTCATTAATGGGTTAAAAGAATAAGTGATATCTAATTTTTTAGCCCAATGTCTAAACTATATAATAGCGTGTGAAAATATGTATGTTGTTAACGTACTATTCTGAGATAATAGGCGTTTTCCTCAAAAAGTAGGTCTATAAAAGTCGAATATTCGATATTGGCTCGCAATGGGTTAGCAAATTCCAAAATGCAGTTTTGAAGATATCTTGATAAGCTTTCCAATGATACCCATATTGTCCCTGTGCGTCAATATATGTGGAATATATGGGGGTTTATATGTTGAATCTTAGGGGTCCCGTAATCCGGGAAATATGGGTCAGCACCAAAAAAAATGTTCACCTTTTTTCTGGATGACAATTTCTACCCAGTGATGGTACTTTGGAGCCGATCCGAGATACCGACCTATACTGGATATGAACCAGTTTGTATTGTAAAGAAAATGAATGCATTATAGAAGATAATAATGGGTACATATTAGTTTTAAGTGCTTTTGAATGTGTTTTAACCATTTTTTATGTAATTTAGGATGTCAACAAAACCAAAGAAAAGGCAGAAAATCCAAAATTGTGGATGAGAAATAATAGGAAACGACTACGAGAATCTGGAAACTCATACATTTCCATAAATAAAATGGAAGTACCACCAAGAAAAATTGAAGCTCCATGCAATGATTGTAAACTAAACTGTTTAAAGCGATTTACTCCTGATGACCGAATAAAGTTACATCAATCATTTTGGAATATGACAGACGATGAAAAAAAACAGTTTTTACTTTAAATTTGCTTCTCAAACCATAAATTCAACCATAAAAAAGTATACGTTTTTTTACTACTTCCCAAAGGATCAGTTTTTATATCGTGTCTGCCATACTTTTTTTCTTAACACGTTATCCATAGATCAGAAGAGAATGTATTATTGTTTCGAATATTTAAATGATCCTAACACTGGATTTCCACTTCCAAGAAGCAAGGGGTAAAAATGGCACACGAGTAACTCCACCAAATAAGTTGGCAGAAGTGCGTGATCATATATCCAGTTTGCCTACTATCGACTACCATTACTGTCGCGCCAATTCAAAAAAAAAATATATTGATGGAAGTCTTAACATACATAAACAGGATGTACAACCTATACTGTCAAGAAATTGAAAATCCAGTGGGTGTACACATTTATCGAGCAATTTTTAATATTCAGTTCAACATGTAATTCTTCAAACCTAAGAAGGTTCAGTACTATAAATGTGTTGCGTTTAATAATAAAGAAAATATTTTAACAGAAAATTAAAAAGATGTTTATGAACAACATAAAGCAGAAAAAATTTGTTTAAAAGAAGACCGTGATAAAGATAGAGACAATTTGAACCCGTCCATATGCACCATATGTTACGATTTACAAAGTGTTTTCAGTCTGCTAAAGGGGAACGCATCTACTTTCGACTACAAACGAAAATTAAGTATGTATAACCTAACTGCAACTGTTATCATCAACGATATAGTCAGTGCATTGGTAAAAATTTTAAATGAACTGGTTAAAGAATACCCCGGCATTAAAACACTGATTTTATGGAGTGATTCGTGCGTTCCGCAAAACAAAAACCGAATTAATCCAACAGCCATAAAAGTTTTCCTTAAAAAAATTATATAAACGTGATAATATACAAATTTTCTAAGCCAGGACATTCTTTGATTCAGGAAGTAGATTGCGTCCATGGCGTTATAGACAGATATTTGAAAAATATTGTGATCAATAGCTCGCTCCATCTTCTGAAATTGCTTCAAAATATGAAAACTAATAAAACACAATTAACAATTTTAGAAATGCTTTCAAATGATTTCGTAGCTTCAGTAATGACAAACAAATTTGACTTTACAAAAGTACCATTTTCAAAAACTAAAGTAATTCTTTATAAAAAATCCGATGAATTTCAAATTCAATTTAAAAATTCTGTAAGAGATCTTGAATTTGAAACCGCATCAAAAAACTCCGAAAAATATATTAGAGCAAAACTTAAAGATATTGACTCAAGTTACTATTCCAAATGATAAGAAAAAAAGACATTAAAGACTTGCTTATATATCTTCCAAAAATCGATCAAATTTATTTTAAAAATTTACTTAATATTTAATTTAAAAGTACAAACATATTTACAATAATTTCCAATTATTTGCTAATACTATACATACTATTTTTTAGTTTTAATGAAATTGATAGACTGTTTATTCAACAATATGTACCTTACATATACATATATTTATA
Organism: Phaonia tiefii; assembly: GCA_963931995.1. Taxonomy (NCBI): domain Eukaryota; kingdom Metazoa; phylum Arthropoda; class Insecta; order Diptera; family Muscidae; genus Phaonia; species Phaonia tiefii. The sequence continues at coordinate 76,780,618 of OZ008369.1, forward strand.
AGATGTTTTATCATATCATTAGAACTGTTAATTTTTTGTGTTATTAACTAATCAATATATATAAAAAATTACAGCAGACAGTTGTCCGAGGCCTTCGGCCACGGACTGTCCCTGCAGGCTGTGTCAGAGACACGGCCATTAAGTTTAACGTAGAATACTCCATCCGATAAGACAGAAAACATATATAACAATAAATTCATTTGCTTATATTATTTATCATTTATTGTTATATATGTTTTCTGTCTTATCGGATGGCGTAAGGCCTCGGACAACTGTCTGCTGTAATTTTTATATTTACCAACGGCATTTGATTCAAGTCCGTTTAAAAAAAAATATTATGTTCAATTTTTTTAAACTTAATTTAATTTATGTATTTTAATTAATATTTTTATTGAAATAAGTTCTGCGAATGTTGAGAGGGCAGCCCTAATATTAAAAAAGGTTTACCTTATCGAGTCTTCGCATTAGCATTCGAGCGTTGTGTGAAAGCTTTACGCTTTACAATTCAAAATTAATGTTACAACAGCTTTATTGAAGCTTTCGCAAAAAAGCTTTATTACGTTAGCTTACTGTTTGTTTCACTTTTTACTAGATACATGTTGCCAAGCAACATTAGCTTGCTGTTCGTTTCACTTTTTACTAGATACATGTTCCTAAGCAATGTTGAGCAACCAAAAACACTCAACCAAACACCACACATATGTTTGAGTGTATGTGTTTAAACAATTTTCATTTGAGAAATTAAAATACTAGAAATATATCAACCTATATGAAGTGTATATCAAACGAAAGATAACATCTTCATTTACCTACAAAAAAAAAATTTTAAAACAATTCATCTAGCCGTTTCCTCAAATTCAATGAAATAAAGATTACAACAATAAAAACGTGACATGACTCCTCATACCGTTAGGTAAGACGTATTCTACGTCAAAAAAATTGTTTTATTCAATATTGTGTTCAACAATGGGTTAGTCCGTCGCTAATATCAACCTCTAATTATTTCCTTCCTGTAAGGGTTAAAAATCCAATCTATATCTCATGGTACAATAATATGTTCATGGTAAGGTCGTAAGAACAGCTGTTTTCTTTTTTTTTCATGAGGTTCTTCGCTTCGGCTGTCACACTCACATGTATTTTGTTTTTGTACTCTTTTACATTCTTGTGTTTTTGGTATGTATTTGTGTAGAGTTTGACAGCTGAAGCGAATAGAACAAAAACAAAAAGTCTGTTGTTGCTGCCTACACCAACAACAACGCGCGCTGCTATTACCATGAAGATATTATTGTACCATTCTATATCTTTAGTGATTACCATAGACTAATACATACATAGATACTTTTATTCTCTCAATAAATTAAACGTCATGGAAAGTAAACCTTGGATGGTGGAAAACATGGGTTCTATAATACCAGATAGAGGCAATAGTAAACAACTTTCAACAAAGGAACAACAACCGAATTTCGTGTTTTTGTGGCAAACTAGTTGTGTTAAACACAATAAAAATGTATACCAACGATAAAAGTCAACAAAAAAGTTAAGTGAACATATTTTGTAACTCCACCTGGTGTAAGTTTATTTTAAATTTAATTTCTGTCATTTGCACAAACGTACGACGAAGAGTAAACGTCAGATGAGAGAATAAAAGTACCTATGTATGTATTAGCCTATGGTGATTACAGTTTTTAAAATAAAAAAATTAAATTGGTCCTTAATGGGTTAATGAAAATAAAATATTTTGGTGTTATTAAATGGTATTTCAATTAACATTCCAATGATATACATACTGTCCAAATTGGATTATAAATGGGGGAGATATAGGCAAGTCCATATTCATTCATTGAACCGAAATAACTGCCGAAATAAGTCCAACCGATGAAAAAATATAAATTGTTTTGGAATCCCAATAAGAAGTTTTATCTATGGTAAAAATTTGGACCCGATCGGGGAGTTTCACCTAAACTCAACTTTAACAGAAAAACGTATGGATATGCGGCATAAACAGTTAAATTGAAAAAAAATTAATATGCAGCACAAAAAAAACCAAACAATTTTTAAAATTGTAATAACTTTTGATGTATTATATTAAAAGTTACGAACATTTATACTTTTGTTGAAAATATATGCTTCAATAAATAGAAAAAACTAAAAAAATTACAGCAGACAGTTGTCCGAGGCCTTCGGCCACGGACTGTCCCTGCAGGCTGTATCAGAGACACGGCCATTAAGTTTAACGTAGAATACGCCATCCGATAAGACAGAAAACATATATAACAATAAATTCATTTGCTTATATTATTTATCATTTATTGTTATATATGTTTTCTGTCTTATCGGATGGCGTATTCTACGTTAAACTTAATGGCCGTGTCTCTGACACAGCCTGCAGGGACAGTCCGTGGCCGAAGGCCTCGTACAACTGTCTGCTGTAATTTTTATATTTACCAACGGCATTTGATTCAAGTCCGTTTAAAAAAAAAAATATTATGTTCAATTTTTTTAAACTTAATTTAATTTATGTATTTGAATTAATATTTTTATTGAAATAAGTTCTGCGAATGTTGAGAGGGCCGCCCTAATATTAAAAAAGGTTTACCTTATCGAGTCTTCGCATTAGCATTCGAGCGTTGTGTGAAAGCTTTACGCTTTACAATTCAAAATTAATGTTACAACAGCTTTATTGAAGCTTTCGCAAAAAAGCTTTATTACGTTAGCTTACTGTTTGTTTCACTGTTTGTTTGTACATGTTGCCAAGCAACATTAGCTTGCTGCTCGTTTCACTTTTTACTAGATACATGTTCCTAAGCAATGTTGAGCAACCAAAAACACTCAACCAAACACCACACATATGTTTGAGTGTATGTGTTTAAACAATTTTCATTTGAGAAATTAAAATACTAGAAATATATCAACCAATATGAAATGTATATCAAACGAAAGATAACATCTTCATTTACCTACAAAAAAAAATTCATCTAGCCGTTTCCTCAAATTCAATGAAATAAAGATTACAACAATAAAAACCTGACATGACTCCTCATACCGTAAGGTAAGACGTATTCTACGTCAAAAATATTCATCACGTAGAATTTGAGAAAAACTAACTTAAACTTTCTTTATTGTTTTTCTCGCTACCGTCTTTGTGGCATATGCGCCAAACTAATAATAAGGTGGCGAAATATTGGTCACTGTCGTCTTGGTTTAAGCTGATGATGTTCAATCTGTTAATGTATTGATAATTAATTGGTAGGGTATATTTAAGATTCGGTACAGCCACGTTCATTTATTTTTTGTATTGACTGTGAATGTTTTGTTTAATGTGATGTTATTTACTGAAAGTGTTGTGGGTTTGTAAATTTTTCGGTACAAGGGAAAACGAATAGTATTTTGCAAACTTTAAACGAGTAAAAATTTTTCTAATTTCAGGAACAAGTTCTAAAACAATTTTTATTTCTCGCCATGAGTTACATAATTTTATGAAGAATTCAGAACCTAAATCACTTCAAGATCAATTTAATCTTCTGAGATTGGAAGTAATCACACGCGTTGACCTTCAGATATGGTAGATTTCACCAAAAGATTTAATAATTTTTGCACAGACTAAAAAATTCGGTGGCAAAAATCTCATAGAAAGGATGAAGTTTTTTTTTGAAAAATAACAGGAATTGGCTTGATGCTTCAATTTCCTTTAATGCACCACCAGCACCAACACAAAAAGAGGTCGGCATGATCTCTCATTTAATTAGTGTACAGAAATAACTAAAGGAAAGAAATTTAAACATATAAGATTTTGTCTATTTTGGCGCACGATACAAAAATTAGCTTAAGAGCTGGTGGAAAAACAGTTGAAAATAATTAAGGAGATAATATCATCTCCAACAACAGCGAAAAAATAACGAAAAAGTTTAAAACAGTTACAGAAAAGTTTAAATCAGTATCACCACAGCAATTAAGTTCGGAGGAAGCTCTTTCCGTCTTGGTAGAAGCGAAGCTAACTCGACACCAATATAATGTAATTAGAAAAGCAGCGACTGAGAAATTTTCACCGTATATAAAAGTCCAAGAAACTAAAAAAAATTTTATCCAGAACGAGACGAAATAAAAATGATTAAAATGTCAGTCAAATACAATAGAAGACGTGTTTAATAGATTTATTTTATGTTCAGATCCTTTAATTTCAAGCAGGAGGAAGAGTTGTAAAAAGAAAAAAGACAAATGCCGCAGTCTGCATTGGAGTTATTTATTCTTCCCCAAAATGAAAATGATAATGGTGACGAAGATGATTAAGATGAAGATTATTTTAATAAATTTTATGACGATTATGAAGTAAATGATGATTATGAAGTAAATGATGATTATGAAGTAAATAATACTTTTGAAATTAATGAAATGAAGTAAATAAAAAAATCTTACCATTATTTTTTTCTATAAAATATTTTTTTCCTGTATTGGTTGTTTGTTTTATTTTTATACTATGGGTTTGTTTATGAATATTGATCAATAAGAAATAATAATATTTTCTAATGTGACTTTTTTAAATTTGTGGAATTATGGAATTGAAAGGAAAAAAATAGGATTTTAATTTAAAATTTTGGTATTAAATATTTATTAATTTTTATTTATTAAAAACACATTCTTTTCTAAAAGCACATTCAGTATGCTCTAATTTTCAATTTCATTTACTAATTTATCGTTTTTCTTTCCAAAGTTACAGCGAAAATTGTGAAATAAGACCATTTTGTCCAAAATACAAAAAATCCCATAAAAGGTTAAACATTTTTTTTTATAATATAATAAAATAACAATATTTTAAAATTACGGCTTCCCTGAATTAATCGCCACTTTGCATACCGTTCAACCTATAGTGCGGCGGAGTGAACTTCAAAAAATTATCTACGACGGCGGCACACCGGAAAATTTTCTGTTGGCTTCGTTCCCCGTATTCAGTTCTTGCAAAATTTTCGTATAAAATTTTGTCATTTATTTCTAAACGGAAAATTTTGTTGCGCAGAGTTACACCTATCTTTGATTTACCTTGCAAATATTTAATTTATAATTCCCCTACACAGTCCATTTTATTTTTAACGCGTGTGGTATTTCTTTTGTTTACTAAAATAATCGAAATGTCAAAATTCCAGTCCCAAACAATTGTTTTCGAACGAAATAACTTCGGCGTAACAACCCTGTACTTTATTTTGACTACGAATTTTTCGCAAAGAGCTGAGTACCAAGCAAATGAAAAGTGAGCGAAATTTTCGGTTCATGAAATTTTATTTACTTTTTATACACGTACTTCTTATGGCAACGAAAATTTCATAAAAACTGAATACCGGGCTTATGCACAGAAAAAATAACCTAAATATTACCTAATTTGGGTTTGGTGATTTTTTTTGTGAGGACAAGAAATGAGGCAATATTGCCAAAGTCGTAAGTGCAAAACACACTACTAAGGACAATGCTGAATTTGCATATTCATATTGGCAACTCTACTTCTTGTAATAAAAATGTCAACAAACAAATTTCTGGTGAGATAAAGCTCACAACTGCGTTTTTTTGTTCAGAAACTATAAAACTTCTTTAACAAAACGGACTACTGCGATTTCACTCTTAAATGCCGCGACAATTCTCAATTGAAAGTATATCGTTTGGTGATCGATTATTTTAATGCTTTTTAACAGAAATGTGTGGTAGCTATGCCATAACTATGTATAGCGGCCTTAAGATACTTATATAATCGTCTGCTACGGACAGTTAAAGATAGAGTTTGGTGTTCTATGAAAACTATTTCAAGCCCACAGGGGTACAATGGAAATTCATACACAGAAGAATCTAATGGTAAGTAATGTAATCGTGGAGTTTTAGGGCGAGAGATAAACCTTTTCCTATTCTGTTTTCCTGCAGCCTTCAATTCCAAAAGTTCGCCGGAAAGCAGTCCCTTCAAACACTACCCGCGCCGATGTCAGTACAACAGGACGTTCTTTAATACAGCCACAGCAACACAGGCGTATTGTAACACTCATTGTAAGATTCATTAGCAACAACCTATGGTGCAGCAAAATACATACAAGGGCGTTACCCCGTCTAGTACATAGACCAATAAATAAATATATACTTTTATTCTCTCATCTGATGTTTCATTTCACACTCTTCGTCGTAGGTTTGTGGAAATGAGAGCAATTAAATTTAAAATTAACTTACACCAGGTGGAGTTGCAAAATATGTTCACTTAACTTCTTCATATCCAGCCCGATTCTGAATACTCCCCGGGAGATAATTCCCGGGGAATTATTTTTTCCCGGGAATAAAATCCTCCTATTCTAAACAGACGGGGAATAGAATAATATGGGAGAGAGAATTGCGAATTTTCGAAGTCAGCTGTTTTGCTTTATGACGTTTGGTTTTGGTTGTTAAATGCAAATCATTTTAAGCAAATAAAACTTAATTATCAATCAAAATAAGTGAAAATGTACACCACAGCCTTTATAATGGCAGCAGAAGAACGACCGGGAGCAGGAGAAGCAACAACAAACGTTTGCAAGGAGATAGTTACGCGATGCGACGAATTCACTGGAGCTGCCGCAAACTTTGTAAGTAAATATGGGAACGTACATATTTACTTGGCTAAACTCTAGTTCAGGGGCATTTCTTGGAATTGAATAAAAATTTTATCATCAATATAGATTTTTAAGATGAGCTGAAATATATATGTTTTTTTGTACGATCGGCCCATCTTCTTGAGATATGGGATTGCAAAGCTTGAGTGTATAGTCGGCTATATCTCTGAAACTACTTTTCCGACGTTGCTGAAATTTATGTCATTAGAAAGGCCCTTTTAAACTCCACAAACGCGGTTAAAAATATTTTACTTTTTATTAACCCATTGTGGAATAATTTAAAAAAAAAGATTTTATAACCTCACTTTTTTCTTTAAAATCATTCTTTTTCAAAAAACCGTAGTGTTGCAACGTTTTTTCTACATACCGGTAATAGAGAAGATTTCAGGCTTTCTTTCAAGGTATAATACGGCTCAGTAGCCCTTGAAAGACCGGGGATATAAAAAGTTCAAGTTTTGTTATCAAACTTTCAACATAATATGAGGAGCTGTTTTCATAAAAATATCAAAAATTATTTTAAAACAATCGCGCGATTTTACTGATTTTGCCACACATCGTCTTAAGGTTCAGAGGAAATTTGTACCCCCTGCCTGAGCCAAGGTGAAATATAAATTTAACGAGTTTCAAAAATTTATTTCCATTTCAACGTTACGGAAAAGAGATTAAAAAAAGGGCGCTGGTCCATATTTTCCTAAATATAGACCTCCATAGCTTGAATATATAATCGGGCATAAGTCAGCCATTTATTATCCGATCAGTACCATTACAAAAGCCTTTTTAAACCCTATAAATCTGTGTATAAACATTTTTATCTATATTAACCAGTTGGTGCGAGTGCGAGTCCAACACCCGATTCGTGGCTTTGGCATAGTATTTTTGTGTTAAAAATCGCGTGATTTTTTGTAAATAATTTTTTCATTTTGGTGCAAAAAGTGGCAAATGTATTCAAAACTTTCAACTTAAATGTCTCCGGTCCTGGAAGGGTTATTGGTGAGAATTATACATTAAAAAAGGCAAAAGTCTTGTCTATTATCGGAGTCTACCAAAAAACTACAAATTTTTCGAAATAATAAATTTTTATTAAAAATGGGAGGTTAACACATATTGTTTTTTAATTAACGCCCAATGGATTAATAAAAATAAATATGAGCATACACAGATTTATAGAATATAGAAAGACCTTTGCAATGATACTCATTTCTACTAACTTTGATAACCTCTTTTAAAACTTTTGAACTCAGTGCAGACGCTTTTCTCGGTGGTGACATTTTGGTGTAGATCTGAGAGTTGGTGCTAAACTAAATTTATTCCGAAGAATAATGCCATAATATTGATGAAAATAAAAGTAATTATTTAATTTTTTATAGAAAATATTAAATACTTACATTTTTGCGCAGTACTCCCTAGCAATTTGTTGGGGGAATTACTCCCAAAAGTTGTTTTCACATTCTCCATTTTATTGACATTTAGAATACCTACTTTTTTCCTGGGGAAATATTTCCCTTTTTCGAAGTTCGTTTAGAATAAGGGAAAAGGGAATAGGGAAAAAACTCCCAGGGAGATTTTATTTAGAATAGGGGAACAGGGAATAGGGAAAAAACTCCCCGGGAATTGCTATTGAGAATTGGGCTGATCGTTTTAGGGTAGAACTGAAAAATGTAAATGTAGTTTGCACTTTTTTGTTGACTTTTATCGTTGGTATACATTTGTATTGTATTTAACACAACTAGTTTGCCACAAAAACACGAAATTCGGTTGTTGTTCCTTTGTTGAAAGTTGTTTACTATTGACTCTATCTGGTATTATTGAACCCATGTTTTCCAAAATCCAATGTTTACTTTCCACCGTACCTATGACGTTTAATCTATTGAGCGAATAAAAGTATCTATGTATGTATTGGTCTATGGTCCAGCATGTCGGCGACCAGCTTTATACCCCTGAAACAGCAGATAAGCTCAACAACATTTACGTGTATCAGACAGGAGCCTAAACAAGACGAGAACGTCGGTGGTGGTTTTACTCTTTTAAAGAAAACAACTCAACAACACCATATCGCCATTTAAGCAAATTATTTCCCCACCAGAATAAACACAAATTTGAAAGATGTTAAAAAGTTTGCTGACTAGCAACAATTGCCGTCGAATTTGGGGATGATGGAGACAATGATGTAGGCATTATGGTTTGTTTTGCCGAAGATGGAAGAACACAAAGTTCTCTCAGTCCTTTCCTCGTTGCGGCTAATAATCCAACACCTCAGCCAAAGTGATTTAGCGGCATTACAATTAAGTAGGCAATTAATCGTATTGATCCTCACAATTAAGAAGGCATCAAACGTTGATGTAGTTTCCGACAAGTCGATGATTTTCAGAGCTGGCCGAATAATTGTGATTATCTCCTACATTTTGGTTATAAGTTTAACATCAATATATATGTATGTATAAAACGCCGTCCAAAACGTACTTTTATAAAACATTAAATGATTAAAAATTTTGTTTCTATTAATATATTTTAAATCAGCCACAGAAAATTTTGTTCATTGCCTTTTTGCATTGAGTAAATCTATAAATATGCAAGGCAAATTTCTGTATGGTTTGTCAACGTGGAATTGCCTACGTTTATTGGTAATATTGCCCAATTAAATAGCTGGCCCTATGTTGCCCAGTGCAATGGCTGATATCAGACCATGAATTTGGATAATATTACACAAGGTTTTTTTTGTGTGTGCAAAAAAAGGTACTAAGTTAATTTTGTTGAGTAGTTGAGTAAAAACAGTGTTGTATACGACAATTTCAAGTAAATATCTCAATTTCGTAGTTGTCAAAATATATGCGAAATTGAGCAATTTCAACTCAATTTCAGCACAAATTGCGAAGAGTTCAATCATAGATAAAGGAAATAAGTAGATATCGCACAGGCGTTGTCAAGTACTTCCACTAGGTGGTGTGTTGCCGTTTTGTAATTCTCATTGACGTTTATCATAACATTCATTCAATACAAAAATAGTATAATTTTCCAGGTTGTGATATTCGAACAACTAATTAAATTTTTTTTCATGTCGTTGTGTGCCCCACTTTCAAATTTAAATGTATTATGGGTATGTGCTGTTATTGTTGGTATTGGTTTCTCTTGTCTTTTACAAAACAAACAAAATGCCTGTTGATGTTGCCTACAACACCTACCTGTTCTAAATACATCATGCAGGATATGTTTTGTTGGGGATCAAAAGTTAAATTATTGCTTTCAGCTCCATCTAGGAAATGTCCCATTGAACAAGAAATTTCCCAAGTAGTGTGCGATATCTAGTTATTTCCTTTATCTATGTTCAATTTCGTGGCAGCGCGAACAAGGCTTACGTCACAAACATGGTAAAATTAGTAAGGTAAACGCACTAGGAATTGTTACAACAAACACAGGCATTTTGTTTTTGTTGGGTGTCCATAATCTGTCAAATTTTCTTCATGTGTAAAAGTAAACAAAAAAGTACACAAACAAAATGCATGTGAATTTGACATAAGAGTAACACCTAAGCAAGAAATATGTTGAAATCAGCTGTTCTAACGAGTTTACCTTACTCATTTTACCATGGTCACAACTGTCAATATAAATGAATTTTGACACAATATGACAAAATCTTGAACGTGTAACCGCAGCTTAGTGGTGTACGAACAATTGTCGATTATTCATAAGGCAATTTATTTCCATATGACGTCACTGATATACAACTTGTTTACTATTTTTTTAATTCCATAAGAAAAAACAAACCAAATAGTTTACCAAGTTATTTATTGTATTTAATATATATGTAAATATAATTAGCAAAATTTTTAAGTAGTTACAAGTAAATTAGTTTAAAAATGTTAAACTTCAGTGTGCGTTGTGTGGTATCTGGTGCAAAAGTTGATAAATTGTTGTTTACATTAGCGAAATTACGTAATTATAAGTTTGTTAGTCAATCAGCTGTTCATCGTGCCTACAGCAACAGTACAGATGGAGACAGCGTGAAACCAAGTGTCCGCAGGTACTCGCGATTTGCTGCCAACACCATAATGCCGCATTTTAAGGAATTTCGTATTACGGACTACGACATTATAGGCTTCGATTTGGATGGTACGCTATTACGGTACAATCTGAATAACATGGTGCCCTTGGAGTACGAACTCTTGTCAAATTATCTGGTAGAGAATAAAAACTATCCACGTGCTCTGCTGAAGAAAGAGTTTGACTATGATTTTGTGCAAAAAGGATTGATAATTGATGCAGAACGAGGTAATATTTTGAAATTAAGTACCGATGGCATTATTCTAAAGGCGACTCACGGTACACGATTCTTAATAAACGCCGAGATAGAGGAAATTTATGGAAAAGCTAAAAAATGGGATATAGCTCAGGAGTATATTAAAGACCCACTCTCGGCATGGAATGGTCCTGTATCAGAAAAGCTAAGAACTTTATTGGATTACTTTGACATAGCCTCATCATTGGTATTTGCCCGTGCTGTTGATTCCTTGGATGAGGTCGCAGGAACTAAGAACGTTTTGTATAAGCAGGATTACAATGTTTGGTCAGATATATTGTCGGGCCTTATACAAATATATACGCGAGAACATTTTGCCAGCGGTGAAAGTCAGTATTTCGAGGCTTTAAAAGAGAGTCCAGGAAGGTATATACTAAAAACCAATGAGAAAGTCATTAATCGTCTTAAGGAGCTGCGTTCCTCAGGCAAAGCTTTGTACCTGTTGACTGGATCAAATATTGATTTTGCTAATTTCACTGCTTCGTACGCGATAGGACAACAGTGGCAAGAGCTTTTTGATTGCGTCGTATCATTTGCCAAGAAGCCCGGGTTCTTCCACATGAAAAGGCAGTTCCTAAAAGTTAATAATCTACAAGAATTGCCAGAAACTGAAATTGTACTTACTGATGACCTTCTGGCTAACGGGTCGAGCTTTAGCCAAGGAAATTGGCTGCAGCTAAAAGAATCGCTCAGCAATAACGTTCTGCACAAGGATGCCAACGAAACACGTTGCCTCTATGTAGGAGATAACCTTATTCAAGACGTCTACGCACCATTCACGAGGTCCTTCATGGACACTATTGCCTTAAGTGAAGAACTTTTAGAATATGACAATAATTTTGAATTTAAAAACATAGTCCAATCTTCGATGTGGGGTTCATACTTTAGCGTGGATGGCGTTCCTACTTTATGGTCTAGGACAATTGAAAAATATTCTCAGTTATGCATATCCCACGTGGATGTTTTAGCCGATGTTCCTGTAAAGGAGAAAATCCACTGTGAAAACAAGGAGGGATTCTTTCCCAAAATGCCTGACGGTCTTTTGGTGCGATAGATTAATGCACTGATTGTGCTTATTAAAGAAACCCGCCAGTGTTGATTTACGTACAATTTTATTTTGTTGATATAGTTTAATATAATTGAAATAAAACTATAACTTACCAAAATACTCTTATCGCACTAACCAAAACAATAACCTATATTTGTAAGGACCTATTAACAAATAGTTTGTCTTAGAACTTGAGTTTAAAAAATCATGTATTTATAACTATGTGGTATTATAAATTCAGGGACCGATATACTATATATAGTCAGAGTCAATTGTAATAGCTAAATACTGTTTAGTTTTTCAGAGTACAAAACATCGTTTTAGTTTCCTATTTAATTTATGCCTACACGAATTTGTTATTGTTAGTTAATCTTCTATCTTGAAAAACAATTACTGTACCTACTAACAATTGAGAAAAGTAAAGAAATGTATATTTTTATTTTTCATGTTCGTTTCCGTAGCCACTCAAGTATTGTATACACCTCATTCAAGTTATTTTAGACAAATAACAATCGTTTTAATTTTGTAATCTTGCATGATATTTAATTTGCGTCTTATTTGCAATTGAGATCTTAACAGTGAAAATATTTTTTGCTTTAATGTAAACAAATGCAGTTTTCTTAAAATAAGAATGATGAACCAGAAACATTGAACAAATAAATATAAATTTTTAGAATTTATGATGCAAACAAACAGACGTGTTTTTAACGAGGTGTAGAAAGGTTATCGCTATTTTCAAATCATTGTTATTATTATATGAATACAATTAGCTGGTTATGGGGGTAATATACAAACATTCTCATACATGATAATTTCTCATCACGCGTTCGAGGTTAAAGGCTGTGAATTTTGTGGCTACTTTTTATTAAGTGCAGGGAAGTTAAAAAAATATCGCTCTCAATTATATGAGTCGTTATATGTAGACTATCGTTTCTTTGATATTGCGTAACATCTTAAGTTTTTGAGGCTGAGATTCACTTTTAATTGTTTACAGTTCCCTGTAAATACTCGTACTTTGAAATAAAACTCAAAGTAGAAGATTGATACAAACTTTACAAAAACTGAAAATTCTTTCGAGATGTTTTACGTGCGACTACATTATTTTTATTGACGTTTGAAAGATGCCACATAAATACAATACAATATCGGGATATACAGGGCATACGGTAATTAAGAGTTAGGTACGAACTATCAGCTGATTTTACTACAATATTCAATAAGAACATCTAGAAAATTTTTAAATTGGTTTTTACTGTAAAAAGTATTTTCCTGCAATGGGGAGTAGTTGTAGGAAAAGACTATTGTTTTTACTTTGCAAATAGAATACCTTTTTATTTAGAGAATCAACAGTCATGTATAAAAATTAGTAAATATGGACAACTTTATTAGTAATAAGAATATTAGTGGTGAGAAAAAAATAATAATTTTTACACACGTTCTACGGCCATGGCAATACCCATGCCGCCGCCAATACACAGACTAGCAATGCCTTTTCGACCACCTGTACGTTCAAGGGCATATAGAAGTGTGACTAATACACGTGCACCCGATGCACCAATGGGATGACCCAACGCAATGGCACCGCCATTAATATTCACTTTGGCAGCATCCAGTTCTAAAACTTTTAGTACGGCCAATGATTGTGCAGCAAAAGCTTCATTCAGTTCGAATAAGTCGACTTCATCCTTGGACCAATTTGCTTTAGCAAGCTAGGTGTGATAATATAATGTAGTGTGCTTAACATATAATTGATGTTTTGAGTGCTTACCACAGACTTGACAGCTGAAACTGGTCCAATTCCCATGAATTTAGGTTCAATACCGGATTGGGCCCAAGCAACAATTTTGGCCATTGGTTTAGCGTTATTTTTTTGTACTTGTTCGTGCGACATTAGGAGCACTGCCGCCGCGGAGTCGTTAATACCTGAGGCATTGCCGGGAGTAACTGTACCACTCTATAAAGTCAACAAACAACATTGAATTGTTTAAAAACACATTACAGATATAAAGCAAAAATCAAACATATTAGGACAGTTTGTTATTTAAATGATACATGGTCAGTAATATTGAATTCCTGTTCACTGACAATTTTACTTCTATGAACTTTTAAACTTTACATAATTGTTCTTTTTTTTAAAGAAAAGATTGTGCGTTATGATTTAGTATTAACTTTTTTTTTGGAATTTGTTATACAGATAAATTTTTTATTTTTTTTTATTTTTACTTTTAATAATTCTGTCAACATGTTGACCTTAAGGGCGTTAGTTGAATAATATAATATAAATAAATATATTCTAAGCATAACTTGCCACTGGGGAACTTCTCTTATCAATTTGTTTTTTTTTTAAGTTTTCTAATTCGCTAACATTCTATAGAAATCATATTGTTTTTTCTTACCTTTACGAAACATGGTTTAAGTTTTTGCAAATTCTCAATCGTTGTTCCACATTTAATATATTCGTCCTTTTCAAATACTGTTGTACCCTTACGATCCACAATTTCAACAGGAGTAATTTCCTTATCGAAGTAGCCGTTTTTTTGTGCCTCTTCTGCTAAATTCTGGGAACGAACAGCAGATGCATCTTGTTCTTCTCTACTAACACTATAATCATTTGCAAGATTTTCCGCTGTGATGCCCATATGAATTTCATGCATCGCATCGGTAAGGCCATCATGGATCATCGTATCTATCATGCTGGATGAGCCCATTTTAACACCCTGACGTAAGTGCATGGCATGAGGAGCCAAACTCATATTCTCCTGGCCACCACAGATAACAATGCCGGAATCACCACAACGAATTGATTGGTAGCCTAATGCAACAGTTCTAAAATACAAAGTATTACATGTTTATAAATACATAAACAGATAGAGTATAAATGTACCGACTTTAATCCAGAACCACACAGCATATTGATGTTGTATGCAGGTACTTCAATAGGCACCCCACCCTTTAAAGAAGCCTGCCTAGCGGGATTTTGTCCTTGACCCGCAGTGAGTGCCTAATAAAATAATGACATTACACTTCTAAAAACACAAGTACTTTCACAATTTTCTGTACCCACCTGGCCCAAAATAACTTCATCTACATGATTAGCATTTACATTGGCCCTTTTTAATAAATCTTTTATTACAATACCGCCCAAATCGGAAGCTTTCAGCTGGGATAATGCACCATTGAAATTACCTTCATTTAATACAATTAAAGTAAACAAAAAAAGGAGAAAGTTGTTAATGTTATGAAAAAATGAAAGTTACCTAATAAGCACGTACTTTGGGCCCAATGTGCCTAATACCAATTGTATTTTCCTATTCCTATGGGTTTAGCCCATGATAAAAGTTTCTGTCAATGCGAGTTCAATGGTCGAAACTTACCAATAGGCGTTCTGGTTGCAGCCACAATATACACATCATTGGCACTCATAATTCTAGTTTTCTTTTTAATCTAACTACCAAACTCGAACTAAACACTTGACGGATGATCTGCTACCATGATAGCATAAACAAACTGCCATGGTAAAATATGTAAGGTAAACGCACTAGGAATTGTTACAACAAACACAGGCATTTTGTTTTTGTTTGGTGTCCATAATCTGTCAAATTTTCTTCATGTGTGTATCTACTGTAAAAGTAAACAAAAAAGTACACAAACAAAATACATGTGAATTTGACATAAGAGTAACACCTAAGGAAGAAATATGTTGAAATCATGGTAGAAATATAATGGTAGATGCAGTACGACAACAAATACAACAAGCCAAAAACAACAGGCATTTTGTTTTTGCTCAGTGTCTGTGTTGTGTCAAGTCAGCTGATAGAAAACTGATGAAATTGTAAACAAATTTGCAAAAAGTGCCATTTAGAAAATGATTCAGTGTTATTTGCTATATTGCAAGTGTTTAAGTGTGAAAATTAAAACGTTTCTATGTAATTTTTGCAGAGAAAAATTTCAAAAACAGCAGTTGCTGGCGAACAGGGGTTGCTGACAAACAAATGTAAATAAACTTTGACATAAGAGAAAAACTTACTCACACTCAGTCCAGAAAAAAGTTCAAATCAGCTGGGCTAGTGCTTCTACCATTTCTTTGTACCATGGTTGAAATCAGCTGTTCTAACGAGTTTACCTTACTCATTTTACCATGCAAACGCCGGTAGACAGATAGTAAAATTACGACTGGTAGCAGCAGGTGTTGTTGCAATTGATGGCAACAACGTAGACTTTGTTTTTCCTTCCCATTTTCCAAGATTTATTCATTCAGGTTCATGGTAGAAATATAATGGTAGATGCAGTACGACAACAAATACAACAAGCCAAAAACAACAGGCATTTTGTTTTTGCTCAGTGTCTGTGTTGTGTCAAGTCAGCTGATAGAAAAATGATGAAAATGTAAACAAATTTGCAAAAAGTGCCATTTAGAAAATGATTGAGTGTTATTTGATATATTGAAAGTGTTTAAATGTGAAAATTAAAACGTTTTTATGTGATTTTTACAGAGAAAACTTTTCAAAAACAGCAGTTGCGGGGGAACGGGGGTTGCAGACAACCAAATGTAAACAAACTTTGACATAAGAGGAAAACTTACTCATACTTACTCCAGAAAAAAGTTCAAATCAGCTGGGCTAGTGCTTCTACCATTTATTTGTACCATGTTCAGGTTATAGCAGCAGCTGTTGATGAAATTAAAGTGCCTAATATGTCAAAGTCAGCTGATGTAAACACAATTTGAACATTGCAATTTAATTTCAATTATGTTAAATTTAGTGCTTATAATGAAGATTCAAGCTGATTTTTGTAAAACACTTTAATATTTAACAAATTGTTGTCGCGAATAAATCCATCTACTTTAATATAAATTCATTGAAACGTTGTGAACAAACTAATAATGTAAACAAACACCGAAATGTAAACAATCTTTGACATATTAGGCACGAACAAAATGAAAACAATGAAATCAGCTGTGCTACTGCTATAACCTGAATTAATAAATCTTGCCATTTTCCTTGTGTCCATCATAGATAAAGGAAATAAGTAGATATCCCACAGGCGTTGTCAAGTACTGTCACTAGGTGCTGTGTTGTCGTTTTGTAACTTTCATTGACGTTCCTCATAACATTCACTGACGTTTATTCAACAGTGTGGGACATTTTTTCAATACAAAAATAGAATCATTTTCCAGGTTGTGCTTTTCAAACAACTAATTTAGTTTTTTTCATGTCGTTTTGTTCCCCACTTTCTAATTCAAATGCATTTTGGTTATGAGCTTTTTTGGTATACTGTTATTATTGGTATTCGTTTGTGTTGACTTGTACAGCATCGGCCCACTAAACAAAACAAAATGCCTGTTGATGTTGCCTACAACACCATAAAGACAATACCTACTGCTATCACCCGTTCTAAATACATCTCGCAAGTTATGTTTTGTTTGGGATCAAACGTTATAATTATTGCTTTCAGCTCCATCTAGAAAATATCCCATTGAACAAGAAATTTCACGAGGCGTGTGCTATATCTAGTTAATTCCTTTATGCTTCTGACCATAGATAAAGGAAATAAGTAGATATCCCACAAGCGTTGTTAAGTACTGCCACTAGGTGCTGTGGTGTCGTTTTGTAACTTTTATTGACGTTCCTCATAACATTCACTGACGTTTATTCAACAGTGTGGGACATTTTTTCAATACAAAAATAGAATCATTTTCCAGGTTGTGCTATTCAAACAACTAATTTAGTTTTTTTCATGTCGTTGTGTTCCCCACTTTCAAATTAAAATTTTGTTATTTTGATTGCATCTTTTTGTTTACTGTTATTTTTGGTGTTCGTTTGTGTTGGATTTGAGAGCAGCGGACCACAAACAAAAACAAAATCCCTGTTGATGTTGCCTTACATACCTATTGTTAGCAACTGTTCAAAATAAATCTTGCAAGGTATATTTTGTTTGGGATCAAACGTTGTAATTACTGCATCCAGCTCCATCTAGAAAATATTCCATTGAACAAGAAATTTCCCAAGGCATGTGCGATATCTAGTTACTTCCTTTATCCATGCTACACACTTAGTATGCCAGAAGAAAGAACAAGGCAAGGCTGATCTATTAGAGGTTAACGCAGTAAGATTTGTTGTTGTTGTGGGCACCAACAGCAGGAATTTTGTTTTTGTTTTATGACTCTAAATGTCAAATTCAACACAAATACATATGACGAAACAATGTAAACAAAAAAGTACAATAACAAAATACACTGAATTTAACAGATAGACTCATAAGAAAGCAAAATCAGCCTTGGAACAAGGCAAGCTGCCTTGTGTCAAACTCAGCAAAAAAAGTAAACAATCATACAAAAACCAAATTCATATGATTAGGGTCCCAAGCTGTCGGCTTAACATCAGCGGCACGTAGGAGCCAGTCGATTGAGAAAAGTACCAGCAGGCACCGTTTTTTGGAAATTTGTTCAATATACACAAAAAAACCCTAGTGTAATATGACCCACATTCATGGTCTGATGTCAGCCAATGCACTGGGCAACATAGGGTCAGCTATTTAATTGGGCAATATTACCAATAAACTTAGGCAATTTTACGTTCACCGACATACTATATGAAAATTTGCCTTGCATGTTTGTAGATGCACCACATGCAAAAAGGGCAATACACTGAATTTATTGTAGGTGAATTAGATTAATTTTAATGTGGAATCTTCCCAAATGTTTAGCCAATTTTTCATATTTACAGAAACAATTTTTGTTTTGGTTTTTAATTATAAAAGTATTTATTGCACTGTTGCTTACAATAATAAATAGATGCTACATTATAATTACGAATTCCCCGGCTCCTCAAATGTAGTAGCCCCTCTCATTAGTCACCGCCGACGACTCCAGTCACGTTCCCTGTGAAGAAATATATTAATGATTAGTTAAATGTATTAAACAGTTGGGTATCAAAATTGTTTGTTTCTACAAATGACCCATTTCTATTCTTAAAGTGGCTAAGAGATGACACTGCTAAGCTAAGATAAAACACTGTCTGCACTTTTTCATTGAAAAATATACGTATCAAACACAAGCAACACAACGCACTTTTCTACTTTCAACAGTTTTGGCCAATGGAAATGTATTCTTTGTTAAAAACACTTGCAGAATATATTTTACTTCCATTTCTTTGTCAATTCACTCATATTTTGTAAGAAATTGAATAAAAATTACTCTTGGAAAATTTGGCAAAACTCCTTTTTTGTTTTTCTTTTCACAAGTTACATACATACATAGTGACAGGCTTATATTCGTCTCGCTCTAACATACGGTGTCTAGTCAGAATGGTGCTGATTCGTCACAGTTCAAATAGGAAACGGGGAATTTGCCAACATTCATATGCAAATTCACCATTATTGTTGGTATCGTATTTTGCACTTTTGATATAGACAATAATGCCACCATTTCTTGTCTTCACCAAACCCAAACTGGGCAATATTACCGACGCTTATTTTTTCTGTGTAGACCTAACATTTCGCTCAGCAAATTTATGGGTGGTATTCTATAAATCGTGAATCAGTCACTTCGAGTTACTTTTGTCGGTTTGGTAGTTTATAAAACGTCATAGCTGTTCGGTGACTACCTGCGTTGAGTTACGTTATTTAATGAGTAATTTATAAAACGCAGGGCAACGTTCTTGATCACTTCAGCTGTCAAATTGAACACGCCACAGTTCTTCGCGTTAGTTGAAGAAATTACAAATTTAAAGAAAAATGTCGATCGAGGATCGGCAGATGGTAGAATTTTGCATTCCATTGCTTATAAGTAGTTGCCAATTTTGGCTGAACTGCATGCGACGGATAGAGCTCAAACTTTTTTTTTAAGTAATTCAAAATTATACTGTTTACTCACTGAAATTCTTATTTATAATAATAAAATTCGAAATGGAACGTTCAAATACATAATGCGTTGCAAAACTATTATAATGCCTTGTTCACGCTGCCATTAAATTGACAATTTCGGATTGAAATTGTCGAACGAAATCGTTCACACTGGCATTTGAGCAATTTCGTTGAAAAATGACAACTGTTTGTTTACAAAAAAAAAATTTTAGTGCCTGGGCACAATAACCAAAATTTTGCTAGGAAATGAATGAAAACAATAAAATAAATGAATGGTACGTGAACTTTAACATGAATCACTGATTCACCACGGCTTATATTTTATTTTCACTACCCTATATCGATGTAAACTTAAATGAATGAGGCGGCATACAATTGCTTTTTTTTTTGTAATTTTAGTAACCACGTGTTCGGTGAACGAAGCCGACCCATAATACTGAGTTTTTATTAAATGTAATTTTTCGGCAGACGTTACTTTTAGGTTCATCTCGTTGGTTGTGTAAAAAAAAACAGCAGACAGTTGTCCGAGGCCTTCGGCCACGGACTGTCCCTGCAGGCTGTGTCAGAGACACGTCCATTAAGTTTAACGTAGAATACGCCATCCGATAAGACAGAAAACATATATAACAATAAATGATAAATAACATAAGCAAATGAATTTTTATTTTAATTTACTAAACGTCAACTGTCAGCTGCTGTCAAACAGCATCAAGCAGCATTGTTATTTTCCTTACTTGGCAGCACTTTCATTTAACATAAAAATGTGTGAATTAATTTTTTCATATATTTTTTATAATTATATATCCATGTTAAATTCAAATTCACATTTAACATTTTGTTTCACCTAAATAAATATACGAAATTTCAATATTTCATCAATCCAAACAACAGCCGAAGGTTTGTGTCCACACTGAAACAGCAGCATAGTTTGTGTTCACGCTAGAAACTCAAACACTCAACCAAACACCACACATATGTTTGAGTGTATGTGTTTAAACAATTTTCATTTGAGAAATTTTGAATATTAGGAGGATATCAACCAATATGAAATGTATATCATACGAAAGATAACATCTTCATTTAACTACAAAAAAAATTTTAAAAAAAGTTATCTCGCCGTTTCCTCATAATCAATGAAATAAAGATTACAACAATAACAATCTGACATGACTCCCTATACCGTAAGGTAAGACGTATTCTACGCCAAAATGTTCAAATTTTTTTTTGTAATTCGGGCCTTTAAATGCAGCTTAACTGAAATTATCGGCTAACATTTTAAGTCGAAGCATGCTTTAAAGACGGCGGCGTGAACTTCAAAAAATTAACTACGACGGCGGCACACCAGAAAATTTTCTGTCGACTTCGTACTCTTGCATATGTGCAAAAAAGAGTACTAAGTTAATTTTGCTGCGTAAAAACAGCGTTGTATTTGAAATATAATTATGCCTTGTTCACGCTGCCGCGAAATTGAAGTCTTTCGCAATTTGAGCCGAAATTGAGTTGAAATTGCTCAATTTCGCATATATTTTGACAACTACGAAGTTGAGATATTTACGACAATTTCAACGAGATATTTACAACAATTTCGTTGAAATTGTCGTAAATATCTCAATTTCGTAGTTGTCAAAATATATGCGAAATTGAGCAATTTCAACTCAATTTTATTTCAAAATTATAGACATCAGTTTATGTTGACAATAATAAACAAAAGATCCAATACATTACAATCAATACTTACCGCCAAATGGCACGTGTTTTTGAAAAGGCAACTAATTTAATATAGATGGGGAAATTTATTGGACATTGAACCCCAAAATTACATAGGTATTTTACACATTTTATGTGAATATTGTTGGCATTTGCAGTATTATGAATAATAAAAATAAATAAATGGTTTCCCATTACATCCCATGAAGGGACTGGGGAGAACTTCTCACAATCACTGAGCTGTGCGCTTTCCAGTTTTCACTCACTGATGGGGACCTACAGTTTTACACCGATTCCGAACGGTAATTTGAGAAGATTTTTCATGGCTAGATACTCGATAGTGTCGCCGTCACTATGCGAGGTGACCGCCGCCGAAAGAATTTTTTTTTGAAGGTGGTCAGAGCCGGGTTCGAACCCAGGATCTCATGTACAAGAGCCGCGCACACTAACCATTGCACCACCGACGGTCACGTTTGAAGTATATAGTTCTATAAATATTATTAAATGTAAGAAAATATGTAAGGATAGATTTAAGTTATCAAATAAGTAGCCTTTTGTAAAATGAATTTTAGGGAATAAAAATACTTTTGACCTCAGACTGGAGACACGCCACCGCAGGAGGCACGCCACGATTGCTGTGAGCTTTGACATCGCCAAGACTTTCGATTCAGTCTGACAGACCGGAATTGTTTCAAAAATGATTAATTTTGGATTTGATAAAGACACCTTTCGTATGGTGGCCAGCTTCTTGAGCGTACCCAAATTCCGTACGAAAGTATGGGGAGTGTACTCAAGTGTTAGGGACGTTATAGCGGGAGTGCCCCAGGGTTCGCTCTTGGGAATATGCTCTATAACCTTGGATAGGGGGGACTCCTCTTCGTAGACGACAAACTCCTATTCTATCATAGAATAGGATCTTTGGACTTGAGCGACACAGTATACATTACGGACCAGTAGTGACACCTCTCACCGGTAGGTAGATCTTGTAAATAGTTGAAAATATGTAAATAGCAGTAGTTTTAAGTTTAAGTTTATTTATTTTATTCCTAGTTTTGGGGAAGCCTCTACGCAGAAAAAAATACGAGGTATAATTTCGCCTAAGTGCTACCGCAACATAGGGTTTGCTATGTTCTACGGCAATGTGAATAAACACCTTAGGCATTATCAGCTAAAATTTTAGGCAGTTTTAATTTTTTATTTTGTAAATTTAACTACGCGAAATAAGTAATTGTACACACTTATTTTAGTAAATTTATTGTACATTACAGTTATATTTTCTAATAAAATTAACTATTTTGCATTTACAAAATTACAGACGATAATTTTTTTGGACAATTACACAATAAATTATATGTTCATTAAACAAATTTAATGAATGTTAAATAATCAACCTTGCTTTGATTGGTGTAACGAGGTGACTAAATGTTATCAGGGAAGGTATAATGGCAGCATCATATATTAAAAATTAAAGAGTTAAAGTAGCTATAATATCTATGTTGATTAAAATCATCCGTGAGTCTTCTTCCATTGTATCGATGTACTCCTTAAAGCCATAGGCCATTTCTACTAATCACAATACACAGTTTGTCACAACTAGCAAGAGACGGCAAATGCGATCAGCTTCATCCTGTTACGATCATAAATATTCCAATCATCGGCATAGTTCCCATCAATTGTTCAGGATCACGCTGGATCGTAAACCAACAACAATTGTTAACAACTTTGGCAGCTTGGCGAACCATGTTCTCCCAATAGGTGGTCTTGAAGATAAATTTGCTCGAATTTCAAGAAACACTGAACTTTAATCAAAGGAACAATAAAATGGACACGCATATCAAATTATTAGTTACCTTTTTTCTCCAATAAAATACCTGCTGTTCCTGTATACCCGATTGGATTATTTTTCAGAATATGTACTTTATATTTTGACATTTCGAAATTAAATATATTTTGAAGAGTTACCTATATTCAAAAGCAAATTTTACAAAGCCAATAGGAATGAGGATTGCCTAATAGCTTAAGCGCCTATTAGACGGTCATACGCGGTATGACAGCACGGTATGATGAAAAAAAGTGCTTTGCTATTACACTATCATGCCGAGCTATCATACATCAGTTTAAAAGAAACACCGAAGAGTGAGGTTGTTATTTGTAATGTCGCGCGAGTTGGTTGCAGCTTTCAATTGTCGCTTCTATTTCAACTTCTTTCAATTTTTCCAAAAGCTTTTCGTAAGCCTTTTGTTTTTTTGCTTATTGTGGTATATATCACTTTTAATATTCCACAATTCTGGGAAATGCTCATAAAGCAAATTAAATTCTGTCAAAAATCCACGATCTAGCCACACCATCTTTACACTTCGAATGTAAACTTCAAATGAAAGTTTGTACTGTGTATGACAGCAGCGCTATTACACGAGTATGATGGTATGATGGTATTCCAAAATATCAAAAAATTTTGATATTCATCATACCTTGTTGACAAACAAGTATTTTTGCCTATTACACGAGTATGATGGTATGATCGCATACCGTGATGTCATACCGCGTATGACCGTCTAATACCCGCTTTAGGTACTAAATTGTACTTTTTTAGTTTCATACAAAAAATGTTTGCCTAAGCCAACCAAGGCAACAGAACTTCGATAAATTTTTTCTGTGTAGTAGGCAGTTGAATTATCATTTTGGTTTTATTGTTTTGTATGTAGGCTACTACTACTTAAGTTTGTTTAAAGTATATGGTTCTGTAAATCTTATTAAATGTGGGAAAATATGTAGTGATAGATTTAAGTTATCGGATAAGAAACGGATAGAAACTTCTGAGAAGCTCTGTTTGGTCAATTCAGATTTGTTGAGGACTACTAGGCGCAAACTCGCTCCTCAAGTTTGCGAGGGACCGTTTGGTGAAGGCAAACTAGCAGGTGGTTCTAATCCTAATAATAACAGCTGATTTTAAAAAGGCCGTGATAATAATTGAGAACCTAAGGGACCACGTTAAGGAACTTGAAAGGACCATCTTTAACGAAGATATAGACGATGCTGAGTCTATGGACGAGGGATTGCGTAGCTTTAATGCGGTGCTACTCGAACAAAAAGCCAACGAGCAGGCTGAAAAGGCAGTTGGGCCCAGTGTAACTGGATGGCGCTGGAAGATGGCACCTGCCATGACCAGTCAACAGGCGAAAGTTAAAGAAGGATAGCCCCATGAAGAAATCTGGCGTAAAATATGTTGCTAAATCGACCCAGAAGAGAAGCCGTAGTAATGAGTATAAGAAAATCCCCGACCTATACGTATATAGTATTGATATTCGTGCTGTAACGTCGAAAATTAAAGCCGTGTTACAGCACGAAAATGTTACTGTTAGAATCATGGGGCGTTCGATGACGAACGTCCGAACATTAAGTCTAGATGACTATGATTTGGTTAAGAAGTTGCTTAAAGAGGTGGGTTTTGCGTTTTATACGTATACACCGAAATCGCAGATTCCCTTTGCGGTGGTTGTAGTAGGGTTGCCTGACTCTTTTGAGGGGCAACACCTTAGGGCTTACTTAGATGGGCTTAAAATTAATTAAAGAGGACAAGTGGTTGCTCCACCTAGAGACTCAGGTTTCTCGTGAATTCGTAGCGGCATCTCCTACGCTACTGCTGCTCGCCTAGCGACGACTTTGCAACACGGCTTTAATTTCGCTGCAACTGCACCCGGTTGGGTAACTTTGCAGAACGCAATGGCCCAATTTGGGACCATTGATACCGATGTTCGGTATGCACTGTACGCCCTGCCCGAATAAGTTAGGCCCCTTTACGCAACAACGCAAAATTGGATGACGACAACCTGAAGTCTTTAATGGCCTTAGGACCAATGTAAATAGTGTATAGTTAGTTTTAGGTAATAGTTATAAGTTTTTAAGTTTAATGCCGAATGTTTGCCTATTTTGCTAATTCCTTTTTTGGGAACTCTTGTCTAGTATAAAATTGTGTTTAGTTTTGAAGCACCGGCCTCGCTGGACTTGTGGCAATGCCAAGACCGTATTTATGTGGTTCTTTGAAGATTATTTAATGATAGAAAAAATTTTATGTATATATGTTAATCTTTTAGTTTGGATTATTATTTTTGTTTTTGTTTAAGTTTTTTGGAATAATAAACTGAAATTTAAATTGCCAACGAGCAGTACGAAAACGAAGTTTGGTCCCGAGCAACGCTGGCACGAAAGATGGCTGACGCAATACAACTGGTGCTACAAAAATAGAAGGATGACTACCCAAAAGAGAGTGCGCAGAGGTGAAAATAGTATAATTCAAAAAACAATAGTATCGCCGATTTGTATTTATATAATGGTAACGTTCGTGATGTATCAGGCAAAATTCGGGACCTGCTGCAGCATGACAATTTTTCGGGCCGTGCGATGATAAATGTTCGCACCATGTCTTTGGGGGACTATGAGTTAGTCAGAAAATGTTTAAGGATGGGAGTTTAACTTTTACCCTTACACCCCTCATTCGAGGAGTTGAGGGTTAGAAAATTAAATTTTCCAATATTATAATCACCAAATTTGGCGGCTATAAATGGTTAGTCCACTTTTCAAGAGACTCAGACGTCGACTTTTTTACGGAATCAAGTTTATTTTACACTGCAAGGTGCATATCCCCAAGGATAACAAAAAGGGGAGTACGCAGTGAAAGAACTGCCAGGGATACGGACACGTTTCAATAAATTGCCCCTAACAAAGAAGTTGGTATGGGTGAATCTCTGGTTACTGATCGACTACGGGGGCAGTTGTCCTCAAGCCGTCCATCGCGTAACCAGATGTGTAAATTGTTTGGTCGATGGGCAAGCAGCCAGCTCAAGGGAGTGCACACTACGTTTAAAACTATTACGCGAGAAGACCGAAGCTATAAGTCGGCAGTATGCCGCTCCTAGAATCGGCTTTCCGTGCAATAGTGGAAGAACTACCACTGGTATTTCCTATTCTGCTGCTGCCCGCGGTGGCCACCGTAATGCGGCATCCAATAAACCCAGGGTAACCCATTACCCACGAAATATAAACCTTATATTTAAATATAAAATACAAAATGTTAATAAAAAATAAGTTTTTTCTACAAAATTCAAAATGGGATAAGGATGACAACAACAAATATTTGTGACAGCCATTAAATTCAAGTAATTATTTGAGCATATATTATTTGGTAAAACCGAATTAGTTTTTAAATTTTTCGTTGATCCAGTAAATAGAATATTCACCACTACTTTACTTTTATTGACTATATTACAACCTCATGAGGATAGATGTCTTACACATATTAATTAAACAAATTTCAACATATTCCTCCAACTGGCTCTATCTTTCGCCTTTTCTCGCCATTTGGTAACACCAAGGATACGGAAGGATTCTTCTGCCTGGTCTTTCCAGCGAAGTATTGGTCGTCCTCTTTTCCTACTTCCATCGCTGGCTCATCTTCATTCATTCTGATAACATGGCCTAGCCAACGCAATTGGCCTAATTTGATTCCCTAGCTATGTCCACGGCAGAATATAGATTATATAGTTCTGCGTTCCAGCGACGTCGGTGTTCGCCGTTTTCTCTAACAGGACCATAAATTTTACGGAGAATTTTTCTCTCGAAAACTCCCAGGTGTTTTTCATTCGCTTGCGATATGACGCAAGTTTCGAAGTCATATGTCAAGACAGGTAAAATGAGAGTCTGATATAGCTAGACTTTTGTCCGTCGAGAGAGGGCTTTGTTCCTAAACTGCTTGCTGAGCCGAAAATAGCATCTATTTGCAAGCACAATTCTCCTATCCATCTCCAGGCTGACGTTGTAGTTCATGTTCAAGGCGAATCCAAGGTAGACAATTTCATCTACCACTTCAAAATTAAATTGGTTGTCAACGTTCAAGTGCGGATAAAGTCGAGAGGTTTCTCTAGTGGTTGTGACCATAAATTTTGTCGTGTCCTCATTAACAGCAAGACCCACATTCGCTGATTCTTTTTCGATTCTTGAAAATACTCCAGTAACCTCTCGCAAATTTCGCCCAAAGATGTCTATGTCGTCAGCATGTTCGTATTTACTGCAGCTTTTCTCATTATTATCTCCATTAAGATGTTGAAAAGATTGCACGAAAGTGTGTGGCCTTGTCTCAGTCCTCGCTTGGTACAGAATGGTTCGGTGAGGTCTTTTCTCACCTTCACTGCTGATTTGGTGTTGATCAGCGTCATTCTACAGAGGCGGATCAGTTTTGCCGGAATCCCAAGTTCAGACATAGCTTTGTACAATTTTCCCTGTATGGGGATATCGAAAGCAGCTTTGTAATCAAGAAAAAGATAGTACGCATCGATTTGCTTTCGTGGGTCCTTCCCAGGATTCTACACTGTCTTCCACAATCATTACCTCCTGATCTTCAGTGGAAGAATCTGAGTGGAGTAGTGCTGAAAAGTGGTCTCTCCACATTTTGACCACACACTAATTATAAGTCACCAGATTCCCATTCTCGTCCTTGCAGGAGGGCAGCCCATTATTAGGCCCGTTATTGGATCTTCTTACCCTCTGGAAAATTTTTCTTGATTCATCATTCATCCTGCACAATTCTGTCTTTTCACTCTCCCTCTGCCATTTTTCCGCGAAATAGTTGTTTTTCCTCCCTTACTTCCTCTCCCTGTTTCGTTGCCATACGTGCAGCGTCTTTTTCATCAGTTGCAATGCGACATTCTTCGTCGTACCATGGCTTATCCTTCTGCGGTTTTTGATAGCCAAGTTCATTCCTTGCAGCGGTTTCCAAAGAATAGGGGATGTGCTTCCACTGCGCATCGGGGTCCTCGGGAGGCATGGAATTCTGCCCTAGCAGGAGAGAGCTTTTGTTGATAGGGCATTGATATCTTCGGTATTTGTAGCTTGTCAATATCTAGCTTTTACCGTGTTCGGCTTCGTACGCTTTTCACCCTGTTCAGTCTTGTGGGAACTTTCGCAGCCACCAGGTAATGATCCGAGTCGATATTGGTACGTCGAATTACACGTACATCCATTAAACTAGAAGAGTGCCTGCCATCTATTACCAAGTGATCAATCTGGTTCTTCGTTGTCTGATCAGGAGATATCCAGGTCGTCTTATGTATTTTAGATAATTTCCATTAATGGAAGTATTTTTTCTGAACAAATTGAAACATTTTATTCTTTTTGATGAAAAAATTTACCAAAATAATAAAATAAAAAATATATATATTGCGAACCAGCAGTAAACATCATAACAGCAACAATTGAGTAAGACAATACGCATGTAGTATATAGTTTATAAGTGGTTTGGCAAACCTTGATAATAATTATTAATCATCAGAAAGTACTATTAGACTCAAATTAATGGAACAAGAACCAGGAAAGTTATCATTATAAAGTTTAGATAGACGATTAAGTGGATTAAACAATTCATATTTATATCTACAAAAACATGACTTTAATGTCACACCTAACATAACTCTTCTCTGTTGAAGAGTTTACAAATTTATCAAATTCAATCGATTAGTATCGGGAGGTAGATCTATTAAATTAGTCCCACCTAAGTCTCTAAATACAATAGAAGGAATTGTTCCTGAACTGATTCAATTTTATCAAGATCGCAGTTAAAGCAAGGAAACCATACAACAACCCCATACTCAAGAACAGGTCTAACTACAGAAGTAAACAATCGTTTAGCCAAATATGGATCGTCGAACTCTTTAGACCATCGTTTTATAAAACCTAATAACGACATTGCCTTAACTACTCATGAGTCAATATGAAGATTGAATCGCAGCTTTTCATCGAAAATTACTCCTAGATCCTTAAACCCTGTCACCTTCTCTAACTCATAGTGTCGAATGAAGTATAGCGTACGACATGAGGCTATACGAGATAACGACATGTGGATACACTTACTCAAAATTCAATGACATATAATTTACATCACACCAATGGGCAAGTCTGGTAAAGTCCTCTTGCAGAATAATGCTGTCGCTAATTGTGTCAAGACAATATAAAAATTTAATATCATCTGCATACATCAAAATACGGGACGAGTGAATACGTCAAGAAATACAATATAAACAGCACAGGGCCAACATGGCTTCCCTGGGGTACGCCAGAAGTAACACAAACAAAACCTTGGATTTGAAATTTACTCTTTGAGTTCTTCCTGATAAGTATGAGGATAACCACAGTAATATACGCGAAGGAAACACCATCAAATCAAGTTTATGGATCAGAAGTTTCCGAGAGAAAGCATTAAAGGCTCGTTGTAAATTCAAGAAGATTCGTGACTGCTGATCGTCCCTTAACAAAGCCATGTTGATATTCCGACACTATTCCACCAATTGAGTGCACAAGTCTACTAGTAACAAGCTTCTCAAAAAGTTTCGGGACTGCAATTAATTTTGCAATACCTCTATAGTTTTTCACCTCGAACCTACTACCACTTTTATGAAGAGGAATAATATGTATAACTCTCCTTCCACAAATCATGGAGGTAGCCAGAAGACAGGGAAGAGTTAAACATATTAGTCAACAGAATATAAATAACCTTAGTACAGGTTATTAATACAGCAGCAAGAATACCACCGGGGCCGGAAGAATATTATGGATTCAGCGCTTTTAAACCCCTCAAACCTTCGTCATAAGTCAATGACATATTCGGAATTATATAAAAAGTCTGTATATTAAATGGATATATGTTAATGAATCACTCAATGTGCATGTACCTTGAAAAAAGTCGGCAAACAAATTTGAGACCTCAGTCTCATCTGAAGAACCGCTATCATCAAACTTAAATAATTTGGGAATCCAGTTGTCCCCACTTAGAATTCACAAAATTAAAAAACATTCTAGGATTGGCATTTAATTTATGCATCATACGAATTAAGTAGGTATCATAGCATTTTTGATTCATTATATTGTACTGATTTTTAACGACTAAATTGTTCGTAAGATTAGAATGCGATACGTAACTAAAATATTTCTTATAAAGCCTATTTTCAGTGGTTTGGTAGATCATGGAGGGCTATAATTGAGACGTATAGTATTCGTCCTAGGAACAGTCGAGTAGGAGCAAATCTGTAGTTGGTTGTAAAATTCAGAGAACGAGTGTGATGGACTCATTTCAAATGACGGCCAGATTGCACGAGGCAGCAGATTATATAAATAATTAAAATGTGTACGCCTAAAATCAAGCTGTAAATGCTATGGTCAGAGAAAAAACCCCCGAGAAGGCTCGGAATCACGGGTAAATAAAATATAAAGAGTCAGATGATGGTTATCTTCTGGTGACACAAATCGATAAGCTCTATTAAGAGTTAAATCCGATGAATTACCAAACACAAGACCAAGTAATCGGTTCTTGAAATTAACAACTTTGTTAAATTAACTCAAACATAATTCTGATAGAGAAGTGAAAAAATCTTCAAAACGACCAAAAGATGTTGGGAGTAAAATAAAATATATTAAATATTAAAAAAATATTAAAGTCGCCAAGTACAATATCATTAGAATGTGCTAAACTATTAATCATCATATCGTAATCATATCGACCACGGTATTAAATAATGTAAAGGGTACTATTCCTAAAGTAAGCAATATCTCGAGGTTGAGAGTTATTAAATTTAAAGACATTGCAGTCTGTATCATTAAATTCTACCACAATTCTTTTTACTTCCACAAGATCACTTTCAATATTTCCCGAAATATGATCACTAGTAACATTATCTATATTACCAGTGCTCGCAGGTATAACATCTTTTATCAGCATTTTAACTGGAAGCTTTGTTTTCTGGACAATGACATAGATGCTTGTCATATGAGGTGATATACACTTTCAGACTGCAATTTTACAAGGTTAATTATGGAGTTCATGTGATGGTCTCGCGGGTTGCTCGGAGTGCCATGCGTTTGCCGGGCCGGTGAACTCGCCGGACGGGGGGGGATCTTTCCGCTTACCAAACACACCAACAGTCTGACTCTGAACATAGATTACACACCGAGGCTTAAACTCTCACGATATCTCGACATAAAAATAAAATAGAAAAGGAGCCCGAAAGATAATTGCCAGTTAGAAAGCACAAACACAAAACAAATTCAAAACCGGGAAGTTACAATGTGCCTTGGAGTGATAGGATAATACCCTATCGTGCGCCATATGGGCTGACTGGTGTTATCGTCAGCGATGCCCACCCTTATGAAGCCCTTACTAGCTTCTCCTGACATTGATTCGTATCAATGTCCCAAAAATCGAAGTACCAGAAAACTTAAACCCCTTTTATACCCTACTTACCTATTACCAACTTAAGCTTCCATAACGAAAACCGAATTTCGTAAAAACATTATAAAATTTATTAAACCCATTTGGGTGAAAACTTAATTTCTCAAGCTTAAACAAAATTTCAACATTAATGGCTTAAGTACTAAAAGTGCCCACAGGGCGAAGCGAAACAAATAAAATTTTAAAATTAACAAAAAGTTTCATGCCTTCTTTCTAAACTTACTTTAGACTTAACTTATTTAAGGCTCATCAGCCTAACTATGCCCCGTAGGGTACGAAGACAAAAGATAATGACGTGTAGGGCGCCGCTCCCTATACCGAGAACCTATCTAACTAACAGAGTGCCAAAAATTGCACCTTCGTTTCGCGCGATACAATCTTCGTCGTGTTAACGAAACACAAAACCCGACGAACAAACTCTTAGGCTCCGATCGCCATTAAACTGAACGCGAACCGTAATTTACACACTCGTATTACCGCACGTACGAGAAAACAAAAACAAAAAAACTTCACGCAGAGCCTCAGAGGCAATTCGCATGAGACCCTGTGTGGGAAATAATAAAATTTACAAATAAAATCAAAAATATATTAAAAAGTCATAAATGTCCAGGTCACCCTAACATTTGTATCTGCTCAAGATGACAGAAAGTGCACGCTTCAGCCGCACTGCGTAGCCTACACTATTATCTTTAATCTTTCCTTATAATTCAACACAATTTCTCTTATTTACTATTTTTTTGAAAAATCTGCCAATTATTATTAGGCTACATTTGCAAAACGGCAATTTCAATAGGCCTCTACTACTTTCTCTTAATTGGCAAATTCTTCTTCCTCAATTCTTATATTCTAATTAATTACTCTAGTTCCATTTTGGTATTTTCTTTTTTATGGCTTTTTAATTCGACATTCCAATTTATCGTTTTGTTTTCCCTTTTATTTTTTTTCGTTTAAAATTCTTGAATTTTTCTTATTACAATTACGTTTCTTTCTTTTGTTTTTTTTCTTTTTGTTTTTGTTTAAAATTCTTAAATTTTTCCTATTACAATTATGTTTCTTTCTTTTGTTTTTTTTTTCTTTTTGTTTTCTTTAAAATTATATTGCTATTGACAAATTTTGTATTTTGGCTGAATTATGATAATTTTATTTCAGAGTTATCATTTTGCCCATTATGACTTCATCTTATCACATATAGATATTAATTTTCGAATTTTTTTCTTTTTGTAAAAAGTCTTTCCTTAAATTTCACAATTTACTGCTTTTCGACTTCCGGAAGGAAAGTCTCAAAGCCTAGGACTTGGCCCTTGGGTCCAAGCCTGCGTTTACACAACTACTCTCACTTTTTATATAAATTGCCTAACTAATTTCACTTTTGTCTGTCCAGAGTGGTCTGGCCACAGTCCGTTAAAAAGGAAAATAAAACGGACTTACCTACAGCTTTCAGGGCAGAAGGGACGGCTTACGGTTTACTGCTGGAGATGATGATGTGATGGATGAACTGGACTATTGTTTGTGTGTGTGGTGTGGTGGTTGATGAACGGTGCTATTATTTTGGGCAGATGGTGTTGACGGCAGCTGCTTGCTGGTGTATGATGAGCCCTGATGCTGGTGTTTTGCTGGCAAAATGTCGCTGCTGTGGCTGAGGTGGCTGGTGTTGTTGCTGCCGATGCTTCTCGAACGGTTGGTTGGATTTGCTCACAAAATGGCGGCTCTGGTGGCCGATGAAATGTTCCGCCGTGGATGGCAGAAATTTGGAGCTATGCCTACGGGAAGCCTGGGACCTCCTTTTGGCCGACCCTGTTCTTGCCCGGGACGCTGGTATAAGCGTCCGTCCGTTCCCTATGGGGGAACTAGAGCGGGACCTAAACGTTGGCCCTAGGCTGCCTGATTTTCTGCTACCGGGCGGCGGTAGTTCTCGCGTTTCACTTGCTTGGCTGTGGAGATACGTTGAACGAAAAAAGCATTAACACTTTGGCACACACGAACGCACGCACTGTGGAATACACTTACCTTTGGCCGGTGGCCAAAATGGACAACCCGTTGCTTCGGCTGTACGGGATGCGGCTTCTGGTGAACACGATGGTGGTTTTTCTTCAAACTCGCAGGAATTGCACTTTATATTTGTGTTTAATCACTTAATTATTTTCGCGGACTATCTCACTGCTGGTGGTGTTTTGCTGCTGGCGAACTTTTTGTAATACTTCTGCCAGGAAAACTGCTGATCCATTACAGCTCGGCGGATTTATTTTTTTTTTGCGGCTACTCACACTAATGTGGCTTTTGCGGGACATATGTATGATGCCGTTGCTGTATATAATTCGCGAAAAACGGATGAAAAAATTGTCGACTTGCCGCGGGTTTATGTATCTGTTGAAAATTTATGAATTTCATCAGGGTTCGTTGAAGGTGTAGTTACGCCTTCGGTTATCATGTAGTAAACCAGGTGGTAGCCAAAAAGTTGTTGTTGTCTTTTGGGGTTGTTTTTGACAGCGGCTGTGGTGTAGTAACCAGGTGGTGGCAAAAAGGTTGTTGTTGTATTTTCATGTTGTTTTACTGAGGTACTGAACCGCCACATGCTGCTGCTGAAATGATCGAGAGGATAATTTTGATTGGTATGAATTCATTCATTCCGACGAAAATTATTTCGGTTAAACCATCGGAAAAGTTGGTGTAACCAGACATGCAAGAATGCTGTCAGATCCCTAAAGGACGCGTTCAGAGACTGGCGTTCTAATATAACCGTTGATACTGAACTGCTACGCAAACAGGCAAGATCCAAGTGTGCCAAAATACTTCGACGCGAAAAGTTTCTTCACGAACAGCGTAATCGTGCTAAAGTCCTTTCTTTCCCTAGTGGAAGTAAGAGCTTTTGGTCATTTGCAAGAAGAATAAAGGATAGTTCTTCCTCTATCCCAACTCTTCTTAAAGATGACATAACATTCACTGAACCGGTTGATAAAGCTAACCTCTTGGCTGAAATGTTTGCAAGGAACTCTTCCTTGCCGGATAGCAATCAACCACTCCCCGTGATCAATTACGTATCTTGTTCCATGCCCAAGATATTTTTTCGAACGCGAGGAGTTAAAAAGGTTCTTGCGAATCTCGTCGTAGGTAAATGCCCGGGCCCGGATGGCATATCTGCACTGGTCTTGAGTAGGTGCTCTTCGACACTGGCGTGTCCACTGCGCAATCTTTTCAACCTTGCATACCGTGCCGGAGTCTTCCCGGCGCGTTGGAAGGTTGCTAATGTCCAGCCAATCCCTAAAAAAGGTGATGCAAGTAACCCTGCAAATTACCGCCCAATTGCAATTTGTTCTGCGCTCGCGAAGGTTATAGAGAGCATGGTTAACCACCATCTAGTGAAATATCTTGAGTCCAATGACCTTCTTAACGATCGGCAGTATGGCTTCCGTAGACTGAGATCTACTGGAGACCTGATGGCGTTCCTTTCGGAACAGTGGAGTCGATCCATCCACCGGCTTGGTGAGAGTAAGGTAGTGGCTCTTGATATTTCCAAGGCCTTTGACAGAGTATGGCACGATGCACTCTTGTCAAAGCTCGCTGCTTTTGGTGTCGGTGATAACTTCACTCGATTTATATCGAGTTTTCTCAGAGATCGCACTATACGAGTTGCTGTAGATGGGGTTTCATCCGACGTGCATAAATTTACTGCAGGTGTACCACAGGGCTTCTTTCTCCTTCTCTCTTCTTATTTTCATTGACGATCTCCTGGGTCAGACTGTGAATCCAATCTACTCTTTTGCCAATGACAGTAATCTCTGCCATTCTTATTCATTCGATCGTAGGCCAAGTCTTCAAGAGATTGAAGTCAAACGCCGGACGATGAATGAAACACTCGACCGCGATCTGGTGTCCATTGTTGAATGGGGTCGAAAGAATAGAGTAGATTTTAATGCGAGTAAGACCCAGTGTTGTTTGTTGTCGCATAAATGTATTGCTGACCCAGGCGTGTCGTCATTGTCTATGGACGGTGTGGATATTGATGATTCAGACGCTCTTGATGTTCTGGGCATGAAAATACAATGTGATGTCCGTTGGCCAAAACATGTATTTGAAGTGTCGATAGATCCATTCAAGTGTCTAGGCTTTTTAAAGCGGTGCAAGAAATACTTCACTCCATCTGATCTTCTCAATATCTACACCACCTACATCAGGCCAAAGATGGAGTATAACTCCCATATATGGGCAGGTGCTCTTGGGACTTCTTTGGAGCTTCTTGACCGTGTCCAGAGGAGAGCGACGGTGTTAATAGGGGACAGTAGGGTAACCAAATATATTGCCTCCCTTGAGCATCGTCGAAATGTGTGTTGCGTGTCACTGTTCTATCGATATTTCCACGGTATGTGTTCCTCGGACATTGCCTGTTGGTAGATAGCGCTATGTTGGCACCTTTTACCCTTGGGGTCCATAGGTCCGACCGAATTTTTTTTCTGAAATCCTAATATTTAGGTCGATTTTCGTTTTTTTTTGTGTTTTTTGAGGTGGGTCCCATGTCATGCATTTTAAACCCATTTAATTTTAATTCTTCTATTGAATTCTTAGGTTGTGTGTTCTTCAAAAATATTTCGGTCGTGCTAAAATGTGTTGAATTTATTTTTGTGTGGTGAAGATACAATTCCGATTTTGCTGTGTGAAATGGAAAATCAAAATTTTGACAGTTGAAAATTCATGTGCTTCAACTTTTTTGAAATTAACATAATTTTTAAAAAATATTTCGCTACTTTTATTCAAATTATAAAAAAAGTGAATAAATTGCGATTACGCCAAAGGATGTATGTGATGCATCAAATGGAGAGAAGAAGGCGTGAGGAATGCTGTTATTGTTTTATATTTTGTATGACTATATTGACAGTAAATATTGAATTTTACAGACTTTATTTCTGTAACTCACACCTTCAGGTTAGTATAACACTTCACGGGAAACCAATGTGGGGCACAGCTTCACGGCGGTCACAAAAGAAGTCTTAGCCATGCACTATACAATGCCGAAATGACATCAATGTGGATATCCGACAATTTTGAAACGCAAGTTCCTCCTCATACTGGTCTATTTGGGTGATTTGAATGTTTTCAAAATCTATTTACGTTCCACATAAGCACGAACCACAGAAAATATAGATGAAATACTGCGGACTTCACACACATTTTGAAAGCTACACACCTCCAACCATCCACGCAATTTACCATCTTTCCTGTAAATAATTGATCTAGTGCGATGCGTTTTTCCACAAGTATCTGCCTGTCGCAATTGTTCCGTTTATTATACGGCTTGCTCTCCAAAAATTAAAAAAATTACTGCGTCGGATATGCTAGCTAATTTTTGAGTTTATTTTGACTTCATTTATATAATAGTGATGATATCAATAGCTTTACACAGTACCTTAACAACATTACCCTCTCATACATCCGACATTTCGGGGACCATAACCATTATTTTCCTTTTTTTTGCTTATAATAACGTGTTCTGCCCTCCTCAAACAATGATTGTTTTTTTGAGTGTAAGCCGTAAAATAGACCTGTTCCAGTTGACAACCTCATGTATTGTGTTTTTGTATTCTTTTGCATTATTGTGTTGTTGGTATGTATGTATTTGTGTAGAGTTTCACAACTGAAGCGAATGAGACAAAAACAAAATGCCTGTTGTTGCTGCCAACAACCAAAACTACAAACAACACCCGCTGCTATTACCATGTTTCCGAGCAAATGCTGCATAAAAGACAAACGTTAAAATTTAGACTACTTGTCAACCACGCTAATGTCAAAATTTTAGTCAATCAAAATTATTTGGCTCAATAAACATACAGCATTAAATTCAGTATATTCGTGAGAGAGAATACCTTTCATTTGAATATACTTGCTTATTCCTCTGTCTAGAGAATACAAAAGCCGTCCATTCCAACAAACCGGGTTTCTGTTGTTACGAAAAGCGACGTTTTCTGTTTTTGAAGTTATAGCTCATTCGCACTACAAAATATTTTCCAGATTTCGTATCAAAAGTCCTAACAAAACCCGAAAAAAAGCATTGGGATTTTTCCTGATTTGATTTAAAGTCAAGGCGCATTGACGAGGTAGTATTACTACGACAACAAACACACCAAGCTGACAACAACAGTCATTTTGCTTTGTCTGGTATTATTCCACAATCAAATGCAGCACAAATGTATTCCAGGAATAAAATTAAACAAAAAAGTATAAAAAATATGTTTGAGAAACAATAAATACCTAAGAACTGCGATAAATCAATAAGTCGGGTATACTAGTGGTACCACCGCATCGATGCGCCACGATTGAAAAGGTTGCAAACATTCGTACTATTCTTTCGTGGTGTGAGATAAAACAGCGTTGCATGAAGCAAATCAAGCACGTTTTTCCTGATTCCTAGACAAATAAGAAAAAATACCCGATTTGTTGTCTGTCAAAACATATGGGAAATCAAGAAAATTTTCCTGATTTCTTCTTGAAATCAACAAAAATAGCA
Organism: Phaonia tiefii; assembly: GCA_963931995.1. Lineage (NCBI taxonomy): Eukaryota > Metazoa > Arthropoda > Insecta > Diptera > Muscidae > Phaonia > Phaonia tiefii. The sequence continues at coordinate 76,818,913 of OZ008369.1, forward strand.
AAATCAAGAAAATCGATGCCAGTGCGAATGTTGTATTAAACCCCGGTTTAAACCGGTTTCGGTTTATATATTCAATCGCGCGATTTTTTTAAAATAATTTTTTATTTTTTGTCGGAAAAATATTGAGCGAAACAATTTTTTAAAACTGGTTTTTTTATTTTGTCGGAAATTTTTTATTTTTTGTCGGAAAAATATCGGGCGATTTTTTGATAATAATTTTCTATTTTTTGTTTACATGAACTTTGACCTTTGATATCGTCGGTCATTAATGGGTTAAAGGAACAAATGATATCTTATTTTTTAGCTTAATGTCTAACCTATGCAATATTTTATGTATATTGGTACCGTACTATTCTGAGATAATAGGCTTTTTACTCAAAAAGTGAGGTTATAAAAGTCGAATATTGGATATAGGCACGTAATGGGTTAATAAATCGGAAATTTTTTTATGGAGTTTTGAAGGTATTTTCATAAGCTTTCCAATGATACCCATATTGTCGCAGTCCGTCAATACATGTGGAATATATGGGGGGATATATGTTCAAACTTTGGAGGCCCGTAATTCGGGAAGTATGGGTTTCCCCAGAAAAAAAAATACGGTTTTACTCTGGATGATAAGGTCTATGGAGTGACGATAATTTGGCCGCGATACGAGAGTGGCCCATAAACTGAACTTAAGCCGAATCTATTTGTAATTTTCTTTTGAAAATGTCCCATATATGTATGTGCATTTTGCAAAAGAAATGTCTTAATTTGTTTGAATTTAAAATTCTTTGCAGTATAGAAAGTCTAGTAATTGTCGGTAAACTTATGAATGGATTTTATTTAAAAGTATTTAAATACATAGTTTTAAAAGAAAACAATTCTAATTCTGGATATCAGTCCATTTATACGTCCTTATTCGTAAAACGTTCTGAGAGGTTTGAGAGGGGTTTTTAGTATGATAAATCGTCTCTCAAACCACTCATAACTTTTGATAGCGCTTTGTTAAGTTTAAATGTGTTAATGTAATAAAAAACTGAGTGGGACCGACAAGAAAAACCGGTTCCACCGGTTGTTCGAGATTGTAAATTTTCAGAAAACCGGCGTCGGTGCATACCCAAAAAACCGGTGGACTGGTTTACGGTTTCGTTTTTGAATACTCTATCTCTCTCCCTAGGTGAACCCGGTTATTAGGATCCAGTATGTAAAATTTGTTTGAGCACCGCACCATCTCCGGCAATTCAGCCCTTTTTTATTAGTTGTGTACCATTTTCTGTTTCACCCGCAATTAAGCCATCGCCTGTTGTTTGCGCCGTTGAGCATTAATCGACTTTGAGTTCATTAAAAGTAAAGTGAAAAATTTTGTTTCTCTACTGTGCAAAAAAGGAATTAGTAGAAAAGCGTTTCAGTAAAATACCCAAGAACTATAATTTATTGAGGAAAATTATAAATAAACGGAAGCACATAAAAGCCAAGTTTGCATTTATCGGTTTAACCACTAAAGCACAACAAAGGAAAGAGAAATAAAGGCAAAATGCAAGCAATCAAATGCGTCGTGGTGGGTGACGGTGCAGTCGGTAAGACATGTCTACTCATTAGCTACACAACGAATGCTTTTCCGGGAGAATACATACCCACCGTCTTCGACAATTATTCGGCCAATGTTATGGTAGATGCGAAACCCATTAATTTGGGACTTTGGGATACAGCTGGTCAGGAGGACTACGATCGTTTGCGTCCATTATCCTATCCACAGACTGATGTATTTCTAATCTGTTTCTCATTGGTAAATCCGGCCTCATTTGAGAATGTTCGAGCCAAGTGGTATCCCGAGGTGCGCCATCACTGCCCCAACACACCAATCATATTGGTGGGCACCAAACTAGATTTGCGAGATGATAAAAACACAATTGAGAAACTGCGCGACAAGAAGCTGGCTCCTATAACGTATCCACAAGGGTTGGCCATGGCCAAAGAAATAGGTGCCGTGAAGTATTTGGAGTGTTCAGCTTTAACACAAAAGGGTCTAAAGACTGTATTCGATGAAGCTATACGTTCAGTATTGTGCCCCGTTTTGCAGCCCAAGTCGAAACGTAAATGTACGTTGCTATAATTCCACAACAAATCGGGAAAATCTTAAGATAAAGCACACCCACACACACACACTGATGAAAGAAAATCGTATATATATAAATGAAACTAATGTAAAAGCGTTCTTGAAAACTTGGTAAACATCATAAACCAGCCAATTTGAGAAAAAGAAAACAAAAGCAAAGAATATGAAAAACAAACCATTTTTTGTATACTGTAGCCATAGTAAAATATACATACATATAACAAAATGATACATAATGGTCTTCCGGGCCTTGATTAATAATGTTATTGTCACCAGGTCAACGTGTTTTAACGTTTAATCACTAATCAACTTCAACAACAACTACCCCAACCATTTGCGAAACTAGAATTCATATTTTGTTTTGCAGCATTTTCCCTGTGAATCAGTCAGTCAAATTCTTGTGGTTGGGGTATTACTTTGCATACCTTTTGCGACCTATGATGATGAGTAAAACGCTTCTTTGCTGCTTTCGTTTTCCATTGTAACGCAATACGTTTTTCTTTAAATCACCCTAACTTGCTTTTATTAAAACAAATTTGTTTTTTAACTATCTATGTGCATTAATTTAAACTAAAAGTTATTTTTTGTATAATTATTTAATGAATGTACACAATTTAATCATTTTTAATACAATTTGGCTTTACTTCAATATAATTACATATTTTGTACAAGGCTACACCGAATGTTTAAAATATGGGTAAAAACTAACGGCCTTGCGCGAATTTTTTTTATTGCTTTCAAGATGTTTTTGATATTTCTTATAATAAACACTCCTGATTCGATTCATTATTTAAACATTAAATACTTTATATCGCGATTAAAATTTTTAGCTGCTCTTACTGTATGAGGTATATCTCCAAAATTTTAATTGGTGGCTTTCGCTTAATAGTGAAAGTGAAACACTTTCACGCAATAGGTGTGGCAACTTCCACTTTAGTCATAAGTTTGGCGAAAAGGTTTCACTTACAAATGCTGGATGGAAATAAGGTGAATACACTTTTAATGTGAGACAGAAATTATCACTGAGTAAAAATTAAGGAACAAAATTTGAATAGTTTTATATTGATGTGTCACATCAACACCTTTTTTAGAACAATTTTCTATACTAACCGAACTATTATGTAAACATAACAACTTAAAAGATCGAATAATATAAACACAAACGGAAATAGAAACAAAATGTTTTACAAAACATTATCATTTCAATCACCTTTTTTTTTGTATTGTGTAAAATTTATTTTCATGGTCCTTTCGTTTTGGTCTTTTACTTGCACCAGGTAATTTTGTAAATGTCCTAAAAACTGGTGTTGCAGAGTATTACCATAACTAAATGAAGAATTTAGTGAAATTCGAGAAATAAAAAGTTAATTGTAACAAAATTTCGAAAATGTTATTTGGCATGAAAGCTATCACAGGTAACATTCACTTTTGTGGAATGAAAGAGGAAAGTGAAACGGAATAAAAGTGGAAGCTGGCACATAGGCGTCAGTTTTAATTACAGCGTTATTGAAAAACAAAGAAAAAAATTAAATAGGAAATAAAAAAAATGGAAAAGAAAACACCGACTTCTGTTTTTAAAACAGGCTTTAGTTTTTAGGAATAAAAGTACTTTCTTTCAATCATATTGCGGGATAAACGCTTAAATGGAAGAAACAGTTTGAGGAATGCCAACTATATGGCTTAGTCAGTCAATATTGCAAAATATCTTTTAATTAGTTGCTAGCATAACATTCTTATAAGTGAGGCTAATGTGCATTTTTCGGCTGAGTCTCTATGCTCTCAACTAAAACTGAAGAAATATTATAAATATATATCAGTAATCTTGAATTGGAGAAATATTTCGTTAATAGTTCTTACACTTCACGAATCAGAACGCTGTATGCTGTTAATACCAGACACTTTAAACTTTCGGTGAAGTTTCGCATTTTCTTTTATTTCTTTTAATATAAGTTGCTTTTATACCAAATTAATAAAATATATACAATAAATAATTATGATAACGAACGGGAAGTGCCACAGATTCTTGTACAACATCAAATAAAAATATGTAATCAATTATTACTGTGGAGAGAATGAATGAGACGTAAAACCAAAACAAAATAAGTTACATTTTAGTAGATTTTGCTGTTACTCGTACAATAGTACAATGTTTGCATCCTTCTCGCTAAACTCAATAATATAAAAAAATAACATTATTCCAACAAACGAAAAACACACAAAATGTATCACAACAAGGACACCTGCAACCAAACATCAAACCAATTCTTTCCATAGAGTTATAAGTCAGTCAAGTCAGTTCATCATAGCAGTATAGGAAATATGGTAGAATAAGAAAGGTAAACTCTTTAGAACAGCTGATTTGAACTTTTTTCTTCCTTCTGCGATTGTCTTATTTCAAATTCACATGTCTTTTGTTTTTGTACTTTTTTGTTGACTTTTATCGTAGTTACACACATGTATTCAATTTGACAAAAAAGAAACACTAAAGAAACACAAACACCTGTTGTTGTTGTCTATAATTTCAACAATTCCTACTGCGTTTACCTTACTTATTCGACCACGATAGGAACTAGAGTCGGAAATTAAAAAAAGAAACAGTGCCCGTATATTAAAAAAGGAGGCATTCAAGTGATGGGCCTGTAAAATTTAGTATATTTGTGCTAATCAAATTTTTTGAAAAATGAAAAAAAACAGGAAAAGAAAAAATTTACTACTATTTAATAATTATATATGTAAATCGTAAAATAAATACTAAACAATTGTAATACTTTCAAAAGGAGAAAAATAAATTTTTGTGTGGCACTTAATGTCAAAAAATATGGAATGGTAATTTACTTTTATGCTTCGTAACGGTAGAGTATTCGTTTGATTATTGAATAGAAATCCAGTTTATTCTTAAAATTTATATCTAAATTCAAATATTGATATAATTAAAGGAGGTAATCGCATAAGCTCAGCAGATTTGTTTTTTTAGCTGTCAAATTTTGTTTTGTTTCATTTGTTAACACTTGATAAAATGTCGAATGTCAATTTAAAGTATAAACGTTGTGTATTGATTAAATATTTCACATTTTCGACCTAATCGCACAAGTCACATTCACTTCACTTGGGATTTTTGACGTCACATAATAAACAAACTAAGTACTAGCTGTAAGATTTTTTACATTTTTATGTATAAATGAACATATATTAACAAAAATATGTAATACGTCTAGTTCTTAATTTAGTCAAGGGGTGATGTCGAAAAATGTGGTGAATGCGAAAGTGACATGATCAGGCCCTTTGTCTACGTAATGGGTTGTATTAATCACCTAATTTTGACAACATAAGCACGGAATTTCTAATGCGACTGCCTGATAGTAATTTTATCTTGATTAGAGATGGTCATGTGAGTAAGTTTTGACTCACGCTCACGAAAGGAAGACAGTCACTCAAGCACGAAAATTTGTTCGGTACTCACTGTCACGCACACTCACGTGAACAGAATTTGATTCTCCCACGTTCACGCGTGATTCATGACAATAAATTTGACAAATAAACTAAGCCGTTTTATACAGGAACAACATTGATTCACCTTTATCTCAAAGGAGTTTATCTTTTATTTCCATCTGTATTCTTCCAGACGGACAATAGGACCAATTGAAAAAAAAAGTGGTAATAATATCAGAAATTTTAAATTATTGGCCAGATTATTTTAGAATGTAGTAGGTATTTATAGGGGAGGAGTCAGGCTTTCAGAATATTGTATCCCAATGCACTCTGTTTCAACGCACTTTTTGCTACAGAGCGTGAGGGTGTTGGTGATGTTCAAACGCGCACGGCATGTAACTTCGAAACTTGTAACTGTTACTTGTAAATGTTACATTGACAAAACTTCAACCAGTTATAGGGTAAACAAATTGTTAAATTCTTTGAAACCGGTCGGATTGTCGTCTCTCAAAGTTTAAATTTTTTTCAACCTGACAAAAAAAACACGAATTTGTTAGAAGGGGTACGAACACCAAATATAAAATATAAAACCAGAATAAGTTTGTGTTTTATTTGAAAACCAAAGTAAATAGTTTCACCGCCAACAAAATTTAATAGGTGGAAAATCTAAACTTTGACTCGGAGTCGTGGAAATTTTTACGATTCAAACTCCGAATCCAGGCACATCTCCAAGACTTAGGAAAATTACGAAAAAAAATTAAAAAATATTTTTTTTTAATTCTACGCAAATTCGATTTGAAGTATATAACAACGTAGTACCGCAATCTCGTATTATAGCCCAATATATCTGTGGTGACAAGGCATAACAGCATAACTCGAGTTATGCTCAATATATCGTACTCACACTATATAATCCAAATATGAATAATCCAATTTGTAGTTCCCAAGATATTGGAACAAATTTATTAAAAAATCTCGATCAATCACTACATTTCAAATAAAATTTGAACCCTTAAAACGCTCTCCTAAAAAGCAGCAAAAATATACATATGCTGTTATGCCTTGTGACCACAGATATGTTAAATGTAATGCTGTAATGCAATTAATATTGCCTGAGAAATACTGACACAAGTGTGGGATTTTTACTTTCAAAAAAAATCTGCTATGAAAATTCTAGTAGTTAACACCATTTCCGTCTAGATTTTGGTTTAAAAAATATAAAAATCAACAAGCAAAACTTTTCCCACACTGTTTTTGGTTTGTGCGTCTCGGTAGAATCTCAAAAACAAAGATTATTTTAATCGAGCTACAAGTTAAGAAGTTACATTCCTTGACAGTTTTGTCATCCTGTAGGGAAACGTACCTTGAAACAAGGTACAAATACTTAGTATGTTCTAAAACAATCGGACCTATAGTTTATGAGCAGCTATGGGAACAGAAAAATGTTTGGGGACAGCCACATTTTTCATTGCAAACAAAATACTCAACGCAAGCACTCACTTCCAATAAAATTTTCAAAAACACTTGACAATTAAGCACAATTACAAAAAAACGCAGTTTTACTCACGAAACAATACAATTTAACACTATTATACTTGAAGTTCACAAAATAAAATCTCAATCAATAATAGCTTTGTTTCTTTACTTTTTTGGTAAATTTCGGGTAAAAGAGAGTAAAAGCAAAATTCTCTCTCAAATGCTCAATATTACCCAAAAGTAAAGAATCGCAAAAAACCACTTTACTAGTCCGAAAACAAATGTCACAACACAAAACATATGCTTGACAACAAATCGTGCATATCATGTTAATTTTCACTGTTCATTTGCACACTTCCCATCTTTAAATAAGCACTCTCAAAGCAATCGAACAGCTGATTGTTTGACACTTTGCCAAACTTACCCATAGTGTAATAATATAAGTGGAAGCATAAGCCCAGCTGATCAGGCATTTTGTTATCGGGTTGTTTCTTTTTATCATTCTTTGTTTACGTAATACACTCGAAGTGTCAAACTTGTCGCATCATTTGTTTTGAATCTTCCTTGCCCTCTTTGCTTACGCTGGTCGTTTCACCGCCTGTAGTTTTTTTGATGGCTAAAAATATATAGAAGAAGTAACTAAAATTACCTACATACATATGTATGGACTTACTGATGGATACTTACCAATTTGGATCTTAAATGCGTTCCAACTTTTTGCCTATTACTTTTTTTTAATACATGTAATTCTATGCATGTAATTATTTACTTTGGCGTTTTTCCTTTGCCTCTCTTCGTATATAAAATGATTTTGACATATCGAGTGTATTGTCATAACAATAGTACAACAAAATTCTGTCAAAATCGTTTATTATTACAACAACACGCCACGCGTCGACTTATATTATTAGACTATGAACTTACCCGAAGAAAAAGTTTGGGTAAGTTCCGTAAAAAGAGAAACGCATTTTGACGTTAAGAGAAACAAAAAAACGCTCTCATTTGCCCAATTTGTGAGTAAAGAAACGCGTTTGGGTTCCCGCGGTAAAGTAAAGACACAAACCTAATAAACGAATTACAAATAATAACAGTGTTGTATATCAAAGACTAGAGCCGTACGAAAAGTGACGACGACGGCTGGTGACTCAGCCGCCACATATTGCCTCCCTACGGCGCTGTAAAATTCATTTTTCTGTAAAATACTTTATCACAACAATTGTTGTTTACAAAAATTGTTTATGTTAAGACTTGTTAATAACATATCATGCATATTTATATTAATTTCGATAGATTCGCAGCAAAAATTCGATAATGCACTCAAAAATTAAACATTTTTAGCGCCGTAGATTTGCGCCATGCCAACTCCAAGTTCTGTTGTAAACTCAAAAAATATATTGTAAATATGATAAAAAAAATTCAATTATATTTTTAGATGAAATTTACACGCCAATATTTTTTTTCTGTGTAGGATGGTTCGATTTCGTACGCCGCTGCATGTTTCTTTGACCATTTCTAACACGTTTGGCGAATAATCCATGAGTGTATAAGTACAATTATTTTGGAGTCATCTAATTTATGGTCGAAGTCTTTTATTTTGTATATACATATATAAGTATGTACATGTGGCCATTTCCACCGCAAGCGCATCTTTACTCATTTGTATATTTCTATTTATTTATTTACTCAGCTAAAAACAGCTGGAAAAATATTAGTTTTACACATCTTGAGTTAAAAACTAAATACAATATTGTCCCTGATTCTATTGTTATTGTTATCTATTTTGATCACTTTAATTTGCCTTATATTTGTTGGCATTACATTGTTTTCATATCGCCATTATCTCTTTGTTGTATAGTACGATAATTACATTTATTTATTTTGCCTATGATCATTAGTTTATTTGCCCTCTTTATACCCTCACCCATAGGATGGGGTATATATCATTTAATAGCGAAAAAATGTAACACAGAAGGAGCCATATTAGACCCTCAGTATCAAATCAAACATTGTTTAATAATCTGTAAATATCTACTTAATAGGAGAAAATGGGTGAAGTCGCCACGCCCATTCTGGTACCTCCCATGCAAAAGCTTGGTGGTCGTCCGTGTTGTCAATTCGATATGTCGCGTGACACACTTCCGATCTTAATGAATTGAGTATTATACCTCCCATACAAACCGACACATTTAGTAAAAAATCATATTTCTCCTACAACTTTTTTCTGGTAGATGTGATTAGGTTCAACTCAAACATTGGTTAATAATCTGTAAATGTCTACTTAACTGGAGACAATTGGCGAGGTTGCCACGCCCATTGTGGTACCTCCCATACGAAAGCTTGGTGGTGCTCCGGGTTGTCAATGAAATTAGGTTATAGGCTTCACGTCACCAAACGCGAGTCACCAAGTAAGACAAGGGTGATTTTGCCGATTCGGCCGGTTGGTTGTTCGGCAAGATAACTCACGGAAAACTCATCCAAATAATGTTCCCACTCTTATTGAATTCCAAAATGGTGGCTCGGAATTGCCGATAAGATGCCAGCTGCAACAAGTGCGAGAAATTTTGCCCAATTGGGGAGATAGCTATGGATAATCTGATATCATTTGCTGTCAAGTCGAGAAATTTAGCCGCCTTTTTAGAAAATGTAAATGGGTATCAGCATTTGTCAAACCCAACTTAGATATGCAGAAAATATTCGACAGTTTTCCACTGTTGTGGATTTTACTAATTGGATCCAAGGTGTAGCTAGTTTGGTACGGAGTATTCATACGACCTGTGTAAATACCAGTCGCTCAAACAACAGTGAGTCAAAAAAGAAAGTGGTTCTATATGCATCGAATGTTCAACGGAAAGAGATATAGTGTCCCCATTGCCGTGGACAACATATTTAGAACATTTGAGTGTAAGAAATTTTTATCACTGAGTACAGAACAGATGGAGTGAAGTAAAAAAGTTGAAGTTATGTTTTTCATGCCTTAATAAAAGACACTCAAGCAGAGATTGCTGCCGGCGTAAAGAGGGTGAAGAGTTCAGAGATCAGCCTAGAGTTTCAAGTGTAAATAATGCCTCAAATGTGTTATCAGCTGATAGTGATCCGATTAGTGTACCAGTTTTAGGTTGTGTCTCAAGTATAACTGGAAAAAGTGAATTGTGGTTTAGAGTGCTACCACTGAAACTTTATGGGCCATATTGTGTTGTGTTATTCTGTTTTGTATGAAGGCTCATCGGTCACTATGTTGGATAGTTCTTTGGTGACTTGGACTTCAGGGAAGACAAAACAAATTAAATTTGAGCTGGAATGGTGGGAAGTCGTCTCAAGAGGTAGCCACAGTCGCCGATCTTCATGTGAGTGAAATATGCATTGAAATGTGTTTATGGTGTCTCAAATTTAAAGTTGTCCAATCAGAGTTTCAATGCGGACTTGATAAAGAATCATGGCATTCCTATAGGCTCCTACGGCGATGTGGCTCCATAATTGCTCATTGGATTGGGCCATTGCCCTTTAGAATTGCCCAATGAGATAGTTCCGTTGGAGGAAGCTGGTTCATAGGGTGGATCGTTTTCGGGATACTGGATGAAAGTCACGCTACAGCTCGCACTTGTTTGCTCACAGCACAGCCGGACAATTTGAATCATTTGGTTGCAAGTTATTTTGAGACAGAATTTTGGCGTCAAGGGTCTACCAGTAATTAAGTCGAAGGACATGTACGTGCTCGTAAGACTGGAAGTTCTTCAAAGAGGGTTGCCGGAAGATTTCAATCCAGACTACTGTGGTGCCAAGATGACGTAGTCCTGCCGGATAGCTATTCCACGGCTCTCAATCGCATTTATGGCATGGAGCGAAAGATGAAGAAGAATCCCGGGTTGGGCCTGGTATATAAAAATATAGTTGCTGAATAGGAGGAGAAAGGGTACATATGCACGGAAATTGCCACCAGATAAGGCTTAAGCCTATAACCCGAGGACATGGTACTTGCCCCATTTTGGAGTTGTTAATCCCAATAAAATAAATAAATGGTTTAACGTTACCTTCCATGCAGGAATTGGGAAGAGCTGTGCGCTTTCTAGTTTTATACTTACTGATTGGGATCTACAGTTTTTACACCGATTTCGAACGGTATTTTTTGAGAAGCGTTTTCATGGCTAAATACTCGATAGTGTCGCCGTCACTATGCGAGGTGACCGCCGCCGAAAGAAATTTAAGGTCGTCAGAGCAGGGATCGAACCCTGGATCTCATGTACAAGAGGCGCGCACACTACCCATTGCACCACCGACGGCTGGCTTAATCCCAATAAGCCAGCTAAAATTCGTTTGGTGTTTGATACTGCCAAGGTAGGAGTCTCATTAAATTCAAAATTATTGAAAGCCCCTCAACAATGTAAGCCGTTACCTTCAGTACTATTCAATTTTCGGGTTGGTGCAGTAGGTGTTTGTGGACAAAAAAGAAATGTTCCATCAAATCAACGTGGCTCCAGAAAATCGATGTTCCCAGAGATTTTTGTGGCGTGAAAATAAAATTCGTCAACCAGATATTTATGAAATGGTCGTAATGACGTTCGGATCTACCTGATTTTATTTTGGAAATGGTGTACCTGGTGTATTGGAGCTACATATATTTGTCGATGCCAGTGAAGACGCATTTGGTGCTGTGTCATACTGGCGATATATAACAGCTGGTGGAGAAATTGGTGTCTCCTTTATTTCAGCTGAGGAAAAACACTCACTCAAAGTTGCCCGTAGTATTTGTTGGACTTATTCTACAACTGGCGTTAATTGGATTGGATCTGAAAGCAGAAGATATAAGCCATTTGTTGCCCATAGAATCACAGAAATTTTGGATTCCACTCGCCCAGATGATTGTAGATGGTTGCCGACAGACCTTAATGTTGCAGATGAGACTACCAGAATGAAAAGCAAAGTTGAATTTTCTAATCAGACACGATGGTTCCAGGGGCCTCAGTTTCTTCATAGCCACGAAGATGTTTGGCCAACGCCTGTTTCTAGAGTACAAGATAATTACTCCGAAGAAGAACTTTGTCCGAAATTTACATTACAGTAGTTCAAATTTAATCATTGATTTTAATCGTTTCTCTTCTTATTGTGGCTCATGTGCATAACAACATGAAAGATCAAAACTTTGAAGCTGCATTGGGTGAAATAAGAAGGACGGTTAGGATTCCACGTCTTAGGAGTACTCTTAGTAAGTGTATCAAATTGCAATATTTGCAAAATTCGTCGTGCCACTACATATGACACCATATGTGCAGCCATTTACCTACACTGGTGTAGATTACATGGCATTTGGAGGTGGCCTTTGATCTTTCAACAGATGCTTGTATCTTGGCAATAAGAAATTTTATAAATCGGCGTGATACTCCATTAAAGATACGCAGTGACAATGGGAAGAATTTTCTTGGTGTCGATAAGAGGCTAAGAGGTTCGAGGAAGTCTTTGACGTGGCTCGAATCCAAGATGAGTTGTCATCAAAGGGCATAGACTGGCAGTTCAATTGCCCACATAATCCTGCAGATGGGGCATATGGGAACGAATGGTTCAATGTGTCAAAAAGGTTCTACGAGTGACTCTTAAAGAAGTGGCCCCTAAAGAACAAACCCTACAAAGTTATGTAATTGACTCGGAAAACAGCGTTAATTCTCGTCCATTGACTCATTTGTCTGTCAGCCATGAGGACGAGGAGCCATTAACGCCTAATAATTTTTTGCTGGGGCATCGAATACTGAGCAAACACCAGAGGGAACAACCGTCGAAACAACGACAATCGGATCTATGCTCCGGAACGACCCGAGTTTCACTCGGCCAAGGATTGTCAACTCAGCAACAGCTGTATCACCCACCCGTTTTTTACCCAGGTGAGCAAATCATGTCAGCAGGTTTGCTCGAAATTTTATTAATTATTGCTGGCATAGAACAGAACCCAGGCCCTCCCGAGGTCTCGATCTGGTCGAGAAATTTCGTGGCAAGTTGTTGTGGTAACCTACAGCAATCGGGCAACACTACTTCTGTCCTAACACCCCCAACCAGTGATCGATTGACACCCTCAGATCACAATGCAGCGATGCCTTCCCAATGGCTTTGCTCAGTCTGCAACGGTGTTATTAATAGGAATATTACATCGGTTCAGTGTAATCGCTGTAGGAATTGGTGTCATATGGAGCGTTGCACTAGTCTTCGTTCGCACAGGAACTGGAACGGGGACTGTCGCTGCTTGTTGCACGGCTAATGCCGGGACAACTATCGACACTCCAGCGGGGAATGCGACTATTACTCATACACCACCCCCCAGATTAGTGTAATTTTCCTCAATCACGCCTCGGCCACTACAACAATCCCTTCAGGCAACCAACCCATATCAGTTGCCCCCGTCAAATTTTCAATTGCGTCCTGCAATTTCAAATGAGCTTCACGCTCAAACCCAACTGCGCCAGTCAGCTACTCAGTTGTCATCGACAACACCCTTGCTGCCCCCGTCAGCTACTCAATTACGTCCTCTAACTCTGTGGCATGCACCATTTCAGCCGCAACCCGCGGCCACTCAGTTGCACATTGCAACCCCTCAGCTGACCATGTCAGCCATACAGTCTACTCAGACGTCAACTCAGCTGCGCCTGACAGCGCCCGAATACTCACGGCTGCACTCGCCAGCCAATCAGTTGCACCTGCACCCCGAAACCCACAGCGGCCTTCGACAGCCTCTATATTGCCCCCAGCAATACCCCAGCTGAGCCAGACAGCTCCCAACTCAACGCCACGGCACCTCCCTCGACGGCAACCGCATACAGTTGGTGATCAGCAATCGTTCAGGATCGTGCAATTTAATTGTAATGGCCTTAAGAACAAAATTGTTGAGATCACCAATTATATGCATACTCACAAGATCCTTATAGCCGCCGTTCAGGAGACAGCTCACCAGCGAGTGTAGACTTTCATCTCATGGGAATTATCTCATTATTTGGAGGGACAGGAGAGAAATCACGGTGGAGGACTCGCTTTAATCATCGAGCGAAGCGTGAGCTTCAGACTCACAGACCCACCCCCTCCCTCCCAGCCCGATCAGTTCCTTGAGGCGATGAGCATAGCGATAGAGACTGGAGAAATCGCTATTGAAATCGTCAATGTATATATTCCGCCAGTTAATAGCATCGGTGTGGGCTATCATCCCACAATCGAACACCTAATCCGGGGTAATAGTACAATCATACTTGGCGACTTCTATGCTCATCATGAGATGTGGTTTTCCCAGCTGCTTGCAGACCAGCGTGACATTAATATTGCAGACCAGATAGACGACTCGGAATTCGCATGAGGACTTCTCTACAAGATTAACGGCTAATTGCTTAAGCTCCCCTGACATCTCCATCGTCAGTGCGTCGCTGCTGTCCAATACCACCTGGCAGACCCATATAGTCTTAAACTCTGATCATATTCCCATCCTGATCACTGTAGAGGAGCCTAGCGACTTTGTAGAGTCGGATAAACGGACGTTCGTCAACTACAACAAAGCCAACTGGCCTGGCTTTACGAACGCTATTGACGAATCCCTTCGTCATTTGCAGCTACCCTATTGCGCCAGACAGGGTGAGATGATCCTCAGGGACACCATACTCAAAGCTGCAAAACGCTTTATCCCAGCTGGTAGAATTCGCTACTGCAGACCCAACTTCCCATCTGAGGCTGCGCGTCTTGCGGATCAGCGTGATCTCATACGCGCCAGCAACCCAGCCGATGAACGAATATTGCCTTGACGGATGGGATTAACGTACTCAACAACCAGCACCGTCGCGACAGATGGCTTGAACATCTGGAAAATTGTAATATTGGCTCGAAAAGGCTTTGGTATACTATCAGAGGTCTATTTGGCAATGGAAACAATAAGGGTCACATTGCTATCGCGTTTCATAATAATACGCATTACACGGATGCCAGGAAATGCGCTACCAAATTCTGCCAGCAATTTATTGCACACCCAACCCAGCAGAATAGGACCAAGAGAGCTGTAGTTCGGAGAACTAAGAATCTCAAACGAGATCTAGTACCCTGGTCCTTCACACCCAGCGAAGTTGAATCCATAATATCCAAATCTAAACCCTCTAAAGCTCTCGGTCCTGATGGCATCTCGATGATAATGCTGAAGAAACTCGGACCTATAGGGATTCGATTTCTCGCGCACACACTCACTCTTTCGGTGTGCCAACTGGTCATACCAGAGTGTGGAAAACTGCTCGAGTTATCCCGCTTCTAAAACCTGATAAACCCGCTAACCAGGGAGAATCTTACCGCCCGATTTCCCTCTTATCACCCGTAGCAAAGGTTTTGGAGTCCCTACTCTTGCCGACCCTGAAAGAGCATTTTCAGCTCACCAATCAGCAACATGGCTTCAGGCAAGCGCACAGCACTTCGCCGGCGTTAAACGAGATAACTACCCATATCACCAATGGCCTCAATCAGAGCAGACCCGCTGAACGTACAGTAGTCGCAGGTTTAGATCTGTCTAAAGCTTTTGACACTGTCGATCACTCGATCCTGCTACAGGACATCTTGAACTCGTCTCTCCCAAATACTACCAAGCGCTGGCTTGGCAGCTACCTCAATGGGAGGCAGGCATTTGTAGAGTTCAGGGGCCAGAATTCCCGTTATCGCAAGATAAAAATGGGTGTGCCGCAAGGAGGAGTATTGTCACCTATACTCTTCAACATTTATCTTGCGAATCTTCCTGCACCTCCCCAAGGAGTTAGTATTGTGTCGTACGCCGATGATTGTACCATCATCTCTAGGATTAACAGCTATTTAGCCACCCTTACTAGCTTTCTGCAGGAACGGAATTTGCAGTTATCTCCGTCGAAGTCTTCTGTGACCCTTTTCACTTCTTGGACCAAAGAAGTAAGGAGAGAGCTCGACATCTCTGTCAATGGGTGGTATATACCCACAGTTCGTAACCCCAAAATACTCGGAGTTATTTTCGATAATCTCCTTATTTTCTCTAAACATGCGGATTACATCAGGAAAAAAGTCCACACCCGCAACAAGGTCCTAAAAGCCCTTGCAGGGACAACTTGGGACAAAGAGAAGGAGACAATTGTAGTGACCTATAAAGCTATAAGTCGCTCGTCTTCAACTATGCCGCCCCGGTGTGGTCATCTTTCTTAAGTGATACCCAGTGGAAAGGTCTACAGAGGATCCAAAATAGTGCACTTCGAATCGCAACCGGATGCACACAAATGACGAACGTGGATCATCTACATGAGGAGACCAAGTTACTGTCAGTGCAGCAACATAATATGTTGTTGACAAGACAATTTATTTTGGCTTGTCATCCGCCCAGTCACCCCAACCATCATATTCTGATGCAGGATCCACCCCCCGTCACATCCGGAAGGACATCAGGCGCTACTGTGCGGACATCCAAGACGTCATTCCATCGGACGTCAACAGACTGTCGATAGCAGTAGCACAGAAATTGTTGCATAACACGGCGGTGTCAGAGGCGATAAATGGATACTCTTGCAACAGGGTCCTTAATGAACACCCTCCCGCGATTTCGAATAATGAGAGGCTTCTGCCCAGGCACACCAGAACCATTCTGGCACAGCTTAGTTCTGGTTGGAGCTCTACCCGGAACTCATACAGATCACGGATAATCCCAGGCACCTTAGATCAGTGCCCACACTGCCTACAAAGCCATCATGACACTATCCACATTTTCAGCTGTCCTGATAGGCCTACTGACTTGCGCTCAGTGGACCTATGGGGCAGACCCTTGGAGGTGGCACAATTTCTCCAGCTCCAAACCGTTACCTCCAGTGACACATAGGGGAATTACACATAATTTTGTTTTTTTTTTATATCTTCCAGGGACGAACGAGTGGAAACAGAAAATCTGTTACAACAACAACCGTCGAAAAGCCTGCTGTATTTAAAAAGCAGTGGTGAATATCCCGTCAGCTAAGAGACCACTTTTGAAAAAGGTGCGAGTAAACAAAAACGTGTGGCTCCTGGTGATTTTGACCTCATATGCGAAGAAGTATTCAAGGGATGTGATGGAGTCATACAACGAGCTTTCGGAGGATTTCGGATAGTGAATCGAATCGATCCACGGGGGTGGGGATGTCGCTGATGCTAATGTTATTGTTATCTATTTTGGACACTTTAATTTGCCTTATATTTGTTTTTTTACATTTTTATATCGTCATTATCTCTTTGTTGTTTAGTATGATATGATAATTTACATCTATTTAATTTGCCTATGGTAATTAGTTTATTTGCCCTTTTTGTAATGATCATTTGTTTGAATTATTGGGTCCCTTTTTTGTGTCATAATTTGTTTACGACTTACCGCAATTCCCCCTTGACCCTACATTAAGCTTGTTAGTGCAAAACAGTTCTTTATGTTGGAAAGGAACTGTTAAGTTTTGTAAGCAAGTACAATTTAGGGCTACAGCAAAGCGGTTGCTCTGATGTTAAGTCAGTTTGCTGGAGATAAAGGCTGCGGTAAGTAGACTTGTGATTTTTTAGTTTATTTGATTTTTTTATTATAATTAATTTAATTAGTTTTTTGATGTGTTAACATCTATAGGCGCGGGTAGGGACTAAACTCACAAAGTGAACACATCCAAATAAAAAAGCACACAGATTTGTCCGACTCGATCACACAGATTGTTTGGCGTTAAACTCCTCCGAAACGGCTGGACCGATTTGTATGAAATTTTGTGTAGGTCTCAGAATCGGCCAACATCTATTTTTCATACCCCTAAATAATAAGGGTGACCACCCCTATATAGAACACAGATTTGTCCGATTGCGAAACACAGATTGTCAGACTGCGAAAAAACACACTGATGTAGCGGCAGCGAATAGTTGACTTGTGTGGGTACGGAGCACTCTCAGAGCAAAGAGAATAATGACGTGGTTATACGCATGAATGAAAGAAATAATAAGATTACGCCAATGGTGCTTAAAAACTGTTCTATCTCTGCGCATCTACGTCACGTTAGCGAGTATGCATTAGTAAATTGTGAAATATGTATGAAGATTCAGCAAAAACTATAAACTCAGAAGAAATTGTTGTAAATAGCAGTGAAACGTTTGTTAAAAATAAAAAAAAAAGTTTAGGAAAAATATGAAGACTCTTGAAAAGCTAAAATTTGTAATACATTTAAAGATATATGAATTTGTTAGAGTAAAATGTTGGGGAATTTAATTTAATTTATTCAGGAGATATTTTATAGACAGAATTACAATTTTTTTATAATATTTTCAAAAAATTGTTAAAAAACACAGGCGTGGCATCAAATTAGCATAGTATGCAAAACAAATTTCAGCTAACCTGACGTCACAGAGAGAGTGAGTGAATTCATTCAAACATAACGGACCTACGCAAGGCGCAATCTTATTATCTTTCATTCATGGTCACAACTATATTTACAGCCAACTAAAATTTGGCGGTTCCTTGGACTATCACATTATTCAGTTGTGATTACCAATAATTGAGTTCCTTATCACCAAATGCTGTGCATATCAATTGATTTGTAATTCAGTTTTGGTTGCAAGAACTGAAATATTTAGTTGAAGCTACAGAAACAAGAAATAAATGTGACTGTCAATCAAGTTTTACTTGTGTAACCAAATTATCCTGTAGTGGTCAATATTATATTAGTTGGATGAACGAAAAATTTAAAAACTAGTTCGGTTGTACCAAATAATATATTGGTATGCTCAACTAATTACTTGAATTTGATAGCTGTCACAACCATTTGGTGCTGGTTTAACCCATTTTGAATTTTATAGAAAAAAAGTAAAAACAATATTTTTTTTGTTAAAATTGTGTATTTATATAAACAAAATTATTAGTTTTTAAAACCGGGTTCGTATTTCGTGCCCATTTTTGATCGAAAATATAAAAACATTTCTATACATCGAAAACAAATTTTTACGGGTTTCTCACAAAGTGTTCCAATTTGCATGAAATAATTTTTTTTCAAAAAATCGCCAAACAAGAAAATCGCTAAAATAAAAAATGGCAATATCTCGGAAACGGTGCATCCAATCGCAAAAATAATACATTTTTTACCTCCATAGGAGGCTGTAACCAATGGATGTCTTTACTACGGCAACACAAATCGCTAAAACTAAATTTTTTTGAATAAAAAAATCGCTAAACCGCCATTATGTATATATTTCGTAAACGGAGCGTTCAATCGGCATTTTTCATAAAGTGGTCCAATTCGTATGGACTTTGTTTTTCAAAAATTGCCAAAATAAGTAAATCGCTAAAATAACAATTTTTTTAAATAAGTGATGTCGTATTAAAGACATCCATTGGTTAAAGTCTCTTATAGAGGTAACAAAGTTATTATTTTAGACGTACCGTTTTCGAGATATAGCAATTTTTTTATTTTAGCGATTTTTTGAAAAAATTATTTCATACGAACCCGTAAAAATTTGTTATTTTTGCGATTGGATGCTTCGTTTTCGAGATATAGACATTTTTCCTAAATTGTTCATATTTTCGATCAAAAATGGGAATTTGTTACCATGGGTATCATATGTATGTTTAAGTTAATTTGTGTCATCCACAATAATAGCTCTTCCAGACAATAGAGTAAATCTTACTAGAGAGAATATTTCCTCACTGACGTTTCCTTTCACACTCTTCGTGATGTGGTCGGTGTGTAGAGAGATATTCGCCGAAAAGTGATATACACCAGTTGGAATTACAATAACTTCTGGCTTTAATTTTTCATGTCGTTTTGGTTTAAAACTGTGAAATTTAAATGTGGTTTACACTTTTTTTATTGACTGTTATTGTTAGCATACATTTGTGTTGTATTTAACACAATTGCGGCATTCATGCAAACGTGAAAGCCGAGAACTTTTGCTCAGCGCAAGTTTCCCTCGCACCGTTGCATGAGGCACCAAGTAAAGTTGCTCAGCGTATTTGTGCTCAAAACCATATCAGCTGCATGTATTATGTATGTGTACTTTTTCTACTGTTCTAGTGCTATCATCTTATTTATCCATCCTAGTCAGATGACAACGAAATGTCAAAAGTTTACACGTTTCTCCATCACACGTTTGCGCAGCAAATCTGACTTGAAGACTTTCCACTTTTGTGCAAGTCGCTTTGTATGGGAAATTTCTTTGTTTTGACGTTTGCTGCGTAAGTTTGCGAGGTTTACGCGTTTACGAGGCTCTTTCGAGTTTGCATGAGGACCACTAATAATTTTAACACACAAAACGAAATGCCGTTGTTGTTATTTTGTTCGTTGTTTTGAACCATTGCCTCTATCTGGTATCATTGAAGCAATTCTTTTCGACATCCAACGTTCATATCACACCAGGCCAAATGTCATAAATTTGTTGAGAGAAATGTTGAGTCTAGTATAGAAATTACTCTATGCTCCAGACAAGTGCCCACAAATGTTTGCATGTGTTTGTGAAGGCGTCAATCATAGAGTAATGACATATACAGACGCCATCTCTCTCAGTAAATTAATAATATTTGGTGTGTTACAGATGGGCGGTTGGATGTTGGAAAGTAGTTTAATAATACCAGATAGAGGCAATGGCTCAAACCATCCAACAATAAATCAGCAACGGCATTTCCATTTGTGCGTTAACATTTTTGTGTAAAAACACCACAAATATATAGTAACAATAAAATATATTACCAAAAAATAAAAAACGGTTAAATTTCATTTTTTCATTAAAACGACATGAAAAATTTAAGTCAAAAATTTTTGTAATTCCACCTGGTCTTAGTCAATTTACGTCAAATAACTGTCTATCGCACCGACCGCACCACGAATAGTGTGAAAGGAAATATCAGATGAGAACAATGTCAGCTCTATACGTCATTACTCTATGGCGTCAATAGTGGCGTCGGATTCAACGATTGTGTTTAAAAGATTTATGATAATATGTATTCTTCGCTGGCTGATATCTTTACACTTTATTGTTTTTAAATTCTTTATACTAACTTCACCTGTCTGTATGCAAGTATGGATGCATGCATGCCGAAAAAACTTTGGATTGATTTTTAACCCTTTTCCCGTGATTTAATCGAGCTGAAACTTCGCAGGCAAACTAATGGCTATCAAAATATGGACGGGATTGGGCAAAGGGGCGTGGTACAAATACAAATCACAAATTAAAAATCCATTATTTCTGCTCCTGTGAACGGTATTTGAGAAAAATTGGGAATGTTGGTTAGGTGTACATATTCTAAGATCTGCTGCAAAATATTGGTGGGATTGGACAAGGGGGCGTGGTCATATATAAAGAATTTATAGTCAAAAACCATGTTTCTTACGGGTTGGTTTTTTCACAACTTTGTTTATCAATTTTTGTTTAAATGATAGTTTTTCTGTAAAGTCCTCGTGTAAAATTCAAATATGTGTATTTTCTCTTTAAGCATCTTGTGAAAAATCGAATACATAACTTGGTAGCAAGTGGTTTTGTAACAGAAACTAAATTATAATTACTGCGACTAATAATTTTACAGAAATTCTAATATTGTACTTTTTATTAGTTGTATCTTCCATTTCAGATGAATGAGATTTTTGAAATACTCAAATTGGTTAATACAACTTAATTTCTGTAGTAGCAACTTGTATTTAGTTAGACCTATTTTTATACCCTCACCCATATGGATGGGGGTATATATCATTTAATACGTAAAAAATGTAACACATAGAAGGAGCCATATTAGACCCTTAGTATCTTTGGACGAAATACGTTTTAGGACATTTTAAGACGTTTGAGCCATGTCCGTCTGTCTGTCTGTCTAGCTGGCTGGTCAACACGATAACTGCCGGAAATCTTTACAGATCACAATGAAATTTTGTCAATATTGCCAATATTAAGTTTTGATTGAGTTTGGGATTAAAAATGGCCGTTTTGACCACGCCCCGTACCTCCCATACAAATCGACACATTTAGCACAAAATCATAGTTCTTTCAAACCTTTCTTTTGGTGAATGTGATTAGCTTCAACTCACACACCCGTTTATAATCTGTAAATGCCTACTTAACTGGAGGAAATGGGCGAGATTGTCACGCCCATTCTGGTACGTCCCATACAAAACAGGGTGTTCGTCCGAATTGGCAATCCTATAAATCGCGTGAAACACTTCCGACCTCAATGAAATTAGGTATAAGGCTTCACATTATCAGACGCCAATCACCGATTAAAACAAGGGCGATTTTGCCACGCCCTTTCTGGTACCTCCCATACAAAAGTTGGGCGGATGACCGGTTGATCGACACGATAACTCTCGTAAACTACAACCGATCTTAATAAAATTCGGTACTAGGCAATATTTTGCTAAAAGATACTGTGTAAGTAATAATTTCCTATTGTGCCACGCCCAGTTTTGTACCTCCCATACAAAAGTTGGGCGTATTTGCGGTTTGCCGACTCGATATCTCCAATAAATCATAACGGATAATAATAAATTTTGGCCATGCCCATTTTTGTACCTCGCATATAAATATTGCGTATTCAATAATATTTATCGCAATGTCAATCTGCTATTGAATATGGCCACTTTTGAGTATGGGCATTTTTTTTTATTTTTTTACGCAATGGATTACTTAGGGTGAGGGCGTGATTAAGTCGGTTCACCCGACTGAAACTTATGTACTGGTTAATCTGTCAATATCACCGGCAAATAATTCTGATGTATGACAATTATGAATTATAATCAAAATATGTGACCTGGACTACGAAAAGGGTGCTTACGTGTCAAAAATTAATTTTTTACGCTTGTTTTCAAATGTCGCAAACAGGAAAGTCCTGCCTCACACAGAAGTTCCCTAAAAATATAAATATACATATATACGTATACATATAATATATAAATACAAGGTGTTTCAAAAGAAGTCATCCGATGTTGTTTGGCTCTCATTTTGTTTCTAAATGAAAAACTTCGATTCTGTTTTTTGATTATGTTTATTTGAACCTTTAGAATTTTATTGGTTAAGTTGAGAAGACGATATCGGTTAAATTTATAATCATAATCAAAAAACAGAATCGAAGTTTTTCATTTATAAAAAAAATGAGAGCCAAACAACATCGGATGACTTCTTTTGAAACACCTTGTATAAATGTATATACAGGGTGATTCAGGAAATTCCGGACAAATTTCTCCAGCGTATTCCTTGGCTCATTTCATGAAGAAACGTCCATAAGGACCATGTCCGAAAATGCAAGGGTGCGAAATGGCAGCGGGTTCAAAATTTTCGGATTGGCGGTCGGAGGGTAGTAGGGTAAAGTTGCTAACTTCTGAGCCAGATGGTCGGATTTTTTGGGCTTGTTGGAAAGGTCTTTAAGAGGTCTTTCAGAATTAATTAAAAAAGAAGTAGACAAAAGTCAAATCGCCGAGATGCAGAGCTTTCGGAAAAAAAATTTCACATAACCTCAATTTGTTCAGCCTGATGGCAGGTAACTTATGTTTTTTTCCGTTGAAAGATAGCCATACCTCTTACCTTTCCAAAATGACCTAAACGAAGCCCAGAGGTCTCACCGTTCCAAAGGTATGACCATTTTACTGAAATGCAAAAATTTTTGTTTTTGGAAGCGAAATAACAGCACACATTTATTTGTTTTTGTAAATAAACACGTTTAAGATTTTATTTTATTGAAAATTTTGACTGAAGAATCAAACACAGAAAGAAAAAAAACATTTGATGTTAAAGGAAGTTTTCAATGTGGTTCCCATTTTCTTCTAAACACAATTGCAGCCGTTTGCGAACCCTTCCGCCACGTTTAGTTCACTCATCTTTTCACGAACTTTCACCGCATCTTCCTCAATGCGTGCAAGTGACCGTCGGTGGTGCAATGGGTAGTGAGCGCGCCTCTTGTACAGGAGATCCTGGGTTCGATCCCTGCTCCAACCACCTTAAAAATTTCTTTCGACGACGGTCACCTCGCTTAGTGACGGCGACACCATCGAGTGTATAGCCATGAAAAAGCTTCTCAAAATACCGTTCAGAATCGGTGTAAAACTGTAGGTCCCAATCAGTGAGTGAAAACTGGAAAGCGCACAGCTCAGTGATTGTGAGAAGTTCTCCCCGGTCCCTTCATGGGATGTAATGGGAAACCATTTATTTTTTTAAGAGGTATGGCTATCTTTCAGCATAAAAAAACATAAGTTACCTGCCATCTGGCTGAGCAAATTGAGGTTATGTGAATTTTTTCCCCCAATTTTTTTCCGAAAGCTCTGTATCTCGGCGATTTGACTTTTTTCTACTTCTTTTCTAATTAATTCTGAAAGGCCTCTTAAAGACCTTTCCAACAAGCCCAAAAACAAAAAAATCCGACCATCTGGCTCAGAAGTTAGCAACTTTACCCTACTACCCTCCGACCGCCAATCCGAAAATTTTGAACCCGCTGCCATTTCGCACCCTTGCATTTTCGGATATGGACCTAATGGACTTTTCTTCATGAAATGAGCCAAAGCATACGCTGGAGAAATTTGTCCGGAACTTCCTGAATCACCCTTTATATATATGTATAAATATCTTTGATTGCGTTTTCTCGGTAAACTGGTTTTCACACGTAAGCACCCTTTTAGTAGTCCAGGGCCCTATTCCACAAAACAACATATCAACTTTTCACTTATCAATATGCATTTTTTAGAAAAGTGATAAGTGTTTCTGTTCCACAATAAAAATAAATGGTTTCCCATTACATCCCTTATAGGGACCGGGGAGAGCTTCTCACAATCACTGAGCTGTGCGCTTTCCAGTTTTCACTCACTGATTGGGACCTACAGTTTTACACCGATTCCGAACGGTATTTTGAGAAGCTTTTTCATGGCTATATACTCGATAGTGTCGCCGTCACTATTCGAGGTGACCGCCGCCGAAAGAAATTTTTTTTTTTTTTGTAAGGTGGTCAGAGCAGGGTTCGAACCCAGGATCTCATGTACAAGAGCCGCGCACACTAACCATTGCACCACCGACGGCCGCAATACTCTTTGCAAATCTCACTTTGAACAAGCAAATTTTTGCAATGACTTTGACACTGCAATGTCGTTGCTTTCTTCTGCAAAGTGAATGTGTAAAGTGTTCCACAAAGCATTTGATCATCTTTGCATTTCTGTCTTATCACTTTTCACTTTGCATTGCTAAATAGAACTTGTAAAAATGAGCTGCAAAATAAAAACGGAAAACAAACTTGAATTGTTACATGTTATTAAAGAAACAAAAGATATTTTATTTGCTAGTTTTCAAAACAATAAAGTAAGCATTTTTTTATAAAAATATTGTAAATATTTAGAACATATTTAAATTTACATTTCATTTTGAAGGTTAATACATTAATTAAACAGGCTGCATGGGAGGAAGTTCTCAAAAAAGACCAATCCCTGCAGCGGCTGAAACTGAAAATATTTCGCAAATGTCGAGGAGTCTGTCGTTTATTAATATTTTTATATACATATTGCTATTTTCCTATTTAGTATTATTTGTTAATTTATTTTTTTATAAATAAACAATAAATGCATTTCATATTTTTAATTCTTATGTTATTTATTCTGAGATCTTAATCTCAAACCCTAAAAATGCCCCCAAAGGAAACAACGCGTTTGCTGTGGAAAAGGGTCATAGCAAAAAACCCAATTTTATTTCAAAGCAATATATGGTATTAGGAAAAGTATTGCAGCAGTGAAGTAAGCCTTCCCGTTCCACTGGCATGATCCATATTATTAAGGGCATAATTTTCTTCTTCAGTATCCTATTCCTCGATTTAATTGTCAGTGTCTTCAGTGGGTTGCATGTTTTCACTACTCCTTCCGATGCTACAGGCAATATTGTGTAAGATGGCAAAAATAATAGCGGCATTCATGCAAACGTGAAAGCCGAGAACTTTTGCTCAGCGCAAGTTTCCCTCGCACCGTTGCATTAGGCACCAAGTAAAGTTACTCAGCGTAGTTGTGCTCAAAACCATATCAGCTGACCAAGATTGATACAAAAGGTGGTAGCAGTAGCAATTGCATGTATTATGTATGTGTACTTTTTCTACTGTTCTAGTGCTATCACCTTATTTATCCATCCTAGTCAGATGACAACGAAATGTCAAAAGTTTACACGTTTCTCCATCCCACGTTTGCGCAGCAAATCTGACTTGAAGACTTTCCACTTTTGTGCAAGTCGCTTTGTATGGGAAATTTCTTTGTTTTGACGTTTGCCGCGTAAGTTTGCGAGGTTTACGCGTTTACGAGGCTCTTTCGAGTTTGCATGAGGACCACTAATAACTACCTTTCCTGCAAAATCAGGCCTCAGACGCAAATAATTTAGACACGGGAATCTTTCTTTAAGAATGCCAAAACTATTTTCAATTATGCTCCGTGTTTTTTTGTGGCAACGATTTAAAGCCAGTTCAGCAAGGTAATAGGGATTCCGGCGTAATGGTGGTATCAACCAGTTTTTCAGTACGTAACCACTATCACCCAAAACAACAGAATCCGGAAATGGTCTCCATCCATTGACAAAACTTTGACTTACAGCCGAATTCCGTAAAACCCTTGAGTCATGATCGCTGCATGATCAACTTGCATTTACACTGTAAAATATGTCAGTCCACATATCCTTCCTTGTGTAATGTCGGCACATCAATTGCAATCAAGGCTGCTTGTGGTATAAGAACAACTGA
Source organism: Phaonia tiefii (assembly GCA_963931995.1). Lineage (NCBI taxonomy): Eukaryota > Metazoa > Arthropoda > Insecta > Diptera > Muscidae > Phaonia > Phaonia tiefii. Next base: position 76,845,588 of record OZ008369.1, read on the forward strand.
TTTGTTTTTTTTCATGTCGCGGTGCCTAAGTGGTGCACCCTAGCAGTCAAATGCTGTTTACCTTTGTTTTGTGTCCTTTGTTCGTAGTACGTTGATAATGACATAAACTATACACCAAACAAAAACAGAATGCTGGCTGTTGTTGCCTTGTTGTAATTTTTGTAGTATTGCTTCTACCTTTTCAATCTGCCTTGATTTCAATGATTGTTCCATCCACGCAACCACACACACAAGGGAATCCACCCACCATAAAAAAACTTTTCAGCAATACCACTGACGCCGTCAGGCCACCGCACTGTGTTTTGAAACAAAACGTCTATTATAAAGGCGGGTACACACGTGCAGGCAGAACTGTCCGGCCGGCCTGTTCAGGCCGCCTGTTCAATTATACCGGAGCGCCATAGCGTGTACACACGCTCCGGTATTGACGTGATGCACATCAGTTTTTGTGCTTTCGTCGTGCAGTAAACATGGCATCTACGGACATTTTTAAGAAAAGTTACTTCTTAAGAAAATTTACTTTTTTAAAATTATTCGATGCTAAGTACTTATTAATTATAAAAAAATAATTCGTCTAAGTATACAAAGCGTGACAGCGTCAGTGAATCAGGGATGAGGGTAAATATATATTAAGATACTCACCTCAACTTCTGTTCCTTCGCCTTCGCTGTCAATGTTTGACCGAGAACTCCGAGGTTCGCATTGGTCGTTTAAAAAAGTCAAGAGATTGAAGTACCACAGTTTAGGTATAAATAGCTCATCTGTACCCGATCCCAACTTCGATGAAGATTTTACTTTTTTTACCTCTTTCCGATAACTGCTACGGATGTTGTTGATTTTTTTAATACTGCCTCTTTATTGGCCGATGGTTCAACTCTTTTTAATATTTCCACCAAATTCACATATGTATGCGGTCTGGCTTTTCCCACGTTCGTGATATTCCTTGCTTTTTATATTCCACAAACAAGGTTCACTGCGATATATGTCAACAAATTCTTCCAGGCACTCTTTAGACATTTTAAACGAAACACGTCTGCGCTCATGTAAATTTCAATATCATCTAACGGCCTGATGCTGCACACACTACGGTTATCCAAACAGGCGGCCTGAACAGGCAACTCTATTGAATTTTCGATTGCTCTCCGGCCGCCTGTTCAGGCCAAAATAACTGACAACTTTATCATACACACGTTCAGGTATAACTGAACAGGCGACCTGAACAGGCCGGCAGGACAGTTCTGCCTGCACGTGTGTAGCCGGCTTACGTCGTCCACTCTATGGATGGTTCTGCAAACTGTTGATTTTGCAACACCATGCATAGCTGAAACTCCATGGTACTGGCAACCATTTCCGAGCCAATGCAAGCATAGTAGACGTATATTTTCAGATGACAAAGCATGACTGCGCGGTGTATTGTGCTCTAATTTTTCACTAATTTTACTTAAAATTAAATCAACTTGGATTTGATTCAAACGATATTATAGTTTTGGTGTCCCTAAAAATTAATTCGGTCTCTATAATTTCTTTTTATAACCGCGTCTTCACTTTCGTCGAACAAAAACTCATATTTTGAAAGCTTCACTAGTTATAACAATATGAATTTGTAAAGCGATCTTTGACAAACTTATTAAAATTTGCTTTGCAAAAATAGAATTTACAGTTTTTGTGGAAAGAAACAGCATAATTATTTGCAAAGTCTCTGCAAATTACAATATTAACTTTTCACTTTGCACAAGAGAACATACGTGGAACAGAAATTGCAAAGAGAATATAAAAATTGCAAATACTTTGCAAATTATACTTATCAAATTTTATATTTCTGAGGAACATAAAGTTTTGCAAATTGACGAAAAATGTGATAAGTGCAAAGTGAAAAGTTGATAAGTTGTTTTGTGGAATAGGGCCCACGTTACATATAGACTTTAGCGTGGAATTTCTAATGCCTGATTTCTAACTAATCTTTTTCATGTGTGTATACAATGGAAAAACATAATAATCGACCTTACTAGTCAGCGAACTTTGTGCGTGGTGATGTTCAATATACAATTATTTTAACGTTTTCTTTGAGATACTTCTTACATGTAACATTTACGATCTTTTTCTGAGAATATTTGTACAATGAATTGTTTAATTGTTGTGGTTCAAATTGTTTGTGTCTATCGATTATTTTGCAATTAGAATAACTTGAATTTAAGAAAATTTCAATGATGTTTAAGTTTGTCCTTTGTTTTTATTTTTTGTAAAATAGATCCTTGATAATGACTACCGATGCTAGTTAAATTATTTTTAAGTTATTATCCAAAAATTGTAATTGTAACTGATGAAGTAATTTCTAATTATTGTAACTGATGAAATAATTTCCATTGAAGGAATTATGGTAGAAATGTTGTAACCATATAAGGCCTAATTGCTCGGTTATGTATATGAAGAGAAATAAATAAAATAAAAATAAATAAAAAGCATTCCGAAAAATAGAAAGAAGTAAAAAGCATTCCAGGCATATCTCAGTTGCACTTCTTTTGTTCCGATGGTCAAGAAGTAAATGCAGATAGGACTCTATTCGGAAAAAATCCGTGTTTGATATTCCTGATACTATTTTCATTTAAATTTGATTTTGTATATTAGATTTAATATTACGCCATATTTTATTCATACTACATATTTTTGTTAAGCTTATTGTTATTATGTGACAACTTGCTTATTTATAATTTCGTAAAAAGTGCAACAGAAAGAACATAAATATGGCTGGAAAAAATGCTTTAAATTAAATTTAAAAAAAGTGTAAATTATTTTGGGGTAAAAACAAAATGTCACGTTGAAATATTGCCTCAGGTTTAGCTGAAATCGGAGTTTGAATTGTTGGCCGCGAACACCACTTCTGGGCCCTTCTATATAACTCGTTTCGAATGCTAAAAATATTCGAAAGTTCTTTTCGATTCGAAGTACGATGTAAAACTTTCGGATCGACCAAAAAGTGTAGCCACGCGTTGTTGGCATTACTTTCGAATACAAATTTAAATTGAGTTGACAACACTGTCAAATGTTGGTAATTATTAATTAATTATTACATATCTAATAATATTATTATAATTGAGTTTATATTTTGTGAAATGATTACACTGTGAGACAAATGGTAGGGGTCAGTGATCGGGATGGGTTCAAACTACCGGGGAAAGTTATATCGGTAAAAAAGGAGTTATACGTGTCCCGGCGTTTCGCTGGGATTTTAAACAATAGTAGTTTAATATTCAACTAATCGTACTGATTTTTCATACAAAATTGATTAATCTTCAACTAAATGAATTTAGTTTTCAACAAAGTTTCTGAATTTTAAGCAATATTAGTTTAATATTAGTTTAATATTCAACTAATCATACTGATTTTTCATACAATATTGATTAATCTCCAACTAAATGAATTTAGTTTTCAACAGAGTTTCTGAATTTTAAACAATATTAGTTTAATATTCAAGTAATCATACTGATTTTTCATACAATATTGATTAATCTTCAACTGAAAGATTGACTTTTCAACAATATTAGTTTAATCTTTGATGAAAAGAATTGATTTTCAACACAGATTCAACCAAATTTGTTGAATTACTGAGTAAAAATGTGCTTAAGTTTCAACTATTAAATGTTGAATACTACACTCGCTGTTTAATTTTACTGCAATCATTGTAGGAAACCAGTTGCCTACAATTATTGTAGCAAAATTCAACAAATAATTCTTAGAGTGTATATACCTAAATACTTATGGAGAAGGGAGCTGATAATATGCCTTGGTGGGCATTGAATTAGCTAATTCCCAACCATCCACCATAACAATCAGTTTCACATTATTTTTTTAATAATGCATTCTATGAAAATTTTTTGTTATAAAAGTATTTTTTCATAGAAATTGATCTTGAACCCAAAAAATTATTAGAGAAAATAACATCTTAAAGATTGAATAAAAAAAACTAAAATGGAATACTAAAAAAAGAAAAACCTTTCAAATTATGTTTTCTAATAATTTACTAAAAGATTTACAATTATTTTTTGCATAAAACAAGCAAGTGATCTGTGTTCACCGTCATTTTCCTGAGCGATTTTACATTACGTGATTTCCAAAATCATTGTTTGTACACAGAAAAAAACCTCGTGTAATATTACCTAAATTCATGGACTGATATCACCCAATGCACTGGGCAACATTACCAATAAACGTAGGTAATTTTACGTTCACGAACAATATGAAAATTTGCCTTGCATATTTGTAGATTTACACAATGCAAAAAGGGCAATGTACAGAATTTATTGTAGGTGAATTAGAAAATTTTCAATGTGCAATCTTACCAAATGTTCAGCTCATTTTTATCATATTTACAGAAACAATTTTTGTTGTTGTTTTTAATTAAAGAAGTAGCTTACAATAGTGACATTTAAATAAATGATAACATTATAATCACGAATTACCAGGCTCCTCAAATGTAGTAACACTTATCGTTTGTCCCTGCCGAAGACTCCAGTCACGTTCCCTGTGAAGAAATTTATTAATGATTAGATAAAAGTATCAAACCCCTGGGTATCTAATTTCTACGTTTCTACAAAGGATACTCATTTCTATTCTTCAAATGGCTAAGAGATGTATGTACATTTTCTTGTTGCTTATTAAAACATGTTCGGCAGTTTTCCATTGATGAATATATAATAGACGCAAGAAACACAATTCACTTTTCTATTTAAAAAAGTGCTACAATATACACTTTTGGCCAGTAGATATGTATTCTTTGTTAAAAACATTTGCAGGTTCCATTTTTACTTACATTTCTTTATCGAATTTGTAAATTCTCTTTTTTTTAAAGAAATTTAATAAAACGGATACATACACAGTGATATAGTAGCAATACAAATTCTTTGAGGGTTATATTCGTCTCGCTCTAACGCACCGTGTTTATTCAGTATGTTGCTGCCTCACCACAGATCTTGACATTCAAATAAATAACAGGGAATTTGCCAACATTCATATGCAAATTCAGCATTGCTGTTGATAGTGTATTTTGCACTTTTGATTTGGGCAATAATGCCACCTTTTTTTGTCTTCATACAAAAAAGAATCACCAAAATAAATAGAAAGTGAGTTGAGTTGCTTGTGTCTCTTATGTGTTGATCAATGAAAAAGTGTCGAACATGTTTTAATAAGCAACAAGAAAATGTACATCTGTTAGTCATTTGAAGAATAGCAATATCCTTTGTCGAAATGAACTAATTTTGATATTTTTATCTACTCATTAATAACCGTAACTGGACTCTTTGGCAGTGACAAACGATAAGTGCTACTACATTTGAGGAGCCTGGTATTTACATTTGAGGAGCCTGGAATCGTCACAGTCCTTGACTTTCAAATAAGAAGCAGTGAATTTGTCAACATTCATATGCAAATTCAGCATTTTTGTTATTAATGTGTTTTGCACTATGATTTAAGGTCCAATTAGTCTTGACGATAGACGGTTGAAATTCTACTCAATATTGCACGGTTAGTTATGATGGTTAGACGGTAGAAACACAAAACAAAAAAAACCGATCGAAAAGCATTTGTACAAAATATAATTTGCATGCATTTTTTATGTTAAAAAGTGATTATGTCAAATAAAAAAATTAAAAATAAAATGGCGGTTTCCGGGTAATTGTGTATTGCCGCGCACAAAATGTCGGAGAAAAAGCAATAACAATAACAGCTTATCGGTCTTGACGGTTGATTCTGCGATCTGCAGAAGTCTACTGTCAATTTTACCGTCAACCGTCAAGACTAATTGGACCTTTAGGCAATCATGCCACCTTTTCTTGTCTTCATATAAAAAAATCACCAAACCCAAACTAGGCAATAAGCGTGTTTTGGTTACACCGCTTGCTTCTACAATGTCTTGTTTTGTATGAAGCACTTATCGACGAGAAACATTTCAACAAAAAAAATTGTTGACATCTTTTACCGTTTTCAACCCTTATTCATATTTTTGAATAAAATGACTTACCGCTAAATTGCCGCTTTCTTTGTAACTTAGCAACCGAGAATCGCTTGCTTGCTTGTAACCAAAACACGACTAATATTACCGATGTTTATGTTTTTGTGTAGAACACCATTTCGGTGATTTAAAACCATATAATATTAAAAAAGGCCTGATATGTACGTAGTGGCAACAATCCGTTTTCGGTTTATTGGCATAAAACTATTTTAGCAGCAAAATCAGATCTGCACCAAAATTTCACCAACGGTAAAGGCTTTTGCGCTGAGTTGAAAAATAAATTTTGTTTTTGTGCGCTATGTCCAACTTCTTGAGAAATAGGCCTTTAAAGCTTGAGTATATAATCGGTCATATCTCAGGTATTTATCATCGGATCTGCTTGAAATATGTATCATTACAAAGCCCTTGTGAAACTCTATAACTTTGTATATACATAAATATATTTCCTTTTATTAACCAATTGAGGGCTCATTCAAAAAATGTTTTTTAACCGCACTTGGTTTAATCAACTTGTTGTTCTTGTCTTTTGGCGTTGTCTTTTATTTCTGTTGTCCTTTGTTGTAGCTTTTACACACCAAAATAAAAAAAAATTTCTAAAAACTCGCGCGATTTTTCTGATTTGTCACACATCGACTTAATCTTCAGAGGGGAATTTGATCTAGTTGGAATATAAATTTAACGATTTATGAAATTTATTTCATCAGTATCGGATAATAAATGACAGAGTTATGCGCGATTATACATTCAATATGGACTTCCGCAAACTTTTTTCTTTTTTTAAATCCACATTTAATGTTCTACCAGGCAAAAAAAACGAAAAAAAATCCAATTTTGCTGCTAAAAGAAATTTGCTCCCATGTATATATTATACATATACATATTCATATATAAACATATTCATACGTATGGATGGAGCTAAGTGTTGTGTCCCTATGAACAAACAGTACACGCGTTATAGATTATGTAATACTTTATTAAAGGAGATATAAAAAAAGGTTAATATTCAAAGAGATGTTATATCGATGATATGCAAAAATGTACTACTGTGAAGAAATATATGTACAATGACAAGTAACGATAACCGTTTTACAGAGTAAGATAGAAATCAATAACATAGCATTTAGAGTTACCAAGTAACTATTAATCTGATACTACAATCTCCCACGCTTAATAGCTGACGTGGTCAGACAAATAGGCTGGAGGTTTTCTAATTCTGCCAGATCGTCTTGGTGTACCGTCTTGACTACTTGGTGTTGAAAACTCTTCTGCCGGTTGTTGATGAATAACTGGATCTGGTACCTGGAGTTCAATGTGGATTTCTTCGACTATACGTTTTGATTTTCCTAAGGTTTCTCCCCCTGTGAATACTTTCTTCGAATGTTCTACGTTGGACTTGCTGGTTTATATGTCGTTAGCTGGTTTATATGTCGTTTTAGTTTGTAACCATTACCTAATTTTACTTGGTGAATTTTACTATAGTGTACTATAGTAGTAATTTTACTATAGTGAAGTCGACCAAACTTTGTGATTATAGTACCAAATTTCCATGTCGTTTTATTTCCGGCGTTCCAACACACTTGGACTCTATGTCCCACGCTTAATTGACGCACCATGGGTAAATTCGACGTAGGTTTAGATTTCTTCTGTGGACGTATCACACTTAGTTTAATACGTAGCTCTGGTCCGCGATATAACTGAGCAGGAGTTTTTCCATTTGCAAGGGGTGTGGCTCTGTATCTCAACAAAATATCTTGAACTTTTATATGTAATGATTTTGGATCCTCTTCCATAGCTTTCAATTTCTTTTTCATCGTTTGTATGTACCTCTTTGCCAAGCCATTCGTAGAAGGGTGTCCCGGAGCAATAAATTTTTGGACGATGCCATTGCTGTCACAAAAATCACGAAATATGTTACTTTTGGACGATGCCATTGCTGTCACAATTGCTGTCACGAAATATGTTACTTTGAAAAATTGAAGCATTATCTGAAACAATCACTTGTGGTAAACCATGAGTTGAAAATATATTTTGCAATAGCATGAATGTTTTTTCTGATGTTGGTGATTCCTTGATTAGCCTTACTTCCGGCCATTTCGATTTTGCATCCACGAGTACCAAAAAATTGTGATTTCGAAATGGACCCGCATATTCTATATGTACTCTTTGAAAATTGTCAGTTGGTTCCTCCCAATGGTGTATGGCTACTTTTGGTGGATTATTTTTAACGCTAGCACAATTTGGACAAGCTCGTACCAGTTCTTCTATATCAGAATCAATTCCTTTCCAAAAGCAATATTTCCGAGCCAGTTGTTTCATTTTGACTATACCAAGGTATGTGTGGTGCAATTCCTTTAAGATTTCTTTTCGTAGGTTTAGTGATATTATAACTAGACTTCCCTTGAATAATACACCATCTTGAATTGAATATCTGCAATCGCAATTTTCACCGTTCAGCAATTCTTGATTTAATTTGAAAAGTTCAGGATTTTTATTGGTTTCCATAGCAATAGATGTCGCGGTAATTGAACAAGTTGAAATTTCGTTTATTATTTGATCTTGAATCGCTGTTACTTCCTCGTCCAGAAAATTATTAAAATTTGATTTACAGTTTATAGGTGCCCTTGACAACCAATCGGCATTGACGTTGTTTTCCGCTTTTCTATGTTGAATTGTATAATTACAATTTTGTAAAAATTATGCGTACCTTACGAGTCTTGCTGATGTCATTGCTGGTGTTTTTGCATTTTGGTGGAAAATCCTTGATAGTGGTCGATTATCGGTTATGAGTGTAAACTCTCTCCCATATAAATATGTAAAAAATTTGTCTACTGCGAAAATAATTGCCAACGCTTCTCGATCGAGTTGACTGTAATTTTGTTCGACCTTTGTCAATGCTCGAGAGATAAAAACAACAGGACGTTCCTCTCCATTCATTGTATGGGATAAAACAGCCGCTATACACACAGAGAAGAGATTCGTTGTCTCGACTATATTTACAGCCAACTAAAATTTGGCGGTTCCTTGGACTATCCCATTATTCAGTTGTGATTACCAATAATTGTGTTCTTTATCACCAAATGTTGTGCATATCAATTGATTTTTAATTCAGTTTTGGTTGCAAGAACTGAAATATTTAGTTGAACCCACAGCAACAATAAATAAATGTGATCTGTCGATCGAGATGTAGTTGTAGCAATCAAATTATACTATTGTGGTGAATATTCTATTAGTTGGATGAACGAAAAATGTAAAAACTAATTCGGTTATACCAAATAATATATTGGTATGCTCACCTAAAGTAATTACTTGAATTTGATGGCTATCACAACCATTTGATGATGCTTTAACCCATTATGAATTTTGTAGGAAAAAGTAGACAAAAATATTTTTTTTTAAAATTGTGTATTTTACATTTAAATATAAACAAAATTATTATTAGTTATAACCAGGGTTCGTATTTCGTGCCCATTTTTGATCGATAATATAAAAACAATTGTTTGCATGTGTTTGTGAAGGCGTCAATAGTGGCGTCATATTCAACGATTACGTTTAAAAGTCTCACTTCACCTCAATTTATGATAATATGTATTCTTCGCTGGCTGATATCTATAAGTATACACTTTATTGTTTTTTTACACTTTGTTTATCACTTTCTGTTTAAAATATTAGTTTTTCTGTAAAGTCCTCCTGTACTATACAAATATACGTAATTTCTCTTTGACAGCAAAGCCTCTTGTGAAAAATCGAATACATAACTTTGTAACAAGTGCTTTTGTACCAGAAACTAAGTTATGATTACAGTAACTAATATCTGAACACGAATTTTAATATTGTACTTTTTATTACTTGTATCTTCCATTTCAGATGAATGACGTTTTTGAAATACTAAAATTGGTTAATACAACTAAAATTCGGTAGTAGCAACTTGTATTTAGTAAGACCGATTTTCAATCTATCAATAACATCGACAAATAATTCTGATGTTTGACAATTACGAATTCTGATCAAAATATAGACTTTAACATGGAATTTCCAATGCCTGAATTGATTTCCAACTAATGTTTTCCCTGTGTGTACCCATTGGACTAGCATCGCAAGCTAAGGTTACTGGCAGTGTTTCGTTATATGGAATTTCTTGTTTTAAATTATTAAAAGATTGCTCACATTGATTCGTCCATACAAATTTTCTGCCTTTTTCTAAAAGTTGACGCATTGGAAATGTTATTGTTTATACTTCTGGTATAAAACGGGAGTAATATGTAATCATTCCGAGGAAGCTTCTTACATCGTTGACGTTTGCTGGTTTTGGCATATTGATAATGGCTTCGATTCTGCTTGGACATTTTAAAATTTTGTTGTGGCCGACGATATACATATGTAGCCCAAATATTTAATTTCAGTTCTAAAATATTCACACTTGTTCTTGTTCACGTGTAATTGATACATTTTTAATCGCTCTAAACAATTTATGAGCCGCTCTTCGCATTCTTTCATATTTGAGCCATGTATTATTATATCGTCGAAGTACGAAATTGTGCCTTCTAGACCCTGTAGTCGGTGGTGCAATGGTTAGTGTGCGCGGCTCTTGTACATGAGATCCTGGGTTCGAACCCTGCTCTGACCACCTTCAAAAAAAAAAATTCTTTCGGCGGCGGTCACCTCGCATAGTGACGGCGACACTATCGAGTAAATAGCCATGATAAAGCTTCTCAAAATACCGGTCGGAATCGATGTAAAACTGTAGGTCGTAATCAGTGAGTGATAACTGGAAAGCGCACAGCTCAGTGATTGTGAGAAGTTCTCCCCGGTCCCTTCATGGGATGTAATGGGAAACCATTTATTTATTTATTTAGACCCTGTAGTATTTGGTCAAGAATTCTATTAAATTCACTTGGGGCAGTCTTAATTCCAAATGACAAACGGTTCATTTGATAAGCTCCTCGGTGTTGAAATGGTTTGGATTTCTTTGCTCTCGTCGTCGACCTGGACGTGCAGATACGCTTTATATAGATCCAACTTGCAAAAGAATTTCGAATTTTTTAAACTATTGAAAATTTCATCGATCCGCTTGATTGGATAGTGAGCTTGCTTTCAATTGGGGGTGGACGGCTACCTTGTAGTCAACGCATTGACGCACATTGCCATCCGGCTTCTGTATCACTACCAGCGGCGATCCCCAATGGCTTGTGTTGACCTTTGAAATTATCACGAAGTTCATATGGCACTTGACTTTCTTTCACAAACACAGGTTTAGCCCCTTTTAGAAGTTTCAAACTGCACATTGTACCTATTAAATATGCACCCGACACTCTCTTGAAAAATTTCTGAGTACGTTTGTACTATCTGAGTTATGGATTTCACACAATTATTTGATTCACAATCGTTTGCCATATTACGCTCCTGGTCGATATCATTGAGATTGATGTTTAAATGGCGAATCCATTATCTTCCTAGTAGTGGTGAATGTTTTGACGAAACCACATATAACTGTTCCTTTGATGCTTTGTTGTTGTACTTGACATTAACGTCAACAACACCCAATGGAACAAACACATCGCCAGTATACGACCGGAAAGCTATTGTTGATTTTTTCATGGGCACTTGGGTATTCAATTTCTCAAAATCTTTTTCCGGAATCAGGGAATATCCCGCACCGGAGTCCACTGCGAATTGCTGTTTCTTCTCTTCGATTAAAACGGTTGTGTAAAATTTTTGATGATCTGCGGCAGCTGATGTTATTGTTTGTTTAATGAAAATGTCGATAATTTGATGAATTCCAAAAAAGTCTTCTGTTGATGTGTGTGAATTAGCTGTACTTGACGTGTCGTAGATGTCGATTGCATTTGTTGACATTCTCCTTTTGAGTCTATCCTGGATACATACTTTTTGTACATGACCTACTTTGCCACATGATCGACATTTTAAATTGCTTTGGTTGATTTTACAACCCCCGCTATATGGTTATCTCGGCCACATCTTAGACACAAACCTGCCAATCCTAATTCGTTGTAATCAATTCCTTTTAGTCTGTGTTTACACATGCAACTTTAGGTCTGCAACTTTGAAAAACTCTGCCGACGTTCTTGAGTTTTTAGGAGAGAGAGGTAAGAAGAACGGAGTGGAAAAAAGTAGCAAGTGCTTTGCAACTCCGTTTTTTCTTTCGCAGTGAAGTTGGCTGTAGAATAATTTGACGTTTTTCTTTAAAAGTTGTTTCTTTTTATGGTTGAAACAACGACGCGGTGTGAATAAAATAATAAAATAGTGATTTGTAATAAAGTGTAGCGAAGCCGAAGTAATTTGTTAAAAAAAGTGTAACTCCGTCTAAAGAAATGAAACAGTGTTTAATGCAAATGAAAACAAAAGTTTTTTATCTCATTATTTACCATCGGCGTTTCGCGGTTTTTTGCATCTGTAGTTGCGGGAAAAAACTGCGAGTGAGATAAAAAACTTTTGTTTTTATTTGAATTAAATTAACAATTTGAACTAATTAGCTAAAAAACCAAACACTAAATTAAAAACTTATTTATTTCTCACAACACTTTTAGTCTGTATACAGAAAAATGATGTACGAATGTCAGAAGTAACAACATTGAACACAAGATTTTCACAATTTCAAACGCGGACAAGTTGCACGTGTAATCACATATTGCAACTTCAAAAGAGAATCGTAAAGAGCTGCAGCAGAGTTTTTCAAAGTTGCAAACTTAAAGATGCATGTGCAAACTCAGACTTAGTCTGTGTTTACACATGCAACTTTAGGTCTGCAACTTTGAAAAACTCTGCCGACGTTCTTGAGTTTCCTGGAGAGAGAGGTGAGAAGAACGGAGGGGGAGAAAAGTAGCAAGTGCTTTGCAACTCCGTTTTGTTTTCTTTCGCAGTGAAGTTGGCTGTAGAATAATTTGACGTTTTTCTTTAAAAGTTGTTTCTTTTTATGGTTGAAACAACGACGCGGTGTGAATAAATAAATAAAATAAATTAGTGATTTGTAATAAAGTGTAGCGAAGCCGAAGTAATTTGTAAAAAAAAAGTGTAACTCCGTCTAAAGAAATAAAAAAGTGTTGAATGCAAATGAAAACAAAAGTTTTTTATGTTACTATAGTGAAGTCGACCAAACTTTGTAATTATAGTACCAAATTTCCATGCCGTTTTATTTCCGGCGTACCAACACACTTGGACTCTATGTCCCACGCTTAATTGACGCACCATGGGTAAATTCGACGTAGGTTTAGATTTCTTCTGTGGACGTATCACACTTAGTTTAATGCGTAGCTCTGGTCCGCGATATAACTGAGCAGGTGTTTTTCCATTTGCAAAGGGTGTGGCTCTGTATCTCAACAAAATATCTTGAACTTTTATATGTAATGATTTTGGATCCTCTTCCATAGCTTCCAATTTCTTTTTCATCGTTTGTATGTACCTCTTTGCCAAGCCATTCGTAGAAGGGTGTCCCGGAGCAATAAATTTTTGGACGATGCCATTGCTGTCACAAAAATCACGAAATATGTTACTTTTGGACGATGCCATTGCTGTCACAATTGCTGTCACGAAATATGTTACTTTGAAAAATTGAAGCATTATCTGAAACAATCACTTGTGGTAAACCATGAGTTGAAAATATATTTTGCAATAGCATGATTGTTTTTTCTGATGTTGGTGATTCCTTGATTAGCCTTACTTCCGGCCATTTCGATTTTGCATCCACGAGTACCAAAAAATTGTGATTTCGAAATGGACCCGCATATTCTATATGTACTCTTTGAAAATTGTCAGTTGGTTCCTCCCAATGGTGTATGGCTACTTTTGGTGGATTATTTTTAACGCTAGCACAATTTGGACAAGCTCGTACCAGTTCTTCTATATCAGAATCAATTCCTTTCCAAAAGCAATATTTCCGAGCCAGTTGTTTCATTTTGACTATACCAAGGTATGTGTGGTGCAATTCCTTTAAGATTTCTTTTCGTAGGTTTAGTGATATTATAACTAGACTTCCCTTGAATAATACACCATCTTGAATTGAATATCTGCAATCGCAATTTTCACCGTTCAGCAATTCTTGATTTAATTTGAAAAGTTCAGGATTTTTATTGGTTTCCATAGCAATAGATGTCGCGGTAATTGAACAAGTTGAAATTTCGTTTATTATTTGATCTTGAATCGCTGTTACTTCCTCGTCCAGAAAATTATTAAAATTTGATTTACAGTTTATAGGTGCCCTTGACAACCAATCGGCATTGACGTTGTTTTCCGCTTTTCTATGTTGAATTGTATAATTACAATTTTGTAAAAATTATGCGTACCTCACGAGTCTTGCTGATATCATTGCTGGTGTTTTTGCATTTTGGTGGAAAATCCTTGATAGTGGTCGATTATCGGTTATGAGTGTAAACTCTCTCCCATATAAATATGTAAAAAATTTGTCTACTGCGAAAATAATTGCCAACGCTTCTCGATCGAGTTGACTGTAATTTTGTTCGACCTTTGTCAATGCTCGAGAGATAAAAACAACAGGACGTTCCTCTCCATTCATTGTATGGGATAAAACAGCCGCTATACACACAGAGAAGAGATTCGTTGTCTCGACTATATTTACAGCCAACTAAAATTTGGCGGTTCCTTGGACTATCCCATTATTCAGTTGTGATTACCAATAATTGTGTTCTTTATCACCAAATGTTGTGCATATCAATTGATTTTTAATTCAGTTTTGGTTGCAAGAACTGAAATATTTAGTTGAACCCACAGCAACAATAAATAAATGTGATCTGTCGATCGAGATGTAGTTGTAGCAATCAAATTATACTATTGTGGTGAATATTCTATTAGTTGGATGAACGAAAAATGTAAAAACTAATTCGGTTATACCAAATAATATATTGGTATGCTCACCTAAAGTAATTACTTGAATTTGATGGCTATCACAACCATTTGATGATGCTTTAACCCATTATGAATTTTGTAGGAAAAAGTAGACAAAAATATTTTTTTTTAAAATTGTGTATTTTACATTTAAATATAAACAAAATTATTATTAGTTATAACCAGGGTTCGTATTTCGTGCCCATTTTTGATCGATAATATAAAAACAATTGTTTGCATGTGTTTGTGAAGGCGTCAATAGTGGCGTCATATTCAACGATTACGTTTAAAAGTCTCACTTCACCTCAATTTATGATAATATGTATTCTTCGCTGGCTGATATCTATAAGTGTACACTTTATTGTTTTTTTACACTTTGTTTATCACTTTCTGTTTAAAATATTAGTTTTTCTGTAAAGTCCTCCTGTACTATACAAATATACGTAATTTCTCTTTGACAGCAAAGCCTCTTGTGAAAAATCGAATACATAACTTTGTAACAAGTGCTTTTGTACCAGAAACTAAGTTATGATTACAGTAACTAATATCTGAACACGAATTTTAATATTGTACTTTTTATTACTTGTATCTTCCATTTCAGATGAATGACGTTTTTGAAATACTAAAATTGGTTAATACAACTAAAATTCGGTAGTAGCAACTTGTATTTAGTAAGACCGATTTTCAATCTATCAATAACATCGACAAATAATTCTGATGTTTGACAATTACGAATTCTGATCAAAATATAGACTTTAACATGGAATTTCCAATGCCTGAATTGATTTCCAACTAATGTTTTCCCTGTGTGTACCCATTGGACTAGCATCGCAAGCTAAGGTTACTGGCAGTGTTTCGTTATATGGAATTTCTTGTTTTAAATTATTAAAAGATTGCTCACATTGATTCGTCCATACAAATTTTCTGCCTTTTTCTAAAAGTTGACGCATTGGAAATGTTATTGTTTATACTTCTGGTATAAAACGGGAGTAATATGTAATCATTCCGAGGAAGCTTCTTACATCGTTGACGTTTGCTGGTTTTGGCATATTGATAATGGCTTCGATTCTGCTTGGACATTTTAAAATTTTGTTGTGGCCGACGATATACATATGTAGCCCAAATATTTAATTTCAGTTCTAAAATATTCACACTTGTTCTTGTTCACGTGTAATTGATACATTTTTAATCGCTCTAAACAATTTATGAGCCGCTCTTCGCATTCTTTCATATTTGAGCCATGTATTATTATATCGTCGAAGTACGAAATTGTGCCTTCTAGACCCTGTAGTCGGTGGTGCAATGGTTAGTGTGCGCGGCTCTTGTACATGAGATCCTGGGTTCGAACCCTGCTCTGACCACCTTCAAAAAAAAAAATTCTTTCGGCGGCGGTCACCTCGCATAGTGACGGCGACACTATCGAGTAAATAGCCATGATAAAGCTTCTCAAAATACCGGTCGGAATCGATGTAAAACTGTAGGTCGTAATCAGTGAGTGATAACTGGAAAGCGCACAGCTCAGTGATTGTGAGAAGTTCTCCCCGGTCCCTTCATGGGATGCAATGGGAAACCATTTATTTATTTATTTAGACCCTGTAGTATTTGGTCAAGAATTCTATTAAATTCACTTGGGGCAGTCTTAATTCCAAATGACAAACGGTTCATTTGATAAGCTCCTCGGTGTTGAAATGGTTTGGATTTCTTTGCTCTCGTCGTCGACCTGGACGTGCAGATACGCTTTATATAGATCCAACTTGCAAAAGAATTTCGAATTTTTTAAACTATTGAAAATTTCATCGATCCGCTTGATTGGATAGTGAGCTTGCTTTCAATTGGGGGTGGACGGCTACCTTGTAGTCAACGCATTGACGCACATTGCCATCCGGCTTCTGTATCACTACCAGCGGCGATCCCCAATGGCTTGTGTTGACCTTTGAAATTATCACGAAGTTCATATGGCACTTGACTTTCTTTCACAAACACAGGTTTAGCCCCTTTTAGAAGTTTCAAACTGCACATTGTACCTATTAGGTATGCACCCGACACTCTCTTGAAAAATTTCTGAGTACGTTTGTACTATCTGAGTTATGGATTTCACACAATTATTTGATTCACAATCGTTTGCCATATTACGCTCCTGGTCGATATCATTGAGATTGATGTTTAAATGGCGAATCCATTATCTTCCTAGTAGTGGTGAATGTTTTGACGAAACCACATATAACTGTTCCTTTGATGCTTTGTTGTTGTACTTGACATTAACGTCAACAACACCCAATGGAACAAACATATCGCCAGTATACGACCGGAAAGCTATTGTTGATTTTTTCATGGGCACTTGGGTATTCAATTTCTCAAAATCTTTTTCCGGAATCAGGGAATATCCCGCACCGGAGTCCACTGCGAATTGCTGTTTCTTCTCTTCGATTAAAACGGTTGTGTAAAATTTTTGATGATCTGCGGCAGCTGATGTTATTGTTTGTTTAATGAAAATGTCGATAATTTGATGAATTCCAAAAAAGTCTTCTGTTGATGTGTGTGAATTAGCTGTACTTGACGTGTCGTAGATGTCGATTGCATTTGTTGACATTCTCCTTTTGAGTCTATCCTGGATACATACTTTTTGTACATGACCTACTTTGCCACATGATCGACATTTTAAATTGCTTTGGTTGATTTTACAACCCCCGCTATATGGTTATCTCGGCCACATCTTAGACACAAACCTGCCAATCCTAATTCGTTGTAATCAATTCCTTTTAGTCTGTGTTTACACATGCAACTTTAGGTCTGCAACTTTGAAAAACTCTGCCGACGTTCTTGAGTTTTTAGGAGAGAGAGGTAAGAAGAACGGAGTGGAAAAAAGTAGCAAGTGCTTTGCAACTCCGTTTTTTCTTTCGCAGTGAAGTTGGCTGTAGAATAATTTGACGTTTTTCTTTAAAAGTTGTTTCTTTTTATGGTTGAAACAACGACGCGGTGTGAATAAAATAATAAAATAGTGATTTGTAATAAAGTGTAGCGAAGCCGAAGTAATTTGTTAAAAAAAAGTGTAACTCCGTCTAAAGAAATGAAACAGTGTTTAATGCAAATGAAAACAAAAGTTTTTTATCTCATTATTTACCATCGGCGTTTCGCGGTTTTTTGCATCTGTAGTTGCGGGAAAAAACTGCAAGTGAGATAAAAAACTTTTGTTTTTATTTGAATTAAATTAACAATTTGAACTAATTAGCTAAAAAACCAAACACTAAATTAAAAACTTATTTATTTCTCACAACACTTTTAGTCTGTATACAGAAAAATGATGTACGAATGTCAGAAGTAACAACATTGAACACAAGATTTTCACAATTTCAAACGCGGACAAGTTGCACGTGTAATCACATATTGCAACTTCAAAAGAGAATCGTAAAGAGCTGCAGCAGAGTTTTTCAAAGTTGCAAACTTAAAGATGCATGTGCAAACTCAGACTTAGTCTGTGTTTACACATGCAACTTTAGGTCTGCAACTTTGAAAAACTCTGCCGACGTTCTTGAGTTTCCTGGAGAGAGAGGTGAGAAGAACGGAGGGGGAGAAAAGTAGCAAGTGCTTTGCAACTCCGTTTTGTTTTCTTTCGCAGTGAAGTTGGCTGTAGAATAATTTGACGTTTTTCTTTAAAAGTTGTTTCTTTTTATGGTTGAAACAACGACGCGGTGTGAATAAATAAATAAAATAAATTAGTGATTTGTAATAAAGTGTAGCGAAGCCGAAGTAATTTGTAAAAAAAAAGTGTAACTCCGTCTAAAGAAATAAAAAAGTGTTGAATGCAAATGAAAACAAAAGTTTTTTATGTTACTATAGTGAAGTCGACCAAACTTTGTGATTATAGTACCAAATTTCCATGCCGTTTTATTTCCGGCGTACCAACACACTTGGACTCTATGTCCCACGCTTAATTGACGCACCATGGGTAAATTCGACGTAGGTTTAGATTTCTTCTGTGGACGTATCACACTTAGTTTAATGCGTAGCTCTGGTCCGCGATATAACTGAGCAGGTGTTTTTCCATTTGCAAGGGGTGTGGCTCTGTATCTCAACAAAATATCTTGAACTTTTATATGTAATGATTTTGGATCCTCTTCCATACCTTCCAATTTCTTTTTCATCGTTTGTATGTACCTCTTTGCCAAGCCATTCGTAGAAGGGTGTCCCGGAGCAATAAATTTTTGGACGATGCCATTGCTGTCACAAAAATCACGAAATATGTTACTTTTGGACGATGCCATTGCTGTCACAATTGCTGTCACGAAATATGTTACTTTGAAAAATTGAAGCATTATCTGAAACAATCACTTGTGGTAAACCATGAGTTGAAAATATATTTTGCAATAGCATGATTGTTTTTTCTGATGTTGGTGATTCCTTGATTAGCCTTACTTCCGGCCATTTCGATTTTGCATCCACGAGTACCAAAAAATTGTGATTTCGAAATGGACCCGCATATTCTATATGTACTCTTTGAAAATTGTCAGTTGGTTCCTCCCAATGGTGTATGGCTACTTTTGGTGGATTATTTTTAACGCTAGCACAATTTGGACAAGCTCGTACCAGTTCTTCTATATCAGAATCAATTCCTTTCCAAAAGCAATATTTCCGAGCCAGTTGTTTCATTTTGACTATACCAAGGTATGTGTGGTGCAATTCCTTTAAGATTTCTTTTCGTAGGTTTAGTGATATTATAACTAGACTTCCCTTGAATAATACACCATCTTGAATTGAATATCTGCAATCGCAATTTTCACCGTTCAGCAATTCTTGATTTAATTTGAAAAGTTCAGGATTTTTATTGGTTTCCATAGCAATAGATGTCGCGGTAATTGAACAAGTTGAAATTTCGTTTATTATTTGATCTTGAATCGCTGTTACTTCCTCGTCCAGAAAATTATTAAAATTTGATTTACAGTTTATAGGTGCCCTTGACAACCAATCGGCATTGACGTTGTTTTCCGCTTTTCTATGTTGAATTGTATAATTACAATTTTGTAAAAATTATGCGTACCTTACGAGTCTTGCTGATATCATTGCTGGTGTTTTTGCATTTTGGTGGAAAATCCTTGATAGTGGTCGATTATCGGTTATGAGTGTAAACTCTCTCCCATATAAATATGTAAAAAATTTGTCTACTGCGAAAATAATTGCCAACGCTTCTCGATCGAGTTGACTGTAATTTTGTTCGACCTTTGTCAATGCTCGAGAGATAAAAACAACAGGACGTTCCTCTCCATTCATTGTATGGGATAAAACAGCCGCTATACACACAGAGAAGAGATTCGTTGTCTCGACTATATTTACAGCCAACTAAAATTTGGCGGTTCCTTGGACTATCCCATTATTCAGTTGTGATTACCAATAATTGTGTTCTTTATCACCAAATGTTGTGCATATCAATTGATTTTTAATTCAGTTTTGGTTGCAAGAACTGAAATATTTAGTTGAACCCACAGCAACAATAAATAAATGTGATCTGTCGATCGAGATGTAGTTGTAGCAATCAAATTATACTATTGTGGTGAATATTCTATTAGTTGGATGAACGAAAAATGTAAAAACTAATTCGGTTATACCAAATAATATATTGGTATGCTCACCTAAAGTAATTACTTGAATTTGATGGCTATCACAACCATTTGATGATGCTTTAACCCATTATGAATTTTGTAGGAAAAAGTAGACAAAAATATTTTTTTTTAAAATTGTGTATTTTACATTTAAATATAAACAAAATTATTATTAGTTATAACCAGGGTTCGTATTTCGTGCCCATTTTTGATCGATAATATAAAAACAATTGTTTGCATGTGTTTGTGAAGGCGTCAATAGTGGCGTCATATTCAACGATTACGTTTAAAAGTCTCACTTCACCTCAATTTATGATAATATGTATTCTTCGCTGGCTGATATCTATAAGTATACACTTTATTGTTTTTTTACACTTTGTTTATCACTTTCTGTTTAAAATATTAGTTTTTCTGTAAAGTCCTCCTGTACTATACAAATATACGTAATTTCTCTTTGACAGCAAAGCCTCTTGTGAAAAATCGAATACATAACTTTGTAACAAGTGCTTTTGTACCAGAAACTAAGTTATGATTACAGTAACTAATATCTGAACACGAATTTTAATATTGTACTTTTTATTACTTGTATCTTCCATTTCAGATGAATGACGTTTATGAAATACTAAAATTGGTTAATACAACTAAAATTCGGTAGTAGCAACTTGTATTTAGTAAGACCGATTTTCAATCTATCAATAACATCGACAAATAATTCTGATGTTTGACAATTACGAATTCTGATCAAAATATAGACTTTAACATGGAATTTCCAATGCCTGAATTGATTTCCAACTAATGTTTTCCCTGTGTGTACCCATTGGACTAGCATCGCAAGCTAAGGTTACTGGCAGTGTTTCGTTATATGGAATTTCTTGTTTTAAATTATTAAAAGATTGCTCACATTGATTCGTCCATACAAATTTTCTGCCTTTTTCTAAAAGTTGACGCATTGGAAATGTTATTGTTTATACTTCTGGTATAAAACGGGAGTAATATGTAATCATTCCGAGGAAGCTTCTTACATCGTTGACGTTTGCTGGTTTTGGCATATTGATAATGGCTTCGATTCTGCTTGGACATTTTAAAATTTTGTTGTGGCCGACGATATACATATGTAGCCCAAATATTTAATTTCAGTTCTAAAATATTCACACTTGTTCTTGTTCACGTGTAATTGATATATTTTTAATCGCTCTAAACAATTTATGAGCCGCTCTTCGCATTCTTTCATATTTGAGCCATGTATTATTATATCGTCGAAGTACGAAATTGTGCCTTCTAGACCCTGTAGTCGGTGGTGCAATGGTTAGTGTGCGCGGCTCTTGTACATGAGATCCTGGGTTCGAACCCTGCTCTGACCACCTTCAAAAAAAAAATTCTTTCGGCGGCGGTCACCTCGCATAGTGACGGCGACACTATCGAGTAAATAGCCATGATAAAGCTTCTCAAAATACCGGTCGGAATCGATGTAAAACTGTAGGTCGTAATCAGTGAGTGATAACTGGAAAGCGCACAGCTCAGTGATTGTGAGAAGTTCTCCCCGGTCCCTTCATGGGATGTAATGGGAAACCATTTATTTATTTATTTAGACCCTGTAGTATTTGATCAAGAATTCTATTAAATTCACTTGGGGCAGTCTTAATTCCAAATGACAAACGGTTCATTTGATAAGCTCCTCGGTGTTGAAATGGTTTGGATTTCTTTGCTCTCGTCGTCGACCTGGACGTGCAGATACGCTTTATATAGATCCAACTTGCAAAAGAATTTCGAATTTTTTAAACTATTGAAAATTTCATCGATCCGCTTGATTGGATAGTGAGCTTGCTTTCAATTGGGGGTGGACGGCTACCTTGTAGTCAACGCATTGACGCACATTGCCATCCGGCTTCTGTATCACTACCAGCGGCGATCCCCAATGGCTTGTGTTGACCTTTGAAATTATCACGAAGTTCATATGGCACTTGACTTTCTTTCACAAACACAGGTTTAGCCCCTTTTAGAAGTTTCAAACTGCACATTGTACCTATTAGGTATGCACCCGACACTCTCTTGAAAAATTTCTGAGTACGTTTGTACTATCTGAGTTATGGATTTCACACAATTATTTGATTCACAATCGTTTGCCATATTACGCTCCTGGTCGATATCATTGAGATTGATGTTTAAATGGCGAATCCATTATCTTCCTAGTAGTGGTGAATGTTTTGACGAAACCACATATAACTGTTCCTTTGATGCTTTGTTGTTGTACTTGACATTAACGTCAACAACACCCAATGGAACAAACATATCGCCAGTATACGACCGGAAAGCTATTGTTGATTTTTTCATGGGCACTTGGGTATTCAATTTCTCAAAATCTTTTTCCGGAATCAGGGAATATCCCGCACCGGAGTCCACTGCGAATTGCTGTTTCTTCTCTTCGATTAAAACGGTTGTGTAAAATTTTTGATGATCTGCGGCAGCTGATGTTATTGTTTGTTTAATGAAAATGTCGATAATTTGATGAATTCCAAAAAAGTCTTCTGTTGATGTGTGTGAATTAGCTGTACTTGACGTGTCGTAGATGTCGATTGCATTTGTTGACATTCTCCTTTTGAGTCTATCCTGGATACATACTTTTTGTACATGACCTACTTTGCCACATGATCGACATTTTAAATTGCTTTGGTTGATTTTACAACCCCCGCTATATGGTTATCTCGGCCACATCTTAGACACAAACCTGCCAATCCTAATTCGTTGTAATCAATTCCTTTTAGTCTGTGTTTACATATGCAACTTTAGGTCTGCAACTTTGAAAAACTCTGCCGACGTTCTTGAGTTTTTAGGAGAGAGAGGTAAGAAGAACGGAGTGGGAAAAAAGTAGCAAGTGCTTTGCAACTCCGTTTTTTCTTTCGCAGTGAAGTTGGATGTAGAATAATTTGACGTTTTTCTTTAAAAGTTGTTTCTTTTTATGGTTGAAACAACGACGCGGTGTGAATAAATAAATAAAATAAATTAGTGATTTGTAATAAAGTGTAGCGAAGCCGAAGTAATTTGTAAAAAAAAAAATGTAACTCCGTCTAAAGAAATAAAAAAGTGTTTAATGCAAATGAAAACAAAAGTTTTTTATGTCATCTGTGTACAGAAAAATGATGTACGAATGTCAGAAGTAACAACATTGAACACAAGATTTTCACAATTTCAAACGCGGACAAGTTGCACGTGTAAACACATATTGCAACTTCAAAAGAGAATCGTAAAGAGCTGCAGCAGAGTTTTTCAAAGTTGCAAACTTAAAGTTGCATGTGTAAACTCAGACTAACTGGCTACCTTTTCCTGCTGTTGATATTTCTGTGACTGCGATGTTTGTTGGTGTGCGTACTGTGTAACTGATGGACTTCTGTTGATGAATAATTATTCGTAATTACTTTACTGTCGATTTTTGCCGCTTCCATTGTTGTTGCTTTTTGTACAATTTCCGTAAACGTCGCTTCTGGTGTTTGCAATAGTTGCTCTCGTATGTGTTCATCACGTATCCCTCTAATGAACTGCGATCGAAGAAAAATGTCGGCAACTGACTTTTTGCACTCACATACAAACCCACATTCACATGCCAAATTCTTCAGAATTGCAACAAATTCAGATATCGATTGATTTTCGTTCTGTATTTGGCATAGAAATTTGTGCTGTTCTACCAAAATATTGGCTTTGGGATAGAAATGTGTCTCCAGAATCGTAACAATTTCGTCGTATTTTAAGTTGCTTATACTTTGTGGTGCAGCTAATGTGGATAGAAGTGCGTATGTGGTGGGCCCAATATATTGTAATAACAATTTGGCGCACATCTCTTTGTCCTCAAAAATCTTTTTGAGCTGGAAATGCAATTCCAACCGCTCTTTGTACGTTTTGAAGTATTCCGTTTTTGGATCGAAGGCGCATGTATGTTGCGCTCGATTCTGCATTACCGCGGTCATGTCGGCCATTGCCTTTATTAATACATTTAGCTGGGTCGCATCCATTTTGAAGGTTATGTACGTTGATTGATGTTAATACCGGATTTGTAGAATTCACTGACTTTTCTTTTAATACTCCTCGCCAATCTATTTGTTGTGTCCCTATGAACAAACAGTACACGCGTTATAGATTATGTAATACTTTATTAAAGAAGATAACAAAAAGGTTAATATTCAAAGAGATGTTATATCGATGATATGCAAAAATGTACTACTGTGAAGATATATACTTATGTACAATGAAAAATAACGATAACCGATTTACAGAGTAAGAAAGACATCAATAACATAGCATTTAGAGTTACCAAGTAACTATTAATCTGATACTACACTAAGGAAGTTTTACTTTAATCGTGTGGTTTAAAGCACACTCGTATTTTTTTATAGAATCGAATTACATATGATCTGTCTGCGTAATACTCATTACTATACTAGACTCAACATTTCTCTCATCAAATTTATGACATTTGGCCTGGTGTGATATGAACGTTGGATGTCGAAAAGAATTGCTTCAATGATACCAGATAGAGGCACTGGTTCAAAACAACGTACAAAATAACAACAACGGCATTTCGTTTTGTGTGTTAAAATTATTGTGTTAAATACAGCACAAATGTATGCTAACAATAACAGTCAATAAAAAAGTGTAAAACACATATAAATTTCAGAGATTTAAACTAAAGCGACATGAAAAATGAAAGCCAGAAGTTATTGTAATTCCACCTGGTGTATCTCACTTTTCGTCAAACCTCTCTCTATCACACCGACCGCATCACGAAGAGTGTGAAAGGAAACGTCAGATGACTCAAATATACGCTCTAGTAAGAAAAAGCCGAAGCAAAAAAGTTTAAATAAATCCAAATTATATAATAAATTTGTATTCACATAATAATATTACTCATATAGTAATAGCAATTCGCAGGCTCAAAAATGAATGAAGAAATGGGGTACGCTTTATTGCGTTTTTGGCATCCCATACAATTTGATCCGCTCTGCTGCCGAGTCTTTAGTCTGTAAATGGGTACATGGAAAATACTAGTGTTAATAATAAATTAATTGATACCGATTATTTGCACACAAAAAAACATCATCGTTTTATCAAATCGTATTCTATTTAATCGATCGATTTCCATCACATACCGGATAACAATCTAACAATACTTACCAAAACATTCCATACTTGCGCTCCTTTGATCCAAACAATTAAACCTAAAGGAAGATACATACTTCCTAAACTTCATTAATGCATTTATTAAGATCCATACAAATTTAATTTTAAATTTAATAAGTTATCAGTCATACAATATATTTATCAACAACTTCATTTATTTTCAAAGGCATTTAAGACAAATTTGTTGTTGTATTATAAAATATTTCAATATTATGTGAAATTAGAAAATGAAACAATGTCAACATAGCAAAAGTCACAGTAGTGATAAAATCCAATTTAAAATTGCTTAGACTACGACAATAAATCAGTGTACTCAAAAAAAACCTAACAGCGTCTTTTATAACAAAATTCCAATATCAACGATCTTTTTACACATGCACATTTGCATAAATTTTCTGAGTACTGTGATTGATGCTCCGATTTTACACAAGACTAAAACCCTGAGTTTGTTGAAGTGCCTGTAGTAATTTGTATTTTAAGCGTTCCTTAGTTTTGTACCGTGGTAAATCGAGGAGATTAAAACATGTATGGGCTACAGGTAGACATTTTTCATCAGTAGTAGGTTGCATGCAGATCTAAAGAAATAATCACGATGCGTAATGGCGTTGCAGAGGATAAAAGTACAGCGAGGTACTTACCTTGATAGCTTTCATTCCCTGAATTGGTATGCGATCGCTACCCGTTAGATATAATAAAAATTTCTTTTTGTCCGCAAGACATAAGTCATGGAATATTTCCCAAAACCATTTAATCTGAAACAGAGAAAATAGTGAACTTAAAATGCTAACTAATATTACTTGTTTTATATCTACTGTATCATCGCTGCTTGTATAACCATTTTTGTATTCACAACTCATTTCTAAAGCTTGCCAGTCATACTCCTCATTTCCTACAACCATAGCCATGAGCTCCTCCGGTCGGAATATTTTCAGGACGCGACCCCAACAAACCTTTATGAAAAACAAACAAAATGCCAATGTCAATAATTGTATGTTTTATTTTAAAGTAACTTACATTCATAAACCCCTTCTGGAATGCTTTAAATTGATCATTCACAGCCTTATTGAATATGAAGTCCACATATAAATCAACAAATTCTTGGCTAAAAATAATAAAATTAAGACAAATTTTTCAAATTCAAAGCAATGCAAATTTGGAAATAGCTCAGCCATTATCTAATTCATTATACACCGTTGTGAGAAAATTTGATTATGTTGTAACTAAATTTCTTTAATTTTCAAGTATATTAAATTATTTTACCTATTTTCCTTTGTTACGCTAATATTTTCTCCATTTGGTTTCAGGGGAACACTAGTGGTTTCCCCAAATATATCTCTTGATATTTCAAAATGCAAATCAAATGTTTCTTCAAAATCATCACCATCATAATCGAGTATTTGTTGCATAGAATTCGCCAAAGTTGGTGACAGCTCACGTAAATCGCTTAAATCAACTTTTTCCTGTAGTAACTTCTTATACAAAGCCAATGGAAATGGCAAGTTTATAATTGTAAAATTGTAAATTGCTAAACCGCAAATGATACCAATCAAAAAATACGTGGAATCTGTCTCGAATGTCAAGTCTGCGAACCATACAGCACGTGAGTCTTCATATTCTTTGAACATGCCATATTTCGGATCTATGAGGTCTTTCAATAACAACATGAAGAACTCTTTTCGTACGCCACCAGCATCTTCAGCTTCTTCGCCATGAAATTTAACCTGAAATTCAAAAAATTGTGTTTTAGTTTTAAAATTATATGCTTATAATATTCGGCTTCCAACTTAGAGCAGTTATTATTAATTTGAAAATGAATCTATTACACCCCCCTAGTTCATGGATTTATCCGTCAGCCAAATGGGATCGAACTCACATTGATTGGACGATTTGTTTCGATTCTTAATATTTGTATATTTAATGTTTTTTATTCATACATATGTTAAACAAAAACAGGCATCCGACATTAATACCAAATTACCGTTATTTTTATTCCTTCCTCATCAAGAAAAACGAACATAGAAGTTAAAAAGTGTACTTATGGGTCGATTATGGATGGCAACCCAACTTCAGTTGCGTTGTTAAGTGCAAACGCCACTGAAATTATATCTTGTACTACGTATGGCAACTTTTGTCAGTTGCCGTAGGCAACAGTGTCTTGCCGTCGATAACAGAGTTTTGTCACTTCGCCAACAGTAAATATTGTAAACAAACAATAAATCTAAAGCGAGTTTGAGAAATAAGAGTGTCTTTAAGAAAAAAAAAAGAAAAACAATTTTAATAACCAAGATGATGAGTTCAGTAGAATTTTTTTTTTGCCAGGAAGATAAAGGTCAAAAATCGGCGGCAACTCATATTTTCGGAGTTATGGATTTCCAAAGTTTAAGCGTCCTGGAGGGCGTTACATTTGTGGAACCATATTAAGTGCTCATGGTAAAGTCTGGTAAAGTTACGTCAAAATAAGTCCAATAAAATGCAATAAAAAATGTCTATAACTTGCTTAGTTATCGAGGTATTGAATGTTTAATATTCAAAAATGGTCGAATATTTGTTTTTCAAAAAAAAAATTAACACAAGTTATAATGAAGTATTTGTTGTAAAGCTTTCTGCGTGACCAGGGGGATTCTATTGCACAGCTGATCGAAAAGGTACTAGGCCGATGATGGAGAATGAGAGCAAAGAAGAACTAATTTTAAATAGTGTTTATTAATACTAATGACAGCTAAATTATGTTTTATGTTGTTTGCATTGAACGAAAATACGCATTCCCTTAGATTTCTGTCCGTTTTATGTCCAACGAAAGTGTAAAATTGGTAAAATACAGCAGCAAATAAAACTCTATGAAATGGCCTACTACCTCGTCGTCATGCAGAGGCATCAAACAGAGTAATGGAAACTCTTAAGTATTATTCTATGGCGTGACCGGTCTTAGGGATATTCTCCACTGGGGTTTCGAATATCCGGTGAGTAGTACAAAAACAAAAAAAAATTCTTTCGGCGGCGGTCACCTCGCATAGTGACGGCGACACTATCGAGTATGGCTCAACTTACGTTGTCGGTGGTTTTGAAGGAAGTGGTCCATATAAAGTAATTAAAAAAACATTAGTGAGTTCTGGATTATTTGAAAAATTACAGGGGAAGAAAAGGATCAAAATAAAAAGTGGATTTACTCGATCGTGAAGTTTCCTGCTGTTGTCGGATGTATGGATGGGACACATAAATCATGGGCAGAAGGAAGAAGTTCGTCATTTATACATAAACAGGAAAGGCTACTTTAACACTGCAACTTTTTTAAATATTAAGGCGATTGCGATTTAACTTTTTTAATATTTTCGTGATCTATGACCTAAATATCTACGCCGCAAAAAATGGAACCACAAAATTTTTGTGTGTACATTTTATTGTATTTTAGCTAAAAGATATACGTTATTGCCAAACATATATTCGGTCCATGTAAGGACGATGATATCAAAACGTACCTTACGTTACTCCGGAGGTTATTGGCGGGGATTTCTCTCCACCCTACTCCAAGCGTTCTCGATGTGTGTCTATCTGTTGATCATTCCTACGTAAATGTGTGTTGGAGTCGGTTTTCATTGAAGTTGTAGCTCGTGGTTGTCCCCTCATGGGGAATTGGATTTATTAGAAAGTGATATTGCAAGTTTAGTAGTGCGTTATTCCATTGTTGGAATACTGGGCGATTTCAATAATAATTTGTTTAATTTGTTACGTACTAGTTTTGTCCGAAACTTATATTTAAGGCTTAATGTCCACGTCCATCATTAAGCCGACACATTTTGATATTGTTCATCAGTCCTCGTCTTTATTATATTATTTTCTTTTACCGAATCTGTGATGGAAATCGACATAATAATATTCCTGTTTTTTATGCAAATAATGGATACCATTCAATTTATTCCTCTTGTTCCGCCATTAAATAATGTATGTACATATAAAATATTTGTTTCCCAATGTTAGAAATTATGGCAATACAATTCGTTGCAATAGTCAAATCGTATTGTATTTACATCACATGCAGGAATATCTTGTTCTCGGAACAGTTCGTCTGCCCGAGTATTTCTAGGCACGCTTTACTGTGCATTGCAATCAAATATTCAGTGCATCGTACATTGCAATTCCATTAGCCAAGACGGGGTGCTTCAATCTGCTTCTCAATGTAATTTTTCCTACATGTATTCTACCTCTAATGTTGATGAACAATTAAATGTCTTTATAAGTGTGTTCGAGTACTTTTCCATGAAAAGTAACAAGTTTTCAGAGTAAGAATGATTTTGATCTCTTAGTAAAAACTTGCAAGAAATAAGAATTTTGTACGTAATAACAGTTTTTCGATTCTCAAGACCCACATATTATATTGTAAAATAGGTTTATCTTGGTCCACACATTTCGGACAGGAAAATAAATACACCATTTAATTCGTGGTATGAATACCTTTCATAAGAGTACCCTCACTGGCCTACTTGTAGATGTCCCTAGGTGAACCCGTTTTTTTGGTCAAGGGTCCGACCAAATTTTTAATTTTTCGGGTTCCTATATTTTACTCTAATTTTGGGTTTTTATCATCCACGCTTGGAGGTCGGCAATTTTGTCATTAATTACATAAGTTCTAAAATAATTGTTTACCTTTTATAATTTTCTTTTCTGGGAATACTAGCCTTTTACTCGTATATACTTACTTATCCGGTCTCGAACAACCCCGGGGGATCAGGTACCTTACAAAACAAAGATAACATATTTCACAAACCAGATCGATCTTTTGCTTTATCTCTCCAGTTGGTAATACCAAGTGTACCCAGGGATTCGTCAACTTGATCCCTCCAGCGGAGTCTTGGTCTTCCTATTTTTTCGCCTTCTTTCGAGTTCGATTTCGAAAACCCTTCGTTCTGGTTCGTGTTCATCCATTCTACCGACATGGCCTAGCTGGCGCAAACGGGTTATTTTGATCCGCTTAACTATGTCAACGCCGGGATAAAGCTCATACAGCTCATGGTGCATGCCGTTGTGCACTATAGAGACATAAATCTTCCGGAGTATTTTTCTCTCGAAGACTCCCACAGATGTTTCATCTGCTTGCGATAAGACCCAGGATTCTGCGGCATAAAACAAGACAGGTTGTATGAGAGTCTGGTATAGCTGGATTCTCGTCATTCGAGAGAGGGCTTTATCTCTAAAGTGCTTGCTTAGCAAAAAATAACATCTATTCGCAAGCACAATTCTCCGCCTGATCTCAAGGCTGACGTTGTTCTTTTTGTTTACGACGGAACCTCGAAATTATAACGGTTATCGACGTTCACGGTTTGGTCTAATAGCGTGGAGGCCCTGCTCGTTGAAACCATTATTGTTGTCTTGTCCTCATTTACTTTCCGACCCACTTTTGCTGATTCCTTCTCAATTTTCGAAAATAATTGTGCACCCAATGATATCGATATCATTAGCATACGCGAGCAGCATGTGACTTTTGTTGTTGATGGTTTTATTCATGTTGGCTGCAGCTTTTTTTCTCATAATGATCTTCATTAAGACGTTAAAGAGCTCGCACGACAGGGTGTCGCCTTGCCTGAGGCCTCGCTTGGTTTCGAATTTACGTTTTCACTGCGGATTTGGTGTTCGTCAAGGTCATCCTGCAAAGGCGTATGAGTTTTGCAGGAATACCAAGCTCTGACATTGCTTCGTACAGTTTCTCTCGTATCGGGCTATCGAAGGCCGCTTTATAATCGACATATAGGTGATAGGTGTCGATTTGTTTTTCGTGGGTCTTCTCCAGGATTTGACTTATCGATTTTCCAGGCCTAAAGCCACACTGTTATGGTCCAATCAGGTCAGCGATAATTGGTTTTAGCCTTTCGCACATTATACTTGATAGAACCTTATATGCTATCGATAAAAGCCTTATTCCACGGTAGTTGGAATTCTTCTGAGGCTCCAATCGCCAGGCATGCATTCGTCTAACCAAATTTTGCTAATGAGCTTATGCACGCACCTTATCAGCTCATCGCCGCCACCCTTAAACAGCTCCGCCGGTAATCCATCGGCTCCTGCGGCTTTGTTGTTCTTAAGCCGGGCAATAGCTGTTCTGACCTCAAATTGGTTAGGAGGTAGGCAATCGGTGTCGTCGTCCAAATTGTGATCGATTGTCCCATCGTCATTGGATATCTCACATACCAGTTGCGCGAAGAAATGATCTCTCCATATTCCCAACACGCTCTGCACATCTACGATGAGATTTCCGTCCTTGTCTTTACAGAAGGGGGTACTGAACCGTGTCCATTAGTACCCTTTTTGACTTTTTGGTAGAATTTTCGGGATTCGTTCTTCCTTCTGTACGTCTCAATTTTCTTGCTCTCGCGCGTTCTCCACTACCGTTCTTCCGCCTAAAGAGACGGTTTACATACTCTCTATATTCCCTATACGGCTCAGTCGCAGCTCGCGTTGCAATTGACTGAAGCATTGCCATACGTGCAGCGTTCTTTCATCATTTGCAGTGCGGCACTCTTCACCGTACCAAGGTTTGTTGCGAAGCAGTCTTTCAAGAGCAAGTACGGGTGTTGCGGCAGTTTTTATAGAGTCGGAAATGGGTTTCCACTGCGCTTCAGAGTCATCATCTGTGCCAAAGTTGCGAGAGCTTCCTTAAGTAGGCTCTGGCTACCTCTGGTAATTGCAGCATTCCGATGTCCAGCTTCCTCTGCGTCTGGTTTCGTATGAGTTTCGCTCTACTTAATCTTGTACGAACCTTTGCTGCTACCAGGTAATGATCAGAATCGATGTTAGCTCCTCTGATCACTCGTACGTCCATTACACTGGATCGTTCTTTGATCAGGGTATACCCAAGTAGCCTTTATGTTGGAATCTTATACTACTAATGACCATGTTTTTTGCCGCGGCAAAGTCAATCAGTCAGCATGTACACTGAAATTGCCAATAGTTGGATGAAACACATTCTCCCTGCCTACTTTAGCATTAAAATCTCCTAGTACAATCTTAATGTCATGGCCAGGGCAGCGGTCATACGTTTCCTCTAGGCGCTCGTAGAATATGTCTTTGGCATCATCATCTTTCTCTTCTGTCGGGGCATGCACACAAATTAGGGAAATATAAAAATGTTTCGCTTTTATGCGGATTGTGGCTATTCGTTCACTCACAGGATTGAACCTAGAGACTAGATATCGCAGTTTTTGACAACTACAAATCCTCAACCAAATTCATGTTTTTTCTCATGGCAACTTTAGTATATGTCGTAGTTTCTTTTTCTTGTGCAGCCATGTCCTGTCCATCGCATTTCCTGGATAGCGGCAATGTCAGCCTTTCGAGGACATCTATCAATTGGATACTTGCACCGGATCTATATAGAGTTCTTACATATCCGTAAATCGTGGTCCTTATAATGTTTGCGGGGGTCAACAAATAGGGGTTGTTTCTGTTTTCTTTTTCGTTGTTGCCTATTCACTGCCATTATGAACGGTGGCGGGAGACAAACCCGCATTATGGATGAGACGCTGACCAGGATGCAATATGTCGAACCTGGATTTTCTTCTTTTGGTTTCTAACCGCCGTTGGCCCATATGCTGGGCTCATCCGCCTTCTAAGGACAAAAGAATATCCCGATAGTCTGAGGAGCTTCAGTGACATCAGTCACCTACCAAACCTGAGACTTATCAGTGATCGCATAACCAATCAGGCTGCTCATTTGTTTCGCCTTCTCCCTCTAGCTAGCTAACGGAGGTTTCCGAAAAAGCCATTGCCCAGGACATACTGCGTGGAAGTAGTGAGCTGCTTGGACTGCCCAATGATGGAATCATTTCTGGCCACTCCCAAGTAAATGGCTATCAGAAACTTTCCACCTCCACGGACAATCCCATGTCTCGTATATACATACATTTTATTATGCCTAAATTGTTAATATTAACATACTTTTGAATGATTTTGAACCCAAATACTGGGTAGTAATTCTCTGTATAGTAGCTGATTTGTTTAGCTATTATTGGAAGTTTATTGTAATTTATTTTTAATGGCCATAGGCCAACATAAGAATCGATTGTGAATAAAGCATCCCTTATATGACTCGTCTGACCGGCGTTATTATAAGTAATATCCACTTAGTTTTAAAATAAGCTAGTCCTTAACAGCTCCCTCCGACGTCTGGGCACGGGTCGGTAGTAACGTGTCGCCCAGTCCTGCTCAAGCCGTCACTGTGGTGGCCTGTCTATTATTTACTGGCATACTCGTGAGACTCGCATGAATACTAAATACAAAAACCGAATGTAAATATACCTCGACCTGATAAAGACACTTCTAACGAAACTGGCAGACGTAACCTTGTAACTGATATTGCTTTTACTTATGAGACAGATCCCACTCGAATCCACGACAGCATGGTGCAACAGCACCATGAGATTATGTTGATGATGGAGTCGCAGACACGGGGTCCTCAAGCAGATACGGTGGATAGTCCCTCTACTTCAAAGGTTGCTGGGGGCTGAACGTGATGGAAAGATCAGTTCTACCAAATGGTTTCAAAATGAGAGAGGACTAATGGATACAATGTTAGACAACGGAAGTAGTAGTAGTGTAGTAGTAGTTCGAGGACCTGTGTATCGACCGCGATAACAACGTTAAGGGTCTGGGAAACGTCGATGTGAATATCTTTGCGGCCAAAACATCTGACAAGGTAAAAGCTTGTATTGTAGATATTGATATTGTAGATAGAAGAGATCGTGTGGATCGTTGAGGCGGGAACAAATTTGATTCTCGTGCATGTGTACTTGCCGTATGAGGAGTATGATAAGCCTTGATGGACAGATCTCGGACAAAAAATTGAGGGAAAATGCCATAGACATAACCCTGACTTAAAAAAGAGTCCCTGTAGGAGTCTGAGTACTCCTTTTCGGGCCACAGTAGAATTCTCTTCACTATAGACTCCATGGCGGGGTCACAAGGACCCTTTAGGAACCCAAGAAGAACCGGCAGGTTAAATTTCAATAACTATTCACTAGGCGGCCGGGATTGGATGCAAATCCCTGTACCACAAATGACTAAATTAATGGAAGAGTTTACAAGGTCACGGCTCTTCTTTATAAATGTTTTACTGATATTTGCCCTCTTACCTTACCTTGAAGTTAAGCGCTCTGCGGATAGCCACCAGGACTTTTCAAAAAGGCTAAGAATTTTAAACGGAGAGTGAACAAAAACGGTTTCAATCAGTTTAATCGGAAAATTAAAAAAGGATATTTACACGATTTCGTATTGTGGAGGCCAGGAGACTCCCGCTCTGGATATCTGGGACCTGCGGACGTAGTTTAAGAATCAAGTCTGCTTTGGGCTTGGATATTAACCCGGCGAAGACAGAGCTGTTGTCCAAATACCCTAGAGTCCTCGGCGACATTAAGAAATCCGATGGGTCATGGACCAGCCATGGAATCAGCTGGTGATTCCACTTCAGATATCTCACAACTCGGAGTGATTGAGGACATTGTTGACGAAACGAGGTTGCTTTGGGCTATTCATAGCTTCAAGGCCTTTAAATCTCTTGGTCCTGACGGGATCCTGCCGGTAATGCAGCAGAAATGCGACGCTTTGGCTGCCTTCTTAGATATAGAAGGTGCTTTTAACAATGTGTCGTCTAGCGCTATCAGGGAATCTCTGGAGTCCGCTGGGGTGCCTTCAGTTCACGTCGAATGGATTGCGAACATGCTTAGAGATCGCATTGTAAATTTGAACCTTGGGTGAGCTCAGTTCGGAAGCTGGCTACAAGGGCACCCTGCAGGGTGGAGTGTTATCCCCTCTGCTGTGGCTTTTAGTGGTAGACGGCATTCGTAAGGACTTTGAGGTGAAAAGAAGTAGAATTGTTGCCTATGCGGACGATGTTGTTATTCTTGTCGGTGGGAAATCCTTACCTACGATCAGCGACCTCATGCATGATGCTCTGGGTGAGTTGTCAGTTTAGGCTAAGCCTGGGAGTTAACCCGGCAAAGATGGAGCTGGTTAATTCCACGCGCAGGCGAAAGATTGGAAATTTTAGGGAACCTAGGTTGGAGGGCGTAGAGCTATCTTGGAAGCAAAATACTGAGGAGCGAATGAATAAATGAAAGGCAAAAGCTGGGGCCTTTGTCCGAAAATCGAGCATTGAATTTTTTTCGGCTATCGTACGCCCAATTATCACATATGGCTGCAAAGTCTGGTGGAACGCATTGGGGAACAGCTACCAGATGAATGAATTCTCAGTATTCTTCAGCTCACTGCGTTGATATGCACCAGTGGGGCGAGGAGAAGAACTCCACAAGGCGGCGCTGGATATAATCCAGACGGTGAAGCGCCATTTCCCATGAGAATAGGTATCTGGAGACATGCCCCTGAGGTACATGCCAACATTCTCCAGGAGTTGAATGAGAATCACCCGGACAAGTGTTTGAGTCAGGCCATTGACTACATGCTGCCGATTGTAGATTTTTGGGAGATGTCCGGTGATCATGATGCCAGAAATGAGTGACGGTGGGAGGTATACCTTCCTCACTCTCTGGTCATCTTTACAGATAGCTCCAAAATGGAATCGGGCACAGGAGCGGCGATCTTTAGTGAGGAGCTTTAACTCGGGCTTTCGATGAGATTGGGTGCGAACTGCAGTGCCTTCCAAGCGGAAATCGTTGCGACTCGTGCTTGTATTCATCGGGTGAATTCGTCATCATAGTCATAGTAAGCCAGCCCTCATTACGATCACGTCACACACATATAAACCAAATTGGTTAGGGATTGCAAGCGGATCTTGGACAGTGTAGTGCCCGGCAAGCTAAGACTCTGCTGGCTTCCGGGACATAATTATGTCAGATTGTCTTGCTCTATCAGGATGCACTTCTGCTGATTTGAGATTGATTGCCACTGCAAATCCATGGCCTGATCGATCGCTGGTCGCTGGGGGAGATCATCTCTGCCTGGTTGGCCAGAGTGGATTGAAAGATTTCAAGGGACATATGGCCGGCAGTGGTCTCAGGGAGGACTAACTCGCTTCTGCTACTAGGGTAGGCCGAATTCCGGCTTCTCATTGACTGATCACTCGCAACTGAATTACGGACGGGATTGACTACTATCGCGTTTACGGAAACGAAGAGATGGATGCCATTGATAACCTTCCCTCCCAACGCCCAGTCCTACAGCGAAGGCGATGCTTTGGATGGTATTCTACCGATTGTCTACATGACGTGGACAGTGATTTTTTTCGAGTGTTCACGGGGTTTGACATGTCTTCGAGCTTGTGGAAATATCGTCTGATATGGGACTATCGCCAAACCTCCTGCCAGGAGTTATGTTCCTCTGGTCTTTTTGGAATGCGTAGGTACTTTATGAGTATTATATTTAAAATGTTTATGTTTTGTAACTAATTTTATGTTAGGTGGCAATGAAATGTATGGAGCAAAAATTTTTCTCGAATTTTAACAAATACCAAGCGGATTCTTTTGCTATTTGATCTAAAACTAAAGTGGTGAAAATTAGAGCCCAATCGGTTAACTCTAAGGCGGTACGACTGGTGTCAAAGTTTTCGGGTTTTGGCATTTTGAATGTAAATTTGAATACACTAGAAAATTTTAATTTTTCAGTACATTTGAATAAAAAATTGCACATTGAATTAGTTTGACCTGATTATAAAGTGATATAAATTTGAGTAAAATCCCACCACTCTAGGGGTGCAAACTCTTAATTTGAAAAAATGGGCAATTTTTAGAAAAAAAATTAAATTCGGGGTTTTCGATTTTTTGCCAAAAGTTGTATCTAAATGATAAAAATATTCAGCTCCGCTACCAATGCCTTTTACTAGAAGTCTATACGCTTACAATAAGGTATAACACGCTATAGTCACTCAACCGTTTCAGGATGCTATGGTGCAGCAACATAAAAACTAAAGTTATGTGGTCAAACCGAATCTATAAAATCGGATATAACAATTGGTTACAATAACCGGTTTAAAAAACCAGCAGACAGTTGTCCGAGGACTTCGGCCACGGACTGTCTCTGCAGGCTGTGTCAGAGACACGGCCATTAAGTTTAACGTAGAATACGCCATCCGATAAGACAGAAAACATATATAACAATAAATGATAAATAACATAAGCAATAACATCCATGTTAAATTCAAATTCACATTTAACATTTTGTTTAACTTAAATACATAAGTAAATATACGAAATTTCAATATTTCATCAATCAAAACAACAGCCGAAGGTTTGTGTCCACACTGAAACAGCAGCATAGTGTGTTCACGCTACAAACTCAAACACTCAACCAAACACCACACATATGTTTGAGTGTATGTGTTTAAACAATTTTCATTTGAGAAATTTAAATATTAGGAAGATATCAACCAATATGAAATGTATATCAAACGAAAGATAACATCTTCATTTACCTACAAAAAAATTTTTAAAAAAAGTTATTTCGCCGTTTCCTCATAATCAATGAAATAAAGATTACAACAATAACAATCTGACATGACTCCCTATACCGTAAGGTAAGACGTATTCTACGCCAAAAACCCGTGTTTAACTCCCGCAACAAAAAATCATTGAGTATAAAACTTAATAAATCCGGGTATGATTATTAGAACCGGTCTTTTATTCCAGTATTTGGAACCGGGTTTAACAACCGCGGAATCAAACAATTGAAAGAGATGAATTGAAAATATAAGTTATGTATGTCGTCAAACCGGCTTAAAACCCGGTCTTTAAATTTGTTCCAAAAATTGACAATTTTTTCAAATTAAGAGCTTGAGCCCCTAGAGTGGAGGGATTTTACTAAATTTGATAACACTTTATATTCAGGTCAAACTAAATCAATGTGCAATTTTTTATTCAAATGAGCTAAAAAATGAAAATTTTCTAGTGTATATAAATTTACACCCAAAATGACGAAATCCGAAAACTTTGACACCAGTAGGACCGGCTCATAGAATAACACATACCTAGATAAACTTATTCTCTCATCTGATGTTTCATTTCACACTCTCATCGTAGGTTTGTGGAAATGAGAGCAATTAAATTTAAAATTATCTTACACCAGGTGGAGTTACAAAATATGTTCACTTAACTTTTTCCTGTCGTTTTGGTGTAGAACTGAAAAATTTAAATATATTTTGCACTTTTTTGTTGACTTTTATCGTTGGTATACATTTGTATTGTATTTAACACAACTAGTTTGCCACAAAAACACGAAATACGGTTGATGTTCCTATGTTGATCGCTGTAGACTATTGCCACTATCTGGTATTATTGAACCCATATTTCTACCATCCAATGTTTACTTTCCATCGTACCTATGACGTTTAATTTATTGAGCGAATAAAACCTTCTACGTATGTGTTATTCTATGGACCGGCTTAGTTATTCGATTGGGTTCAAATTTTCACATTTTAGTTTTAGACCAAATGGCATAAGAATTCGCTTGGTATTTACCAAAAATCCGAAGTTGCTGTTTCATTGGTACCCTAATGTATATTTACATCATAGTGGTCATCGTGCGTACTGCATGTGTTTTGCTGTTAAATGAGTTTTTCTTTTCGGCTGCCTAATACTTCTTTGGGTGTACATTTTGTGTCTTCCGTCTGTCTATCTATCAGAATATCTACTTTTTTTTCTTTATTATTTTCAGATTCTCACGACAATCACAATGGATAGACCAACATCAGAGTGTAGTGAATACAATGCAGTCATCTACTGCCACTTATTAGGTCTGTTTGAGAACTTTTCCAGTAAAAAATATCAAGTAACTTTTACTGGGAGAGTAAGGCTGATTTTACTCTCTAAGTAAAAAATATCGCAAAAAGTAAACGAACGACATCCAGTAAAAATTATCAAGTAATCAACATTTGTTTGTAAACAGCTGATTCATGTTTTCTTTTTTGCTTTTCGTTTCATTGTTTTCCCTATGTTCAGAGTAATTTGTTGACTTGTTAACACTGCACTTTGTTGGGAATCTAGTTTATTAACAAATTCTATTAAAATGTTCCAACAAATGTATTTTCTTACTTACCTCTGCCATTGTTAAATTTCTTCTTTGTTTTCAAAGTTTTGTTTATTTAAATAAAACAGCTGTTTAAAAACATATGTTCGTACTTGATAATTCTTACTGGCAAAAATTTCTCCAGTAAAAACTTGCAAGTTCTCTATCATTCAACTGTCAAAAATATTCACTCTCTGGCTCTCTCGTTGTTGATTTTATCGAGTAAACGAACACTATCAAGTAAGAAATGTGATAAATTGTACAAATTATCACGTTCTCAAACAGACCTATTATCACGTGTCCTAACCCTAACATATCCAAATTTGTTTTCATTATTCAATAGGTTTTAAATTTAAACAATAAACAAAAAAGGATAAATATTCCCTCGCCTCCGCATTAGTTAGCATTTAACTATAGCTTTAACTTTGTATATATTTTAATTACCTTTAGCGGCTTCTTCCAATCATTTTGATTGTATTTCAT
This sequence comes from Phaonia tiefii, assembly GCA_963931995.1. Taxonomy (NCBI): domain Eukaryota; kingdom Metazoa; phylum Arthropoda; class Insecta; order Diptera; family Muscidae; genus Phaonia; species Phaonia tiefii. The sequence continues at coordinate 76,885,692 of OZ008369.1, forward strand.
AATTTCACGAAGAGTGTCCTCAACCAAGTTTTCTCGCGAAACATTTAAAACAATAAATTGCATCACTGGTTGACCAGTAGTGAATAAACTGAATATACTCTAAATAAAAAAATATATATATAAATTAAATATATCGATGTATATGAATTATATCAAAATGCAAACTAACATTTGCTGATGCATTTTGCATGGCATGATGCATTTGTAGGGCTTGATCAGTTTGTAGTAGTGTTGTCTTTGCGGCGGCATTGAATAACATGGGGTAGTTGCAAATGTTGAATGCGTCGGGCTGAAAGAACTCATATGCAATGTTATTATTCATATTAAAAAAACTATTTGAACTCACAGTTTTATCAAACATCCAATGCATATAATCCTGTTGTATGTCGACAAAATCTGTTAGCTCTGGCCAATGAAAAACTTCATAATGTAATTTATCCTTGCGCTCTTTATTATTTACACCGTGTAGAAAAACAATAAGATTTAAGGCAGCTACTAGATTTGAGTTATAGGTAACAAGCTGCAATACAAAGGTAGTAAACAACGAATTTCTTCGATTTGTATTGAGCAAAATGTAGTTGCAAATGTACCCAAATATAAATTAAGATTAAAAACAGTCACAAATTTAGGGTTATTATTAAAAATATTATAAATGTACTCAAATAAATGACCATGCGTTGTTATATGAGCACACCAGTTCTACATCTACGCAATTGTATAGAAATAATTTTAAAATTTGTTTTTACACTTTTTTATGCAAATTTTTTATAAACTGTTTTTTATTAATATACGTCATCGAAAAAATGTGTATATGGCAAATGCCCACTGATTGCCACAAACTTTAACCTATTGCATGAAAGGATCTGAAGGGAAAACAAGAAAAGTTAAGTTTTTACAACAGAGGATAAATTAATAATTCGTCGAATAAGCCTACAAAATTATGTATTTTAAGACATATTTGGTTACCTACGCATTTATTGGCAATAATGTTAATTTTAACTCACTAATATTATGTTCCAAGAGGAGTGAGACAAAGAAGTAGATACAATTCGAAAAGACGTCTTTAACGTTACCCTTAGATCTGGTATATAATGCACGCGTAAAAACTAATTTTTAATTTACGTAAAACGTAAACTGATGTCTTCCTATAGTGTACGATAATTTGTGTGACCACATTCATAATATTGAGTATGTTAGTAAGCAAACCCCCTATTTTAAATTGGTCCAACATTTAGAATCATACGGGTAGAACTTATATATGTTGGGAGTTGTATTAAAACATATTAAAAGTAATTGTTACAACTCTTTTTAAGCTCTCTATTAAATGTATTTGTGACGCGTACTCATTTTCTAAAATATTATTCAACTTACTCTCTTTCCCGACGAACAGCCTGTACTTGGAGGTATTTTAAAACTTATTATATAAGCTATAACATTTTTATAATTCGATACTAAGTGTTCAAACCAATCCGAAGGAGTTTGTGACCACCACTTAGCCACAATTTTACGAGGTATTTCATTTAGTTTTACAACGGAATTACTAAAACGTGCATGTAGTTTTTCATAATTCTTGGAATTAACAAACTCATGGTATAATGGCAAAATTAAGAAAATTCGTAAGGTTTCAACATCAGCTGGCGACGGCACCAAAGAGCTTAGCAAATCATTCGTTATCTTGTCCCAAATCTAAAAATACATAATTTTTTTAAACGATTAACTTATTTTGAGATCTGCCTATAAAATTACCAATGACTTTAGCGTTTCATTCTCAACATTACGTAAAAAAGTAAATGCTTTGGTTGCTGATTCAATATTGACACCATGATGTTTTGAGGTACAACACAAGTGTCGATCGTCTTCCAAAAGAAAGGAGCCATTTAGGCACGCTTGACTTTTAAATATTAATTCAACGAAAGTTAAGAAATCCATATCGACGGTACCGTCACGTTCAATATCAGCACATTTCTTTGCAGATTCTTCATTAAAAAAGAGTACCTGAGTTTTTTCACTTTAGGAGTAGAGGAGAAAAGTATTCATTTCAAAATATATATATTTATGCGTTAATTACTTACTCATATAATCTGCAGTCTACGGCAGGAATTTTGTCATCATAGTATGTACAAGTGACTAGTGAGTGATCACCACCAGAAAATATTTGTTTTATTAAATGGCACGAATGATCATTAATGTCTGATGTATCATCTGTTTTTATTAAAGCTTGACCGCTAGGAGAAACCTATAAAGTTGTTGGTTAAACATAGTTAATAGTATCGAAATGCACTGGACCGGTTTCAATCATTTTAATTAAATGCTTAAAGTTTTAATTACTAATTTTGGTATTTTTTTTTGTCGTTTTATTATTGTTGACATAAAACAGCCAACTACTTTCATACAAATCCACCAAATACTTACCCACGGTCCCAAAACAACTTGGGGCACTGATGAATTGTTAGTGGTTCTTGTGCCCAATTGACCTGAACAACCCAAACCAAAACCATATACTCTTCCACGAGATGGTACCATTGCCAATGTATGTCTAGTTCCACAACTTATTTGAGTAACTGTACTACCCATTAATTCGACCACCATACGAGGTAGAACTTCGTTTACATTGCCACCGTGGCCTAACTGGCCGTATCTACCAGAACCACATGTAAACACGCCACCATCATTTGTAAGAAACACCGAAAATTCATCTCCGCAATTTATGTAACGTACACCCAAGCTACGTAATGTCTTCAATTGACTTGGATAACATCTGTTTATGTAGTCATTAAGACCAAGTTGGCCGCAATCATTTCGGCCCCAGCCAAATACAGCTCCCGATTTTGATATTACAAATGAATGATTACCACCGCAGGCAATAAAGGCAATGGGAATTCCATTTAGAGCCGATATCAGACGTGGTGTATTTGAATGTACTAAATCGCTAATGGTGGCAACTCCCAATTGTCCATAAATATTTGAACCCCACGAATATAGTTCACCGCCTGTAGAAATTAAATTTAATATTGATTACATATTGTTTTTAATAGTTATGAAATAAAATTTTCAAGCTGAAGATTCAACCAATTCTTATTGGAGAATGCCCATTGTTAGCACGTTAACTTACAATTTGTTAGAGCCAGACTGTGATTATTGCCGCTTGCTATTTGTACCACAACTTTCGAAACTAAATTACGTACAATTTTAGGTTGAATTAAATGGTCTTGACTGCTGGTTGCAAATCCTAATTGGCCATAGTCATTATGACCCCAAGTAAATAGTTGACCCCATTCACTTAGAGCCATAGAATGGCGGGCACCGCTTGATATATTTGTTATAAAATAATTTTCCAATTCTGCGATCAATTCTATGTAAGAAAGATATATTCTTTTAGTGAATTCATTACAAGAAAAAGTAAATATTTCAAAATCAACAATAGGAGAGTTGTTGCCACTATAATAATGAATTAATGAAAAAAATATAATAATTTGATTGTAGGAAAAAATACACTACTAGTTACTAACATAAAACGTTTTCAATGTTAATTATTTATGTAACATCCTTTTTTAATACGCTTCGTTAACATCTACAGTTTTGGCCACGAATTTAAGACGCATGCAACGAAGTAAGTTAGTTAGTTTGAAAAGAGGGGTGCGGTTGCAACGAAGTTACTTATTATCATTTTTTCATTCCTGCAAGATCAAATTATATCCTGTTTATTTTCCAGTGTAGGACATGGGACTGTCCGTGGAGGTGGAAAGTTTCTGATAGCCATTCACTTGGGAGTGGCAGAAATGATTCCTTCATTGGGCAGTCCAAGCAGCTCACTACTTCCACGCAGTATGTCCTGGGCAATGGCTTTACGGAAACCTCCGCTAGCTAGCTAGAGTGAGAAGGCGAAACAAATGAGCAGCAATTCAGGTGTAGTAGGTGACTAATGTCACTGAAGCTCATAAAACAATCGGGCATATTCTTTTGTCCTTAGAAGGCGGATGAGCCAAATATACGGGCCAACAGCGGATAGAAACCGAAAGACGAAAATCCAGGTTCGACATATTGCATCCTGGTCAGCGTCTGATCCATAATGGGCGGCTGCAATCAAATATCCTGGACTGGGTTTGCCTCCCGCCACCGTTCATAATGGCAGTGAAAATACATAAACGAACGAGAAAACATAAATAACCCCTATTTGTTGACGACCCCCGAAAACGTTATAATGACCACGATTTAAGGATATGCACTTGGAATGTAAGAACTCTATATAGATCCGGTGCAAGTATCCAACTGGTAGATGTGCTCGAAAGTTATAAGGCTGACATTACCGCTATCCAGTAAAGCGCGATGGACAGGACATGGCTGCACACGAAAAAGAAACTGCGACATATACAACACTTGCACATGAGAAAAAACATGAATTTGGTTGCGGATTTGTAGTTGGCAAAAGACTGCGACATCTAGTCCCTAGGTTCAATCCTGTGAGTGAACGTAAAGCCACAACCCGCATAAAAGCAAAATATTTTTATATTATATAGAAGAGAAAGATGATGATGCCAAAGACATATTCTATGAGCTCCTAGAGGAAACGTATGACCGCTGCCCTGGCCATGACATTAAGATTATACTAGGAGATGTTAATGCCAAAGTACACAGACAAAAAAGACGACTGTAAAAGTCTAACAAAAAAATTGGTACGTGAAAAATCTCATCACTCAATTACATTTTTCATTATATACTGACAAATTACTCAAATATTGAAATTAAAATCAATAAATGGTACCAACAAAAATATTCATAAGAAATACCCCAATATTTAACGAAGTAAATACGATACGAACAACCACATAACTTCAGTTGGAGATAAGTTTGTATAGGCAGTCGGTGGCGTAACGGGCTAAACGCTGCTCGAAAAGACGCTGTGTCACAAACATCGAAACGATATTCCAGTGGATGTGAGTTCGAATCCTACCGCGGCTGTTTAATTTTGTTTTTTTTAAATAAACGAAATTTCTAAAAATACTTCGCATCGAAGATAAAACAAAAACTGAGATACAATTTAGTTTGTTAATATGTCAAATTCTTCATCGACTAAAAACGAACATATTTTTGATAAATAACGTACAAATATTTTCGTACATGGGTGAAATTATGCATCGATTGAAAAATAATATTTTTCTAATAAACAACCTACAAATATGTTAGCTGATATGAGATTTTTTTATCACAGGATTTTCAATTAATATTGTGTTTGAATTTTCGAATTTTTTTAGTTGAATTGAAAAATAATTTTTTTCTGTGTAGGAAGGGAGAATTTGTTTAATCCAACTATTGGCAATTTCAGTCTACATGCTAACAGTTCCGACAACGGTATGAGACTGATTGACTTTGCAGCGGAAAAAAAATTGTTAAAAGTGGTACAAGATTCCAGCATAAAGACATCCACAAGGCTACTTACTTGGGTATCCCCTGATCAAAATACGAAGAACCAAATTGATCACGTGGTAATTGATGGAAGGCACTCATCCAGTGTAATGGACGTACGAGTGACCAGTGGAGCTAACATCGATTCTGATTACTACCTGGTAGCAGCAAAGGTTCGCACAAGATTAAGTAGAGCGAAAATCGTACGACACCAGACGCAGAGGAAGCTGGACATCGGTAAGCTGCAATTACAAGAGGTAGCCACAGCCTCCTCAAGGAAGCTGTCGCAACTTTTGGCACAGAACCCACCCCCTCCCGATGCGCAGTGGAAACCCATTTCCGACTCTATAAAAACTGCCGCAACAGTCGAACTTGGTTTCGAAAAACCGCTTTACAATAAACCATGGTACGATGAAGAGTGTCGCATTGCAAATGATGAAAAGAACGCTGCACGTATGGCAGAACTTCACTCAATTGAAACGGGAGATGCAACTGAGCGGTATAGGGAGAAAAGAAAGGAGGTTAACCGTCTCTTTCGGCGTAAGAAACGGCAGTGGAGAAAGCGCGAGAGTGAGGAAATTGAGACATACAGAAGGAAGAACGAAGCCCGAAAATTCTACCAAAAAGTCAAAAACGGAACTAATGGACATGGTTCAGGGTCCCTTCTGTAAAGACAAGGACGAAAATATCATCGCAAATGTGCAGAGCATGTTGGGAATATGGAGAGATCATTTCTCCGCTCTACTAGTACCTGAGATATCCAATGACGATGGGACAATCGATCACAATATAGACGACGACGTCGATTTCCCCCTCCTAACCAAGACGAGGTCAGAACAGCTATTGCCCGGGTTAAAACAACAAAGCCGCAGGAGCCGATGGATTACCGGCTGAGATGTTTAAGGCTGGCGGCGACGAGCTGATAAGGTGCATGCATCAGCTGATTAGCAAAATTTAGTTAGATGAATGCATGCCCGGCGATTGGAGTCTCAGTGTACTATGTCCCATATTTAAAAAAGGTAACCCGAGTATCTGTGCCAACTACCTTGGAATAAGCTTTTTATCCATAGCATATAAGGTTCTATCAAGTAAAGGGTCCGCCATCTAACGTTTTTCTTTCAACTAGTGCTTATTTCGTGAATGGTAAGACTTAGCTCATGTCTGATTTGACAGATAATTAGTTTTATCCTTCCGCTGAACGAATATGGTTGTGTGTACGCTTGAACAACGCTGGGAAATATTGCGACATTACTTTGAAAATCATGGTAATGCTGGAGAATGTGTGCGAAAATTGCGTACGGATTTTGGAAGAAGAGAAGCACCGTCAGCTCCGTATGTTCGTTATATTGTGAAAAAAGTGAAAGAAACTGGCATCCTGATCGATAAACCAAAGCGTGAAAAGCCAAAAATAGTGGGTACACCCGAAAATATTGCTGATGTGGCAGAAAGTGTGCGTGAAGCGCCATCAACATCAATTCACCGTCGTTCTCAACAATTGAACATTTCGGAGACTGCACACAATCGATAATGTGCTAAAAAATGGGACCGATCGTGTGGGCTACAGCATGGCCAGCCGAGGCAGCCATTTGAATGAAATTAGTTTCCATTATTAACCGGAAGGATTGTACTTTCAAATAAAAAAAGAAATTTGATATTTGGCGGACCCGTTATTATGAGGGAAAGACTAAAACCAATTATTGCTGACCTGATTGGACCATACCAGTGTGGCGTTAGGCCTGGAAAATCGACAACTGACCAGATTTTCACGCTACGCCAAATCCTGGAGAAGACACACGAAAAACAAATCGACACCTATCATCTATTTATCGATTATAAGGCGGCCTTCGATAGTCCGATACGGGAGACTCTATGAAACAATGCCTGAGCTTGGCATTCCTGCAAAACTCATACGCCTTTGCAGGATGACCTTGACGAACACCAAATCCGCAGAGAAAGTTGGTAAGGATCTTACCGAATCTTTCGAAACTAAGCGAGGCCTCAGGCAAGTCGACACCCTATCGTGCGATCTCTTTAACATCTTAATGGAGATCATTATGAGAAGCTGCAGTCAACATGAATAAAACCATCAGCAGCAAAAGTCACATGCTGCTCGCGTATGCTGATGATATAGATATCATTGGGCGCACAATTAGAGAAGTTACTGCGGTTTTTTCGAGAATTGAGGAGTCAGCAAAAGTGGGTCTGACGGTAAATGAGGACAAGACAACATTAATGGTTTCAACAAACAGGGCCTCCACGCGATTATAACTTCAAGGTAGTGGACAAATTTATATACCTCGAATCCGCCGTAAACAAAAAAACAACGTCAGCCTTGAGATCAAGCGGAGAATTGTGCTTGCGAATAGATGATATTTTGGGCTAAGCAAGCACCCTCTCTCGAGTAACAAAAGTCCTGCTGTACCAGACTCTCATTCAACCTCTCTTGCTTTATGGCGCAGAATCCTGGGTCATATCGCAAGCTTCGAGAGAAAAATACTCCGAAAAATAGATGGCCCTATAGTGCACAACGGCGAGTATCGGCGACGTATGAATCATGAGCTGTATGAGCTTTATCCTGACATTGACATAGTTAGGCGGATCAAAATAACGCGATTGCGCTGGCTAGGCCATGTCAGTAGAATGGATGAATACGAACCAGCACGAAGGGTTTTCGAAACCGAACTCGAAGGAAGACGAAAAATAGGAAGACCAAGACTCCGCTGGAGGGATCAGGTTGACGAATCCATGCGTACACTTGTTATTGCCAACTGGAGAAATAAAGCAAAAGATCGAACTGGTTGTCGAAATATGTTATCTTCGTTTTGTAAGGTTCCTGACCCCCCGGAGTTGTCCGAGACCGGATATGTAAGTAAGTTATTTTCCAGGGTACCGTGTAATGTTAAGCAAAAGTACCGTTATTCGTTTTTGCATTTTGTTACTATTTTTAATATATTATTGTAAAAAACGTGCATTCTGCCACGAATTTAAAATATAGTTATTAGAAATATTTGGTTTTTAAATAATTGCTTGGTTTGTTTGAAGCTAAAGGGTAAGTAATTAATGTTTTATTCGATTTCATGTAATATTTAGTTAGAAATGGCCAGAGGCACTTGGAGTTCAGACGCCGAACGAAAACTGATCCTACAAATAAATGAATACCGATGGAGAGCCAGTACTGAAAGATTCCAAGCCACTTAAATGTTGAAGATCCAATATTTACAACGCACTGGAACATGTTTCTTGATCATGGTACTACCAAAAATGTCAAACAGGGTTCTGTCCCGAGCCCGAAAAATTACACCAAGGGAGGATATCTTAATTTATAGAGCAGTTGTTAAAGGTTAGCTCAAGTAAAATTAAAAATTAGATTTTTTTTAACCGACATCTTTTGTAGTTCAAAGCCTTTTTGGTCAATTGAAGCTAATTACAATATGCATTAAATGTAGATCTCTAAACCTACAGCTAACAGACCACTCGATATATAAAACGTACGAGTTTATAATTGAAAGTACTAACAAAAGTTTAAAAAAAACAAACAAAAATATTTACAAAGAAAAATATATGTAAGTTTAAATTAAAACATAAAGTTAAATTAAAACTGATAACTGATATAATAATAATGAGACATTTATATAAATTAATTAATGAGTTGTGTGTGTCCGTCGAAACCTGCTCTGACCACCTTCAAATTTCTTTCGGCGGCGGTCAGCTCGCATAGTGACGGCGACACTATCGAGTATATAGCCATGAAAAAGCTTCTCGAAATACTGTTCGGAATCGGTGTAAAACTGTAGGTCCCAATTAGTGAGTGAAAACTGGAAAGTGCACAGCTCGCTGGTTGTGAGAAGCTCTCCCTAATCCCCTCGTGGGATGTAACGGGAAACCATTTATTTATTTTATGAGTTGTGTGTATATAAAGAACTGATTTTTATAACCAAGACCAAGTGCAATATAAACTTATAAAACATTCAGTGCAATCTCAATTAGCCAGTTATATGAAATTTAACTACTGAACCGAAAGTTGAATAGAAGAAGCCTATTGCGATAAACATTAAATCCATAAAACATTTCATCGGATTTTGGTATTAATCCATCGTCCGGGACAATATGACGTCTGAATGAGAAAAACTTACGTGGCACAGTGGGCCGATTGGAAAATACACGGTAATATAAGTAATATTACAACTTTTAAAGTATTGTTCTAATCATTTTGGAATGTACTAGACGTTTGTAGAGGAGAAGTCCTTTAGAATATTGCATTCAGAGGCACCCTGTACCAACACAGTTGGTGTACAGGGTGTCGAAGTTGACCACTTTGGTGCTGTTGTATTTCTACATTTATAGACCGATTACAAAGATTTTTTACTTTTGACAATATACTATGCAAGACAAACAAAAAATACGCCAAGTGTTACGGAATATCTTTTACCGTTATTAAGACATTGTCTATCAAAGTTTAAAATTCTAAATTTTTTCAGTTTTTTGTTAATAACTGGGTCACTTGAGGCAAAAGAATATTTCTGAAAACAACATTCAATTGGGAGCACTTCAATAAAGAATACACTGTTAAAGTTTTTAAGTTATCTTAATGCGGTTGAAAATGCCGACTTCTCAAAGTTTTTTTTCAATATTTTCCCGAAAAGGTACCATAATTCATTCAGTGTTTTCTTTAGATTTTTCCAAGAAACCTTTACAAATTTTTAAATTTTTGTGAAAGACAAGGCTTTGGCAAGTGCATTTAAGGTAAAATTCAGATCATTTGGAAATGCACACTACAGTCACTACATTCTCATAAAATGTGAGATTTTTAAACTAATTTTCCAGTTTCGATGTTTGGCAAAAATTTCGCTCGGGATTTATATATATTTTTTTTTATGTTTGTTGTAGACTAAAATGTTCTTAAATACAAGGCAAAAAAGAAATAGATCCTACGCATAAATGAACTTAGGAGAGCTTAATATGTAAAAAAAGTCGAATTTTCATAATTAATTCTTTTTTTTTTAATTAAAAAACTTTAATTTTTTTTTTACAATTTGGAAAAAAAACTTGATTGGATTTAATTGTCCGTGCATTGGTCAATAACATATAAAAGACTAAATATACCATCAATATGCACTTATTTACTTTAAATCTAATTTTTAAAAGATTTTTCCAAAATTATTTATATATTGAGCTTAATATGTAAAAAAAAGTCGATTTTCATAGGGATTTTTTTTTATTAAAAAACTAATATTTTTTTTACAATTTGGAAAAAAACTTGATTGGATTTAATTGTCCGTGCATTGGTCAATAACATATACAAAGATTAGAAATATGCACATATATACTTTAAATCTAATGTTTAAAAGATTTTTCCAAAAATATATATTTTGAGCTTTTTTCGAATTTTTTCCAAATGTTCAAGGAATTTTTGAAATGTGTAGATAATGAAAACGTAGAGGAGTTTACCTTTCCAAGAGTATATTACAACATTACAACAATGGTATTACAACAACTGTAGGTATCACTCGCAAACCTAACACTTTGACCGGACGAAGTCCTCTTCAAATTCTACCTGTAGTGGCATATTCTGTGCACTTGTTTTAACTGACCAATACCAATCCCTTAGGGTTTTCACCCGTTGCCTGACGATTGGAGTCTCAGTGTATTATGTCCTGTATTCGAAAAGAATGATCCGTGTGTTGTTCCAACTATCACGGTATCAGTCTTTTATCCATCGCGTATAAGGTCTTGTGGAGCGTATTATGTGAAAGACTAAAGCCAATTGTTGAAAACCTGATTGGACCTTATCAGTGTGGTTTTAGACCGAGCAAGTCCACGACAGACCAAATATTCACGCTACGCCAAATCCTGGAAAAGACCCACGAAAACTAAATCGATACATGACATCTCTTTGTCGATTACAGAGCTGCTTTCGATAGCCCCTTAAATATGTTAAAATTTGTTTATTTAATTAATATGTGTAAGACATCTGAGCTCATGATGTTGTAAAATAGACAATAGAAGTTCGGGATAACAATAAAGCTTTAGTGCAATTAAAATCCATTTATTGAGTATCTTTATATATAAAAATAAATGTACGGTGTTTGCACGGGCTAAACTCTGGATCTACTGGACCGAATGAGATGAAACTATCGTATCGGACTTGTATTTGCCCAACTTAGGTTTGTAGTACACAATTTTGTAAATAGGTGGCGCTCTTTTCATTAGTGGCCATGAATGCTTTTGTCTGCCGGGTCAGCTAGTATTTTATACAAATGGTCTTTCTTTTTATAATATACATGTACTGTCTCAGTGCTCTAAAAAATACATATTAACTTAAGTATTTCCCACAAAATAAACTGAAGTATCAGCCGTCGGTGGTGCAATGGTAGTGTGCGCGGCTCTTGTGCATGAGGACGTGGGTTCAATCCCTTCTCTGACCTCCTTAAATTTCTTTCGACGGCGGTCACCTCGCTTAGTGACGGCGACACTATCGAGTATTTAGCCATGAAAAAGCTTCTCAAAATACCGTACGGAACCGGGGTAAAACTGTAGGTTCCAATCAGTGAGTGTAAAACTAGAACGCGCACAGCTCGCTGGTTGTGAGAAGCTCTCCCTAATCCCTTCGTGGGATGTAACGGGAAACCATTTACTTTTTTTTCAGCAGATAAATTATCTTCAATTTCTTTATTTGCCGAATCCGATGAAAGCAATGAATGATGCATTCAGGAAGTTCCGGACAAATTTCTCCAGCGTATTCCTTGGCTCATTTCATGAGGAAAAGTCCACTAGGACCATGTCCGAAAATGCAAGGGTGCGAAATGGCAGCGGGTTCAAAATTTCCGGATTGGCGGTCGGAGGGTAGTAGGGTGAAGTTGCTAACTTCTGAGCCAGTGGTCGGATTTTTTTCTTTTATGAATTTTGGTTTGAGACATCTTTGAACACTTGCGGGTATTATATAACCTGTATTGTTTGACATGTCCGATTCTGGATTCTTTCGCTTCTTCCGTGAGTTCGCCTAATGGAAGTATTATGTTTTCGACAATTTCTTTGCCATTACAAAAAATGTTTATATTATAAACATTATATATAAATTAGATATTATGTTCTGCTTTAAAAAAAACCAACACGTTTCCCATTACATCCCATGAAGGGATTGGGGAAGCTTCTCACAAACAGAGGGCCGTGCGATTTCTAATTTTTCACTCACTGATTGGGACCTACAGTTTCACACCGGGTCCGAACGGTATTTTGAGAAGCTTTTTCATGGCTAAGTACTTGATAGTATCGCCATCACTAAGCGAGGTGGCCGTCGTCGAACGAAATTTCTTATATTCTGCGTATCGTTAGAATATTCGTTAAATTTGTTAGCATTTTAATATCCATACAGTCTTATCTATAATCATTCCAAGCTTCTTAAGCATTCTCCGAACATTCGATCCTTTTCTTCCCTTCTCATATTGTGCAGAATTGTATTACCCTTTACAGGAACAGTGTGATTTCGTGGCTTTGTATTTAAGATCATAAGCCAAGGAATATTCCATAAATCGTATTCGTGAATGAAGCGGTGATATTCCAAATTGATGAGCATCCTAATTAGTTTCAGCTTCACTAGAAACGTGATAAAATTCAGAATTTGTTCCCCATATATATTACATCTCCAGTACGACCAAATGTCAGTTTTAGCATTGGCTACCTTTCCATCGATAGCGGTCAAATGTAATTGAAAGGACAATTTTATTACTCCTCCGCATATTTCCGCATAAATAGGACTCAGAGCTGCGATCATTGATATCATCCTCCAGTCTTTGGGTTGTATTTTGATCTTCCCTTACATGTTCAAAGCGGATTGGAGGGCCAATGGAGGCCTTTTAGAAATAAAATTAATATTCCAATGGTATAAAACGCTTTAACTTTTATTTAAAAAACGATCGCGTCAATACGCTACGAGCTCAACATCTACGAGCTCAATACGAGCTACGAGCTCAACACCAAGACTCCACAAAAATAGTATCGAAAAACAGACATACCAAGATTTATTAATGCAGGTTATAGCAGCAGCTGTTGATGAAATTAAAGTGCCTAATATGTCAAAGTCAGCTGATGTAAACACAATGTGAAAATTTCAATTTGATTGCAAATGTGTTAAATTTAGTGTTTATAATAAAGATTCAAGTCGATTTTTGTAAAACCCTTTAATATGTTACAAATTATTCTCGCAAACAAATCCGTCTACATTATTACAAATTCTTTGAAACTTTGTGAACAAACTAATAATCTTAACAATAACAGAAATGTAAACAAACTTTGACATATTAGGCACGAACAAAATGGAAACAATGAAACCAGCTGTGCTACTGCTATAACCTGAATTAATAAATCTTGAGACATACATAAAATTAGAATGTCAAAACAAACGAAACATGAATTTAATATAGATAGGGCATCATAGATTAATACTTATAGTAGATCTACTAGTTCTCCCACCAAATTTATGACATTTGGCCTGGTGTGATATTTACGTTTGATGTTGAAAATAATTGCTTTACTAATACCAGATAGAGGCAATGGTTCAAAACAACGAACAAAATAACAACAACGGCATTTCGTTTTGTGCGTTAAAATTATTGTGTTAAATAGAACACAAATGTATGCTAACAATAACAGTCAATAAAAAAGTTTAAAACACATTTAAATTTCACAGTTTTTCACCAAAATGGCATAAAAAATTAAAACAAGAAGTTATTGTAATTCCACCTGGTGTATATCACTTTTCGTCAAACATCTCTCTATCACACCGACCGCATCACGAAGAGTGTGAAAGGAAACGTCAGATGAGACAAATGGCGGCTCTACTATAAATTTACTCTATGTAGGGCATATGTAAAATCAATAACTTTATTATCAGGTGGTGTACGTTCTGTGACAGATGTTTATTTGATATTGATATAGTTTTTCAAAAAAGATGTTCTGCAAATGCATCCTCATGATTACTGGCAAACCTTATAGCTATTTCAGATCTAGCCACAGATCTTCATCAGATCATCATTTCTAATGGGGACCACTGGTTCTCTGGAGATGGAAAGAAGTTGTTTGCAAATGTGTTCTTGTGTGTCTTGCTTGCGATATTTTTCGGACACTTGCATAGTGGAAAATTCTCAATTCAGATGAGTTTTCGTTTGCATTTAGTTTGATGAATTTTTCAAAAGCAGCATTCCAAACAACCGCTGATGAAGATCTGTGGCTAGATCTGAAATAGCTATACGGTTTGCCAGGAATCATGAGGATTCATTTGCAGAACATCTTCTTTTTTGAAAAACTATATCTCTATTTATAGAGATATAGATGGTCTTGAGCTTGAACAGCAAAATATAAAAGTACCAATAAAAAGCCGAATAAATGAAAATCATCCCAAAACAATAATCAGTCTAATACAAATATCTTGAAACGATGATTCAATTGATCAGATCCACTTTGTTGTTTATATTCTGAAAACCCTGATGATTCATCACAGCCCCATTTACATACTAAAGTCAGCTGAGAGTTATGGCATTTGTAAATTTCTTCTGCAGAAAATACTGATATAATCCTTGAAGCAGTATTTTCAAAAAGATATGAGAGATTAATTCTTGCACTAGTTTCATCAACATATGTACATGTATTTCGAAATGCAAAATGTTGACGCTGGTAACTGGCAATACTTTTATGTATGGCAAAAAGCCCCAACGTTTTCCAATAATCACCTTCCTTAGAATTTCATATATGTATGTATGTACCTCGAGAGCCCAAGTATAGAACTTGCGGCAGCAAGTCTTCCTCGGTAAAGTCAGTAGTAGATTTTGGAGTTGGTATACTTTCTACCATTCGTTTTACTCTTTTCGATGAAGCTATTGGATCTTCATCTGTGGAATGAATATTTAGTAATGGCGATTTAAAACTATCTCTAATAAGTTCATCTCGTGTATTCTTCTTTGTCTTGTCATTGACATCATCGTATTCCTTGTCTGGGCGTCCAGAAACATTTTTGTCAATTTCTATTGACAGCTCCAACTTATCAATCTTCGTATCTTTTTAGAAATTTCTGTTATATAATCATCCATTCTTTTTTATACACTTTGCAATATTTGCGGTAGCGTTATTGTTCAGCCTTATACCCTAAATTGTGTCAATGATAAAAATAAAGTTGTTCAACTTCTCTTATGAACACTTTATATCCCAAATAATATTGCAAAGAATATTGTTGTCGGTGCTGCTCATGCTTGTTATTGTGTTTACTTATATTTTTGTTGCTATTCATTTGCCTTATTTTTTGTCATTAAATTATTAGCATTTGGTTTGTTTATGATCACTAATTTGTTATTATTGTTTGGCTATAATGATCATTTGCTTGCGTTTTTAAGTCTCTTTTTTGTCGTCATTTGTTTACGACTTACCACAGTTTCCCTTTGTCCCTACGTTTTACTTGTTGTGTTTGTAAACAAGTACAATGTAGAGCTCCAGGAAAGCAGTTGCTCTGCTGTTAAGTCAGTTTACTGGGGATAAAGACTGAGGTGATAAAGCAGTGCGATTGTTTTATATTTGTTTGATTTTTGTTTTTATTAATTTAATTATTTTTTAGAAATAAACGCTCCGCATTTAATTTATTTAAACACACATTGCCGTGTTTTTATTCAGTGTTAAATTCGCATCCCCGCAGGAATAACTCAGGTCGCAGCCAGCGACAATTGTACTTATATTTAATTACGAATTCCATGACGATCCCAGCAAAAAATTACACATTGCATTCAGAACGCATTGACTCGTAATTACTACTTTAATTGGTTACCAAATTATCAATTAGCATTACCTATTCGATTCTAAAAATCGTTATAAAAAGGCAAACGTGTTTTTCATAACAATTACCTATATATTACATTCTAAGCGGCATGTAATGTAATGTGTAATGTATAACCGATAATGCAATACATTCTTTGTATAACAAAAAATAATGTATTTATGTTTTCAATTGATGTATTTAAATATTTTCAATCCAAGTTTAGCCAATTTCATTTGTCAATTGAAAAATATTTAAATAAAAATCAAAGTGGGCAATTGCGTTGGCTAGGCCATGTTATCAGAAAGGATGAAGATGAGCCAGTGCGAAAGATTTTTGATGCTTCCGATGGAAGCAGGAAAAGAGGACGACCAAGACTCCGCTGGAAAGACCAGGCAGAAGAATCTCTTCGTATCCTTGGTGTTACCAGCTGGCGAGAAAAGGCGAAGGATAGAGCCAGTTGGAAGAATATGTTGAAATTTGTTTAATTTGTTTGTTTAATTAATATGTGTAAGACGTCTGACCATGAGATCGTTTCGATGATGATGAAAACGCAGAGTCGGGTTCATCATACTCATGGTTCTACAGGGGGTGGTGTCTTGACCCCTGTAGTGGAGTCTGTGGCAAGCACACGAAAAGCCAATGGCAACCAAAACAAGGATGATGACGCGGACGAAACCAAGCGGGGCTGCATAAGCCCTCAGCCTTCAATAACAGGTGGTGACTCCAAGTCTGATTCCCAAAGCGATAATAATGAAAACAACATTACCATTTTAGCAACTCCAAAAAATGACGAGGTAAATAGAATGGTCGATGAAGTAAGCGAGAGTATAGCGAAGCTATCCACACAAAAGAACGACTCTCGGGGGCTCAACGCAGGAAGATTGCAAAGAGGAACCGCTCAGCCAAACAAGCCGAAAAACAGGACGTTCCTAAGGACGAAAAACAGGACGTTCCTAAGAAACCGATCACCTGAAGAGCAGAACACTGTCAAAATAATGGAAAAGAGGAAAAAAGTGTTCCCCGTCATCTGGTAATTCGGAGACGCCCAAACTCCATATTACCCAGGGTATGCAACAGAGCCAGGGACAATAGGAGCAAAGCCGATGCGATTACGAAGGTAATGGACTATATAATGAAGGCCGAGAGTGGACCTCCCATAGAAGTCGTCAGCAGCGGCTTCAAAGGGGAGGTACTCACTTTACAGCTGGCCTCACAACTCTGTGCGGAGACATTAAAGAAGCTGGTGGATGAAATCTCTGCCCCCTGGGAAGGCGGTAAGCTAGCCCTCGTAAGGAAGAAGGGCATCCCAAGGCTGACGAAGGCTACCGTATACATAAAAGGATGGGGCAGCAAGTTTGCATCGGAGGCCATACTTAAAGTCATTGGCAAGCAAAACGCAGGACTAACCGTGGACAAATGAGTCGTTTTCCACAGGGAGGAGGGGCAGGAGGGCACTCTCCTTGTGATCGGAATTACACCGACTGGTAGAGAGGGCCAAACAGACAGGTAACGAAGTATTAATAGGTAGTGACTCTAACTCTCACCACACGTCGTGAAGTAGTACTAACTGTAACCGTAGGGGTCATACCCTAGTAGAATATTTGAATACTAACGACCTTTTCACACTGAATATTAGGAACAAAGCCACTTTTGTCAACAAGATTAGGGAGGAGGTGTTAGATATTACAATCTGTTCTGAGCACCTTATAGATGAGATTCAAGAATGGAGGGTTTCAAATGAGCACTCATTCTCGGATCACTGATACATTAGATTCAGGATAACACGGCCACCACCGAAACCGATATGTTTCCGAAATAGGACCAAGACAGACTGGACAAAGTTCGGAAGCCTACTTAGGAATCGACTAGATCACCCTCAGCTCGAATACTCTAGCAGGGACGAAATAGACGACATAGTGACAAAGACAACGCCAGCACTAGTAAAGTCTTTCGAGGACAGCTGCCCAATCGCTGCCAAATCGGCCCAAGAAAAACCCTGGGGGAACAGGGGAAATACGAAATCTAGGGAAGAACGAGACTATTCAGTGAACGGGTGGATAGCGTCAACGACATTTCGAAGATGAAAAAATTGCTCTCTGAGATCCACGTAAAGACGGAAACGCTAGTAGATGACACGGGAAAGAGAATGGATACAATGTAACAAACACTTAGGCACCTGATGGATACATACTTTCCAAATGGGAACGCGGAACCCACAGGGGAATGGTCACAAGGTGAGAATGTAGTACATCAGTTGCCAATCATTACGGACCAAATGGTCGAAAAAGCTATAAAGAGCTTCTCCCCATATAAAGCGGCGGGACGGGATGGTATTTTCCCGGCTATCCTACAGCATGGGGATACATAACAACCCATCTGGCAGGAAATTTTACCGCATGCTTAAAATACGCCTACACACCGAGAAACTGGCAGGAGGCCAGGGTAGTATTCATACCCAAACCTGGAAAAGCAAGCTATGCAACGGCAAAGGCTTATAGACAAATTAGCCTCACCTCGTTTCTACTCAAAACGCTGGAGAGAATAGTGGACGATATGGTAAAAAGTGGAATACCGAGCGATATGCTGAAGTTTAGACAACACGCCTATGTCAAAGGCAGATTAGTGGATACCGCACTTCATGAGGTAACTTACTACATAGAGCAATCTCTCAATGACAAACTATACACACTCGCTGTATGCATAGATATTGAGGGAGCGTTCAATAATGTCCGGACCGAAACACTAATCCAATCGTTAGACCAGTTTATGGTGGACCGGGCATTAAAAGACTGGATCAACCATATGCTAAGGAATAGATGGATAAACTGTGGTTCCCATGATGTAAATATTAGAGACAGAGTACAACGTGGAACTCCACAGGGAGGGATTATATCACCACTCCTATGGGTCCTCACAATACACTAAGGAAACTTACCGACGAAGGACTTAAACCAATATGCTACGCAGATGACGTTATAATACTTCTTAAGAGAAAGAACCCAAACCAATTATGCAGAGAGGTCGAGAGGGCACTGAGTATAGCGTATGAATCGGCACAGCCAAGAGGCTTAAATGTAAACCCGGACAAAACGGAAATATGTCTATTCACAAGGAAGACGAAATTCTCAGATTATGAAGAGCCACGATTCTTGGGAAAGACGATTAAAATATCCGATAAGGTTAAATACTTAGGAGTAATCTTAGATCGGAAACTGAATTGGAAGCACCACATAGAGGAAAGGGCTAATAAGGCCTACAGATGCTGGTCGCTATGCAGAAGGGCTATAGGGTCCAAATGGGGCCTCAAACCGACTATGACACACTGGCTCTACAGAAGCGTAATCAGGCCTGTACTAACATATGCTTCTGTAGTATGGTGGACGGCAGTTGAGAGGAAATGTAACATCGCAATACTGCAGAGTGTTCAGAGAATGAGCTGCATTGGTATCAGCGGTGCAATAAGGACAACCTCGACAAGAGCCATTGAGACTATTTTATGTATCCAGCCAATCGAGATTAGAATCAAATACGAGGCTGCCCTTGCGGCAAAACGCTTACAAGCTACAGGTGAATGCATCAACAGGGATCTCACGTCAAAACACCAACGGATAACTGGGGCTTTAGTCGGGTACACGCAAGATACGAGTGAATCTGACCGAATACCCGAGATAAGCGTTAAGGCGAACTGCGTGACTAGAGACGCCTGGCAGAATGGGACCCTGACACCAATGCCAAATGGGACTTGCTGCTACACGGATGGCTCAAAGCTAGGAGAAAAAATGGGTCTAGGATTCTTCATTGAAAATCCAGCAACCGAATCCCACCTACGCCTCCCGGATCATAATACGAACTTTCAGGCGGAAGTTCGGGCGATTACGGAGTGTATCAAATGGCTCGGCGATAATACAATCCCAGCCGAGGCAAATATATTCACAGATAGCCAAATGGCAATAAAGGCAATATCAACGGAAACTGTCAAATCTAGAACGGTCCTTTACTGTAAGAAGGTGATAAACGATTACTCTATACACGGCAGACTCAACATCATCTGGGTGCCGGGGCACAGCGGAGTATTCGGCAACGAGAGAGCGAACCTCCTGGCAAAGAAAGTCAGGGAACTCCAAACGAGCCTAGATGGAGCGAAACCCTTTGGGGTGACGAAGGCTGAGTTAAGTAAATGGGCGGAGTCGGCACATATAGCCCAGTGGAACAGGGAATCAGTAGGCAGGATGACAAAGATCCTATGGGGAGACCCAGATGGATTGAGGACAAAAGGTTTGCTGAAACTGGAAAAATCCGAAATGAGCAAAATGATGGGAGTCTTAACGGGGCATTCGGGATTACGAGCCCACCTGTACCGTATTGGACTAGTGGCGAACAGTGAGTGCAGGGCATGCATGGAGGACGATGAGACGTTGGAGCACTTCTTATGCCACTGCTCGGCCTTCACACAAGCTAGATCCAGATATCTTTCGGACAGTACGATACCGGACATGACCAAACTTGTGGGTATGGACTGGAACAAACTAAAGAATTTCGTGAATAGCACCGAATTCCTATAAGAGATATAGTGAAGTAGTAGGCTAAACTTAGAGCGCACAACAGGTCGAACTTAGCGGCTTAAGTGTATGTCTTACTGACATGGGAAGGTTTAGAGTGCTCCTTCTGGACACTCAACACCGCACCCCTCTTTTCAAACTAACTAACTAACTAATATAGTCAATAAAAGTAAAGTTAGTAAATTAAAAGTACTTAATATGTATTTTTGACCCGGAAATAATTAAATTATTTTAGGATTCGTAGGTTATTAACAGTTGAAATCCTGACTTGCAATATATAATTTTACACTAATTACATAACCGACCTTTTTGACACGAAATAGAACGTACGTATTTTCTCTTAACTGACGTTACTTTCTTTATTCTTATAATCACCATAAAGAATCGAATTATTAAACTCGATTACATTACTAGGTACACAGAAATGATCTCTCAATTCAAAAATAGTACGGGAAGAGAAGTTGGTGAGGGAACGTACCAAGATGTAGTTAGAAGGTGGAACCACTATAAAAAATAACTACTTATATTTTGCTGCTAATAAAAAATTAAAAATAAGTAGTTACAGATATGTAAAAATAATCAGTTCTTCTAAAATAAAATAGCACCTAATTCCAAAGAACTATTTGATCTAAGTCTCACGCCTTGTTAAAAGAATCGACGAGGTAATGCAATAGGGAATCGGTTCCCCAAAATTAACTTTTTCACAGAGGTCCTTTTCGACAGCATAAGTAAAAAACGACTCTAGAAATACGACACAGGTAATAAAAAAAATCAGGTGTTTCAATCCAAAAAAAAATTATAAAATCATCACTTAGTATGGTTAGTTGGGATAATTAGAATATTTCCCAGATAGCGTGAAGTACTCAGAAGGATTGGTATAGGTTTAAAATAACAAGTGCACAAAATGTGCCACTTCAGGTAGAATCTGAAGAGGACTATGCCAAAATTAGGCAAGTTCGACATATTTTATGATCCCAAACCATAGTTTCATATAATAATGTCATCAGGTAAAATACGAAATGTTTGCCAATGTCATAGTGTAGTTGTCATCCTAAACGATTAAGTTGTCATCCTAATTAAATTCAATTAAGTAAGTTAAATTCAATTAAGTTTTTTTCCAAATAGTAAAAAAAAACTTACGAGGTTGTTAATCCCAAACAAATCCAAAATTATAACAATTTGCCCAAGTTTTGATATAACCCTCGTATAAATGGATCATTTTGAATTATGCAATATGGATTAGATATAAAGTATAAAAAGCAACTTGTAAAGTATTAGCAAAAATTAAAGTAATAAGTTACATACTTATTTATGTATACATGTACTATGTATGTATATGGATGACAAAAACATAATTTTTGATATTAACAAGTTGCAGGCCGGTTACTCAGAAAGCTTTATGACGCGAAAAAACTGCTGAAGTCAGTGTAGGAGAAATGAAATTCCCTAAGATCGGTTAAGGAGTGCTTTATTTTGCGAATTCGGTGTTACATCTATCCAGAGGTGAAAGTCGCAAGACCAGCCACTTGGAATGCTTTATGTTACGAAAAAACTGTCGAAGCCGCTGTTGGATCTACCCAGAGGTGAAAGTCCATAAGACCGGCAGTAGGCCGACTCTGAAAACTTTACGACGCGAAAAAACTGCCGAAGCCGGTGTTGAATCTATCGAGGGGTGAAATAGGGATATATAAATCGACTTTTTGTGAAAAAAGGTCGAAATCGAGTTTCATGTTGTGCAAAAGTCGAAAAGTCAACTTTTGCTTTCGACTTTTCGTTTTTTTTTTTTTGTTGCTAGATCTTTTATGTGGGTTTTCTTTAAAAAAATTGTTTCGTAGCAGTGACAACATACAGAAATAGTACCAATATAAATCTAGAGTTGTAAAAGTCGCAATTTGTACTACTCAATAAAAGACGGAATGGAATGCATCAAAATTTTAACATTTTCCGGACTGTAGTGAAGAAACTTACTAAACAAATTGGTTTGATTGGCAAGAAAAAATACAATTTATCGACATGAAAAAAATGCAACGCGAGTGAAATACGAGTAAATTTAATGTGTGTTTTCAGCAGTATAAAAAGTGTATGAGATTTATGGTGATAATTTAAAATGCAGTTAATAAAAAAAATTAAAACAAAGAATATTGTTAAAAGTTTTAATAAGGTCGATACCATAAGAGCGGTGAACGAATCATTCATTTTTGAATGAATTCGCGAAACATTCATGTACTGATTTAGCAAAATTTTGAATTAATTCTTTTCACAAAAAAAAGAATTTAATGGAATTTGAATCAATTCAAATGAATTAGGCAAGAATGAATTGGAATTCAATTCCAATTCAAATGAATTTGCAAAATGAATTGCAATTCATTTCCAATTCAAATTTGAATTGGCAAAATGAATTGCAATTCATTTCCAATTAATTTGAATTGAATTGATTTTGAATTAATTCAAATGAATTATTTCGCGAAATTTTTGCAAAAAATGCACTATTGTTGGAATAAGAAATTCAATAACTGCGAAAGTATTATACCTAAAGAAAAACATTTAAAATACCAAAACGTGGATCTCTATCAGATGATAACTTTGAAAAGTTATTATTGTTGAAAGTGAACGATGCATTCTAATGCATTCTAATTCTAAAAATAATACCAATATTAGTTGATTTTCCTAATTTCTTCTTTAGTTCAAAAAGACAATTCTATGCTGAAAAATAAATATTGTAAAATATATTACTAAGTGTTTTTCGTTGGGTGGGTTTCATAAATTATTAATTGATTCTTGAATATTGAATGCGTTTTGTCGTTCCGAGTATGTAGAAACCAAACTAACTAATACTTGTAGAACGAAACTCCAAACACCATATTTACTTTGAGTGATTGCAAATCATTTTTGATTTCGTTTATATGAATTGCAATTCATTTTTCTAACTCATTTGAATTAATTCAAAATCAATTCAATTCATATGAATTGGAAATGAATTGCAATTCTTTTTTGTAATTCATTTGAATTAATTCAAAATCAATTCAATTCAAATGAATTGGAAATGAATTGCAATTCATTTTGCCAATTCAAATTTGAATTGGAAATGAAGTGCAATTCATTTTGCAAATTCATTTGAATTAGAATTGAATTCCAATTCATTCTTGCCTAATTCATTTGAATTGATTCAAATTCCATTCAATTCTTTTTTTGAATTAATTCAATATTTTGCTAATTCATAATGAATTGAAATCAAAAATTAATGATTCGTTTACAGCTCTGGATACTAAGAATAATAAGTAAGTTCTAAAGATCGAACGTTCAATTTGTGATTTCTTCACACACAGGTTATAATATATTTGTGCCGGTTGTTGGTCATAAAATTTACAATAACATGAGATTCGACCAAATTGTATGTACGAATTCAAAATTACTTCAACCAATTTTGAAATTTGTTCTTATTCGTCTAATTATCTGATAATAATAACATACATACTTATAAGCAAACAATTCGCTTATTTTCATTTGCTTGGTAAGTAAAACTGAGACGAAGTTATTTCTTCCGAAAACAATTTTTTGATAATTGTTTGCGAATTTTGATAATTTTGACAAACAAAAGTGGACTCTATTATATATTTCTAACAGAGTAGACAAAAATTCCACTCGTGAGCCGAAAAATTCGGTTCCTTCTAAGGGGGCTAATTCTGTAGAGTTCGACTAATAATAGGAATAAGGTCGACTAAAGCAGACCAAAATTTGGTTTGGACGAGGATTGGGTATAGTAAAGTAGTGGCTGTGGTTAAAAAGGGGGACCAATTAGTAAAAAGAAACAATAAGGATAAAATTTCGGATAAAGACTAAAATAGTTAGAAATGATTATAAATTTATTAAAAATATATTAGAAACTAGAAATATATTATATATATATTAATATATTAGAGTAACTACTAGAAACTAGAAATATATGTGGCCGTCGGTGGTGCAATGGTTAGTGTGCGCGGCTCTTGTACATGAGATCCTGGGTTCGAACCCGGCTCTGACCACCTTCAAATTTTCTTTCGGCGGCGGTCACCTCGCATAGTGACGGCGACACTATCGAGTATCTAGCCATGAAAAAGCTTCTCAAATTACCGTTCGGAATCGGTGTAAAACTGTAGGTCCCAATCAGTGAGTGAAAACTGGAAAGCGCACAGCTCAGTGATTGTGAGAAGTTCTCCCCAGTACCTTCATGGGATGTAATGGGAAACCATTTATTTTTTTTTTATTTAAATTTTCAAAATGCGAGAAAAATGTGTTAAAAATAGTGTATGTGGCTAAAAAATTTAACTAGGGGTAAAAAGTGCATAAAACGTAAAACTTGAAAATTCAAAAAATTGCCATCATTGGTAATATATTAAAAATATTTTGCATGTGGGCAAAAGAGGGTTAAAGGTGGAAGATAATAAACTAATTAGTTTGGAATGATCGAAAAAGTGATAAAAATTGTGTATGTGGTTAAAAAAAAGCCATAAATGTTAAAACTTAAAACAACGAGAAAATTTGTTAATAATATGTTGGGAAAAGGGTAGAACTCTTACAAATGCAGAAAAAATTCTCGAATGATTTGAATTTGTTAAAAATTATGGCTGTGTAAAAAGTGTAAATGCGAGAAAAATCTTGTTGTTAAATATTGCATGTGGGTAACATCTGAAAATACGGGATAAATCGTTTAGAATGATTTGGAATGTGTTAAAAAGTTTATAGGTTAAAAAGATCAAAAAATCGTAAAATTTCAAAATGTCTCGCAACTGGCTTAGAAATATAGGGAATGTGTTAATATAGTGTATGTACATAGATAAAAAGTCGGAAAATTTACAAACCTTCAAATGACATGAAAATTGATTTAAAAGGGGGCGAAAATAAATCCACATTATTCCGCACGATTATTATCGCATTTTGAATTTTCCCCAATATCCGCCCTTTTTTAGCCACATGTATTATTTTTAACACATTCCCAATCATTTCAAAAGATTTCTCTCGCATTTATAATCTTTAACACATTTTACCATTATACTCTATTTTAATACATTTCCATTAATTTTAAAAGATTTTTCTACCATTTTGTATTTGTACTCTTCTCTTTTTTAATTTTCCAAACATACTCTATTTTTAACACCCTGCTTACCATTCCAAACTATTCACGTTGTTTGCAGCTTAACCATTTTCGTAAATTTTTAAGACATTAAATTTTTGACTCTTTTACCCATACAATCTTTTAACTCATTCCCAATAATTCCTAACACATTACTAACCACCCCAAAAGGTTTTTCTCCCATTTTTACGACCTTATTTTTTCCCAGATTCACAATTTTTGTTACTTTACCCTCATTGCCAATATCGAACACCTTCCCACCCTTTCAAACAATTTTCCCGTACCATCAAATTTTACAATTTGTTGACCATTACTTCATATGTATATAACTATTTCCCATACATTTAATAATTAAATATTTTGAAATCTTTGAAAATTTAAATTCGGCTCCCGAGCTAAAAATACAAGGTTTACATCTTCAACGTATTAAAAATTAAACACTCTTACCTATTTAAATTTTTCGAGCGAATCGAATCTCTGACTGGTAATATGTATTTCTAATCATAAACTTTGTTGTCAACTTTGTTCACTAGGTGCTGTCCTGTACTACTGTCTCTTACATTGAAGTTTCCCAATATTCTCATTGACGTTTATAGAAAATTGAGGGAAATTTTTATGAAAGTAATTTAAACAAGGAAAAATGTGACAAAATTTAAATGATTTTACAATTCGATTCTTATATAAAAAACTATTGCAAAGTCATGATGCCGGTGTTGGAATATCAATAGGAGAAAACAGGTAAGACCGTCCAAAGATGAACAAAACTGTAGCAACTTTTATTGTCGCAGATGCCAAAAACGTTATAGTATATGAGGACTCTGAAAAAGGAATGGTAGCTGAACCGAAAGAACCAATTTATTGGGACATAGACGGTGGTGACATGACTTGGCAATTCGATGGCCATCAGATATTCTACTTTAAGTAACGTGTTGAATTATTGTTTCGAAGTGATATTTTTGTTGAAAATAATTTTTTCTTTTGATATGAAATTTTAGAATTTTAATGTCACATTTTTTGGAACAAAAAAACATTTATTGCTTTCAACGAGATCTAGAAAATTACCCATTGCACTAAAATTTTCCCAACACTTGTGCTTCATCTATTAGTTTACTCACAGAAATAAATTCTACAGTCTACAGGTAGTTACCTTGGTTAGCTTAGGCAAATTTGTTTGTATGAAACTGAAAACGGTTTGATATATTACCTAAGCCATTAGGTAATTCTCACTCCTTTATGCTGAGTAAATTTTACATTTCAAAAAAGGTAACACTTTTCGAAATTTGTTTTGATTTTGAAGTGTCACAGAAAAAACATAATTAAAATTCGAAATTTATAGTTTATATCTGTTGTCTCATAAACCATAAATTGAAGACGAGTTCACAAAGGGCAAAGATTGTACCAGATTATCAAGATGACAATTTGTTAAAGGAAAGTCGAATGCCCAGAGTCGTAAGGACCGAGCCCATGATATATGGAAATTACCGAATAGGAATCTGCACCCAAAATTAATGTAGATTGAACGTACACAAAAGTGATATAGAAGTAGCGCAAGGGACCATAACGGTTGATACTTCTATTCTCATCCCAGAGATTTGTGTGGAATGTAAATGTATTTATGATTTAATGCATACAAAATTGAAGTTACTACGCCAAGCCAATCTTTCATATTTGTATTAATTCATACAGGCATTATAATCCATTTTTCAATTTTATAGCAATTGCAATATTCTTTTGAATTCTCTTGAGTACAGAGGTGGCCACTGGATCTACCATAAACTGAATTGAAGTTCATTCATTATTGGTTCTCATATTTCCTGTGTAATACCATTATTGTATCGTATTTTGACAACTTTTGAACCAATAAATAACATTAAATTATAACAAATTATATGTTTAGTTTAATTTAATTAAAGAAATAGGTTTTTTTTTCTGAAAATTGACAAATAATTATGCGGACAATTACCTTTAGACTTTGGTTATATTTCCAAAACGCGAACGGAAAAGTATCTAAAATTTTAGGTGATTTTTCGAACATATGAAATACCTAAGTTTATTTGTGATATTGCCGGAAAACTTAGCAAACCCTATGTTGCCTTAGCACTTAGTTAAAATCATACGCGAATTTTGGGGAATTTTACCTCGAATTTCTTTTCTGTGCTTTATCTATGTTTCTAATAATCAAAAAATCTCTCAAAATCTTAAATAATTGAAAAGTATAGTTGAAATAGTTAAAAAGCCGACCTTTTTAAATTTGAAATAGTCGACTTTTCATATAGTTGATTAAAAGTCAAAAAGTCGACTTTTCATATTTGTGAAATAATCGAAGTCTATTAACACCAGCTTCGGCAATTTTTCCGGCATTGTTTTTCACGTCATGTATACCCAATTATGTATAATCGAACTAAAATTGGACTAGCGCGCGTTCCAAGGATCCTAGAGATAAACCAGTTACACATTTGAAAACTTGACTAAATTCTCGTCATTTGGGTGTTTGGGGTAAAGTTGAAAATTTCGATTATTCGCAAGGCCCGTCATTGGCTTCAGAAACATACAAAAGTGTGTATTAGGGTGGTCCAATTTTGATGGGACCAAAAAACTAGACAAAGAGTATAGCAGAAACGTAATCGACGGCAAATTTTAAGAAAATGTTCCCAAGAAACGACGGTTCTAAAATCAATTTATCACTCGAAAATTTCTATACATATTAGCGTAAAAAATCGACCCAAAAGTCATTATTTTGAAACTTGATAAAGTGCGATTTCGATGAAATTTCACACATATATTATAGTCGTTGCTGCCTTTACAAGGACGTTCAGGTTTAAAGCTGTGTAACTTTACACAGCTATACAACATGAACCGTGGGGAATTTTGATATTTATTGATATATGTGTGACATTTCATCGAAATCGAAGAGTATCAAGTTTCAAAAGTATGGCTTTTGGGTCGATTTTTACGCTAATATACAAATTTTCAAGTAAAAAATACTCGGCCCGATTTTGATTTTAGAACCATGATTTCTTGGGAACATTTTCATAAAATTTGCCGTAGATATTACGTTTGTTATACTCTTGGTCGGCAAAAAAATTTACCACCCTAGTGGGTATATCTCAGCTCACATATGTCACGAGAAAATGTAATAGCAAATATCCTGGGTAAATTTTTTAGATTTTTAAGGCCCTAGGTTTAATTTCCCCTTTCGGACACCAAGTTCTTAATTCTGTGGCCGATTCTAAAGGGGATGGCATTGTTGCATTGGCACAAGATGGTAACAGTTTGCCAATAAATGTTTGGTGTAAAAAACGCGGACATTTACTTACAAAAATGTTGTAAGAAAATAACAACGAACGAGTTAATACAAGTTTTAAATTTTAAAAATTAAAGTTTTAAAACAAAAACGATGATGAAAGCTAGTTTTAGTACATACTAAAGTGGGACATACGTGGCCTTTTCGTTGGCAGTTCATGTCCTAGCTGCCCATTGTCATTGCTTCCACATGAATACACTTTTCCAATGGAGGTCAGGAATAAAGTATGCCATCTACCGCAACTTACATAGGCAACTGTGGATATGGGTGGGCTCCAGTTCATTTTCCGTGGGGTTAAAATCTATTAAATTAAAATAATTTCAATCCGCAACCTTGTAATGTGTGTAAGCCCACTATCCTCACATGTTCTTCTTCTATGCCTCCTAATCCCAATTCACCGTGGGCGGTATTGCCCCAACAATAAATTGTGGCCATTTAACTGTATTCGTTGTCTCGATATTGTTATTCCCACAATCCACTCGGTATCGTTTCTCGAATTTTGTGTGCGGTTTTGTAAAAGCGTTCACGTACTTTTGTGAGCCGATGCATTCGTTTCCTCGAATCAACCGTAACTGCGTTTGTGTGGTGGAATGTTTCTAGAACTGCAAAAAAATTATCTTTTTTTCCACTAATAAAACATTAGGTGTTTCACTACAGGTTTGGTGTACGACAATGAGCATGCATTGAGGTGTGATGTACTTATGATTTGTAATATTTATACTTTGAAATAGCTTTATATAAATTTGCATAAAATAAATTTAAATAAAATAAGTTTTTCTACACACAGCAATGTTTTGCAAAAATTTATAAATCCGATTAAAATTTTGAAGTTTCGGTATGTTTACCAACTCCGAACAAATACGTGCTGCCAGACTGGAATATTTCTCTCACCCATCAAGATTTATTCATTCAGGTTACATCAGTAGCACGTCTAATTTTATAGTTTTAATTTTTGTCGTGCCTAAAGCCCAATATGCAGTTTTTATGAAAATTGCGTTGCCATAAGAAGTACATGTATAAAAAATAACGAAATTTTCATTTGCTTGGTACTCAGCTCTTTGCGAAAATTTCGTAGGCAAAATCAAGTATAGGATTGTTACGCCATAGTTATTTCGTACGAAAACAATTGTTTGATAATTGTTTGGGACCGGAATTTTGACATTTCGATAATTTTAACAACCAAAAGCAACACGTGCGTTAAAAATAAAATGGAGCGCGTAGAGGAATTATAAATTAACGGCCTTATTCATAAAAAGTTGTCGTGGGATTGTTAAAGGTTTAAGAAGGTCAAGCCCGAAATCGAAAAATTCGTGTGCTAAGAGTTCTCTAACGTCGTCATTTTTGTTGAATGTTTAACTCTTCTTTAAGGCTATTTTATCCGCATTAATACACAAAAGAAATACTTTTTTACATTTCACGCGTGCCGTACTCAAATATTAATGCGATATAAACAATTGGAATTGTTTTCTGTAAATTTGCAGCGTATATAGTGTCACATTATTCTGCTAAGCAACCCAATAGTTTCGTTCCAATTTTTATAATTTTGAATATGGTTCTAATAAAACCTTCGCCAAATCTTAGAGCTTCCAATAACTGAGGAATGCTTTAGAACTATTAATGTTTTTTATGAATAAGGCAGTAAATATTTGCAAGGTAAATCAAAGATATGTGGTAACTCTCTGTAACAAAATTTTCCGTTTAGAGATAAATGACAAAATTTCATACGAAAATTTCGCGAGAACTAAGTACGGAGCTTATGACCAGTTTTTAAGTGGATAGTTATCTATCGGATTACTTAATCGTAATTGAAAGTTAATTTGAGGTTAACTTTGCATTTTGTTTTTCAGTGGTGAGTTAATGTAAGTCGCCATATTGTTAACGATTATGGCAACCCTTGTATTCTTATTGGAAAAAACAACTGGTTTGGGATAAATACCAAAACAACAAAGAGGAACAAATAAAATGGAATTATGTAAAATAAGGAATAGATGCATAAAATCGAAGTTATTTTAACAAAAATGTGTAAAAAACTATATAGGCGCAATCATTTAACGATCTAGACTCAACGTATGTGTACAAATACGCAAAACAGAAGCATATATTTTATACAATCTAACATTTCTCATTTTGACAGTCAGTAATTTGATTGTCAAAATCATATGGTTCCGACTAAAAGTTAACCAACCAACATTGTGGGTTAAATCATAGTTAAACAATTACTGAAAAACACAATTCGATGTTTAACCAGAATTTAACTAAGAAACGAAGAT
The DNA here is from genome assembly GCA_963931995.1 of Phaonia tiefii. Taxonomy (NCBI): domain Eukaryota; kingdom Metazoa; phylum Arthropoda; class Insecta; order Diptera; family Muscidae; genus Phaonia; species Phaonia tiefii. The sequence continues at coordinate 76,917,136 of OZ008369.1, forward strand.
CATCACTGACCGGAAAACTGGCCATTAATATGTTAAAGTTTACATTTTACATTTCTGTTTTTGTTTAGGCTTGTTTATTATATGGCTCACTCTTCAAAAATTAAAAAAAGTTGTTTCGTCGTGTGGAACATGAGCAAAAAAAACTAAAATAAACAAAATCGGGGCAAATGCATAGTTTTGTTAAGGGCCCCGACTTTGTATGGGAAGCAGCTCAAAACCGCTTAGCTCCCCATACGAAGTGGTCGAAAAATTAGTTTAGCAGGGAAAAAAAGACGGGCCTACTTTCAACAGAGTGGAGAGTGGCTGCCGAGTGTGTGTTTACATGTGACGAGCGAGTCAGTGAATTGTTGCGGAGAGAAAAAGAGAACAGCGACGAAATAGTACTAGGCCGAGTAAACAAAATGTTGACTACTCGCCTCAGTGTTTAGACGAAACGAGCACTGGGCCGAGTTACTGTCTCGCCACTCTACTCGTTACGTGTGATCTGGGCATAAGCAAGTTATCGAAAAATGTTAGACAATTTTTTGATTTGTTTTACACAAAAAAGTTATAATATCAATAGCTTTACACGGTACCTTAACCCCATTACCATTACATTTCCGAAATTTCAGGGCCCATAACTCCGGAACTATGCATTTGACCGATTTAGTTATTTTACTTTTTTTTTTAAATAAAAAAAATGGTCGTTTTTTGGAGTGAAAAATAGACGTGTTCCTAGAAATCAAGAAAACTTGCTTGATTCACATACGTTTTGACGAACGACAAATCGGGTATTTTTCCTTATTTGTCTGGGAATCAGGGGAAAGTGTTTGATTTGTCTTGTACAACCCTGTTTTAGATCACACACTACGCGTGAATACTACGTTCGTTTATAAACATTTCAATCACGGCGCATTGACGTGGTGGTACCCCTAGAATAGACGACAAATTTATTTTTTCCATTTCTTAGGTTATTCTTGATTCTCAAATATATTTTTATATATTTTTGTTTACCTTTCTTAATGAAATCAATTTGTGCTAAATTTGATTGTGGTAAAATACCAGATAAAATACTTGGTGTGCTTGTTGTAGTAACACTAACACGTAAATTTGCCTTGACTTTCAATCAAATCCAGAATAAAACGAATGCGAACACTTCAGAATTTGTTAGGAAATTTGATACGAAATCAATAAAATATTTGTCAGTGCAAATGATCTACAATGCCGCTTTTAAATCGCCGCATATCGCGGCCAGGATATTTTCGATCGGCTTTCGTCTGTCAAGCAGTTGATTTTATGTGTGTGTTTTATTATAGTTGAATATTTTTGATACTTAGCAGAGTCGCATCACATTGTATGAGGTTTCAAATTAATCTTCAGTTTTTACAGATTAAAATTACATGGGTAATCTTCTGGGTTTGCGTGGGTTAACGGCGTTAGACAGGATTCAGGTATACTGAGATTGCGCAGTTTTTGAGTTTTCGGTCGAAATGACAACGAAATCCAGAGATTCTTCACAAATTTTTAAAGTGATGGAATCTCGAAAAATTTTTAGATTTCGCTCAAATGTGCCAGAATCTGTGATACCAGACTGATGCAACGCTGTTATTCTACATCCTACTATTTTTTACAATGCTTTGTGTAACACCCAAAAACGATGTACAAGTAGACAGTCAAAATTTCTCTTCCCAACAAACAAAACTAACTTTAACTTTTAATTAAATTAAATATAAAACAGAGACTTTATTTGGTTTTAGAATTTTAAGAGTTTAGGTTTTATTTATAAGCGAGATTGCTTGTGATTGCTATGGTGGTGGTTTTTACAATGAATATTATTCTCTTGATCTTGTGTCTTGTAGCGATGTTTATTGGCAGAATTCCAGTAGGTGGAATATAAAGAGAGAGAGAGAGTGAAATGAATACGGAAATAGGAAAAGTGAAGTATAAGAGATGAGAGGAGTTTAGGATACACTTTAAGAGCATAGACTGGAAATGATAGTGGACACAAGAGACAAGGTAACATTATCAGAGAAGTGATATTATGGTTCAACATTCCGGCCGCCTTGACACAACGTCGTCAATCAATGGGTAGTATTGAAAGTTGATGTCTTGACGTCTGCCACGCGAACCTTGCCGTCGCTTCCTGGTACCACGCTGATGACTCGACCCATTAGCCAATGCTGAGGTTTCATATTGTCTTCGTGAATTAAGACCAGCTTGACGATTTCTAAATTTGGCTGATCTTTGCACCATTGGTTGCGCTGGTGCCGTGTATGAAGATAATCCCTGGACCAAGCTTGCCAAAATGCTGTTTTGACTGCCGATAACAGCTGCCACCGTTTCAAAAGCGTTAATTTGGCATCTTCGACGATTTGCACGAACTCTGGCGGCAGCAAACGCTTCGTTTCGCCGTGCAATATATGATTGGGTGACAAAGCTTCTCCGTCGTTTGGATCGTTGCTGAGTGGTGCGATTGGCCGAGAGTTGAGAATTGCCTCGACTTCTGCTAATATGGTCTGCAGTTCTTCGATTGTCGGCAGCATCTTGCCTATGGCCTTCAGTAGTAGATTCTTTGCTGACTTCACGCCCGCTTCCCAGAGGCCTCCGAAATGTGGTGCTCGCGGCGGTATGAAGGCAAACTCCATCCCTTCGGTCGCAGCGTATGATACGAGATCTTCCTTTTGAGCCTCGAACGCTTTCCTTAGGTTTTCGTGCTTCCGATGAGCCCCTACGAAGTTCGTCGCGTTGTCGCAAAACAGCTTTTTTGGAACGCCCCTCCGGCTGGTGAACCTTTTTAACGAAAGAATAAAAGTATCAGAGCTTAAGTCGGAAACTGTTTCCAAGTGAATGGCCTTAGAGGCAAAACAGACAAAGACAGCAATGTATACATTTATTGGAGGTCGACCACGAATTTTCAATGTAACCTTGACTGGACCGCAAAAATCCACGCCACTAACAAGAAATGGACGGCACGACGTTACTCGCTCCGTGGGTAAATTGCCCATTATTTGATTAAGTAGTATTGGTTTGTATTTGTAGCAATGTACGCAACGTCTAACAATTTTGCTACAGTGTTCTCGGGCGTTTATTAGCCACATATCCTGTCGCAAGAGACCTAAAAGTATTTTTGCACGATGATTTTTAAAGTGTAAATACCTGAAATAAGTCTCAACAAAGGGACATTGTGGTAATAATAATGGAAATCTAGCTTCGTATGGTATGGGTGCGTTTAAGAGACGACCGCCTACGCGGATCAGTGAAAACGTGAGGTGGTCTTCTTCAAATGTGTGCAAAAATGGACACAATTTTTGATATCGTGGAGACAGAGACTTCGAATTTTTCAGACATTTAATTTCTTCTGAAAAATTGTGCTTTTGAATAACTTGGACAATTTTCAAAAATGCTAGCCGTAATTCAGAAGCGTTGGGTAAACAACTATGCTCATTAGCTGTTGGTAGAATTGCCGCGTTTGGTTTCCGCACTTTTATAACACGTAAGATATAAGCAAATTTTTATAGATCGTTGGTTTATTAAAATATTAAAGAATTTATAAAAAAAAGGAAAATTAGACAACTTATTCGACGAATGTTTAGCAAGAGAGTGAAAATATTTTTTCCAATAACTTCAAATTACATACATTAAAAATGCTACGATTGCTTTTCTACAATACCCCTTCTCAATCATGTAGACCTATACAATTACAAAGTTTAGAAAATCTATTATTATCCAAAGGCTTAGTAAAGATGTCAGCCAACTGGTCGTTTGTTGCAATAGGTTCCACCTTAATAACACCCTTCGCAATGTAGTCCCGTATAAAGTGGTGTTTGATGTCTATGTGTTTTGATTTCTTGCATTCTGAATTCGAGGCCATGCAGATGCAACCATGATTATCTTCATAAATTTTGACTGGTTCATTGTTAAGGACATTTAAATCTTGAAGTAATCCTCGTAACCAAATAGCTTCCGATACAGCTGAGCTCAAAGCAATATATTCAGCTTCACTTGAAGATGTTGAGACTGTCTGTTGTTTTCTACTAGCCCAAGACACTGTACATCCGTATACTTTGAAAATGTAACCACTTACAGACTTTCGGTCTACTTCGTCACTAGCCCAGTCAGCGTCAGCGTATCCCACCAAGACTTCTTCATCATTCGCGGTATATATGAGTTTCTTCTTTAATGTACCTTTAAGATATCTCAAAATTCGTTTTGTAGCTTGCCAATGTTCCTCAGAGGGATGTTGCTGGAACCGGCCAAGATATCCCACGTGGTAACAGATATCAGGCCTAACGCACAGCATCACATACATCAGGCTCCCAATCAATTCTCTATATGGTTTTTCGATTTTGTTTTGATTTTTATTTAAATGTAGCTTTAAACCTTTATCCATTGGTGTCTTCACTGGATTGCAGTCAAGCATAGAAAACTTTTCCAAGACTCTTGAAATGTTAGCTTCTTGAGATATCATCATAACTGTGTCATCATAATCGAATTTCATCCCCAGGAAATGTTTGAGTTCTCCACATTCAGATAATTCGAACTTCTTTGACAGCATATATTTGAAACGTTCTATCAATTTGAGATTACTTGCAGCAATTAGTACGTCGTCAACATACAAGATTATAAACAAAATATCAACTTTATCAAATTTTGTGTACAAACAGTAATCATGCTTTGATCTTGTGAAGCCCATTGTCAGCAGATATTCATTTAGCTTGTCATTCCAACATCTCGGAGCTTGCTTTAATCCATATATTGATTTTAAAAGCCGACATGCCACCGTATTGTCTGCGATGATACCTTCTGGCACTTTTAAATAGATTTCCTCTTGTAAGTCACCGTTTAAAAAAGCTGTCTTGACATCCAGTTGAAACAGGACTAAACCCTTCTTCATAGCTATCGCCAGTACTGCACGAACAGTGGTCAGTTTCGCTACTGGTGTATACACTTCGTTGTAGTCAATTCCTTTCTTTTGCAAAAACCCTTTTACTACGAGCCGGGCCTTATATCTCGCTGGATTTCCGTTTTCATCACATTTGATTCGAAATATCCATTTTGATTTTAAAAGTTTTGTCTTCTCCGGTGCTTTTACAATTTGCCAAACGTTATTTGCATCCATAGACTTAAGCTCGTCATCTATGGCTTGAAGCCATTTTTCAGCATCTGGACGACCTGGTATGTCTGAGAAGTTCTCTGGTAGATTCAAAAGCACATTTTCCTCAGTATGAGCCGAATATCCCAAACTGAAGCCTAGGAATCTGCTCGGAGGCTTTCTTGTTCTTTCACTCTTCCTAGGGGTTACAACTTCATTAACAGAATCTGTGTAATTGTCAGAGTTGGTGTCATCTTCACAATCGTTGTCAATGTTGGATTGAATATTGTCATTGTTCGGGTTGTGACCATCATTTTCATTAGAAGTCACAGGCGCAAATTCTTCTTCTTCCCCTTCTCGCATGTTACTCTTTATGACCAGGTTCGGGGATTCATCTTTTTGTCCTTTATATGGAAAACAGCTTTCATCAAATTTGACATCCCTTGAAGTAACAATTTTTCTAGCACTCATGTCCCACAACTTATATCCGTTTGGAACATAGCCGATCATTACCATACTTTGACTTTTAGCGTCAAGCTTCTTTCGTTTTTGCTTTGGCATCCAAGCATAAGCCTTACAACCGAAAATTTTAAGCATACTGATGTTCGGATTTTGTCCGTACCACATCTCGGCAGGCGTAATGTCCTCAGATATGGCTTTGGTTGGACTTCTGTTGATTAAGTAAACACCAGTTAGAGCCGCTTCAGTCCACATATTCTTTGGCATCTTGGATTCTAATATCATTGTTCTAACTTTCTCAACTAGAGTCCTGTTAAATCTCTCTGCCACGCCATTCTGCTGTGGAGAGTAGGCAATTGTTTCTTCTATTTGGATACCCTTCCTTTTGTACCAATTCTTCTGGTCGTTGGATCCGTATTCTCGACCCTGATCCACAGTCAGCTTTGAAATCGATAAACCAAACATTGCACATGACATAGCTTCATACTCCATTAACTTGTTAAATACGTCGGACTTTTCTCTGATGGTATATATTATTGAAAAATGGGTGAAATCATCGATAAAAGATACAAAGTATCTCGAACCATTCCATGCTACAGGATCTATTGGTCCGCAAACGTCTGTATGGATTCTTTCAAGTGGACGACTAGATTTTCTTCGACTTCCGTTAAAAGGGTCTCGACTGTATTTACCTTCTACACAGATATCGCAAAATTCTTTCTTTTCTGGTTTCACATCTAGTCCATTCACCATATTCTTGCTTACCAACTCGTTAAATGATGGTTGCTTTTTCTCAACGTTCGATAGATTTGCTATCCGCTGATCAACACGTATGTTAACCTCGTATAAGCTTCCACGTAAGTAACCCGTTGCAATTTGCTCTTGATCCTTCATAATATAAGCCTTGTCTTTGCAGAATCTTACTTCTATCCCGGCAGATGTCATCTTTTTCACTGAGAGCAGGTTATCTCTAATCTCCGGTACATACAGCACATTCTTCAACACTAACTCTACGTCCTTATTGCTCAGCCCTTTGATCGTGCCAGACTGATTAGCAATCAGAGATTGATTGTCTTTAGCAATTCGTATCTCAATAGGATTCGACAACTTGCTGATCGAATCATAGTACCATTTTTCGTTCACTAGATGGTCGCTTGCTCCGGAATCCAACTTAAATTTCATATATGACTTACCACTCTTAGAATCATCTGTATCTGCCATGAAACAAACTGATTTTGAGCCGTTTGCTGCACTACGTGCTTCACCTTGACGACATGCATTGTCTTTGTGTCCAGGTTTGTTGCATTTGTAACAGCGTCCTTGGAATTTCCTCTTGAAGTTCTTCTTCCCTACGAATGCTGTTTTGGTAGGACCTTCATCCTGTTCCAATCGATTTTCCATTTTGGTTTCTTCTAATAGTAACCGCTCCTTTACCGTGTTGTAAGCCAACTTTGATTCGTCCAAATTTTGTAGAGCTGTTACCAATGGATCGTATTTATCTGGCAATGTCATGAACAATTGTGTGAGGACATCACCATCATCAACGTTTGCCCCAGCCATTTTAAGATTCCTTACAAGGTTTTTAAATTTCATTAAATGTTCCGCTACAGACTCTCCGTCCTTCAGTCGTAAATTCAGAAGTTGCTTCCTCATCAAGACCTGGTTAACAATAGACTTCTTCGCAAACGCATCTTTGAGAGCATCCCACATTTCTTTGGCAGTTCGCTTATCACGGATGTATCCTAGGCAATCATTGCTCACGAATGATACTAACTTGTCTCGGGCTTTGTTATCCTTCTTTAGAAACTCTGTCCTAGCGGCAGTTTCAGTTGGTGGTAGGCCCGTTAAAACATCCACCAAATTCAAATTCTCGAAATGAATTTTTACCCGAAATTGCCACTCATCATAACCGCGACCGTTAAATTGCGGTATGCCAACAGAATCTTTTTGATCACCCATAACCTTTTATAGATCGTTGGTTTATTAAAATATTAAAGAATTTATAAAAAAAGGAAAATTAGACAACTTATTCGACGAATGTTTAGCAAGAGAGTGAAAATATTTTTTCCAATAACTTCAAATTACATACATTAAAAATGCTACGATTGCTTTTCTACAATACAAATATTCTCAAAAGTTTTGCATATGAAGAAGTATTCATTATAAGTTCGTAAAGCGAATTTGGTGTTTCTTCAGTTATTTGTAACAAGACCTTATGCTTCCTGGTTTCAATATCTAGCTGCTCCTTTGAAAGTTCAAATTTAGTAGTGCTTGGCCACTGTGAGGGATCATAACAAAGGAACTTCGGACCCTTAAACCAAATAGATTCCATTAATTCATTCACTCTACAGCCTCTAGACACTATATCTGCTGGATTTAATTTTGACGGAACGTGCATCCATTCAACCTTTTCTGAAATCTCTTGAATTTCGGCAACTCGATTTGCGAGAAATGTGTTTAAAGTCGAAGGATGAGATCGAAGCCAGTGCAGGGTTATTTCAGAGTCTGTCCAGAACACTAAACGGCTAATATTGAAACTCAAAAGTGGGCAAACCGATTGCCATAACTTGGCTAACAAAAATGCTGCACCAAGCTCCAGTCTGGGCAGTGATCTAGTTTTAAGCGGTGCTACCCTGGATTTAGCCGTCAGAAGATTCACGAAAACGTTATTGTCTAAGCAGCTTCTCACATATAAGCAACAACCGTATGCACGTGACGATGCGTCAGCAAAACCATGAATCTCAATGTTGGCCTTTGTCTGAATGTTGACAAATCGAGGAACTGAAATAGAACTTAACAATTTCAAATCGTCTTTTACCTGATTCCACGACGTTTCTAATTGCTGAGGAATCGATTCATCCCAATGCAAATTGTTAAGCCACAACTCTTGAAGTAACATTTTTGATTGAATAACGAATGGCGATATCAATCCCAACGGATCAAATAGACGTGAAGAAATAGATAAGATATTGCGCTTTGTTGCGGGTAAATGATCAAATTCGGATTCAAAATTAAAATACAAGTTATCATCTCTTGGGTTCCATTTAATTCCAAGGGCTTTAGTGAAATTTGCATCAGTTACTTTAAGTGTTCTTTCGGTACGATCGTTTTCGTACAAGAAATGGTTGGAAGACCACTTTGATAAATTAATGCCTGCTGATTGTGACTTGACAACGGATTATCTGGAGTTCTGTGAGTGTTTCAGCTCCTGCAAGTAAATCATCAACATAAAAACTGTTTGCAATAATGCTTGAACCTATCGGATGTGATATTGTGTGAGTATCGCTTAAATACTTCAGGCAACGTATGGCTAGAAATGGCGCAGATGAAGTTCCGTAAGTCACTGTATTTAACTGATAGGTTTTAATTTCTTTCTAAGAGACTTCTTCGCCAAAGGATGAGTTGAAACTTTCGATCTGCCTCGTCAATTTCGAATTGACGGTACATCTTTGTGATGTCTGCAGTTATAGCGAATTTATGCAGTCGAAAGCGAAGAATAATTGAGTATAGATCGGGCTGGATTGTTGGACCAACCATTAAAATGTCGTTTAACGAAACTTGGCTTGAAGTTTTGCTAGAGGCATCAAAAACTACACGAAGTTTTGTGGTTGTGCTGTTCAACCGCAACACGCATTGATGCGGGATATAATAATGTAGACTTGAGGAAGTGATATTCGGATTAGACGACATGTGCCCCAATTGTAAATACTCGGACATAAATTCTATATACATTTTGTGCATCTCAGGATTCCTTTCTAACTTTCTTTCTAATGCCAGAAATCTTCGCCTTGCCGTTTCAAACGAGGTGCCTAGTACAGACGGTTCTGCCTTGAATGGTAGAGAAACTTTAATTCGTCCTGAAGGTAGTTGTTTAACGGTTTTTAAAAACATTGCCTCACATTCTTCGTGCTCCTTAGTCATTTTGATCTGAGGGTTGTTTGGAACTTCTTCATGTTCCCAAAACTTTCTCACGAATGCATGGAGGTCGAAATCATTTTCAGGCGCTGCTAATAGCAAGCAGGAATTATCAATATTTCTGGAAACTGAACTGTATTTTCCAGAAACTATCCACCCAAATAAAGTTTTTTGTAATGTTGGTAAACTGGGGCTAATTTTATACTGTCCAACGCACAAAATATCAAAGAAAGTTTCTGCTCCTTTTAACATGTCTACGCGCTGCGGTGTGTGAAAACATGGGTCTGCTAACGCTATATTTTTGGGCAGTTTCCATTGCTCAACGGGCAGACTACGATCTGGATGATACGTTGATATAGTTTTCATTACTAAATAATCGCTTTCAAAGCTAAAATTTTTCACGCGCGACTGAGCAGAAACTTCAACAGAGTGACGAATCATGTGATTGGAATTCCCTATGCCAACAATCGGGACCGATTTTGATTTTCTTTTAAGTGACAATGCATTTGCCAATTGTTCCGTGATGCAATTAACCTGTGAGCCAGAGTCCAAAAGTGCTCTTGCTAGAATAAGATCACCAGCCCTGTTGCGGACCCTGCTAACCACTGTAGCCAAAATAACTTGTTCTTCGGTATTGGCTGCATGATTTATCGATGTACTTGTAGAGGGTTGGTTTAACTCGGATTCTATTTTGGGGGTTGCGGAAAATTTATGAAGAGTTGTGTTATGTGAGCGATTACATATTCTACATTTAGAGGACCTACAGTTTGATACCGAGTGTCCTTTGCGAAGGCAGTTAAAACACAATGATGCATTTTTAACGAAATCAGATCTTTCGGCAAGGGGAATATCTGTAAATTTGGGGCACGTGTAGATCGCGTGCTGATTAGACTGGCAGTAGAAACAATTATTTTCATTTATACTGTCCTTAGAATAGTTTTCACTCGAAACATATAACGCGGATTGCCGGCTCTGGCTGGACTTGCTCGTGTAATTTGAGTCTTTACTTCTTGGTTGGTTGGTTGCTTAAGTGAAGATGATTCTTCGATAGCTAAATGTTGAAAATGTTTGTTTAACATAATTTGACATTCTTTCCATGACGAAAGTGTATTGTAGTCTAGTTGTTCTTCCCACTGTGACCGAGTGGCAGAATCAACTTTGGCCATAGCGAAATGAATCAGGATTGCATTAGAAATGTCCTTATCATTACCAACGGATAAAAGCTATTCATAAATAGCGGAAACCGTGTCCACTAATGTTCTGATACCTGACGCTGAAGGTTTATTTGACTGTGGAAAAGCAAATAATTTCGAAATTGTATCGAAAAACATTAAACATTTATTGTCATATATGCTTTTTAAACTTTCGAGTGCCTTTGGATAATTTTCATCAGTTACTTGGTACGCTTTTATTGTGACAAACATGAGACAAACATGAGATTAAATGATTGAACTTCTCTATGTTACCAAGTGTTGGATCGCTGTCTACTAAGCTTTCAAATAGTCCCATAAAATTTTTAAACTTCGAATAGTCGCCACTGAATTTCGGTAAGTTTATGTTAGGCAACTTTGATTTATTTGAACAACTTTGCGAAGAGGGGGTGGTAGGACGTGTTTTGGTTTTCTTTTTTCAATCACTGATAATAAATTCGCTTTAGCAGAAACGCACAAATCTTCTAACTCTGACCTTTCCTCTGGATCATACCTAATTGTAATTGAACTGGGTCTAATACCACTGTGCGTTCTGAAATTGATTTCGTAATTCGCTTTACGTTTTCTACCGCGAGTCTCTTTTGCTTTAACATAGTGTCCGTCATTGATTCCTCTGTAAGACCCCTTTCACACTCGGCAAGTTACTTGCGCAAGTCAGTTTTTCAACTTTCCGAGTACAAGCAAGTCTGTACGTCAAATTTATTCCCCTAACCCGACCTTACCTCTGTCATTAACAAACCAAGACTTGGGCACGAGACTTGCGCAAGTAACTTGCCGAGTGTGAAAGGGGTCTAACTGAGGAAGACTTTCCAAGTCTTTCTTTTTTATTTCCCATTATCGTAGCGAGACTTGTTGTAGAAACTCTTTATGTTAATATTTACTGAAATGCTAACTTGGTAACCACCTCTTTAATGTTAATTAAAGGACTCTGTTAAATTTTCTTTCTTCTCTGTTAAGGCTTAACAGTTTTTCTTTTGTTTCACAGAATGGTCACGCAACCAAATGTTAAGCTGTTCCGCACTAATGTTGTAAACGAATACGAATGCAAAGAAGAAATTGAAACAAACTCTTTGTAAGTTGCTGTGGTTTACACTGTTTCAAATGTTAGCGTAAAAGGAACCGTATGACTATTACAAGCGAACTTTAAGACTTTGAAATTGTCGCATACAATTCCAAAGTTTTCGGTAATATGCGCTCTGACGTGTAATTGTATAAACGGTATTGAAAACTGTAAAAGGCACACTTATGTATGTACATATGCACAAGACACACTTATTTTTTTTTTTTACTCAACCAAATTCCGAATTTTATGTTTTATTTGCAGGGAAATGGTGTTTTTATTGCTCCCAGTGGGATTGTAGTGTATACGTACTTACAGGTTTCTCCAGTAGACGATCTGAATTTTGTTTGACCTCTTGGTGTCCTCCATGCTACGGAATGTTACCCAATTATTGATGATGATGATGCTCGGTTTGAATGACACTCAAGTGTTCAAATTTAAAATACCAATAAAGACCCACGTTGGGCGCCAAAATGAAAGTCAAGATTTTTTAACTTTTAATTAAATTAAATATAAAACAGAGACTTTATTTGGTTTTAGAATTTTAAGAGGGTTTATTTATAAGCGAGATTGCTTGTGATTGCTATGGGGGTGGTTTTTACAATGAATATTATTCTCTTGATCTAGTGTCTTGTAGCGATGTTTATTGGCAGAATTCCAGTAGGTGGAATATAAAGAGAGAGAGAGAGACCGAAATGAATAAGGAAATAGGAAAAGTGAAGTATAAGAGATGGGAGGAGTTTAGAATACACTTTAAGAGCATAGACTGGAAATGATAGTGGACACAAGAGACAAGGTAACATTATCAGAGAAGTGATATTATGGTTCAACACCTAGTACTTCTCTACTCTCTCTCTTACTCTCTTCATTGAATATTTCAATACACGAGCAGCTTTTTGATAGTGTTATTGTATATAACTATACAAATTCCAACCATGTTGAAGTAAAATTACATAAACTATGCAAAAAGTATGAAATAAGCAAGATATGACGCGACAGAGAAATGCGTTTGAGTGAACTCCTAGTTCTTTTTGGTTCCCTTTTACCAGGGTTGCCAAGTTGCGCACATCTTCTGGTCGTCTAATTGTAAATCGTCTTTGTAACACCCAAAGACGATTTACAATTAGATTACGTATCCCATGTCCTAGTACCTCATTCGCCCTGCAAAATATTTACCCGATTTCGTATCAAATGTCCTAACAAAATCCAAAGTGTTCACATTGGGATTTTTCCTGATTTGATTGAAAGTCAAGGCGCAACAAACACAACAAGCCTACAAAAATAAGCATTTTACTGTGTCTCGTGTTTTTCCACAATCAAATTCGGCCCAAATATATTCCAAAAATAAAAGAAAACAAAAAAGTATAAAAAATATGTTTGAGAAACAAGAAATACCTAATAAATTACAAAAGTAAATAACTCGGCTATTCCAGTAGTACTACCACATCAATACGCCTTGATTGAAATGGTTGTAAACAAACGTACTATTCGTGCGTAGTGTGAGATAAAACAGCGATGCATAAAGCAAACAAAGAAGCAAACAAAAAAAGCAAATCAAGTATTTTTTTCCTGATTCTCAGAAAAATAAGAAAACACCCGATTTTTCTTCTGTCAAAACGTATGGGAAATCAAGCAAGTTTTCTTGATTTCTGCTTAAAATCAACAAAGGTGCCAAAATCAAGAAAAAACTATGCCAGTGCGAATGCTGTATAACAAAATCTGAAGTGTTCGCATTGGGGATTTTCCTGATTTGATTGAAAGTAAAGGCGCATTGGCGAGGTAGTTTTATGTTGCATTTAGACCGCAGATTATCGCGGCCAGGTTAGCGATAACCTTGTTCCCTAATCGTTGCCGTTTATATCATAGATAAAGTAAATAAATAGATGAAGCACAAGTGTTGGGCAAATTTTAGTGTAATGGGTAATTTTCTAGATGTCGTTGAAAGCAATAAATGGGATTTTTTTGATCCCTAAACAAAATGTCGAAAAATATGACATTAAAAATCTAAAATTGCATATCAAAAGAAAAAAACAATTTTCAACAAAAATATCAAGAATACAAGAATACAACACGTTCCTTAAAGTAGAATATCTGATGGCCATCGAATTGCAAAGCCATGTCACCACCGTCTATGTCCTAATAAATTGGTTATTCTTCCATTCCTTGTTGAGAGTCCTCAGACACTCTAACGGTTTGGCATCTGTGACCATAGAAGTTGCTACAGTTTTGCCCGGGGAAGTTTTTAGATTAAAAAGGCGTTCCGGGATGTTCATCTTTGGGCGCTCTTACGGGTTTTCTCCTATTGAAATCCCAACACCGGCCTCATGGCTTTGAAATTGTTTTTTATATAAGAAACAAATGTTATTATGTAAAATCACATACATTTTGTCACATTTACCATTTTTTAAATTACTTTCATAAAATTTTCCCACAATTTTGAACAAGCGTCAATGAGAATTATAGGAAACTTCAGTGAAAGTGACAGTAGTACACGACAGCACCTAGTGAACAAAGTTGACAATATCTAATATATGTATATCTAATATTTCCTTTATCTATGGTTTATATCACCCAGTTTGAGACTAAATTGACATTTCAGTTGGCAACACCGTGCTTACATCAACACCACGACGAGACAAAATTATTGAAGTTTAAAATGAGGTTAAAAGTTAAAGGTCAGATTTTACAGATTAAAATTGTACCAGTAATCTTTTGGGTTAGCGTGGGTTAACGGAAGGCGTGTTTGGTTACACCGCTTGTTTAGATTATCACTTATTTTGTATGGAGAGCTAACGGTGCGTTTACACGTGAGAGTTTGCGACAAGACAGTTGAGAATATGTATTAACTGTCAAAAACAGAAAAATTGTTTGTGCGACGTACGCGTCCAGCCAGTTATAAAGACAGTACAGTTTTAAGCAACCGCCGACAGTGTCGTTTCGTTAAATTTCGTATTTTTTGTTTTTACAGTGGAACTGATGTACTCTGCAAAATTAGACATGTATTCATGTTTATATGTTTGTATTGTCAAACAATATATCAATAAAAATTAGCAAAATTTTGAAATACAAATATATTTCCCAATTTGTAAAGTCGTTTGCGATGTTTTGCTTTTTCTCAAATTACTACGAAACGTCACCGATAGGGCCGATGGCTGAACTAGTAGAGGTTGACGCAGTAGGATTTGTTGTAATTGTGTGAACCTACAACAGGCATTTAGTTTTTGTTTCATGACTGTAACCGTCAAATTCAACACAGATCCATATGAACAAACACAGTAAACAAAAAAGAACAACAACAAAATACACTGAATTTAACAGATGGAGTCATAAGATACCAAAATCAGTTGTTCTATTGAGCCAACCTGTACTAGTTCAGCCATGATCTGGCCGCTTATGTCAAATCTCTTGCCGAAGTTACTGTCATTGAAAAACAGAGACAGTGGCGAGGCAAGTGAGAGAAGTGTAATAGCTAATTCAGACGGTGATGTGAAACACTTGTTTCGTTTACTCAACCATGATTGTGAATCGCCCTGTTCACAAGACGCATTCGTGTTTCTATTGACAGTTGTGATTTACTTTTTTGTTACTTTTATGATTTATATAAATGTTTTATTTGTGTTAACAATCAAGGCTTTGCTTTTTATTTATATTTAAACACAAACTTCACTTTCGCTCTATGTTTATTTATTTTTTGCTTTGTTTTGCTTATTCTGACAACTAGTTCAGATAAAAAAGCGATAGCGTACTAAATAAATTAGAGATGGTAGTAAATTATTCATGTTTGGTAAGATGTTTCGAATTGAAACGAGATGGTTCGCTCTCAAAATTTTGTATGGCGAACCATGATGTTTCAAACATGATTGGGGGGCCAAACACGAATGAGAGAACGAAACACGAAAAAAGCCAGCCGTCTGAACTTGCTATAAGTGTGGTAGTAAAAATGTGTGAATGTATTTCTACTGTCGGAGCAAAACTGGCCCGTGTAAACGCCAGGTAAGCGATATTACTCGGCACTTGAAGTTACCACTTTCATTTCGGTTCTAAGGAGGCATAAAGTTACCAGTCTGAAAAAAATTAGAAATACTGTGTTGGATATCGTTATCGTTAAGCAAAATAATATAAACATTTTCAAGAATAACTACAAACCATGCGTTAGAGCAAGACGATTATATATATTTCCGGTTGTAAACGGCAGAAAGTTGCCAGTGTGAAAAAATTAGAAAAACAGTTTTGCATATCGTCATTGTGAGCCAAAGACAAGGAGAAGAATATATACGTAGTCAAGAATAACTACAAACCATGCATTAGAGCAATACGTTATATATATTATAATAAATTATCGCTGGTTTGGCGTTTTGGTTATTAGCAAGCAAGCGATAATCGCTAGCTTGTAACGAAAACACGCCTAATATACAAAATTTACAGAATTTATGTACAGAATTAGATTCATTTTAATGTGCAATCTTACCAAATGTTTAGCCCAAATTTTGTTTTTTTTTCAATTAAATTATTTATTGCATACTGTTGCTTACAATAATAAAATTTAAATAAATGATTATAATGTGTTTTTTTACCCCGCTAAAGTTAATTATAGCTTAACTTGTACGGGACAGCTAAGCGATATTAACCGGCTCCCTAAATTAGTTTAGCAGGAAATAAAAAAAAAAACAGTTAATATTATTAGGCCTGTTTTTTTATTCCCTGCTAAACAAATTTTAATTTAATTTAATTTTTAATTTATTCATTCAATAACCAAGCAGTAATGCCATTTATGGTTAAATGTGCTACAACAATTGAGCTACTACATAATAAAATATTTATAACATTAACAATTTAGAACTTATACTTAGAAAAAAATAAATTAAAACTCCCATATTTGAACTACTCCAAGATTTGACGCTAATTTAAAAATTATTTAAACAGTAATTTGGAAAATATATATATATTGCATTACAAATTTCAATAACAACTTAAATTTATACTTAGAACAAAAAATAAATTAAAAACTTCCATTTGTGTACTTCACCAAGATATGACGCTAATTTAAGTTATTTAAATTTTATTTGAAGTAAATAAAATAACGGAAAACTGCCATTTACGCACTACTCACAAATTATGCTACAATAGAGGAGCATAATAAACCCTAATCTAAAACTTGCACAAACAGCACAGGGAGGAATAATTAAAATTACAAATAACATTATTATTTTCTGAACAATCTCAATGGTGCAGTATTTCAGTATTACATTTAAAAAAAGAAAAGAAAAATATTTAAATAAAACGTCAGCATTAATTAAAACGAAATATAACAAAACCCTTAACCAAATCAGAAGGAATGTGCTTTAAAAATTTAATGCTTCAGCATGTTGATACAATTTTCTGCGAAAAGTGTTTGACGATAAGCCAAATGTTTTAAGAGACTGTAACAAACCCTTTTGTTGCTATTTGCGGAAATGGCACTTGAGTTTTGCTGCGGCTCAGCTCGCCGGAAATGGGGGGTTGTTCTTCCGCTGGGTTGTACATTTAATAGTTTTTGTGCCATAAGAAAATCGAAACACTAAACAACACAGGAAACAAAAAGTCGGAAAGAGGATATGAAGGGAAATAAGGTTAAGGATGTGGATGTTCATCAAACACTTTGGTAACATTTACAACACTACCAGGATATTTATGTCCTTAACAAGAACTGGATGTTGAGTCCTTCAGGCGGCCCACCCCATTATGACTTGTGCAGTCATCCGTGGTATCAATTTCGCCGTTTTATTTTATATTAATACCCCTAAAATTCCTTGACCTAACCTCTTTCTATCCGTTACCCATTCAGCCTTTTTATAAATTCAAATTTAACACATGACTAAATTCTTTTCAAAGTTTCACAAATTCAACATTGATTTTATTGTACTTAATTTTACACGATATAGAACAAAATATATCACGTATTATTCTTTTCTTAAACAAAATAACTATATTTTTACATAAAAACAAATTTTCTTTTATATTTTTTTTTCTGCTTCGTTAAATAATTATTTACTATTGTTTTTTTTAAATTCTTATTTAAAAATTTAAATTCTTTTAAAGTTTTTAATGTGCTTTCATTATGTGCATTACGTTTTCTATTTATTTATTAATTTTAATAATTATTTAACGACACATATACGATATTCAAGTGTTTACATTAATTTTTTTCTTTAATTTATTTAATTTTTGAATGTAGGTTTAATTTTAATTCTTTTTTTTTCTTAATAATAATGTGAAAATGAGCTCATTTCCAATATTTGAAAATTTTTTTCTTTTATATATATTGCTTTTTCTTTACATGACTTTATTTATTTTCTATTCAGTTTTGCAATGTATATAGGTATTTATATTAAGTTTATTTTTATTTATTTCTTTATTTTCATATGTTCAATTACTCTATTTCACTTTTTTTTTAAGTTTACAAGATTTTTTTTTTGGAATTTTATATATTTTTTTGTTTTTTTGGGCGATTAAATTTACGATTATGTTTTAAATTTATTTACTTCATGGTTTGACCACGTTAAAATTGATTCATTTGCATGTATAGTATATTAAAAAGTCTTTTGTTCTACTGTCTCACATGTATTTTTTTTTTTTGGTTACATAAAGTTACAACTACTCAACTGGTTTTACGTTCACAACACCACATGTAGTTAGGACACAAATTGAGGTTAGATCTCTCGTCTGTTTTAGTTTTTCTTTTTTTTCAAATTATACTATTTTTTTCCGGTTTGAATTAAATTTTCTGGATTCTTATAATCGCTGTTCTAATAGCACTTTTCGTTGGCTTTTGGTCGACGGCAACCCTTATTGCAAAATGACGGCCTTACCTCAATCTCAGTGAGCCGGTATTATCAGTGGATGATATTCACCAATAAAGGGATTGGGTCACGACTACTCTAGCTAAATTGTCGGCAATGTGTTCCACTATGTTTCCCGTTTCCGATCACCACTGCTAGATGTCGTTTTTTTCCTTTTAATATAAAACTCAAATCAATATGGAAATAATTTGTACGCAACTAAATTAGTAAGATAATTCCTCACGAGAATTATCTACTAATTGTGTTCTCTTGCTTACCCCTTTATAGCTGAATACGTATAAAATACGTAACTGTACAAAAAAAAATGGGATACAGGACAGATATTCTCCCAAAATTTTGGTATCTGCGAGCTAAAAATTTAATTTTACAAAATTTATCAGCAAAAATATGTCAGCAATTCGGCTTAAAAAAATAAAATTGTATTCTCTTCCACTTTACCACTTTCACGTTTCCCACACTTAAATATTCTTTACGACTTCACTTCACGTCCGGTAACTCATGTGGATTCTATCAAATTGAACGAGCCCACTTCTAACCCTACAATTTCCTGCATGCAGTTTTCAGCCAATCTTGTTACGTCATTATCATATGGTAACATTTACATTCAACAGTTGGCAGCTCTCCTAGAGTTTCATCTATTGTGAATGAACACTAATCTGTCAAGCATTTTGACAACTCATAGCGCGTTTACACAACATCATTAATGTATTTGAAAAAAATCTCAAATTAAAATATTTCTGGGACGTACACATCACAAAGCCAGCATTTTATGCGTAGCCCGTGAAGTATAAAATGTTGGGAAATGAAGCAAGGGTGAGTACATAACTACAAACCAATTTGTGAACGTGAAGCCTGCATTTTCCTTTTTCAGGTAGACGACACCACTGATGTCAGCGTCTGCGATGCACACAAACACCAATTTACACGATCAACAATCGCCGGATGTTGATGCAGTATAAGGTAATGTCAGTTTGTGTTGTGCATCGCTTCGATGAACATCATTTCCACGGTTATTCAAAATGATAAGTTTGTCCTCGCATTCCACCATTGTTCCGGTTCTAATATATTCTCTTCTTCTAGGACTATAAGTATTCAGCACTTCCGATTCTTTCGACGGTATCAAGTGTATGGTTGCAAGTGCTACAGTTAAATCAACAAACTAATACACGGATTTTTCAGAAGTATTCCTACAGTGCGCGAAAAAAGGCAGTGGATATACTCGCGGTGTATAGGATATACCGTCCGTCCTATCGGTGTTATTGCAATAAACTTTGCATACAAATATGAGCCAGTGAAACATTGTTGAAGAGTGGTCAGACAGTATGGTAGAACGAAGGCGGCTTGGACGAATGATGAATATAGTCATCAAAAGTGAAAGAAAATGAATTGGACTATATTCTACTGTTTCGAGAGACATAATTGCACGCATTGGTACGAATAACAGGGTCATAACTCTACCTACCTTGTCGGCTTCTACGTATATCGTAGATGTTAGAATAATCGAAGTAACGATTCATCAACAAATACCATCAACAACAGGCATCCATAAATAGTTCACGAGTTCGAAGACTGAGAAGGATAGCTCTTGGCATTCCGTGCAGTAGTAATTTTGTTACTGCTCACGTAAACAAATGCCTTTCCAGTACCCGAGATGTGAGTATATTGAAGTAATTTTATTGCTAGTAATCTTCTCCCTATTTTAGGATTTAGTTTTCTCTCATAATTTCAAAATATTTCCTGTGTTCGCTGTTTTCACGGGTAAACGTATTGACGACGTTGAATGTGAGGTCTCGTATGAAAACGACACATTTAATTTGAACGCAGAACTGAGACATTTGCGACATTTTCCTTTTTACCTGGCAGTGCTCGCTGTGCAAAGAAAAGAATCATCCCCCAAGATGTTATCTGCAGTGGCAAAAAGTAAAGACAATGTCGTGTGTGCTCGTTTCATATGTGTGTGAAGGCACTTATGAACAGCGTTGGTCTAAGCAATTGACAAATGATCTTTCCACATTGGAGTGATTCATAATTCACCTAATTTCCCAGAAGATAAATTTAAAATTTCCATTTTGCCAATTTCCGCTTACTAATTTCTCTTTTGTTCTTCCTTTCAGATAAATTCTTGTATACTAATGTCTAATGTTGTTCGTTTTCTCTTGCAGGTATAGGAATATGGTAATTCCCTCAACGTGTGATGTAAACTGCTCAATCGAAATTGGTGAGAATATGTTGTCCTTTTTCAGTATTTCAGTTTTAAACAATGTATGAGTTGTATGTAGTATTGTCAGATAGTGTTACTGTTTGAGATGTTGTGCGTGCATCACGCCAATCCGTTGTCCTTTTAAGTTCTCCACCTCATAAAGATGTTGTCCGACAGATTTGCGTATACGGCATTTAAGCCATGGCTTACACAGTTTAGCGTTGATGCCTTTAGTAAAACTGCTTTGTACAAAGTTCTTCCTAAATACTTCCTGCCCAGGAGTAAATGTGACATATCTGCATCGCTTGTTGTAAGATCTCGTATTTCTTTGGTAAGCCTCATGCAATTGTTTTCTCACCTTCTGGTGTATAAGTTGCATGTGACTAGATTTCGGTAGAACGCGAATTTCGCCATCATCAAGGGTGCCAAGTTTTCTGAGAATGTCATATGCTTGAGCATGAGTTATCATGTGGTATCCCGTAAGCGCAAAGTAGGGTGTTGTGCCGGTCGATGAGTGCACTGTAGAGCGCAGAGAACACTCTATTTTGGATAAATTCTCATCCCACTTCGATTGGTCGGACTGCAGGTAGCTTCGTATACTGCTTAATATTGTCTGGTTCACCCTTTCGCTTGCATTAGCTTGTGGAGAATGAATTGCGGTTCTTAAATGTTTCACTCCATACAGGTTTAACAATTCCTGAAACGATTCGGATGTAAATTGTTTACCATTATCTGAATGTAAAATTTCAGGTACACCGAATTTGTTAAATATCTCATCCACGAGAAATTTATTTACAGCTTTCGTTGTTGCTTTCGCTAAGGCCTTTAACAACACAAATTTTGTGTGGTGGTCAAGAACGATGAAGATGAATGTTTTTCCTGTCTTTGATCGTGGATAAGGTCCCAAGAAGTCTACGTAAATTTTTTGAAAAGGTCTCAACGTGACGACTTCTTTTCCCATTGGTGGACGAAGCGTTTTCTTAGGGTGTTTAATCTCTTTACATGTATCGCATTTGTCAATATAGTTTTTTATTTCTTTCACCATTGATGGCCAATAACAAAATTCCCTTATGTTATATAGGGTTTTCGCTATTCCGCCATGTGACGTGTTAATTACATGAGTGTTTCTTATTACTTCTTCGGTCAGACCTTCAGGTAGCCATAATTTCCAACATTCTTCTTCACAGTCTACAAAGTCTGTGTTGAATTTCACCCGCTTGTAGACTACACCTTCGCACACTTTTAGGTCAGGTAGTCTATCCTTGTTCTGCTCCACTGTTTCTACGAGTGACAAGTATTTTTCATCTTTAAATGCATCAGAGTTGAAATTAATTAGACCTGATCTTTCAATCGTGATTTCCTCCATATCTAGTCGTGACAACATATCGGGGACAACGTTTTTAGTGCCTTTTCTGTGCTCGATGGAGAACTTGTAACCTTGAAGTTTTAAACTCCATCGAGCCAGTCGTCCATTGAGGTCTTGTTGTCGCATTAACCATTGAAGACTAGAATGGTCGGTGATGACGGTGAATTCCATTAATTCGATGTATTGTCTGAATTTTTCTATTGCCAAAACCACAGCTAAACATTCCTTTTCGGTTGTTGAGTAATTTTTCTGGGCTGTGTTTAACTTTTTCGAGAAATATTCGATTGGGTGTTCGCCGTTGTCGTCGTCTCTCTGGAAAAGAACGGCTCCTATACCTACATTGGAAGCGTCACACTGTACGAAAAATGGTCTATCGAAATCTGGGCTTGTTAGTACAGGACTCGAGATCAGTCGTTGCTTCAATTCTTCAAACGATTGTAAGGCTTCGGTTGTTAATAGAAATTTTGAAGATTTCTTTAATGTGTCGGTTAGTGGCGCAGTCAGCGTGGAAAAGTCGTGTATAAAACGACGGTACCAACCGACGGTACCTAAAAACTTTCGCACATCCTTTGTAGTTTTCGGTGGTTTTATCTTCACAATAGCCTCCAGTTTACCTGTGTCTGGTTTCAGCTTGCCACCTCCCACAATATAACCCAGGTACTTCAATTCCCTGTAGCAAAACTTAGATTTTTCAATGTTTATCGTAAGGCCAGCTGCTGTTAATCGTTCTCCTACTACCTTAAGCATGTGTATGTGCGACTCGAAGTTCGATGATACAACTAAAAGATCGTCCAGGTAGACGAATATTCTGTCCTTCAACTCTGAAGGAATCACCTTATCCATCATTCGGCAGAGACGTTGGGCAGCGTTGCACAGGCCGAACGGCATCACTTTAAATTGGTAGTGTGGTCTGCCTTGCACTGTGAACGCTGTCTTAGGCCGGCTTGATTCCTCCAGAGGAATCTGCCAAAACGCATCTTTTAAATCGATGGCCGAAATAAAATGTGTGTCACCGAGTCTGGCTAGAAGTCCATCGATATTAGGTAGAGGATAGGCGTCCTTCTTGGTAACTTTATTTAATTCTCGCGCATCTAGACACAGTCTGTTCTTACCAGGCTTTATCACTAATGTAACTCGGTTGTTCCACGCAGCATCCTTCGCTTCTTCGATTACGTTCAGTTCAATCATTCGATCTAGCTCTGCGTAAATTAATTTTTGTACAGCTGGACTAACTGGGTAGTACCGCATTTTCTTTGGGGGTGCGTCTCCAGTGTCAATATAGTGTTGTTCCAAATTGGTTTCGCCAAGTCCATACTTAGTGTAGCATCTAAATTCTAGTTTAGCGTTTTCCAACTTTATATTTTCCTCATAAGTTAGTTCGTGTAGCTTTGGTTCTTCTTCTAGAAAGTTTGTAGTAATTTCATTAATCGATCTGTTGTTATCTATAGAAATGCAAATTCCAAATCTCTTCCAAAAGTCGTACCCTAAAATTAAATCTTGATTTAAATTTGGAACCAAATAGAAAATCATGTTCTGCATCTGGTTACTACATTTCACCGCGACATTTACTTTTCCTACAATAAGGTGGCTTCTACCATCTGCCGTTCTTATGGTTGATTTAAAGTCGAGTATTTTCGCATTGATTCTGCCTGCTTGCTCTATACAGTTTTTTCCCAGGCAGCTAATGGAAGCGCCACTGTCCATTAGTCCGTTGAAATCAACATCATTTAATTGCACTTCCATGTACGGCCTAATGTCATTTTCCATACCTAGACATGCTGATGCGATTTCTTTTCGTTCTTTCTTTCTTCTGGCATAATTTTCTCTTGCTTTCATTACTTTTCTACCTGGAATGAAATCTGCAAATATTTCTTTTCTTCTCAAATTGTATCTTGATAGCCTTTCCTCGTATGGTATAAGTTCTGTGTGTCTTTTGGGTTGTGGTACCTTTTCGTTTTTCTTTAACTGTGTAGGTTCGTTTTGTTTTATTATTTCAGGTACGTTTTGGGTTTTATTTCTTTCATGCTGAAGTACGGTTCTATTGCAAATTGTATCCCGTTGTACACATACTTTGGCGGTTATTTCTTCTTGGTGTACATGATTGTTTGTTGTCATATTTTCCGATTCTATGGATTTCAGTTGATTCTCGTTCGGCTCTTCTCTATTTTGTGGTATTGTTTTTGTTGTATTTGTATTTTTAAGATTCACTGGGCTTGTGTTTGGTGGGAACATGGGGGCCCAGGTTTCACCATGCTCTTCGGAGAGTTTCCCAGACATTTAGGGCATTTCGGAGATGTGACGCCATCGAACCCACATCTGTAACAGAATAAATTCCGTTGTTCTAACGCGCACTCTACAAATGTGTGTCCCTGCTGCTTGCAGTTCCAGCATACAAGTTGTTTTGCTGGTGGGATGTTCGATCTTATGGCTTCTAGCTGAAAATTTTCTCCCATTTCCTCCGATTGTGTTACGTCAAATTCAACTTCACTAACTCGTCTTGGGTGAGTGAAGTGCTGGCGATAGGAGCTTCTTTTGGCGAGATTTCTCTCCGCTCTTTTGCATACTTCTAGCAGTTCATCTATTGTTTCGATTTCCACAGGGAACACAAGTTGAACCAATCCGTCTTTCAAATTGTCTTTGATTGTGCGCACGAGTTCATACTCAGGAATATGTGTACGCATCTGTTTTTTGAGTCTAATTATTTCGGAGATGTATTCTTCTGCTGACTCAGATTGCGCTTGTCTTCGTTCCACAATACGCCGTTGAATTTCGAAGTCACTTTCAAAATTGCGGAATTTTTTTATAAGATGGTATTTTAAGTGATCCCACTGGCAGAACGGATTTTGATGGCGGAAATCCCACAACCAATTGTTTGCGCTTTCCGCTAGTAAGTGGTGAAAACCTTGCATAAAAACTTCCCAAGGACAGTTGTAATCTTGCCTGAGGGATTCCGCACGAAATACAAAATCCTCTATGCTTAACGATTTTTTTGCGGGGTCAAACTTAAGTCCCCATTTTTGAAGCAGGTGTGGTGTGTTATGTATTACGAAGGCATCATTTTGTGCGACACTTTGCGTACGCGGTTCGCGGAAGCTAGATGTCTGTGGACGTTGTTGGTTTGGTGGTTGATTATGTCGACGTGGTGGCTGGTCGTTTTGTTGGTTGTTTTGTCGATGATGCTGTTGGAAATTGTGTGTGTAGTGTTGTAGGTAGTTGTGTTGTTGTAGTCCTGTGTATGATTGTTCATGTAGATTATTTGTTCTGTTACGGGTTTCAGATGTATTATTATTGTTGTTCATGTTATTTGGACTGTAGTTTACTGAATTAATTCGCTCTGACATGAGTGACTCTCGAACAATTCGGGGAATCATTTCTGCGAGACTGTCTCCTATATGTCGCATGATATTAGCTTCCGCTGCTCCCACTGATGCTCCCACATAATCTCTAAGACTTAAACCGTCCGAGTTTATGGGCATATCGGGATGAATGCTTTCACGCAATGTGGGCAAACGTCGAGTAGGTTGTGTCGACATTCTTGTGAACTCGTTCCTGATACCTTGTGCGGTTAAGCTGCTGTAGTTCGGACTTGGTATGGTACTTTGATCTCCAGGTGATGATGTTGTCGGTATGCCTTGTCCAGGTGGGAATCTAATGGACATCAGTGGCGTGACCTCAGTTGGTAATATCGTCTGGTTTAGACCTGATATTGATTGTACAGTACTGGATGTAGATGTATTTGTTACAGTATTTGTTGTATTAGTCGTGTCCGTAGCGTTAATATTGTCCGGCATGTTCCTTGCTGCGAGTCGTTCGGATTGCCTCGATGGAGCTCGATTAGGCATGATATGGTTTGATAATGAATGTCTATTAACCTAATCTAATTCGATCTCAAACTATATCAAAATGAAAATTATTTTTTTGGAAGAGTAGACAAAAAAAAAATATTGCTGAATACGTAGGAGTAAATTGTTACCTATTAATTATATATAATAGAGCCTTTAAAGCGAAAAAGATTTACGATCACAGATTAGAAGAATATCGAAATATGATTTATTTGATGCTGCTATGCGAACAAATTTAATGACTTAAAATTGATAACCAAAACAATCATATAACTAATGTTTTAGTTAGTGTACTTAATCAGTACTAACTAATTTAGTGTACTAATTAAATTCGAAAATAAATTTCTTCAGCGAATAATCACGTGAAGTTTTATATCTTCGTTTGGGTTAATATGAGTTAATATATTTGACAAAACTAACTATTGACTACAATACATTAACTATTCTATTACAGAAATTATTTTTTTTTTTTTTTAAATATTATTTGATAAATTTGTTTTTCTTTTTTTCTTTATTTTCAGATATAACTTCTACAACAAATATGGCTGAATGTTTTTGGAACGGATAAGAAAGAGTTGGCTGGTACTAAAGGAATAAATGTAATCCTGGTTCTACAACAAGTATATAGTTATTCTTGGTATTAATATTTTTCTAATTTTTTTCTTAGAGAAGTTAATATGTTGAATACTATTGTTGTAAATAAAAATTTTGATAGTATTTTCATAATAAAAACAAAATAAATTTGGAAATGTGTCAAGATGTTAATGTGTTTCCTTAAGAAATGTAAAATGGTTTGAATGTGTAAAAGGTATTGATGGGGGGATGTAGCTCAGTCGGTAGAGCATGAGACTCTTAATCTCAGGGTCGTGGGTTCGGGCCCCACGTTGGGCGCCAAAATGTAACAAACCCTTTTGTTGCTATTTGCGGAAATGGCACTTGAGTTTTGCTGCGGCTCAGCTCGCCGGAAATGGGGGGTTGTTCTTCCGCTGGGTTGTACATTTAATAGTTTTTGTGCCATAAGAAAATCGAAACACTAAACAACACAGGAAACAAAAAGTCGGAAAGAGGATATGAAGGGAAATAAGGTTAAGGATGTGGATGTTCATCAAACACTTTGGTAACATTTACAACACTACCAGGATATTTATGTCCTTAACAAGAACTGGATGTTGAGTCCTTCAGGCGGCCCACCCCATTATGACTTGTGCAGTCATCCGTGGTATCAATTTCGCCGTTTTATTTTATATTAATACCCCTAAAATTCCTTGACCTAACCTCTTTCTATCCGTTACCCATTCAGCCTTTTTATAAATTCAAATTTAACACATGACTAAATTCTTTTCAAAGTTTCACAAATTCAACATTGATTTTATTGTACTTAATTTTACACGATATAGAACAAAATATATCACGTATTATTCTTTTCTTAAACAAAATAACTATATTTTTACATAAAAACAAATTTTCTTTTATATTTTTTTTTCTGCTTCGTTAAATAATTATTTACTATTGTTTTTTTTAAATTCTTATTTAAAAATTTAAATTCTTTTAAAGTTTTTAATGTGCTTTCATTATGTGCATTACGTTTTCTATTTATTTATTAATTTTAATAATTATTTAACGACACATATACGATATTCAAGTGTTTACATTAATTTTTTTCTTTAATTTATTTAATTTTTGAATGTAGGTTTAATTTTAATTCTTTTTTTTTCTTAATAATAATGTGAAAATGAGCTCATTTCCAATATTTGAAAATTTTTTTCTTTTATATATATTGCTTTTTCTTTACATGACTTTATTTATTTTCTATTCAGTTTTGCAATGTATATAGGTATTTATATTAAGTTTATTTTTATTTATTTCTTTATTTTCATATGTTCAATTACTCTATTTCACTTTTTTTTAAGTTTACAAGATTTTTTTTTTGGAATTTTATATATTTTTTTGTTTTTTTGGGCGATTAAATTTACGATTATGTTTTAAATTTATTTACTTCATGGTTTGACCACGTTAAAATTGATTCATTTGCATGTATAGTATATTAAAAAGTCTTTTGTTCTACTGTCTCACATGTATTTTTTTTTTTTGGTTACATAAAGTTACAACTACTCAACGGGTTTTACGTTCACAACACCACATGTAGTTAGGACACAAATTGAGGTTAGATCTCTCGTCTGTTTTAGTTTTTCTTTTTTTTCAAATTATACTATTTTTTTCCGGTTTGAATTAAATTTTCTGGATTCTTATAATCGCTGTTCTAATAGCACTTTTCGTTGGCTTTTGGTCGACGGCAACTCTTATTGCAAAATGACGGCCTTACCTCAATCTCAGTGAGCCGGTATTATCAGTGGATGATATTCACCAATAAAGGGATTGGGTCACGACTACTCTAGCTAAATTGTCGGCAATGTGTTCCACTATGTTTCCCGTTTCCGATCACCACTGCTAGATGTCGTTTTTTTCCTTTTAATATAAAACTCAAATCAATATGGAAATAATTTGTACGCAACTAAATTAGTAAGATAATTCCTCACGAGAATTATCTACTAATTGTGTTCTCTTGCTTACCCCTTTATAGCTGAATACGTATAAAATACGTAACTGTACAAAAAAAAATGGGATACAGGACAGATATTCTCCCAAAATTTTGGTATCTGCGAATTATCTACTAATTGTGTTCTCTTGCTTACCCCTTTATAGCTGAATACGTATAAAATACGTAACTGTACAAAAAAAAATGGGATACAGGACAGATATTCTCCCAAAATTTTGGTATCTGCGAGCTAAAAATTTAATTTTACAAAATTTATCAGCAAAAATATGTCAGCAATTCGGCTTAAAAAAATAAAATTGTATTCTCTTCCACTTTACCACTTTCACGTTTCCCACACTTAAATATTCTTTACGACTTCACTTCACGTCCGGTAACTCATGTGGATTCTATCAAATTGAACGAGCCCACTTCTAACCCTACAATTTCCTGCATGCAGTTTTCAGCCAATCTTGTTACGTCATTATCATATGGTAACATTTACATTCAACAGTTGGCAGCTCTCCTAGAGTTTCATCTATTGTGAATGAACACTAATCTGTCAAGCATTTTGACAACTCATAGCGCGTTTACACAACATCATTAATGTATTTGAAAAAAATCTCAAATTAAAATATTTCTGGGACGTACACATCACAAGACCGTGGCAACGTATTGTATATACGAGCTACTCTCACATGAAATGATCGTGCCAATATAGAAGATAATTTAGGTATACTAAGTTGCGGATTTCTAGTTGACCTACAAAATTTAAAAAAATGTATTAAGTAAATAGGCGTCTGCATTTTAAAGACCTTATAAAAGTGGTGCAAGTTGCGAATATGCACCAATTGAGAAAATGTGCATCCTAGGAAGTCTACAACATGTGGTGTTACATGCTCACGTATATTTAATTTTTTATTTATTTAATTTGTTTATTATTTTTATTTTATTAATTTGTTTATGTTTTTTTATTGATGTACGGGATTTAAATTGTTTTTACTAATTGTAACAAATTTTCATTCACTTTCATTGTATTGTGTTTGAAAATAACTCGTTTTTAGTTAAATCATTTTTTAAAAATAACAATAACTCGCTTTCGACCTAAAACAGTTGGTCAAGTTAACCATAGTACTCGTCTTGAAAAAAGCACATGGCTTGAAAGTCCATTTAAGACGTCTAGTGCAGATATCTAATAAATACACAATACCACATACTACATATCGATGGCTTAATATAAAAAGGGCCTAACTCGATTTGATGTTACTTGACAGAAGGAAAAAACTTAATAAAATCCGTAAAATTTTAGATACAACAAAAAGTTTTAATGCAATTGCCAAAAATGTGTTGCTTTTTTTTATTAAAAATTGCATTAAAACTTTTTTTGTATCTAAAATTTTACGTATTTTATGAAGTTCTGCTGCCAAGTAACAAAAAATCGAGTTAGGCCCTTTTTATATTAAGCCATCGATATGTTATCTGAAATGTAGAGCTTAAAGGTATCAACAAAAGATTCTAGTGAATTCCCCTCTGCGCTTCCTAGCCGAAGCGAATTATCAAGAGTAATTTAGAGACACAGTAAGAACATTACACTATTTTCAAGGCTTATCAAAACATACCAGAAAATTATGATGTGATCAAATGCAGTTCTGTTGTCCCCTTCAACCATGCTGAGA
Organism: Phaonia tiefii; assembly: GCA_963931995.1. Classification (NCBI taxonomy): domain Eukaryota; kingdom Metazoa; phylum Arthropoda; class Insecta; order Diptera; family Muscidae; genus Phaonia; species Phaonia tiefii. The sequence goes on from OZ008369.1 coordinate 76,947,308, forward strand.
TAAGAACCATGACAAACCACGAAGCCATTAAATGACCCGAACGAAAACTATTTGAATTTAAATGTGGAGATAGATACACACGCTGAACTTGACTATCAAGCTAAAGTGAAAACTAAATAAAATAAGTGTACACATGAGTTGGATTTTGCTAAAAATAGAACGTATTATATTTTCAGTTTTAAATGCATCGAAAATAGATTTCAAATTAATGATTTTCCTTACATATACACTTATACATAGTACTTACTAGAAAACGATGTAAAATGGAAATTGTATGCTAGTTTAACAATTGTTCCTTCCAGTTATTTGGTATATTCAAACTCAGAGAGATTCTAGCTGAGACAAAATTACATCACTCAATTAATATACTACTATGCTGGATGTGTTGAATCTAATGGCATGTAAAACTATTACTTTGGATTATACATACACGAGAAATTAACATGACACATGTTATGGTTTGGAACGAAGGAAAGAATTACTATATCTAGAATTAGGACTAAATCGAATTTAAGTAAAGCACATATAAAGCAGAGTATTAAAGATTTTCAAACACGAATGGGTGAAGCAAGACCGCTTAGAATTCATCGTGACGTCCTAGGGCCTCTCCGAAATCGGTAGCCTTTGAGCCAATAAAAACATCATATTTTTCCATTATTTCATCTTTTGTCAATTTCTCATCGCCGTCAATATCAGCTTCAAAGATTAAATGTTTAGCCTCTGCTTCAGCGTGGTCAAAGTCCTTGGGTACAATCCATGCTCTGACTTCCTCACGGTTCAAGAAGCCATCACCGTCCACGTCACGGAATTTAGCAAATGTCTCACGTTCATTGATGATCCACTCTGGTTCCTCATCACCGTCTTCGGCTGGGGTGTACATGTCACCGATATATTCTTCAACCGAAATTTTTCCATCTTTATTTTTGTCGATGTCTTCAATAGTTTCAGATAAAACCACGTCGCCCATTACTGGACTATCAACGGGATGTAGGAAATTGGTAAACTCGGTTTTGTTTAAGGCATCATCTAGATTTTTATCTGCAACTCCCCAACGACGACGGTCACGGGTCAACATTCTCTTGTAGGAGATACCATTTTCCTCATGCTCTTGTTCCTCCTTGGTCAAGCTATCCATGAAACCATAAACGTCGACTCGGTAAGCTTCCCACGTAATGGTGTCATTTAAATCGGGATTATGTTGACGCCATTGCCTATCTACATCTTCGTCAATGTAACGCCTTTGTGTGTATTCAATCCACTTCTTCAACTCCGACAAAGTGACAAACCCATCTTTGTCATCGTCAATTCTATCGACAATCATACCCAATCGCCTTTTACTTTCTTCGGGTGGCAATTGATCAAAGGTCTTTGCTTCATCCTCACCCAAGAATTGTTCATGATCGTACTGGGAATTGTGCTGGCCATTCGAGAAGTGAGCAGCTTGAGAGGAGTCATGTTCCAGTGGATTATTCTTAGCTATTTCATCAGGTTTTGGTACAGCTGCTACCATTAACACAAATGCGAGACAATAAAGGAAGACACTGTTAGATATGAACATCGTTGTGTTTTTATGACTAAATATGTAACTAGATGCCTTCGGTAAGCAAAAACTAATGTTTCCTGTTTCAATATTTTAATCTAACTGTTGCACAAATCTAGTCTAGTAGTTGAACTACGTGTACTTTACGATGAGAATGTTCTCATTTGATTGAGTGAAATGTGATGCTCCACAGATTTTTTTGTTTTGCTCCCCTTTCCAACAAGACGTATGTAGGTGAATTTATGCAGGTGATGTTACTACGTCAACAGCGAAAAAACAACAACAAGCTTTTTGTGTACCAAAGTCTTTCCAATTCAGAAAACCGGATATCGGTTCCCTACCAGTAAAGTGACGGTCATTTTGTTTGGGTCCCTACACAGCCGTCAACGGTGATGAGCCAACCTTTTATAATACAACGCGATGTTATTAATGATTTTGTTATATATTTTTAGTATTTTATTATATAATGAATGACTGAATGAAGTACATAACAATGAATGAATGACTAAGAATGAGTGAATGAGAACGAAGGAATAAGAATAAACGATTAAAAATGAATAAAGTAATATATTAAAAATTAAATATTTTCTGTAAATAAATAAAAAAAGTAAAACTGGACAAAACAAAATACTTAATTTTTTTTTTAATAAATCTGCTCCATCCTGCGGTGGCAGGATTTTTCAAACTCCACAGCTCTTTGGAGTTGGAAAACATATAAAATTTGAACAGGGTATATATACATACATACATATGTAAATATTAATAATAATAAGTAATACAACAACAAAGTAATAGCATTTACACAATAAATTTTTCTCAAAATATAACTCAATCCTAAAGAAACACTAGACAAGCGCTTAATTTAAGATCTGTAAGATGCCGACTTGAGTTAACTAAACAGCGAATTTCCTACGCTGGACCACATGAATTTAACATGTGGAACAGATCTTAGCTATGCAGGATTTTGAAAATATAGCAGGATTTAAAAATGTTGTAGGTGCTATTGATTGTACCCATATTAGAATTCAAGCTGTAGGAGGTGACGACGCTCAACTATATATAAATAGGAAAAGATATCATTCATATAACGTCCAGGTAAGTTTCTTATTGTTATACATATATGCAAAATGAGGGAACATAATCTGTTTCGAAACTTATAGGTTGTTTGTGATGCATCACTAAAATAATAGATATTGTGGCCTGCTGGAAAGGGAGAACGCATGACTCGAGAATTTTCAATGAAAGCACAATAAAGGAAAAATTTGAAAATTCCAATTTTTTAGGACGTCTGGTTGGAGATGGTGGGTACAAGTGTACTAATTCTTTATTTACTCCTGTACGAAATCCAAAAGATATTAAAGAAGAAATGTACAACAAAGTTCACATTAAGACCAGAAATGTCATAGAAAGAGTTTTTGGTGTTTGGAAAAGTCGATTCCGTATACTTTTGGAAAACATGCGAGTTTCAAGGAAAAACGCAAAAATCTTGATGGTAGCATTAGCAGTTCTTCACAACTTAGCTATAACATATAAAGAGGATGATTTTGGTAAGAAGATTTATGTGATCAGAATAAAAAACGATTAATATGCTAACAAACTGTTTCAATTTGTTTTACAGATGATGATTTTGTAAATTTCGATGGCTTGGATCATGAACATAATACTAACGAAATGCCCCAAAGAGATTCTACGAATGAAATTCCTCGTGCTTTGTACATTCAACGAAATTTTTGAATTTATAAAACATAAAATAAATTTCGCCAAATATTCCAAGAATTTAAAAACATAAATTTGTTGTTTTTTATTTAATTAAATTAAAAACAAAAATACTTCAATGAAATAAAAAAATTAAATTAAGTACAACATAACATACTAATTCATTTAATAAAAAACATAAATACATGTAACACAACTTTTGCACATAGGATCAATAAAAATAGTGATAATAACATTAAATATGTATATTTAAGACAGAAAACATATATAACAATAAATGATATAAGCAAATGAATTTATTGTTATATATGTTTTCTGTCTTATCGGATGGCGTATTCTACGTTAAACTTAATGGCCGTGTCTCTGACACAGCCTGCAGGGACAGTCCGTGGCCGAAGGCCTCGGACAACTGTCTGCTGTTTTTTTTACTAAACACTCAAACTTTTAAAAATTGAAAGGAACTTGCTTTCAATTTCTCTTTCAAGTGGAGTGTTTCAATTTTCTTTCAAGAATACAGCTGATTACATATGTTATGAACAGCTTCTCGTTTTCCTCCTTACAAATATTCTGCCGTCATCATTATTTGATTTCTACTTTTACAAATATTACAATTTTATAAATAATTAAAAATGTTTATGAGTAGAGGTAATAAATACAATGATATGTTGCGATACAGAAGACATTAAGGTTTATGGAAAATGAATATTGCTTTCAAGTTGCGTGCAGCCTACGTCACAGCTATCAATTTACATGAATTTTGACAAGCAGTATGTGTACAAAACTTGAAACAAAAACTTGAAAGTGTGGCTGCAGCGTAAGTGCTATTTTTACCATTCTGTGCGTAACACACAAAGAGTATGGAATTTTAAATAGAGAAGAAATTTTACTCTCTTACGCTCTTCGTTGAATATTTCAATACACGAGCAGTTTTCTGATGTTGTTACACTATTTACCTATAGAAATTCCGCATGTTTTAATAAAATTACATAAAGTATGTAAAAAGTATAAAATAATAAACTTATGACGTGGGAAAGAAATGCGTTTGAGTGAATCGCGTCGACTTTTTTGGTTCTCTTCTACTAGGGTTGCCGAATTACGCCAGTTTTTTCTCCTTTTTGTACCTCGTACAAAGACGATTTACAAATAGACGACCAGAAGATGTGCGCAATTTGGCAACCCTGGTAAAAGAGAACCAAAAAGTGGTAGAAATTCACTCAATGACATTTCTCTCACGCGTAATATCTTGATTATTTCATACTTTTTCCATAGTTTATTATATTTACAATAACACTATCAAAAAGCTCTCGTGTATTGAAATATGCAATGAAGAGAGTAAGAGAGAACAGAGAGTAACTAGGGTTGCACTCGTTGTGTTTGATGGCATTTGAGTAAAGAGAAATTTTGTTGTCTCTTCGTCAGGGTTGTCAACTTGAAAATATAAAAATGCACCAAACTCAATAAAAAAACGCGTAATTTTCAAAAAAAAGCACTAAATTTTCCGTTTTCTATTTTTTATTTTTGCTTTTTATTTATATACATTTTTTTTATATTAAAAAAATTAATTCACATGAAATCAAAATAAAATTAAATAACATAAAACAAAAGACAAAAAAAAAACATATTAAAGTTAAATATTCTTTGTAGTTTTTATTTTTGGTTTTTATTAATATATATATTGTTTTATATTCAAAAAAATTAATTCAGAATTCAAAAGATATCAAAATAAAATTAAATAACATAAAACAAAAGATAAACAAACATATTAGAGTTAAATATTCTTTGTATTTTATACAAAACAAGACTTTTTTATTTAAAATATCACATACTTATATTAAAGTCTATTGTTTCCTCATCATCACTTTTATCGGGCCATAAAACAGTTTTAATTTCAAATTCTGATGTTTTATAAACATCATTACTATTAATTAATATATTTACTTCATCAGGTATTTGATAACTTTCGCAACAGGAATTTTCTCTTTTTAATCCATTTTTTATGTGGAGTAAAGCATTAACTGAATGTAATGACATTCGATTTCTTATTTTGGATTTGAAAAGGTTCATGTCGCTAAAAACCCTTTCAACTTCAGCGTTTGAATACGGCAGTGACAAAAGTTTAATAGCAAGATTAGCTAAAGCTTCAAATGGGTTTAAATCAGTTGCATCCTTATATGCTTTCACTTCATTCCAAAATTCAGTTGTGGATTCAAAATTTTGCCATTTCATCAGGTGGATCATTCGCCATCCATTTTCAATACTTGACAAAATTTCAACGTTAGATTCGACATGTGTGGCTAACGGCATAATGTCATCTTTTAAATGCGATAAAACATTTTTAACATTTATCACACTAATTTTGCTTAGCATTTCAAAGTTAGCCGGTAGTCTGGCCCGTATTTCTTCTATTAATTTTCTAACGAATTTAATGCAATTTTGTGAAATGACTCTTTTTTCTTCTAGGCTTATTTTTTTTAAACGGCAAGCTTCTTCAAAGCTGTAGCCCATACAACATATATTTTCTTGTATAGTAGGAATTTCACCTGTTAGGAAGTTAAAATCATTGTTCGGTTGAATAATTTTTGTAATTAGAATTTTAAGAAGGTTGTGCAAATCTTCTAACAATTTTGTGTGATCAGCATTTTTGGCTTCAAATGCCAGATTTACTCTCTGCACATCCTTAAGCACATCGGCTAAATAAACCAAGTAAATGTAATTAGTATCATTGTTATACATCTTTTTAAGATCATTTGATAAGTAGCATTGTTGACTTATTGGTAAAGTATTAAATAATGTTTTAAGTTCAAGCCATACTTTTAAAATTGCCCTAACGGATTTTTCTATTGACAGCCAACGAGTATCTGCTATCATCGGAATTTTTTGAGGATAATCTGCATCTGAATTAATTAATTGGTATATTCTTTCATAAGTTTTCTGTCGAACAGATGAGCGAGAAAACCAATTATGTGTTTCCCTTAAGAGATATTCCAAGTTGTCTGGTAAAGTTTTGGCTGCTGATACGACGGCTAATTGCAATGAGTGGCATACACATCTTACTAATGCCAACGATTTTAGGTTATATTTAGATTTCAATTTGGCATGAACCCCATTATTAACACCCGTCATTACAGCGGCATTGTCAGTCCCAATTCCAATCAATTTCGTAATTGATAATTTGTATAATTTAAAAATACGTTCGATACCAGCAACTATGCCGTCTGCAGTACCAGAACATAAATCCGTTAAGGCCAAAAATGTCGTTTCAAATTTGTTGTTTCGTTCACTGTGGTATCTTATTACAATACCCAGTAATTTTGTCACAGAAATATCTGTACTTTCATCTATAATAATACTATAGTAAGAATTACCAATATCATCCAACATTTTTTTAATAAAAAACGGTGCCAACACATTTTTTATTATACAGGTACATTTTGTTTTGTGCAATGAGAAACCGGATGCTTTACTGTCCGCAAATTGGTTATTACAAATTCCTGACAAATGGTCGATATTCCTAAATGAGCAATGTGCTGCAATGTGAAGAGCTAACTGGCCTTGTGCTTTTTGCTTTGGATCCACAGTTTTTGGTGTTATTTGGAAATTTAATTTTGGTTGTACATGTCGTTTATCACTAAAGGGGCTCACAGCGTTTATGTGTTTTTGGGTTGCAGCATGTCTCATTAGGTCTGCGTATCTAGCGTTAATGTCGCATTTGCAATAAAAGCACCTTGCTTTTTGTTCATTGCTCACACAAGGTCGAATCCATAGTTTTAGTTCACTTTGAGATTCCCAAATCTTTCTATATTTTTGTTTATAATTTCCTTTTTCTGCTTCCATTACTATAATTTTATTCTAAAATAACAAAAACACAAAATTATTAGTATGCACTCTCTTATTTATTCATGTTTTGTTAATTACGTGTTTTATTTCAATATGTTTGTGACAAATAACCGAAGTCAACCAAGAACGAAACCATGACTGAACAACTTAAAGGTTATAGCAGGAGCTGCTGTTGTAATTGTGGGCTAATACAACGGGCATTTGCTTTTGCTTTTATGACTCTATCTGTCAATATCAAAAGAAATGTATACCAACAAAGAAAGTAATCAAAAAAGTACAAAAACAAAATACATTTGAATTTGAGATAGGGTCTCATAATCGAAGAGAATGAAGTAAAATCAGCCGTCCTAATAACACAACCTGTACAGTTATTCAGCCATGAACGAAACTCTCAATTCCTTTTTACAGTTGGAAAAAAATAGTACGCAATCAATGGTTGTATTTTTAGAACAATGTGTAAAATGTGCATACTTGCATTCAAAAGGAAAAGTGAAACTTAAGATATTAACACTGTAAAAAACTTGCTTTCTTTTTTAACAAAAATAAATTTTTTTGTTGGGAATCAAAGATTTGGTGTCACTGATGTTAAAAAAAAGCACTACAAAAAGCACTAAGCACTAACTCGAAAAATTTTCGCGTCGAAATTTTTAAAAAGCACTAAAAACAGTGCTAAAAGCACTGAGTTGACAACAGTGCTCTTCGTTGAATATTTCAATACAGGACCAGATTTTTGATGATGTTATTGTATCTAACTATAAAAACTCCAACCATGTTTCATAAAGTATGTAAAAAGTATGAAATAATCAAGTTATATCGTGAGAGAAAACTTCGTTTGGGTGAATCGCGTCGACTTTTTGGTTCTCTTCTACGAGGGTTGCCACATTGCGGCGGTATTTTTCCCTACTTGTACATCCTTTTTGTAACAAGCTTTGTAAGAAGAAAATATTATGTGTGTTTTGTAAAATTTTATGTGTGTTTTGATGAGCCAAAACTCCAACCATGTTTCATAAAGTATGTAAAAAGTATGAAATAATCAAGTTATATCGCGAGAGAAAACTTCGTTTGTGTGAATCGCGTCGACTTTTTGGTTCTCTTCTACGAGGGTTGCCACATTGCGGCGGTATTTTTCGCTACTTGTACATCCTTTTTGTAACAAGCTTTGTAAGAAGAAAATATTATGTGTGTTTTGTAAAATATTATGTGTGTTTTGATGAGCCAAGCAATATTAATGTCGCAGTTAGATCGCAGATTATCGCGGCCAGTTTAGCGATAAATTTCTTCTCTAATCTTTGTCGTTTACACTACAAATTTTTAGATTAAATTGGCAATTCAGGTGGCAACTTTGAGCTTAGGGTGCCCAACAGAAAAATTAAATTGGCTGAATTGCCGAATATCAAGCGGGACCAGACCACTTTACCAAAAATAAATACAAAAATTATTTTTAAAAATCAAAATGACTTTTTGAAGAGAGTTCAAATATATCGAGGGCTTATATTCTTTTATAAGTGTGTTTTTGTTTACCCCCTAAAGTTAATTATAACTTCATTTGTACGGGACAGCTAAGCGATATTAAGTGGCGCCATATCTTGATCATAACGCAACTATTGTATAGAGAAGAAAATTTACTCATGGAGTGGAAGGCCAACAAAGAAAACGAGTAAAGCCTGTCGTTTCTCTGCTCGCTCTCTTACTCTCTTCGTTGAATATTTCAATACACGAGCAGTTTTCTGATGAAGTTATTCTATCTAACTATAGAAATTCCAACCGTATTTAAATAAAATTACATAAAGTATTTAAAAAGTATGAAATAATCAAGTTATGACGCGGGAAAGAAATGCATTTGAGTGAATCGCGTCGACTTTTTTGGGTCTCTTCTACTAGGGTTGCCAAATTCCGGGGTTTTTTTCTTCCCTACCTGTACATCCTTTTTGTCTTGATTAATTCATACTTTTTGCATAGTTTATGTAAAAAAAAGCCAACAAACACAACGAGTGAAACACTAGTCATTCTCTGTTCTCTCTTCATTGAATATTTCAATACACCAGCAGCTTTTTGATAGTGTTATTGTTTATAACTATACAAATTGCAACCATGTTGAAGTAAAATTACATAAACTATGCAAAAAGTATAAAATTATCAAGATATGACGCGTCTTCTGGTCGTCTAATTCTATATCGTCTTTGTTTTATAGTTAATTGCTGTTTAAACAGCCAAAGTTGGGAATTTAAACTATGATCAAGTGACCATATGATTTTGACAGAAAACAACAAGAAGAATGTGAACAATTATAATCACCATCCTAGTTGAAATAACAATAAAAACGTATCATTTAACTCGTAGTGCAGTTACAACCTTATTTCTGCTCAAATATTCTAGTTTCATTAAATATTTTGTATTTTATCACTTCACTTTTGTCTTGCAAATGGCGTCAGTTTGATGCATTGTAACGATTAGCCGATAAATGTATGAATACCGATTATTTTTCGTAGTATTTGCCACTGATGCCACATGGTAGTAAAATTATTTGACAAAGCTCTGAAGAACTCTTTTCATATTTAAAGTCAGATCAAACATAAATCAAAATCAACTGATTACCAATTGAAATAACCAGTCAAAAATTGGGCCTAAATCATTTTTAACCATTTTAAATTCAAAGACAAAGCTGTTTTTAAGAAATTTTAATATCATATGAAAGTTTAGCACAAAAAACAAGAGATAAGTAAATAAATATTATTAAAAATATATTTCCAGAATTTTTACTGCGCCTGGCTGAGATTTTCATAGAAATAGTGATACTCCTTTGGAATTACCGCCTTTAGATCCTGTAAATGTTTCCATTTGTTTTGCGGGATTGGTAGTCGACCGGTTTGCACATAGAATAACACATACATAGATAAATTTAATCTCTCATCTGACGTTTCATTTCACACTCTTCATCGTAGGTTTGTGGAAATGAGAGCAATTAAATTTAAAATTACCTTACACCAGGTGGAGTTACAAAATATGTTCACTTAACTTTTTCCTGTCGTTTTGGTGTAGAACTGAAAAATTTAAATATATTTTGCACTTTTTTGTTGACTTTTATCGTTGGTATATATTTGTATTGTATTTAATACAACTAGTTTGCCACAAAAACATGAAATTCGGTTATTGTTCCTTTGTTGATCGCTGTATACTATTGCCACTATCTGGTATTATTGAACCCATATTTTCCACCATCCAATGTTTACTTTCCATCGTACCTATGACGTTTAATTTATTGAGCGAATAAAAGCTTCTCTGGCATGTGTTATTCTATAGGTTTGCAATAGCTTTGTTTCTATGTGCCCTTCATATTGATTGATTCTAATTGGTAGTTGGTGTAATTATGATCCAAATTCACTTTAAAGTTAATGGTACCACTTGGCGAATATAAAAAAGATTTTAGTTGGGATACTGTCGGATAATTTTTTAATACTTGTGTCATATATATCGAATTAATATTTCTTAATTATCGTATATGAGCAATCACTAATCTGAACACATATACACATGTAATAAAATATACACATGTAAATAAATAATATACCATAGATTAATCATAGATTAATACTTATAGTAGATCTACTAGTTCTCCCACCAAATTTATGACATTTGGCCTGGTGTGATATTTACGTTTGATGTTGAAAAGAATTGCTTTACTATTACCAGATAGAGGCAATGGTTCAAAACAACGTACAAAATAACAACAACGGCATTTCGTTTTGTGTGTTAAAATTATTGTGTTAAATACAACACAAATGTATGCTAACAATAACAGTCAATAAAAAAAGTTTAAAACACATTTAAATTTCACAGTTATTCACCAAAATGGCATGAAAAATTAAAGCAAGAAGTTATTGTAATTCCACCTGGTGTACATCACTTTTCGTCAAACATCTCTCCATAGAGTAATCTCAGACTAGAGAGAATATTTGGCTCATCTGACGTTTCCTTTCACACTCTTCGTGATGCGGTCTGTGTGACTGTTGCATAGAACCCCCTGGCTTAATCCCAGTATTCATTTGCCCAGTATTTAATTGTCAAAAACTAATTGTGTCAATTAACTATGAACAGAAATTTTGTTGCGGAGTGTTACCATCGTACGTTGATTTACACTGGAAATATTTCATTAATAGTTCCTCTTCGCAAAATTTTTTACAGTTTTTAAATTTTCTAAGAAATATGAACGTAAACGGTAAATTCATATTCCACAGACTGAACATTTACAGTCGATGTGATGTGTGTCCTTCCGGCCTGTAAAATACTAATTTAAGAATAATTTCTATGATTTGTGTGAATGTGTTGATGACAAAACATCAAAAAGTAAAACCGGGTGACAAATTTTGACGCCATGTGATTATACACTAAAATCGTTATTTGGTACTCATTTTGGGCCCGAAATCCTCAATCCTAATTTTGAAGGAAAAAATTTTAATTTTGAAGGAAAAACTCGTCAGAGTTGCAGCTATGCTATCATGGTACAAAGAAATTGTAGAAGCACTAGCCCAGCTGATTTTAACTTTTTTCTGGAGTGAGTATGAGTGGGTTTTTCTCTTATGTCAAAGTTTGTTTACATTTGTTTGTCTGCAACCCTCGTTCGCCAGCAACTGCCCTTTTTGAAATGTTTTCTCCACAAAAATCACATAGAAGCGTTTTAATTTCCACTGTTAAACAATTTCATAATATCAAATGGCACTTTTTTTCTTCTGTTTTCTTCACGCCGATACCTTTTTACAATTTTGATTGATTTTTTATTATTTTTCAAGCAGCTGAGTTGTCACTAGACCCCGAACAAAAACAAAATGCCTGTTGTTTTTGGCTTGTTGCATTTGTTGTCGTACTGCATCTACCATTATATTTGTACCATGTATGCCATAGATAAAGGAATTAACTAGATATCGCACATGCCGTGGGAAATTCCTTGTGCAGTGGGATATTTTCTAGATGGAGCTGAATGCAAGAAGTACAACGTTTGATCCCAAAAAAAATATACCTTGCAAGATGTATTTAGAACAGGTGCTAACAATAAGTGTGCTAAGCAACATGAACAGGGATTTTGTTTTTGTTTTGTGGTCCGTTGATCTCAAAATTCAACACCAGCAATAACAGTAAACAAAAAGACACATAATCAAAATTTGGACTTGAAAGTGAGGAACACAACAAATAAAAAAAGTTAGTTGTTCAAATAGCACATCCTGGAAAATTATACTTTTTTGTATGTATCAAATTTCGCACAGTGTTGAATAAACGTCAATGAAAGTTACGAGAAACTTCAATGAGAGTTACAAAACTACAACACAGCACCTAGTGGTAGTACTTGACAACGCCTGTGCGATATCTACTTATTTCCTCAAAAATTTCCTATAACTATGATGTATGCCATAGATAAAGGAATTAACTAGATATCGCACATGCCGTGGGAAATTTATTGTTCAATGGGATATTCTCTAGATGGAGCTGAATGCAATAATTACAACGTTTGATCCCAAACAAAATATACCTTGCAAGATGTATTTAGAAAAGGTGCTAACAAAAGGTGTGGTAGGCAACATCAACAGGGATTTTGTTTTGTTTAGTGGGCCGATGCTGTACAGGTCAACATAAACGAATACCAACAATAACAGTACACCAAACAAGCACACAACCAAAATGCATTTGAATTAGAAGGTGGAGAACACAACGACATGATAAAAACTAAATTAGTTGTTCGAATAGCACTACCTGGAAAATGATTCTATTTTTGTATTGAAAAAATGTCCCACACTGTTGAATAAACGTCAGTGAAAGTTATGAGAAACGTCAATGAAAGTTACAAAACGACAACACAGCATCTAGTGGCAGTACTTGCCAACGCCTGTGGGATATCTACTTATTTCCTTTATCTATGATGTATGCCATAGATAAAGGAAATAAGTAGATATCCCACAGGCGTTGTCAAGTACTGCCACTAGGTGCTGTGTTGTCGTTTTGTAACTTTCATTGACGTTTCTCATAACATTCACTGACGTTTATTCAACAGTGTGGGACATTTTTTCAATACAGAAATATAATCATTTTCCAGGTTGTGCTATTCAAACAACTAATTTAGTTTTTTCATGTCGTTGTGTTCCCCACTTTCAAGTTAAAATGTTGTTATTTTGATTGTATGTGTTTGTTTACTGTTATTGGTGGTGTTCGTTTGTGTTGAATTTGAGAGCAACGAACCACAAAACAAAAACAAAATCACTGTTTATGTTTCCGACCACACCTTTTGTTAGCACCTGTTCTAAATACATCTTGCAAGGTATATTTTGTTTGGGATGAAACGTTGTAAGCATGGTAGAATAATATCTTCATGGTAATAGCAGCGCGTGTTGTTGTTGTTGTAGGCAGCAACAACAGGCATTTTGTTTTTGTTCTATTCGCTTCAGCTGTCAAACTCTACAAAAAACCTACCAACAACAGAAGAATGCAAACGAGTACAAAAACAAAATACATGACAGTGTGACAGCCGAAGCGAAGAACCTCATGAAAAAAATGAAAACAGCTGTTCTTACGACTTTACATGAACATATTATTGTACCATGGTTGTAAGCATAGATAAAGGAATTAACTAGATATCGCACATGCCGCGGGAAATTTATTGTTCAATGGGATATTTTCTAGATGGAGCTGAATGCAATAATTACAATGTTTGATCCCAAACAAAATATACCTTGCAAGACGTATTTAGAACAGGTGCTAACAATAGGTGGGGTAGGCAACATCAACATGGGATTTTGTTTTTGTTTTGTTGTCCGTTGCTCTCAAATTCAACAGAAACGAACACCAACAATAACAGTAAACAAAAAGATACAATCAAAATAACAACATTTTAACTTGAAAGTTAGGAACACAACGACATGGAAAAAACTAAATTAGTTGTTTGAATAGCACAACCTGGAAAATGATTCTATTTTTGTATTAAAAAAATGTCCCACACTGTTGAATAAACATCAGTGAATGTTATGAGAAACGTCAATGAATGTTACAAAACGACAAAACAGCACCTAGTGGCAGTACTTGACAACGCCTGTGGGATATCTACTTATTTCCTTTATCTATGGTTGTAAGTATTGCATCCAGCACCATCTAGAAAATATCCCATTGAACAAGAAAGTTAATTCCTTTATCTATGATGTATGCTATGCATGGTAGAAATATAATGGTAGATGCAGTACGACAACAAATACAACAAGCCAAAAACAACAGGCATTTTGTTTTTGCTCAGTGTCTGTGTTGTGTCAAGTCAGCTGATAGAAAAATTATGAAAATGTAAACAAATTTGCAAAAAGTTCCATTTAGAAAATGATTGAGTGTTATTTGATATATTGAAAGTGTTTAAGTGTGAAAATTAAAACTTTTCTATGTAATTTTTGCAGAGAAATATTTCAAAAACAGCAGTTGCTGGCGGACGGGGTTTGCAGACAAACAAATGTAAACAAATTTTGACATAAGAGAAAAACTTACTCACACTCAGTCCAGAAAAAAGTTCAAATCAGCTGGGTAGTGCTTCTACCATTTCTTTGTACCATGATGCTATGCTATCTGTCAAAAATTAGCTGAATAATGATAAACACTATGTGCGCAAAATGTGAAAAATTTAATAACCCTACAAGAACAGTGACAGTCATTTGACCGGTCAATTGACTGTCATTGTTGATGGGTATATCCATCAAAGTTTCTATCACATTCTTAAAGCCGAAATGAAAAAGTTGATGGAAACTTTTGTGTACGTGTGATTTTGTATCTCCCTCGAACTTATGGGTTCGGTCGCCTATAAAACATATACCTGAGCTGCTCACTCTAGTGCTGTTCACTAATCAAAGATTATATGAATATTAGTCACAGTTGATAGATATATGCATCACAGTTGACTAATCATACTTGATAGATATACCCATCACAGTTGACTAATCAAATTTGATGGATATATCAGTCAAAGGTGATGGGTATAGCTTTTATAATAAAAGACGATGTTATTAATGATTTTATGGTATATTTTTATTATTTTTATATATTTTTAATATCTAATTGTATAATAAATGACAATGAATGATTCTTAGTCAAGAATCGGAGTGAATGAATAAGAATAATCGATTCAAAATGAATAAAGTAGTAACTGGCCAAAATAAAATACTTATTTACAATTTGTTTTTAATAAATCTTCTTCTTCATCCTATGGTGGCTTCGTTCAATTGTCTTTTAGGACATCTAAAATTTGAAAAGGAGATATATAAATATATGTATTAATAATAATAAGTATATGTGAATGTATATAAATTAATAATTATTTAATCATTTATAGACAAAAATATGTACATACCACGCAGTTTTGTTGAACCACATAAGCTTCCCTATCGCATGCTTTTCCAACCTCTCAACCCAATTGTATGTATCAAGCAGGTTATCCGTGAACATTGGGGGGCAGACACTGCTGACATCCTCTGACGCCTCTTTCACTATATTTTCTGTGAAGAAGTATGTATAAATATCAAAATATTAAAATATCGAACCATACATTTTAGTTTGTTGATATTGCTTGAGCAAAATCTGGGGTTCCCAATTTCTGCTCTAACTCTTGCACCGCTGTAATGGTGAGGAAAGGGAGCATGCTGCCGACTTCATTAATGATTTTGTCCTGAGTTTGGCCAGGCACGCCAGACAGAATCTTCCACTACTTTTTGATGGTTTTAAATGCCTTATTTCTCACAATCATTATCTTTGTGTTTTGGATCACATAAGTTTATTCTTTTCCACTGTTTATTTTTATTCCACAATATTTAACGATAATGAAACTTTTGTCGTTGCACTTTGCCGAGGATTCACAAATTTTACTTTTTAAACGTCAACAAATTCAAGTTTCCATCAACACTGACAGTCGAATGACCGAAACTATTCTTGTAGGGTTGTTTCACTCTTGCAAATGGAACTCAGTATAAAATAGTTGCAAGTGTATCAGTGCAAAAATATTGTGTGTGTTAGTTTCCATCATTCATTTCTTGTAGGGAAGTTTATCTTACTTGATAAAAAGTCTATGCTATAAATTGAATTTTGATTGAAATTCTTTGAATTTTATTAACAAACAAAAAGAAACAAAATCAAATTTGACAACTTACCCACGGAAAACATGAAAAAAACACAAATCAGCTGGGCTGACGCGTTTACCCGATACATAATTCTACCATGATTCATTCATTCATTAGAATCTAATGATTAGCAGTGTTGCCAACTCCGGGATAGCAATACGCGCAGACAACTTTCGAAAAAGGGCTAAAACGCGCTAAATTACAAACTAAATTGGTTCTGACCTTAATCAATCACTGACCATTAGTTTAGAATGTTTATTTGCAATATGAGATAAATACATAGTTTTTTATAGTAAAGTACAATTTCATAGTTATACATATTTCAATTGATATATAAACTAAATAACATAGTTACAAAAACTTTGTGAGTTCAACATTCAAAATTGGTTGTTTGTCAATAAAAAATTTTATGTTTCCTTCGTCTTCAGACCTTAAATTACTCTCTAAATAATATTTCGATCTTTTATAAGTTTCGTTGGAATTTATTTTTAAACAGACTTCTTGTGGAATTCCACACGTTGGATAACAAACATTTTCTCTTTTTACTTTTCTTTTTCAAAGAAAAACAAAATAGTCAAAAAGTAATGTTGCCACATCTCATCAAAATACATTTGGATACAAAGCGAAATAACGAAACCAAAAAAGGAGAATTTGCAAAATAAGGTGCCATGCTGTAAAAAAAATACAAAAAGCGCTAAAAGGGCTAAAGTAAAATAGTTAAAAGGGCTACTTTTACGCGTTTTTTAGTTTGGGGCTACAATTTTGTTTTCGGGTTTTGGGTAACCCAAAAAGGGCTCAAAATAGCCCGAAAAGGGCTAAGTTGGCATCACTGATGATTAGATAAATCTTGATGGCCGTAGTGTTTTGTTTGTTTACTCAAATTTGTTTTGCTTTCATCGTTTCTGGTCAGAGAGTGGAAGAGTAGTCTTTGCTCTTACAAAAACTGACCATCCACATTTGCCCAGTGGTGGAACATAACGATGAGTGAATCTATTCATCGTAGTGTGTTTCGGAATGTCTTAAGTCTGGCGAAACGCGTCCAAGTTATAAAGGAATACGAGTTATATTATCCTAAACCCAAAATTCTAGCTTTGGCCACAAAATTTAATGTGGGTTGCTCACAGATCCGAAATATTCTATTCAATCAAGAGGCCATACTAAAAGCCTATGAAGAAAGTGAAGAAAGCAAAAAAAAACCGGAAGAAAAAGCGAGTGAAAAAAACAAAAAAGGTTCGACGGGTAAAGTCAACGAAAATAACAAAAATGATATGACTGATAAAAGCAAGCCAATACTTCCAGGAAATTCTGAACCGGATGAGGATGGCAACCTTAGCGTGTTAAGCCTTACAGATAGGATAAAAGTTATTCATGATTATAGCTATAAAACCCCGAGACCAACAATCCGTTCATTGGCCACCAAATACAATGTGAGTTCTCAGCACATTTCAAATGTACTCTTTAGCCAGGAGACTATAATAGAATCATATAAAAAGGCAGGATATGGAATTTATACAGAAGAAGCAACAATGGAGCAAAGACACAATCAACGACAGGATCAAATTCAATTCCTAGGTATGGTCATGTATGAATACTTGCAGCGAGCGTTGTACCACAGTGAACCTCTCGATGACCTGAAATTTCAAAAGAAAGCTGCCGAGGTCAAAGAATGTATAGCCATAACAAAATTCAGACCCTCATATCTGTGGTTAAATGGTTTCAAAAAGAAATATGGCATAGATGATTTAAATTTGAAATCAATACAGAAGAAAATAATGTTTACAGAAGAGAAACAGAATAGTCTGGATGCAGGTGAAATGGTACGATTTGTAAGGCAAAACAAAAGTGCCCTACTGAAATCTGAGTCTGAACTAATTTATCGACTAGCGAACTCTACTCTACCCAAAACTTTGTTTTATACTGGTAATAATGTCGTTGGAAGACGACCAAACAAAAACAAATGTAAGTTCACGACTCAGGCTGTTTACGAAAGGGTTGATGATCAAACTCTAAAGGTTCCAGCGGCCACGAAAAGTCGAACTGATTCAAGTGATATAGCTGTCATTATAAAGGAAATTTCGCCTACGAAGTTAAAAGAATACACTGGACCACATCTTATCGAAGAAGAAAAGCAGATCCTATCGACTACCCGATCTAAGAACAGCGATCTAGGTTGCATTACTGTTGCAGGAAGGAAGCCCTCAAGACGAAAGGTAAATGAAGAGGACATGCCACAAAATGTTCCCTTCTCGGATTTAAGTGAAGAAGATGAGTTGTTGACAATTTTTCAAATAGTCGACGATGAAGCTGCAGCAAGTCCTGCAGCCTACAGCAACCAAAGTTGCAGCCCCCCTCTTTATTATATTAACAATAATTCTCAGAACACTGATTTAAGTGACAACACTAGGGATAGTATAACAATTAAAACAGAGCCTCAATCAGCTGAAGAAAATGGAAACGATCTGATGGAGACTAATGATAACCCAAGTACAACGTATATCCTGCCCGATCATTCTCAACAACTTTGTTTAACTGCGAACAACTGTGAGGAGACGATTATCGAAGTAGAAACATCCCGATTTAATTTAGATGACGACATCAAGCCAACAATTCGTTTTGAAATGTCTGAGGAATTTGTGGTGGAAAACAACATTTGCTCAAACGACAATCTTATTTCACCGAGATTAGCGACGGGCAAGCGGTCCCACTCCGACTCGCCTCTGCCTGATTGTTTACACGAAGACATCAAGCCAACAATTATTTTCGAAAGTTCTGAGGAAATTGTAATGGAAAACAACATTCGCACAAACGACAGTCTCCTTTCACCGAAAATAGCGACGAGCAAGCGGCCCCGCTCCAACTCGCCTCTGCCTGAATGTTTAGACATCAAGCCAAAAATTATTTTCGAAAGTTCTGAGGAAGATGTAATGGAAAATACTAAAAGTGTAAAGGACCAACAGCATTCATTACTGTTACCGATCGGCAAGCAACTCTGCTCAAGCTCAGCTCTGCCTGATGTTTTAGACGAAGACATCAAGCCAACAATTATTTTCAATAAATCTGAGGGATTTGCAATGGAAAATAATAATAGTTCAAACGACCAACAGCTTTCGCCGATAATAGCGATCGACAAGCGGTGCTTCTACAACGTAACCCTGCCTGATATAGATACACCGGAGGATGCTATGCAACTTTTGAAAGCTCTAGAAAAATATGCCGTTTTAAAAGACAATTACACGGCCATAAGTTTACTAACACATTTGGAAGAAGCTTTCCAGGATCCACCAAAGTAGTAATATTTTACAAAATGTGTATGTATGTGGCGTATAATTTGTTTATATTTTTTAAAACAGAAACACGAACTGTGTTTTCTTTGGTAGGCTGCTTTAGTTATTATTGCTACTCCAAAAAAATATAACCACGCTAAATAAAAAATATATTTGTTGACCTAAAAAACCTGAAAGTAGAGTAAAATTAAAGAAAATAGGTTAATTTTTTCAAAAAAAAGTATAGATTTTTCCAGTTTTGTTTATAGAAACAGTCAAAATAAGGCGAAACCAAAATATTTTTTTCGATGACTAAGACGGTTAAAATTATTGAGTTATCAAAAAAAAACTTTTTAAAAAACCTTATGGGTCGATTATCGATAGCGTTATCAACTGACACCGTCACTGAAATAAAAAATTGGATTATGTACGGCAACTTTTGTCACTTGCCGTAGGTAAAAGTGTTTCCCGTCGATAACAGAGTTTTGACACTTCGCCAACTGTAAAAAATGTACACAAACACTAAATCTAAAGTGTTTGAGAAATAAACGTGTCTTTAGGAAGAAAAGAAACAACTTTTAATAATAATGATAAGATCAGTGGAATTATTTTTTGACGAGGAAGACAAATGGGTCGATGATCGATTGCAACCGAACTTCAGTTGCGTTGTCAACTGACAACGCCACTGGAATAATAATTAGTATTATGTATTGTGACTTTGGCCAGTTGCCGTAGGTAACAGTGTTTCCCATCGATAACAGAGAAATCTAAAGTGTGAGAAATAAAAGTGTCTTTAGGAAGAAAAGGAAAAACTTTTTAATAATAATGGTTAGTTCAGTGGAATTATTTTTTGACTAGGAAGACAAAGTACAAAACGTGGCATCTATTAGAAGACACTTAAGAGACAACTCTAATTGCTGAGAATAATTGTTAATAAACAATTCGGTTTTAGGTTCAAGGCATATTTTCGCCTTCCAAAAGAAGGAATAGTTTGTTTAGTGGATATTTTGGAAAAGTCATCGGGCGACAGCAATACCTCCGCTCCTAAAAGATTGTGCAGCTTTAATGTTTTTTTGGGGAAGGGGGAAGGAAGTTTCCAAAAGTCCCATGGCAACGACATCAACCTTGGCATGGCTCAACCTACGTTGGTTGTTTTGAAGGAAGTTGTGCATCTAATTGAAAACAACAGTTATAAGATGTGGAGCATTTCAAAAATGACGGAGGAAGGAGAGACCCAAAATAAAAACCGGTTTTACGAAGTTTCCTGGTGTTGTCGGATGTATGTATAGATGGGACACAACATTGGAGCGATTGAAGAAGTTCGCCATTTATACATAAATAGGAAAGGCTAGTTTAGGTTGAATGTTTTGCTGGTAAGTTATAAAAGGTGTTTCAAAAGAAGTCATCCGATGTTGTTTTGCTCTCATTTTTTTTTCTAAATGAAAACCTTCGATTCTGTTTTTTGATTATATTTATAACCTTTAGAATTTTATTGGTTAAGTTGAGAAGATGATATCGGTTAAATGGGCGCCGTCACAATTGATTACCATACAGGCTCGTTTTATGGCATTTTTGTTCATAATGATTTGAAAATCATAATGAGGGATGAGGCTCATTTCCACCTCAGCGGGTACGTGAACAAGAAAAACTGGCTTCTGGGGCACCGAAAATCCACGAGTGATACACGAAGAGCCATTACACCCGCTCAAAGTGACTGCATGGTGCGCTGTTCACGCTGGAGGAGTCATCGGGCCATTTTTTTCGAGAACGCCGCTGGTCAAACGACTGTAGGTCATGTTAACCGAGTTTTTTCTGCCGCAATTCGACGAATTAGGACTGGAGGACATGTGGTTACAACAGGACCGAGCAACGGCACACACTGCGCGAGCCACAACCGATATTCTGAAGCCGGCGTTCCCGGGTCGCTCATCTCTCGTTTTTGCGATTTGCAGACTTTTTTGTGGGGTTTTTTGAAATCCCGTGTTTACGTGAACAAGCCCGAGACCCTGGAAGCCCTCAAGGTCAATATTCGACAGGGGTGCGAGAATCTGTCGCCCAAAGTTCCCGCCGAAGTGATGAAAAATGCCATAAAACGAGCCCGTATGGTAATCAATTGTGACGGCGCCCATTTAACCGATATCATCTTCTCAACTTAACCAAGAAAATTCTAAAGGTTCAAATAAACATAATCAAAAAACAGAATCGATGTTTTTCATTTAGAAAAAAAATGAGAGCCAAACAACATCGGATGACTTCTTTTGAAACACCTTGTAATACATACTATAATAATTATTTTCATAACAATGATCTAATTGTAGATGTGCGGCTTATGAAATGCGAATCAGGTGTGTTGACGCCAGACTCACGATGCCCTCATTTGGAACAACAACTGAAACAACATGTTGCTTATTTCAGGGTAAACACACGGTCACTACGACTAAATTGCCGGAGTTCGGGCGCATGTCTAAACTTGATAAAAAAAAAGGCCAAAATTAGAGAAAAATATAAAAAACGAAAAATATGTTATTTTTTGTTGGACGGACCAATGTTCCAGACCTTTTATTATTAAAATTACCAGCTATGAAGCAGATTCATCATTCCCTTTAATTTGAACACCCACACTAAATGTCAAGAAATAGGTACTATAATATGGTAAATAGGGGTTATCTGGGTGCACAGATTGCGTCCCACAAAAATAAAGACACCATTAAATTTGGGATAAAAATACCTTGCATTTGAGTACCAACAGTTCCCTGTTTCTAGCAGTCTCTAACTGGACACGTTTTTTGGACCCTGTGGGACGACCAAGACACCGCTGGAAAGACCAGGCAGAAGAATCCCTCCGTATCCTTGGTGTTACCAACTGGTAAGAAAAAGGAAAAGGATAGAACCAGTTGGAGGAATATGTTAAATATACTTTGCCATAACCATCAATATTCACAACATTTCTTTCCAATGCATGCTTCATAGAATAATACATACCATAGAAGCTTTTATTCGCTCAATAAATTAAACGCCATAGGTACGATGGAAAGTAAACATTGAATGGGGGAAAATATGGGTTCAATAATACCAGATAGTGGCAATAGTATACAGCGATCAATAGAGGAACAACAACCGAATTTCGTGTTTTTGTGGCAAACTAGTTGTATTAAATACAATACAAATGTATACCAACGATTAAAGTCAACAAAAAAGTGCAAAATACATTTAAATTTTTCAGTTCTACACCAAAACGACAGGAAAAAGTTAAGTGAACATATTTGGTAACTTCACTTGGTGTAAGGTGATTTTAAATTTAATGGCTCTCATTTCCACAAACCTACGATGAAGAGTGTGAAATGAAACGTCAGATGAGAGAATAAGTTTATCTATGTATGTATTATTCTATGGCATGCTTTCATCGAAAGCCATTGCATAGATGTTGTTGTTTCAAAAAAGAAACAACGATTGCCATGAGATTGGCGTTTAGAGTGTACCGTCTTCAAATTTATATTCGTCCGAGTTTATATTATTCGATCTTTTATAAACATTACAATTTAACAACAAAAAATTATGATTTTCTTTAAAACCTCAGCTTTTGAGTCCTTATCGTTCACCTGAACGTTTTGTTTTGTTTTAAAAACTATACAGCAACCAAAAATTCGTGGTTGCCAATATAACCTCTAACAAGCAACTGAAGTTGCTAGCTGTCAGTTGCCATATGTAATAACTTTTCGGCAACTGGTAACGCAACTGAGGTTCGGTTGCTATCGTTAATCGACCCCAAAGTACAAAACGTGGCATTTATTAGAAGACACTTAAGACAACTCTAATCCTTTAGAATTGCCTGATACACTGAGTGAATGTTAATGCTTATGGCCAGTTTTTAAGTGGGTAATTAACTATCGGATTACTTAATCTTAATTCGAAGTTAATTAGAGGTTAACTTTGCATTTTGTTTTTCAGTGGTTAGTTAATGTAAGTCGCCATATTGTCAACTAATATGGCAACCCCTGTATTCTTATTGGAAAAAACGTGTGTTTTGGGTGGTTAAATCATAGTTACACAGTGACTAAAAAACACAAATCGTTGATTAACAATTTAACTAAGAAACGAAGATCACAACTGACTGAAAAACTGGCCATTAGAGTAATTGTTACTAAACAATTCCTTTTTAGGTTCAAGACATATTTTCGACTTCCAAAAGAAGGAATAGTTTATTTAGTGGATATTTTGGAAAACGACTTAAAAGTTTGTGCGGCTTTAAGGTTTACTTGCGGAGAAAAGTTTCCAAAAGTCCCATGGCAACGACTTCAACCTGGGCATGGCTCAACCTACGTTGTCGACTGTTTTGAAGGAAGTTGTGCATCGAATTGAAAAAAAAACATTTGTAAGATGTGGAATATTTCAAAAATGACGGAGGAAGAAAAGACTGGTAGAAAAGGCTGGTAAGTTGTAATACTATAAAATTACATGAGGTGTCAGGGTACACCCGGTTGGAACGAAGATCCTTTCGCTATATCATATCTACTTGTTAGTTCCAACACGCCCAAGGAGCCTGTTGAAAAATACTGTATTTTAAATGGATCTTTAAGAAAAGATACTTTTTGTAAAATGATAAACTTTTTTTTAAGAAATTTTTTATTTATTGAGTGTATTTTTTTTAAAAAAAAGTATATTTTTAGATCCCCTTTGTCAGAATATGTATTACATTTTCGAAAAGTTCCTTTCTTTGATGAGAGGTACTTCTTTTATTAAAAGCTAATGTTTTTTTGTAAGAAAAAGCCTAAGAGTATGCTTTTTTTACAAAGATATACATACCTTTTTTAAGAACAGGTAAATTTTAAAGAAGTGGTACTAATTTTAGGATAAGCTTTGTTAACCGCAGATCCGGTCCTGTGCTTTGTTGCAAGGGTTAACGACCTGCACAGATCATACGATGTTTTTTGTTATACATATATGTATGTTCTTTTTCTTTCGCACATCATTATTTGCATGCAGTTATATTTACATATCTACTGTCTACCAAGTGTCTGCTGATGCTGCAATCTAGTCTTATATGCGACCGCACAAGCACACACGCACTAATATATTGCGTGCGATCGGCAGAGAAGAAAAGAAAGATGTTTGTCTGTAACTACCCAGCTAGCATTCTCAATCGTGCACGACTCTTTCACGATCGGAGCCGACGATTAAAGTAATCGTGCGCGATGTCGTATTCCAATCGCGCTCGTTCAGAGCAACTGAAGTAACTGTGTCAAGACGGCGACTTTTATTTTCCAATCGTCGACGATGAGCAAAATCCAATCGCAGGTGATTGCGAAGACGATGTTAAATTTATACAAAAATGCTTATTATTCAGCCTTATTACGAGTGTCTTTGTCATATTTCGACTACGACAGTTTTGTAAAAGATTAAAGATAACACGTCAACTTTGACTTTAATCTTTTACAAAACTGTCGTAGTCGAAATATGGGAACGACATTCGTAATAAGGCTGATTATTTGTTTCTTTCATAGAACAAAACACTTTGTTCGAATAGAAAATGTCTGCAAAAACTATTGCAGGCTCAAACATTTGGTGACCCCGACGTGATTTAATTAGTTGATCACATACATAAATAATATCAATTCGGATATTATTACTGGAATTGCCATCGAGTTTAGTTTTTACTTTGTGTTGGTGAAAGGCAAAATACTGCGCAAGGGTAAAGCATTTGCGTTTGGTCGATTGTGCAATAATTAGAATATCGTAGTACAGCAAAATGTCCATCAATGTGTGTGTCGGCGAATTAAGAGTCGGCAAGCGATGGCAACGTAGCAGAGTGTTCGACGAATTTGTTACCATTCAAAACGCGTGTTGCAGTAATGGTGAAGCAGCTAGAATCCTTGAAAGGATATCTTACAACAACACAGTTGGGCGAATATGATTAAGCTGAGCTGTCTGTTCGTTTAGATTACGTGGAACAGGTAAACGAAGCGTTTGAAAAGGCTCAGTCTGTTTTAGAGGAGAGCGCTAGCAGCGAGTTGGATGGCGATGGTCGCATCGGTTTCGTTACGTTGTACTTTGACGTTAAGGCAAAGTTAACCCGTCAGCTCAACGTTATTCGGAAACACCATATGCCGAGCTCATCAACCCTTCGCCAATTTTCTGTTGAGGAGTCGTCATTTCGTAACGCGCCATCATCTGCACGCAAAACAAGGCTGCCGGAGATAAACTTGCCTAAATTTGGAGGTTCGTATGCAGATTGGCCTAATTTCTTTGGGTTGTTTTCAACGGTTATACACGATAACAACGATTTAAATAACCTGGAAAAGCTTCATCTCCGAACTTGTTTATGTGATGCAGCTCTTGATACGATTTCGTCATTGGAGTTCACTGGCGTGAACTATGAGGAGGCTATAAGGTTCTTGAAAAATCGCTTTGACAACAAGCTGCTTATTGTGCAGAGCCATGTAAAGGATATATTTTCTTTAACGCCTGTGGAGAAAGGTGCTGCAGGTATGTTGCGCCATCTAAGTGACAAATTGAATTCGCATTTGCGTGCCATGCATACCATCTCTACGAAGGAGCAAATCGCCGACAGTTTTTTGATTTACTTGGTAACAACAAAGCTGGATCCAGAATCTCAGATGAAGTGGGAGGAAGGTTTGCCAACAAATGAATTGCCAACCTGGGCCTCTATGGCGGCGTTTTTAGAACGCAGGTGCCGAATGCTGGAGAATATAGAAAACTCCGTGGTGTATAAAACGTCAAACAAACAAATAGAAAGAAAAGCTATTCAGCAAAAACGGCATGTTCATGTTTCGTCTGCTACTTCGTCCCCTATATGTTAGTTTTGTGATTCGAATGAAAATTTTATTAGCAGCTGTTCTCGTTTTGGAAATTTGTCGCCCTCCCTTCGTTACAAAGGGGCAAAAAATCTGAAGTTGTGTCTAAACTGCCTAAGAAAGGGGCATATGCTTAAAAGATGTACGTCTGGATGCTGTCGTAAGTGCTCGTCGAAACACCATACCATGTTGCACATCGAGAACGTATCTGTAGATCAAAACCTATCGTCACCGGCCGATCAAATAGCTCCAACTACGTCGCAGTCAGTGCTTATTTCGTATGTAAGTCCTCTTGTCAAAAAATCGTCAACGTCAAGTGTGAGTGTGTTGCTAGCTACGGCCATCATTCTAGTCAAAAACCAATTCGGAGTTTTTGTCCCTTGCCGAGCCATTTTGGACTCAGCTTCGCAGCTAAATCTTATTGCTAGTCGTTTTGTGAATCGACTCCAGCTGAAATGTGATCGGTCTTATGCAACAGTTTCTGGCATTGGTGATGGAAGCTTCGTTATCGACAAGTCGGTTGATATCATCGTGAAATCTCATTATGGAGATTACACAACATCGTTTACTGCCATGGTCGTTCACAGATTATCAGATTATCAGCCAGGCGTCAGTACCAACATTTCTGACTGGAACATTCCAAAGAATATACAGCTGGCAGATCCCTCGTTTGACCAATGTGGCCGAATTGATATTTTAATTGGAGCAGAGTTGTTTTATGAATTGATGTCCGCAGGGCAAATCAAAATGGCAGACAATTTACCCATCTTGCAAAAAACATTATTTGGATGGGTGGTTGCTGGTGGTGGTTGTCGTATGCTTCATTCGTGGTCTTTAGCTGTCGCTTGTAAAGACGATAAAAGAGAGGAAGAGCAACTTACCAGCAGGGAACAGTTTTGTGAGGATCACTTTTTGAAAAACACCGTTCGCCTTGCTTCGGGGGCATACAGTGCGATTGCCTCAGGTTGACGGTCGTGATGCTCGGTTCCTCGGAGACTCGTATAACCGTGCCTTGCAACGATTCAAAGGTTTGGAGAGAAAATTTAAGAAGCACCCTGAGATAAAGGCTCAATATTCTGCCTTTATGAGTGAGTACGCTAAATTGAATCATATGACTTTAATCTCGTCTCAGGTGGCACTGAACCAATATTTCTTGCCTCATCATTGTTTGCACAAGGCGGATAGCACATCGACGAAGCTAAGGGTAGTTTTTGATGGCTCTGCAAAAACAACTAGCGGACTCTCGCTTAATGACGTTTTGCATTCTGGCCCCAGCATTTGTAAAATGTACAGGTGCGTACGAGTCTCTCATCCCGATGACTACCTCCAATGTGTGCTGTGGAGAGAAAGCGAAGATGAAAATATAGTGGTGTACAAGCTAAATACCGTCACTTACGGTACCAAGCCAGCAGCATTTCTTGTCATTCGTGCCATGCATCAGCTTGCAGCTGATGAAGAAAATCACTATCCATTGGGTGCAAAAATTGTAAAGCGTGATTTTTATGTAGACGACATGTTATCTGGTGGCGAGTCTGGTGGCGATGTTCTGGCGATAAGGCGGCAAGTGGCGGCGTTACTGGAAAAAGGAGATTTTATAATTCGTAAATGGTGTTCGAATGTACCGGCAGTATTGGATGGCATTCCGTCAGATCAGTGCGAGCAGTTTTTGAAATTTGATGATGGAACTAACGTCACTAAAACGCTTAGGCTAATTTGGGATCCCAAAAGTGACAATTTAATTTTTTCGTTTAGTCCTATCGACAATTCTAACGTGGTTACTAAGCGCTCCATGCTGTCATCGATTGCTCGTCTATATGATCCGTTAGGATTGATTGGTCCAGTAATCACCAAGCAAAACTTTGAACTACAGTGGGATGAAAGCTTGCCTCAATCATTACATTCATCGTGGCTTGAATATATCTCCAAGTTTTCGGCCATTCATCGTTTCACATTTCCCCGTTATGTTTCGACGCCTAAATCAAAGGTGCAAATCCATGCATTCTGCGATGCTAGTTTAGCTGCTTATGGTGCATGTTTATATACACGATCTGAAGTGGGCAACGTCGTAAAAACATCTATACTTTGCTCTTAATCGAGAGTATCACCACTCAAGAGTCTTACTATTCCAAAGCTTGAGCTGTCTTCAGCGGTTCTTCTAGCTGAGCTTTAAACGCTGCTTTTAATCCTGAAATACATTGTTGGTCGGATTCTATGGTGGTGTTGTCTTGGATTCGAGAGCACCCATCAAATTTCAATATTTTTGTGTCAAATAGAGTAAACCGCATTCAAACTCTCACCAGTCAAATGACATGGCATTACGTTCCAACCAATTTGAACCCGGCGGATATTTTATCAAGGGGCGCAACCCCCGAAGAGCTTCTTCATTCAACACTATGGAATGGTGGTCCGGATTTTTTGGGCTATGGGCCTACGAGCTGGCCGAGTAATGTGGAGTTTTTGGCTGAATTACCTGAACGCCGTAGAAATATTTTGGTGACGGCTTCGATGTCTGACTTGTCGATGCAATGTAAGTATTGCAATTCATTTTCAAAAATGCAACGAACATTTGCAAATTTTTTTATATTTTTAACTTTTAAATCGAGAGTGCCAGGTGAAGAGCTTACCCCAAACGACATCAAGGGTGGAACTCGACTTCTAATAAAAAACATACAAATGATTAATTTCCCAGCTGAGTATAGAGCCTTGAAAGCCAAGCAAAATATTTTGTCATCTAGCAAGCTGTCATCTTTGATGCCAATAATGGATTCATTTGGCCTTTTTCGAGTAGGTGGCCGTCTCCAGCATTCAAGCTTGGAATTTGATGCTCAGCATCCAATTATTTTGCCTCAACGTCATCCTTTTACTGCGTCCTTGGTCATGCATTTTCATCAAAGGTTGTTGCATGCCGGTCCACAGTGTCTAACAGCTTCAATCCGTCAGCAGTATTGGCCCATAGGAAGTCGTAAACATATAAGCTCCATAATCTCAAAATGCATACGATGTTTTAAAATGAAGCCAAAATTAAGTCAACACATTATGGGCTGTTTACCAGCTGAACGCGTGACACCAAATAGGGCATTCCACACAACTGGCGTCGATTTCTGTGGCGAAGAGTCGTTCCTTGGTGAAGAGTCGCCCGCCTGTGAAGTGTTACGTTGCCATTTTCGTATGCTTCTCAACAAAGGCAGTACATCTTGAGGTCGTTCAAGATTTGTCAACCCCAGCCTTTTTGTGTGCTATTTGGTCGGACAACGCAACAAATTTTGTAGGCGCAAAGAATGAGTTGGCAGAGTTGAAGCAACTGTTTTTGAGCCAGTTCCATCTGAAAGAGCTTCACCAGCTATGTCTCGACGATGGCATAGAATGGAAGTTCATACCGCCCAGGTCGCCCCATTTTGGTGGATTGTGGGAGGCGGCTGTGAAGTCTGCGAAGTTCCACTTTTACCGTACAGTCGGTCAAAACAATTTGACTTGTGATGAGCTGCGTACATGTCAAAATTCGGCGATCCTCAATCCTCGTCCCCTATGTCCAATTTCAGAGAACCCTAATGACCTTGATGTGCTGACTCCCGGGCATTTCTTAGTTGGTGGCCCACTCGTCTCAATCGTCGAGCCAGACATGTCATGGATCAATTTTGGTCATCTTAATAGCTGGCAGAAAGTATCTGAAATGCAGCAAACATTCTGGAGAAAGTGGAGCAGTTCGTACTTGTCGCTGCTCCAAGAACGTTCAAAATGGCGTGAGCAGGCTGAGAATACTACTCGTGGTACCATCGTTATATTGAAGGATGAAAATGTACCTTCATTTAACTGGCAGATGGGTCGAGTTGCTGATATCATATGTGGTGATGATGGTGTTGCTCGTGTCGTTACTGTTCGAACAGCCAATGGCGTAGTCAAGCGTGCTGTTTCAAAATTAGCTGCCTTACCAATTGATGATTCTGTTGAAGGCCCAAACTCTTCAACGCGGGGAGAATGTTAACCGCAGATCCGGTCCTGTGCTTTGTTGCAAGGGTTAACGACCTGCACAGATCACACGATGTTTTTTGTTATATATGTATGTTCTTTTTCTTTTGCACAGCTTCATGTTGTCTATGCGTTGGAGTTAGAAGTCAGTCGTTCGTTATCACTTAAATAAAATTGTACATTTGCTGAAATAATCGAATTTCAATCGTCTTCTTATTTGTTAAATTTGTTCGAATAGAAATTGTCTGCAAAAACTATTGCAGGCTCAAATAAGGTTATTTTTTAAAAAATTTACTTATTTTCAGTAAGGATACTTATCTCAAGAAAAGAAAAGCTATTATTATATTTTTAAGAAAGGGTACTTACTTTTAAGAAAAGGTATTTTTTGGAAGAGAAGGTATTTTTTTATGAAAACAGGACAATTTTAAGAGTAGGCACTTATGTATCTCAAGAAAAGTTATTTTGTTTTACAAAAAAGGTACTCTTTAAAGAAAAGGTAGTTTTTTAAGAAAAGGCAATTTGTTGTATAATGTACTTTTTTAAGAAAAGGTACTTATTTAAAAAATTAATTTTTTTAAGAAAAGGTACGTTTTGTAAGAAAATTTACTTTTTTAAGCAAAGGTACTTCTTTAAGATAAGGTATTTTGTTAAGTAAAGGTACTCTGTTTAAGAATATGAATAGGTATTTTTATTGAGAAAACTTTATTTAAGAAAATTTTATTTTCTAAACTTCTTTCACTTTGACTTTTTTAAATTTACTTTTTATTCGGTTCAAACTACAATTTGTAGTAAACAGGCTCCACCTAGAAAATTTCCCATTAAACAAGAAACATCACCCCATATCATAGATAAAGGAAATAAGTAGATATCGCACACTCCTTGCGAAATTTCTTGTTCGATGGGATATTTTCTAGATGGAGCTGAAAGCAATAATTATAACCTTTGATCTCGAACAAAACATACCTTGCGAGATGTATTTAGAACAGGTGATAGCAGTAGGTGTTGTAGGCAACATCAGCACGCATTTTGTTTTGTTTAGTGGGCCGATGCTGTACAAGTCAACACAAATGAATACCAACAATAACAGAACACCAAAAAAGCACATAACCAAAATGCATTTGAATTAAAAAGTGGGGAACACAACGACATGAAAAAACTAAATTAGTTATTCGAATAGCACAACCTGGAAAATGATTCTATTTTTGTATTGAAAAATGTCCCACATGTCAGTGAAAGTTACAAAACGACAACACAGCACCTAGTGGCAGTACTTGACAACGCCTGTGCGATATCTACGTATTTCCTTTATCTATGCCCCATCAGTTATTCTAGACACAAACCAAGCCAAAAGTACAAGTGTAAGAGTAAAGGTACGGTCAGATTGGGCAAATATTTAACGAAAAACGTCAAATATTTCTTGGCCCCTGTGTCTGACCACAAAATATATTTGTGTGGCAAACAACAAAACAGCTGATTTTGGACAAACAAAATTTTTTGCCATCAAATAAAAATGTGCTCAATGTGACCACAGTGTGACCACTAAAGAGCAAATAGTTTTCTCTTTTTTGAGCAAACATTTATTTGATCTTACAAAAGAATCAAACAATGGTAAATAACAGGTGGTATAAGCAGTGTTGTCAGCTTTTATGACTCAAATTATAAAATGAAAAAAAAATCAGCAACATTAAACTAAAAAGAAGAATTGGTAAATATTATAAACATTTTTAAATATATTTTGGTAATTTGGTTCAACGGCTATAAAACTGTGTACCTAGTTAAATAACAAAGTATTTTTTCTATAACATTCATAATGGGATATGGCATCAATAAATGGTTGTGACAGCCATCAAATTCAAGTAATTAATTACAAGTACAACCGAATTAGTTTTCATATTTTTTGTTGATCCAACAAATAGAATAATCACCACTACAGGATATTTTGATTGTTAGAACTAAAACTTGATTGACAAATCACATTTATTCCTTGTTTTTGTTGATCCAACAAATAGAATAATCACCACTACAGGATAATTTGATTGCTAGAACTAAAACTCGATTGACAAATCACATTTATTCCTTGTGGCTGTGGCTTCAACTAAATATTTCTGAAACTGAATTACAAATCAATTGATATGTACAGTATTTGTAGATAAATAAAATAAATAAATGGTTTCCCGTTACATCCCACGAGGGGATTAGGGAGAGCTTCTCACAACCAACGAGCTGTGCGCTTTCTAGTTTTACACTCACTGATTGGGACCTACAGTTTTACACCGGTTCCGTACGGTATTTTGAGAAGCCTTTTCATGGCTAAATACTCGATAGTGTCGCCGTCACTAAGCGAGGTGACCGCCGTCGAAAAAAAATTTTAAGGTGGTCAGAGTAGAGATCGAACACAGGTCCTGATGCACAAGAACCGCGCACACTACCATTGCACCACCGAGATACGGTACAGAATTATTGGTAATCACAGCAAGTGATAAGTCCAAGGATAGTGGCTGTAGATATAGTTGTGACAACGAATCTCTTCGGTGTGTGCGCGTTGTTATTGATGAAACGAGGTTGTGCTATGATAACGCGTGTCGATACATAAATTCTTCGGAGTGTTCTAATGCGCGACCTTAGAACCACAAGGTTCTAACTGACAATTTTTAATAAATTCATCTGCGTATTTCATCCTACGAAAATAGACATGTGCTTTCAATTATTTGTATTACCATAATTATATATCTTATCGTTTACAAACTTCTAACTACCCATTTACCTATAGTAATTTGTTTAATAAAGACTATTTAATCTGTATTTTCTCAAAAATTATTGGGTGCACTTAGAACCTTGTTTTTCTAAGGTCGCCAATTTGCTGCGATAAAGTAAATTTTTATTCTCGCGAGAGATCTATCTCCCTTTATTTAACAACAGTTAAAATCCTCATTTACTGTCATACCCACTTGTGCTGACTCCATATCAATTCTCGAAAACATCGCAGTAACTTCTCCCATTGTACGCTCAATGATATCTATGTATATCATCAGCATACGCGAACAGCATGTGACTTTTGTTGCTGATGGTTTTATTCATGTTGAATGCAGCTTTTCTCATAATGATCTCCATTAAGATGTTAACGGGATCGTAGATAGGGTGTCGCCTTGTCTGAGGCCTCGCTTAGTTTCAAAAGCTTCGGTAAGATCCTTACAAACGTTCACTGCGGATTTGGTGTTCCTCAAGGTCATCCTGCAAAGGCGTATGAGTTTTGCAGGAATACCAGGCTCACACATTGCTTTGTAGAGTTTCTTCCGTATCGGGCCATCGAAGGCCGCCTTTTTGGCGTAGTGTGATAATCCGGTCAGTTGTTGGTTTTCGAGGCCTACAGCCATACCGTTATGGTCCAATCATGCCAGCGATAATTGGTTTTAGTGTTTCGCACATTATACTTGATCGGCAAAAGGCATGCATTCATCTAACCAAATTTTGCTAATGAGTTGATGCATGCACCTTATCAGCTCATCGCCGCCAGCCGTAAATGCTCCGCCGATAATCCATCGGCTACTGCAGCTTTGTTGTTCTTAAGCTGGGCAATCTGCTCTGACCTCGTCTTGCTTAGGAGGGGGCAATCGACGTCGTCGTCCAAATTGTGATTGATTGTCTCATCGTCTTTGGATATCTCAGGTTCCAGTAGCGTGGAGAAATCATCTCTCCATATTCACAACATTCTCTAAACATCTGCGATGAGATTTCCGTTCTTGTCATCACAGAAGGTTGGCCCTGAACCATGCCCACTGGTTCTGCTTTTGACTTTTTGGTAAAATTTTCGGGATTCGTTCTTCCTTCTGTATGTCTCAATTTTCTAGCTCTCGCACTTTCTCCACTGCCGTCCCTTACGCCTAAAGGGACGATTTACCTCCTTTCTTTTTCCCTATACCGCTCAAGCGCAGCTCGCGTTACAATTGACTGAAGCATTGGACATTTGCTATGCGACACTTCATCGCACCAAGGTTTGTTACGAAGCGGTTTTTCAAAACCAAGTACGGTTGTTGCGGCAGTTTTTATAGAGTCAGAAATGGGTTTCCACTGCGCTTCAGGATGGGTTCTGTGCCAAAAGTTGCGAGACTATCCTTGAGTAGGCTGTTGCTACATCTGGTAATTGTCTTTTTTGATGTCTAGCTTTCCCTGCGTCTGGTTTCGTACGATTTTCGCCCTATTTAACCTTTGCTGCTACCAGGTAGTGATCAGAATCGATGTTAGCTCCTCTGGTCACTCGTATGTCCATTACAGTGGATGAGCGCCTTCCATCAATTACCATGTGATTAATTTGGTTCTTCGTTCTTTGATCAGGGGATACCCAAGTAGCCTTGTGGATGTCTTTATGCTGGAATGTTGTACCACTAATGACCACGAACTGGCAGCATGTACATAGACTGAAATTGCCAATACACAGAAAAAAATAAAAATCAATTTCAATTAAAAAAATTTGTATATTTGATTAAGTTTTTAATTCACTTTGGTGTAATAACAAAAATGATAATATTAATTAAAGGTATTTGTAAATTTGTCAAAAAGGCTTCAATTAAAAAATTTGTAAATTTGATTTAAACATTTATAAATTTTTTTTTAAAATTATTGATTAAGTATGTAATCAAGTTCATTAAAAAACTTATTGATTTTGTTTCGCTATTTTTGATTAAATTTTTAATTGAATCAAATAAAACCGGTATTGCTTTTTTCAGCATGAAACCGTAAAACCCTAAAAAAAACTAAAATGTTCTATTTTGAAAGCGATTTTATTCAAGTTTTCGCAGATACACAAGTAATTATATCTGTAAAAATTAAATTTTTTTTATAATCGGAACTAATGTCCGGTTTTCTGAAACTATTATTATATATTAAACATTTAATGTTTAAACGATTTGTATTAAATACAAAAAATAGGTACATCTGGTGGTTCTGGAGAAACATTCAATTTATCTGCTCCTTCCGCAGTCACTCCATTGATTCATAGCTTTGTTTGAGAAATGTATTGCTTTTATCCAATTTAGGGCACTCTTGTTTTACACGTTCAAAATATCTAAGAAGGTGTCTTAAAGTTGTTTTTACGTGAAATATTTGAAAACAATTTTCGTGTAAACAATTGTATGTGGCATATGGCGGCAAATTGTATCTTTTCAAGTGCATAAAAAATGTTTGGGGACAGCTACATTTTTCATTGCAAACAAAACACTCAACGCAAGCACTCATTTCCAATAAAATTTATTCAAAAACACTTGCCAATTAAACACAATTACAAAAAACCCAGCTTTAATCACGAAAAAAGACAATTTAACACTATTACACAGGTCAACAAATTAAGAAAAACTGTTTGGTGCCGAGATACCGTTGGTGGTTTTGTATTAGGTGTTCATTGACAATACTGAAAATATTTAAATTTTTTTTTTGCTACGTGTAGTTTTTGATCTAACGTCAATTTTGAATATTCGCTATAATCAAAACTTGTGAGTGCTTGTTTTTAGTCTAATCGGTTTATTTGAATAAATAAAATCAGTTTAATACAATGTCCTCATCGCGA
Source organism: Phaonia tiefii (assembly GCA_963931995.1). Lineage (NCBI taxonomy): Eukaryota > Metazoa > Arthropoda > Insecta > Diptera > Muscidae > Phaonia > Phaonia tiefii. Next base: position 76,983,130 of record OZ008369.1, read on the forward strand.
AGAAGTTGTTCCAATGACCCAAATGGGTTTTGTTACATTTGTGGCGAATTCACAGCTAAAAAGTTCAGAAAACCTATATCAGATTTCATAAAAAGATCATATTTTTTATACTTTAACATGGAAATTAGGGATGAATACAAGCCGTGGATACCCCAAATTGTTTGCAAAATGTGCTATGAACACTTGAGACAGTGTGTCAGTGGTGAAAGAAAACGTATGAAGTTCGGAGTGCCCATGCAATGGAGGGAACCAAGAAATCATATCAATGACTGTTACTCCTGCTGTGTAAGTTTGCGTGGCATTAACAAAAAAAAAATGATTTATCCAGACTTGGAATCTGCTAGAAGACCTTTACCCCATTCGGAGGAAGTGCCTGTTCCAACATTTCGTTCAATACGTGAACAATCACCTGAAGAAATCTTTAATGAAGTGAATAGCGACAGTGATTTCGAAATATCGTTTTCAAATCCAGAAACTTTTATCCAGGAAGAATTAAATGATTTGATAAGGGATCTTGAACTTCCTAAAGAATCTTCAGAGGTATTGGCTTCTAGATTAAAAGAAAAAAAATGTTTATCGTCAGGTACAAAAGTCACGTTCTATCGTAAAAGAGAGAAAGATTTGCTACAATTTTTTAAGTCAGAAAATGACATTGTTTTTTGTTCGGATGTACAAGGTCTTATTCTCGCAATGGGTCTTCCAGAATACAAGCCAAATGAATGGCGCCTCTTCATAGACAGCTGTAAGCGAAGCCTTAAGTGTGTCCTCTTACACAATGGCAACAAATATGGTTCACTTCCCATTGCCCATTCAACAAAATTAAAAGAAGAATATCAAAATATTTCACTTTTGCTGCAAAAAATCAAATATGACGAACATCATTGGAGTATTTGTGTTGACTTAAAAATGGTCAACTTTTTATTAGGACAGCAAAGTGGATTCACCAAATACCCATGTTGTTATTGTTTGTGGGACAGTCGGGCCAAGCATCAACACTGGGATAAAAGAGATTGGCCCGCACGTGAGACGATGGAGGTGGGAACGCAAAATATCATTAATCCACCTTTGGTTTCAAGAGATAGAATTTTATTGCCCCCGTTGCACATAAAACTAGGCCTTATGAAACAATTTGTTAAGGCGCTAGATAAAAATGGCCAATGTTTTTCTTACATAACTCAAAAATTTCCTGGTCTGAGTATAGAAAAGATAAAAGGCGGAATTTTCGATGGCCCACAAATAAGAATTTTAATAAGGGACAAAGATTTTTTAAGTTCAATGAACGATTTGGAACGACTTGCTTGGAATTCATTTGTTGAAGTTACTAAAAACTTTCTTGGCAATCACAGGTCAAGTAACTACTCTGAAATCGTAAATGACATGCTAGAGGCGTTTAAAAACCTAGGATGTAATATGTCAATCAAAGTGCAGTACATCCATAGTCATCTTGACCAATTTCCAGAGAATCTTGGATCTTATAGCGAAGAACAAGGCGAGAGGTTTCACCAGGACATAAAAACTATGGAAGAGAGATACCAAGGCCGATGGGATCGGCATATGATGCCTGACTACTACTGGGGTATGCAGCGTGATTCTCCCAATACCCCTTATTCACGAAAATCGCGAAAAAGAAAGTTTTTATGTTAGTAATAATGTAAAATAAACTAAATAAATGCTGTTTTTTCTTTAAATTTGAGTTTTTCTGAATCCGCAAAAATCTAGAAAACTACGCGTAGAAAATCAAAATGTTTGCTATTTATGTAATAAGTACAAGGCCCTTAGCTAAAAACTAGTTGCAGTTCTTCGGCACCTTTTCAACTGTTGACCTGTGTTATTCTTTAATTTCACAAAATAAAATCATTCAATCAACAATAAACGAATTACAAATAACAACAGTGGCCTCGTTCTTTTCGTCCAGTATACGCGTTTCCCCATACAAATGAAAAGTGTATACGTTACAGTCGATAATTTTCCACTATAAGTCGAGCAGTGGATAGTACAGGGTGGCCCAAAATGAACGAAGGGGTTTGAATTCGTTATAACTTTTAATTTAAGACATATTTATTAATTTTTTTTTGTTTTTAAAACAGTATATAAATGGGGAATATTTTTAGTTTAGTTATGAAAAATAATATCTCGCAAGTGGTGGCCATTTTCTGCTTCGCATATTCGTGCTCTTTCCAACACATTTTCCATCACTTTTCGCAAAACTTCAGGTGTTATGTTGTTTATTTCGTCGCGTATATTGCTTTTTAATTGCTGGATGGTTCTAGGCTTATTAATGTAGACTTTTCCTTTCAAATAACCCCAAAGAAAACAGTCTGGAGCGGTGAAATCCGGTGAACGCGGAGGCCAATTAAAATCACTTGTACGCGAAATAATTCGTTCCCCAAAGATGTCCCGTAAAAGAGCCATTGTGGCCCTTGCAGTGTGGGCTGTGGCTCCATCTTGTTGGAACTATACATGCGGATGTTTTTCCACGGCTGGCCTTAAAAAATTGTCCAACATTGTCTGATATGTTACACCATTGACGGAAACGGTGACCCCGTGTCCATTTTCAAAAAAATATGGACCAATTATCCTTTCCGATGAAACACAGCACCAAACCGTACACTTAGGTGGGTGTAATTCTCGCTGCTGAACTACTCTCGGAAATGGGCTTCGTCGCACATAATTAAATTATGAACAAAATTATGATTTTCTTCTGCTTTTTGCCGGAAAAAAACTGCATAATCAAGTCGTTGCTGGTAATCTGTCGGTTTCAATTCTTGGACAAGCTGAATCTTGTAAGGAATCATTCCTATTGTATGCAAAATTCTCTGCAGCGACGCTCGCGAGAGGCCAAGTTGTGTCGAACGTCTCCTGGTTGATGTTTCTCCATCTTCCCGAATACTCCTCTGTACCAGTTCAATATTGTCATCAGTGTGCACCGTTCGTCGTCTGCCAGCACCAGGAAGGTTCCTTACTGCCCCTTGTTGGCGAAAATTTGCAACCAGACGGTTTATTGTTGACTCTGAGGGTCCAACCCGCACATTAAAATAACGACGATATGCACGCTGAGTCAAAACAATGGATCGTTTATTTGAAAAATAAAGCTCAACAATTTGGGCACGTTGTTCAATTGAGTACTGCTCCATTTTAAATTCCCTAAGTCTTCTTTACGAAATACTGAAAAGAAAAGAAAAAAAAATTATAATAAAAAAGTTATAAGCAATTCAAACCCCTTCGTTAATTTTGGGCCACCCTGTACTTAGAGTTGCCGGGTTTCAAAAAAAGTAAAATAAACGAAAATGTTAACTTGTCAACATTTTTTAGTTCAAGACAAAAACGATGTACAAATAGACAGTCAAAATTTCTCTTCACTCAAATGCCAACAAACAAAACGAGTGAAACCCTAGCACTTCTCTGCCCTCTCTCTTACTCTCTTCATTGAATACTTCAATACACAAGCAGCTTTTTGATAGTGTTATTGTATATATCTGTACAAATTCCAACCGTGTTGAAATAAAATTAAATAAACTATGCAAAAAGTATGAAATAATCAAGATATGACACGAGAGAGAAATGCGTTTGAGTGAATATCTGGCACTTTTTGGTTCTCTTTTACCAGGGTTGCCAAATTGCTCTCATATTCTGGTTGTCTAATTCTTGATCGTCTTTGTTCAAGATTTTCAGCGTTCCCTGAGACACTCAAATTTTACTGTACTCAAGTATTGTCTCGCCGTTTGAAATTCAAAGTTGGCGTGATGGGTAGCACATGCGACTAACAACCGCGAGATTTCGGTTCGGATCCTAGTAAAGTCGCATATCTTTTTAATTATATGTTTAATTTTTAACTATATTTTAATGATTTTATTTTTTTAATATTGCTGGTAAATGAGTTATGTTAAAAAATAGAGTAATTAGTACGAGATATAATTAAAAAATATTTTAATTTTGTGCCTTCTCTGAGGGTTGAACTCACGTTCTATCGATTTGTAGGCAAAAATATATGCACTAGGCCAGAAGCTCAATTTTCAATATTTCTATTTTTCAACTGCTACAGTTGACAGGCGACAAAAGTGCTGTCAAATTAATTTTGCTTAAAGGCGATGTGTTCTTTCCGATCAGTATACACTTCTAGTATATACTGGACGAAAAGAACGAGGCTAGTGTTGTATATCAAAGACTAGAGCCGTACGAAAAGTGACGACGGCTGTTGACTCAGCCGTCACACATAGTTGTCGTGTTTTGGTTACAAGCAAGCGATTATCGAAAAGTAATTTTATTGAAAAATATGAAAAAGGGTTGAAAACGGTAAACGATGCCAAAATAAAAATTTCTTTAGACTTAGCGAAAATGATTCGCGTCGCTAAGTCTTCCTTAAGTGCTTCATACGAAACAAGCGATTATATAACCAAGCGGTATAAGCGGCCGTCGGTGGTTCAATGGTTAGTGTGCGCGGCTCTTGTACATGAGATCCTGGGTTCGAACCCGGCTCTGACCACCTTCAAATTTTCTTTCGGCGGCGGTCACCTCGCATAGTGACGGCGACACTATCGAGTATCTAGCCATGAAAAATCTTCTCAAATTACCGTTCGGAATCGGTGTAAAACTGTAGGTCCCAATCAGTGAGTGAAAACTGGAAAGCGCACAGCTCAGTGATTGTGAGAAGTTCTCCCCAGTCCCTTCATGGGATGTAATGGGAAACCATTTTTTTTTTTTTTTTTTTTTATAACCAAAACACGCTTATTGCCTCCCAACGGCGCACTGTGGCTGAAATTTTGATTTCATTGGCCAAAAGACAAATTTTTTGTCACCGATTTTTAAAATTTGTACGCCTTTTGTAGCTAATATAGCCAGATTAAGGTAGCCAAAAAATTAGGTTAAACTATTGCTAATTGTGGGCGTGGCATGCTGTCAAACTCAACTGTTTTTTTTAAATGGTTACTACTCGCAAGCTATCATCGATAATGACCTACCCTTTTTATAATGCTGGTAGGATTATAGTCTTTAGTTGTTGTAAGTGGTCACAGCTCTACCGTTTAATATTAGGGGCGTTATGAAATTACTATATTTTTCTCAAATTTCAACTTTAGTGGAATAGAACTTCTAGGGAACAAGAAACGCATACGACCCGGAGAAAGTGTCCTCTTTAACCCTATATATACTTTTGCACCCGTGACGACCGAAATTACTCTAAAAAAAATTCAAATTACGATAATTTAAACAGCCCTATAATTACTCGTATACAATGGTGTATAAAATTTGTGCTTTAGGCATTTTATAGCTTATAATAGTCATTATTTGTTCTATTACCAGTAATATATTTGTAAGTAAGAATGTCAATTCACAAAGGATGTAATTCATTAGTAACCTTGGTTTTTTAATTATCATACCTTTTTTATACCTTTTTATTTTACCTAACAATGTACTAATGGCATTTTCTTATCTTTTTATTTTACCTAGAAACATAGTATGATGGCTTACGAGAAGGCTTATAAGAAAGCGACATTTGAGTACCAACTCAATTGCTTTAATATATTTCAGCAATAACAAACGCAAATAAAAATATTCAGAAAAATATGGAGAGCTTCAGTTATAAAGAACTGGCCGAAGAGTATTTTAGAAACAAAAACCAGGAAGATGTTCTTAGTTACGTTAAAATAAAATTAAACTTAAATTCGTGTAGTACCGAAATACAAGAGCAATTATCTAATTTACAAAATTTTTATATAAAAAGTGGAAACTGGTTAGAAGGCCAACTTACTGTCGCTGCAGAAACAGCAAAGCAAGATCAGGCTGGAAGACCACGCAAATCATTGGACAACTGCAGCGATAGATCTAAGAGGCGGAAACTTAAAGATGTTAACGATGACATTAGTTGTACAAATATATATAAGAATGTTTTCTACATCAATTACGATCACAGAACCAATTAACAAAAGTGGATATCATTGAAAAATTAGTTAAAAAGTCAGAACAAAACGGATTCTCAGAACAAAACGGATTCTTAAAAGTATACCAACTCCGAGCGATGCAAAACAGTTCACAAATGAGGAGGCATTAGCATTATTTCCGGATTTGAAATTAACAAACCAGCAATATATTCAGCTCAGATTGCGTGCGATTGAAAAAGGTTCAAATATGTATCCAGCATATCATCACATAACCGCTGCTAAAATGGACTGTTTGCCATCAAAGGACACTATTTCAATCACACTAATTTCGCTTGCTACAATCAATAACTGGAAATGAGTTAAAGAAATATGGAAACACAAAGTTAGTTTTTTTTTGTAAATAGGGATGTGATGGTTCTTCGGGACAAAAACAATACAATGGTATATTTGTACCATTGCGATTGAAAAAGATTTTGGAAGATTCAGAGCCTTCGACTAGTACAACGCAAACAATGGATATTTGGAAAAATGAGACACCATTTCTACGAAATACTGCAGGCCAATCAAATTTGAATTAAAAAAAGAAACTCATAATGCCATTAACAAAGAAGTTAGTGATATCAAGGCCCAAATTGCAATACTACAGCCATTACAATTACAGTTAGATGGGCAGCAAATTGAAGTAAGCTACCAATTAGTGCTGACAATGATAGATGGAAAAGTAGGTCAGGCTTTGGCTAACATGAAGGCCGCATCCAGCTGCATTATATGCCAAGTAACATCAACCCAATTAAACCAAGTCCCGACAAAATCATTAGATAATACCGATGCATATGAATTTGGATTATCACCACTACATCCACGAATACGACTTATGGAACACTTACTAAACATGATATGATTTGGATTTTGGGCTGTCAGGATCAATAAAAAACAACGAAACCAACAAAGAGTTAAGAAGTTCAAAAAAGAAACATGCTCAAGATGAATATCGCAAATTTGGATTGATTATAGATCAGCCAAAACAAGGGTCAGGCAATACAAATGATGGCAATACCGCAAGATTCAGATTCAGAAACAGCATCTGAAATAACAGGAGTGGACTTAAACCTTATTTTCAGATTTAAAATAATCCTAGAAGTACTTGCGTGCAATGAAGAATTTGACTCTGGAAAATGTGGAGATTATGCTAGGGTAACTGCAAAAATATATACAACCAACTACCCATGGAGAAATATGTCTGCAACAGTTCACAAAATCCTTTATCATGGAGAACATGTCATTAAATATCATTTGGTACCACTTGGAGATCTATCAGAGGAGGCTCAGGAAAAAGGAACAAGGATTACAGATTTTATAGAGAGCACAATGCTAGAAAAATTTCACGAAATTCCACAAATGAAGATCTATTTAATATATTATTGACAACGTCAGATCCGTTCATCTCCAGTATTCCAATCAAATGGATTTAGATGAAGAAGTCAATAAACTACTAAAGAACAGAAATAACACAGAACAAAATATGGAATATTTGCTATCAATATTTGGGTCAAATGAATAATAATTATAATTGCCTTTCATTGTTATTTAAGTACGAAAAACATAGTATTAGTAAAAAATAATAATAAACAGAACCTACCATTGTTACAAATGCTATTAAAATCTATTGCAGTTTTTATTTTAAAAATGTTTTTTAAAATTATCAAATTTGACGGGAAAAAATAATAATTAATTAAAAAAAAAATAATTAATTAAAAAATAATCTTTAGATATTCGTTAATGCCTACGTTCACGTTGTAACCGAAATTTCTAGTGCAAAACTGCTTATTTTTCTATGGAAAAATAGATGTTTGTTTGAGACTCAAGATATTTCGTGTGCAATGTAAACAACGGCAATCAACAACAAAAACAAAATTCAATTATATTTTTTTTTATAATTATTATTAAAATCCAAATATGAAATTTCTTAATAAATAAAAAAATAATAAACCCATATTTCACTCCAAAAGTTAAAAAACTTTGACCTAGAATTCCTTAAAAGGTCCTCAATCAATTTTAATGTAATTAAAACTGAGTCAAGCTGAACTAAATATCTATCCATTAAAAAAAATTTCTTAAATATTTTGATAGGTTCAAAAGTTACAGAATTTTGGCCAATGAAAAACGATTTTCAGCCACTGTGCGGCGCTGTAAAATTCAACTTTCTGTAAAATACTTTATCACAACAATTTTTGCTTACAAAAATTTTTTATATTAAGGTTTGTTAAGAACATATCATGCATATTTATATTAATTCAGAAAGATTCACATCAAAAATTCGATAATGCACTCAAAAATTAAATATTTTTAGTGCCGTAGATTTGTGCCTTGCCAACTCCAACTTCTGTTGTAAACTCAAAAAATAAATTGTAAATAGGATTAAAAATGTAATTGTTTCATTTTTTTAATTGAATTTTTTGAAAAAATTCAATTATATTTTTAATTTAAATTTACAGGCCAATATTTTTTTCTGTGTAGTTGGATGAAACACATTCTCCCTGCCTACTTTAGCATTACAATTTCCTAGTACAATCTTAATGTCATGGCCAGGGTAGCGGTCATACGTTATCATCATCTTTCTCTTCTGACGGGGCATGCATACAAATTAGGGAAATATAAAAACGTTTCGCTTTTATGCAGATTGTGGCTATACGTTCACTCACAGAATTGAGTGATTGAGCAACCAAATTCATGTTTTTTCTCATGGCAACTGCAGAATATGTCGCAGTTTCTTTTTCTTATACCTTTCGATGACATCTGCCAATGGGATACTTGCAAGTCATTAACGACTATAATTCAGGTTTTCCAAAAACTAAATTTGAAGAATTGCCCAAAAAGTATAAAACACGTATCAGTCGGTGTCGCTGCTGCTCATGTTTGTTATTGTATTTACATATTTGTGTTTCTATTCATTTGCCTTATTTTTTTTGTAATATTATTAGCATTTGATTTGTTTATGATAATTAATTTGTTATTATTGTTTGCCTATAATGATCATTTGTTTGAGTTTTTAAGTCCCTTTTTTGTCGTCATTTGTTTAGTTTCCCTTTGTCACTACATTGTACTTGTGTTGGAAAGGAACTGTTAAGCTTTGTAAACAAGTACAATGTAGGGCTCCAGCAAAGCTGTTGTCCTGCTGTTAAATCAGTTTGTTGGGGATAAAGACTGCGGTAAGTAGTGTTAGATTTTTATATTTGTTTGATTTTTATTATTATAATTAAATTATTTATTTTATAAATAAACCCTATTCCTACCCTACCATATTATAAATACACATTGCCGTGTTTTTATTTCGGGAGTTAAATTCGATATCCCCGCAGGATAACGCAGGTCGCAGACAGCGACAAATTTTATTTCGCAAACTTTGTGCGATGTTTGTTGTATTTTTTACCGATTGCCATTTAGATGTCCACGCAGAGTTCACCTCCAAGAAGAAGCCCGCGGAACCTGACAATTGCCGATTCGTTGCCCTCCTCAGTAAGTGCTTTCAACAGTTCCATGCCTGCCGGAACAACTGAAAATGAGAATGTGACCTATATGCCGCCGGAGCCCAATACAAGTTCCTTTACTGCCGGAACATCATCCGTGTTCGTCACCACAGCCGATACGATTCAGACGGCGTCAGGTAAACATAATCCTGGCCCTAATTTGTTGCTGTCCCATATACCGCCACCGTTGACTCCAGCGCCAGGTGTAATGACGTCCAGCTCCAATTTAGTTGCCCAGCCAGCCATGGAAAGTCTTCAGCATCAAATCGATGTTTTGCAGGCGCAACTTTTAAATGCCCAACGAGCCCTGAAATCAGCTTCAACTACAAATAACTAGAGCATTTCAACAAGTATGACGACAACGAGTAGCACAGCACCAGTTAACAGTGTCGCCGGTAGTTCCAATAGCGGTGGACCTGAGGACATTTCAGATCGTCGGGATCCATCGCCATTTTCCTTTGCAATAATGGCGCCACAGTGGCTCCATGCTATGGAAATCAGCAGCATCGTTAGCAGCGCAGTCGCTAAATGTACAGCAGCCAACAGCAACGTATCAGATGCTGCCAGCGCTGTATCTGATGCAGAATTGAGTGCCGATAGCGACCTACCGGTATTTAATGGCACCCCAGAAGATTGGCCGATGTTTTCATCTGACTTTGATCACTCAACGGCCGCATATTTCTACACCAATTTTGAAAATTGTTTGCGTTTGCAAAAAGCGTTTAAAGATGAGGCCCGGGAGTGCGTCAAGTCACTGCTTATCCATCCAAATAATGTTCCCACTGTTATTGAGCAACTGAAATTACAGTATGGTCGCCCGGAATTGCTGATAAGATGCCAGCTGCAACAAGTAGGAGAAATTTTGCCAATTGGGGAGAATGCTGTGGATAAGCTGATACCATTTGCTGTCAAGGTGAGAAATTTAGCCGCCTTTTTAGAAAATGTAAATGGGCATCAGCATTTGTCAAACCCAACTTTGATGGAAGAGTTGGTGCAGAAGATCCCCATGAGCCGTCGTTTAGATTGGGCCCAATATGCAGCAAATATACGCCAGTGGCCCACTGTTATGGATTTTAGCAATTGACTCCAAGGTGTAGCTTGTTTGGTACGGAGTATTCAAACGACTAGTGTGAGTACCAGTCGCTCAAACAACAGTGAGTCAAAAAAGTAAGTGGTTCTTTATGCATCAGATGTTCAACGTAAAGAGATACTGTGTGCCCATTTCCGAGGACAACATAGAACATTTGAGTGTAAGAAATTTGTATCACTGAGTGTGCAGAACAGATGCAGTGAAGTGAAAAAGTTGAAGGTATGTTTCTCATGCCTTAATGAATCACATTCAAGCAGAGATTGCCGCAGGCGTAGTGTCAAGTGAATAATTGCCGAAGGAAACATAACAAGTTATTGCATGAAGATCAGTCTAAAGCTTCAAGTGGAAATAATACCTCAAATGTATTATCAGCTGATAGTGGTCCGATTTGTGAACCAGTTTTAAATTGAGCATAACTCAAGCATAACTGAAAAAAGTGAATTGCTGTTTAGAGTGCTACCAGTGAAACTTTATGGGCCAAATTGTGTTGTGGAGACTTATACTCTTTTGGATGAAGGTTCATCGGTTACTATGATCGATAGTTCACTGGTGAGACAACTTGAACTTCAGGGAAGACAAAACAAATTAAATTTGAGCTGGTATGGTGGAAAGTCGTCTCAAGAGGTAGCCACAGTCGCCGATCTTCATGTGAGTGGTGTAAATAAGCAACGGAAATATGATTTTAAATGTGTTTATGGAGTCTCAAATTTCAAGTTGCTCAATCAGAGTTTCAATGCGGACTTGATACAGAATCATGGCATTCCTATAGCCTCATATGGCGATGTGGCTCCAAAATTGATCATAGGATTGGACCATTGCCCGACGAGATAGTTCCGTTGGAGGAAGTGGAGGGTGGATCGTTTTCGGGAATATGGATGGAGGGCACCCTACAGCCCGCACTTGTTTGATTTAAATGATTTGGTGGCAAGTAATTTTGAGACAGACAATTTTGGCGTCAAGGCTCTACCAGCCATTGAGTCGAAGGACAATGCACGTGCTCGGAAGACTTTGGAAAGTTCTACAAAGAGGGTTGCCGGAAGATTTCAATCCAGACTACTGTGGTGCCAAGATGACGTAGTCTTGCCGGATAGCTATTCCATGGCCCTCAATCGTCTTTATGGCATGGAGCGAAAAATGAAGAAAAATCCCGAGTTTGGCGTGGCATATAAAAATATGTATATGAGGAAAAAGGGTGTGTACGGAAATTGGCACCAAATGAGGCTCAAGCTTCTAACCCGAGGACATGGTAATTGCCCCATTTTGGGGTTATTAATCCCAATAAGCCAGGGAAAATTCGTTTAGTGTTTGATGCTGCTTCCAAGGTAGAAGGAGTCTCATTAAATTCTAAATTATTGAAAGGCCCTCAACAATATAAGCCGTTGCCTTCAGTACTATTTAATTGTCGGGTTGGTGCAGTAGGTGTTTGTGGAGACATAAAAGAAATGTTCCATCAAATCATCGTGGCTCCAGAAGATCGATGTTCCCAGAGATTTTTGTGGCGTGAAAATGAAATTCGTCAACCAAATATTTATGAAATGGTCGTGATGACTTTCGGAGCTGCCTGTTCGCCAAGTGTTGCCCAATATGTGAAGGAGAAAAGTGCTCTAGATTTGAGTCATCCGTAGAAAAAAATTCTGGGTGTGTATTGGCACCCGGGAGACGACGCATTCAAATTTATTTTTAAATTTCATCGAGTAAATGCAGAAATAATAAACGGCCTAAGGTATCCCACAAAACGTGAGCTGCTCAGTGTTGTCATGCCCGTGTATGATCCAATTGGGTTTTTGTGTCATATCCTGATAACTGCACAATTGTTATTGAGAGAAATTTGGAGAAGCAACACACCTGCCTGAGAGACTAGAAGTCATCTGGGATAATTGGCGGCAGGAGCTGAATAACGTTGCTCATGTCCATGTACCACGTTTTTATTTTAGAAATGATATGCCTGGTCTGTTGAAGCTAAATGTATTTGTCGATGCCAGTGAAGACGCATTTGGTGCCGTGTCATACTGGTGGAGAAATTGGAGTCTAATTTATTTCAGTTAAGTCTAAATGTGCTCCAATGAAGACCATGACCATTCCCCGACTGGAACTACAAGCCGCCGTATTGGGAAAAATATTGATATGCACTATATTGGAGGAACACTCACTCAAAGTTGCCCGAAGTATTTGTTGGAGTGATTGTACAACTGTTGTAAATTGGATTGGATCTGAAAGCAGAAGATATAAGCCATTTGTTGCCCATATAATCACAGAAATATTAGATTCCACTCGCCCAGATGATTGGAGATGGTTGCCCACAGACCTTAATGTTGCAGATGAGACTACCAGAATGAAAAGTAAAGTTGACTTTTCTAATGAGACACGATGGTTCCAGGGGCCTCAATTTCTTTATGGGCACGAAGATGTTTGTATGGTCGTATCGATGCTGCCAGCTGGTTACCACTAGATTCCAGGCGCCCCATCAATTTGTCATCCAATCATTACCTAACTTAACTTATTGTGGCTCATGTGCATGGGAACATGAAACATCAAAACTTTGAAGCTACATTGGGTGAAACAAGAAGAATGTTTTGGATTCCACGACTTAGGAGTGCTCTACATAAGTGTGTCTCAAATTGCAATATTTGCAAAATTCGTCGTGCCACTCCAGTACCACGAATGGTTCAATGTTTCAAAAAGGTTCTACGAGTGACTCTTAAAGAAGTGGCCCCTAAAAACCACACACTACAAAGTTATCTAATTGAGGCGGAAAACATCGTTAGTTCTCGTTCATTGACTCCTTTGCCTGTCAGCCATGAGAATGAGGAGCCATTAACGCCTAATCATTTTTTGCTGGGTTCATCGAGTACTGCGCAAACACCAGAGAGAACAGTCGTCGATAAGCTAGCTGTGTTTAAAAAGCAGTGGCGAATATCTCGTCAGCTACGAGACCACTTTTGGAAAAGGTGGATTGTTGAGTATTTGCCTACCTACACCTACACACCAGTGACCTGCAAAATCACTGATTTTTGCCACATATGTGCACATACAAATCCTGATGTGTCAGTAACACCGCAAACACAGACTGTGTGATCATTATCGGCACAGTATTTTGTTTTCAGTAATCAAGAGCGCTCTCATCGTTTCTGTTGCCAAGTGTATCGTGTGTGTGCCATTGGTTCGTGAACTACCATAGATATATTCGCATTGGTTTCCGGTCAACGTTCATACATACACAGATTGTGTCGTCAGTGCAACATGCAAGTGAGAAAAAAATATGATCACACAGTTTGTGTCTGCTGTGTTATGGCTGCAGCAGTTTCTGCATGTGGATATATGTGACAAAACTTACTGCGGTGTATCGCAACAATATGTACACCGTCCAAACACACTGTGATTCGGTGACAACTGTGTCTCTAACACCGCAACGAAAACTGTGCTGTGTCTATTTCACCCAACTATCATTTGCATATGACAGTATGCGATCACAGTTGTACTTTGCATTCTTCGAACTGTGCACAGATGTGCAATATGAGAGCAGCGATTGCGAAAAGGCGATGAGAGCGAACACAGTATTAAAAGTACAGTGATGCTCTCTGTACTTTGCTGTTTCACATGCGTGTCAATTTTTTTTAGATGTTTTGGTGTGTTGTTGGTTTAATACATACTGTGGACTCGTAGGTGTAGTTGTGTGTGAATTTTTCTGAAGCTATACATATAAAATTGAACCGTTATTTCTCATATTGAAATTGTACAGGGATTGTTTAGAACAAAAGAGGAAAGAGTTTATCAACATTTTTGGCAAGTAGGTATTTAGAAAACAAAATAATCCATTCGTAATGTCACATTTGTGCAAATAGCAAATGTCTAATTGTACATGAATCGAACCGAAAAATTATATCTTCTTGTTTTCTGCAAGTTTGATGAAAGTTCATATGATTTTGCTTTAATATAAGCAGATTACAGATATGCACAAGTAATATTTTGGAAAATACGGTGGGTCGAAAATCAATTTTGATTGTCGTAGGGTGTTTTTAAAAATATTTGTTTTTTCTAAAAAAAAAATTAATACATATTTCATTAATTATTTTATTTTTTAATAATTAGACTCCACCACCCAAAAGTAGTTTAAAAAATGTTGAGAAATGCACATTTAATTGTTTTTATTAAAGTCAATTTATTTATTCATCTTTAAAATTACACAAAATTTTAGGATTAAGATTATTTATATATGTATATTGTACATACTACATACATATTTATTTATATATTATTTATATATTTATTTTTCAAAGTTTTTATAAAATGAGTGTAACAACAACAAGCTATCTACCGATTTCGGTCCTAATCTATTTCGCTTTTCGGTAATAATATTCCCTGCTAATGAAAATGCTCGCTCAGCCGCTGCGCTGCTTGCAGGCACTGAGTGAATTTGCAGAGCAAATATTGATAAGCGAGGATAGCTTTTCGCATTATTTTTCCACCATTCAATTAAATCAAAGTCTTCGGTCATATGCACTATTTCTTTGCAATATCTTTCCACTTCATCCCTAGGAGACTGATTGGAATTTTGACTTGAATTTATTATCCAATTTGAGAAAAAGAAGTTATTGTACTGTTGAGCTGATGGTAGATTAGCTGAAGTTGAAGATGGGCAAAATGAATTTTGGGAACCTGGAACAGTTGATGGTGTAGCTGGGGTTGCTGGATTTGAATTATCGAATGGTGGCTGTGAAGATGAAGCCGATCTATCATTTTCAAAAATTATAATTTGAGATATGCGAAACTCTTTTATATTGTTGATATCAGTTGATTGGATACCTGCAGCTGGTGGAAACAAAACAAAAAAGCTGTTTTGTGCCATATTGTTAAATTATGTTCCCATATATTTTCAATATTTTGGTGATATTTCCTTTTAAAATCGAAATGGCAGATATATCTGTACTATTAGATATACAGAGACTTTTTATTTTATGAATTAATGGCACAACAAAACACAAGGAAGGGGAGCTGCAAAGTTGCAATTTTTTAAAAACTATTTCAAAATCCGCACAGAGTTCAACTAAAGCTGTAGGCGTTGATATATTTATATATTTATGTGCAATAGTCGTTTAGTCTCCTCGGTCTCAGTAAGCACTGCATTGACATCATATGTACCAATTATCCACAATTGATTTTAGCATAGTGTAATTTGCATTCCAGCGAGTAGGACATGGATTTTTTAGAGATGTTGGTAGTCTATGTTGTAAATTAGCTTTCTTAAAATACCTCACAATTCTTTTGCAAGTCTGTAATGTTTCAGTAAGCTCAGTTGTCTCTTCAAATGACTTGTCTAAAGCATTCGCAAGCAAATGACTACTGCAATTGCCTTGTCGATGTTTTTTCCTCTATCCGTAACAAATTTGATTGGTTCGATATTATCTACCTCAAATTGATGAAATAATGTCTTCAACTTATTCAAAATGTTTGCACCAGTTGACTTTTGGAAATCCAGTGATTTTAGTCCCAAAATAATATCGAATAGCTTGAAATCCTTTTGATAATGTAATGTGACGCCTAGGAAATTGCGTTTGACATAATTATCGGTCCACATGCCCATTGTTGTAGTGGCTCCACCAGAACTCACAACATCTTTAATTTCGTTGCTAATAATATCTCTCTTTTCCTCTGCTGCTTTCTTCACTTTACGGGAAATAGTTGTAGCATCAGGAAGCAAATCATTGACATCAACATTTTCTGCGTAGGTTGCACCAATTTTGATGAAAAACCTAGCAATCTTCATGAACCCCGATCCATTGATGGACGAAAATGGCCGGCAATCCTCAATTATCCATTCTGCGCAAGTGTCAATAGCTAGCTTTCTATCAGCTTCCGTAACAGGTTTTAGTATGTGAGGCTGCTTCAGGGCTCGACAACACTTGTGCCTACATAAATTAGAAGTTTTCAATATCTCGGCCAGAATATTACACATACAACTTTTTCCTTTGTGCCGTTGTGTCAAGGAGTAGGCTCCAATGGATATTTGTTGGACAACAAAGTCAATATTTCGCTCCATAATGAAATTCTTTTAGGTAATTAACACTGAAAATGTACGTCTATTTGCAAAGAACGCTGCAGACCAAATGAAAAGATGGAGTATAACTCCCATATATGGGCAGGTGCTCCTAGGACTTCTTTGGAGCTTCTTGACCGTGTCCAGAGGAGAGCGACGGTGTTAATAGGGGACAGTAGGGTATCCAACTCTATTGCCTCCCTTGAGCATCGTCGAAATGTGGGTTGCGTGTCACTGTTCTATCGATATTTCCACGGTATGTGTTCCTCGTACATCCGTCAACTTATGCCGGACGTGAGGATATTTAGCCGAATTACGCGACTTTCCAGGAACTCTCATCCGTTTTTTATCGAGTGGCCGATTGACCGCACTACACACTATAGAGAAAATTCGTTCTTCAGCCGTACAGTCCGTATGTGGAATAAACTTCCGGCTAGTGTATTTCCACCAATTGTGACATACAAACATTCAAGGCAAATGTCAGCAGACACTACTCCCTCTTTCCACCCTCTACTTCCACAATTTTCCTTCACCAACACAATGCACTGCATTTATAGGGGGCATCCCCTGAATGTTGGTTTGATAAAAAAAAAAATCCACTTTTTTTATTGACGTGCGATCGATGGACGATACACTGAGTTTGGACGGTGTACATAATGTTGCGATACACCGCAGTAAGTTTTGTCACATATGTGCACATGCAGAAACTGCTGCAGCCATAACACAGCAGACACAAACTGTGAGATCATATTGTTTTCTCAGTTGCATATTGCACTGACGACACAATCTGCGTATGTAACCAACACGAATATATCTATGAAGGGCACGAACCAATTGGACACACACGAGACACTGGGCAACAGAAATGATGACGAAAAAAAATACTGTGTCGATAATGATCACAGTTTGTGTTTGCGGTGTTACTGACACAGCAGGATTTGTATGTGCACATTTGTGGTAAAAAGTACTGCATTTGCAGGTAACTGCACAGTATGTATTGAACCACACACCCATGGTAAAATAAGTAAGGTAAACGCACTAGGAATTGTTACAACAAACACAGGCATTTTGTTTTTGTTTGGTGTCCATAATCTGTCAAATTTTCTTCATGTGTGTATCTACTGTCAAAGTAAACAAAAAAGTACACAAACAAAATACATGTGAATTTGACATAAGAGTAACACCTAAGGGCGAAATATGTTGAAATCAGCTGTTCTAACGAGTTTACCTTACTCATTTTACCATGCACACACCAATCGATCAAAAGAGACACAATTGTGAAACAGCAAAGTACAGAGAGCATCACTGTACTTGTAATACTGTGTTCGCTGTCATCGCCTTTTCGCAATCGCTGCTCTCATATTGCACATCTGTGCACAGTTCGAAGAATGCAAAGTACAACTGTGATCGCATACTGTCATATGCAAATGATAGTTGGGTGAAATAGACACAGCACAGTTTTCGTTGCGGTGTTAGAGACACAGTTGTCACCGAATCACAGTGTGTTTGGACGGTGTACATATTGTTGCGATACACCGCCGCAGCTCTCTGCTACACACTAAAGGCCCAACCATATCATGCTTTTTCTGGATTAAGTCAGCTTAAGCCACTGCTCGAATACATATAAAACGTATGTGGCCGTTTATAATGTACTTGCGGCAACTTTTCGTTGAGTTTCGTCAAGTGTCATCGGCTTAAGCAGCGCTCGCTACTGGCCGAACTTTGCTTACGCCATCAGCTGTTTGTTTATTTGTTTGGTCAAATATAATAATAACAAACCAAAATGTCGACTGAAACTGAATTTATACAGTGCCTTATTGAAAATGTTGAAAAACATAAATGTCTTTATGACAAGAGGGACGCGTTTTATTTTAACAAAGGCGTTAAAGAAGGGACGTGGATGGATGTTGCCGATAAGTGCAACAAAAGTGGTAAGTATTTAATATGGCTATGCGAATAACCGTCCAAGTAAAAATTGTCCAAAAGCGGAAAGTGACCCCAAAAATGTTGGGCGATTATTCGCAGAGCTATAGAATATATTATTAGTTGTTTTTTGTTTATTAATATTGAACATTCTTCTCAATTAAAGTACCGGATTGCAAACCACGGCTGTGTTTTTTAGTACTTTTGCTCCAAAGTAGTACATAAATGTGCAGCGGTGGCTTAAAAGTTTCAAAGTCACGAAAGTATATTCCAGCCACCTAAAAGTCTCATGGAATTCCAGTAAGCATTTGACAGGCTTTTCGTTGAGTTCGCTTAAGCCCATAAGCCAGCGTAAGCACATTATAGTTGGGCCTTAACGCGCAGGTCCAAGTGATGCGAGTATACAAAACCTGTGGCTCCTGGTGATTTTTTCCTCATATGCGATCCAGCTGTTTCTCGCCGAGAATGGAAGAGAGGCCGCGTAGAAGAAGTATTCAAGTATACGTCGAGCTGATGTCCGAACGTCTACCGGTGTCCTTAGGCGTCCCGTATCCAAGCTTACCGTCCTTGATTTCGGAGAGTGAATCGAGTCGATCCACGGGGGTGGGGATGTCGCTGCTGCTCATGTTTGTTATTGTATTTACATATTTTTGTTTCTATTCATTTGCCTTATTTTTTTGTCATATTATTAGCATTTGGTTTGTTTATGATCATTAATTTGTTATTATTGTTTGCCTATAATGATCATTTGTTTGAGTTTGTAAGTCCCTTTTTTGTCGTCATTTGTTTACGACTTACCGCAGTTTCCCTTTGTCATTACATTGTGTTGTGTTGGAAAGGAACTGTTAAGTTTTGTATACAAGTACAATGTAGGGCTCCAGCAAAGCAGTTGTCCTGCTGTTAAATCAGTTTGTTGGGGATAACGACTGCGGTAAGTAGTGTTGGTTTTTTATATTTGTTTGATTTTTATTATTATAATTAAATTATTTTTTAGGAATAAACCCTATTCCTACCCTACCGTATTATAAATACACATTGCCGTGTTTGTATTTCGGGAGTTAAATTCGATATCCCCGTAGGATAACTCAGGTCGCAGTCAGCGACAGTCGGCTTCGCGGAGTACTCCTCAATCAACAGTCTGTTTTCAGAGATTATGCGGATGCGGGCAATAACACCGAAATTATTATAAAAAGGCAAGATAAATCTGATTCGTTTTTATTCGTCTTTTATACGATGACTTACGACCCTGGGACACGACTTACGATGCTTCTAGGTGAAGGGAGAAGAGAAGAAAGAGGGGTAGCATAAGAGTCACGAATTGGAAATTCAGGGGGCATATTGATATTTCTCTTTCACCTCTTTCGTGTTTTGACATGGCGGTAAAGCAGCAGTATACAAAAAGTGGTAAAAAATTGGTTTGAAGCAATTTCTTAATAAATTAGAACAATACAATTGCAATTTTATCAGCCATTGTTCATTAATTTTTTAAAATGTTGATTTTGAGATTATTACGAATGAAAAAAATAAGATTAACCGACAATACATCACAAAGAGTCCCGCATAGTTGTACACAGAGTTACCAAAAGAGAATGAACAAAATGTGTCAGGGTCGTAAGTCATCGTATAAATAGACTGATGCTTCGAATCGAATATATTCGTCTTTTATTCGATGACTTACGACCCTGGGACACGAGTCACGACTTACGATGCTTCATGGTAAGGGGGGAAGAGAATAAAGACGGGTAGCATTAGAATCACGAATTGGAAATTCAGGGGTCATTTTGTTATTTCTCTGTCACCTCTTTCGTGTTTTGACATGGCGGTAAAGCAACAGTATACAGCAACAGTGGTGGAAAATTGTTTTGAAGCAATTTCTTAATAAATTAAAACAATACAATTGCAATTTTATCAGCCATTCTTCATTAATTTTTTAAAATGTGGAATTTGAGATTATTACGAATGGAAAAAAAAAGATTAACCGACAATACGTCACAGAGTTACGCATAGTTGTATACAGAGAGTCGTCGTCTGAAAGCACATGAATTTACGAAGGGTTACCAAAAGAGAATGAACACAATGTCCCAGGGTCGTAAGTCAAGGTATAAAAGACGAAATAGTTGTTGTGTACATGAGAGTAGCCGATCGTGTGTTTGTGAAAAATACGATTAATATTTGCCTCGCGAGGCTATGGGTTGGTTACCACTGTTCTACAGAAAGGTGACGAGATCAAAGAAAAATTTTCGACCCACGGTTATGTGGCTTATGGATTACAAAATGATGTATGGTATAGACGATTTTAGTTTGGAATCACTGAGAACTAAAATAGGAGTTACAGAAGTGAAATGCCGGCAAGCGGATACAAATGATTCGATACAGTAAGTTAGGCAAGAGGAAATCAAAGGTCGTAAGTGTCATTCGCAGATCACTGATTTTAGATGCAGAATCCAAAAGAAGTCCCGGTCTCAAACGCTTTACGAGAAAGTTATTGTGAAGCCATTGACAACCAAAATACGAGACACATACTCTCCACCTATACAGAAAAACGGTGTAGGTGACGAACCTTGTAAAACAAAAAGGCATATACCTCAGTCGGAAAACACTAGTAAACCTAAGACAGTTTCTGAAATACATATGTAATACTAATCTATACCAACATTTTAACTCTGTTCATTATAATTATAAGTAAGTAGAAAAACAAAAGTTCACACCCCAACAGATAAGAGAAAACAAGGAGCCAAAGACTGTTTGGAAAAAAGTGTATGATAAAATTATAACATTTTAACTCTGTTCATTATAATTATAAGTAAGTAGAAAAACAAAAGTTCACACCCCAACAGATAAGAGAAAACAAGGAGCCAAAGATTGTTTGGAAAAAAGTGTATGATAAAATTATAAAGGATCCAGCGACCCGAAAAGCGAACTATCCAACTCGTCCCATACCGATAATGAAAAGATTGTTTGGAAAAAAGTGTATGATAAAATTCTAAAGGATCCAGCGACCCCAAAAAGCGAACTATCCAACTCGTCCCATACCGATAATAAAAAGTCATAATTATAGCTGATGAGGCAACGCGCACTGCGTCGCTTAGTGCTTCGTCCCATAGGCAAAACTCGAAAAAAATTTTATGTTGATAAAAATATAACTTTTTAAAAGCCAAAAATATGTCTAATAAAAATTTTAAAGTCTTTCTTCAATTTAGTTTGTTTTGGCGCCACGAGAGGACGCTAAAGTTGAGTGTTTTTGTCGTATTTGGTTGAAAGCAAAAAATCGATTTTGATCGGTAATTCTCAAATTTTTGCAGTTGTTAAAATGCTACAATATCAATTTGGAAAAAATAAAACCTTAATGATAGTTTTCATTGAGTGTAAAAAAAAATATATGCGTATTTCCACAGGAAGGTCAACCGGGACCAAAAATTAAAATGTTAATAGACCAATGATTTTTTCTAAGTTTATATTAAAATAATATCTAAATTTTTATAATATAATGTATTTACAGCTTATCTCAGTTATTACGATGAGAAAATTCGCTTGAAAACTGAAAATATATTTTTTCTTCCTCTGAGGTACTTTCAATGACATTTTCTCTTTAGTATTTATTGTAGACATATTCATATTATGAATGCACACACCTTATGAAATCTTTCTATCAGTAACAAATTAATACAAACAAATGAAAAGATACCAAACAAAGCTTGATTAACGGTGAATTTTTCATTTTCTTTTGGTCTTGTTCTACTGTCGCGTTAGGGTACAGAAAATATAATTTTTTATCAGTTCTCCGCGATCGTTGTCAGTAATTGGCTGAAACTTTTAATTCAAAACACAATTTAGTGGTGTTAGTTAAAAAGAAACTGAATATAAGAGTCGCACTAAACATTTAATTTTTTTTTTCAAAGTGTGTCGCGTTTGGTATTGTAGGCGCTTTTAACAAATAAATTTATTCGATTTTCCTTTGCGTTATAAAATTTGTTATTCATAGTAACTATTTGGTAATGTCAAATCTTTTGCAACTGTAGATTGTTTTAATTATAATTCTCGACAAACAATCTATAGTATCAATGCGTTGAATATTCTTTCAGTTCCAACAGTCGTAAGTATACGTTTTTACAAAATCAAATGTTTTTATTATTTGGTTTTGTCGAGCCTTATACCTGACATAGAGTAAATCTTACTAGAGAGAATATTTGACTCATCTGACGGTTCCTTTCACACTCTTCGTGATGCGGTTGGTGTGATAGAGATGTTTGAAGAGAAGTGACTTACACAAGGTATAATTACAATAACTTCTGACTTTAATTTTTCATGCCGTTTTGTTGAAAAACTGTGAAATTTAAATGTGTTTTACACTTTTTTATTGACTGTTATTGTTAGAATACATTTGCGTTGTATCAATACAATAATATTAACACACATTTGTTGTCATTTTGTTGGTTGTTTTGAACCATTGCCACTATGTAGTATTATTGAAACACTTCTTTTCGACATCCAACGTTCATATCACACCAGGCCAAATGTCATAAATTTGCTGAGAGAAATGTTAAGTCTAGTATAGTAATTAGTCAAGCAAACATTGGGAAAAGAAGGCAGAAAATGCATTACTAGTGGATATATTGAAAAAAGTTAAAGTTGTAGAAGCAATATTTAAAAAGTATGTCGAACCAGCTAATGCTACAGAAACGCCCTCTGGACTTTCTGTGGAAATGATAAAACAATTAAACGTCGTCAAAGACTTTTACATGCGTGATGGTATAAGTGTACAGGCTGCAGGCAGAAAGGATACACTCATCGTTGATGGAGAAATTTTTGCTAAGCGCTTTATGCTGATAACGGTTTCAGAACCCTACGAGCTTTATAAAAACGAGTTACTTGCCAAATCAGTTAGGAAGTCAATGTTTTTCCAATGGCGACCAAGGCATATCCAACTCTGCATTTTGTCATGCGAATTTTAGCTACCGGCTTCCAAAGTTTTTTACAATTTATTTGTTGCAATATTGATGATGAAATTTGTATGGGAAACGATTGAAAAAATTGTACACAGGATCTTAAAAATGATATAGTTCCTCCAAAATACTTAACAAAAATGGATGTAAATGTGAAATGGCAAAATTGAAGGAAAGTGGATGACAGAATAATCTTAACCTACACTGTTGCTCCATTATCAGACCTACTTCATGAACTAGAAGTGCAGCTGCCACTTTCAAACGACATTTCTTTGTAAAACGTGCCCAACAACGTTATTTTGAAAGCTTAAAGGAAAGCATAAAGCCAGGGGATCTAGTCTTGCAAATTGATTTTGCACAAAATCATTTTCATTTTGCTGATCTGCCAAAATGAAGTACAGAGAGAGCACTTCAACTACAGGCAAGTTACGTGGATGTTTGAAAAATCGCAATTATCACTGATAGTTTAATCAGTGATAGTTTATGTCACAGCAAAAACGACGTTTACGTTTTAATAATGAAACATGTTCAGGAGATAAAAACTCAACACGGAAATTTTCAAAATATATTTTTATTCTCTGACGGAAGTAGCAGCCAATTTAAAAATAAATTTATTATTTCGAGTTTATGTGATTTCTTAACTCAGTTCGGTTGCAAAACAATTAAATGGAACTATTACGCAACTTCGCATGGGAAAAATTCAGTCGATGGAGTTGGAGCGGTTGTAAAAAAAATTTGGGCTATAACCAAAACAAAAAATATTATTTTAAGCGATGGATTTTCTTACTTCAATTGCGCACGAGAGCACACAACGGGAATAAAAATAATTTATATTGGTGCTGTCATAATCAAAGATATGACTCCAACATTAACAGAAAAATGGAAGAAAATACCAGATATTTCAGGCATCCGAAAATTCCATTATTTCTCCTGTGACGAACATTTGAAAATAAAAGCAGCTCAAACGGCGTATTCATTGAAAAATTATATGAGATAATTTTACTCTATATAGGTATGTATATATAAAATATAATAATACATCCGAAGTTTTTGGCACTTAGTGCAATTTGAACTAATCCTTATTACAAAAGTGACGGGAAAATATGTCGCGTTGGGAATGTCACGTTGAGAATCCCACTACCGGTTGTAAAAAAAACGAATGAAAATTATTCAATATGACAACTATCAATATAAAGCCACATTATTCTATTTTAATTTACAAAAAATCGATTTAAGAAATTATGTTCCAATTCGCAGATTTTTGCTTTTTTCTAGATGGAGACGAAAACCACTTCTAATTTTTGTCGCGTTGGGAGTCACATGTATATTGTTTATATGTATACAGGAAAGAACAACTCGACAAAACCTACCTGTTGTATTAAACATAGTGTTTCTAAAATGCTATCTAAAAATGGAAATAAGAAAAAAATATCTTAACATACCTTTATTTTGTTGGACCCTGGAAATGCCCATATGTTTAAATGAGGTTATTCTTCACTTTGTGCTAGTTTAACTTGAATTCTATGCGACTAAAGAACAAAATTCTGCCGCGTTTTCGTTTAAAATTAAATAATACAAAAATTAAAAAATCTAAATTCATATTTTTTTTTGCATTTTTTATAAAAATGCTAATTTAAATGTCAAAAATTGAAACGCTGGAGTCATTCATTATAATTTTTGTAATCAAGGTATTTAAAATCCAAAAATAAATTTTTACCCCCAAATATACCCATAAGCCGAAATTGGCTTTACAAGTTTACTCGAAAATTGTAAAAATTTTGAATCTATTTTGAAAAATTCACAATTTTTTAATTTAAAATAAAATAATGTTAAAATAAATTAAAATTTTTTACAATTTCTATTAGAATAATACGTTAGCTTTAATATAAAAACAAAAAAATTTGCCGCTTTTTCCTTAAAGTGCGAAAAGATGTCATATTTGAAATGCATATATAAAAAACAAAATAAAACATGAAATTTGAAAATTTTTTTTTCAATTTTTGTTTTTAATGTTTTATGATGTTAAGCATTAAGGTAAAAAGGTAGCCATAATTCCAAAAACCTGGAAAACATAAAATTTTTTCAAATATTTAAAATGACAGATTTCGAAACAAAATTACCAAAAGCTCTCCCAAGAGTTAATTGGAAAGTAGAAAATATATGTTGAGAAAAGCCGCTCTTTCCCATTGAACCGTTAGTATGAGAGGTACCAGAAACAGTATTCCGAACCTGCCCAAATTTCGCATAAACATTATGATAATAAAAATATCAGGTCCTGAAAACCAAACCACCAGTCCGATTACTTATAAAACTTGCAGAAATATGACGGAAGCAAAAATATTACGTTGTACGGAGTGTGATCAAAATCGAACAATCCAATAGGGTGTTATGGCGTGATGAATTATCGGGGCCCACTGAGCCGTTTGTATGGGAGGTACCAGCACAAGTATCCCGAACCTGTCCCAATTTTTAAAAAATTTTACGGTAATAAAAATATCACACCATGCAAAGTTTCAGGATGTGTTTTCAAACCCTATTGAGCTCTTTGTGTGCCCGAATACTTCCAAATTTTGCTGAAATATGACCATCACAACAATATTACGTTGTACATTTGTATCAAATCAAAATTTAGCAATCTGATAGGGTGTTATGGCGTCAGGAGTTATCGAGGCCAGTTGAATCCTTTGTATGGTGGGTACCAAAATTACTGGTCCGATTCCAACGAAATTTGGCACGAACGTGACTCAAAATCTGTGTTATAGCGCGATGAACTTTTGAGGCCCCGCAATCATTTGTCTGGAAGGTACCAGAACGAGTGGTCCGAATGGGTCCATAATTCAAATTTTTCTTGACTAATACCAAACACGATGGCATACCAACTTTCATTTATCTCTGACTACTTCTATTTTTGGGCAATCTATGTACATATGGGGACGAAGCACTGCGTCGTTCCATAAACAAAATTCAAACTAAATAGTTTGTATTTAATATTGATAAAATATATATTTTTTAAAAGATTATAAACCAACTAATATTCATATGAATTTTTTGGATTGACTTTTTTTAACCCCACCAGAGGGCACAAAACTCATATAATTTTAAGCGAAACAAAAAATCTGTTTGATGTTTCAGGAAAAACCATTCTAAAAATTAATTGTTTTTCTTAATTGACCTCAAGTTTATTTTTCTTTATACATAAGTAATAAATAAAAAATATATTTTCAAACAAAGGAATTTCATATAATATTAAATAATAATATTACAAAATTTTTATGGAATAACAAAAAAATTCGAAATATGAGGTTTTCTTATTTGTGGTTTTAACAGTTATAAATCTGTCTAACAGAGGGAAAAAAGAATAGGTCCCATCGAACCAACAAATAAGGAAAACAATTTTTTTAAAGTCCTTTTCGTGATTTAAAAAAATTTTGTTTCGATAGTCTCAAGAAAAAATTCCAAGAATTCGTTTTTATCTGAATTGACTTAAGTTTTGTTGTTTTTATTTGTTTATAGGTAATAAATAAAAAATATTACGTTAAACAAAGTTATTTCAAATCACACTGTTTTGCGGCTTTAAAAAGCATACATTTTTTATTTGAAAAAAATACGAAATATGAGGTTTTTTATTTTTAGTTTTCACAATTTATGCAAGTACGTGCGTCTACCATGGAAAAATAAGAACAAGTCCCGATCGATCCAACAAATAACGAAAAAAAATTTTGAAAAATATATTTTCCATGATCTTTACTAACATTCAAAACTCTCTAAACCTTTATTTGAAGTTGTTAGAGCAGTCAGTGCAGCCAACCGTTGGTAGTATTTTACAGCTTACGACCAGTGATGTATACTATGTGAGTATTTATATTAAGGTAAATACAGCTATCAACCAGTGCTGTCTACTAGAAAGTGAGATATGTTATTTAGGTCAATTTTGAAGGTAGTGGCTCCCAAAAAACTATGGTTTTGGATTTTAAAACACACGTAAATAAATATTGAAATTAAAATAACAGTAATTTCTACCTATTGTTATGGCTTTAATTATAAAAAAAAACTGATTTAATTGATGGTTGGGTTTCAGCACCTTTAAATAACAAAATATCAGTGATACACAAATTTATAGAACTTAATGTCCAATTAGTCTTGACGTTCTACTCAATATTGCGCTGTTAGTTATGACGGTTAGACGGTAGAAACACAAAACAAAACAAAAAAACTCGAAGTGCATTTGTACAAAATATAATTTGCATGCCTGAGTTTTGTGTTAAAAAGTGATTGTGTCAAATAAAAAAATTAAAAATAAAAAGAAAAATGTGGTTGCCATGTAATTGTGTATTGCCGCGCACAAAATGTCGAAGTAAAAGCTATCACAATAACAGCTGATCGGTCTTGACGGTTGACGGTTGATTCTGCAACCTGCAGAAGTCTACCGTCGTTAACCGTCAATTTTAGTTGTCTCTCTCTAACACATGCAAAATCAACCCCAACCGTCTACCGTCAACTGTCAAGACTAATTGGACCTTTAAGATTGGTGATTCATATTTGATAAGAATAAATTAATGAAAAGTATACATTTTTTTAATGTTAGTATGAAGAAATATTGGAAAGAAAGCAGCTATTGTAGAAGTGTTATTGAAAAAAAAATATTCTAAATGGTTGAGTTGGACGGGTTTTGACCACGATAATGTAAGATTTACAATTTAATCAATATGGTAATTACCCTAGCACAAGTACAAATTGTTTTAAACGAGTGTATGACAGGAAACCACCGGCGACAGGAACGATTATACTGCCAGTAACAACATCAGGTACAGTAACTTAACAAAAAGCACCAGAAGTAGCTAAAATAGACAGGTAATCTGCAACAACAATTTAAACAGAAACAACAGGAAAACGCAGCAGACCAAAAATTCCTGTAATGTGTCTTCATCCAATTCAAAAGCTCGAAAAGTTGATAAGTTTATTGACAAAAATTCGCTTGAGGACATACTCGTAGAATATGCTGCCAAAAATTGGAAAGAAGATCAAACCCTACTTCTGAAAACCTAGATTCTATACAGATTTAGATGTATCGGAGAGAAAATACGTCGTTTTACGGAAAACAATTAATGAACTGCATCCAAATTGTTTACAATATTTGTATGCGTTACGAAGAGAAAAACATAAATACACTGAAAGAATAATGCTTCGTCGTATGGATGAAACATTTTCGTTAATGTTTTTACGTCGCTACAATGAAAAGTTTCGTATATCAGACAATTTGGTAGTCGCTGCAACGAAAAATTTCATACATGATTTCTCTGACAATTTTTCATTTCGTTGCTGCAAGAACTTACTTTTCGTTCCTGCAACAATTTTATTTAAAATGGGTTAAAATTTAAAAACAAAGAAGTGCATGAGATTTAAACTATTGATATTTGGTGTATCTCTTACTTTTTATTGATTATTTTTATTATTTATTTATTTTGGAGTTTGCCAACATTTATAGTTGACGAAACAATTTCGTTATTGCAATGAAATTGAGTTTTATGAAGATGAAGAGAGAAAAGCAGTAAAAAAATGAGTGAGCGTAAAAAGAGGCAAGCAAGAGGAAATGGTGAGCGTGAGTGCTGGGTCACGTACACATCTTAAGTCAGTTCATTTGCAACAACCGAAAGTGGTAGACATAATTCTCCGCCTGAATAATTTAAATAAATTATTTAAAAATTTAAAAATTAAAAAACAGACAAATTAGTTCAACTTAGTAAAGTAATAATATTTTATTCAGAAAAATAAATTGTGTGAATTTATGTGTTGCTGTGATCGTTTGTGCATCTATTAATGAAATAGATAAACAAATAGAATGCAAAGAGCAACACGACGACAGCAAATAAAGTGACGCATGGATAGAAAAAAACTAGCACGAAATAAGTAACTGAACATTTGTGTGTGACGGTACACATCGTAACAAAATGTTCGTGTTTTAATCATAATTCGGTCGCGCCTCGATGGGTTCGAAGTCAATGAAAACGAAGAAGTGAAATGAACAAAGTGTTTCAAGTAGGGCGATCATAAAAAGTAAAAATTTCACGTACAATGAAATAAATCCAATCGAACTTTTAACAAATTTGTTTAAAATAAATAAAAGAGCACTTGAAGAAAATGCTTACAGAGCGATCACTGGCTTAATGACGGGAAGATGTGGCGCTATAATTGAATGACAGAACCCTCAACACAACAACAATTGCATAATTTAAGAAACAATCATGTGGTTCTATGTTAAAGGAAATTTTGAACATATATCAATTGCGGTGATGAAATCCATACGGGAGTGGAGTTTATGTTCATGGTAAATAGATATTAAATTGAAACCTTAATAATAAATTCCTCATATTTGTTTTTAATTGCAGGACCTGAGTACATCGGCCACAATAGCACTCAACCACTCGACTACCATAATCTTTCTCCAGACGAGTGGAATGGATATAATATTGAATAAGCTCGCCTTAGCTAATGTTAATGAGCTCGTATGTGGTAGTAGAGTGGACTGTATGAGGGGTTGAGTTGAACTATTTAGTTTGATTTATACAATTTCTCGGAGGAGAAATTGTATAAGCCTCAAATTTGAAGAGACAATAAGAGAAGAATTAGCGTATTTGTGGCGGGTTAATGCGGGTTGTATAGGGGTTGACTCTCACCTTTACGAGTAAATAAATAAAACACCGATGGTTTCTACAAACGTTATAAAACTTATGTTGTTTATTTCACAGCGGTTTCAATATGTAAATGTGTTGGTTTTAAACTTTGGGTAATGTTTTTTAAAAACCGAAGCGGATGAGTGCAGTTGAACGACTGACTCCTTTTGCTTAGCTTCAACTGATGTTAACTCAGTATAACAGTTTAAGAGCTTTTTTTGAGGTAATTCACAATAATTGTAATATATAAATCCATTTTATAAGGTATAGTTGTTCAATAGTGTAATTCAAGGTATGCAAATTGTAAATTCAAATTAAATATGCATTGAAATATTAGAAAAAAAAATAAATTGTTAAGGCTAAACCTTAGTTTAGACAAATATATTTAGCAAATTCAGACCATTTTCGAAACAAAAATGCAAAATTTTTTTTATCAAAACACCTGCAATGTAGTACTAACAGTGTATTTATGTATAATAAAAAATAAATAATTTCAAACACACTTTATCACATTCATTACAGCAATGAAACAAAATCATTGCAGCAATGAAATAAGTTTATAGCATCAGTGAAACAAATTCATAGCTGCAATGAAACCAATTCATTGCAGCAATGAAATAATTTCATTGCAAGAACGATACTTATTCACTGCAACAATGATACAAATTCTTCGCAGTGATGAACAATTTGCAGTTGATGAACACATTTTCGTAGCGGGAATGAAACTGTACGTTAGCTCACTTTCGATGACGAAAGTTGTTGGGGTGATGAACATTTTCATCCCTGTGACGATGCTTTTCCGTTCAGTGTAGGTATCACCAATAACAGCAACTGAAGTTTCAACGGAAGTAGATTTAAAATACATTTATTAATCTATTAATTACTATAATGTCTATTAATTATATCTGGAATGCAAGTGGGACATGGATGGTGGCTGTGGTCATAGCCGCTACAAACAAAAATTTGAGAGTGCCAATCCTACTGATAAATTCGTGTTTTTCATATCATTTGTGCCAATTAGGTAAATAAATAGCGAATGATTTCTTTAAATCTTAATTTTTCATATTGACTTCATTTTCCAAGAATGGTTAACTTGACTGCAAAATATAAATAAAACACCATCATCTACGATGTTTTGCAGATCAATTAAATTTGTATTACAAAAGGTATTATCCAAATTTAGTTCGGAAAGTCTTCCATGAATTTGATGATAAAATAAATAATCTGGAGTGCGATGTCATTGAAGTTAACGACAGTGAAATACCGGCTGAAATTACTGGAACTGATAAACGTCTTATTGCAAATAAAGCAACAATATTAAGGGTGTTATCTAGAAAGCGCACAGCTCACTGGTTGTGAGAAGCTCTCCCCGATTCCTTCATGGGGTGTAATGGGAAACCATTTTTTTTGTTTTTATATTATGGGTGGTATTACATGCCTAGTACCGTTTTTTTTATATCAAATTTGTTTATCCAAAAATTGAGGTAGTAGTGTCTGTTGACATTTGCCTTAAATTTTTGTATGCCACAATTGGTGGGAAATACACTAGGCGGAATTTTACTCCACATACGGACTGGACATGGGACTGTCCGTGGAGGTGGAAAGTTTCTGATTGCCATTCACTTGGGAGTAGCCAGAAATGATTCCTTCATTGGGCAGTCCAAGCAGCTCACTACTTCCACGCAGTATGTCCTGGGCAATGGCTTTTCGGAAACCTCCGTTAGCTAGCTAGAGTGAGAAGGCGAAACAAATGAGCATCAAATCAGGTTTAGTAGGTGACTGATGTCACTGAAGCTCATCAAACAATCGGGCATATTCTTTTGTCCTTAGAAGGCGGGTGAGCCAAACATACGGGCCAACGGCGGATAGCAACTAAAAGAAGAAAATCCAGGTTCAACATATCGCATCCTGGTCAGCGTCTGATCCATAATGGGCGGCTGCAATCAAATATCCTCGTAGTAGGTAAAATGCAAAAACACGGTGGGCTGGGTTTGCCTCCCGCCACCGTTCATAATGGCAGTGAAAATACGTAAACGAACAAGAAAACATAAACAACCCCTATTTGTTGACGACCCCCGCAAACGTTATAAGGACCACGATTTACGGATATGCACTTGGAATGTAAGAACTCTATACAGATCCGGTGCAAGTATCCAACTGGCAGATGTCCTCGAAAGTTATAAGGCTGACATTACCGGTATCCAGGAAATGCGATAGACAGGACATGGCTGCACAAGAAAAAGAAACTGCGATTTATACTACAGTTGCCATGAAAAAAAAAAATTTGGTTGCGGATTTGTAGTTGGCAAAAGACTGCGACATCTAGTCTCTAGGTTCAATCCTGTGAGTGAACGAATAGCCACAATCCGCATAAAAGCGAAACATTTTTATATTCCCCTAATTTGTGTGCATGCCCCAACAGAAGAGAAAGATGATGATGCCAAAGACATATTCTACGAGCGCCTAGAGGAAACGTATGACCGCTGCCCTGGCCATGACATTAAGATTGTACTAGGAGATTTTAATGTCAAAGTAGGACGGGAGAATGTGTTTAATCCAACTATTGGCAATTTCAGTCTACATGCTGACAATTCCGACAACGGTATGAGACTGATTGACTTTGCCGCGGCAAAAAACATGGTCATTAGTGGTACAAGATTCCAGCATAAAGACATCCACAAGGCTACTTGGGTATCCGCTGATAAAAGAACTACGAACCAAATTGATCACGTGGTAATTGATGGAAGGCACTCATCCAGTGTAATGGAGGTACGAGTGATCAGAGGAGCTAACATCGATTCTGATCACTACGTGGTAGCAGCAAAGGTTCGCACAAGATTAAGTAGAGCGAAAATCGTACGAAACCAGACGCAGAGGAAGCTGGACATCGGAAAGCTGCAATTACCAGAGGTAGCCACAGCCTACTCAAGGAAGCTCTCGCAACTTTTGGCACAGAACCCACCCCCTCCCGATGACGATCCTGATGCACAGTGGAAACCCATTTCCGACTCTATAAAAACTGCCGCAACAACCGTACTTGGTTTCGAAAAACCGCTTAGCAATAAACCGTGGTACGATGAAGAGTGTCGCATAGCAAATGACGAAAAGAACGCTGCACGTATGGTAATGCTTCAGTCAATTGCAACGCGAGCTGCAACTGAGCGGTATAGGGAGAAGAGAAAGGAGGTAAACCGTCTCTTTAGGCGTAAGAAACGGCAGTGGAGAAAGCGCGAGAGTGAGAAAATTGAGACATGCAGAAGGAAGAACGAAGCCCGAAAATTCTACCAAAAGAGAAGACACACGAAAAACAAATCGACACCTATCATCTATTTATCGATTATAAGGCGGCCTTCGATAGTCCGATACGGGAGAAACTCTATGAAACAATGCCTGCGCTTGACATTCCTGCAAAACTCATACGCCTTTGCAGGATGTCCTTGACGAACACCAAATCCGCAGTGAAAGTTGATAAAGATCTTACCGAATCTTTCGAAACTAAGCGAGGCCTCAGGCAAGGCGACACCCTATCGTGCGATCTCTTTAACATCTTAATGGAGATCATTATGAGAAGCTGCAGTCAACATGAATAAAACCATCAGCAGCAAAAGTCACATGCTGCTCGCGTATGCTGATGATATAGACATCATTGGGCGCACAATTAGAGAAGTTACTGCGGTTTTTTCGAGAATTGATATGGAGTCAGCAAAAGTGGGTCTGACGGTAAATGAGGACAAGAAAAAATTAATGGTTTCAACAAACAGGGCATCCACGCGATTAGACCAAATCGTGAACATTATAACTATAGGTAGTGGACAAATTTATATACCTCGAATCCGCGTAAACAAAAAAAAAACGTCAGCCTTGAGATCAAGCGGAGAATTGTGCTTGCGAATAGATGATATTTTGGGCTAAGCAAGCACTTTAGAGATAAAGCCCTCTCTCGAGCAACAAAAGTTCAGCAGTACCAGACTCTCATTCAACCTGTCTTGCTTTATAGCGCAGAATCCTGGGTCCTATCGCAAGCAGACGAAATATCTGTAGGATTCTTCGAGAGAAAAATACTCCGAAAAATGTATGGCCCTATGATGCACAACGGCGAGTATCGGCGACGTATGAATCATGAGCTGTATGAGCTTTATCCTGACATTGACATAGTTAAGCGGGTCAAGATAACGCGATTGCGCTGGCTAGGCCATGCCAGTAGAATGGATGAAGACGAACAAGCACGAAGGGTTTTCGAAACCGAACTCGAAGGAAGACGAAAAATAGGAAGACCAAGCACTCCGCTGGAGGGATCAGGTTGACGAATCCATGCGTACACTTGTTATTGCCAACTGGAGAAATAAAGCAAAAGATCGAACTGGTTGTCGAAATATGTTATCTTCGTTTTGTAAGGTCCCGGGGTTGTCCGAGACCGGATAAGTAAGTAAGTATACGGACTGTACGGCTGAAGAACGAATTTTCTCTATAGTGTGTAGTGCGGTCAACCGGTCACTCGATAAAAAACGCATGAGAGTTCCTGGAAAGCAGTGTAAATAAATCAATAAGTGGTTTCCCATTACATCCCATGAAGGGACTGGGGAGAACTTCTCACAATCACTGAGCTGAGCGCTTTCCAGTTTTCACTCACTGATTGGGACCTACAGTTTTTCACCGATTCCCAACGGTAATTTGAGAAGCTTTTTCATGGCTAAATACTCGATAGTGTCGCCGTCACTATGCGAGGTGACCGCCGCCGAAAGAAAATTTGAAGGTGGTCAGAGCCGGGTTCGAACCCAGGATCTCATGTACAAGAGCCGCGCACACTAACCATTGCACCACCGACGGCAGCGTGCTTCGGCTAAATATCCTCACGTCTGACATAAGTTGACGGATGTCCGTGGAACACATACCATGGAAATATCGATAGAACCGCGACACGCAACCCACATTTCGACGATGCTCAAGGGAGACAATAGAGTTTAATACCCTACTGTCCCCTATCAACACCGTCGCTCTCCTCTGGACACGGTCGAGAAGCTCCAAAAATGTCCTAGGAGCACCTGCCTATACATGGGAGTTATATTCCATCTTTGGCCTTATGTAGGTGGTGTAGATATTGAGAAGATCAGATGGAGTAAAGTATTTCATGCACCGCTGTAAAAAGCTCAGACACTTGAATGCATCTTTCGACACTTCAAACACATGTTTTGCCCAACGGGCATCACATTGTATATTCATGCCCAGAACATCAAGAGCATCTGATTCATCAATATCCACACCGTCCATAGACAATGACGACACACCTGGGTCAGCAATCCGCTTATGCGACAGAAACAACACTGGGTTTTACCCGCATTAAAACCTACTCTATTCATTCGACCCCATTCAACAATGGACACCAGATCCCGGCCGAGTGTTTCATTCATCATTCGGCGTTTGACTTCAATCTCTTGAAGACTTGGCCTACGATCGAATGAATAAGAATGACAGCGATTACTGTCATCCGCCAAAGAGTAGATTGGATTCACAGTCTGACCAAGGAGATCGTCAATGAAAATAAGAAAAATAGAAGGAGAAAGAACAGAGCCCTGTGGTACACCTGCAGTTAATTTATGCTCGTCGGATGAAACCGCATCTACAACAACTCGTATAGTGCGATCTCGGAGAAAACTCGATATAAATCGAGTGAAGTTATCACCGACACCAAAAGCAGCGAGCTTTGACAAGATTGCATCGTAGCATACTCTGTCAAAGGCCTTGGAAATATCAAAAGCCACTACCTTACTCTCTCTCGACGCCACTGTTCCGAAAGGAACGCCATCAGGTCTCCAGTAGATCTCATTCTACGGAAGCCATACTGCCGATCATTAAGAAGGTCATTGGACTCAAGTTATTTCACAAGATGGTGGTTAGCCATACTCTCCATAACCTTCAAGAACGCATAACAAATTGTAATTCGGCGGTAATTTGCAGGGTTACTTGGATCACCTTTTTAGGGATTGGATGGACATTAGCAACCTTTCAACGGAAGACTCCCACACGGTATGCAAGTTTGAAACGGTTGCGCAGTGGAGACGCCAGCGTCGAAAAGCACCTACTCAAGACCAGTGCAAATATGTCATCTGGGCCCGGAGATTTATTTACGACGAGATTCGCAAGAACCTTTTTAACTCCTCGCGTTCAAAAAAATATCTTGGGCATGGAACAAGATACGTAATTGATCACGGGGAGTGGTTGATTGCTATCCCGCAAGGAAGAGTTCCTTGCAAACACTTCAGCCAGGAGGTTAGCTTTATCAACCGGTTCAGTGAATGTTATGCCATCTTTAAGAAGAGTTGGGATAGAGGAAGAACTATCCTTTATTCTTCTTGCAATTGACCAAAAGCTCTAACTTCCACTAGGGAAAGAAAGGACTTTAGCACGAATACGTTGTTCGTGAAAAAAATTTTCGAGTCGAAGTACTTTGGCACACTTGGATCTTGCCTGTTTGCGTAGCAGTTCCGTATTAACGTTTTTATTAGAACGCCAATGTAACGCATACAATTTTGATACATGGGTGTGACATAATTAATTTTTTTAATTTGCCAAAAGGTATATAGTTTAATATATATAAGGTATATAGTTTAATATAGTTTTTGATTTGTGAACATCTATAGGCACTGGTAGGGCAATCTATCAAAATGAACACATGCAAACAACACACAGCGTTAGTATCATATACGTGGTTGTTATACAACAATAGTCTCTGCCTGAAAATAAGAGTGATGGTATTGATGTAGCGGCAGCGAACAAACAAGCTGGTCGTCGTCGCCAAAGAGTATTGAATAGTATAGAGAACTCATGGAACTAATTGTATGACTCAAAAACACTGGCGACATCTTGCGAATGATTCAAAACGTATTACTCTCTTTTTGTCATAACTTGGTCCATTCATAATTTTGATGTTAAACATTGATGTCTTTTATGCTTTTTCTATTATTTTATGTTATAACATTGTCGAAATGGTGCATTTATATTGAAACATTCTATAAAGAGAATAAGACTCGTGTATGCTCTTTTACTCAGACTCTATACATGAGAGCGGAAAAAGAGTGCAATACGTTCTCTATACTATTCAATACTTGTGGTCGTCGTTGTTTTTATGACAAAACAAAAACAATTATTTCAGAGAGCTAAATATTGCTTTATTTATTTTAACAATATTACATCTAACGATAAAGCAGATGTAGGAAAAAAGAAAGTGCAATAACAAAAGAGCCTTCAGCACAAAAACTAGTCTTTTTTTATTTTCCAATGTAATATTTACTAATGTGTTCATAGAAATCGGACAGGTACCGTGTAACAAAAAGGTGTTAACACATCGCCCGTGAGTTCGAACACTCATTGATATTTTTTACAAAATCTGTTAAATTTCTTATAAAAACTATTACAACATTCTTCATATTTTTCATTTCATGGTGTCTATCGGAAGAAGCATTGGAAGCCACCCATAAAAATGTGAGAAATATGCGATTCTGTCATACGAGCAAAATATAAAAAAAAACAAATAAGGATTTGATGACTTATTTACTGTTGTCTTCAGATCCTGTGTTATCATTAAAAAGGGAGTCTAAAGCGAATGAAAATTACGGCAGTACTTGGAAGAATTGAAAAATATATTTTAAATCAAACTTCTATATAAACATAGAAGATAAAATTGATTCTTCTTTGAGCGAAGACTGGTGGATCGAAAATTCAAGTGATTATGATTAGTAAAATGTTTATATGTATGTTTAATAGATAAGTGTAATTTGATTGTTATTTATGTTTTCAATATATATGAAATGCTATATTTTGAAAAAGTGGCATATAAATATGCTCTTCACGCAATTTGTATGAAATTTGTCGCAATAGTTAAATTTTTACAATCCAAAATAATTTTGGTTTGAATGGGCGGAGGGCGATGGACGTGGTAAATTTTGTCTATACTTTGAAATTTTTATTAATTCTATTATGTTAGGGACTCGTGCTAAATTTCATTACTCTAGGACAACTCCTTGTATTTTTGTCCATCGAATGTATGGGAACGACGCACTGTGTGGTATAAAATATATATGTACATATATATATGTATAAATAATATAAATTACCTGATCTTATTTATGGAAACGTGAATGAAACGCTAACAAATTCATTACTTGACAAAAATCTGCGACACAATTCTCCTCTATCCTGACAAACTCCAGGAAATCAATGTTAGTAGTGTCACTGTTGATAGAGCAATACGATAGTTACGATAAAGTCGAACAGTCCCCAACCCGGCCAATAGTTATTTTCAAAAAAATCTTCGATGAAGTTCCTGCGTGCTTACCAGAGAGGAAAAATTTGGGTTGGGTACAAAATTCTGTTCGACGAAAATTCTGCTTTACAAAATTCTGTTTTACAAAATTCTGTTTTCCAAAATTCTGGTTTCCAAAATTCTGTTTCTCAAAATTCTGTTTCACAAAATTCTGGTTCACAAAATTCTGTTTGTAATTGCACTTTCAGTTAAATAAAAAATTATTTGAAAAAACTCGCGCGATTTGTTTCAAATAATTTTTCCATCATTTTATTTAAAATTAGTCGCAATTGTGTTGTTTAATGTGTCGTGTTTAAAAAAATAAAAATGAATTAATAAAAACTAATAAAAATAAGGAAATGTTGTGTCTCAACGGATATTTTTATTATTTGGAAATGAAAAGACAAAAAGGAACCTTTAATTGGACGTGCTCGAGAAGAATTCCAGATAAGTGTTCCTCTCGAATAATAACAGCAATGGAAAATAACGAGCATGTTTTAATAAGATATCCAAAAAAGCATACCCACGAACCTATTGCTAGTGCAGTGGAAATATGCAAAACAAATACTTTTGTAAAATATGCCGCTATAAACAAACCCCTTAATCCAAGTTAAATAGTGCAACAATCGGTGGTAATTACAAACCAAAAATGTCGCGATTACCTTCCCTCGATTGAACGAGAGGTCGTCCCACTCCTATTCTGTCTAATGTCCAAAAAATCTGCAGCTTTTAAACGCGTAATTCAAATTGCTTTGGAATATGGAGTTTTTTTTAAGCCTAATCGTATTATATCTGACTTCGAAGTTGGTCTCGTGTCAGCAGCTAGAAAATGCTTTCCAGATTCGCAGATACGAGGGTGCTTTTTCCATTTTTCCCAGATATTGTGGCGCCGTATTCAAAATGAACGGTAAGAATTTTTAATAACTTTTATAATTTATAGTAATGAACTTGTAATATGTACAACATTATCATTTCAGATTGGTTACTAAGTACGGAAATGACGAAAATTTATCACTGCAAGTAAGATGTTTAAAAGCGCTTGCGTATGTTCGTCCAGAAAAGGTAGCCAAATATTATTCGAAGCTCCGAAGAACATTTGAAGACGAAGATATTATTAAATTGGCCACCTGGTTCGAGGCCAATTATGTCTATAACGCTCGTAAATACCCACCTGAATTTTGGACGATATTTGATTGCGAGTATTGTGAAAAATACCCGAAAACTACAAACAATGTCGAGTCATGGCACCGATGTTTGAGTGTTGTAGTTGGACGAAATAAAAGCGGACTCTACAAAATTGTAGAACATTTAAAAGGAGAATTAATCTATTCTCAAAATATTGTGTCAAAGATTGAGAATGGAGAAAAATTAAAAAAATTAAAAGAAATGTAAAAAAAAAAAAATATTTCACGTGTTGTAAAAAAATTTAATCGTTTAAGAAAACTACAATATTTAAAAAGAATAGCAATAAACTTAGTTTATAATTAATTAAATATTATTATCAGTTAAATTGAATTGCTATGATTTTTTATTATTTTTAACTTTGTTTTAATTTAATTGATTTTTAACTAATTTGTGTTTTTATTTAATGTTTGTTATTTTTTTTCTTTTAAATTAATATGTTTTTCAATAATATGAATTTTTTTAAATCGATTTTGAAAATCCATTAATCTGTTTAATTATTTATTACATATTTCATAATTTGTTTCCAACGAATAAATATCTAACCATACACTTACATTATTATATATAACATTTCTTATTCATAATAAACTGGCTTTAATTCTTACTAAATAATTTAACGGCATTTTATTTTTTTTCCTCATAATGAAAGGGGAGTAACATATTTCAAAAACCAGAATTTTAATAGACAGAATTTTATTAAAAACAGAATTTTGTAAAACAGAATTTTGTAAACAGAATTTTGTAAAACAGAATTTTAGTCAGACAGAATTTTTTTTTGAAAAAAAAACAGAATTTTTGTAAGACAGAATTTTGGAAAACAGAATTTTTTGGCTATCCCGAAAAATTTGCTACTATTGCTTTTTTTTACTATTTTTTTTTTGCTGTTTTTGGTAATTTTTGCTTGTTTTGCTATTTTTGTAGTTTGTTCACCTTTTTGCTATTTTGTGTGTTTTCTTTTTGTATTTTTTAGCTTTTTTGAGTTCTTTGTTTCTCTAATTGAGAACAAGTCAATTTTTCCCTTTAAGATTACAGGTTACTGTTAGACATAAATCTACAATAATATAAAAATATAAGTGTATTTGACAAGCCTGACAGAAAACACAAAAATACTATGCCCGTGTTGTTGGCTACAATAACAGCAATTTCTAACGAGTTTACCTTCACTAGGTACATTTATCTTGGTTAACTGCAACTCGGGGAAAAATAAATTATTACAGTAAGTACTTATTATAGCAACTAAGTTTTCATCTCTGCAGTCAAAAAATTGTATTTGAAAACCAACCAGGTTTTGTTAAAGGGCGAAAATGCCGAAGGAAAAGTCAAATATGTTATTTTTATTAAAAATGGCTCAGTTGTATCCAGGATTTTTTTAAATTGAAGGGGATTTGCCTTTGTAATGTTTGCTGTTTTAAGATAAATAGTCAAAAAAAAAAGTGTAACATATCCGCACATATCGATTCACAGAAACACAAAAACATTTAGCAACAACATTTCCTGTCAGCAACAATGTCGACACATTTAATCAAGATCTTTGTAAACCTTTAATGCAGTCTAATATTCCAAGAAAACAATTAGCAACCCTAGTTTTAAAGGCTTCATACTAAAATATTCCAACTTTTTAGTCCCCAGTGAAACTACTCTCCGAAGCATTCAGCAATTGTATAAAGAATCTTTAGAAAAACTGCGGGAATGTGTTAGAGATAAAGATATGGATTTCTGTAGATGCGACGACAGATAGCAAACAAAGGTATGTGGCCAATTTCATATTTGGAATTTTGAATGATATAATTCTTATTTATTAAATATGGGTGTGCTTGAAAATACAAATGGTGCTTCGTTACAAATTTTATGGCTAGATGATATGTTTAAATACAAACTTTATGAATTTTGATGGTTTATTTAATATTTGTCTACGTATTTTAGGCATTCAATATGACAAAGTGCTTCTTATTGTAACAGATGCAGCCTCGTATATGTTAATTCGAATTTCTTCCCTCAGAATTATGTATTCCAAAATTATACATTTGAAATGCTTTGCTCATGGGCTTCATCGAGTTGCCAATACACACGTTTAAATTAAATTAATATACACCAAAGCGGTATTTGTAAAGGTAATCCCCCAACACAAATTTAAAAATCTAGTTATACTCAAAGAGCCATATTTATGGGCACCCCGGAGGAAGCAGCTTTTTTACAATTGTATGCCAATTTGAACCTTCCACCACTCCCATGTCCATCTCGTTAGGGTTCTTGGCTAGAAGCGGCGATATATTACGTCGAACACCTGGTAGAAGTCAAGGATGTTGTCTCAAAGTTAAATAGTGAAGATGCGAATTCGATTGCTTTAACCAAATAAATATGCCTGAGCTAAATAAACAACTAGTGTTTATAAAGAATCATTTTGTCAGTTAGAAGATACTATTTCTTTGAAAAAGCTACAGAACGAGGGTTTAACAATTAACGATAGTATAAATATTGTGTCCAACTCAAAAGAAAATCTTAACCTGAACCTTAAAGAAATTCACTATTTTGATAAATTTTAAATTCAGGATATAAACAATTTTTGAAACCTTGTAGCATTTTTGAGTTCGGTACGAAGCCAGATGATTCATATGTTAAAAGCCTTTCTGCAAAAGAAATATTAAAATTTAAGTTTGCTCCATCAACATCCGTCGGCGTCGAGAGAAGTTTCTCCATGTATGGAAATCTTTTGACAGAAAGATGGAGGATGAAAGTATGAAAACATAAAACCTCATATGATAGTGTATTGTAACAACTTTCGTAATACTCTTGATTTAGAATAAGATTTGTTAATAAAATTTTACGATTTAGAAAAAAAAATATAATATATTTTTTTTTTGCTATTATTTTACGTTTTTGTGCTTTTTTCCGATATTTGTTTGCTATAAATACATTTTATTTCGCCTTTTTGGCCTTGTCTGGTGTTTACCCTCTACCCAAAACAAACGATTCGAAAATGTTGTGCATCATTTGCAGAATACCGATTTAAGAGTCAGTGATGCTGAGGAGTTTTTGACAATTTATAAAACAGTCGATGACAAAGTTATAATGAGTACTAAGATCGGAAACTGAACTCGGGATAACCGGGATCAATCAAGAACCTCCGATGAGTGACGATAACATTGAATCACACAGCAAAGATCAAGGCTGATCTAGTAGAGGTTAACGCAGTAGGATTTGTTGTTGTTGTAGGCACCAAGAACAGGGATTTTGTTTTTGTTTTATGACTCTAAATGTCAAATTCAACACAAATACAAATGACCAAACATAGTAAACAAAAAAATACAATAACAAAATACACTGAATTTGACAGATAGAGTCATAAGAGAGCAAAATCAGCTGTTCTAATGCGTTAACCTCTACTAGATCAGCCGTGGCAAAGATGGAATATTTAACGACAGGTTGGTAGGGACTGGTATGCCTCTCAACAACCTCTCGTAAATGAAATCAACACAAATGAAGTGGCAATAAAAAACAAACGACACCATCTCAATTATCAATTATTATGTCAACATGACCAACCATCGACATTGTCAGTCAACAGAGAACAGCTACCCAACCTCCCTCTGAATGGCATTGATTCATTTGAGGAAGCAAAGAAGTAGTTAAAAATTCTGGGGATTATGCGATGTTGAAGGATAATAACCACGCTATAAATTTGCAACAGATGTTTTTCAGAAAACAGACAAATAGCTAAAATTTAGTAATTTTATAAGACTAACTATGTACATATATTAGAATATACGTACATATGTATGTCACAGATAGGGAATTTAAATTTACTTTTTTTTTCCCGGAAAAGCGGGTTAAATAAACAAACTTAATTATGTATCACAAAAGAGAAAAAACAGTACAAACATCTTCAATAATGTAAATTGCAATTAGCTACGAAATCTAATATTTGATGCATCCAATACTGACGGATATGCACTTCTACCTTAAATTTGGCAGCCTAATTTCTGTGAAACTTACATAAATTTTACGCCAATTATCTAAATCTATAAGTAATGTGAATAAAACTAACGCATTTTTTATACATTGTCACTTCATCTGTCCGCTCACATACAGTAACCCAATGTGCACAAAAACAGATGCGGATCCGTTTCGAACCCGCAAGGGGTCCGTGAAACCATAAATAAGCGAAATGGGAGTTCTCGAACCCGTTACGTGCCCGTAAAAACATAAAAAACCGAATCAGTGAAATTTCGTTTTAGCGGATCCATTTCGAACCCGTTACGTGTCCGTAAAACATTAAACCCCAATCAGTGAAATTGATTTTTGGCGGATCCGTTTCGAGCCCGTTACTAATCTGTAAAAACATACAGCCCAATTCTAAATATTCCCCGGGAGTTCATATTTCCCGAGATAAAAATTTAA
This sequence comes from Phaonia tiefii, assembly GCA_963931995.1. Taxonomy (NCBI): domain Eukaryota; kingdom Metazoa; phylum Arthropoda; class Insecta; order Diptera; family Muscidae; genus Phaonia; species Phaonia tiefii. The sequence goes on from OZ008369.1 coordinate 77,027,076, forward strand.
GTATGCTAAACAGGTTGCGGACGGGAATAACTGGTGAGAAAAAAATCGAGTTTTCGATATCAGCTGCTTTGCAGTAGTTGTATTAAGTATGCATTAAAAGTCAGCTGTTTGGCTTTAGCTACGTCCTGTATGCATTAACACGTTGAGTGTCGTTGTACCAGAAAATTAAAAACCCAAAAATTTTTGCCCGGAAAAATGTAGTATGGCGCGCAGAATTTTTTGTAGGTCCTCAGGGTCCAAAAAACGAGAGCACCCAGCGACACTTGAGTATAGGTAAAATCGTATATTAGGGCCAAAAACTATTAGGGCCAGGCTACTGGTCGCTCTTACCGCGTTTTCCTAGGACAAGGTCCCTCTATATTACATTTTTTTAAATTTTGCGATTATTTTTAAAAAATAAATAAAATTTTCTCTAATGAAGCATTTTTTCGTTTTGTATTATTGACACTACAAACTCATTTTCAATTTGTATGGTTGCACTCAAGTAACATATTTTTGGTAACATCAGTTTACCGGTCAAATGACCGCCACTGTCCTTATAGGGGTGGCACTTAACGTGTTAAGAGTCAGCTGTTTTGTTTGTTTACAAATGTTGAAGTTATTTTTGTGAATTATTTGTGTGTGTTTCTAGTGGTCAGTGAAAAATTAATTTAAAATGTTTAACATGGCGTTGTTCGTAGTAGCTGCAGCAGAGGAGCAGCGGCAGGACAAGACGTAGCAAAGGATAGCAATAAGAGTAGTACGTGATGCCATCAACATTTGGCCCGCGACCTGCCTCCTTTGCCGTTTTTAAATTTTGTTGCACCTTCTGCCGCACGTACTTCTTTTGGTCCGAACAAACCTGAATAATTGTATTATTATTAGGATTTATTATTATTATAAAGGTTTTTTTAACCTACCTTCTTCCACTCGGTGATGGATTTTGTTGGAGGTCCTGCCGCATTGAGGTCTACCTCCAAATTGCGCCACACGCGGTTCAGGTCCTCCCTGCAGCCCTTAAACCAGCCTTGAATAATGTCTGGCCTCGCTTGCATGCCGCTCAGAAGGATCTCCAACTGTTTTCTGTTTGTTGTTTTTGACCTGAAAATACAAATAAATGTCATCATTATACAATTTTTTATAAACAAGTTCAATACTTACATCTTTAGAAGTTTAGCGCGGAATAATTCCCAAGTCAGCTGTTTGGCTTCAGCTGTGTTTTGTATGCATTAAAAGTCAGCTGTTTTATTAAATTTTTCATTAAAAATATTAAATACTTTCATTTGTTAACACATCTCCCTACCAATTTGCTGGCGGAATAATCCGCAAAACTTTTGATCATATTCTCCCTTTTATTCACATTTAGAATACCAAATTTTTCCTCGTGGAACAAATTCCTTTTTTCGAACTTCGTTTAGAATACCAAATCCTACGGATTGCTCCCCGGGAGTATTTAGAATAAGCCAGAAGGGGGAAGGGAAATAACTCCATCGGAATTGCTGTTCGGGAATATTTTGAATTGGGCTGATAGAAAAGTTAAATTGGGATTTAGCTGATCCGTTTCGAGACCGTAAAAACATGAAAATCGAAGCAGTGAAATTGGGATTTGGCGGATCCGTTCCGAGTCCGTAAACATAAAGAGAAGTGAAGTAAAAACATAAAAAGCGAATCAGTGAAATTGCGATTTTGCGGATCCGTTTCGATCATGTTACGAGTCCGGAAAAACATGGAAAAGAGAATCAGTGAAATTGTGATTTAGCGGATACATGTCGAACTAGTTAGGAGTCCGTAACAACATAAAAAGCGAATCAGTGAAAGAAGAACTTATAAAAAATACTAAAATGATCACAACGAATTTTTGCATTTGTAAAAATTAATATTTATACAATATAAATGAAAATATTTAGTGGCTTAGAGGTAGAAAATATAGTTCATTACCTATTTTAATTTTAAATATCTGAACGAATTCGTTTTGAATCTGCAAAAATTGATAAAAGTGGAGCCGTCGCAAAACCATTTTACTTACAATGAACGAACCCGAAACGTTCGAGTTCAAGACGGATCCGAAAAAGTACAAAAAGCGATCGAAAAAAGGTTCGAAAAGATTTAAAAATTGTTTTAAACTATTTCTGAGTTTGGTAAAATTTAACTTAATATTTTTTGTAATATTTTGATATAAACCCTAACTGCCTTGTTCATAAAAAAAATTAATGTATGTAGCTTTAAAGCATTCCTCAGTTATTGAAAGCTTTAAAATTTGGCGAAGGTTATTTTACAACCGTATTCGTTATGAGTATTTTAACTAGGGAACAGATAATTGACTGACAACCCTGTTTTATGTATTCTCACAGTGCTTGTGATGTAAATACAAGATGCACAATAACCGATAGACCGAATTAAATTTTTTTTTATTTAAATGCGTCAATGCATTTTTGCAAAATTTTAAACTTTATGGAAAGAACTATTCAATAAAAGGATCAATTAATATTTGACATATTCATAAATTTGGAGAAGTGTCAAAAAATCATATTGAATTGGATTTCAGTTTTGGGTAGTCGAATATAAAACCGGATAATAGGTTGTAGTTTCAATGTTTTGATTTTATATACATCACTATGTAAACAAAAGTTAATTTTGGTTAAAAATTATAAAAATTGGAACGAAACCATTTGGTTGCTTAGCAGGATAATGAGACACTATAAACGCTGCAAATATACACAAAATAATTCCAATTGTTTATATCGTATAAATATTTAAGTACGGCACGCGTGAAATGTAAAAAAAATTCTTTCTTTTGTGTATTAATGCGGATAAAATAGCCTGAAAGAAGGGTTAATCGTTCAACAAAAATGGCGACGTTAGATAACTTAACAGAGGAATTTTTCGATCATGAATACAATTTTTGGGTACCTTCTGAAACCCTTAACAAACCCATAACAACCTTTTATGAATAAGGCTGTAAAAGTATTGCTTAGAAATATGGGAAGATACATCGGCCCTTATCGAAAATGATTTCACACTGTCGTTACTACGACGGAAATGTTTAATTACTGTTATAAATATGTTTCATTGTTGCGATTAATATGTTTCATTGATGGAAGAAGCTGGTTTGGAAATTTAATTATCCATATGGGAATAATGTACAGACATTAACATCAATCACCCTTCTTGCGCTCATTTTAAAATTTTTCCCACTTTTCCTGGAAAAATTTCAATTTATTATTTTCAATTTGATAAATGACAATTTGTTTACAACAATTAAATTATTATTATTTTTATTCTGTTGTTCGACCTTTTCCTTATCAAGAAATAATCAATATTCTTCGAGCTTGAGGTCAGATTTGCTGTTGTTATATTTATTTTCCTCGATATTTCGCTACTCCTTTGTGTAGCATCATCAGGAGATATAAACAATATTTAACAATTAAAACAAAACAAAATTAACAATTGTGAAAAAATTATGTCAATTTAAAAATGTCCAAACAAATTTTCCCGCCTTTTTTCAAAATTTTCTGAAGTTACACAAACAAAAATAATGTTCGTAAAAAGTTCATATAAATTAACCCAAAGAAAAATATTAGATTGATATGATAAATAATTCTTGCTTAAATGGTTCTACTTTTTACTAATTAAATGTCTGTAAATTTGGGCTACATTATCTGTATCTGTTTTATAGTTAATTCTTTTCAATGTTGGTGTATTAATTATCTGTAGCATTTCTAACATATAACGACGTTTATAATTGTTTTCTTTATTTAAAACCGCTGTATCCTGAAAGTTTGGGTAATGATTTAATCTAGCACAATAGGATGTTAATGCTGTTTTCTGTGTAGAAATGTGCCTATATTTCTGATCTGATTTGTGTCCTGCAATTCGTGTCTTTAGTTTATTTTTTGTAGTCCCTACATATACTTTGTTACAAACCTCGTTGTCATTTCCTTTACATGGTATTTTATATACTATATTACTCATATCAAATTTGTCCAAACTATCCTTTGTTTTACTAAATATTCTGCCTATTGTGCTATATGTTTTGTGTGCTATCCTATAATTCTTGTCGTCAAATATTTTTGACTTCACCAATCTATCTGTTATTCCAGGTATGTACGTTATTGACTTGTAAATTTTTGGCTCATCTGAAGTAACTCTGTTCGGTTGTCGTTTATCCTCAAATTGCCTTATCAGTCTGTTGGTAAGATGGTTCGGGAAGTTGTTGTCCTTGAGAATGTTCCTTATCCTTTCCTTATTGACCTTGTGGAATTCTACATCACTTATAGTCAAAACGCGGTTTATTAAATTTTTCGCCGTATTTATAATCACACGTTTTTGATGTTTCGAGTAGAAGTTGATTATTCTTCCTGAAGACATTGGTTTCTGATACCAATTAATTGATAAATTTTCCCCTCTCCTGACCAACAATGTGTCCAAATAGGGAAGTTTTGAATTTTACTCTTTCTCCATTGTAAATTTAATACTGGAGTGGAAACTGTTAAAAACATCCAAAAATTGTATTTATTTCGTCCTCTGAAACGACACAAAATAAATCGTCTACATATTTTGTTAAAATTGTTGGTTTTATATCCAATTTTTCGATACAAGAGTCAAGTAAATTTTCCATAACGATGTCAGCAACTATTGGAGAAGCTGGTGAGCCCATTGGGAGTCCCTTTTGTTGGAAATATATCCTCCCATCATGTTGTAAATATCGGTTATCCACTATACAAAATCTTAATATATCTAAAAATAAAGATTTATTAATGTCTGTATGTTGCTTTAATGTGTTCCATTTGTCCTCTATGATACTGATAGCTAAGTCTACGGGAACACTCGGGAAATTGTATTGCATCTTTTACATTATATTTTGAATTTTCCGTTATCTTTTTAAGGATGTTTGTAATGTATTTACACAGTTCATATGATGGTGAGTTAACAAAAGAGCAAATTGGTCTTAATGGAAAGTCTTCTTTGTGTATTTTTGGAACTCCATATAACCTCGGTGCTGTGGATACTGTTGTTTTAAGTTTATTCTTCTGTGTTTGATTAATAATTCCTACTTTTTGAAGTTCGTCAACGAATTTATTATTCTTCCTTTCTAGTGTACTCGTAGGATCTTTGCTCACTAGCTTGTATTCTGCTGTATTTCCAACAATGTTGCCTATTCTCGAGTTATAGTCACATTTCTTTATAGCTACTGTTGCATTTCCCTTATCAGCATTAACAATTAAAATATCCTTATTACTTTTAAGGAATTTCTCTGCCTTATTCACTTTATCTAAAAAGAATTTATCTGTACTCGTTAGTTTCATTTTATTCATTTGACTATCTAACATTGTCGTTAATTTAGTCCGTGCTATTTCCTGTTCTTCCTTTTCCTCTAAAGTTTGTACAAGATCCTCCCCCTCTGCGATCATTTTCAAAATTGGGAAATCTTTCCTCTCTACTGGTAGTGCATGTTTCTGACCAAGTGAAAGAATCCACTTCACCTCTCTAGGAATGTCTACGTCAGTTTTATTAACAAACCACTTTTCATTTAATTTAAATCCTAAATTCTTTTCTTGTAAATTTGTCCTATTATTTTTTGATATCGTTATCCTATCCTCATATTCTAAAAATTCTCTAATTTCTTCTTCTGAAAAATATCTACCTAAATTATTTCTTATAGTATCCATCTCATTATTAGTTTCCCTTAGTAACACGGGCTTTTGTTTGATTGCTAGATTGAGTAGTTTGTTGTGTAACTCTTGTGTATAATTGGAAATATTTTGTTGAATTGATGGCAACCCATTTTCAAAAAAGATTCTTTGTATATTCCTAGTTGAGTTTGTGATGAAATTTGGGAAAATACCTGCTTTTCGACAACGAATTAGAAAAGTAATTGTCGACCTTATCCTTACGATCTTGTCCCTGGTTGTCTTGAACCTGTTAATTATTGATCTCGTTCGATTATCCCTATTCCCGTGTGTTCCCGTAGACTTAGCTATCAGTATCATAGAGGAAAAATGGAACACATTAAAGCAACATACAGACATTAAAAAATCTTTATTTTTAGATATATTAAGATTTTGTATAGTGGATAACCGATATTTCCAACATGATGGGAGGATATATTTGCAACAAAAGGGACTCCCAATGGGCTCCAATAGTTGCTGACATCGTTATGGAAAATTTACTGGACTCTTGTATCGAAAAATTGGATATAAAACCAACAATTTTAACAAAATATGTAGACGATTTATTTTGTGTCGTTTCAGAGGACGAAATAAATACAATTTTGGATGTTTTTAACAGTTTCCACTCCAGTATTAAATTTACAATGGAGAAAGAGTCAAATTCAAAACTTCCCTATTTGGACACATTGGTGGTCAGGAGAGGGGAAAATTTATCAATTAATTGGTATCAGAAACCAACGTCTTCAGGAAGAATAATCAACTTCTACTCGAAACATCAAAAACGTGTGATTATAAATACGGCGAAAAATTTAATAAACCGCGTTTTGACTATAAGTGATATAGAATTCCACAAGGTCAATAAGGAAAGGATAAGGAACATTCTCAAGGACAACAACTTCCCGAACCATCTTACCAGCAGACTGATAATGCAATTTGAGGATAAACGACAACCGAACAGAGTTACTACAGATGAGCCAAAAATTTACAAGTCAATAACGTACATACCTGGAATAACAGATAGGTTGGCGAAGTCAAAAATATTTGACGACAAGAATTATAGGATAGCACACAAAACATATAACACAATAGGCAAAATATTTAGTAAAACAAAGGATAGTTTGGACAAATTTTATATGAGTAATATAGTATATAAAATACCATGTAAAGGAAATGACAACGAGGTTTGTAACAAAGTATATGTAGGGACTACAAAAAATAAACTAAAGACACGAATTGCAGGACACAAATCAGATCAGAAATATAGGCACATTTCTACACAGAAAACAGCATTAACATCCTATTGTGCTAGATTAAATCATTACCCAAACTTTCAGGATACAGCGGTTTTAAATAAAGAAAACAATTATAAACGTCGTTATATGTTAGAAATGCTACTGATAATTAATACACCAACATTGAAAAGAATTAACTATAAAATAGATACAGATAATGTAGCCCAAATTTACAGACATTTAATTAGTAAAAAGTAGAACCATTTAAGCAAGAATTATTTATCATATCAATCTAATATTTTTCTTTGGGTTAATTTATATGAACTTTTTACGAACATTATTTTTGTTTGTGTAACTTCAGAAAATTTTGAAAAAAGGCGGGAAAATTTGTTTGAACATTTTTAAATTGACATAATTTTTTCACAATTGTTAATTTTATTTTGTTTTAATTGTTAAATATTGTTTATATCTCCTGATGATGCTACACAAAGGAGTAGCGAAATATCGAGGAAAATAAATATAACAACAGCAAATCTGACCTCAAGCTCGAAGAATATTGATTATTTATTAAATTATTATTTCTAAAAAGGTACCTAAAGTTTGTGTACAAATAGAGTTGCTCTTATTTCATACAAATCAGCTTCGTCGCTTTAATGACTAATACGTTGCAGTAACACATTCGTTTTATCCTTAAATCTTTGACTTAACAAATAAAATATTGAAAAAATCATAAGATGCCCAAACCTCAAAACCTTAACCTCAAAGCTTAACAGTTACATTATTTAACTTTTTTTCTTCAAAATACACAATTGATGTATTCGTTGCGGCAATAACAATTGAGTTGCTGGAGCAACGCAACGATGAACATTAAACCATTGCATGGGAACCGTTTTTTGGTATTCGAGAACAGCGACACACATTCAATAACTTCACTGCACTTACTCAACGTGTTTTAAAAAGGAAACTGAAATTCCGCTACTTTCTTGCGTGAGAGCAAATCAGAGTAAAAACAAACACAACCGCACACTGAAATGTTTGATTTAAGTGACAAATGACTTGTAAACAAAAGTAATCGAGAACCAAAGACTCGAAAACAGTGTACCCGTTAAACCAGACAGGGAGTGAAGTAATTGAGCAATTAATGGTTGAACAAAGAGAATAGAAAAAAATAAATGTATTTATGTAAATATGTATATGAAGAGTAGTATGTCTGATAGTAAATGCAAAAAAAAACAAACGAGTTAATATTAATTTCAAAAACCATTTTTTTTGCACCGTTTATCTTTGAAAAGAATATTAAAACCTATGATAACTTTATACATAGCTTTTTAGGTCTATATTTTCTTATCTTCTTATAAAAAAATTCAATTAATAGAAATGTTTTTAAAATGTTCTTATTAAGCACTTAATTCCACTCGATTGCAAAGCAAATTCTAATATTCTATTCTATTCTATTGTATTCTATTCTATTCTATTCTATTCTATTCTATTCTATTCTATTCTATTCTATTCTATTCTATTCTATTCTATTCTATTTCTATTCTATTCTATTCTATTCTATTCTATTCTATTCTATTCTATTCTATTCTATTCTATTCTATTCTATTCTATTCTATTCTATTCTATTCTATTCTATTCTATTCTATTCTATTCTATTCTATTCTATTCTATTCTATTCTATTCTATTCTATTCTATTCTATTCTATTCTATTCTATTCTATTCTATTCTATTCTATTCTATTCTATTCTATTCTATTCTATTCTATTCTATTCTATTCTATTCTATTCTATTCTATTCTATTCTATTCTATTCTATTCTATTCTATTCTATTCTATTCTATTATATTCTATTCTATTCTATTCTATTCTATTCTATTCTATTCTATTCTATTCTATTCTATTCTATTCTATTCTATTCTATTCTATTCTATTCTATTCTATTCTATTCTATTCTATTCTATTCTATTCTATTCTATTCTATTCTATTCTATTCTATCAACAATTATAATTGTATACCATGTGTGTATGCATACACCGAACAAATCATAACTACTCGGAAACTTGCTCACTTTTCGAATACTTGCTCGCTTCTCGAATACCTGCTCACTTCTCGTGACAATCTCTATCTCTCTGACTTCTCTCTTGCTATGTTTGATATATTCGCTCGAATCAAGAACTTCAGTGTAGAGTCGTTGGTGAAAATTTGTGTTCGTCATTAATCGAAGCGTTTTGGGTGCTATCTTTGACGTTATCGTTTTGTTTTTAACTAATACTCGCTTCAGTGTACCCGTTTAACGAGTGCAGTACTATACATTCAAAAAATCGTGGGAAGTATGAAACTTTTCATTGTAGCAATGTGAACCAACTATCAAAAATGTCGCATCTCTACAAATAATTGTTTTTTTTTACGAAATTTTTTACGAAAATATAAAAATTTAAAACAGAATACCCAAGTGCTTGCTAGATTACTCAAGAGCTTGCTAGTTTACTCTTTTTTGCTAAAATGTTCCATTGTATCCTGTTGGAAATTTCTTGGGATTGAAAAATTTAAAATGAACGAAGTTTCCGCGAAATCCAGGGCGGGAATTCCCGGGATGCATTCTCTAGTCCCAGGTGAAATGTAAATAAATTTAAATCGATTTTGTGATTTAGTGGGACTCGCTTGAGTAGAATACATGTTCATTCGAAATTTTTGACTTTCAAATATATATTTTTTTCCATTTAGCTGAAAGCTAAATTAAAAACAAACAACATTTGGTGAAATACACTGAGAACAATTTGTGAAATAATAAACTCATTTAACTAAGGTCAATAATTAAAATACACAAAATTTATTGAGATCAAAAATTGCTTGTTAATTTAAAGAAAGAAATCAAGTTATAGATTCAAAAAGTAGTATAACTATAATTTGTGCTTTTTAATTTTAATAACGATTTTAATGTTTATAGTTGTTCTCGAACCATAAACTAGTCTTATACGTATTACAGGTTGAACACACTTACCATGTTTAGGGCAAGTTATGGAGTCAACGCGTCGCCAGGCTGTTCTTCACAAAAAATTCCAAATTAAGAAGATCGACGATGGATTTCGTATAGGCGCTGAGTATGTAAAATCGCATACAGTGTGATTGGGTGGGTTTCAGTTTAAAATAGTATAGGTGTAAGTAAGGTGGTCGATTCACTTAGTCAATAGAATAAGTTAGTCAATAGAATAAGAAATGATGTAGAATGAGAGACTAAAGAAGACATAGAGATTAAAGACCATGCAGCAAACTAAGTTTAACCTTTATATGCTCCTTGTGTCAAAAACGACACAAGAGGGATTTATTTTTAGTTTATTTTTTTAACTATCTATGGAAATCCTTCAAGATTCTTTGACTTTGTTTTTCCCGTTATTTTCCACGTTAAAAGTGTTTCACATTATAAAAAAAAGTGTTTTAGGAGATTTTATTCAAAAAGTTACCTTGGTTACCCTCATGTGTCGTTTTTGACACATATGGCAATACCACACAAGTCAAAATCCACCAAAAAGAGCAAAGAGCGTCCCACCACTAATAAAAGGTAGAGCACGGTGTCATCTTTGCTATGAGAGTAACTCTGACACCAAAAATAACTTATATGGAAATATTTGCTGCTTTTGTGCAAAATCAGCCTGTAAGAAGGAACACAATCGAAACGTTTGTGTAAAGTGTATTGAAGAAAAGCTACTATGAAATGCCAATTTTTTCCTTACATAAATTTAAATAATGCCAATAGAAATATATATTACTTTCATTAATTTGTTAACTTAATAAAGTTTTAATAAAATATGCTTTGCCAACATCAATTTTGAAAATTTTAACAAAAATGTACTGAATTCCCATATGTATCAAAATTGACACACGAGGGGAGTCAACGTAAGTTTTTTTGAGGAGTAGATGAAGGTTAAATAGTGTTTGTCTGGTTCTAGACGTGCAATTGTAATTGCTGCAATTCTTCATGATTCTCTTTTGGAATTGCAATTTGCTTTTACACGCACGCAATTCTGTTTGTGCAATTCTGGTTTTTATTATTCCTGCTTCTGACATTCGTATAAATCTGAGACATATGCAGACTATTCGTGAGAAATTTTTACGAATGAATAAATGAAAAGAAATGTCAAATTATTCTGCAGCCGCCATTACCAAAAAATTACGAATGAGAAGAACTGAAAGAATTGCAGATTTCATGCAAGTTTTGTAACGTGGTTTTGTCTAGGGCTAAGGTAAGCTCAGCCATGTCCAGAGTCTTTCGTTAGGATCCACCAAACCTTTCGAAATAAGAACAGAATAGTTTCGAATTCAGATTCTTTATTGATACTTAATTTACAAAGTAATTTGATCTACAGGAATAACATCAACTGCTTCACTCGGTGGGAACACTCCTCTTAGCTTGAAATCACTCGTCTTGATTGACAACAGTCTTCCTGGGGCACTTATGTTGGCTTAACACTCTTCTGGGGGCACTTATCCTGGCTTAATACTCTTCTGGGGGCGCTTATCTTGGCTTAGCACTCTTCTGGGGCAGGCTGGTTGATTCGGGATGATCGGGCACTTAGTGCGTCGCACTGTGCCGAAGCCCCTGTGTAGGAACAGTGAGCCGAAGCCCCTGTGTAGGAACAGTGAGCCGAAACTCCTGTGTAGGAACAGTGAGCCGAAACTCCTGTGTAGGAACAGTGAGCCGAAGCCCCTGTGTAGGAACAGTGAGTCGAAACTCCTGTGTCCCAAAATGTGCTCCTGTCCTTTGCAGAACTAGAGCCCCAGGCAAAATGCTATAATCTTGTCTGGTTGTTCGCTCGGAGGCGACGACTTGAGTCTAGTCAACCTCAAAACCTAAGTACCATTGCTGTAGTGACGCAAATGAGAATTGCATCCAACCACTCATTCTCGTGTAGACATTAAACTAGTTCGCTGCTAATATGTACACAACGTCGACAGAGCTTGTGTGTTGTCAGTGAGTGTGATTGTTCGCGGTGGTTGGTGCGACTGATGGATGTTGTGTATGCTTAGGTGACGGGTAGACCAGGGATGTATGCGGGTGGGAATGGCGGTGAGTGTTTGGTATTATGTACGGACGGATCATGACGTCACGTTACAGTTTTTTCCTCGTTCCATTCTTCTTACCTCTCTCTCCTACGAACTCATGAATTGCAGCAATTATAATTGCACGTGTAGAAACAGATTTTGACTGATACTAATGACAGGTAAATTATGTTTGTATCGAACGAAAATACGCAGTCCCTTTTATTTCTCTCTGTATTATGTCCAACCAAGGAGTAAATTACAAAAGCAACTCGAATTGGTGAAATGGCCTACTACCTCGTCGTCATCAAGAGAACGTGAAGAGAGGGATAGCGGCGGCTCTTGTCTATTTCTTTAAGGTCCAATTAGTCTTGACGGTTGACGGTTGACGGTAAGCGATCAGCTGTTTGAGTTGGGGTTGCATTTTGCATGTGTTAGAAAGAGACAACTAAAATTGACGGTAAACGACGGTAGACTTCTGCAGGTTGCAGAATCAACCATAGAATAATACATACCATAGAAGCTTTTATTCGCTCAATAAATTAAACGTCATAGGTACGATGGAAAGTAAACATTGGATGGTGGAAATATGGGTTCAATAATACCAGATAGTGGCAATAGTATACAGCGATCCGTGTTTTTGTGACAAACTAGTTGTGTTAAATACAATACAAATGTATACCAACGATAAAAGTCAATAAAAAAGTGCAAAATATATTTAAATTTTTCAGTTCTACACCAAAACGACAGGAAAAAGTTAAGTGAACATATTTTGTAACTCCACCTGGTGTAAGATAATTTTAAATTTAATTGCTCTCATTTCCACAAACCTACGATGAAGAGTGTGAAATGAAACGTCAGATGAGAGAATAAGTTTATCTACGTATGTATTATTCTATGGAATCAACCGTCAGCCGCCAAGACCGATCAGCTGTTATTGTTATTGATTTTACTTCGACATTTTGTGTGCGGCAATACACAATTAGACGGCAACCACAATTTTCTTTTTATTTTTAATTTTTTTATTTGACATAATCATTGTTTAACACTCTTCGATCAGTTGTTTTTGTTTTGTTTTGTCTTTCTACCGTCTAACCGTCATAACTAACCGCGCAATATTGAGTAGAACGTCAACCGTCTACCGTCAACCATCGAGACTAATTGCACCTTTATACCCAAACTCAAGATTTATTCACTCAGGTTATATCAGTAGCACAGCTGATTTCATTGTTTTCATTTTATTCGTGCCTAAGATGTCAAACTTTGTTTACATTTCTGTTTTTGTCTACATTATTAGTTTGTTCACAAAGTTTCAAACAATTTGTAATAAAGAGAATGGGTTCATTAGCAAAAACAATTTGTTAAATACTAAAACATATTTAAATCTTCATTATTAGCACTAAATTTAACACATTTGAAATTAAATTTCCATTTTCACATACTGTTTACATCAGCTGACTTTGACATTTTAGGCACTTTAATTTCATCAACAGCTGCTGCTATAACCTGAATAAATAAATCTTGCCCAAACTGAATACAAACCATACAGAAATTTAGGATAGAGTATTTTATTCTCTCATATGAAGTTTCATTTACACTCTTCATCGTAAGTCTGGGCAAATGAGAGAAATTAGACGAAAATTAACTTACAGTAGGTAAAGTTACCAGAACTGTTGACTTACCTTTTTCATTTCGTTTTAGTATAGAACTGTAAAATTTAAAAGTAATTTGCACTTTTTTGTTGACTTTTATCGTTGGTATTCATTTGTATTGTATTTAACACAACTAGTTTGCCACAAAAACACGAAATACGGTTGATGTTCCTTTGTTGAACGTTGTTTGTTCAACTTGTTCAATGTTCACTTGCAACCATACTTATGACGTTAAATTTATTGAGTAAATTTTTGTCGAATTTCTCTCATTTTCACAAACTTACGACGAAGAGTGTGAAATGAAACGTCCGATGAGAGAATTATTTCGTCTATACTAAATTCGTCTGTGATTTTAACAAACAAAATTAACACCACGTTAGTCAAAAATAAAATGGACTGCGAAAAGGAATTAACAATTTTAACAATTCTATTGTTTATAATACTGGAAATACCAACAATATTTAAGGAAATGCCCATAAAATGTGTAAAACACCTAAGTTATTTTGGGTTGCAATGACGAATCAATTTTCCAATCTACATGAAATTAGTTGCCTTTGCAAAAAACACGTACCATTTGGCCGTATTTAAAATATATTGGTTCTTTTGTTTAATAATATAATTATAATAGAATATAATCCGAAAAGTTCAAATAAAAAATGGGTTGCAAACTATTTATTTGAACTTTCCATTTCCACTTTTGTAATATTGTAACTACAAATTTCAGTAAGTAAGAAAAAATGTGTTGGTAGACAAGATGTTGCCATAATGTTGTTGGCAACATTTTTGTTTTTCAAGACCCACTTTAATATGGTAAATTTTGGTTATCTGACTCCACAGATGTCGCTCCACAAAAATAATGACACTAATAAATGTGTTGAAAATAACTTTCATTGGATTACCCACAGTTGGCTGTTTTCTGTTTTTTGACCACATGGGCCCCATAGGTCCGGTCGAAAAAAGAGAACATATTTTTCGTGTTCTTATATTTTACTCTAATTTCGGTTTTTGTTTTTATCAAGTTTTCAACCACGCCCGAACTCCGGCAATTCAGCCAAGATTTGTGTCCATCTCTACCATTAACAAGTCAAATGTCCGACCTGTTATTTGCTTTTTATTCGTAATTAAATAAAAATTACAAAGTACTTAGAAGTAATGAAATGCAAAATACTTCCATCTACCATCCACATTTATACATTTTTCTTTCAATTTGTAATTTCTTTAAATAACACGAGGAATTTGTGGCGGGTCGAATTTGAAATCTGAAGTGATTGAAAACGTTTTGCAGCGTTTTATGAACAACACATTAACAGCCAAAGTCACGATCTAGAAAGAAAACCTAAGCGAATGGAAACCAGTCACTCACTTTCGTTCTTATCCCAGGCTTTAAATTTTATTGTGTGGTTGTGTGTTTGCAAAATCGGAAGCCACTAACTATTTTCGCTGTCATCTATGCGAACGAAAATGTCAAAACCAGTCACTTGTCTTTTGGTTGTCGCATAGCTGGAAATCAAATAACAGCTTGAAACAAAAACAATTTACTTAGAATTCAATGGAAGAAACCCAATGGTCAGAAAATAATGTCGTTATAATAAATTTGTTATTAAAATATATTTCCATTTCAGCAGAAAAACGCCAATTTTGCGGCAACTGCAGATACTGGTTCCTCGTACTCTTCTCTCTCGCTCCGAAATTAAATGGCGAACGTCAACTTTGTGTTATTGCTTCGAACAACAACCACACAAACACAAGTCGAAAGATAGTGACTCGCTTTTTGAAACGAAAGTGAGTGACTGGCTTCGTTCGCTTGGATTTTGTTGGAGAGGGTGTAAGTGCGGTCCGATTTTGTACTGAATTCTATATGTTTTCGTTCGCTTGTTAGTGGCTCCCAAATCAGCTGTTTGTCGCATAGAAAGAAAGCGAACGTTAAAGTTCGACATCGTGACTTTGGCTGTAAGTAACATAACTCAAAACTGGTAGTTACGGAACAGCTGTAACGTTTTATAAACTACCAAAAAACGAAAGTGATGCGAAGTGACTGATTCACGACCATGGTAGAATTATCTATTAGGTTAGTCGATTTAGAAATTCCGTGGTTAAGCTGTCAAAATTAGCTGAATAATGAAAAACTCTATGTACATAAAATGTAAAAATTTTAATAAGATTATCTTCCTTGATACAAAGTGTACGCTATAAATTGCATTTTGATTGAAATTCTCTGAATTTTATTAACAAACAAAAAGAAACAAAATTAAATTTGACAGCTTACCCACAGAAAAGATGAAAACTCCACAAATCAGCTGGGCTAAAGCATTCACCCGATAGATAATTCTACCATGTTCACGACTTATACCGCGTTTATGCTGCATCCGAAATCTCGATTATCTAGATTTCATTCACAGGAACAGCTGATTTGTGTATGGAAAATCAGATGTTTAGGCCACGAAATCTAGATATCTCTAAATTTCGAGTGCAGTATAAACATGTTTTTAAGCCCCGTATTCAGTTTTTGCGAAATTTTCATATGAAATTTTTGTTATTTATCTCTAAACGAAATATTTTGTTGCAGAGAGTTACCAACTATGTTTGATTTACTTAGCAAATATTTCATTTATAATTCCTCTAAGCATTCCATTTTATTTGTAACGCATGTGGTGTTACTTTTGGTTGTTGAAACTATCGAAATGTCAAACTAGGTTTGGCGTAACAACCCTGTAATTAATTTTGCCTCAGAAATTTTCGCTACAAGCTGAATACCATGCAAATGAAAAGTGAGCGAAATTTTCGGCTCATGAAAATTTCGTTATTTTTTATACACGTACTTCTTATGGCAACCAAAATTTCATAAAAACTGAATACCGGGCTTTATAGAATAACTTCGTTATAAATATGTCGTGTCTTAATTTCGTGTATTAAGTGTATCCCTAAAACTGCAGTTACACCTACCAAGCTTATCCCGTTTTCGGGATTATAAATGTCAAACTCCATAAGAAAAAAAACGTCCCGAAAATGCGATAATCTTGGTAGGTGTAAATGCCGCTTAAAATGTCTAAATGTAGAGTAACGCTAAAAATTAATATGGCAACTCTGCAAAATAACAACAATTGCACAAATACAAGAATCGATTTGAAAGCTTTTCGTCAAAAGCTTGTGCACATTCTATTATTCCACTAGCCACATATGCTCATACGATCTTTGTTGCAAACAGTTAAACCCGAATGGAACAAAGCAAAGATAGCAATAAATGATTTAAAAGCTTTTCGCAGAGTGCTTTTGAGCAGCAGCAAGCGCACACAGTTATGTGCTTATCAGTCCCCACTCTTTCACTATGAGGGCATTCAATACGAAGAGCCGAGCCGGGCGTATAACTGCGACATTATTTAGTACATTGTTGTTGTTGATAGACGAAGGTTGTGGCGATGTGTTAACTGTGTTTGACGGCATTCAACTCGGATTCAATAAAGGTCTACTTATCGTTGTGTTTCGGCTAAAAATAAAGCAAGAGAGTGCGAGAGATCTGCTGTTATTTCTTGAGTCAACACTTGGCTACTTTATTCTCAATACCACTGAAATACACATCAACCTACAATGAATGAGTATTCATATAAAAATCGTAATACTCTCAGTTTGTCCCAGCGCGTACAAGTTATACGCGAATACGATCTAAAAACTCCAAAACCCAAGATTCAAACGTTGGCCAACAAATACAATGCCAGTTTTCCGCAAATCAAAAGTATACTCCTTAATCGTGAATCCATATTGAAATCCTATCACGAGGCAGGAGGTGATAACATTCACGAAGAGCTGCACGATGAGTTTCTACGAAAGCGACAAGAGAAAATAGAGTTCCTGGGGAAAGTCATGTACGAATATGTACAACGCATACTGCACCTAAATTTATCTGTCGATGAGGAGCAAGTGCTACAGAAAGCTATAGAGGTCAAGGAATGTATAGCTGTGGTAAATTTTCGACCCACGATTTTATGGTTGAATGATTTTAAAAAAACCTACGGAATTCCTAGCTTCGATTTGGTGGCCCTGCGCAACAACATAACTCTGACGGAGCCAAAAAGGCATCAGTTGACCGTATTTGATTTGATAGCACATGTAAGCCGCCTGGAAAAGAAACCAGACAATGGCAATCACGGCTGTGGAAATATAGCAAAAGCAGGATTAACTACATCACCCCCACCACTACTTTATCATACCAATAAAGAGCCTAAAATTGTTTACGAAAGGATTAGTGATGACGATATTGAGGTCAAACCGACACCTGTTAACATTGCCAGTAACCCCCAGAATTCACCTCTAGATACGATGAATAACCGTAACTGCACCGATTATTCCATGTGCGAAATTCAATCTTTGGAAGAAGCGTTAAAACATTTAAGACTTCTGGAGGAATATGCTATGTTACAGGATAATTATCGTGCAATTGGTTTACTTACACAATTAGAGAAAGTTTTCAAAAAACCGTTAAAAATGTAATAATGAGTGTTTTTTGCTAAACTAATTTTTCGACGCCTTTAATTTAATAAAAATATGTATACACTTTTCATTTTCACATTATGAAATATCATATGTGTGTGTAACAGATGAAGATAAAAATCAGAATAGGTATAGAATAATGAAAATTTTTAATCTGAAATAAAAAGACAAATATAGGGTTTATTACTCTAGCTAGAATTTTAGAAAATCGCTTATTTTTTTAAAATACAATCGTGTTATATTAACACTCGAACTAAGATCAACATTTCACGTGAAAATTAGCTAAACTCAAAAAATGCTTAAGAAATATCGACGAAAATTATATATGTATGTGATAATTCGAATGCAATCACCCTTATTATGCATGTGGTAGTCACGTCGAATGTTTGTCTTTTTTTAAATAAGGCATTACCGATGTCGAAATTCGACCAAATCGGCTCTGTCGTAGATCTATTACAATTTTGTATGTCGTTTATGACTGTGAAAGTCGAGGAAAACAGTCGTAGTAAATTTTACTGGTGACAACGTCGAAAAATTTAAAAAAACTCGGAAGAGAGCGCAAAATTTGAAAACAAAAAATGGATAATATCAAAATGTAAGCTCAATTATTAGCTTTATATCGGATATACACTCCGGTTCCCTTATTTAAAGGCACTAACAATTCCATATTCAGCAACCTGTATCTTTTGCAATTTGTAACCGATTGTAGAATTTTAAAATGGAAATGGAAGCTAGACATCTTGAGATATAACAAAAATCATGACAGTAGTGGTTTCTTAACTAAATAACTTTTTTTGAGCAATTTATAAAAAAAGTCCAAAAAATTTGCTATTTTTTTTGGTTCACTTGAATAAAGGCCCTATATTATTTTTTTTATTATTTTTAAAGTAAGCGATGATTTTTTGTAGGGAGCGTTTGTCTATTACAATTTATTACATCTTAATCATTTTACGAGTCAAAATGGCAAAACAAAATATTTTAAATCTATCGGAAAAAACTAAAATCTATGTTTACCGTTCTGAATGATATTCTAACTGCGAAATAGTTAAAAATAATTGGACGGAGCCCAATAGTTGTCGACAATTACATCAAGGACCCCGAGGGGTATGGAAAAATTTTAAATGGAAAATGGTTTAAAATTTACTAAAGAAACACACGACCGCGATTCCAAAAACTGGTGGCAGGGTGACACATAAATTTTAAAAATGTGCACCAATAATCTATTACAAAAACACTCACGTCGAAAGTGTTACACAATAAGTTTAAAATACGTTCGTAGTTGAAAGCAAATTTTATTATACTGAAGTATATTGAAAATTTTTGATTAACAAAAATACTCATGCTCAGTTTTTACAAAAGTTCATAACATAAAACTTAACAAGTAGATACACAACAAGTAGATATACAAAGTAAACATTTACATCAACACTCTCCCTAAATGTTACAATTTGTAAAATATTAACATTACAAAAAAACAAAACAAAATATTTAAACAGTTTGACAAAACATTAACAAAGTTCTTAAATATTCAAAAATTGGCTTAGGTAACGGCTTCGTGAAAATATCTGCCAATTGTTCTTTACTATTTACAAAATTAAGTTGAAATTCTCCATCATTAAATTTTTCCCGTATAAAGTGGAACTTCACATCAATGTGCTTTGTCCTCTTGTGGAACTCTGGATTTTTGATCAATTTAATTGTGCTTTGATTATCTAAGTACAACTGAGTAACTACAACTTTATCTGATATTTCATTTAAGAAACGTTTTATCCAAACTATATCCTTTACAACTTCACATGCTGAAATATACTCAGCTTCTGTTGTGGACAATGCAACAGTACGTTGTTGTTGTGATCTCCAGCTTATAGTACAATTTCCCAACACTGTTACCATTCCAGACGTTGATCTACGGCTTTCGATATCTCCAGCATAATCAGAATCAGAAAATGTTTTTAGAATAAGTTTTCCTTTTGAATATAATAAACCGTAATCTATTGTTCCTTTAATATATCTTAGAATTCTCTTTGCAGCATTTATATGTATTTGACATGGCTTATCCAAATATCTGCTTAGAACTGAAACAGCGTAAGATATATCTGGGCGGCTTATAGTTGACAAGTATATTAAGGATCCAATCAACTCTTTATATGGAAAAATATTGCATAATTTTTCATCTGAATTAGTTATCCAACCAGGTTCTAATGGAGTAGATACGCTATTACAGTCATTCATATTAAAACGATTAAGCACTTTCTGTGCATATTGATGTTGATGTAAAACTAATGATCCGGATTTTAAAAATTTCATTTGGAAACCCAAAAATTTATCAATATTACATTCTTTAATTTCAAAAATCTGTTTCAAATATGAAAGCAAATCATTAGCCAATTTTTCATCGTTGTATACCAGCAAACCATCATCAACATAAATTGCTAATATAAGTTTTGATCCTTCAACATTTTTTATGAAAACACATGGATCAGATTGACTTATTTCCATTCCAAATTTTCCAAGAACTGCACAAAACTTTTTATTAAAGCATCTCGGTGCTTGTTTCAGGCCATATAAACTTTTTTTAAGCATACAAACTTTGTTCGAATCTATGACGTATCCAAGTGGTTGGGTCATAAAAATCTCCTCTTGTAATTCACGATACAAAAATGCTGTCTTAATGTCGAATTGTTTTGTCAACATACCTTCTGAAACTCCAACAGCTAACAAAATTCTTATTGAATGTACTTCACGACTGGACTGAACGTCTCTTCGTAATCAAGACCGTATTCTTGAGTAAAACCCCTAGCTACAAGTCGGGCTTTGTACCGTTCAATAGATCCTTCAGAATTTGCCTTTATTTTAAAAACCCATCGACCATCAATCAGCTTTCTACCTGCTGGTAAACTTGATAATTCCCATGTATTGGTTTTAAGAAGCGATTTATATTCTTCGTCCATAGCCTCTTTCCATTTCATGGCATTTTTAGATTTCATAGCTTCCTCATACGGTCTTGGTTCATCCTCTTCCATAACAGACAGGAACAATTCATCAAAATTAATTTTGTGCCTTGGATTAGATCTTAATTTGTAGGTTGTTCTCATATCTCTTGCACCTTCATTATTTGTACGACCATGTGAATTTTCTCTATTAACATCAAGAGATGTATCTTCGTTAATTGACTCTGGTATAGTCAATTCTTCAATTATTGTATCATTTTGGTCCTCATCCCTTAATTGACCAATATCCATCTCAGTCTGTTCTACAAATACAGAATTGTCTTCAAGTTCAAGTTGATTATTATTCGTGTTTTGATTATCATTAAAATCATTGCACCCATTTTCAAAATTATCTTGAAGCTTTCATCAAAACTAGCCTCCAAACCATCATCAGCCTTGACTTTAAGTTCATCACCAAATATTACATCTCTATATATTTTAATTTTATTTCCTTTTTCAAAATATATACGGCATCCTTTCACATTTGTATCAAAACCAACAAACATTCCTTTCTTGCTTTTTGCATCCCACTTCTTCCTGGTTTGCTTTGAAAGATGTGAATAAACTTCTGTTCCAAAGACCCTTAAATGTTTAATGTCTGGAACTTTGTTAAACCACAATTCGAATGGTGACTTGTTTTTGATTGAACTACATCCTGTTCAATTTAGCACATACACAACATGATGAACAGCTTCTGCCCATAACTTTTTATGTAAGTCTTTGGCTTGTAACACACTTCTTGCCAATTCAACTATGGTGCGTATTTCACGTTCAGCTGCTCCATTCTGTTCTGGAGTATATGTTACCGACCTTTGATGTTGTATACCATGGTGTTTGAACAACTGATCTACGTTTTTATTTATAAACTCTAGACCATTATCAGATCGAAATACCTTTATCATAACATTTTGAGTTTTCATTAAATATATAAAATTCTTAATGTACTCAGTGACATCACTTTTGTTCTGAAGGAAATAAACCCATTTAAATCTTGAAAAATCATCCTTCAATAACAAGAAATATTTAGATCCTCCAATTGATGTCTGCTCCATAGAACCACAAACATCAGCATGAATTAACTCACCAACAGCTTTTGCTCTATTGCTACTTGAAGTAAACGGCATACGATGTTGTTTACCCAAGCAACATCCCTCACATAATTTCTTCATATCATCATTATGAATTATGTTATTTAGTTCTAAAACATCTTTAATATGTTTCACATTTTGATGTAATAAATGTTGATGCCATATTTCGAGAGACTCATTAATGAAATTAGCAACATAATTTTCACCATGTTTCTTCAAAACTTTCATTTCCATTTCAAAAAGATTTCCTTTGCGACATCCAAAAGCTTCAACTTTACCATCTCGCATGAACTTACAGGTATCCTTGGTTGATTTCATTTGGTATCCCTTATCCATTGCCGTTGTTGCGGAAAACAAATTTACTTAAGTAAAACATTCTGTAAAAATTTCTGTTGCAATCCATCTTCAGTTTTCATCAATACATCTATATTTCCTTCACCTAAAGCATTTAGAATTGACCCGTCCCCAATTTTGATTTTTGAAGGCTCTTGAAAATTTGTGAAGGTTGTAAACCATTCTTTATGTGATGTCATATGCTCGGATGCACCAGAATCTAATAACCATTTCTCACCAGTATCAACAACGTAATGGCCATCACTAATAAAACGTTTGATCTCGGAAATTTTTGATGTTTGTCATAGTTTTTATTATTTTTCCATAGTGGACAATCCTTTTTCCAGTGGCCATCTTTATTGCATTTACCAGGCTTCTTGCTTTCTTTTGAACGATTTTGTTTCTGGACTGGAAAAGCTCTTGATTCCATGTCAGTATGGTTCATCCTGGATTGTTCTAAAACTAGTCGGTTTGTTAAATTTTTTAAATTCCGTTTACTTTCATCATATGATTCCCATGCAGTTACGAAATGGCTATAGGTTGGTGGTAATGTCATTAAAATTTTCGTAATTATCATTTTTTCCGACAAAGGCTCTCCTAAGTTTCCTAATCTTTCAGCAAGTTCTTCGACCTTGGCAATGTACATCTCGACCGTGTCTTCTGAACTCTTTTTAATTTCGTAGAATTGTTGTTGCAATAAATGAATACTCACTTCTGATTGTAACTCATGTATAGCATTCAATTTTTCCCACATTTCAAAAGCATCCTTACAGCACATTAGATATTTTATTATCGTATTGTCTACTGTTGAAATAATCATTCGTTGAGCTTTTATATCCATTTTCTCCCAACATTGCAAGCGTTGGAGGAATGCAGCATCTCCACCCCCATTCCATTGTTATTTGTACCATCAACCATTTTGTATAGCTCCATGGATTTCAAAACTATACTTATCTGGAACTTCCATGAACCCCAATTCACGGCCCCGTGCAATTTTTCAATCTTGAATTCTTCCATAATATTATATATTTTCCTTCCCTTTTGGTCTCTTGGTACTTTATTTTATCCTTTAAGGCTTCTTGATATCTTGCTTTATCCTTCTAGGCGTCTTGAAATTTATTTTATCCTTCAAGGCTTCTTGATATCTTGCGTTATCCTTCTAGGCGTCTTGAAAAATGTTCTTGGTCCTTCAAGGCGTCTTGATAATACTCGATATCCTTTCACGCTTCCTTATATTCTGCATGAATCCTCTAGGCGTCTTGATAATTTCTTTTATCCTTCCAGGCGTCTTGTTTTTTTTCATGTAGTATATCCTTAGCTCTAGTATTCTGGGCCCATAACCAGTTAGAAATATTGAAAATTTTTGATTAACAAAAATACTCATGCTCAGTTTTTACAAAAGTTCATAACATAAAACTTAACAAGTAGATACACAACAAGTAGATATACAAGTAAACATTTACATCAACACAATACCAATAAAATGTAAATTCGGGTTCGACTACGACATACATATATAATAAGGGTGATTGTGTCGAGCGGGATAGCCAAAAAATTCTGTTTTCCAAAATTCTGTCCAACAAAAATTCAGTTTTTTTTCCAAAAAAAAATTCTGTCTGCCTAAAATTCTGTTTTACAAAATTTTGTTTTACAAAATTCTGTTTTTAATAAAATTCTGTCTATTTAAAATTCTGGTTTTTGAAATATGTTATTCCCCTTTCATTATGAGAAAAAAAAATAAAATGCGGTTAAATTATTTATTATGAATTAAAGCCAGTTTATTATGAATAAGAAATGTTACATATAATAACGTATGTGTATGGTTAGATATTTATTCGTTGGAAACAAATTATGAAATATGTAATAAATAATTAAACAGATTAATGGATTTTCAAAATCGATTTAAAAAAATTCATATTATTGAAAAACATATTAATTTAAAAGAAAAAAAATAACAAACATTAAATAAAAACACAAATTAGTTAAAAATCAATTAAATTAAGACAAAGTTAAAAATAATAAAAAATCATAGCAATTCAATTTAACAGATAACAATATTTAATTAATTATAAACTAAGTTTTTTGCTATTCTTTTTAAATATTGTAGTTTTCTTAAACGATTAAATTTTTTTACAATACGTGAAATATTTTTTTTTTTTTACATTTCTTTTATTTTTTTTAATTTTTCTCCATTCTCAATCTTTCAGACAATATGTTGAGAATAGATTAATTCTCCTTTTAAATGTTCTACAACTTTGTAGAGTCCGCTTTTTTCGTCCAACTACAACACTCAAACGTCGGTGCCATGACTCGACATTGTTTGTAGTTTTCGGGTATTTTTCAGAATACTCGCAATCAAATATCGTCCAAAATTCAGGTGGGTATTTACGAGCATTATAGACATAATTGGCCTCGAACCAGGTGGCCAATTTAATAATATCTTCGTCTTCAAATGTTCTTCGGAGCTTCGAATAATATTTGGCTAACCTTTTCTGGACGAACATACGCAAGCGCTTTTAAACATCTTACTTGCAGTGAGAAATTTTCGTCATTTCCGTACTTAGTAACCAATCTGAAATGATAATGTTGTACATATTACAAGTTCATTACTATAAATTATAAAAGTTATTAAAAATTCTTACCGTTCATTTTGAATACGGCGCCACAATATCTGGGAAAAATGGAAAAAGCACCCTCGTATCTGCGAATCTGGAAAGCATTTTCTAGCTGCTGACACGAGACCAACTTCGAAGTCAGATATAATACGATTAGACTTAAAAAAAACTCCATATTCCAAAGCAATTTGAATTACGCGTTTAAAAAATGCTTCATAGAGTACTGCAGATTTTTTGGACATTAGGCAGAATAGGAGTGGGACGACCTCTCGTTCAATCGAGGGAAGGTAATCGCGACATTTTTGGTTTGTAATTACCACCGATATTTTACAAAAGTATTTGTTGTGCATATTTCCACTGCACTAGCAATAGGTTCGTGGGTATGCTTTTTTGGATATCTTATTAAAACATGCTCGTTATTTTCCATTGCTGTTATTATTCGAGAGGAACACTTATCTGGAATTCTTCTCGAGCACGTCCAATTAAAGGTTCCTTTTTGTCTTTTCATTTCCAAATAATAAAAATATCCGTTGAGACACAACATTTCTTTATTTTTATTGGTTTTTATTAATTGCACTTTATTCATTTTTATTTTTTTAAACACGACACATTAAACAACACAATTGCGACTAATTTTAAATAAAATGCTGGAACATAATTTTTGACCAAACACACAGTGTATGTGATGCATTTTATTGAAATTTGCAGTGTTTTTTTAAACAGTATTTTTTTTAAATGTAAGGGAAAGTTAGGGCAAAGTGATTTCTTAATTGTTTTATTTTTATGTATGTATTTGCAATTGCATTCTCAGTTAAATAAAAAATTATTTGAAACAAATCGCGCGAGTTTTACGTTCACTTTCGGGACTTTTAGAATACTACCCTTAATAAAATTTTAAATTGAAATTTTGTCAAATTGCGATAAAATTGTTCAACATATTCACCCTTATTATGTATGTCGTAGTCGAACCCGAATTTAGATTTTATTGGTATTGTGTAACACTTTCGACGTGAGTGTTTTTGTAATACATTGTTGTTGCACATTTTTACAATTTATGTGTCACCCTGCCACCAAAACAGATCAACTGATAAAAAGAAATTAAAATTAAAAAGTTTTTGTAATCGCAGTCGTGTTAAGTGTGGCTAATTTTTCATTTTCTAATGAAGAACACGAATGCCAGCGCAGATAACTCATAAATTATCGGATACAATTATGGTTCCAGTCTAACACATTTACCCTACCAAGTTGCATGTTAGTTTAATGCACAACCTACTCCTACAAGCGGAGTCAACAGTATTGAGTTTTCGTTTCAGATCGTTCCATTTTTCTTTAATCTGTGATCTCCGTGTAGAGTTGGGAATTTTAGTTCATTCCAGTGAGCGCTCATTTTAGTTCAGCTCATCAGAATGAACTAGTTCATTCATTTAGTTCACTAGTTCAATGTAGCATTTCAGCTTAACAGTTCATATGAGCTGTGAACTAAAGAGCTCATTTCAACTTATAGTTTTAGTTCAATCGGAGCGAATAATCGCGAAATTGATATGTACATATGTTTTTTGCAGATTTCTAAAATGTTTTGGATACTGTGAAATTTGTTTATACTAAATCGCCCTATTTAAGGTCGACTTAACGTTAGGTTATTCCGTTTCTGAAATATGGTGCTTCCGTAATCTTTCTATATTTTGGAAAAAAAAGTGGTGATTAGCGCCGTAGTTATTGTGTAGACGCCGGTTACATATCCATATCCAAAGACTGTAACATTAGGCACCTTTGTGCAAATTGAGTGAGACAAAAAGAGCATGAACTAGAAAATGACGAAGACAACTACACGACTGAAACACAAAAAACTGCTGAAACAACTGAACTGCTGAAACAAAAGAGCAGAACAGTGAGAACTAGTTCATCTAGTTCACAAGAGTGAATCGTTCAATTGAACTAGTTCGTTCGTGACCTACACAACTCTATCTCCGGGTTTTTATGGTATCCCTTTGCCAATGTCTCGTTTTGCATCATAAAGTTGACAAGAGTTTCAAATTGTTTGGGTGTAGTTTTTTTTCATCCTTAAATATGTATTAAAATATTTTTTTATTATACACTCCAGTTCACTTATTTAAAGGCACTAAAAATTCCATATTCAGCAGCCTGTATCTTTTGCAATTTGTAACCGATTGCAGAATGGAAATGGAAGCTAGACATCTTGAGATAAAAAAAAAATCAGGACAATAGTGGTTCCTTAACTAAAGAACTTTTTTGAACAATTTATAAAAAAAGTCCAAAAATGTGCTATGTATTTTTTCGGTTCACTTGAATAAAGGCACTTTATTATTTTTTTTTATTATTTTTAAAGTAAGCGATGATTTTTTGTAGGGAGCGTTTGTCTATTATAATTTATTACATCTAAATCATTTTGAGAGTCAAAATGGCAAAACAAAAAATTTGAAATCTATCGGAAAAAACTAAAATCGATGTTTACCGTTCTGAAGGATATTCTAACCGCGAAATAGCTAAAAATAATTGGACGGAGCCCAACAGTTGTCGACAATTACATCAAGGACCCCGAGGGGTATGGAAAAAATTTTAATGGAAGGGTTTCATTGTCTTTATCTACGTATGAGAAACGAAAAATTATCAGAATTGCTTCTAATTCTGCCTTATCCTTGTCAAAAATAAGAGCTCAAGCTGGAGTGGAAGCGAGCAAGTCATCAGTAGCTGTGAGTATCTTAAATACCTGAAATTACAAAAAGAAACCGCCACTTAATGCTCCTCGTAAGGAAAAGCGGCTTCAATTCGCAAGAGACTACATGGTACGGGATGTGCAGCCAATAGGTCATGTAAATGAATGGAGAACCGTTGTATTTACGGATGAGAAGATTAATTTGGATGGGCCTGATGGCTACAACTATTATTTCCATGATCTGCGCAAAAAAGGATGTTTGGAATCAAATTTCGTTGGATTACATAAATTCTCTATATCTCTCAATGAAAACCCGTATATGTGAAGTTATTAAAAACAAAGGGGGTTGTACCCATTACTAATAGTTCTTAAATAAAGTAAAATTTATTAAAAAACAAGAAAACAGGTTTTCATTAAAATTAGTTAAAGTGCCTATATTCAAGTGAACGAAAAAAATAGCACATTTTTTATAAATTGCACAAAAAAAGTTATTTAGTTAAGAAACCACTATTGTCATGATTTTTGTTATATCTCAAGATGTCTAGCTTCCATTTCCATTTTAAAATTCTGCAATCGGTTACAAATTGCAAAAGATACAGGCTGCTGAATTTGGTATTGTTAGTGCCTTTAAATAAGTGCACCGGAGTGTATATCCGATATAAAGCTATTAATTGAGCTTACATTTTGATATTATCCATTTTTTGTTTCCAAATTTTGAGCTCTTTTCCTATTTTTTTATATTTTTCGACGTTGTCACCAGTAAAATTCACTGCGACTGTTTTCCTCGAATTTCACAGTCATAAACGACATACACAATACCAAAATTTTAATAGATCTACGACAGAGTCGAATTTCGACATCGGTAATGCCGTATTTAAAAACGACAAACATTCGACGTGACTACGACATGCATAATAAGGGTGAATGCAAATTAGTATACTATTATATGAAATTAAAAAATTGGAGCATCTTGAAATAGAAGTCACATAGATTTCCAAGAAAGCACTTATTTTGTGACCACAATACACTAATTGATTTTCCCTTTCCTTTTGTTGGACAATATACCTGAAAAATACGTAAATGTACACGTTACTATTTTATTGCAAATTTTTTATTAATATTGCTGACTAGTAGTATAGTAATTATTAAAATTTTGCTGCATTTCTAAATGACGCGTCTCTGTATTTGTAAATGGCTCGCGCATTATGATATTTCATATAGGCGAAATTTCGTCAATTTAACAAAATTTCGTCAGTTTGAATAAATAAATTAGTTAAAAAGTTACTAAAATTGTTCGTTGATTTGACCTACGACAATTGGTTCAGTGCATAAATATATCATTTAAATGTACATATTTAAAACAAGTTTTACTTCCAGTCACTTATCGCTTATTCTTTCATTACAGTCAATTCACCTCCGTTACTCTAACTACCAAGTCGAACAGCTGTTTCATCGAAACCCCCTGTTTATATATTATCTGTAAAAAACGAGTTTTAGCAGAACTGCTCGCATAATCTGTTCTGAGAATGAAATAAATCGCAAAAAAATCTAATGATTATCGTCTACATATCTTACCATGCCCAGTTTTTAAGTGGAATTACTTAACTACCTTTGTTGATCAATGCCGAGTTTTTTTTAAAATTTATTTTAATTATTTTTTCGGAACAATTATTTAAAAAAAAACTCCTTGGTTAAGAAATTGTACCAAAAATTAACATGATTGTACCAAATTATATAAATATATTTTTTTTCGGTTTTGAACGAATTATGTTAAATAGTTTGTTAAATAACTATTAACAAAATATTTATCTGAAGTCTACGCATTATTTAAGTCTAGACAACATTTTTAACGTGAGGAATAGATATATTCCTTAACCAATAAAAAAAATAGATTCGTTTATTCAATTCGTAACATGGTACAAACAAATGGTAGAAGCACTAACCCAGCTGTTTTGAACTTATTTCTAAAAACGTTTAAATTTTCACAATTAAACACTTTCAAAATATGGATTGGAAATATGGAATGACATTTTTGCAAATTTTGTTTACATTTTCATTATTTTCCAACCAGCTGAGTGACACAATACAGGCACTAAGCAAAAACAAAATGGCTGAATTGTGTCTTCCAAAAGTCTCAAATATTATATTGTTGCTCTTCCTTAATTCGGCCATTTAAGCAAGAGTACTATAAATAAATAAATAAATGGTTTCCCGTTACATCCCATGAAGGGATTAGGGAGAGCTTCTCATAACCAGTGAGCTGTGCGCGTTCTAGTTTTAAACTCACTGATTGGGACCTACAGTTTTACACCGGTTCCGAACGGTCGCCGTCACTAAGCGAGGTGACCGCCGTCGAAAGTAATTTAAGGTGGTCAGAGTAGGGATTGAACCCACGTCCTCATGCACAACAGCAACATTACTATGTTCGTTATTAATAACTAGTATATTTATGCTCAGTTTCACAGTTTCATTTAATTGTCATCTAGTATGAAAATTTTCTGTGAGTTTTTAAATTGAGCTTTGAAAAGACGAGTATGAAACTCGCCCTTATACTTTCATAGGGAAACAGTTTAACGTACCATCGTACCAAAACAGTTGCAATTGTACCAGAACTGGTACTGCATTTCCCATCACTGATGCATACTTAGCTATTGTTTAAGCGACAAAATTTGGCAGATTAATCATTTGTTTATTATTGAGTGAAAGAATAACGGCCTTCATAAAAAGTTGTCATGGGTTTAAAGGTTTAAGAAGGTAAAGCGCAACAATTGTATTCATATTCGAAAAACTCCTCTGTTAAGAGTTCTCTAACGTCACCACTTTTGTTGAACGTTTATTTTTTTACATTTTACGCGTGACGTACTTAAATATTTATGCGATATAAACAATTGGAATTATTTTGTGTATATTTGCAGCGTTTATAGTGTCACATTATCCTGCTAAAGCCCGGTATTCAGCTTTTATGAAATTTTCGTTAACATAAGAAGTACATGTACAAAAAATAACGAAAATTTCATGAGCCGAAAATTTCGTTAACTTTTCATTTGCTTGATACTCAGCTCTTAGCGGAAATTTCGTAGGCCAAATCAATTACAGGGTTGTTACGCCGAGTTATTTCGTACGTAAAGAATTGTTTGATAATTGTCTGGGACTGGAATTTTGACATTTTGATCATTTTAACAACCAACAGCAACACGACATGCGTTAAAAATAGAATGGAGCGCGTAGGGGAATTATAAATGAAATATTTGCAAGGTAAATCAACGGTGCGTTTACACGGGACAGTTTGAGACAAGATAGTTGAGAATATGTATTAGTTGTCACAAAGACAAAAATTGTTTGTGTGACGAACGCGTCCAACCAGTTATAAAGACAGTACAGTTTTAAGGAACCGCCGACAGTGGCGTTTCGTTAAATTTCGTGCTCTGATTTTTTGTTTCTTCGCTCTTTTGCCATTGTGTTTTGTCCTTCTTCTCCAAATTACAATGGAACTGATTTACTCTGCAAAATTAGATATGTATTCATGTTTATATGTTTGTATTGTAAAACAATATTTGAATAAAAACACTAGGTCACAAATAACAAAATTTTCTCTGTGATTTGTTTCTAGCATACTTTTTCTCATTAATTTTGACCTACTAAACACGAAAATGAGTTTTAAAAATTTTTCTGTTGATTGGTTTTCGAGATACAAATTTTTGAACTTTTTTTTTTAAATTTTTGGAGGTACACTTACAATTTTGAGCATATCTTTCGTCTTCTTTGACGTATTTGATCCTACTACTACTCAAATTAAAGCAAATTGAGCCGTCTACAACTCATTCTCAGAAAATTTTCAAATCGGGTGAGTCGTTTTGATGTTGGCGGCTTAAAAAGGTTAAAAAACTGCGTTTTTTTAGTAAAAATGTGGCAGAAAAATTCATATAAAAATTCATATAAAATATAAAACGCGATGCTAACAGCGATTTTGGCTTTTTACGTATAGCTGGCATTTTTCCAAAGAAAATAAGCACTTACTTAACAAAATCTGACAACAAATGGCGGACTTATAATTTTTTTGGTAAAACACCGAAATTCCGCTATTTCACGATATTTTGATTTTCATTATTTGCACAGCTAACCTACTAGGAGGGATCGAAAAAGCAAGTTTTTTATAATCCTTTTGGAATAGAACGGAACAGTTGCTCCTATACATAAGTTACTTCTGTTCAAAATTTCACCACCCTGGGTTAATGTCGTCTGTTCTGGCAAGGGACGTGAAATTTCAAAAATTTAGTGAAATCAGCAATTTTTTTTTTCGAAATTTTTTTCAAATGTCACAGCACTTAGCAGTTTTGATAAAATTTTTAAATTAATATTAATAACACAAATATTTCATAATTGTAAAAAACCTATTTACAATACCGTAGGGACGTTTCGTCGATGTTTTTAAGAAAATGGTAGAATGAAAATGCAGAACATAGAAACACAGGTGCATTTTACGATACATGTACAAAATTGTTTGGAAAAAACGTTTACGTAATTTTTATGATTCTCAGAATTAAAAAAAATAAGTAATACACAAATAGTTATTTAATTTTTATGATTGTGGTTGCAGAGTAATATACGCTTCTGAATGTGCGTGGACGCTCTTCGTGTTCCTTTATGACTGCTACTCCGTTCACAGTCAATTAAAGGGAATTACACTTTTTTATTGATGTGTGTTTTCCCGATGGCTACCTGTTCGGATTTTTTTACAGAAATTCCCCCCACATTTGTGAGTGGTCATTATTTGGTGTTATTTATAGGTGTTCATTTATCGTTTTTTGTCATTCAACAAGTGTCTACGAACGCGAGTAGTACGAGTAAAAAGTGAAACAAATTGAATTTAAGTACATATAATACCTACCCAACAAGTAAGACAATGAGTAAAAGACTACGTGTGTTCGAGTGTTTGAACAATCTAGACAATTTCTGCAATGTTTGTGGCGAGTTTATAAAGAATAGTCACGCACACACGTTTACTCCAGCAGTGCAATTGCACTATTTGAATTATTTTGGTATTTCACCAAATATCACAGAATCATGGACACCTAAGTAGCTATGTCATCTTTGCTATATAATCCGAACCAACTGGGCAGCTGGCGGAAGGTAAGAATTTTTATTTAAACACATTAAGCAAAGCAAATATAGTAATTTATTTTAATTTTAGGCGCCATATGAAATTCGATACACCAATGATGTGGAAAAAGCCGCTATGCCATTCCACAGACTGTTATTTTTGCCTCACCACAAACAGTGGGGTAGGGAGATTTTTAAAATGGAACTACGCTCAAGTGGGATCGTTTGCACTTCCAGTACCACATTCGAATGATGTACCATATCCAGTGTGCCCTGGTGCATCTCTTCAAAAAGCAGAATCGTCAGATCAAGAGTCCGAGTCAAGTGCAAGCGAATTTGGGGCGTGCAGAAAGCGAAAATTACTGTCACAGGCCGAACTAAACGATTGGGTGCGCGATTTTGGTCTCACTAAGGAGAAATCCGAACTTTTTGCGTCTCGGATGGTACAGTGTGGATTTGCGGATTCAGAAGTGAAAGTAACAGCGTACAAGAAGCGTCACCAGCAGTATGCAAAATTTTATACAAAGAAAGACCAAATATGTTTTTGCAGCGACATTTCCGGCTTGTTCCAAGAGCTTCACCAAATTCACAACCCCAATGAATGGAGGTTGTTTATTGACAGCAACAAAGAGAGCTTGAAGGCAGTTCTCTTACATAATGGGAATGAAAAGCCATCTCTTCCTATTGCTCATGCGGTTCATTCAAAGGAGAACTATGAAACTATGAACATTTTGCTGAAATGCATAGAGTATAGCAAATATAATTGGAAAATATGCGCCGACCTCAAAGTTGTGGCCATTCTGTGTGGACTCCAAGGAGGCTATACGCGACATTGCTGTTTTCTGTGCCTTTGGAATAGCCGCGCTGATGATCAGCATTATATTCAAAAAAATGGCCGGAACGAACGAAACCTGTAGTTGGAGAAGCGAGTGTTCAGCGCAAACCACTAATAGAGAACCGTGAAAATATAATACTTCCGCCGCTGCACATAAAATTGGGTTTGATAAAAAATTTTGCCAAAAAATTGGACAAAGAAGGTGAAGCTTTTGCCTATTTACGGTCAATTTTC
Organism: Phaonia tiefii; assembly: GCA_963931995.1. Classification (NCBI taxonomy): domain Eukaryota; kingdom Metazoa; phylum Arthropoda; class Insecta; order Diptera; family Muscidae; genus Phaonia; species Phaonia tiefii. The sequence goes on from OZ008369.1 coordinate 77,061,000, forward strand.
CCTTACCTTTCGCTGGCAAAAATTAAAGAAGGAGTCTTCGCAGGACCCGATATAAAAAAAATGTTGAAAGATGAAACATTCCCGAAGCTGTTATCACCCATCGAAGCCGCAGCATGGAATTCCTTCAGGCTTGTTGTGGAAAACTTTTTAGGAAACAACAAAAGCCATAATTATAAGGACATAGTTGAGGATCTGGTAAAGAACTATGAAGCAATGGGTAGGTTTTTTTTGAAACAAATGTTAATTTAAATAGCGTTTTAATTCTCGTTTTTTTTTTAATTTTTGGGTAGGAGTGCACATGTCACTTAAAATACACTTTCTGCATTCTCATTTGGATTTTTTCCCTGAGAATTTAGGAGACGTGAGCGACGAACACGGCGAGCGCTTTCATCAGGAATTGAAGGCTATGGAACGACGCTATCAGGGCATCTATGACACGGCTATGATGGGTGACTACATTTGGACCCTAATACGTGAGACCAATTGCAGCGAATACAAAAAACAAAGAAGAAGTCAGCTGTTTTTCCACATGGCATAAAATGTACAGTTATATCTTTGTTTCTACTCATTTTTTATGGGCGTTGATTTGGTTAATTTCGTTAGTTTAGCTAACCTGGCACATCCATTTCTAATTGTGCCATACATTGAGTATGTAGTGCTCTAAATAAATTAAAAAATAATATACTAAGACTAATTTGTTTATTTTAAATTAAGTTCAAATATATTTATTCGTTTGCGTTGGGTAGGTAAGCTGTGCAAATAATGAAAATCAAAATATCGTGAAATAGCGGAATTTCGGTGTTTTACCAAAAAAATTATAAGTCCGCCATTTGTTGTCAGATTTTGTTAAGTAAGTGCTTATTTTCTTTGGAAAAATTCCAGCTATACGTAAAAAAACCAAAATCGCTGTTAGCATCGCGTTTTATATTTTATATGAATTTTTATATGAATTTTTCTGCCACATTTTTACTAAAAAAACGCAGTTTTTTAACCTTTTTAAGCCGCCAACATCAAAACTACTCACCCGATTTGAAAATTTTCTGAGAATGAGTTGTAGACGGCTCAATTTGCTTTAATTTGAGTAGTAGTAGGATCAAATACGTCAAAGAAGACGAAAGATATGCTCAAAATTGTAAGTGTACCTCCAAAAATTTAAAAAAAAAAGTTCAAAAATTTGTATCTCGAAAACCAATCAACAGAAAAATTTTTAAAACTCATTTTCGTGTTTAGTAGGTCAAAATCAATGAGAAAAAGTATGCTAGAAACAAATCACAAAACGACTGTTGGCTAGTGAAATTAGCAACATTTTCAAATAAAAATTTATTTCCCAATTTGTAAAGGCGTTTGCGACGTGTTGCTTTTTTCTCAAATTACTACGAAACGTCACCGATATGGCCGATGGCTGAACTAGTAGAGGTTGACGCAGTAGGATTTGTTGTAATTGTGTGAACCAACAACAGGCATTTAGTTTTGTTTCATGACTCTAATCGTCAAATTCAACACAGATCCATATGAACAAACACAGTAAACAAAAAAGTACAACAACAAAATACACTGAATTTAACAGATGGAGTCATAAGAAAGTAAAATCAGTTGTTCTATTGCGCCAACCTTTACTAGTTCAGCCATGATCTGGCCGCTTATGTCAAATCTCTTGCCGAAGTTACTGTCGTTGAAAAATCAGAGACAGAGGCGAGGCAAGTGAGAGAAGTGTAAGTGGGGTAGTAAAAATGTGTGAATGCATTGCTACTGTCGGCGTAAAACTGTCCCGTGTAAACGCCAGGTAAATGACAAAATTTCTTACGAAAATTTCGCAAGAACTGAATACGGGGCTTAAGCAACCAAAGAGTTTCGTTCCAATTTTTAACCAAAATTAACTTTTGTTTACATAGTGATGTATATAAAATCAAAACATTGAAACTACAACCTATTATCCGGTTTTATATTCGACTACCCAAAACTGAAATCCAATTCAATATGATTTTTAACACTTCTTCCAAATTTATGAATATAGCAAATATTAATTGATATTTTTATTGAATAGTTCTTTCCATTAATGTTTAAAATTTTGCAAAAATGTATTGGCGCATTAAAATAAAAAAAAAATAATTTGGTCTATCGGTTATTGTTCATCTTCTTTTTACATCACAAGCGCTGTAAGAATACATAAAACAGGGTTGTCAGACAATTATCTGTTCCCTAGTTAAAATAATAATTATGAATGCGGTTCTAATAAAACCTTCGCCAAATCTTAAAGCTTTCAATAACTGATGAATGCTTTAGAGCAGACATGTGCAAACTGACACAAACGCATTTCAAATCAGTTTTACGAATTTTGCGACTGTGTTAAGTTGAACGGAGCAAGCAGAACAAAAGCAGAGAAAACAAAAGTAGTACACTGAGTAAAAAATTAAAATTAAAAAAATTAAAACTAAATCTTAAAAAAAAAATCAAATATCAACATCTCCAATGATTATTTCCATTTATGATTTTTGCCATTTACAAACATAAAAATTTCTTTATATTCGTCCATGGCAATTAAAATTTATTTTTTAAGTGTAGTGTTTTTTATTACAAATAATTTTGCTTGCAGAGCGATACGGTGTTGCTTGGTCAAATGCAGAACAGCAACTGACTTTGAATCGGTAAACAAGCAGCAAGCTTTCGGACATGTTGGTGTGAAAAAACGATCAAGCTACTATCGGTGTGAAAACACGATGACTCAAAAGAGTACTAGCTGCACATCTATGCTTTAGAGGTACATTAATGCTTTAGAGCTACATTTCGTTTCAATATTCATATAGAAATGCATTAATTAATTAGTTTTGACCTTTCCTTTTTTATGTTAAACATATGCTTAAGCAAAAAAGTACTTTGCATTTCATTTATTTCAATGAATAGGAATACAATTCCTGACACACTATGATTAAAAGTAAAAACACAAAATAGTATGTGGATTAATTAATAATAAATTATTTAAAAACTGTAACCAGCAATAATACTTTTTATAAGCAAAATTCTATTTGAGGTTTTAAAAGACAAGTGCGGCTTAAGGGACTACTAATGACCAGTTTTTCAATTACGATTAAGTAATCCGATAGTTAACTACCCACTTAAAAACTGGTCATAATTAACTTAGAATTAAGATTAAGTAATCCGATAGTTTACTGCCATCTTATGGCCAGTTGTTAAGTGGGTCGTTAACTATCGGATTACTTAATCTTAATTCTAAGTTAATTAGAGGTTAACTTTGCATTTTGTTTTTCAGTGGTGAGTTAATGTAAATCGCCATATTGTCAACTATTATAGCAACCCTTGTATTCTTATTCTTGTATTCTTAAAAAACGTGTGTTTTGGGATAAAACAACAAAGGGGAACAAACAAAATGGAATTATGTAAAATAAGAAATATGTAGATGCATAAAATCGAAGTCATTTTAACAAAAATGTGTAAAAAAAACTATATAGGAGCGACAATTTATCGATCTAGACCCAACGTATGTGTACAAATACACAATTCTGAAACATGTATTTTACACAATCTTCATTTCTCACTTTGCCAGTCAGTAATTTGATTGTCAAAATAATATGGTTCTGACTATAAGTTAACCAACCAACATTGGGTGGTTAAATCATAGTTAAACAATGACTAAAAAACACAATTCGATGTTTAACCACAATTTAACTAAGAAACGAAGATCACCACTGACTAAAAAACTGGCCATTAGAGGTTTATTATAAGTTAATTTGAGGTCTGTTATGTGGTTTTATCGTTTGTTAATTTTCCTGTTATTTATATTTCTTATATTTCCGACAATAGAGACAAATTAACATGTCAAGTTCCAATGTCGAGCAACACGTGCGAATGATAAAACTTTAATATCAAAATGGGTGTTCCATTCTGGCAACGCTGCGTGCGTTGCTCTCGTTTTACGACGATACCTATTTTTGAATAAATGGGTACATCAACAACCATTGCCGGATTTAGGACGATACCAATCATTACCAAGGGGCAATGCATGTACAGATTGCCATTCTTTGGTCTGCCCGGCGGCATCATCGGTCCGTACTTTTTCGAAGACGATGATGGCTTTGCTATCACCGTAAGCGGAGAACGCTACCGGTATGTGGTTGCCTTTTTAATCTAATAACTTTCCCGCTCCAAAACTATCAACTTCTGTGGTCGCAGATGCCAAAACTGTTACAGTGTCTCAGGACTCTCAACAAGGAATGGTAGCTGAACCGGAGGAAGAACCAATTTATTAGGACATAGTCGGTGGTGACATGGCTTTGCCATTCGATGGCCATCAGATATTCTACTTTAAGTAACGTGTTGTATTCTTGTTTAGAAGTGACATTTTTGTTAAAAATTATTTTTTCTTCTTATTCTTTAAACGAGTTTAAAATCTTTTATTTGTTTTGCTTATTTATCTCCAATATTTCGTCTCCCTGAAGAAATCACCCAATGTGGAGACGAAATATTGGAGATAAATAAGCAAAACAAATAAAAGATCTTAAGCTCGTTTAAATAATAAGAAGAATTTCAATTGAAGACCGTGGAAAACTTTATAAATTATTTTTTCTTTTGATATGAAATTTTAGAACTTTAATGTCATATATTTTGATTTTTTTTTTGGAACTAAAAAAATCCCATTTATTGCTTTCAACGACATCTAGAAAATTACCCATTACAATAAAATTTTTCCAACACTTGTGCTTTATCTATTAGTTTCCTTTATCTATGCTACTTATGGCAACGAACATTTCAGAAAAACTGAATACCGGGGTTTACAAATAAATGATGAACAGAACTACAAGTCGACATACAAATTTTAACAGTGTTGGATGAATCCAATGATTAAACCCACTTTTAAAAAATTAAATTATATTCAAAAAAATATATAAATATGCATGTTAATGCGAAAAAACAAATTAACCCATTGTATTCTTGTTTCGAAGTGATATTTTTGTTAAAAATTATTTTTTCTTCTTATTCTTTAAACGAGCTTAAGATATTTTATTTGTTTTGCTTATTTATCTCCAATAATTCGTTTCCACATTGGGCGACTTCTTCAGGGAAAAAACGTAATCGTAAGGATAAGAAGAAGACAAGTGTCTTTCACAATAAGCTGTTTGGCTGTAAGATAACGAAACAAAAAAAATAAGCAATTGTGTAAACATTGCAATAAAATGTAAAGTTTAGTGAAACAAACAAGTGATTCAATAGTTAAAACGAATAAGAATTAAATATTCTTGGAATTAAAGACATCAGTGAGTACCAAAAGACTAAAAAAAACCTGAACATAAGAAAAATGCATGTGGCCAAACTAAAGCAGTGTGAAGAATCCTGTAGTGCCGGAGTTATCTTTCCTTTTATTTATAAATTTATTGCCTTCAGCTCACATCGCACTTCTTCCCAAAATGCCTGAATATTTTCCTTTGGTCTCGTGTGGAAGCCACCAGCAATATCCGTATTTTTGGCCATGAAAGCCACCAGCTTCTCGTATTGCGCGGGCGTTGTTGTTTTTGACCTGTAATAAATTAAATAAAACTCACAAATCAGTAAAAAAAAAAATAAAAAAACATTTATCTATTTTATACTTAAATTTGTCTAAATTCTTTTTAAAATTTTGCATTTTTTTTCACAAACAAACTCCGTCAGCTAAATAACAACTTAGAAAAACGTAACTACGTTCGTAATGTAGAATAACCACAATCGAAACAAAAACGTAAGCGTAACGGAACGCAGACTACCAAAGTTGGCAAAACGGAGAAAATCCGAGCGTGGCGTAACGCAGAATAGGGGTGAATATAAACATAAACGGATATAATTTGAAGACGATATACTCTAACGGCAATCTCATGGCAATCGTTGTTTCTTTTCTGAAACTACAACATTGTCATGCCACAGTACACAACAACACCAATGATTCCCATCGCGATTCCTCACCACGAAGACATCGAGTTGGGCAACATAATGCCACCATGCACTGGCCAGATTGCTGAGGTTTTCTAACGTCAATTTCCCTACTGTCGCACATCATTAAGCGGCTTGCTTGGTATGCCATGCTTAAGCCTGGGCTGGTAAACTCGCCGGACGGGGGGGATCTTTCCACTTAATGACATCGACACAATCTGACATGGCAAACATCAAGAATACATACCAAGGCTAAAAAAAAACAAACGAACTGAAAGCACACGATATCCTACGACATAATAAAAATAAAAGAACGGAGCCCAAACGGATATTTCGTTAGATGGAGTGATACAAAACAAAAAAACAAATGCGTCCATTGCAAGCGAATGGATATGAGATGAGATGTTTTGAAGAAATAGAATTGTGAATATAGGGGAAAAACTTTATTTGCCTAGAAAAGTTCACTGATAGGTGTTGTCATCAGTGGAGCCCACCCTCACGAAGCCCCTACGCTTCACCATGACTCTGTTACTTCTCAGAGTCCCAAATAGATGACGTTACCAAACGACGCCTACTTTCGCTTTACCTTCTTACCATCAATGTTGGCTTAAGCCATCATATTAACACACATGAAAATTTCCATAAACATTACAAAACTTTATTACAGAAATTTTCGTAACTTAAATGTATCACTTACTTTCATAAGTTATTTTTAAAAAATCACAATTTAATGACGCCTCTAAAGGCGAAGCAAAACCCCTCAACGGACGCGGATTGTCGCTAAGACCAAAATCAGTACCCGTGGAAGGACGAACATTATCAACAATTTACTATTCTTACTATCTCTTATTGTTATTACACTTTAATCTTAAAAATAAAAGTTCATATTAACGTTATTTGGCAATTGTGTTCATATTATTTTCAAGGCAAGGTGAACTATTTAGGGTGCTTAAAGCGTAGACTTACTACTAACATGCGCGGGTTCACGAATTAAGGTCCCGTGACCTGGATTTGCTTTTCGACAAGTTACACTATTCGACTTTCCGATATCATAGCTAGGTCCGACCTAGAATAACGCGCGCGGGTTTATGTGCTCAGAGGCAATTCGCGTGAGCGGTTATATATGGGTAAAGCAATATAAAAGTGTATATTGTTAGGTCAATAAAGTCACTGTCCAATAGTCATTTAAATTTTATGCGGGTCGTAATTGATTCGGATTGGGCGCTTAGTAGGACCCTTTGTCACCAGGAGAAACACCTCCTATAAATGTTGCCTCTACTCTCTCTTATGATTGTGCCAACACTAAATTTTAATGCCCTTATATTTTAACTTATACTCGTTAACAAATTCTTTTCATTATCATTATATTATTAAATTATCTCGACCAAACGGTCTATAAATGACAATAATTTCACGATCGTTTGGAATATCCTAAACGGCTAACAACTTCATGCCGTTGAAGATGTTCTAAACCACTTTATTTCACTTAAATGGGCACAAATTATCAACAATTCTTTTTTCCTTTTCACTTAATCTTATTTTCTATTAGGCGAATGGGAATGAATATTTTAATTTACAACATAATTTTAATCATTCTCATTTTCCTTTTGTTGCCAGTTATTTTACTAAAACTCTATTATTGGCAATTATTTTTACTAGCCAGTTTCGTGTGCCTTCACGTTTTCTTTATATTTACTTAATTATAGCCAATAAAAATGTGGCAAAACTTCAACCCCTTTTTACAAGATTTCAATTTTCACACGTTATTGCATTGAAAAAGCATTAAATTTGGGGGAATTTACTCATGGCATTTGCAATAACGTAATCTTTTCACAATTTATTTTCCAATACGGAAAGACTTTTAGGCATATATTTTCATGAATTTTAACTTTTGGGTTTTCTTTCTTCACTTAATGGAACTTAGATTCTTAATAGCTTATACTCTAGTAATTCGCAGGAAATGATCAATTCTATCAATTCTTTCTTTTTAATGTTAATTTTTCGTCACTTAATTTTTCTGGCATTTCATTTTCATTTACAATTTATTTTCCTTCAGGCAGCTTTATTTTCTTTCGTTTTTTCTTCAGGGAATTTCTATATTTACGACAATTTCCGAAATATACCCCTTTTCCTACACTTTGTCCGTAGTACTCGTAAGTCCGGGGATAAAAACAACGGACTTACCTTTTGTCCTTTAATGGGTGGGTATGTCTTACTTGTTACCACGGTATTTTCTATGATGTTGATGGACTGGAGATGAATATGGTGATTATGGTGATGCCCCTAATGGTTGTCGGGATGTATTCTTATAGTTTCCACGCTGCTGCTGTCTATGGCTACGAGCAGATTCTTATGTGCTGATGTTTTCACTATTCATTCACACTAATTCCTATCGCACTACGGGATTGTCTGGATATGCTGGCAAAATTTTTGCCTCACACACCCGACCTTCCCCTGATACTACGCTTCCCCGAGTTCTATTTGGTGCGATGCACCTTAACCAATGCTGGAACTCGGTGGAAGCGCGTTATCTCGGCGGTGTCTAGGCGGTTTTCGTTTCACGGTGGCCGTTGGCCTGTTGCGAATTGAGTTTCTAGGCTGAAAGGGGAAACGAGACGTTAGTCTTTTTGATAAAAACCTTCCTGCTGTCCGTCCGTCACTACTCTTACCTTTTACGCCTTGCTGTCTGAATCACGGGTTATCTAGGAGTTCTCCACTGATCTTAATCAGACAAAAATTACCCCTAAGGTGCTGGAAGTTGGTCACCTCTCCTTGTAAGTTCTCCAGGACCTCGGAAAACCGCCGCTGTTGGCTTCCAAAGCGTTTTATTTCAGATTTTCTTTGGTTTTACTCCAATTAAATTTTGACACTTAAACTTTTTCTCATTAGATTTGCCCCTGTGGCTGTACTTTGTTCACTTTTAATTCACTTGTTGATTCTGCGCTGCTGACTTTGCCAAACTTACTTGAACGATGACGAAATTGCGAATGAATCATTGACTGCGTTGCTACTCTAAATTTGGTGTTCGACAGCCGTTATTTTGCATTCCATCGTATGTATGTACGGGTGTGTGTGTATACGTTTACTCGTCAGCTTAAGGGTGATGTGTAAACGTTTGTTTGTAGGTTCTGGTGTTGTGTGTAAAACGTTTACTTGTGCGTATTGGTGTCGTGCGCAAAACGTTTACATGTACATGTTGGGGTGGGGTGCAAAACGAACAGTTGCTTGGAAAAAACTGGTTTGGGCACATTCCACAAATTCCATTGTACATGGTGCAATAACTGATGGGTAATGTTATTGTTTTAAGTCAGTTCTGTCAGATAGTTGCCGGATGACTTGGCATGGGGATTATTAATCGCCAATATGGGGCCGTTACAAACCCAATCATCTGGAAGACAGTCATGGCGAGAGATGGGAGGGAAGGCAGAATTCAGATGGTTAGTGGTCATCGGCTTCTATGGACGGGGTATCGCCACCCGAGGTATCAGAGACCGTCCAAAGGAATGGTACTGAGTCACTCGGTGGAACAAATCCCGTGGACTTCCGCCTATACTAAACCTACTTAGTTCAACCCCCATTTCCGTTGCCAATTGTTGGTATTGTCACAGTTACGGTAAAGTTATCATATCGTTATCGTATTTGTTTGCGTATCTACCGTCGTCGTCTACGAGAGCCGGATTGGAGCTTGGAAGTACTCGGCAAGAGCGCTTCAACCTCCTCCAGTTGTTCGTTGTTCTCGATTTCGCGCGGGTCGTTTTCGCCGCATAGGTGGATTAGGATCTGGTCTTCGCTGATCCGCAAAAACCTAATACCTCTTCTACCAGAAACTCGGCTTCCCGCTTCCTTATATAAATCCGAGACCGCTACGCTGTCCTTGATTTGGAGTGCGCGTAGAGCGGCTCGTCCACTATCCACTAGCTTGGGGAAGTTCGTGAGAAGCTCGAATTTGAGACCGGGAGCATTACATTCCACGACCACCTGATAATGCCCAGAGTGTTGCAAATATATCAAACGAAAATACCCCTAAGTACTTTGAACGACTAATCATGGGACTATATAGACCTCTGTCCTTGCCCTAACTAATAGGATTTCCTTCGCAAGCTGTTGTTCCTCGCACTCTTCTGACATGACAGAACCAAATGATTTTACTCGAATAACGTATTTATCTAGTAATGAACCTCGATCGCTCCTATCCCAATGTGTCTTCTGCTCCCAAGAATACTATGCTACGCCTGGGGTAACCCGTATTCCTCCGGCATTGGTCCACATTGGCCTAGAACCAATAGAGATCTAATTACTAGGTGCTTCTCAAAAGTGATCAAAAATAACTAACCGAAAATCTGTCATTACATTCTCGCATATTCGATTATCATAGGAAAATATATTCAAGGAATAAAAGTCTTTAATTTTTTCGCACGAACGTGTATAAGCAATTGTTTTCTCACATACACTACTGCTTCAGATCCTTTGCGTGGAATACGCCCAGTCGCTTGCCTTTCAGGTCTTCAAGCTCATACAGGCTGTTTCCGATGGGTTTCAGAATCCTACATTTCAGAAACTTTCTGGCCAACTTAGCGTTGAAATTATCTTTGAAAGAGCTTTGCTGAAAGTTTCGTCGATATACCTCTTGACCAGGAATAAACTTCACTTGTCTGCATCTGGCATTGTACGTTCGCTCGTTTTTCTCGTATGCTTTGTGCAAACTTTCCTGAATTTTTGTTCGTACCAATTCTTGCGCCACTGACTTAGGCACTGTTTCTCCGCCAAGGTCTGTTAAACTTTGTAAGCGTCGTGCAAGCTGGTACATGCTTCCATGCGTTATCATGTTCATACCGAATAACGCGAAATATGGTGTTACTTTGGTAGCGCTGTGCACCGAAGATCTTAATGAACATTCAATCTGGGAAAGATGACGATCCCATTCGCGATGATCCTCCTTCATGTATGACCGGATTGCTGCCAAAACGGATTGGTTTACTCTTTCAGACGCGTTTGCCTGCGGTGAATGTACTGCCGTCCGATGGTGTTGAATTCCAAAATTTTTCACGAAATCGTTGAACTCTCGGCTGATGAATTGTTTACCATTGTCAGAAACTATTGTTTCTGGCACGCCGAATTTATGGCAGATCTCGTTTATTAAAAACTTGATTACATTTTTGCTGCTGGCTTTTGGCATCGCCTTCAGTATTACGAATTTAGTCAAATGGTCAAGAATGATAAAAATAAAGGTGTTACCATTTCGGGAACGCGGATATGGTCCAAGGAAATCAACGAAGATTCGTTCTTTGCCCATCGGTGGTCTTAGGACTCGGTTGGCTGCTTTGGCTTCACGACACACTTGGCACGCGTCTATATAACTCTTCACTTGCGCGTTCATGAGCGGCCAATAGAAATACTCCTTAATACGCTTTAAGGTCTTGTGGAAACCTCCATGAGCTACATGTGGTGGATCATGAGCCTTTGCAACTACACCAGCTGTTAACTCCGTTGGTACCCATACTTTCCAGGCGAAATCTTCGTGTAAAGGCACGCCGTCGTAAGGCATCGTTCTTCTATATACTATTCCATCGATCACCGTCACGTCGGGCAACCTACTTGCGTTGTCTTCCACGGTTTTAGCTAAATCTTTATACTCCTCGCTCTTAAAAGCTTTATCGTCCAGATTGATCAGACGCATTACTTCCGCTGACACTTCTTCCATTTCATAACGTGATAATGTATCTGGCACAATGTTGAGTTTTCCTTTCCTATGCTCTATCACAAAGTCAAACGACTGCAGATGCAGACTCCATCGAGCTAATCGCCCACTGAGATCACGGTGGGACATCAGCCATTTAAGGCTGCTGTGGTCCGTGATCACAGTGAAAGCCATTAACTCGATGAAGGGTCTGAACTTTTTAATCGCGAGAACTACCGCTAAGCATTCACGTTCTGTCACGGTGTAGTTCCGCTGAGCAGACGTCAGCTTGTGCGAGTAATACGCGATAGGATGTTCTCCTTCATCATCATCCTTCTGAAATAGTACAGCGCCAATTCCTAAGTCTGATGCGTCGCACTGTATATAAAAACGTTTCGAAAAGTCAGGATGCACCAAAACTGGACTCGTCACTAATGCGTTCTTTAACTCGTCGAATGCCGCTTTAGCTTCTTCCGTAAAACAGAATGTCTTGCACTTTTTCAGCGTGTCCGATATCGGGCTCGCGATAGTGGCATACTCAGAAATAAATTTGCGATACCAGCCGGTAGCGCCTAAAAAGCTCCTAACCTGCTTAAGGGTTTTCGGATACTTATAGCCAATTATTGATTCGACCTTTGAAGGGTCTGGCTTGATTTGGCCGCCGCCGATGAGATATCCCAAATATTTCAATTCCTTAAAGCAAAATCTTGATTTTTGAACATTGATGGTCAATCCTGCTTGTTCGAGGCACTTGGCAACTTGACTCAACAACTCTACGTGAGTCTCGAAATCTGGAGATACCACCAGAAGATCATCCAGATAGACGAAGACGCGATCACGGATAGCGGAAGGTATCACTCTATCCATTAATCGGCAAAGCCTTTGAGCTGCATTACACAACCCAAAAGGCATTACCTTAAAATGGTAGAGTGGTCTTCCGGGCACCGTAAAAGCAGTCTTCTCCCGGCTGGATGGCTCCAATGGTATCTGCCAGAAAGCGTCTTTTAGGTCGACACTGGAGATGTAGTGTGTATCGCCTAACCTGCTGAGCAAGCCCTCTATATGCGGAAGTGGGTACGCATCCTTGACCGTCAGAGCATTAAGTTTTCGTGCGTCCAGGCACAGCCGATTCTTGGCCCCCTTTCTTACTAATGTTACGGGATGGCTCCATGGACTTTCACTGACTTCAATGACTCCTAGGTCCAGCATGCGGTCCACTTCTGCATACAGAAGAGTCTGTACTGCCGGCGAAACAGGGTAATACCGATCCTTCACTGGCACTGCATCTCCAGTATCGATCGTGTGTGTCTCCAATGTTGTTCTGCCAAGGCCTTTCTTCGCATAGCACGGAAATTTCTCCATTACCGCTTCCAATTGTTCATTCTGCCGTGGTGATAAGGCATGAGCTCGAACCTCCTCCGAGGAAGCGACGTCCTCGCATAGGTCTACCCCTTGAGTGGTGATACTCTCTTTGCTTGTGAGCAATTTGAAGATTCGCATAAAATCAACTCCGAGATACAAAGCACGTTCTAATGATGGCACGAGATAGAAGCTTATTTCCTCCACCCGCTTGTTGAAATTAACTTTTGCGCGTATTCGGCCTAAAATCCTATGCGCACTACCATCGGCGGTTTTCACAGAGGAACCAAATCGGTGGATCTCCAATCCAGCTCGGGCAACTAACTCTTGACATCCTTTACCTAGGCATGTCACCGATGCTCCGCTGTCGATAAGGCCCTCTACTTCTATGCCACCTATGTTGACTTTTGCATAGAATCTATGGTCTTCTCCTTCGAATAGAGTGGTAGCGGCAATCTCTCTCCGCACCAATCGTCGTTTCTGGTATCGTATTCGCGCTCTATCGATTCGGTCAGAAGGTTCCCCAAAGATTCTTTCTCGAACTACGCGGTATTCCGCCATACGCTGGTGTATTGGCCGGATTTCTTTCAAAATTGGAATCGGTCGTGGTACTTCTCCGCGATCGTTGTTTCTTAAAATTGTTACAGCTTCTCCAATAGGTTCTGGAACATGTTCTGCATCATTGTTTATCTTGCTATTGACGGTTAGATGGTTTTCAGCTAAATCGTAATCCTTTATGGTGTCGTTCATGGTGTTGGTATCGGTTACATTGTTTTCGGGAAGAGTGTTATTGCTGTTGATATTGCTATCGATGTCGTTATTGATGGTGTTATTATCGTCGATGTTATTATTGACGTCATTCTGGACTGAATCACTCCTGGCTGGGTCGTCCAAAGTTGAAATAGGTATGGCTGGGTCTAAATTTGTGTGGACCTCACCTCCCCAGTCTGAGGTGGGTTCCTGGGCTGGTTTCCCTGACACACTGGACACTTGGGCGTTACGGTGTTTTCACGGCCACACTTGTAACAGAAGACGTTTCTCACCGTTGAGAGGCAATCTCTGAAGCTATGTCCTAAGGCCCTACAATTCCAGCATATCAAACTTCCAATAGCATCTATTTCTGCATCGGCTTCAACTCCAACTCCATCTCCTTCCATATTCACCTCGTGTACTCGCGGTTGGTTGAACTGCCGCGTAGGATATTGTTGCCGTTGTGTTGATAATAACGTTTCAGCTCTCCGTACTTCACGTGAAAATTCGCTGAGTGATGTCGCAGGTATGGGGAACATTAATTGAGCTAGCGAAGGTTTTAAATTCCCCTTCATGATCTCCGCTAACTGCGCCTCAGTATAGGGAATTCGTTGCTGGTGTCTCAATTGCATGATGGTATTATAAAATTCTTCAAACGTTTCCTGCGGCTGTTGACGTCTACTCAGGATTTGACTCTGAATTTGGAACTCATTATCATATCGTTGGAATTGCACTGACATCGCTTGCCGAAGCTCACTCCACCGAAGGTCTGGCGTCAATCTTCTACAGCTCCAATAGTATTCTAGAGCTGGACCTTCTAGCAAATGATGCAAATCTTTCAGCAGTTCTGCTATATCACATTCCTTGTCTTCACATATAACGTCAACGCGATATAAGAATTCCTGCACATTCATAGTTTTCCTCGTTCCGTCAAATTTTATGCCCCATTTAGTGACATCAGGTTTTCGTCCACTTCGAGTAGAATACTCCTCACGGCCACCAGAACTCGGACTGCGCCTCTGGCGTGTGTCGTTCCTTCTCGCTCTGTTGCCTGGAGGTGGTGTTGACTCGCGAACTGGCCAGAATCGTGGCGTTGCTGCCGTAAAATCGTCGGTTGGCCGCTGCCGTTCCGTGGTCGTCGCTAACTCCATCATAGAAACCATCTCAGGTCTAGAATTCCTCGAGGGTTGCTCTGCTGGTAAATGTCTTTCACGATCTTCAGCTGGTCTAGGATTCCTTCTACTTCTCGGCTCCTGCTCCAAGTAATCTGCCATATCTCGTCGCCTATTAGTTCCATTATTTGCCTGTATTGGCATCAGTGGCGGTGGTAATCGTTCCTCAGGTTGACTTCCCATACTGCTGGCTAACGATTGCCTAGTGGCTTCCATGATCGCTGGCAAAATTCGTCGTACAAGAGCTTCGTCGTCTCTTTGTCGATCTGTCTCCATTTGATGATTCGGCTGCCGTTCCATATTACTTCCATGACCGGATGGTGTTGCATTTGTCCTTCGTCTATGACTAGCCAATGCCCGACGGGCTGTAAGCGTGCTATAGTCAGACGATTCTTCTTGATCCGTCAAGTTACGGTCGCTGGTAATCTGATCCAAACTCGCTGGATAATTCCTGCCTCCTGGCACACTGGTCGTCATAGGAGCTGTGGTCACGACTGTTGTTGCTGATCCTGCCGCAGTAGTGTAAGTGAGAGGTGCGGAAGCTGCTTGAGTGAAAAATGCTTCCACAGTGGACTCTAATGGTAGGTTACCACCTCCAGTTCCACTAACGCACGGTGATCGCCGAACAGGCATGGTCAATTAACCGAAATCAAAAATTAATAAAGATAACAAAATTAAAATTCTTCCCCTAACTGGGGGTACAATGCAATATTATATTCTCTTAGAGGTAAACGAAGTAACGAGAATTATCAACAAATTGTAGAAATATCAAAAATGTCCACCGAGTGTTGTCTGTAAACAACAGCTTGCGATGGAAAGAAAATCAAATCTCTTGGTCGAAAAACGAAGAAAAGGAAAAATCGTAGAAAAAGAAAAATAAATGCGCTGAAAATCAATGATTAGTCGAAATGAAAAATATAATATAACTCCGAAAACAAAAATAAAAATCAAAATTGAGAAGAAAAGAAACACCACTTCTAAGCTTACATCAACCTTAGAAGAATGTTTAAATTATAATGTGTAATGAAGTCAATTTCATTAATCGTTTTCAAATGATGCGAAACAAAAATATTTAGAAGATATTGGAAAATGCGGTATTCCAACTATCTTCAATAGAGCTGTGCTCAAAATATAAATTCAAAAATTGGAGTCTTTCATCCAAAAAGCTTGAAACTAAAACTTGGAGTCTTTCATCCAAAATAACTAAAACTAAAGCTTGGAATCTTTCATCCAAAATACTTAAAATCAAACTTGGAGTCTTTCATCCAAAAATGCTTAAACTGAATTGCGGGATCAAACACCCAAAAACTTAAATGCGGGATCAAACACCCAAGATAAACTTAAAACTTGGAGTCTTTCATCCAAAAATGCGGGATCAAACACCCAAAACTTAAATGCGGGATCAAACACCCAAAACTAAAATTAATGCTTGGAGTCTTTCATCCAAAAATGCGGGATCAAACACCCAAAATTAAAACTAAATGCGGGATCAAACACCCAAAAACTAAAAATTAATCTCAAAAAGGAATATCAAATGATAAAAGTTCTCAAAACCGAAACTAAAATTGTGTCTTAAACGATGGTAATCGGGTAAGCGAAAATAAGTTACGTTGGTAACTTTAATGCAAATAAAATTCACAAACTTCTTCAAAACAAATAAAATCTCAAACGCTGAACTGGGAGGTTTACTGCGAATCTAGACGAGGGCAAACGTTATAGGCCTGAGGCCACCTAACGTGTCTCACTCCTCTAGGTTCGCCTGAATACTTCCACCGTACTCAGCCTAGTATAACTAGTAGTAACCTTAAACTATACTGATTCTAAAGTTAACTACTAATTCAAAAAAACAATATATAATCTTTCGTCGAGAATGCCCTAAACAATTCGTCGCAACGCGGTTCGATTATGAAATCTCATCCGGGACTTACGTATTGTCCTTAAACACTACCGAAACGAAAATGACCATAAATGAAAAATAAAAGCTTTGTCAGTCATGAATTAAACAAATCGTCGCAACGCGGTTAAAATTTAAATTTTTCGCCGGGACTTACGCTAAGTTTAACTACATTAACATGAACGAAACGTGAAACTATTTACTTTACTTTACTTTATCAAAACTGGATCAAACAAAAATTTAAGTTTATTCACGATTATGAGCATTTGTCTCAGACTAGAATGCCAACACAAGACTTCACGAACCGATCAATAAACAGACACCAAACGAAAATGATATTATTGCCCCGAAGCAGATCCGTCGCAACGCGTCAAGAAACTTAATAACTCCTTAAACGGGACTTACGTATCGCGTAGGAACAAGAATAAATTTTCATACTAAATTACGGACTAACGAAAATATCCGCTCGGGCCCCACGTTGGGCGCCAATTATGAAGCTCAACGTGGTTTGAACCTCTCAACTCATGGTCTGAATTTTCGAGGCCCCACGTTGGGCGCCAATTATGAAGCTCAACGTGGTTTGAACCTCTCAACTCATGGTCTGAATTTTCGAGGCCCCACGTTGGGCGCCAATTATGTCATGCCACAGTACACAACAACACCAATGATTCCCATCGCGATTCCTCACCACGAAGACATCGAGTTGGGCAACATAATGCCACCATGCACTGGCCAGATTGCTGAGGTTTTCTAACGTCAATTTCCCTACTGTCGCACATCATTAAGCGGCTTGCTTGGTATGCCATGCTTAAGCCTGGGCTGGTAAACTCGCCGGACGGGGGGGATCTTTCCACTTAATGACATCGACACAATCTGACATGGCAAACATCAAGAATACATACCAAGGCTAAAAGAAAACAAACGAACTGAAAGCACACGATATCCTACGACATAATAAAAATAAAAGAACGGAGCCCAAACGGATATTTCGTTAGATGGAGTGATACAAAACAAAAAAACAAATGCGTCCATTGCAAGCGAATGGATATGAGATGAGATGTTTTGAAGAAATAGAATTGTGAATATAGGGGAAAAACTTTATTTGCCTAGAAAAGTTCACTGATAGGTGTTGTCATCAGTGGAGCCCACCCTCACGAAGCCCCTACGCTTCACCATGACTCTGTTACTTCTCAGAGTCCCAAATAGATGACGTTACCAAACGACGCCTACTTTCGCTTTACCTTCTTACCATCAATGTTGGCTTAAGCCATCATATTAACACACATGAAAATTTCCATAAACATTACAAAACTTTATTACAGAAATTTTCGTAACTTAAACGTATCACTTACTTTCATAAGTTATTTTTAAAAAATCACAATTTAATGACGCCTCTAAAGGCGAAGCAAAACCCCTCAACGGACGCGGATTGTCGCTAAGACCAAAATCAGTACCCGTGGAAGGACGAACATTATCAACAATTTACTATTCTTACTATCTCTTATTGTTATTACACTTTAATCTTAAAAATAAAAGTTCATATTAACGTTATTTGGCAATTGTGTTCATATTATTTTCAAGGCAAGGTGAACTATTTAGGGTGCTTAAAGCGTAGACTTACTACTAACATGCGCGGGTTCACGAATTAAGGTCCCGTGACCTGGATTTGCTTTTCGACAAGTTACACTATTCGACTTTCCGATATCATAGCTAGGTCCGACCTAGAATAACGCGCGCGGGTTTATGTGCTCAGAGGCAATTCGCGTGAGCGGTTATATATGGGTAAAGCAATATAAAAGTGTATATTGTTAGGTCAATAAAGTCACTGTCCAATAGTCATTTAAATTTTATGCGGGTCGTAATTGATTCGGATTGGGCGCTTAGTAGGACCCTTTGTCACCAGGAGAAACACCTCCTATAAATGTTGCCTCTACTCTCTCTTATGATTGTGCCAACACTAAATTTTAATGCCCTTATATTTTAACTTATACTCGTTAACAAATTCTTTTCATTATCATTATATTATTAAATTATCTCGACCAAACGGTCTATAAATGACAATAATTTCACGATCGTTTGGAATATCCTAAACGGCTAACAACTTCATGCCGTTGAAGATGTTCTAAACCACTTTATTTCACTTAAATGGGCACAAATTATCAACAATTCCTTTTTCCTTTTCACTTAATCTTATTTTCTATTAGGCGAATGGGAATGAATATTTTAATTTACAACATAATTTTAATCATTCTCATTTTCCTTTTGTTGCCAGTTATTTTACTAAAACTCTATTATTGGCAATTATTTTTACTAGCCAGTTTCGTGTGCCTTCACGTTTTCTTTATATTTACTTAATTATAGCCAATAAAAATGTGGCAAAACTTCAACCCCTTTTTACAAGATTTCAATTTTCACACGTTATTGCATTGAAAAAGCATTAAATTTGGGGGAATTTACTCATGGCATTTGCAATAACGTAATCTTTTCACAATTTATTTTCCAATACGGAAAGACTTTTAGGCATATATTTTCATGAATTTTAACTTTTGGGTTTTCTTTCTTCACTTAATGGAACTTAGATTCTTAATAGCTTATACTCTAGTAATTCGCAGGAAATGATCAATTCTATCAATTCTTTCTTTTTAATGTTAATTTTTCGTCACTTAATTTTTCTGGCATTTCATTTTCATTTACAATTTATTTTCCTTCAGGCAGCTTTATTTTCTTTCGTTTTTTCTTCAGGGAATTTCTATATTTACGACAATTTCCGAAATATACCCTTTTTCCTACACTTTGTCCGTAGTACTCGTAAGTCCGGGGATAAAAACAACGGACTTACCTTTTGTCCTTTAATGGGTGGGTATGTCTTACTTGTTACCACGGTATTTTCTATGATGTTGATGGACTGGAGATGAATATGGTGATTATGGTGATGCCCCTAATGGTTGTCGGGATGTATTCTTATAGTTTCCACGCTGCTGCTGTCTATGGCTACGAGCAGATTCTTATGTGCTGATGTTTTCACTATTCATTCACACTAATTCCTATCGCACTACGGGATTGTCTGGATATGCTGGCAAAATTTTTGCCTCACACACCCGACCTTCCCCTGATACTACGCTTCCCCGAGTTCTATTTGGTGCGATGCACCTTAACCAATGCTGGAACTCGGTGGAAGCGCGTTATCTCGGCGGTGTCTAGGCGGTTTTCGTTTCACGGTGGCCGTTGGCCTGTTGCGAATTGAGTTTCTAGGCTGAAAGGGGAAACGAGACGTTAGTCTTTTTGATAAAAACCTTCCTGCTGTCCGTCCGTCACTACTCTTACCTTTTACGCCTTGCTGTCTGAATCACGGGTTATCTAGGAGTTCTCCACTGATCTTAATCAGACAAAAATTACCCCTAAGGTGCTGGAAGTTGGTCACCTCTCCTTGTAAGTTCTCCAGGACCTCGGAAAACCGCCGCTGTTGGCTTCCAAAGCGTTTTATTTCAGCTTTTCTTTGGTTTTACTCCAATTAAATTTTGACACTTAAACTTTTTCTCATTAGATTTGCCCCTGTGGCTGTACTTTGTTCACTTTTAATTCACTTGTTGATTCTGCGCTGCTGACTTTGCCAAACTTACTTGAACGATGACGAAATTGCGAATGAATCATTGACTGCGTTGCTACTCTAAATTTGGTGTTCGACAGCCGTTATTTTGCATTCCATCGTATGTATGTACGGGTGTGTGTGTATACGTTTACTCGTCAGCTTAAGGGTGATGTGTAAACGTTTGTTTGTAAGTTCTGGTGTTGTGTGTAAAACGTTTACTTGTGCGTATTGGTGTCGTGCGCAAAACGTTTACATGTACATGTTGGGGTGGGGTGCAAAACGAACAGTTGCTTGGAAAAAACTGGTTTGGGCACATTCCACAAATTCCATTGTACATGGTGCAATAACTGATGGGTAATGTTATTGTTTTAAGTCAGTTCTGTCAGATAGTTGCCGGATGACTTGGCATGGGGATTATTAATCGCCAATATGGGGCCGTTACAACATCTATGCAATGGCTTTTGATGAAAGCATGCAAAGGAAAGAAATGTTTTGAACGTTGATGGTTATGGCAAAGTATTTGTTGTGAATGTTTTCGCACAAGTAGGAGTCTTATGACAATTCTCTTTAAGTTGAGTTTTGTTTATTCCCATAATGCGTGATGATATACCTAAATACTTGTGGAGAAGGGAGCTGATGATATGCCTTGGTGGGCATTGAAGTAGCTATGTATATTCCCAACCATCCAACATAATAATCAATTTCACATATTTAATTTTTAATATTTCTATTAAAATGTAGTAAATATCGCAGTTTTTCTTTCTGGTGCAACCATATCTTGTCCATCGCATTTCCTGGATCGCTATGATGTCAGCTTTATATTTGCCGAGGACATCCGCCAGTTGGAAAGTGGCACCCGTCCTGTATAGCGTTCGCACATTCCAGGTACATATCCTTAAATCGTGGTCTTCGTTACTACAGCTGCCATGAGCGAAAGCATGAATTCGTGTGGGGATTTATAGTTGGCAAGAGACTGCGACACCTAGTTTCAAAGTTCAACCCAGTGAGTGACTTCCTTTTTGGCGCTTGTCACTTTTTCATTATTCTTTCCACCTCCTTTACAACTTTTAAATTTTTTTAATATTCTTTGCAGTTCAATTTTAACTTTTCTTTTTATTGTGCTTCTGGTCATAATTTTTTGTATATAACTTTTATTTACTTACGTTAATTCAAGGCTGATCTACTTCAGGTTATAGCAAGCGCACAGCTGATTCATATTCTGAACAGCTGATGCCAAGGCGAATTGAGCTCGAATTGTCAAACTTATTAGTTTTGTTTACATTCTTATTGGCAAAGTGAAGTTAATTTATAAACTTGTGTTTTTTGAAAGTTTCCCCTTAAAAGTGAAAAAAAAAGTATTTAAAGATGGTAAAATGTGCCATTTGCAATAAAACGTTGGAAAGCGGTACGGGACCGATGTTTCATGTTCCACGCGACGACAACAAACGCTTGTTGTGGGGCAGTCATTGCCGGATGTGTTTGTGCTGTTTCACAACAGAAACAGCACAAGCAAATGAAAAATATGTATGTATATACGTATACGCATGCAATACAAATGTCATATTTTGACATTACCACAAAAGGCGAATTCAAGGCGAATTGCTATTTTTGACAGAACCAGCGCAAAAAGTAAGGCGAATTCTAGTGCTTCCACCTTGTATAAATTCGCCTTGACGTTAATTAAAAACACTTCCAGTTTCGTCGATCCAGCTGGTGTATATCACTTTTCGTCAAACATCTCTCAGCATCATCAAGAAGAGTGTGAAAGAGCGAAATATTCTCTCTAGTTGATTTACTCTATGGTTATGTCCGTACACACTAGTGTTGCCAGTTTAGCATAATTAATGATTTTTTAGCATAATTGTTTTGGCGTCAGCATAATTTTTTTGAAACATGATTTTTCCAAATTTTTCCAAAATTTCATATTTTTCATAAAATTTTTAGCATAATTTATTAGATAATGCACAATTCTCCATCTACATTGTTATGTATTTTACTTTTTAATAACATGTAACAGGTGTATTTCTGAATAAATATCGAATCTTTAGGAATCTGAAAACACACCGCACACACAGAGAAGAGACTATACTATAGACTATACTATAGTTACAGCCAACTAAAATTTGGTAGTTCCTTGGACTATCACATTATTCAGTTGTGATTACCAATAATTGTCAGTTACAGCCAACTAAAATTTGGTAGTTCCTTGGACTATCACATTATTCAGTTGTGATTACCAATAATTGTCTTATGTATCACCAAAGGTTGTGCATATCAATTGATTTGTAATTCACTTTTGGTTGCAAGAACTGAAATATTTTGTTGAAACCACAGCAACAAGAAATATATGTGATCTGTCAATCGGGTTTTAGTTCTAGCAATCAAATTATTCTGTAGTGGTGAATATTAGTTGGATGAACGAAAAATATAAAAACTAATTCGCTTGTGCCAAGTAATATATTGGTATGCTCAACTAATTACTTGAATTTGATGGCTGTCACAACCGTTTAGTGATGCTTTAAACCCTTATGAATTTTATAGAAAAAAAGTAAAAAAAATATTTTTTTAATAAAATTGTGTATTTTATATTTAAATGTAAACAGAATTATTAGTATTTATAACCAGGTTTCGTATTTCGTGGTAATTTTTTATCGAAAATATGTAAAAATTTCTATATCTCAAAAACGGAGCGTCCAATTGAAAAATAAATATTGACAGTTTTTCAAATTTTTTCATATTTTCGATCAAAACTGAGGATGGGTTACCCTTGGAATCATATGAATGTTTAAGGTAATTTGTGTCATCCACAATAATAGTTCCTCCAGCCAAGTGTCCACAATTGTTTGCATGCGTCCTTAGTGGCGTCAGATTCAACGATTGTGTTTAAAAGTCTCACTTCACCTCAATTTATGATATGTATTCTTCGCTGGCTGATATCTATACACTTTATTGTTTTTTCACAACTTTGTTTATCACTTTCTGTTCAAAATAATAGTTTTTTTGTAAAGTCCTTGTGTAACATTCAAATATATGTAGTTTCTCTTTAATAACAAAGCTTCTTGTGAAAAATCGAATACATAACTTTGTAACAAGTGTTTTTGTGACAGAAACTAAATTATGATTACAGTGACTAATATTTGAACACGAATTCTAATATTGTACTTTTTATTAGTTGTATCTTCCATTTCAGATGAATGAGGTTTTAGAAATACTGAAATTGGTTAATACAACTTAAGTTCGGTAGTAGCATCTTGTATTTAGTAAGGCTTATTATTAATCTATCCTAATATTGACAAATAATTCTGATGTTTGACAATTATGAATTCTAATCAAAATATAGACTTGATCACGGAACTTTCAATGCCTGAATTGATTTCCAACTAATCTTTTCCCTGTGTGCACGTTTATATTTTGATTCATGGAACAATACATACATTTTTTGGCCTCATGGGTCAAAAACGATTTGGCTAATTCTGTGTTTTCAGCCTTAGAGGCGGGTTTCTCTCGAACCATTAAGAAAACTTTAAGTCTAAGAAACATTTATTTCTATGCTACTTACTTCATACTTTTACATTACATTTCGTGCAAAATTGGTATAATGACCTCTTGGTTGTGATGATTCCGGAATCTTTTGGCAAAAATAAAAATTAAACAGTAATACTCTAATTATTTGGAAAAATTAAATGTATTCCAATTTTCCGAAGATGAGGTTTTTATATGTTTTATAATAGCCTGTAAGTATAAAAATATATTCCACAAATTCAAATTCTATGAAAACCACTGTAGATAATTTCCCAAAAAAGTTCCCTTGATTTTTCTGGTTTTATGTACCAACATTGTTTTGGAAATAATGTAAAACGTACATGCGTTTTTAGTCACTTCCAATGAAAATGGTAATGTTCGTTTACATCTTTAGGGTTTCACTCAGAATTTCTGACAGTTTATACTTATCAACAGGTTATACTTTTGAAAGAAACCAAAAATGATACGTTTTTCAGAATAATCAAAGAAAACAGCAGCTTAAGGTACCCTTTCGTTAAAAAATGGAGTTTATCTTTTCATTAATGCCAAAAATTTGAATAAACAGAAAATAGAACATTTTTGAAAAATGCTTGTCATAGAGTAATTTTTTTCTAACATTTAATATGAAAAGCACAAACTCGTAGCTATGTATGTTTTTTTAAAAGTTATGGGCCTCCCAGATTAAAATTTCAGGACTTACTACTAATAAGTGTAACCATAGAATAACACATACTATAGAAGAACTTATTCTCTCATCTGACGTTTCATTTCACACTCTCTCGGTAGGTCTGTGGAAATGTTTACATACACCAGGTGGAGGTACAAAATATGTTCACTTAACTATTTCCTGTCGTTTTGGTGTAGAACTGAAAAATTTAAATGTATTTTGCACTTTTTTGTTGACTTTTAACGTTGGTATTCATTTGTATTGTATTTAACACAACTTTGCCACAAAAACACGAAATTCGGGTGTAGTTCCTTTGTGGATCGCTGTATACTATTGCCACCATCTGGTATTATTGAACCCATATTTTCCACCCTCCACTGTGTAATTTCCATCGTACCTATGACGTTTAATTTATTGAGCGAATAAAACCTTCTACGTTTTTGTTATTCTATGAGTGTAACAAATACAAAACAAAAATGTAAATGGTCTTAAAATTACACCCAAAAACTTCTGATAAATCATCGGAGCTTTTGTTTTATAAAAACCCAAAATTTTTTAAACAAAAATAATTTTCTTATTTTAATGTTTTTATAGAATTTTTTGAATCTCTGATTTCAAAATGTTTTTTCTTTGTTTATAAAAATTATACGATTTTGTGAATAATAATAATGCTTAAAAACGATTAATAAGTACTAAATAACACACAGAGGCAAATATCTAAAAAAAAATACTTTTATAAATTTAGCATCATGTTTTTGCATTTTGCACAATTTTTTTTTGGTATTTTTAGCATAATTGTTTTCCATTTTGCAACAATGTTTTTGACTACACAACAGTGTTGCCAGACACCGTCTAACAAATTATGCCAAATGCCCTCAAAAATTGTTCCGTTTGCGAAACCATTATGCTAAAATTAGCATTTTCGTCTTTTTATAATTCTGTGTCCGGAACACACAGTAACTCCAAGAAATGGGTGGTTATCTGCATTTGAAAATTTAAACAGCTG
The DNA here is from genome assembly GCA_963931995.1 of Phaonia tiefii. Lineage (NCBI taxonomy): Eukaryota > Metazoa > Arthropoda > Insecta > Diptera > Muscidae > Phaonia > Phaonia tiefii. The sequence continues at coordinate 77,086,552 of OZ008369.1, forward strand.
TTATACCTAACCTGACCAACTGGTTGTCACCAAAAAGCGGGGCACAATGATTAAAATAATTAGGATTTTTTTGGTTTTAAATAAAACATAATCACTTTGATCTTATATACTCAAGTCGGGATGAGACTCCAAAATGCGGGATAATCGCGCAAACATCGGGGTAATCCCGCTAAAAGCAGGATTGTTGGTCAGGTTAGTTATACCTTAACGGCCATATTCATAAAAATTTATGAGATGTTTGAGAGATGTTTTATCATACGGAAAACGTCTCTCAAATCTCACAACTTTTTATGAATGAGGCCAGGCCGTAAATCTTCAACTTCAAAAGAAGTATTATTATGATTTTAATTTGCTACAGCATGAATATCAATTTCATTAAAAAATATAAACTAAAACAGTGCGAAACACAGTCAGTCTGCGAAAAAAACACACACTGATGTAGCGGCAGCAAATAGTTGTATTGTGTGGATGCGAAGCACTCTCAGTGCAAAGAGAATAATGACGAGGTTATACGTATATTAAAATGAGATAGAAAGAGAGCAAGAAAATTGTGAACTTGTGTACGTATGTACCATAGTAAAAATACCAAGTAGTCGCAGTAGATACAACAACAATTCTGGGCAAGAACAACAGGCATTTTGTTTTTGTTTAGGCTCTCCTCATGTCAAAATCAACCCCGCTTCTGGCCGCTTCTGTCAGTTTCAAAGGTTTTGCTTTTGTACTTTTCTGTTTACATTTATTTGTCGGTATATGTATGGGTTGACTTTGACATGAGGAGAGCCTAAAGAAAAACAAAATGCCTGATGTTCTTGCCCACAATTGTTGTTGTATCTACTGCGACTACTTGGTATTTTTACTATGGTATGTACCATGATACAAATACAAGGTAGTAGCGTCAGCCCATATGATTTCCTTTGTTTACATTTCATCGTACCCAGTAAATGTCAAAGTTGATTGTGTGAGTGCGTTCTCTTTTGATTTCATCCATAGAGTAAATATGGGTAGAGAAAATCTTTCACTCACCAAATTTCTGACATTTGACCTCGTGTGATGTATACGTTTGATGTTGAAAAGAATTGCTTTACTAATACCAGATCATGGTAGAAATATAATGGTAGATGCAGTACGACAACAAATACAACAAGCCAAAAACAACAAGCATTTTGTTTTTGCTCAGTGTCTGTGTTGTGTCAAGTCAGCTGATAGAAAGATGATGAAAATGTAAACAAATTTGCAAAAAGTACCATTTAGAAAATGATTGAGTGTTATTTGATGTATTGAAAGTGTTTAAGTGTGAAAATTAAAACTTTTCCATGTAATTTTAGCAGAGAAATATTTCAAAAACAGCAGTTGGTGGCGAACGGGGGTTGCAGACAAACAAATGTAAACAAACTTTGACATAAGAGAAAAACTTACTCACACTCAGTCCAGAAAAAAGTTCAAATCAGCTGGGCTAGTGCTTCTACCATTTCTTTGTACCATGTACCAGATAGAGGCAATGGTTCAAAACAACGAACAAAATAACAACAACGGCATTTCGTTTTGTGTGTTAAAATTAATGTGTTAAATACAACACAAATGTATGCTAACAATAACAGTCAATAAAAAAGTTTAAAACACATTTAAATTTCACAGTTTTTCACCAAAATGGCATGAAAAATTAAAGCAAGGAGTTATTGTAATTCCACCTGGTGTATATCACTTTTCGTCAAACATCTCTCTATCACACCGACCGCATCACGAAGAGTGTGAAATGAAACGTCAGATGAGAGAATAAGTTTATGTAGGTATGTATTAGTCTATGATTTCATCTATCTATGTTCACAATTGCACATGTATGTGTACATTTTTATCAGCTGATTTTGACAATAACTGGGTATGGAAATTACAACAATGCTAATGCTACTACCTTGTATTTGTATCATGGTATGTACGAACCAGAGAATGTCGATAAGTACCATTTAGAATACACTTACAAGTATTATTCGCAAAACAAATACAAATACATACAAGTAATAGACGAAACGCATACAATACTCTACATATTTATGCCAACGATAACTTAAGTAGCTACAAGTGCTATGGGTGGGTAGTACATAAGTACAATTGCGAGTTAGGGTTGTTGTTGGGCGCTTGTTAAACGAAAGTAAACGAAAACACTTGTGTGTGTTAGGTTATACAGAAGTATACAAAATCACTTGTGTGTGTTAGGTTATACAGAAGTATACAAAAACACTTGTGTCTGTTAGGTACTTAATACCCACTGGGTATGAGTAAAAAATTGGTTGCTGTGTAAAGGAACGCTGTTGTACGGTGAAATTATGTGGAAATATGTATGTATGCATGTATGTATATACATTTACAAAGTGTGGAAAAGTGAATAATAGAACTAGAAAATATTGAAAATTAGCGCACTGGTTTTTAATTAACATTTGAATATTGGGGCTTATGCAACAAGACCTGGCAATGCATTGTTTTGACGTAGTTTAGTGGCCTTATTAAAAAATCGACAACAAAAATTAATCTCATTCTGGTCCTCAAACAAAATAAAATTGAATTAAAAAATTATTATTTTCGATGGGTTTGGTATTAAGGACCATTCAAGCCATTCAACATTTCTCAGTTTCTCACTAAATCAGCTATATTTTTCCGTTTCCACAGCACTTGCTGTATACTTATAAGTACTTGTGTGTACCCATACTTATAACACGACTCTGTATACAAATTATGAAAAAATACTTCAGTACATGTGTGTACAATCTTCTTTAGATGTATTCTGGCGAAGAGAGCGAATAGGAGTGGATGAGTAGAGAAAATGTTCCTTATAAGTATAGAGTACACACATAAATTGTACAAAGCAAATATGTGGTGGTATGTATTCTGCGTGTTAAAAATTTGGGTAGACACAAGTATGAAAATTCTGTGTACGTACTTGGGTATACTTTTGCAACGAGTACTTATTGCTATTCTCTGGTACGAACATAACAATGTATGTATGGACATGTGTCTGTTCCTTTGCATTCTCTTTGTTTTTGTGGGTATAAAATAAAAGGTATTAAGCAAGAAAATAATGATACTTGTCTTTAAATATTTTTAAGTGTAATATTATTTAAATGAAACGTCATCATTTGATTGAACGGCTTTTTAAATTCTTTATATTAAATTCACCTGTCTGTATGCAAGTATGCCGAAAAACTTTGGATTGATTTTTAATCCTTTTCCCGTAATCCAATCGCGCTGAAACTTCGCAGGCAAACTAATGGCGACGACAAAAATTAAATGTCGAAATATAGGCGTGATTGGACTAATGGGCGTGGTACCTCCCATACAAATCACAAATTAAAAATCCATTATTTCTGCTCCTGTTAACGGTATTTGAACAAAATCGGGTATGTTGGTTAGGTTTACATATTCTAAAATCTGGTGCAAATATGGGCGGGATTGGACAAAGGGGTGCGATCATATATAAAGAATTTATAGTCAAAAACTGATTTTTTACGGGTTGATTTTTTATTATTGTGAAAGGTAAGTCAAATAAAGTGTGGGTGCAGAGCATTCTCAGAGCAAATAGAATATTGACGTATTACACGTATATAAAAATGAGATAACAAGAGAGCAACGAGAATTTTGTGAACTTGAAGAGCGTATGTACGAACATAACAATGTATGTATGTCTGTAGCCCGTTTCTGTAACTCGTACCGATCGCAGTTACCGATTGAAAGTACCTATTTGACGTCACTCTGACGTCACTCTCACCATCACTGTTTCTGTAAAAAAAAATTGCCGATCCCTATTCCATTCACTCGTTCCAAATCGGTAATATGACATTTGTTTCGATTCTACTCAATAGGAATCGCTTAAAGAAGTGTTTCTGTAAGAAATCTGACTCAACTAGAAATCGATAATTTTCTCACTGACTTTAAGCCAAGTGAAAACTCTACCGATTGCTATAGTGTTGCAACTATGAGGAAGCAAGTACTCATCAAATATAACTTTGGCATAAACCTAGTTTACGTCGGAAATTCCTGGAAAATATTTGTCAATTGGAGTGGGTAGGAATTGTTATTGTATTTTCGGAGTTATGGGCCCCCAAAGTTCGGACATACGGCTCGATATTACGAGAGTGATGCCGTTTTATAGGACCAATGTTTCAACTTCTTTATGTAGAAAAAGTTGAAATAAGCAAAAAAAAATTAAATACATTTTTTGAATAACTGTCTGATTTTTTTATATAACATTTTTCTTTTGAAATAACAATTCCTATCCATTCCAAAAAAAAGAAATTTCCAGGAATTTCAGACGTAAAGTAGGTTTGTTCCGAAATTTACGACAATTTATGAACCGGTTTCAACGAAATCGGTATTCAAAATAAACCGAGTGCAAATGTTTGTTTACTTTAAATATACATCACCAACAGTCAACTTATTTAATTGTTTTTGGCTCAAGTGGCGCCGGTGGATTCTCAGCATATTTCTGCGATCATGGAAAAATTCGTAAATAATAACAAATATGCTACTCATTTTGTATAAACTTATTAAAGTAAATACGAAACTGAAAAAAAGTGTTTTTAATACGAAATATTTGTAGATGAAAACAAATGCAAATAAACAGCTGCTTGTCATCTGTTTCAATTCTTACCGTTTCTTTCCGATTTGTGTTTCTTTCTATCACAGACCGAATTTTTACCGATTTGAACGTACAGAAACACCAGTAATCACGAAATCGGTAACTTTCAATCGAGTCGTTGTGACGTCACATAAATCGTTAACTTACCGATTTACTTACAGAAACGGGCTACTGTTCATGTGTCTGTTGCTTTCCATTCTCTTTGTTGTTTGTGGGAATAAAACAAAAAGTTTTAAGCAAGAAAATAGTGACACATGTGCTTGCACTGGTCTTTAAATAATTTTAAGTATTAATATTATTTGAATATAACGTCATCATATGATTGAACGCTGTTTTTTATTTTCCAATGTAACATTCACACATGTGTTCATATAAATCGAACAGTTACCGTGTAGCAAAAAGGTGTTAACACATCGCCGGTGAGTTCGAACCAGTGTTACCCACAGTGTAGGCCAAAGTTACACAAGGGATGTTCAAAAATTATTCAAAATCACTTGAAATTACACAATTTATTTTTATTTTTATTCCAATGAATAAAACAATTTTCGATTTAATTCAAAATAAATTGCTACCATCCAGTGCATCTTTCTTGCTGCATGATATCTACGGGCTTTGAAATGTTGACAGTCCACAACCCTGCACCGGCATCCTTCGTCAAAACGACGACGCGTGATTTCATTTTCGGGCTTATATATGTTTTTTTTCGGTTGCTTGCAAACGGCGACACGAAATAACCCCCAATGAAATAACCCCCAAAATCAAATGAAATAACCCCAAAATGAAAAATGAAATAAAGCCCAACCAAGATGAAAATATCCCCAAATTAGAAATGAAAGAACCCCAAAAGATATCGGTACTACCGCCTAATGAAATAACCTCCAAAATAGATAAGAAATATCCCCCAATGAAGCAAGCCCCAAGTAAATGAAATAAACCGGTCCTAGATTAAGTATGTCCCGCGAAACGACTTTATCGGAACACTCCTAGAGTGAGAAGGTGAAACGAATGAGTTGTGCGATCACTGATGTGTCTCAGGTTCAATAGGTGTCCTGTCACTGAACTGAATATTCTTTAGTTCTTTGAAGGCGGATGAGCCAACACTAAAGAAATGTAAATGTAAAGAAATAAAAAGCCAGTTTAGACACACTGCGCTCTGGTCTGTTTCTGATCCATAATGAGCGTCTGAAGTATAATCATCCCGGCAGTAGGTAAAATGCAAAACCATGGAGGGTTGGGCTTGTCTTCCGCCACCGTTATATAGGCAATGAAAATACAAAATTATGAAACATAAAACACCACTATTTGCTGACCACCCCCCTCACACTTTATAACGACCAGGATTTACGGATAGGTACTTGGAATGTTAGAACACTATACAGATCCGGTGTCACTATGTAACTGCAAGATGCCCTCGAGAATTATAAGGCAGACATTACCAGTATCTAGGAGATGAGTTGGGTAGGACATGGTTGTACAAGGAAGAAGGATTCATGCATTTGGTTGCGGATTTGTAGTTGCCAAAATATGTGTAGTTCACGAACGAACTAGTTCAATTCACTCTTGTGAACTGGTGAACTGGTTTCCGCTCTTTTCTTTCAGTAGTTGACTTGTTTCAGCAGTTTTTTGTATTTCAATTGTGCAGTTCTCTCTCTCTCCCATTTCCCAGTTCATGGTTTCTTTTACAAAATAACTACAGCGCTGATCACCAATTTTGTTCCACCAAAATATAAAATCATTACAGAAACACAATATTTCGGAAACGGAATAACCGGTTAAGCTGATCTCAGTTTGTATCTCCGTATAGGTTTATATCAAGTAATGGCTTCAATTATTGCAGTTTAGTATAAAAAGATATCACAGTATCCGAAACACTTTCTGCTTTACTTGTCCCTGAAGACTTCAATATAGATGAAAAAATACAAGACGATGGCGTCGACTGGCCCCCTCCTATCCAAAGCCTAGCCGGCTGGGAATACCGGCTGAGCTGTTTAAAGCTGGCGGCTATGCGCTGGAAAGGTTCATGCATCAACTGATATACAAAATCTGGCTAGACGAATGCATGCCCGACGATTGCAGTCCTGCTTTCAAAAAAGGGGACTCGAGTACATGTACAAACTATCGTGGAATAAGCATTTTATCCATCGCATACAAGGTACTTTCGAGCATAACGGGTGAAAGACTAAAACCGTTTGTTGCAGACCTGATCGGACCTTATCAGTGCCGCTTTAAGCCTGGAAAGTCAACATTACATAATCCTGGAGAAACCCCACGAATAAAAAATCGACACCTAGTACCTCTGTGTAGATTATAAGGGTGCCTTTGATAGGCCGGTATGGGAAAAACTGTACCAAGCTATGTCGGCGCAAGTCACATACTGCTCGCGTACGCTGATGATTTGTCTGGGGGAGTTTAGTGTTACCAGCTGAAGCAGAAAAGTTGAAGGTCGATCCGGTTGGAGAAACATGTTACCCTCATTTTGTAACGCCCTTGACCCCCTGTGTGGTTTGTAAGTAAGTATGGATTAACATTGTCGAAAATAATCTCTTGACATATTCTGCCAAAGAAACAATTCTAACATTAGCAGCGGAACTTCTTGTAGAGGCAGCATACATATGTTAAGTTCCACGAACTATTCCGAAGTCAATCCATAAAATTAAATACTCGAATTCACATGTAAACTTGAAAACAGTGATGCCAATTTAGCTCTTTTGGGGCTAGATTTAGCTCTTTTCGACCTTGCAAAACACAGAAAAAATTTCAATGGCGCTTTATTGGAAAAACGCGTAATGTGCACGCGTTTTGATTTTTTATTTAACCCTTTAACTCGTTTTACACACAAGACTGATTTTGCTAAAGAATGTTTTTTTTTTTGTATTTTGGGCAGTTCCATTGCATTATGAAATTTTTATTACTTGACAGATTTCTTGGAATATTTCAATAAAAACGTCATCAGTATTCCCACTTTTCGCATTGATATACAGAAACACTTTTTACTCACTTTTAATGTGAAATTTTTTTCGATTCGAGAACTACAGAAACAAGATACTGCACTCCAAACATCGTTTTTTTCGCTTGACCTTATGAAAAGATTTTACTAAAGGGAGAGTTGGTTGAAAAGGCTACAAGACAGCACGCTGTCTAGTACACTTAGGCTAAAGAAGCCCATTGTGATACCTGCAATTTCCTCCATAGCAACTATTGGCTTGTCGTCCAGCCAATTTGCCCTTTCAATAAATTTGTCTATAAGACCTGCAGGACTGTCCTGTAGGGCTATGGTGCTAACTAGATGTGTTCCGAATATGCTACTTCACAGTCCTTCCAGAGCAGGACAATCCAAGAGAAGGTGTTTCGTCGTTTCCTCGTCCTCTTCCATGTAGCATATACAGAGAGTAAAAAATTGACTGGTGGGGCTTCGGTGGTTGGCGCGAAAGCAAGAGTTAACATTTTCGATAACTTGCGCATAGATCACGCTGAATTCTGGCTTATTGCCATAGATCTGATACTTATGGAAACCCCACAATAAAAAGTCTAACTTGCTAAAATGCACGGTGTTTGTGGCCATTTCACGTCGCCTCTGCTTGAGATAACCCTAAAATTGGTCGCGAAGAATGTCCATTGTAGCATCAGCTGTGTATCAAGTAGTTACATCTTGTTGGAACGACATGTTACGCTCTTATTTGACGGTGATAGTAAAGCCATCTTCGTCTTCGAAGAAGTACTGAGCGATGATGCCTCCGGACTACAATCCACACCAAACAATGGTATTCTGTGTGTGCATTTCTAATATGTAATGACTGATATCGACCTAAATCCGGCAATGCTTGTTTATGTACCGGTTGATAATAAAGTTTTATTATTTGTACGTATTGCTCGGTGCTGTAACTTGGCATGTTGATTTGTCTTTATTGTCTGAAAAATAAATAACAGGAACTTACACTAAATTAAACAACGTAACAGCCATTGACTTTCTACCGGTCCCTATTGGAAACCATTTATTTAATAAGCGCGTTTTAGCATTTTCGGATTTTTCTAGTTGTTGGCATCACTGCTTGAAAAGGTATATTCTAGAGATGAACGATATTTTAGGAGCGGTTATTTAATAACCGTGATTGAAAAATCACGGGTAAGTGCAGTGACTGGATGCTTCAAGTAGCCGTTACTTTCAATTTCGTTCTTTCACTGTTGTCGTTCCTGCAGTGTTGGTGTACTTTTATTGATGTTTTCGTTTTTCCGTATTCTCGTTCTCGCACTGTTGCCGTTCTCTTTTTGTTGTTGTTTTTTTTTATTGTTGTCATTCAAGACGTATTTGAAATGTGGAAGCACTTTTACAATAAATACAACAAGGTAACAAAAATGAAAGTGGCATGAATTTACTTTAGTCAGAATTCTCTGATCTTTACCAACGAGAAAGTTTGCTGCGCTGAGTTCAAAAAGATATTTTTTCCTCCGCTCGACCCAACTACAAAGCATGGCCACCAAAGCTTGAGTATATAATCGGTCATATTTCAAATATTTATAATCCGATCTGGTTTAAATGCATCGAAGAGAGTAATGGAAACTCTTAAGTATTACTCTATGGGCGTGCTAAAGTGTCATATTTTTCGTAGGTACTCTTCACATACAACCAGGGGGTTTCTATGGCACAGCTGATCGGAAAGGTACTAGGGTAATGATGTAGAATGAGAGACCAAAGAAGACAGGAACTAAGTTTAGATAGTGGTTAATGATACTAATGACAGCTAAATTATGTTTTATGTTGTATGCATTGAACGAAAATACGCATTCCCTTTGATTTCTGTTCGTTTTATGTCCAACCAAAGTATAAAATTGGTAAAGTACAGTAGAAAATCGAACTCGATGAAATGGCCTACTACCTCGTCGTCATGAAGAGGCAGGGAAGAGAGTAATATAAGCTCTTAAGTATTACTCTATGATACAACAGTTGTAAATATGTATGTTGTTGGTATTCTTCACACAAAAATATTATGACTTATGCAGAAATGTTTTTTCAGTGAACGTGTTCGGTTCCACTTCGCAGAAAAATAAATTCATTGTTCACCTTCCAGAGCGAAACACTTCAGGTAGATTTTGAATGTACATATATGTATGTATGTAAGTACATACATACATACTTTAGATACATGGTGATTGTAAATCATGTTTACCGCAGGTACTGTATTACGCCAGGGGTAGTTTATAGTTTGCAGAGAGGTATAATCGTTTGTTAAAGAGCAAAGACAAAATTAGACTTTCTCCAAGAAGGAACATAATCGATTCTATGAAAAAGAGGATACGAAGAATACGTTTAAAGTCTACTCGATTTCAAATCTGTTTCAGCCCGTTCACACCGGTAAATTTTAAGTTCGTTTGGCATATCAATAGAGTAATTATTTAAAGAGATAAAATTTGACTCATCTGACGTTTCCTTTCACACTCTTCGCGGTGCGACCGGTGTGATAGGAGCTGGTCCATAGAGTAATGACTTATAGAAACGCCAACTCTCTCAGTAAATTGATGACATTTGGTGTGTTGCAGATGGGAGGTTGGATGTTGGAAAGTATTATTTTAATAATACCAGATAGAGACAATGGCTCAAACCATCCAACAATAAATCAGCAACGGCATTTCGATTTGTGCGTTAAAATTGTTGGGTAAATACCCCACAAATATATACTTATAATAAAATATATCAAAATAAGTCCAAAATACGTTTAAATTTCAGTTTTTCATCAAAACGACATGACAATTTTAAATCAAAAATTTTTGTAATTCCACCGGGTGTGACTCAATTTACATTAAATAACTCTCTATCGCACCGACGGCACCACGATTAGTGTGAAAAGAAATTTCAGATGAAAACAATGGCAGCTCTATACGTCATTACTCTATGAACTGGTCGGCCTACACCAGGTGAAGTTACAAGAACTATTGACTTAAATTAAACCGTGAAATTTAAACGTTGTTTGGACTTTTTTGTTCGTCTACATTTGTGTTGTATTTAACACAAGAATTTGAGCACCCAAAACGAAATGCCGTGGTTGTTTTCTTGTTGGTTGGTATGAACCATTGCCTCTATTTGGTATTATTAAAGCAATTCTTTCCAACGTTCCTGTCACACCAGCCCAAATGTCAGAAATTAGCTGAGCGAAATACTTTCTCTAGACATGTATTTCTCTACGGGCATATCGTTTATAAGCGTAGTATCAGGGGCTGTTCTATACGACAGCTGATTAACCTTGTAGTTGGGAAAACATGCAGTATAAAGTAAGAAAGAGAAATATCGATAGATGCATAGAGTAACCATAGAATAATACATACATAGATAAACACAATCTCTCATCTGACGTTTCATTTCACACTCTCATCGTAGGTTTGTGGAAATGAGAGCAATTACTTAACTTAACTCACTTAACTTGTTCGTGTCGTTTTGGTGTAGAACTGAAAAATTTAAATGTATTTTGCATTTTTATGTTGACTTTTATCGTTGGTATACATTTGCATTGTATTTACCACAACCAGTTTGCCACAAAAACACGAAATTCGGTTGTTGTTCCTTTGTTGATCGTTGTATACTATTGCCACTATCTGGTATTATTGAACCCATATTTTCCACCATCCAATGTTTATCGTACCTATGACGTGATTAGAGGTTGACGCAGTAGGATTTGTAGTAATTGTGGGCACCAACAGACATTTTGTTTCACGACACAAATACATTCGAACAAACAAAGTACAACAACAACATACGTTAAGTTTGACAGATATGGTTATTAGAAATCAAGATCAGCTGTATTAATGCGTCAACCTCTACTAGTTTAGCCATGAAATTAACTCTCAATTTGGATTACATTTATCAGACAGGCTCACCCAAAGACGCCTGAATGGCGCTTAGCTGTTTATTCTTTGGTCGCACGCACAAGCCTAAAGACCTCCCATTCTGGGAAAAAAAACTTTGGAGTGATGGAACTAAGGTAAATCATATGTGACCCGATGGTAGAGTAGGTGTTCGTTGACCAAAACGCCAGACAGTGACTCCACGCTACACTCAGAAGACCGTGAAGCATGATGGAGGAAGCAACATGGTGTGGAGATCATTTAGAGGAAAAATGGGTCATTATCAGTATTTCAACATTCTTAAGAATCAAGTGGAACCTTATACTTTTGAACACATGCCCGTTTCATTCACTTTCATGGACGACAATGACGCCAAACATACGGCGAAGCTTGATTTTCTAAGCAAAACATCTCCGTTTTAAACCGGCAGGCTTAAAGTACCCACTTGAACCCGATTGAAAACCTCTGGAACATTGTGAAATCTGCGATTGCTAAACTTAAATACACCATCTTGGGTGATCTTTGGACTGGTCTACAGAATACTTGGTACTCGATTCCTAAAGAGCGTTGCCAGAATTTGATTCAAAGGATGTCCCGTAGATGTCAAGTGGTACTTGAAAATAATGGTTACATTACTAAATATTGACCAGGTGAACTGAAAACATTCATTGTTAAAATACGTATGTCCTTTAAATTCCAGAAATTTTAAATTGTGCTATTTTACTGTCCCTCTAAAATCTGGGTATGGGTTATTGCTGGCATTAATGAGCAGACGATTGGAAATTTCATCCAAGTTTTGGGGGTTTTAAGTGAAGAATATGCATTTTAAGTTTTTCTGTATACTGTTACTATTTTGAATCGATTTATGTACACTTTGTCAGGAAATTGTATAAAATTTGCGATGAAGCTGTCTAAATCACTCTGTGTGAAATAAAATAGTGTAGGGATACAAGCAAAAAACCCCGGGATTCTGGGTTCGGTATCCTGGAGCTGTCATCACAATTTGATACTAATGACACCTAAATTATGTTTTATGTTGATCACATCGAACGAAAATTCGAATTCCCTTTTATTTCTGTACGTTTTATGTTCTACCAAAGAGTAACATACAACAGCAACTCGAACTCGATGAAATGACCTACTACGTCATCGTCATCGAGAGAACGTAAAGAGAGGGATGACGACTTTTATATATTGCTCTATGATTGAAACCAATCAACGAAAGAAGAGAGGGACAATCAATAAGTCAACACATATTTACGTTTGATGTTTTGTACTGATGCCTCTATCTGGTATTAATATCTATATGGTAATAGCAGCATGTGTTGTCGTCGTTGCATGCAGCAACAGTTAGTTTGTTTTTCTTTTATTCTACAAAAATGCATATCAACATTACGAGAATGCAAAAGAGTATAAAAACAAAATATACGTGATTTTGGCAACTGAAGCGAAAAATCACACGAAAAAAATTAAAACAGCTGTACAAACGACTTTACCATGTAGATATTATGGTACCATGTCATACAAGGTGCCACAAGATTTGCTTACAACTACACCAATGACGCTAACTTTAATGAGCGAATAAAACCATCTACAGTAGAAACTCGATTCTAGCACGTAATGAAAACCCGACTCGGTGCAAGTTTCGAGGTTGTCACAAGCACCGAGTATTAATTTCCCATACAAAATAAAAGGCACATACATATGTTTATGACACCGCACCTCTCAATAGTCAGCTTAAAACTGATTCAAATTACAACATTTCATCAGCAGCATAAAACGACGGGGATTTCCCGAAATGTATTCAGTCTAAGAAAACGTAAACAAAGCAGCACGTAAGAGTAATACAAAAATGTTGCAAGTATCGAGTTAAAAATTTTCGGATGTCGCAAGTACTGAGTGCGTAATGAAAAATATTTCTATGTTGCAAGAATCGAGGTGTGCAAGTATCAAGTATGTGCAAAAATCGAGTTACTACTGTATATACATATGTATTACTCTATGATCAAATCGAACTTTTGGAAGCAAGAAAGAGATACAAATTCTATCGATGAATACTAATTTTTATATGTATATGATTCGATCTGAATTATTTTTAATTTTGAATGTTGTTATGAGCTAACATGTGTATGGTTTCTAATGTTGCCACTAGGTTAAGCCAAAATTACACAAGGGATGTTCAGAAATTATTCAAAATCACTTCAAATTACACAATATTTTTTATATTCTTTCAATGAAGAGTACTTTTTTAATTTAATTAAGTCCATATCTCGGGCCTATCTATTGGTACCAATGATATAAATCTTAAATTAAAGCTTAACAAAGTCTTGGCTATAATCTGATTTGTACCAAGACTTTTTCCGTTAGTCATATTTTGAAATTATTGAATTGTTTGCCACCAAAAACTCACTTTCAAAGTTTTCACAAGCTTTCGAATCTGAAGAAATTGTTTATATCTGACTAACTTTTTATCAATAAGGCCGTAAGTTGTTTACGTGAAACAATATTTTATATGTATATAGTTATCAAAATTGACATGCCGCTGAATTTTCCCCTTTTTCATAGTCCATTTTTGGGGAAGCCTCTAGTAGGCAGTAGAATGTTTAGTTTTTTCGTTTATGATTGTTTTGTATGTAGTTGCTACAACTTAAGTTAGTGTGAAGTATATAGTTCTGTAAATATTATTAAATGTAGGAAAATACGTATTGATAGATTTAAGTTATCTTTAAGAAACTTTGTTAAGATGAATTTTAGGGACACAATAAATGAAAATGAATTGAAAATGATTGACATGTCGCTGGTGAACTATGTACCAAAAACAGATCTGTGGATCAATGTTTCCTTAAAAAACGATGAAATTGTTAAGAAGATATCAAAAAGATATCAACACATGACATGTTATGACAAATGAAATTACAAACAATCTACCTATCTAATCTAAATCTAAATGAAATTGTCCCAGTTTTGGATATTTATCCAGACAGTGGCAACACTGATGGATTCCTTATATTAGCCGACAAATTGACACAGTCGGAAATAGGAATTGAATTGAACCAGGATCGTTTCAAAGTTTGTAATTTCTCCTAAGCGTCTCTTAACGTTCTAGGCGAGTGACCGTCTTTGAAAATCTATGACTATTTTCCTCGCCTCTCTATCTCTTGGAATCGAATATGGTTGCTAAACTACAATAAAACTGATGTAAAAACTGAAAATAAACTTCTAAAGAGCTTTGGCTGTGCCTGCTATAACACTGCTAAAGGTTTCCACGATCCCAATGGATGGCTATTATAAAAAAGCTTTGAGTGCTCACTTACATATACTTAACTGCTCACTGTTTCACCAAGTTTCCAAGACTTTCGATGTAGTCGCTCTCCCCTTCACTGCTGTGCTACGATATTATGCCCGGCCTGCCCGCATCCAATGTGACGGTCTTCGTCGCAGTACACAAGAGCATAGGGGTGATTAAAGCCGTAAAATAAAACAAATAATGCTTAGCAAGCAACGTAAGCAACGGCAGGGCAAAGTTGTGTGTAGGTAGAGGAACACAAAGAAAGAAAACCAGATAACAAACAAGGGGGGACCACGCGACCCTCCTAAGTAGTGACCAATGCGTAGTAAGCATACAAAGCGCAGTTGGTCAGATCGTTGATTAGGTAGATGACCGCGATGCCTTGTGAACTTAATTAACAGGCGGTGAAGCGCGTTCGAGAGCTACGAAAACCCACCGAGTATAAAATAAAACGTAATACGATCAGTGTTTTCGCGTTTATTTGATTGTATGCAAAAATTTCAGAAACTCGAGGTAAAATGGTGGACAGCGCGAGACGACGAGTAGGTAGAAATATTAACGACGAGGAACGCTCTGAAAGCTTTTCGTATGCCCTCGGGGAATTATGAACTCAGCGCAACAAGTCTTGCTTTGCTTAAAAACGACGTAGTGTCGGCTATGTGATCGCGCTCGGTTAATCAAGGCAAGGCAGGGAAAGCCAGCTGGCTGGCAACAAGCAGCACAATTACGGAGCCGTGAGTTTTGTGAGCTACGAAGGCGAATTCAGTCTCTTGTTGTTGTTGATGGACGAAGGTTGTGTTGTGCTGTGCTAATACGCTGGTGTTGTGTCTCTTTACTTCGGTGGTTATCGTTATTCTACTTCTGTCTGCTGATACAACTACGACGTGCATTGTTGTTGGATTCTTTGGAGAGCAACAACAAATGAGAGTGATCGTCGTTTAATAAGTTGTTTTTGTGAACCACAAGATACACATACAAACTACATTATATACAAACATTCACCTACTAAATCATGATGGAGTACTTAACAGATCGTGTATACAATGAATGCAAAACTCGTAATATCTTGAGTCTGGCGGATAGGATTCAAGTTATACGCGAATACGATTCATATCTTTCGAAGCCAAGTTTTCAAAGTCTAGCCACTAAATTCGATTGTAGTTCCAAGCAAATCAAAAATATTCTTCTAAGCCGTGAGTCTATCTTGAAATCGTATCAAGAGGCTGGTGATAGCGTCCACGATGAATCACGGGATGAGGTCTTACAAAAGCGTCAAGAGAAAATCGATTTCTTGGGCAAAGTTATGTACGAATATATACAACGGGTGGTATATTTCAACTATGCCGTCGACGAAGCGAAGGTGCGGCAGAAGGCTTTACAAATCAAAGAATGCATAGCCATAGAAAATTTCCAGCCAAACAATGGATGGTTCAAAAATTTTAAAATGATGTATGGCATATCGGAATTTGACATGGAGTCGCTGCGAAATAATGTCCAGTTGCTAGAGGCGAAAAGGCCCCACCTCAGTGCGATCGATATGATACAATGTGTGAGTCGGCGTGAGCAGAAGACACGAAAAGTCGATGGCCATAAAAAGAAACGAGGCAGGCCATCACGTTTTGAAAAACTACAGCGCCAGGGCCAGCAACACATGTTGGAACCCACAATTGTTTATGAAACCGTCGACGATGATGTGAATGGTGGTGATGAAGATTATATATATCAGGATGATGACGCCGATGACAGTCATGGCGACGATGATATTCAAGTTATACCACCACCGCGACTAAACCATAACACATTCCATGATAAAGTTCTGCAAGATTTTAGTAAAAAGCCCGTTCAGCCTAAACCTGTGCAACATACACCTGCAATGTTGTATATGCAATCCCCACCACAAAAACGCAAACGTTCAAATTCTCCGCTTCCCGATATAGGTTCCGCGGACGAAGCTTTAAAGCACGTAAAAGTTTTGGAGGAATATGCCATGCTGCAGGACAATTATCGAGCTATAGGTTTACTCACACAATTGGAGCAACTTTTCAAGAAAAAACCCAAACATACTTAGGGATTTATATTTTTAATTCAAATTAAAAAGTAAAATCAGCAATAGTGAATCAAAAAAAAAAAGTCTAAAGCAAAATTCAAATTATCAGTTTTATCTGACAGATGTTATCGATAATTAATCGGTTTTCGATTATTTAATCTGACAGACTTTATTTGAAGTGTGATACCGCTGTATGAACAAGAGAAAATTGTTTACGTATGTATAACTCACGTAATATGCGGATTCTAGTTAAATTTCTCTACATACATACGTAGCTTGTGTATATGCATTTAGTCGTTCAAGAATAATAAATATGCACTATCAAATCGGGCCAAAATCGGGGAATACATAATACATCAAATTGGGCATAGAGTAAATATATCTAGAGAGAAGATTTGTCTTTCCTGCGTTTTTATTTCACACTCTTCGTGGGAGATGTTCGACTTACGCCATGTGGAGTTACAAGAACTGTTGACTTACATTTTTCATTTCGTTTTGGAGGAGAACTATGAATATTAAATATATGTAGTTTTAACTTTTGTTGTTATCTCTTAATGTACTAACAGTAAGTACATTTGAGTTGTATTTAAGACGACTATTTTCATATACAAAATGCTGTTGTTTTCTTGTTGGATGTTTTGCTTTAATGCCTCTGTTATTATTAAAGCAATTATTTTCAACGTCCATATGCAACGACGTCTAATGTCAATAATTTTCTGAGAGAAATATTCTCTCTAGGTATCTTTACTCTATGAGATTGAAGTGCATGTGGATATGGTGTAGTGAAAATAAAGTTGTATGCGGGCACACGTAAAAGATAAAAGTGCTCACTAATTATGCAAATATCAAAAGCCATGGTAAAATTATCTATCGGGTAAGCGCGTCAGCCCAGCTGATTTGTGGTTTTTTCATATTTTCCGTGGGCAAGCTGTCAAATTCGATTTTGTTTTTTTTTTGTTTGTTAATAAAATTCATAGAATTTCAATGAAAATGCAGTTTAATAGTATAGACTTTGTATCAAGTAAGACAAGCTTATAAAAATTTTCACATTTTGTGTACATTATTCAGATAATTTGACAGCTTAACCACGGAATAGCTAATGCGAATACCTAATAGATAATTCTACCATGATCAAAAGCTATCAAATATCAAAAGCTTTTTGATATTTCGCTCTGATTGACGTTGGTGATGTATCGTAATGCAATTTAATAGAATAGACTTTGTATCAAGTTAGACAAGCTAATACAATTTTTCACATTTTGTATACATAGTGTTTTTCATTATTCAGCTAATTTGACAGCTTAACCACGGAATTTCTAATGCGAATGCCTAATAGATAATTCTACCATTATCAAACGCTATCAAATATCAAAAGTTTTTTGATATTTCACTGTGATTGACGTTGGTGATGTATCGTGTATTCCTCGTTAGTCTTTCATCGAAATTTCGCATATTACGAGTACGAGTTTACGGCCAAAGAAAATACAATTTGAGTTTTATTTTCATAGGACACAAAATGTTTAAAAGTGGGGGCAAAATCATTCATCACAATAAATTCATTCACATACAAAAATATATACTTTATACATACATATATGTATATGTATGTACATATAACACATTGTTGTAAATGTGTTTTTGCAAAAACAAAACATTCCATTATAACCCACATAATTTATAAATTAAGTTAAGATAGTACATATGTAATTCCTTAAGAAATAAAAACTTACCTCGCCACAGAAATGGAACAAAACGGAACCCATGGACGACTATAGTATAGACCATAGAGTAAATATGGGTAGAGAAAATCTTTCACTCACCAAATTTCTGACATTTGACCTCGTGACCTCGCTTTACTAATACCAGATAGAGGCAATGGTTCAAAACAACGAACAAAATAACAACAACGGCATTTCGTTTTGTGTGTTAAAATTAATGTGTTAAATACAACACAAATGTATGCTAACAATAACAGTCAATAAAAAAGTTTAAAACACATTTAAATTTCACAGTTTTTCACCAAAATGGCATGAAAAATTAAAGCAAGGAGTTATTGTAATTCCACCTGGTGTATATCACTTTTCGTCAAACATCTCTCTATCACACCGACCGCATCACGAAGAGTGTGAAATGAAACGTCAGATGAGAGAATAAGTTTATCTAGGTATGTATTAGTCTATGGTATAGACACATTTAGTCTCTCATCTGACGTTTCATTTCACACTCTTCGTCGTAGGTTTGTGGAAATAAGAAAAATTTTATTTAAAATTAACTTACACCAGGTGGAGTTACAAAATTTGTTGACTTAACTTTTTCATGTCGTTTTGGTGTAGAACTGAAAATTTTAAATGTATTTTGAACTTTGTTGTTGACTATTATCGTTGGTATACATTTGTATTGTATTTAACACAACTAGTTTGCCACAAAAACACGAAATGCGGTTGTTGTTCCTTTGTTGGGTATTATTGAACCCATGTTTTCCACCATCCAATGTCTACTTGCAACCATACCTATGACGTTTAATTTATTGAGAGAATAAATGTGTCTATACTACATTCGTCTATGACGGAACCTGTAAATGAAGAAGACGAATTTGTTTACATACTTATGTATTTTAAAATTATTTAATAAACTTAATAATTTTTTATAACCATTACAATCATTAACAATAAAATTAAATTTGTTATATATACATATATTACAGAACTGTTTTATTTAGGCTGAAACAATTCGAAAATTTAAAACTTTTTAGTTGTAAAATATAAAATATTTTAAAATTTTCTTTGACGTTTCGCCGTTTTGTGGAACCTTGTGGTGAACTTACAATTATGTTAAGCACTGTTGAGAGCTGATGATGAATACACAGCTGATTAATGAAGACTTAGATTAGGTCGGAATATCGTATCGGCTCCAAATTACCATCACTGGATAGAACTTGTCATACAGAAAAGAGTTCGAATTTGTTTCTGGGTGCTCGCCCATGTTTCCTGGTTTACAGGTCTCCAAAGGTTGAACATATAGTCTCCCCTTAAAAATAAAGGCTACACACAAAAGTTTAAGCTTCATTAACCCCTTGCGAGCCTATCTCAGGATAGTACCGAACGAAGGTATTTATTTTCACGTTATTGGACAGCTTTATGACACAAAAATACTATGTCGAAGCCGGTGTAGGACCTAGCCCAGAGGATAACCCCCTAAGCCCGGCCGAAGAAAGGTCGCGCAGAAATCTTTAGAACACTTTAGAATGTTGACCCATATTTTTTCGTGAAACTTGAAAAAAATCGATATTTTTTATAATTTATCATTCGATAACAAAGACAGTTATCGAAAAAAAATATTTTTTTTTGTTTATTTGAATTGTTTTTACGTAAAAAAGTGGTTACATAAGGCGGCACCACACGTAATACCGACCCGTATGTCCGAATTTTGGGCCCCATAACTCCGAAAAAAGGGGTTTGCACCGATTTTTTATTTGACAAACAATTTTTGCTTTAAACGAGTATTTATTCTCATCTGACGTTTCATTTCACACTCTTCGTCGTAGCTTTGTGGAACTGAGAAAAATTACATATAAAATTAACTTACACCAGGTGGAGTTACAAAATATGTTCACTTAACTTGTTCATGTCGTTTTGATGTAGAACTAACAAATTTAAATGTATTTTGCACTTTTTTGTTGACTTTTATCGTTGGTATACATTTGTATTGTATTTAACACAACTAGTTTGCCACCAAAACACGAAATGCGTTTGTTGTTCCTTTGATGGACGTTGTTTACTATTGCCTATATCTGGTATTATTGAACCCATGTTTTACACCATCCAATGTTTACTTGCAACCATACCTATGACGTTTAATGTATTGAAAGAATAAATGTGTCTATACTATATTCGTCTATGACCACTACCGTGTCCTTAATTTTGCACATAGAGTAAATCATAGACGAATATAGTATAGACACATTTATTCTGACACATGTTTTCTGTTCCATAGGTTTATAGGTGGCCCTTAAATCTGCTTGTGGGAAGACAGTCCTGCCTTCAATTTCGTCATCGTGGTGCCAACATATACCTTTTGGCATACTTCAGTCTTATCCCCATTGCATTTTATCTGATACACAATATTAGATTTATCCTTTTCCGTCACTTTGAACTTTGGCCGGCTTATCATCTGCTCAGGGTATTGTGTGATTTCAGCGCCAATTCATATGACCCTTTGTCATACATACATATGTAGTTATCGGAATGCTTCAGTCTCTCGGAATAACCAGGTATATACGGGTTTTTCAATAAGAGCGCTACAAAAGTTTTTTTAAATAAAACAAAACCGGTTTTAGATACCAATGAAATTCTTTATTCCTGTGAAAGTACGTTAGATGCCATTATGTATGGAACTCGATTTATTTTGCATGGCCACCACGGGCACGCTTGCAGAAGTCCAGACAAATAAAATAAATGGTTTCCCATTACATCCCATGAAGGGACCGTTTCCAGTTTCACTCACTAATTGGGACCTACAGTTTTACTCCGATTCCGAACGGAATTTTGAGAAGCTTTACATGGCTATATACTCGATAGTGTCGCCGTCACTATGCGAGGTGACCGCCGCCGAAAGAAATTTTTTTTGAAGGTGGTCAGAGCAGCATTCGAACCCAGGATCTCATGTACAAGAGCCGCGCACACTAACCATTGCACCACCGACGGCCAATTAATTATGTGTTAGTTAATTATGTGCAACATTCGAGAGAATTCTTCGTAAAAATGATTTCCCGACCAGAACAGTAAATGGTCTACTGGATCGGAATGGACAGACAGGACAATTTATGGAACGGGGACAAGATCAACCAGACGAAACCCAACCGAAAATTTACAAATCCCTGACGTATGTAAAGGGTTTTTCAACAGAGACGCTACAAAAGTAAATCGATAGGGACAGCAAATGACGCCATATTTTCCCCCGCTCTTTTGACATTTCTCTTCAGTAAGGTTTGTCATTTCATCATGGAAAGATATACGAGCCAACAACGAGTCGAAATTATTAAAATTTACTACCAAAATTTGGAGTCAGTGGCCTCAACTTTAAGAGGCCTCAACAATCAGCGATGAGGCTCATTTCTGGCTGAATGGCTTCGTCAATAAGCAAAATATGCGTTATTGGTCTGACAGCAATCCACACGTAATCCATGGGTCATCATTGCATCCCGAAAAAAATACGGTTTGGTGCGATTTATGGGCCGGCGGCGTCATTGGGCCGTACTTCTTCCGTGATGATCAAGACCGGCACATTACTGTGAATGCGAATCGCTACCGTTCAATGATAACTGAATATTTTTGGCCCCAATTGGATAATATGGACTTAAAGGACAAGTGGGTCCAACAGGACGACGCCACAAGCCACACAGCGAATGCCACAATCAATTTATTGGAAACCAAGTTTGGTGAACGTGTTATCTCACGAAATGGCCCAGTCGATTGGCCGCCTGTGGGGCTACGTCAAGTCTATGGTCTCTGCCAACAAAACAGCGACGATTGATGAACTTCGTACGAATATCGAAAGTGAAATTGCAGTAGTATCGGCCGATTTATGCTTGAAAACCGTCGAAAATTGGGTTCAGCGTCTGGACTTCTGCAAGCGTGCCCGTGGTGGTCATGCAAAAGAAATCGAGTTCCATACATAATGGCATCGAACGTACTTTCACAGGAATAAAGAATTTCATTGGTATCTAAAACCGGTTTTGTTTTATTTAAAAAAACTTTTGTAGCGCTCTTATTGACAAACCCTTTATATGAACATGTTTAGTTCTTGAAGAATTCTTCGTTTGACCACAGTGGGCCGAAATCTTGCACAGGGAATTTCTGAATTTCTGAAGGTCCTTGGGAAATTCTAGATTTTATATTTCAAAGACACTTTTTAAGGACTATCGACTGGCACATGTTTGGTTCGTGGATAATTCTTCATATGACCATATTTTCCCTTAAAGTCTCACTATATGTGACATATTTGTATACCAATATTTGGGATTTGGTTGCATATATATTAGTTTGTGCAGCAAACATATTTAGCTTGGAGTGTGTTTGTATTAATTACTGTATTTTAAATTTCTGCATCGATTATTTAATATAAAAAATCAATAAATTGCCGATTTATCTTTAAAATAAAGTGCGTAACGAGCTCTGTTAGTTTTATACCAGAGCTCTGCTAAGTAAGTTGGTTTGTGTCTTTGCTATTAGAAATAGGAAATTAATCTTCACGCGCATGGTATCAAGGGCCTTTCGATAAGAAGATGTTGGCGACTATTGTTGGTTCCTTGTTCGAAAGGCAGAAAATAATCACAATAGGCAAACAATTCAACAGTTTTAAACCATTTTTAACATTTATTGTTACTAAAATTGAAGTAGCTTTGTATATTTACTTATTGTGTATTTTTATTTGATAAAAATCGAATCAAACAGAATTGCCGTGTGTGAAGGCAAGTGGCAAGTTCAAAAGAGAATCACAAAGAATTGCGGCAATTATAATTGCCAATGTAAATAAAGACTAACAGTTTCATTTTTGCACCGATCTGGCTCATATTTTGCACAAAATGTTCGTATTGAAATAAACTAAAGTCCTAAGTGATAAAACTTAAAAAAAATTTAATCTTTGGTTTTGAAAAAATAAGTTGAAAAGAGCAAACTTGCAAAAAATCCTCAAAATTTTCATGAAATTTAAAAATGTCCACTGTAACTGCTATTTCTTGACTAATCTTCACAAACAATCTTCCCAAATAACATGGCGATGAAAGTGACGAGCATGGTGAGCGTTTTCACTAACAAATACAAGAAATGGAACGTCGGTATCAAGGGGCGTAAGATGAGGCTATGTTGCGCGACTATTCAAAGCAATACGCAAAGCAATTCAACAGTTTTAAGCAATTTGTAATATGTATTGTTACTAACATTTAAGTAGCTTTGTATAGTTACTTGTTGTGTTTTTTTATTTGTTAAAAATCGAATCAATTAATCTTTTGTAACTGTATCATTCTTGCACCGATCTGGATCCTATTGTGCACAAAACATTCGTATTCGTAAGTGATAAAACTTAAAAAAAATTTAATCTATGGTTTTGAAAAAATAACTTGAAAAGAGCAAACTTACAAAAAATCATCAAAATTTTCATGAAATTTAAAAATTTTGTCCACTGTAACTCCGTCATTTCTTGACTAATCTTCACAAACGACCCATGGTTATTTTAGTAATTTTATTATCTTTCATTAAAAAAAGAAATACATATTCGTCGGTTTATTTTCTAGGATACTTTTATTAAACTGACATCATCTTTTTTATAAACGTAAAAAAAACTGTTCTACTTTTGACCATTCTCACTTCACAGGACAGTTGTACATAATGATCAGGTGTCAGATACATTTGATCACGACTTTGTTAAAAATTTGTGAGACTCCATTTTTGTTTTAACGCATGTGGTATTACTTTTGTTTACTAAAGTAATTGGAATGTCAAAATTCCGGTCCCTAACGCCTAGTATTCAGTTTTTATGAAATTTTCGTTGCCATAAGAAGTTCACACGTGTATAAAAAATAACGAAAATTTCATGAACCAAAAATTTCGCTCACTTTTCATTTGCTTTTTGCGAAAATTTCGTAGGCAAAATCAAGTACAGGGTTGTTACGCGGAAGTTATTTCGTACGAAAACAATTGTTTGATAATTGTTTGGGACCGGAATTTTGATGTTTCGATAATTTTAACAAACAAAAGTAATACCACATGCGTTAAAAATAGAATGGAGTGCATAGATGAATTATTAATGATATACTTGCCAGGTAAATCAGAGATATGTGGTAACTTTCTTACGAAAATTTCGCAAGAATTAACAATTGTTTTCGTACGAAATAAGTTTAGTGTAACAACCCTGTACTTGATTTTGCCTACGAAATTTTCGCAGAGGTGAGCACCCATACAAAGTTGACGAAAAATTAGTTTAGCAGGGAATAAAAAACAGACCTAGTTTGTCAAACAACAACATGGTACAATAATATCTTCATGGTAATAGCAGCGCGCGTTGTTCTTGTTGTAGGCAGCAACAACATGCATTTTGTTTTTGTTCTATTCGCTTCAGCTGTCAAACTCTACACAAATATATACCAACAACGCAAAAATGCAAAAGAGTACAAAAACAAAATACAAATGAAAACAGCTGTTCTTACGACTACCATGAACATATTATTGTACCATGAACAACAAAAACCAAAAATGTACAGTTTTTTACTATTCATCCCATCCCTGTGGTGAGGGCGTACAACCCAGAAAGAGAGGAATTTATTAAATACTCGCCCTCGTTCAAATATACCAAGATCTCTTTGCTAGCTGAGTGATCTCAGTTGTAGTTTGCCTTTGTTGAAAAAGACACCACCATATTACAAACGCCTACTAAGCTGTTTGAACAAAATCAAAAACAAGAATTATTAAAAATAGATCACACAAGTGAACGGAAATTGTGCTGGATGAAGACGAATGATTCAAAAATATCGCATACACTTGTGCTTTACATACATACGTGTGTATGTACGTCATTGCAAAACAATTGATTGACAACGAATGAACGAACAACGTGCAAAGCAGACGGGAATAAGTTGAGAAATCAAAACAAAAGCGACGAAAGAAAAATCAAAAAAGGAAAAACATTCGCCGGTTGGAACGTTGTGTGTATGTGTGTGTGTTGTCTGCTTGTTTTTCCACAACACATTCCTCTTCATTGATAAACAGCTGTTGCAACGTCTCAGCTCTGTGGCAGAGATAAAGGCAGCGTTATCACGGACAACGGCAGCGACTGCAATTTGAAAACAAGAACTTTTTTGGCGCTCGCGTAAGGTAAACCTCATAGAAAACTGGTTTCTGTTTAGTCTTCTATAAAAAGTTTTTTTTTGTGTTAAACGAAACTGGTTTCCTTCTTTAATTTCTGCGTCTTTACACATTATAGCTAACTTACCTGGGAGGGAGGCATAACACTGGCATCGTCATCGCTTTGCAGTGCAGAGCGACGCTTTAGTAACAAGGCGAGTGTGTGTGCGAGTTTGGCTTGGCAGTTTGTTAATGGCATATTTTTGAATTTAAGAAACTGGTTTGCTTTTTAAAAAACAAGTTAACCCGGTTTTTGCACTTAATAACTCGAATCACATTTACCGTACAAGTTGTTGTGTTTCTTTGCGCGCTGTGTTTGAGAAAACATTTGTTGGCTGTGTAGTCGTCTAGTCCAGTCCGGTGGTAGCAGCAGCGTTCACATCTTGTCAACTGTGGGGTGGTCAGTGCCAGTTTAGTCAGTCAGTCGTTACTATAATATGGCTCAGGTGAGTTTGTTTTTTTTTATTGTTAAAATTAATAACAAATTTGTTATATTTAAATATGTAGATCGTTTTGTTTTTTTTGCGTTCTTTCACACTGCGTTTAAATTTGTTACGGTTTATTACAATCGAAAAAAGACGTTTAACTTTCAACTCAAATATGCGACAAAGAAGAATAAAATGAAGAAAAGTTGTAACGGTACAACCAGACACGCAACCGGTGACGATGTTTTTTCACATAGATTTCTTATACGAGGGAAAAATCGAATCATGGTTACAGTGTTCAAAAATCGAAGCCGGTCACACATCAACCGACGCCGGTTTTCTGAAAATTAGCAGTTTCGAACATCTGGTGAAATTATACAGGCAATATATAAAAAAAATAATTTGAACTGATTTGAACTGTGTGAATTTATTTATAAAAAATTCAAATTTAGTTTAATTAAAAGAAATAATTTATTTTAATATTTTTCATATAACTTAAAAAACAAATTGCTTAATTTTAAAAGAAAAAGTTTATAAACATTTTGAATTGTTTGATATTTTTCAATTTTGCTTTCATAAAATTTAAAGATTTTCCAAATTTGTATCCATTAATTTTCACACTTATTTTTAAACGGATGTTTATTTGATAGAAACTTGGTTACAAAATCCGAAAATGCTAGATGAGCGGGGGTTTCATCAAAAACACGATGGGACCAGTTATTCATAAATGCCAATGTTCAAAACAAGATTCGATTTTTTTAACTGACCAGTTTTTTTTAATACTCTAATCATGGTACTTATCACTAATAGGTAGTAGCCGAGATGTATTTATATGTGATTTTGTCTCTGTTCAAACCCAGTATTCAGTTTTTATGAAATTTTCTTTGCCGTGTATAAAAATAACGAAAATTTAATGAACAGAAAATTTCGCTCACTTTTCATTTGCTTGGTACTCAGCTCTTTGCGAAAATTTCGTAGGCAATTACAGGGGTGTTACTAGAGTTGGCAATTTTAGTTCATTCCAGTGAGCGCTCTTTTTATTTCAGCTCAACAGAATAAACTTGTTCATTCATTATTCACTGCATCATTTCAGCTTAAGCCCCGCATTCAGTTTCTGGCAAATTTTCTTAAGAAATTTTGTCATTTATCTCTTAAAAATTTTTTTTGTTGAGGACAGTTACCACCTGTCTTGATTTACCTTCCAAATATTTCATCTATAATTCCTCTAAGCACTCTGTTTTATTTTTAATGTAAGTAACCGGCTTTTACTCAATTTGTGTTAATAATAAATTATACGATTTTCGAATTTTAATAAAATTTCAAACTTCAAAATCGGACGCAATTAAGCCTTTAAAATTGTTTTTCCATCTTTCAAAATTTTAATTATTCTATAAATAAATGTTTTAAACATATACATGTATGTTTTATGTTATCCCTAATCCCGGCCGAAGGGCGGCCACGTTGAAAGATGTATATCGCAAAAATAACCTCATTACCTTGCCACATATTTAAACTTTTGGGGCCCATAACTCCGAAACTATAACGTGTTCTCTATCAGTTTTTCTCAAAATTACGATTATTTTTCAAAATTGCAATGTGCGATATCTCTATAACTAAGAGAGTTTTCTAAACATTTTGTTTATTTTTTTCGTTTATTTTTGTGGTTAACTATCAAACAATTATCTGATAGTTGAAAACGATATTCAATAATTTTTAAAATTTTCAACGTCCACGTATCTCGATAACTAAGCGAGTTATCGGAAACTTTAATTTGTTGCGTTTATTTTAACCTGTTTTACATAAAAACATCAGAAAACATCATATCCGAACTTTTGGTGGGGACCCATAATTACATAAGTATGTATTTGCCGGTACTTTGTTATTTATTTCGCTGAAAATTACATGTTCTATACCACTCAACGAATCGGGGTTTCTTTTTTGAGAGTAAAGCCCCGAACTGACTACAGTCGTATCTCATGTTTGAACATTTCGTTTATCCAAACATCTGTTTTTCTATACAGTAATCAGCTGTTAATTACCTCATATGTTAAAGCCTGGTATTCAGTTTTTATGAAATTTTCGTTTGCCATAAGAAGTACATGTATAAAAAATAACGAAAATTTCATGAACCGAAAATTTCGCTCACTTTTCATATGTTTGGTATTTTGGCAAAATCAATTACAGGGTTGTTACGCCTAAGTTATTTCCTGCGAAAACAATTGTTTGATAATTCGCCACCTTATTCTAAGTTTGGCGCATATGCCACAGAGTCGGTAACGTGAAAAACGACAAAGAAAGTTTAAGTTAGTTTTTCACAAATTCTGCGTGATAAATATTTTTTTTTATTTTTTTTATTTATTGTGGTATATATTTTCAATAAAAGTATATATAATCAAAAGTTATTACAATATTTAAATTTTTTTTGTTTGTTTTGTGCTGCATATCAATTTTTTCAATTTAACTGTTTATACAGCATATCCATACCATTTACTGCTCAACTTGAGTTTAGGTGAAACTCTCAGATCGGGTCCAAATTTTTACCATAAATTAAACTTCTTATTGGGATCCCAAAACAATTATTATTTTTCATCGGTTGGACCAATTTCGGGAGGTATTTCGGTTCAATGTATGAATATGGACTTGCCGATATCTCCGCCATTTATAATCCAATTTAGACAGTATGTATACCATTGGAATGATAATTGAAATACCATTTATGTGCGCCAAACCAATTTTTTTCTTATTACTGTTTTTGTTTTGATCTACGTTCGTTATGATAATGTGGCAAACCAATAATGAACTATATTTTTTCACATTTGTATTAAACATTTGATGTACAAGAAAAACAGTGGCGTTCGCAGCAAAACGTTATTCATTAAATGTTAAAATTACGGATATAGAGCAAAGTCGATGTTGGATATCTCTGGTATGAAAAGATATCGTGAAACGAGATTCTGAATTAGAAGGAGGACATTTATATTATATGCAATCCATTCCTAACACATTTTTTTCCCAAAATGGTCGGTGGGTGAAACCAATAATGAGGTGACGAATTGGTTGAGGCCGGAATTTTCACATTTTGATAATTTTAACAACTAAGAGCAACTCGGCATGCAACCGGTGAAACTATACAGGCAATATTCTACAAAAAACATAAAAAACAATTTGAACTGTGTGAATTTATTTATAGAAAATTTAAATTTAGTTTAGTTTAATTAAAAGAAATAATATTTTTTTTAATATTTTTGTATATAACTTAAAAAACAAATTGCTTAATTTTAAAAGAAAAAGTTTATAAACATTTTGAATTGTGTGATATTTTTAAATTTTGCTCTCAAAAAATTTAAAGATTTTCCAAATTTGTATCCATTAATTTTCACACTTATTTTTAAACGGATGTTTATTTGATAGAAACTTGGTTACAAAAACCGAAAATGCTAGATGATCGGGGGTTTCATCATAAAGACGATGGGACCAGATTTTCATAAATGCCAATGTTCAAAACAAGATTCGATTTCGTGAACTCACCAGTATTTTTAAAACTATAATCATGGTACGGCATGCATTAAAAATAAAATGGAGCGCGTAGAGGAAATATAAATGAAATATTTGCATGGTAAATCAAAGATATGTGTAACTCTCCGAAAGAAAATTTTCCGTTTAGAGATAAATGACAAAAATTTCGCAAGAACTGAATACAGGGCTTAAGATGTCAAAATGAACTGATTAATGAAAAATACTACTAAAAATGTGAACAATTTAATATGCTTGTCTTGATACAACATCAAAGTTTTCAAGTGCATCTTGTTTGAAATTCTTTGAATTTTGTTAACAAACAAAAAGAAAGAAAAAAACAAATTTGACAGCCTACCACGGAAAAGATGAAAAATCAGCTGGGCTGATGCTTTTACCTGGTAGGTAATTCTATCATGCCTGTTCCTTTTTGGCTCTCAACGAGGGTTGTCATGTCTCGTAATAAATTGCCCAATCTATTCCAATTCAAATTAACTTTGCAAACTCTGCCCTTTATTCTGGCATTTTCCTTTGTTTTACTCCCATACATATATCCAATACGGCAACCCTCTTAATGGAAGCTTTTTTGGCGCAAAAACTTTGCTTTTTCTGATACAGAACAACAGCAGCATATTAACATTGCGGTTGGTCGGACATTTGTGTTGAATTTATAAAATTGCATTGCGAAATACCGGCTACAGTCTTAATAAGCGCCATCATGGTTAATACTATGAAATCCAAGAAACTCTTTGTGGTCAAACGTGACGGTCGCAAGGAGGAGGTCCATTTCGATAAAATTACATCGCGCATACAGAAGTTGTGCTATGGCCTCAACATGGATTTTGTCGATCCGGTGGCCATAACCTTACGTGTGATCAATGGTTTGTATTGCGGGGTGACGACCCAACAGCTGGATAATTTGGCCGCTGAAACTGCAGCGACGTTAACTACAGATCATGCGGATTATGCCCTGTTGGCAGCACGTATTGCTGTCTCCAACTTGCACAAAGAGACAAAGAAGGTATTCTCGGATGTCATAAGTGATTTGCATAACTACATCAGCAATGAGACTGACCAGCCTACATCAATGATATCAGAATTCCATTATAATGTGGTAATGAAGAACTCGGATCGTTTGAATTCCGCCATTGTATATGATCGTGATTTTGGTTATAACTACTTTGGCTTCAAGACACTGGAGAGGTCATATTTATTAAAAATGAATGGCAAGATTGTGGAGCGACCTCAGCATATGTTGATGCGTGTAGCTGTGGGTATACATGGCGAGGATATAGACTCGGCCATTGAGACTTATAATCTGCTATCGGAACGCTACTTTACTCACGCTTCACCCACATTGTTTGCAGCTGCGACAAATAGACCTCAGTTATCATCATGTTTCCTTCTCACCATGGTTGCAGATTCCATTGAGGGAATTTTTAAATCTGTGGAACAATGTGCCATGATCTCCAAGTCTGCTGGCGGCATTGGTATCAATGTCCACTGCATAAGAGCTAAGGGTACTTCCATAGCAGGTACTAATGGAACTTCCAATGGTTTGGTACCCATGTTGAGAGTATTTAACAATGTTGCCCGTTACGTCGATCAAGGTGGCGGCAAACGCCCTGGAGCTTTTGCCATCTACTTGGAACCGTGGCATTCGGATGTTTTCGAATTTCTAGATTTGAAAAAGAATACAGGCAAGGAAGAACATAGAGCCAGAGACCTCTTTTATGCCTTATGGATTCCCGATTTATTTATGCGCCGTGTGGAGCAGAATGGCGATTGGTCCCTGATGTGTCCCCACAAATGTCCGGGGCTTCATGACGTCTGGGGTGAAGAGTTTGATAAGCTGTATGAGAAATACGAAATGGCAGGTAAGGCCAATAGGACCGTAAAGGCTCAAGCACTTTGGTTCGCCATTATTGAGGCTCAGGTGGAGACTGGTACTCCATACATGCTGTTCAAAGATGCTTGCAATCGTAAGAGTAACCAACAGAATGTGGGTACTATTAAATGCAGTAATTTGTGTACGGAAATTGTTGAATATTCGGCACCAGATGAAATTGCTGTTTGCAATTTGGCTTCCATTGCTCTCAACATGTTTGTTACTCCGGAGAAGACGTTTGACTTTGAGAAGCTGAAGAGTGTAGCCAAGGTTACAGCACGAAATCTTAACAAAATCATAGACATTAACTACTATCCGTTGCCCGAGGCTAGAAAATCCAATATGAGACATCGCCCCATAGGTATTGGTGTTCAGGGTTTGGCCGATACTTTTATTCTCATGCGTTATCCCTACGAAAGTGAGCAGGCTATATTGTTGAATCAGCAAATCTTTGAGACGATTTACTATGGCGCCTTGGAATCCAGTTGTGAGTTGGCAGAGGAATTGGGTCCATATGAAACCTATGAGGGCAGTCCGGTTAGCAAGGGCATTCTTCAATTTGATATGTGGGATAAAACGCCCACCGATTTATGGGACTGGGTGGCTCTCAAAGAAAAGATAGCAAAACATGGTGTTCGAAATTCTTTGCTCGTTGCTCCCATGCCTACTGCTTCAACCGCGCAAATAATGGGTAACAATGAAGCTTTTGAACCCTACACGTCCAATATCTACACACGTCGTGTTTTATCCGGAGAATTTAATGTAGTCAACCATCATTTGTTAAACGATCTAACAGAACTTGATCTTTGGGATGAAGAAATGAAGAACAAGATAATCTCCTCTAGGGGCTCCATACAAAATATTGAATCCATACCTAAAGAAATCAGAGAGCTCTATAAAACTGTATGGGAAATCTCTGTTAAAACAACTATAAAAATGGCTGCTGATCGTGGTGCTTTCATCGACCAAAGTCAGTCATTTAATATCCACGTCGCCGAGCCTAATTATGGCAAATTGACGTCTATTCACTTTTATTCGTGGAAGGCTGGCCTTAAAACCGGCATGTACTATTTGCGCACTAAGCCGGCCGCAAATGCTATACAATTTACAGTCAACCGGAGCAGTGATACTAAAGTTCAAGAACCTACAAAGGCGAATGGCGAAGAACAGAATGGCGTAGCTTCACCAAATGGAACTGCTGCCGAACGAGAGAAAAGAATGGCCGAAATGGCTTGTTCACTTGAAAACAAGGATGCCTGCATGTCCTGTGGCTCATAGAAGCCACATTTTTATTTGTACTGTTTTAATTTATTGTATTAATTTGTCATTTAAATACATAAACTACTCGTAATAAACAAAAATTATACGCATATTTTGGCAATCTCAACCTGATTGTTTAGGAATCGGGGAAAAATGGTGTCCAATTACATTCCATGAAGGAATTGGGGAGTTTCATATAACCAGTGAGGTGTACGCTTTCTTGTTTTATACTCACGGATTGGGGCCTACAGTTTTACACCAGTGTTTTGAGACGAAGGCAAAGGCTAAAATCTTGTCTAACCTTCATATCGTTAGCAGGAATGATTTCCACTTCACAGGAAAAGCAAAAATCATTTTTTTTGGTGATCGAGCCTGTTCGGAAATGCATTACTGATCTGCATCTTATACCAAGCACGTTCGTAAATGCAACATCTGACAACTAATTGCAAACAAAGAAGCATCAGCTGATGCATTTCCGAACAGACACATCTTTATAATAAAGTTACAATAAATCTCAACGGTAAAGCACAAGTACCTTAGGCTGTCGGGCTTGTACTTATGCCCTTATTATGGATTGATAACTAGACCGAAACTAGTTGTAATTTGAAGGCTAGTTGTAATATCGGTATTATGATTTACAACCAATAACACAATTCGTTAGTTTTCAGTTGTGTTGTCATTTTGTAGCTATTATGAATCACAACGGTTGTCATTCCCAGTTGTTAGATATTATATAAACTAACGAATTGTGTTACTTGTTGTAAATCATAACACCGAAATTACAACTAGTCTTAAAATTCCAACTAGTTTCGGTCTAGTTGTCAATCCATAATAAGGGCATTAGTTAGATCATTAGGGCCGTTAGCATTTTATCTGACACCATACAGGAGGAGTGTATTTGCCTGAAAAAGGGTTTAAATAAACTGCTTTCGTATACGAATTGATTTGGGAAGAAGTATCTTGGGAGACTTATACCGAGAAGTGTCTTATGAATAGTTATCAAAACGTCATATAAATCTGTCCGAAGAAACTATTTTCATACTAATCTAGTTACTTTAATCTTTTTCATGTTAGGACCCCGACGCCGAGGGCTACATAGATGTCGATAATACAGTTTTAACACCTAGCCCCCAACGTATACGCAACATCCTGACACTTGATGAACGCGTCGCAGCTATCAAAGCTTATCAACACCGACCAATGTATACAAAAGTAGCCCGCATGTTCAACTGCAGCTGGGAACAAATCAAAAATATCATCTCAAATCGTGACGCCATAATGGAATTTTATGAGGCAACCAAAAATCAAAAGGAGTTGAATAAAGACGAAGGGCCGGAAATGGATCAAACTCAAAAGAAAATTAAATTTCTTGGCGAATGTGTCTATGAGTACATACAGCGTGTTCAATTTTATCAGAAAATACCCATTACAGAAGATTTGATTCGTGTCAAAGTAATGGAATTTCAAGACATAATCAAATTGGATGGCTTTCTACCCAACAAGAAGTGGATAAACCACTTTAAGGCTATCTACAATATATCGCTGTCAAATAAACAAATAGTTTTGACCAGGGTACCACCAGCTTCGATAGAACTCAAAGACATAATGACTTATTGCACAAAGTATCGAACTCCCAGCATGTCGGTGCATATGAAGGATCTTAAGCAGAAATACAACAGTTTCGATGCCAAAACGGCTGAATATGAAAGTCGCCGCGTAAGAAAATTAAACTTCTTACAAAGAGCCTTAAATGAGTACCTGCATAGAGCTAAGTTCCACCATAAAACGCTAAATCTCGATGATGAGTCGGTGCAGAAAGTGGCCGAGGCATTTAACGATATCCTAAAGGTACAAGATTTCTATCCTTCTCTTACGTGGATAAGTTTATTTAAAAATCGTCACAATGCTGAGGAGGCGGAGAGCAGTAGTAAAGACAACAACAACAAGCGGCCTTTGCTTTCGCTAGATTTAAAAGATATACTCAGCTATTGTGGACGAATAGATAATAAATCTGGAGCCTGTACCATCACATTGACGCCTAAACATTGTTGGCAACAATATATGCCAAAGTATCCCCCTGCAGCCGATTCAAATTTGAAATTTCAACACAATCCTATAATTTACTTAGATGATAACGATGAAAGTTCTAGGGATGTTAAACCCGATGTAGAAGAATTAAAAATCAAAAGACCTCAAATGATGGAGCAGCCACCCCCTTTAAAAATACGTAAAATCGAATCAATCAATAATGACCCAGTATTGCATAGGCAATTGCAACAGCAGCAACAACAAGAATTACAACAACAGTTGCATGATGAGGATGACCAAAAGGAAGAAATGTACCAACCCGCCAAAGATGAAAAAGCTTATATAAAACAAGAGATGTATATAAAAAACGAAAAAGAAGAGCAAGTAGAAAGTATAAACCATCCAACTACAACAGCACAAACTTCTTCGTCACCGAGAGATCTGGGCAGTAGTAGTTGTATCATTAAATTAAACGTTACCGATGATCCCATGTCAACCCAAAGCATAATTAAGCCAAATGCTCCACCCGCAGTAAGTCCGGTCAAAAGCAACCCTCGTGGCAGTGGAGAATCGTCTTGGCAAGTGACGAATTTCGAAGATGCCTTACGTTTTCTAAAACCTCTAGAAGAGTACGCAATGTTAGCCGAAAACTATCGAGCAATTGGTTTGATTTCACAATTGGAAGAAGTTCTAAAGCAGCAATCGCTGAGCAAAACATCCGCAAATTTTAATACATAATTTCTACCATTACATAAAGGACATTTGCGTTTTATATAGGAATACAATGTATTTCGTTAGTTCTTACTTACATAAGTACAATGATATATATGTAAAGTTTTTATTTTAGGTCCTAGTTTATAATAACATGTAACTAAATATCATTTCAAAGTGAAGTAAAAAAAATAAATTACTAATGAATTTAGTACGAATTTCTGTTTTTAGAAAGATGACTGAAATTTGTATCGTGATTGAAGAGCCAATTGTGTAATTTATAAACGTGCGGTAAAGTTCAATATATGTGGTGATACATTACCCTTGCACTTTTGAACCGTTAAAATTTTAGTTTTAAGTAAAAAAAATTAAATAAAAAAATCGGGGGCAACGCCTATTTTCGGAGTTGTGGGCACCCAAAGTTCGGACATACAGGATGATACTACGAGTGTGGTGCCGTGTTATGGGACCGATTTCACAACTTTTTTGTGTAAAGCGAGTCGAAATAAACAAAAATAAATAAATACATTTTTTCGATAACTGCTTAGTTATCCACGTATCGGATTTTTAAAAATATCCAGAAAATATTTTTTTTTCAAGCAATCGAGTGATTTTTCGGATTTTGCCACACATCGACTTCAGGTACAGAGGGAATTTTAACCCCACTGCGTGAGCCTAATTAATTGCAATATAAATTTAACGATTTTCCAAAAGTTCTACCACACGGTACGAGCAACATAGGTCCCTGCCGTAACTCCCAAAATAGGGGTTCCCCCCGATTTTTTAATTTTACTTTTTTTTACTTAAAATAGCGATCCCTACAACCAAAAAAATATACTATATACTATACTAGGTCTGTTCCTTAAATGCTGTTAAAACATGGCATAGTTCCAGTCTGTTATCACTTATTCTATCATTACGCTCTATTCTGTACTAGTACTCCATCTACCAAGTCGAACAGCTGTTTCATCGAAACACCTTGGTTGGGTCAATAGCTGTGTTCGAGTACTTTTCCAGTAAAAATTATCAAGTAAATAGTTTCCGGAGAGTAAGAATGATTTTGGGCTCTGAGTAAAAAATAGGTATGTCTGGGTACTTTTCCAGAAAGAAATATCCAGTAACTTTTTTGGGAGAGTAAAAAAAATTTTACTCTCTCAGTAGAAAATATCACAAAAAGTACACAGACAACAGGTCTGTTTGAGAACTTTTCCAGTAAAAAATATCAAGTAACTTTTACTGGGAGAGTAAGGCTGATTTTACTCTCTAAGTAAAAAATATCGCAAAAAGTAAACGAACGACATCCAGTAAAAAGTATCAAGTAATCAACATTTGTTTGTAAACAGCTGATTCATGTTTTCTTTTTTGCTTTTCGTTTCATTGTTTTCCCTATGTTCAGAGTAATTTGTTGACTTGTTAACACTGCACTTTGTTGGGAATCTAGTTTATTAACAAATTCTATTAAAATGTTCCAACAAATGTATTTTCTTACTTACCTCTGCCATTGTTAAATTTCTTCTTTGTTTTCAAAGTTTTGTTTATTTAAATAAAACAGCTGTTTAAAAACATATGTTCGTACTTGATAATTCTTACTGGCAAAAATTTCTCCAGTAAAAACTTGCAAGTTCTCTATCATTCAACTGTCAAAAATATTCACTCTCTGGCTCTCTCGTTGTTGATTTTATCGAGTAAACGAACACTATCAAGTAAGAAATGTGATAAATTGTACAAATTATCACGTTCTCAAACAGACCTAACATCCAGTAAAAACTTGCAAGAAATTAAAATCAGCTGGTTCGTAAACAGCTGATTGCAATGTAAACAACTTAAAAGACAACAAAAGTACTGAATTGAAAATGAGTAGCGATAGACAACTCGATGTGCAGTGCTCGCCAGGAACATTTAAGAGGGTTCAAGATGGTAAGTATAATGATGTTACAAATTAAATATTTGGAAATATATTTTTCCGTTGCAGATGAACA
This sequence comes from Phaonia tiefii, assembly GCA_963931995.1. Taxonomy (NCBI): domain Eukaryota; kingdom Metazoa; phylum Arthropoda; class Insecta; order Diptera; family Muscidae; genus Phaonia; species Phaonia tiefii. The sequence goes on from OZ008369.1 coordinate 77,124,050, forward strand.
ATACAGGCAAGCTGTAGCACTTCAAATGCCAGGGACAGAAAGCTGCGACGCAATTGTCTTTTCCCCAAACGAAAATGCAACAACATTTTATTTATAATAATTGCATATAAACGTTAAAAAACAACACAATTCTCAAAATACTTACTTCTGCCATTGTTCAATTTCAACTTTATTTTGTTTGTTTACATAAAACATATGATTCAAAACAGCTGTTCGAACTTGCAAATTCTTACTGGCAAAAATTTCTCCAGTAAAAACTTGTAAGTTCTCTATCATCGAACTGTCAAAATAAACTCTCTCTTACTCTCTCGTTACTGGCTTTTTGGTGTACACAGACAACATCCAGTAACAATTTGTACAAATTGTTACAAATTATCAGTACGCAGGCAGACCTAATATAACCAAAAGTACGCGAACGACATCCAGTAAAAACTTGCAAGAAATACGAACTTTGTATGTGAACAGCTGATATGCAATGTAAACATTGGAAGAACCAACAAACGCAGTTCGAACAAAATATTACAAATCACCAAAACTGTTTTCTTTTTTAACAGAAATACTTACAAATTAATAACAAAGAATTCAAAAATCATATTTTCTCTTAAAAACTAAAATTCCAATGATTAATTTTTTATTTTATATTCTTTATACGTCTTAATTTTGTTTCTTTACATAAAGCGGCATGGCCACACATCAAACTGGCTCATCAAACTGTCATAATTTTGATTGTATTAGTGAAAAAAAACTCCCACGGATAGGTTGATGTGAGTTTGACGAAAATCTAAACAGTTTAGATATTTCATCAAACTCACTGCCGCTGCTGCAGAGGTTTGAAGCGGGTTTGATGTGTGTGCGCGTAATTACTTCAAATTGTATTTCTGTTTAGTTTTCGCAGTGAGAACATTATTTTTTGTTGGTGACGCGGTGTTATGAAAAATGGATAAAAAATATTTCTGAAAAAAAAACACTTGAAAATTCAAAAAAAAATATTTTCAACAATCAATAAATAATTTGACAAATAATGAAATTTTTTCCGACCAAAAAATCATACGTTTTTTCGTTTTCACACCAACTTTGAAATGAAATTTAATGGTATGAATTTGATGTGTTGCTGCGCTAAGTCAAACAAAATATTACCAATACATACCGTCACCTAAAATGCCCAAAGACGTAACCCTCATTTTCAAAATTTTACAGGAGAATCAAAAAACCTTATAAAATCCAAAATTTTAGTTTTAAATGCGTTCATTCCACGGCTTACCTTAGGAACTTGGAAGTCTACTATTTTGCACATATGTACATATTTTAGCGTGGAGTATTATATTCAATCAAAAAAACAGTTTTTATTTTTTGAGGCTTACGCCTTTGGGCATTTCAGGTAACGATACATAAATTTGATCAAACACTTTGATGCATAGAGTAAATATGGGTAGAGAAAATCTTTCACTCACCAAATTTCTGACATTTGTCCTCGTGTGATGTATACGTTTGATGTTGAAAAGAATTGCTTTACTAATACCAGATAGATTCAATGGTTCAAAACAACGAACAAAATAACAACAACGGCATTTCGTTTTGTGTGTTAAAATTAATGTGTTAAATACAACACAAATGTATGCTAACAATAACAGTCAATAAAAAAGTTTAAAACACATTTAAATTTCACAGTTTTTCACCAAAATGGCATGAAAAATTAAAGCAAGAAGTTTTTGTAATTCCACCTGGTGTATATCACTTTTCGTCAAACATCTCTCTATCACACTGACCGCATCACGAAGAGTGTGAAATGAAACGTCAGATGAGAGAATAAGTTTATCTAGGTATGTATTAGTCTATGCTTTGATGTGTGGCCACGGCGCTTAAAACATATGTTTTAAAACATATGTAATTACTTGCAAATTCTTACGGGCAAAACTTTCTCCAGTAAAAACTTGTAAGTTCTCTATCTTTGAACTGTCAAAATATTCTCTCTCTGACTCTCTCGTCACTGGCTTTTTGGAGTAAACGAACACTATCAAGTAAGAAATAGTAATAATTTGTACAAATTATCATGTTCTCGAACACACCTAATATTTTTCACGCGAACGATCTTAGTCCACAGTTTTAGATAAGAAATAAGAAATTTCGCGCGGCAACAACGTTTGTTCAATATGATTGGCGATATCTCGAAAGAATTGCGTCGCTGGTGTTAGTTGAAGTTGGTGAGTTGTTCTAAATTGTTGAGGATATTTTGAATTTTCAAATGTTCCATATTATTTGGCGTGTTTCTTTATTCCCGCTAAAATAATTTGAAGACCATTTTATATGGGGTGCTAAGCTATTTTAAGCAGCGTCTCATACAAAGTCGTTGAAAAATTTGTTTAGTGAGTTATACAAAAAATCGTTTATTTCTACAAACATTTGTAGTCAAATAGTCTGGTAGCACTTTATGCCAGTGACATAACCACAGAATGTAGTTTTTTTTTGGTACCGTTTGTACTGCACCAATGTCGCATCAAAAATGTGTATCATCCCTGTCATATGGTTTGTGACAACACCCCTACAAGAAATGAATGATGGAAACTAACACACACAATATTTTTGCACTGATACACTTGCAACTATTTTATACTGAGTTCCATTTGCAAGAGTGAAACAACCCTACAAGAATAGTTTCGGTCATTCGACTGTCAGTGTTGATGGAAACTTGAATTTGTTGACGTTTAAAAAGTAAAATTTGTGAATCCTCGGCAAAGTGCAACGACAAAAGTTTCATTATCGTTAAATATCGTGGAATAAAAATAAACAGTGGAAAAGAATAAACTTGTGATCCAAAAAAAAGATAATGATTATGAAAAATGAGGCATTTAAAAGCCATCAAAAAGTAGTGGAAGATTCTGTCTGGCATGCCTGGCCAAACTCAGGACAAAATCATTAATGAAGTCGGCAGCATGCTCCCTTTCCTGACCATTACAGCGGTGCAAGAGTGAGAGCAGAAATTGGGAACCCCAGATTTTGCTCAAGCAATATCAACAAACTAAAATTTATGGTTCGATATTTTGATATTTATACATACTTCTTCACAGAAAATATACTGAAAGAGGCGTCAGAGGATGTCCGCAGAGTCTGCCCCCCAATGTTCACGGATAACCTGCTTGATATATACAATTGGGATGGGAGGTTGGAAAAGCATATGATAGGGAAGCTTATGTGGTTCAATAAGACTGCGTGGTATGTACATACATATTTTTGTCTATAAATGATTAAATAATTATTAATTTATATACATTCATATATACTTATTATTATTAATACATATATTTATATATCTCCTTTTCAAATTTTAGATGTGCTAAAAGACAATTGAACGAAGCCACCATAGGATGAAGCAGAAGATTTATTAAAAACAAATTGTAAATAAGTATTTTATTTTGCCCAGTTACTACTTTATTCATTTTGAATCGATTATTCTTATTCATTCACTCCCATTCTTGACTACGAATCAATCATTGCCATTTATTATACAATTAGATATTAAAAATATATAAAAATAATAAAAATATACCATAAAATCATTAATAACATTTCTGTCTTTTTTTTATAAAAGCTATACCCATCATATTTGACTGATATATCCATCAAATTTGATTAGTCAACTGTGATGGATATATCAATCAAGTATGATTAGTCAACTGTGATGGATATATCTATCAACTGTGACTAATACTCATATAATCTTTGATTAGTGAACAGCACTAGAGTGAGCAGCTCAGATATATGTTTTATAGGCGACCGAACTCATAAGTTCGAGGGAGATACAAAATCACACGTACACAAAAGTTTCCATCAACTTTTTCATTTCGGCTTTAAGAATATGATAGAAACTTTGATGGATATACCCATCAACAATGACAGTCAATTGACCGGTCAAATGACTGTCACTGTTCTTGTAGGGACGGTACTGGAATTCTTATTTAAGCGTCGTGGCCACACATCAAACTGTTTGATCAAATTTATGTATGTGTTGGTAATATTTTGTTTCACTTAGCAGAGCCACACATCAAATTCAAACCATCAAATTTCATTTCAAAGTGTTGTGAAAACGAAAAAACGTATGATTTTTTGGTCGGAAAAAATTCATTATTTGTCAAATTATTTATTGATTGTTTAAAATATTTTTTTTAATTTGCAAGTGTTTTTTTTTCAGAAATATTTTGTATCCATTTTTCAAAACACCGCGTCATCAAAAAAAAAATAATGTCACTGCCAAGGCGAATTTATTACCTGGTGGAAGCACTAGAATTCGCCTTACTTTTTGCGCTGGTTCTGTCAAAAATAGCAATTCGCCTTGAATTCGCCTTTTGTGGTAATGTCAAAATATGACATTTGTATACATATTTTTCATTTGTTTGTGCTGTTTCTGTTGTGACGAAATTTTTATTTTAATTAAATTAAATTGTCGTCGCGTGGAACATGAAACATCGGTCCCGTACCGCTTTCAAACTTTTTATTGCAAATAGCACATTTTACCATCTTTAAATACTTTTTTTTTCACTTTTAAGGGGAAACTTTCAAAAAACACAAGTTTATAAATTAACGTCACTTTGCCAATAAGAATGTAAACAAAACGAATAAGTTTGACAATTCGAGCTCAATTCGCCTTGGCATCAGCTGTTCAGAATATGAATCAGCTGTGCGCTTGCTATAACCCGAAGTAGATCAGCCTTGGTCACTGCGAAAACTGAACAGAAATAAAATTTGAAGGAATTACGCGCACGCACATCAAAATGGCTTCACATCTCTGCAGCGACGGTAGTGAAAATCAAAAGTTTTTGATTTTCGTCAAACTCACATCAACCTATCCGTGTGAGTTTTTTTTACTAATCCAATCAGCATGTGGGTCGGTGGTGCAATGGGTAGTGTGCGCGGCTCTTGTACACCTTCAAAAAAAATTTCTTTCGACGGCGGTCACCACTCATACTGACGGCGACACTATCGAGTATACAGCCATGAAAAAAGCTTCTCAAAATACCGTTCGGAATCGGTGTCAAACTGTAGGTCCCAATCAGCGAGTGAAAACTGGAAAGCGCACAGCTCAGTGATTGTGAGAAGTTCTCCCCGGTCCCTTCATGGGATGTAATGGGAAACCATTTATTTTTTTTTAGAATCAAAATTATGACAGTTTGATGAGCCAGTTTGATGTGTGGCCATGCCGCTTTAACACAATTATATTTGACAAACCTAGTATTCCTAACAATCTGTGTTATTTATTTGTGCTTATAAAGCAGCACATCCTTTATTCTAGGAATATCATTTCGTCCAGACCACCATAAACACGATGTACGCAAATAAAGCATTTTGTATAGAATTATTCGAAATGTATCAAGCGTTCCCATGTCAATGGAAGGTCAAATGTCCGGAATACTCAAACCGTACAGTGAAAAACAATGCTTATGAGATATTAGTGGAAAAGTTTAAGGAAATTTATCATGATGTCAACAAGCAAATGGTTTTGAAGAAAATTAACATTATCCGGACGTGTTATCGCTGAGAAGCAAAGAATATAAAGGATAGTCACAAATCCGGTGCCAGTGGCAAGGGTTTGTATGTATCAAATTTGTGGTATTTTAGACTTGTGCCGAACTCGTTCACTAGTTCTCGAACTAGTTCATTTAAAGTGCCCGGACATAACAATCACGAACACAGTCGCGATATCGAACATGTGCATTATATACGTGAGGGTGGTGTCTGGTCACCCTAAATGAACTAGGTAGTTTGTCACCGCAGTGACACAACAGAACGCGTCAACGTGGATATGAACCTCTCGACTCACGATGTGGATCTTTGAGGCCCCACGTTGGGCGCCAATTATGTCACCGCCGTGACACAACAGAACGCGTCAACGTGGATATGAACCTCTCGACTCACGATGTGGATCTTTGAGGCCCCACGTTGGGCGCCAATTATGTCACCGCCGCGTACAAGACAAACAGTTTTCCATCTTAATGCATCCTGACTGAATACATTAAGTTGGGCACCATTATGTCTCATGCGCAGGCCAGATTGCTGAGGTTTTTAACGTCAATTTCCCTACTGTCGCACATCATTAAGCGGCTTGCTTGGTATGCCATGCTTAAGCCTGGACTGGTAAACTCGCCGGACGGGGGGGATCTTTCCACTTAATGACATCGACACAATCTGACATGGCAAACATCAAGAATACATACCAAGGCTAAAAAAACAAACGAACCGAAAGCACACAATATCCTACGACATAATAAAAATAAAAAACGGAGCCCGAACAGATATGTCATTAGATAAAAAACGAAACAAATGCGATCATCAAACCGAATTGATTAGATAGTGTAACATCAAAAGAAAGGTGTTCTGCGAGTGTAGGGAAAAGAACTTACTTGCCAAAATATTTTCACTGACTGGTGTAGATGTCAGTGTGGCCCACCCTCACGAAGCCCCTACAGCTTCACCATAACTCTGTTCCTTCTCAGAGTCCCAATATGTGTGTAGCCCAAAGAAACTTAACTCCACTTACCCCTCATATTACCAACTTGGCCAACTACTCAGCCATACTAACGACGACCATAGTTCAGATTTTCAATACAAAATTTATTCAGCCTCGTATAAAGGCAACTATCAATCACAATTTCAAAAACTTAATGTTAATGGTGCCTCTAGGACAAAGTTAAAATAAATCGTTAACAAAACAACTGAGATATGGGAGCACCCCTCAATGGTGTCCTTAATAAAATTTAACATTATCAAAAATTTCTATCAATATTTACACTTAGGGACTAACTAAAGAACTTAATTATCTTAACCTTTCACAACTTGAGAATATAAACCTTCTTTGGAACGAACCTAATGTTCTCCAAGGTACCCCATTGTTGGTAATTGACAAAAGCCGATTGAAAAACTATCAATTGAATCCCAATAAAATTTATATATTGGCATGAAAATTACTCAGGCTACCCTCGTATAATGTATGTAAGCTGAAAATTAATTGAATATATGTAATGTATTAAATATAAAATGAAATGGCCATTGGTTATAAAAATATAATATTGTAATATAATCAAAAGTTATGTATTAATATAATAAAATGTCAGAGGGTAAGTATGTCTGTCCGTAAAATTTCACTATATCATTAAAATAGTGGATTCATAGCCGGCGAAAATTTTCACGTTTATTTTCTCACTTCGCCTTGGTTCTCACAAATTTTTAACAACTTATACTAATTAATATTATCTCCTTTATCTCTTCTCATATCTTATCCTCTATAAGGCTTAATTTTTACAATTTTTAATTCTTTTTAGTTGATTTTATTGCGAACAAAAACGTAATATGTATTTAATTTCCGACGTTTCAAACTACTGGCAATGATTTTTATGCTTTTACTTTTGCCTTTGAAATCTTTACTATTTGGCAGGGATTAAACGGTGGCCCTAGACCAAAAGATGCGTTGGACAATTCTAGACATTTGATGTCACCACAAAACGCATGAAAACTGAATACGAGAATGAATTCGAACCAAAGTTTACTTTATCAAAATTTAAACTGGACTCTTCTCCGAAAGGTCTCAGATTATTGTTTCAGAAAGCTAATTTTACACGAAATGCACTTTGACACGGAACTGCTTTTTGACATAACGTTTCGAAATAATTACGTTTCGCACTTTCTGTATTATAATTTAGAGTTTTTCAATTCACGTTTTCACTTTTTAATTGCCGGTTATTACGTTTTTCTTCCAATACTTTTATTCTTAAATATCTGCACGATTTCAAATGGAGATTTTACTAAATGTTTCGTGCAACTTAATATCTTAACTACAACATTCGTCATGCGCCGTTTAATTTTTTATGTTTTACTCTAATATCGCGCTTAAATTATAATTTTCGCAATTTGCAGCTTTGGATTTTCCGATTATCTTATGCATGCACTGATCTTAATTTTACTTTTCCATCTTAGGGTGTACGGAATCTAAATATTTAACACTTAATCTATAGGATGATAAATTTCATCTTCGCCGATAATATTCTTCTTTTATTTTACTTTCCGGATATTTGATGCATTTGCGGTAGCGTATTTGCCTTTTTACGCTCGCTTTTCAGCCTTACGATGACCTTTTCTTTTAATTTCACAGCGTTGTTATACGTGCTTTTGCTATTTTCCTTGATTATACTTTCCTTGAGTTATAACCCTAACTTTGTCGACGAATACTTGCAAGTCCGGGGGTAATAAAACATCGGACTTACCTTCTGTCCTTACTCAGGGTGGATATTCTTACTTGAAGAGGGGACTTTACTGATGTTGGAAAGCGAAACGAAATGGATGTCTTAAGGTGCCCTTCACCAAACGCTTTGGATATGGTCAAAACCGTTGTTATAGCCAGTTTGGGAGGGATAATTTTCATATGGGCCTGAAAGCCGTCGTTGCCGCAAAGCCGGATTCTGCTCCAGGCACTGCCCTTCCCCTACGTTTCGTGGAAACTGATTGGTGTGGGGGAAACGCGTATCCTCGGTGGTTCCTAACCTTGGTTGCGGGAGGATATTAGGCCTGCCTTGTGACGCAATTACTGCCGGGTACTGTACCCACTAAAATTGCCGGAATACCGAGCAAATTTATGGCAAAACGTCGACACTTTATTAGAAAGATCCTACTCCTGATCCTCCGCTTCACAATTTCATCACTTACCTTGTGATTATTAACTTGCCGTGGATTCCTTATCTATTCTTGGAATAACTCCAAGAGATTCCTCGTGGTGCTTACTAATTCTGCCAAATTCTACTGAATTAATTATCACTGACTCGCGTTGCTGTACTTCACTTTTGTTTTAAATCATTCACACTTTCCGCGTTCACTCACGTATGTAAATTAGCCAACCAACCAGTTAGATGATGAAATTATCAATGAGCGATGCAATTGGATTTTGGTTTCAACGTGATGTTTCCGGCCGTTATTCTGCATTCCTTTACGCATGTGTGTGTGCTAATTGCGTTGTAAATTTTTGGCACGTAATTGTGAGTGACGTGCGCCAAAGCAACCGTTGGTTGAGATAATTTGTAGTTTTGCGCACACATACACACACACCAATGTTATCGTCTATTACGTCTAACATAATGCGTAGTAATTGATGTCATTGGCTTAGGTCAGTTTTGTCAGAATGGTAGGGTGGTTGCCAGATTGTGTTGGCATGGCAATTTAGCGCCGGTATGGAGCCGCCACAAGTTCATGAACTACCCAACTCTATGGTATTTTGATTTACTAACCAGGGTGGTGTCTGGTCACCCTAAATGAACTAGGTAGTTCATGAACTACCAAACTCTATGGTATTTTGATTTACTAACATTTTTGGTCGACCAATATGATGGAGGATGCCGACTAGAGTTGGGTAGTTCATGAACTATCTAGTTCATTTAGGATGACATAAGAGGCACAAGCAACACAATTCACTTTTCCATTTACAAAAGTTCTACAACATAGACTTTTGGACAGTATAAATGTATTCTTTGTTAAAAACACATACAGTTTACATTTTTACTTACATTTCTTTATGAAATTTGTAAATTCAACCTCTTTTAAGAAATTTATAAAAAGGACGCTTAAAAACTTTCTGGTGTTGTTTTTCATTTCACAAATTAGTGGTTACATACATACATAGCAACACAGTAGTAATACAAATTCTTTGAGGTTTATATTCGACTCACTCTAACGCACGGTGTCTAGTCGGGATGTTGGTGCCTCACCACATCTTGACATTCAAATAACAAATAGAGAATTTGCCAACATTCATATGCAAATTCAGCATTGCTGTTGATAGTATGTTTTCACTTCTGATTTTGGCAATAATGAGACCATTTCTTGTCTTCAGACAAAAAAAAATCATCAAACTGGGCAGTATTGCCGATGCTTATTTTTTCTGTGTACTCTCTCAAAATAGTTGCTGAATATTTTTTACCATAGAGTAATCTCTTACTAGAGAGAAAATTTGGCTCATCTGGCGTTTCCTTTCACACTCTTCGTGATGTGGTCGGTGTGATAGAGAGATGTTTGACGAAAAGTGACACACCAGGTGGAATTACAATAACTTCTTGCTTTAATTTTTCATGTCGTTTTGGTGAAAAACTGTGAAATTTAAATGTGTTTTAAACTTTTTTATTGACTGTTATTGTTAGTATACATTTGTGTTGTATTTAACACAATAATTTTAACACACAAAAATAAATGCCGTTGTTGTTATTTTGTTCGTTGTTTTGAACCATTGCCTCTATCTGGTATTAATAAAGCAATTCTTTTCAACATCGAACGTAAATATCACACCAGGCCAAATGTCATTAATTTGATGAGAGAACTATTAGCTCTACTATAAGTGGTAGTCTATATTTTTTACTGGAAAAGTACGCACACATACATATTTTTTACTGGCAAAGTACGCAGACAGACCCATAGACTAAATATTATACTAGACTTTACCCCATAGACTAAAACTTATAGTAGTTTGACAAATTCAACATAATTTTCTTGTAGTGTTATACTACAGTGAGCAAAGAAAATAGTTGTACACTACTCTAAATCAAGAAAATTATTACTACGTTTATACGGCAGCCAACTCGCGATTAAAACTAATCGCGAGTACTGAGCTCACTGTTTATACGGTAGTTTGCATTCAGGAGTTACAGCGCTCTCAGTGCTGCCTAACTAAAAAAATATATAACTGTGGCAGCATAACTTAGGCTCACATATGCAGGAAAATGTTATTCGTTGCAGACCTTTAGTATAAATGCATGCGATATTTCTCACAAAAAAGTAGTGTTTTCGACTTTTTGCATTGTTTACAGTCTCTTTTCTCTTTATTGGACAACATCAGTGGATTATGGTGCAGCTCATCGAAGCGAAGATCAGCCAGCAGAGGTATGGCCTTTTCATCAGAGGTATGGCCTTTTCATCAGGCTTCAAATTGCACGGTGGTGGTGTTGTTGATAGTTCCGGCGTTGTGGACGCTGATGGTCGCGGTGGTGGTTGACAGACACCACGTTTCTGCACGCGAGAAACGAGACCAGCCGCAATTTGTTCACGAAATTGGGGAAGCTGCTGCAATTTTGTTTCGATCAAGCTGCAACTAGAATCATTGCGTCTTTCTGCATACGATCGTCAATACTAAATACACGCATTCACTGCGGACATGTCGATGAAATTATAGAAAAGCCGTACAATTGCGTTTCGAGTTTTCGCTCTGATGTGGTATCGGCCCATCAGACCGTCCATCAAATCTACTCCACCCATGTGGCTATTGCATTCGCGTATGATTTGTGGACAATCAACATCGTTGAAACGCTTCTTTTTCCTATCATACCGCGGCAATTTCGCTTGTTGTCGATCTGGATTCAAGCAATTGAATGGTTTTATGCCAACATATGTCGATGCGAGGCGTACACTTTTGTTGTCTTTCCACAACACGGTGGAAACATCAACGCCGGAAGCAGTCCCAATAAATTCAACTGCATGGCCACTTTCTTCTTGTCTTATTGACGTATTGTTTGGCAGCTTGCAATTTGGAATCCGGTTGGCACAAATAGTGCCCAAACTGTGGATTCCTCGAGCACGCAAATACACCAGCAATGGCAGCGGTATGCAAAAATTATTGAAATACAAAATATGGTGTTTGTAGTCTGGAATCGTTTGAAATAAGCGAGCGACAACGTTCGTAGTGCTACCGTCGAGCACCACATTATCGCCAGCACCATTGTATATTTCGAATCGAGAAGCATTGAATCACAGAGAACGAACAATTTGACAATTTTGAACGACAATTTTGATTCTCTTGATTGAGCACATTTTCTCGTCAACTCGTTTTTCGTTCAAATTCGCTACCTAGGGAATTCGAAGCAAGCCATCGTAACCAATAGCTTTCAAGGTGTGGATATCGATACAGTGACTTATATAGGAGAATTCCTATATATTTGTACACGTCAATCGATTCCAGCTTGAATTACGAGGTAATGTCTTTCGGTAAGGTACATCGGTTCCCAATAGCTGGGCTATTTCAGTGTAAAGAAATAGAAAAACATCTCTGCTGAAGTTTCCACCGATTCTTCATGCGAAGCATTATGAACGGGATTTAGCGTCGTCCAAGCTCAAATGCAATGATTGATTTATAGCATCATGTATCAAATTCTTATCATTACCGACCTTTCGATAATACGGTAGAAAATGGAACAATAATGACGTCCAATTAAAAAATTTAATAAAACACCGACACACCCGCCTGCTCTATGATTTCATTGAGAAACGCATCGTCTTCAGGACTAATTTCATTAACACGTGGATCGAAATTTTGTATCTGCGACGCTGTCGTCACTGCCAAAAGCGGCGGCAACTTCTTCATCACTATTGGCAGGTGTCTCGACAGAATCCATGGGCTCAATAACCTCCTTCACACACAAATCAGACAATTTGTAAAATTTACTCGTTCTTTGACTCATGTCTTTGTATAATAGGTGAAAAAGGGGGTAAACAAGAGAATAATAGCACAATGCGAAACAACTAGGGGGAGAAAAATGTTGTGTGAAGCGGCAATCGTTCCCATAGGACCGCATCACCTTTTGTTACCTGAACGGTGTTAAAAAGTAGAAAATCACTGAATTTTGGTAAAAACCACTTCATAATCTATCAATTAACGTGAAAAAAATCGCGATGGATTCTTACGCGTGGAAATAATAAAATTCGTGATTTGAAGCGATATGGTAAGACAGAAATAATTACACGTTCTCAAAGCTCGAAATTCAACAGACAACTAAGCACTGTCGGAGAAGTAAACGTCAGATTGAGTTGGCTCCGCCTTCAAAACGTGACGGTAACTCTAGAGAACTCATATTAACACGGGGGTTACACGGTCAATTTTTGCCTTTCACATTTCAACACATTCACTAATATACTCACACTTTTAAAAATTGAAAGGAACTTGCTTTCAATTTCTCTTTCAAGTCGTGTTTCAATTTTCTTTCAAGAAAAGCTGTACAGAAGCCATGAAGGTACAGAAGCCACGTGAATATTGCTTTCAAGTTGCGTGCAGCCTACGTCACAGCTATCAATTCACATAAATTTTGACAAGCAGTATGTGTACAAAACTTGAAACAAAAACTTGAAAGTGTGGCTGCAGCGTAACATAGATCTTCATATAAGTATTGCCACGTGTGTGGGAAATTTGACTTTTGTCAACCGTTCCTATAGGAACGGTTACCGGTTAGAGGGTTCACATTTCTCTCAGCTAATTTCTAACATTTGGCCTGGTGTGACATGATCGTTGGATGCTGAAAAGAATTGCTTTACTAATACCAGTTACAGGCAATGGTTCAAAACAACGAACAAAATATCAACAGCGGCATTTCCTTTTGTGTTAAAATTATTAAAACAATTCCTTTCGTACGAAATAACTTTGCGTAACAACCCTGTGATTGATGTTTCCTAGGAAATTTTCACTAAAGCCCCGTATTCAGTTCTAGCGAAGTTTTCGTAAGAAATTTTGTCATTTATCTCTAAACGGATCTCTATCCCTAAAAGTTAGCACTTATCTTTGATTTACCTTGAAAATATTTCATTTAAAATTTTATTTTTATTTTGACGCATGTCGTGTTTCTTTTGATTGTTTAAATTATCAAAATTCCGGTCCCACACAATTATCATTTGGGCGTAACAACCCTGCAATTGATTTTGTCTACGAAAATATCGCAAAGAGCTTAGTACCAAGCAAATGAAAAGCGAGCGAAATTTTCGGAATACGAAATTTTCGTTATTATTTATACACGTACTTCTAATGGCAACGAAAATTTCATAAAAACTGAATACTGGGATTTATCTCTAAACGGAAAATTTTGTTACAGAGAGTTGCCACATATCTCTAATTTACCTTGCAAATATATCATTAATAATTCATCTTCGCACTCTTTTTTTATTTTTAATACATGTTGTATAACTTTTGTTTACTAAAATAATCGAAATGTGAAAATTCCGGTCCCAAACAATTCTCAAACAATCGTGTACGAAATACCTTGGCAATAACACTGTACTTGATTTTCTATACGAAATTTTCGCAAAGAGCTGAGTACCAATAAAAACGATTTACAAGTAGACAATCAAAATTTCTCTTCAATCAAATGCCAACAAACAAATCGAGTGAAACCCTAGTACTTCTCTACTCTCTCTCTTACTCTCTTCATTGATAATTTCAATACACGAGCAGCTTTTTGATAGATTTATTGTATATAACTATACAAACTCCAACCATGTTGAAGTAAAATTGCATAAACTATGCAAAAAGTATGAAATAAGCAAGATATGACACGAGAGAGAAATGCGTTTGAGTGAACTCCTAGCACTTTTTGGTTCTCTTTAACCAGGGTTGCCAAGTTGCGCACATCTTCTGGTCATCTAGTCTTTGGTACCAAGCAAATGAAAAGTGAGCGAAATTTTCGGTTCACGAAATTTTCGTTATTTTTTATACACGTACTTCTTATGGCAACGAAAATTTCATAAAAACTGAATACCGGGCTTAAGAACGGAGTAACAACCATGCAAATGAAAAGTGAACGAAATTTTCGGCTCATGAAATTTTGGTTATTTTTTATACACGTACTTCTTATGGCAACGAAAATTTCATAACAACTGAATACCGGGCTTGATTTCCCAAACGATACTGAACAAAAATTACAAAGAAGTTTGATATGAGCCACGCGTGATCTGTTAAAAATAAATCCTATTGAAAATCAACCGATACTTAAACCCATAGAATAATACATACATAGATAAACTTATTCTCTCATCTGACGTTTCATTTCACACTCTTCATCGTAGGTTTGTGGAAATGAGGGCAATTAATTTTAAAATTACCTTACACCAGGTGGAGTTACAAAATATGTTCACTTAACTTTTTCCTGTCGTTTTGGTGTAGAACTGAAAAATTTAAATACATTTTGCACGTTTTTGTTGACTTTTACCGTTGGTATACATTTGTATTGTATTTAACACAACTAGTTTGCCACAAAAACACGAAATTTGTTTGGTGTTCTTTGTTGATCGTTGTATACTATTGCCACTATCTGGAATTATTGAACCCATATTTTCCACCATCCAATGTTTACTTTCCATCGTACCTATGACGTTTAATTTATTGAGCGAATAAAAGTTTCTATGTATGTATTATTCTATGCTTAAAAACATGTTTATAATGCATTCGAAATCTAGAGATATCTAGATTTTGTGGCATAAACATCTGATTTTCCATACACAAATCAGCTGTTCGTGTGAATGAAATCTAGACAATCGAGATTTCCGTTGCAGCATAAACGCGGTATAATGCTAACCACAGACTTGTCATTCATGAAGAGAGACCTATTGCCAGATTTTGAAACGTATGGGAGTATTTTATACTTAAAGCGAACCACAGACTTGTCATTCATGAAGCCTGGTATTCAGTTTTTATGAAATGTTCGTTATTATAAGAAGTATGTATATACAAAATAACGAAAATTTCATGAACCGAAAATTTCGCTCACTTTTCATATGCTTGGTACTTAGCTCTGCGAAAATTTTGTAGGCAACATCAATTACAGGGTTGTTACGCGAACCTATTTCATACGAAAACAATTGTTTTGGTCGGAAATTTTGACATTTCGATTATTTTAGTAAACAGATGAAATACCACATGCATTAAAAATAAACTGACGTGCAAAGACGAATTATTAATGAAAAATTTGCAAAGTATATCAGAGATATGTTATGAGATATATGTCGAAAATGTCGCAAGAACTGAATACGGAGCTGGAGCATGAACATCAGCTATTGTTGATGTTTATTGTTGGTTTACCGCCCTTATTGATACCAAATAAAAATGTAATCGAAGTTGTTCGCATCACTATCATGTTTAACAAATTTTTTCAAATTCATCAGCCAGATAAAAAGTTATCGACCACGCTCATGCTCATGAATGACAGGTCCGTGGTTCGCTTAAGACTAATATAATCGGCCCTGTTCTGTAAACAGAATGTAGACAAACACAAAACGTTTCAGAATAATTGGGTTTCTGCAAAACAATTCAGGTGGAAAGTATCAGTTTTGAATTAGAATGCAAGTGCCTTGTGATTTTAAACATCGAAAAAACAATCATGTTTTAAGAATACCACAATTGTTAGCTTTCTATTCTGATAGAAAATTCTGATTCAAAATTATTATGTATGCACAACAGGGCCAAATATCGTAAAAACATGAATTTTGATAGACCGAAATATACTTACATGTTTGAAAACAATAACAAAGTAAGTTATTTAAAAAATAAATAAATGGGATGTAAATAAATGGAATGTAATATAACGGGAAATCCAAATAAATTTATATTTTTAAATCATATGATATTTTGACACTATCATACCTCTGCGGACAAAATGAATGAGTTTACGCTTGAATAACGTTGGGAAAACTTATTTCCAAAGTGAGTGCAGTGTTGCCCAAACTGTGTGTTTGTTGGAAAGACGTTTTGCCCGAAATGAAATACCCACCACGCGTGCTGTTCGCAAGTTTGAGCGAAATTGTCATTACGTATCACATTCATTGTCACCACAGAGAGTGACAGTTTGGTGTGGATGTCAGAGTGGCACCATTGGCTCATTTTGTGTCAGTCAACCGTGAGCCTTCAGTCAACCGCCGCCTCTACAGAGCCATGATTAGGAATATTTTATGGCCTGAAATGGAAGATATGAACTTGGACAATCTTGGTTTTCAGCAGGATTCCGCACCATGTTATATATCTCATCAAACAATGGTTAGGTTTAGGACACGTGATAATAAGAGACAGTATACAGCTTATCGTCACTACATTCGGAGGTCGGTCGACCCACTGTGATTGCCCATATACATATGAGTCCAAACAGAACCAGAAACGCTTCAGACGACGGCGAAAAAAATACCCAGCGCATGGTCAATAACTAAGGTAAACTCGTTAGAACAGCTGATTTGAACATTTTTTCTTGCTTAGGTGTTTCTCTTATGTCAAATTCACATGCATTTTTTTGTATCTTTTTGTTTAGAAAAAGAAAATGCCTGTTTTTGTTATAACAATTCCTATTTTTACCATGACCCAGCTTCTACACGAAATGGGGGAGAGAGCGTCTGGCGAATTCAGATGTGTTTGGAAACATAATATTATTGATGTGCAAGACTTAAATTGTTTTTACTGCTTTTAACAATTTTTCTTTCACTTTAATTGTATTGTGTTTAACAATAAATCATTTTCATCCCATTTCTTTAATTTTCTTTTGTATACACATGCATTATAATAAGTGTGTTTTTGTTACCCCGCTAAAGTTAATTATAGCTTAATTTGTGTCCAACAACAACCAGACACGCTTCAGAGTCTAAACATAAAGTGCGTTTTTTTTACCCCGCTAAAGTTAATTTGTACGGGACAGCTAAGCGATATTAATGGCCAGTTTTTCAGTCAGTGGTGATCTACTTTTCATAGTTAACTTGTGGTTAAACATCGAATTGTGTTTTTTGGTCATTGTTTAACTATGATTTAACCACCCAATGTTGGTTGGTTAACTTATAGTGAGAACCATATTATTTTGACAATCAAATTACTGAGTGTCATGGCCAGTTTTTAAGTGGGTAGTTAACTATCGGATTACTTAATCTTAATTCTAAGTTAATTAGAGGTTAACTTTGCATTTTGTTTTTCAGTGGTGAGTTAATGTAAGTTGCCATATTGTCAACTAATATGGCAACCCTTATATTCTTATTGGAAAAAACGTGTTTTGGGATAAATACCAAAACAACAAAGGGGGACAAACAAAATGGAATTATGTAAAATAAGAAATAGATGCATAAATTCGGAGTAATTTTAACAAAAATGTGTAAAAAACTATATAGGCGCAACATTTTAACGATCTAGACTCAACGTATGTGTACAAATATGCAAATCTGAAACATATATTTTATACAATGTTCATTTCTCACTTTGACAGTCAGTAATTTGATTGTCAAAATAATATTGTTCTGACTATAGGTTAACCAACCAACATTGGGTGGTTAAATCATAGTGAAACAATGACTAAAAAACACAAATCGATGTTTAACCACAATTTAACTAAGAAACGAAGATCACCACTGACTGAAAAACCGGCCATAAGATAGATTTAAATGATTTTACATAATAGCATTTGTTTCTTATATAAAAAACTATTTTAAGCCATGAGGCCGGTGTTGGGATATCAATAGCAGAAACCCCGTAAGACCGCCCAATGCTGAACATGGCGGAAAGCCCTTTTAATCAAAAACTTTGCCACCCAAAAACTGTAGTAACTTCTGTGGTCGAAGATGCCAAAACCGGTAGATTGTCTGAGGACTCTCAACAAGGAATGGTAGCTGAACCGGAGGAAGAACCAATTTATTAGGACATCAGATATACTACTATAAGTAACGTGTTGATTTCTTGTTTCGAAGTGATACTTTTGTTGAAAATATTTTTTTCTTTTGATATGATATTTTAGAATTTTGATGTCATATTTTTTTACTTTTCTTTTGGGAACAAAAAAAATCCATTTATTGCTTTCAACGACATCTAGAAAATTACCCATTACACTAACATTTTCCCAACACTTGTGCTTCATCTATTAGTTTACTTTATCTATTTTTCGAAACCCTTCAGTTAATAGGGCGTTTACATGCACTCGATCTGGCAGATCAACTCCATAATTGCCAAATCACACTATTGTCATATGATTTCTCATACATTTTTTGTACCCAAGATCGAGTACATTTAGCTCGATAATGTTATTATCATGTCGCAAATCATTTCAATCGCAGAGTCTTGAATGTGAAACGGAAATGGGAATGTAAAGGAAACGTACTTCACTGAACATGTACATTAATGACAACACATACCAAAGGATTGATATAAGAGGTAAGAACAGCTGATTTTACTTTCTTTCTTCATTTTCTAAATACTTACAAAATGTCGAGAAATTCTAAATAAATTCCACATAAAACTGTCGTTAAATAAATAAAAAGTTATTTTTACAAATAAATCAATTGAAAAAAATGATTGGCTAACTGAATTGTATGATTCTAATACATTCAAATCCCCCTGCAATGCCATCATGAAATGCAAAACTGTCAAAACTAAATCGAGTAAAAACTCATGTAAACACCTTTTTGACGTGGAATGATAATCACGACATTAAGCTTGTTTTTTTATTCCTTGCTAAACTATTTTTTCGACGAATTTGTATGGAGTGCCGCTTAAAATCGCTTAGTTCCCCATACAAAGTCGTCGAAAAATTAGTTTAGCAGGGAATAAAACAACAGTACCTCGTTTCTGTAGTTCTCGAATCGAAAAAGTTTTCACATGAAACATGTGAATTGAAACAAAAACGCTACGAATCGGTACAAAAACTCGCTTCTCACATGTGACTGATTCTACAACATTTGTTTTGCGAGAACTTTCTGTGACGTACAGCTTTTTTCATTCTTATTGGAAAAATGCGAGAAAATCTGTTTCTAAAAAGTAGGGAGTCGACAAAATTAAAATGTGAAACGTCAAAAATACTCACAAACTAATACGGTACGAGATTTTGATATTGTTTCGACAAAAACGTTTTTTAAGAAATTAAAACTTATTTTTTAAGTGGAGAAGATAAGAACTATATCTCTTCTGTTATGTATTTCAATTAATTTTTCCAAAATATTACAGAGAAATCAAAAAAGAAAATGCAGTTGAATATATATCTATATATCTTTTTGTTGTTCTTTTTCGTACTAGTTTATTTTGTTTGTTTATATTTCCTTCTTATTTGACAGCTTTCTTGGAATATTCCAATCAAAACGTCATCAGTGTCGCCTCTTTTCGCATTGATATGCAGAAACACTTTTTACTCAGAAATCGAGAAACGATGGAATTTTTTGTTTCATGTTTAATGTGACAACTTTTTCGATTCGAGAACTACAGAAACGAGGCACAGGCTTATTATCATGATAAAAGAGTGAATGTAAACGCGTTATAAAACTATTTATATGTAGTTGTACCATCCCTGATTGTCAGTTTGTCGAAAGACACGCAAAATGGCGTTGGACAACGTGTTGTGTCGTGTCTGCACATCTCTATTGTTTGTGCGATATAGACGAAACATATGTACGTAGTCGATTTGGAATAGAATAACATTTGTCCTCTTGTTACACAACGCGTTGTACAACCGAAAAATAAGGTTTCCAATTAAATCTTTAAAAAAATTTAAAATGTCAACATCAAATCAATTAACACAATTTTGGATTGAATTACTTGAGCTATACAAATCACTTCCTCAGCTGTGGAAGGTTAGCCATGAGGGCTATTCCCACAAACATTCACGGACGACAGCCTACGAGATGTTGCTAGAGAAATATCAAGAATTTGATGAAGGCGCTAATATGGATCATCTCAAAAAGAAAATAGCTAATATGCGAACCAGCTTCCGCAGAGAATCCAAGAAGGTGGAAGAGGACAATTCCTATACACCAATGTTGTGGTACTATCCACATATGGAATTTTTAAGAGATCAAGAAGACTCAAACGAGAGTGATGATGGTGAACAGATTTCAATGCGAAATGTTAAGAGACGAAAAATCGAAGTGGTAAGAGTCGTAATATATGGCATGCATGTACTATATAATTGCTGGAATAATCAGCATAGCAATTGCTCAAGCATTTTGGTGTAGAACAATTTAAAGTTGAGTATATTAAATATTTTGTTTTTAGTGATTATATACAAAATTACACGAATATTACATTATTTATGAACATACAATTTTCAAGCTGATCGTAGTTTAGTTATTTATTTTCCCAATACCAAACTAGACGGAACTCGCTGTTGTTCAATCATTATCGTCGTGGAAAACAAGGAAATCTTGTTTCAATCAATTATATGAAATCGTATCTTCCAAGCTCATGCTGATGAATGATAGTCAGAAAAGCGCTTTTGAGATTTTTTAATTATTCAAATATTTAAATAAACTGTTTCTTAAAGGGATCTAATTATGTATGACGACAATCTTCCAAATAATATCTGGCGTGTTTTATTATTCCCTGCTAAACTAATTTCTCGACCACTTCGTATGGCGATCTAATCCATTTTAAGCGGCTCCACATACAAGGCCGTCGAAAAATTAGTTTAGCGGGAAGTAAAAATGAACTAAGTTCAAGTATTAATGTGTAAGACTTACGCCAAATGTCACCGACAAATTTAAAGCCAGGTAACACTGGCCGTCGGTGGTGCAATGGCTAGTGTGCGCGTCTCTTGTACATGAGAACGTGGTTTCGATCCCTGCTCAGACCACTTTACATTTCTTTCAACGACGGCCAACTCGCTTAGTGATGGCGACACTATCGAGTACTTAGGCATGAAAATGCTTCTCAAAATACCGTTCGGAACCGGTGTAAAACTGTAGGTCCCAATCAATGAGTGTAAAACTAGAAATCGCACATCTCACAGATTGTGAGAAGCTCTCCCCAATCCATTTATGGGATATTAAGGGACACCATTTTTTTTATAACAGTTACCAATTTTAAATTCCGTACAAACGGACTCAAATTGTATGGTAAGGAGAAATGTGTTGTTTGTCCTCCTCTCAACATCAAAGTACATTTTGAGATGATGATTCCCAAAATATTTCATGTCTAGCATTAACATCCCGTGAGCTGACCGTTTGTTTTTAGTTTTTCAAAGAAATGTGTACTTTAGCTAAAGACAATGTATACAATATTAGTATCATATGAAAGGGGGGTTTGTGGCGCGTCGAACGGTATGAAAAACGCCTGAACATATCCGAACGCATACCTTTTTCAGGGGTATTCTGCAAAAAATATTCTAAATTTGGTCCAGATCACATTGGAATATGAATAAAAACAGTACATATATCTATACAACTACGATGCCCTTGTCTAATGAAAAGATTTGATACCCATTTTGCAATGTTCAGTACGTAATTTTCCTACCGCATTGAATTTTTGGTAAAACGCCAACTAGAACATTTAAATCAGAAAAATCTCCGTAGTAAAAACTTCAAAATTCGTTTTTTTGCAGAATATCTATGGAAAAAGTATGAGTCAGGACACATTTTGGCATGTTTTATATACCGTTGGACGCGCCTTAAAAAGCCTTTCATAAGATACCAATATTGTATACATTGCCCATTGTCCAAATTCTGTAAAATTAAAAAAAAATAATTTTTTTAATATGGTCCAGCTCACGGGATCTTATGCTAGACACGAAATATTTTGGGAATCATCATAAAATAAACCAAAGTACGTTTTGAGGGGTGGACAAAAGAAACAGTTTTTTGTGAGTCAGTCTAATGTACATATCTTACCTTTTATAAACGATCGACTTGGAATCGAGCTCAATCCACCGTTTTCATCGAACCGCGAGTGATCTCGATTCCAGATATGGCTCAACTGTGGGATATCTAGACCGTGGCAGGATAAGGAAGGTAGTCTCGTTACAACAACTGATTTGAAAATGTTGTGCTTCTGTGTTTTGCTTATTTCAAATCCAAAAGTAAATCTATTAAGCCGCGTAGTCAGTTCTTGCGAAATTTTCAAAAAAAAATATTGGCATTATCTCTAAAGGGAAAATTTTGTTGTAGAGATCAACCACATATCTCTGATTTACCTGGCAAATATTTCATTCATAATTCCTTTTCGTATTCCATTTTATTGTTACTGCATGTGGTGTTACTTTTATTTGTTAAAATATAATCGAAATATCAAAAATACGGTCCCTGTAATGGATTTTACCCACGAAATTTTCGCAAAGAGCTGAGTACAAATGAAAATTGACCGAAATTTTCGGTTTATGAAATTGTCGTTATTTTTTATACACGTACTTCTTATGGTAACGAAAATTTAATGAAAGCGGAATACCGGGCTTTACATTGGACAGAAAAGAAACAAAATAGGAAACAAAAACAAATCGCGTCATTGTTGCCTACAATTCCAACAACACATATTGATCTAGACGTGGTGAAATCGGCCGCTAAAGGATTTAATAAATTAAGGTTTTAAGATGCAGTATTTCAAAAATACTAATTTCATTCTGTTATTACTTGCAGGAATACCTGTCTCTGCCAAAAAAGCGGAAACACTCACATATACATTCTCCCAACCGACATGTCCAGGAAGTAACTCCAACAAAAACACATCACGCCAGCCATTCCCAAACACGACCCACTTCAAAACCGGATGAAGCCAGAACCTTAAGCGCTACCTGGGAAGTCCTATATCGAAACTTAAAGCCACAACAAAAACTTTTTGCCAATAGAGTTATAACCGAAGTTTTATACCTAGGAGCATTGAGTAAATTAAATGAAAATTCATACAAAGCATTAGATGATCAATCAAATTATGCCAATAATCAGCTAAATCCAATTAACATAACAACAGATTCTATTAGTTATGAAAATGATACATCTGATCAGCTTTCCAGTATCAGTGATGCATTGAGTAATTTGAAACAATTGGAAAATTTTGCGGGGCCAGAAAATCGTGAAGCAATTGACTTGATAATACAACTGGAAGAAATGTTAAAAAATTCAGTAGATGATGACGTAAACGAAGTGGAAGAACAGGAGGAGGAAGAGGAATTTGATATTTAAAAGAAGATAAATAATTGAATTCCATTCAATATACATAGTTATTTATTAAGATTATTAGTAATTAGATATAGTAACTATGTGTAATAGTTCGTTATGTTTGATTGGTTTTTTTTCATATTTTTTAAATATAATAGATTCATAAATAAATTTAAAAATGTAACAACATACAATACAGTGTTTTAAATCATCTTATAAAAGCTTAGTTCCCGTAATAGTAAAACTAGTAAAAGGGAATTTCATCAAAAATAACGAAAATTATCTTTTAAAAAAGTACAGGATTCAAAAAATAGTAAATGTGGTAAAACTTGATTATTTCATACTTTTTACATACGTTATGTAATTTTATTTAAATATGGTTGGAATTTCTATAGTTAGATACAACACAACTGCTCGTGTATTGAAATATTCAACGAAGAGAGTAAGAGAGAGAGCAGAGAACCGACGCACTTTTGTTGGCATTCGACTCCATGAGTAAGTTTTCGTCTCTATACCATAGTTGCCCTATGTCGAAGCCGAAAAGGCGTACAATGGAAATTCATCCACAGAAAATTGTACTGGTAAGTAATGCAATCGAGAACATTTTTATGACGAGAGAGTAAAACCTTTTCTCATTCTGTTATTCTTCAATCTATAACTCCAAACTTACGCCAAAACACAGTCCCTTCAAACAATTCGGGCGCCATACAGCAACAAACACGTATTGTGGTATTCGGATTGTGGTAACAGGAGCGTAAACAAGATGAGAAAGTCGGTGTTGGTCATAATCTCTTTAAGAAGTTCAAACTCCAAGATGAACTAAGTTAAGATTATCTTAGAAGTTCTTAGATAATATCCCCATCTGGTGAATAGCAACAATAATATTAAATTGAAAATCATGCCAAACTCAGGGGGTCCACCGCAGAAAATCATAGTTAAGAACGAGCCCGCTGAAACTGAAAAACCACCCAGTGTTGGTGTAACAGCAGCAGTCACAATCGGACAGAGGTTGTCCGTTTTGCCGAAGATGGAACAAAACAAAGTACTACTAGATCTTTCCTCCGGCTAGCAAACCAAAGTATTACCCAAAGTGGTTTAGCCGCTTTACAATTAACATCAATATAAGTATGTACATATGTATATGAATTTATAAAATAAAAAATATGTATGTGTGTATAAATAAATAAATAAATGGGTCGATTATCAATAGCAACCGAACCTCAGTTGCGTTGTCAACTGACACCGGCACTGGAATACAAATTAGTATTATGTATTGCGACTTTGGCCAGTTGCCGTAGGTAACAGTGTTTCCCATCGATAACAGAGTTTTGACACTTCGCCAACTGTAAATAATGTCAACAAACAATAAATCTAAAGTGCGTGAAAAATAAAGTGTCTTTAGGAAGAAAAGAAAAAACTTTTTAATAATAATTTTTTGACGAGGAAGACAAAGTACAAAACGTGGCATCTATTAGAAGACACTTAAGAGACCTTTAGAATTGCCGGCTACACTGAGTGAATGTTATTACTGAGAATAATTGTTAATAAACAATTCCGTTTTAGATTTAAGGCATACAGGTATGTGATAGAAAACGTTTACGAATCAAAAACGATGTAAAAACGATGAAAGTTGTGATGCACATGTCTGTTCCGATTTCATTTCGGTTTGAGATGAAATCGAATTCGAATTCATATTCCATTCCGTTCTATGAAGATATGGATAACTTTTTTCTTTTAATATTTTCTTCTTTCTTTATGTCGTTATTTAATACTGATGAAACTGCCAAACCAAATGTCATTTTAATAAATAACTTATTAGCTAACACTTGTATTTTAGAATTGTATTCCTGTTGAGCAAACACTTATTAAAACGTAAACAAATACTCAGAGTTATTTTTTCGAAGGAATATGGTGGAGATGAAACAAAAGTGGAAAATGAAATCGATACGTTTTCAGTCACAACTAAAATCGATCTGTTCGTTTTGGTACTTCGTTTTCATTTGATAACGAATCGATTTGCATCACATACCTGATATTTTCGCCTTCCAAAAGAAGGAATAGTTTGTTTAGTGGATATTTTGGAAAATGACTTCAAACGAAGTCATCGGGGGCGACAGCAATACCTCCGCTCTCAAAAGTTTGTGCAGCTTTAATATTTTTTGGGAGGGAAGTGTCCAAAAGTCCCATGGCAACGACTTCAACTTTGGCATGGCTCAACCTACGTTGTCGGTTGTTTTGAAGGAAGTTGTGCATCTAATTGAAAAACAAACAGCTGTAAGATGTGGAGCATTTCAAAAATGACCGAGGAAGAAGAGACCCAAAATAAAAACCGGGGTTACGAAGTTTCCTGGTGTTGTCGGATGTATAGATGGGACATATGTACGTACGTAACATTGGAGCGAATGAAGAAGTTCGCCATTTATACATAAATAGGAAAGGCTAGTTTAGGTTGAATGTTTTGCTGGTAAGTTATAATCAGGTATGTGATGCAAATCGATTCGTTTTCAAATGAAAACGAAGTACCAAAACGAACAGATCGATTTTAGTTGTGACTGAAAACGTATCGATTTCATTTTCCACTTTTGTTTCATCTCCACCATATACCTTCGAAAAATAACTCTGAGCATTTGTTTACGTTTTAACAAGTGTTTGCTCAACAGGAATACAATTATAAAATACAAGTGTTAGCTCATAAGTTATTTATTAAAATGGCATTGGTTTTAGCAGTTTCATCAATATTAAATAACGAAATAAATAAAGAAGAAAATATTAAAACAAAAAAGTTGTGTGACTCTTCTAACCCATTAGACTTGCCGGGAAAAAAGTAAGCTACGGAAGTTATTGCTAAGTTCCACTAATAGATAATTGTTGAGTTTCGTAGAATGCTTTCGCGTAAATAAAGAAGCCTTTGTTGCGAAGAAAGAAATGTGCTTTTGTAAAATCGTCGCCCCAAGACTACTCGATATAAAAACGAAAATCAAAACGGCAATTCATTTTCTATCACATTATTTCTTATCCTATCTTCATAGAACGAAATGGAATATGAAATCGAATTCGATTTCAGATCAAACCGAAATTAAATCGAAACAAACATGTGCATCACAACCTTCATCGTTTTTGATTCGTAAACGTTTTCTATCACATACCTGAATACTATAATAATTATTTTCATAACAATGCTCTAATTGTAGATGTGCGCCAGACATCCTGGTTCTACTCACGATGCCCTCATTTGGAACAACAGTCCACTGAAGCAACAGGATGCTGATTTCAGGGCAAACACACGGTTACTACGTCTAAATTGCCGGACTTCAGGCGCAGTTCAGAACTTGATAAAAAAAAGGCCGAAATTAGAGAAAAATATAGAAAACGAAAAATATGTTATTTTTTGTCGGACGGACCTATGTTCCAGACCTTTTATTTAAAGTCTGGAAAATTGTTCTTGGAAGTTTTTAAAATGACCAGCAATGAAGCAGATTCATCATTCCCTTTAATTTGAACACCCACACTAAATGTCAAGACATATGTACTATAATATGGTAAATTGGGGTTATCTGGGTGCACAGATTCCGTTCCACAAAAATAAAGACACCATTAAATTTGGGATAAAAAATGCCTTTCATTTGGGTACCCACAGTTGCCTGTTTCTAGCAGTCTCTAACTGGACTCGTTTTTTGGACCCTGTGGGACGACCAAGACCGCTGGAAAGGCCAGGCAGAAGAATCCCTCCGTATCCTTGGTGTTACCAACTGGCGAGAAAAGGCGAAGGATAGAACCAGTTGGAGAAATATATTAAAATTTATTTGTTTAATTAACCTCTGACCTCATGAGGTTGTAAAAAGGTCAATAAGAGTAAAGTAAGGACCCCATAGGTCTGTCCGACAACAAAAATATATTTTTCGTGTTCTTATATTTTTCTTTAATTTGGTTTTTTTCATACGTTTTGAGCTGCCAGGGCTTCGACAATTTTGCCGCTACTAGGATCTATTTTATATGAATAATATTGTATTTATTATGCACAAATTTTTATAAACATTACAATTTAACAACAAAAAATTAGGATTTTCTTTAGAACCACAGCTTTTGACTCCTTATCGTTCACCTGAACGTTTTGTTTTGTTTTAAAAACTATACAGCAACCAACAATTCGGGGTTGCCAATATAACCTCTATCAAGCAACTGAAGTTGCTAGCTGTCAGTTGCCATATGTAATAACTTTTCGGCAACTGGCAACGCCATTGAGGTTCGGTTGCTATCGATAATCGACCCAAAAATAACATTTTTTTTAAAAAAAATATTGTTTCTATTTGCACAAATTCACATTTAAAATCACCCACAGTAAATATTGTTCGTGTTCCCTTTTGCATTGGCTACAAATATCTAAGGCAAATTTCTGTATGGTTTGTCATTGTGAAATTGCCTACGTTTATTAGTACTATTGCCCAAATAAATAGTTGACCCTATGTTGCCCAGTGCATTGGCAGACCATGAATGTGGGTAATATTACACTAGGTCTTTTTCTGTGCGTAGTTCGAACGAAACATTACAAATCCCCAAAACTGTCTACTTTTTTTTAAAGAAATAATTAAATTTAATTACATAATATTAAAAAATCATTTTTCCTCTTAACAAATAAAATTCCAATGATTGTTATTTTATACTCTTTCTATTTCCTAATTTTGATTTTTTTACACAAACCATATCGTTACGATTAAAAGCTCTACTTATATCACTGTAATGTAATATCCATGCTTACTTATTTGGCTTACTGTAAATTGCAGTGGGATTAGTGTTGTGCCTAAAAGTATGCATTGCAACAACATACCAGTTTGCCAAACTAGAATTATGAATTCTTATCTCTCCACTATTCTAGGGTGTTTACACACTTCGAGACAACGATAAATAATACCGTTGAGTATGGTGAGTTGGTATAAATAGCAGAGGTTTTTGGCATTCTGGGTGAATGATTAGACTGATTACAGTGTTGACAGTAATACGGCATTTACACCAAACGAGATTAACGCATTTTCGGGATTATCGAGGTTTTTTCGTATGGAGTTTGACATTTATAATCCCGAAAAAGCGATAATCTTGGTTGATGTAACTGCAGTTTAAGGCAGTTTTTTTTTATTCCATTAAGCTATCGCCATTTACGACTTTCCAAATAAAACGATCCACATTTAATACTACGAAATGTGGCAACATTTGCTGTAATGGGTGGGAAAAAATGCGATACGGCAACACGTTTGTAGCCAGTGCCATCAAATACATGCCAGTTGTTGTAGATGTTAGCAGCAATAGACATTTTATTTTCGTTCATTCATTTTTAATAATTTTAGTAAACTTAAAATGTGTAAGCCATTTGCAAATTTCTGCTTTTGAGTCTCTTCTTGATAATATTTTCATTCTCAAGAAATTATTACAAAATTTATCTAAGATAATTTTTTGTTGTCATTTCTTGAAATTGAACATGTGGCATCATTGTCATTGCTCAAGTCGGAATTTAAGTGGGAAATTGAAATGCCACGTATAAATTAAGGTATAATTAACTTTAGCGGGGTAAAAAAAACACACTTAGTCTCTGTGTTCATGTTGTGCCAAAGTGAAGTGAAAAATGTTCCCGTAAAATTTGTGTTTTGCCGGCGGTAAATGAAAAATTAAATTTCTGCAAAACCTTGAAAAAAAGTCATAATTTGATTTTTTTTCCAAAAATCATTCAAATATTTTTTTGTGAAAAATACAAAAACCGATTTTTGGCAAATTGCATAAAAAATCTAACTGTGTGAACTACTGGAAAGCCAGTACCTCGTTTCTGTAGTTCTCGAATCGAAAATGTTTTCACATTAAGCATGAAACAAAAAATTCCATCGTTTCTCGATTTGTGAGTAAAAAGTGTTACTGTATATCAATACGAAGAGAGGCAATACTGACTACGTTTTTATTGGAATATTCCAAGACCGCTGTCAAGTAATTCAAAAATAGGTAAACAAACAAAATAAGCTAGTGCCAAAAAGAACAAAAAAAAAAATAAGTGCAGATATCAAATATAAAATTTAAGTTGAAATATTAATTTATTGGTTTAAAACAAATTAACTATGTTTACTGTTGCATTAATCACCGGCGAACAGCACGATAAGCGAAATATGATTCGAGTTCGTCGCAGAAAATTAAGAGATTCAACTGACCCGTTTGAAATCCCGGAGCAGCGTTTTATAGATCTTTATCGTTTAAGCAAGTCAGCAGCAACTTTTTGCTTAACGATTTAAGTACCTATATGCGTAAGGGTGTGGCAAAATTATTTATACCTCAACCCCTCCAAATGTGTGCTGCTTTACACTATTTTGCCACGGTTCATTCTATAAGGATACAGGACAAGATTTTCAGGCTGCAATGAGCAAATCAGTAGTATGCCGCGGTGTACATGAAATAGCTGACATTTTGGAAAACAGACTCATGGCTAAATGGATGCAGTTTCCAACTCCCTCTGAATACGAGTCCACAAAAGAAAAGTAAAATGTAATAAAATAAAAACGAAAAGAGGTATTTAATAATATATTTTTCAGGTCTTATGAACAGACTGGGTTTCCAGGTGTAATAGGTGCTATAGATTGCACCACCGTTCGGATAAAAATACCAAAAAGGGATGTTGAAACCTGCTACTTAAACAGGAAAGGCTACCATTCCAAAAATATTTAATTGGAATGTATATTTGGCTTAAATCTAGATTGCGGGAATAACTTGGATTTCTCTCAAATTTTTGCCACACATAATACTTTGTATTCTGCAGCAAAGCCCTCAAAGTTCGTCTATATATATTGGCCTATTTTTATTTTATTTTAGATGAGAAAATCCCTAAGCCAGCGCTGTAAACTTTATAACTAAAAAATACTAAAATTATTTTAATTTTTTTGGAAACCATCGATATCTCGATAGGCAGCGATTTATCGATTTTATATTTTATATTTTAGGGCTATTTTGAGATGCTCTACAAAGTTTCCTAGAGCAAGAAATTGATAGATACTATTGGCCTATTGTTTTGTATGTGGCCGTCGGTGGTGCAATGGTTAGTGTGCGCGGCTCTTGTACATGAGATCCTGGGTTCGAACCCGGCTCTGAGCACCTTCAAATTTTCTTTCGGCGGCGGTCACCTCGCATAGTGACGGCGACACTATCGAGTATCTAGCCATGAAAAAGCTTCTCAAATTACCGTTCGGAATCGGTGTAAAACTGTAGGTCCCAATCAGTGAGTGAAAACTGGAAAGCGCACAGCTCAGTGATTGTGAGAAGTTCTCCCCAGTCCCTTCATGGGATGTAATGGGAAACCATTTATTGTTTTTTATTGGCCTATTATATCCGAACTTTAGAGACCAATAACTCGGGAAATATTCTCTCTACGGACTTAGTCTGACTACCTCACTCTTTACCAAGGAGGAGTAGGTCATGTACAGAGAGTTTGCTCAATTGGTAGCTCGTGGACGGAAGTAAGAAGTTGCGCTGGCGGATATGCGAATACGGGGCGTTTGTTCTCCCACGTAATCGTGTATACCAATGGTGTAAGGCTTCCTATTCCTGATCTCTTGGCTGCCCCTCTATGCGTGGTAGCACGGATATCTCACGGGCGGCGCTAACAGTCGTATTAAACATGTTCTTGGTGGGGCGGTGCTCACCTGTGGTTAAGGACTTCACGTCGAGAACCACATTAAATCACGCGGGCTCTGCTCCTTACAATTTGTGTTGGAATTCAGACCTCCAAATTGTCCTCTCGCAAATTCCAAATCAGTTGACATATATTCAACTAATTTTTCTTTTTGGTTTTTTAATATTTTCTGATTTTTCTGTAATATTTAGGAAAAATTAATTAAAGTACATAACAAAATGATATTAATCCTTACCTTCTCTATTTAAAATATAAATTTTTAATTTCTTAAAAAGCCTTTCGTAGAATTTTCATTTGGGAGTACTTTTGATGTTTCTAATTTTAAATTTTTCGACTCCCTACTTAAAAAAAAAAATGGTGTCCCTTAACACCCCATGAAGGGATTGGGGAGAGCTTCTCACAATCAGTGAGACGTGCGCTTTCTAGTTTTACACTCACTAATTACTACTTATTAGAAACAGTTTTTCCCATTTTCCAATAAGCATGAACAAGCATGGGGAGAGCTTCTCACAATCAGTGAGACGTGCGCTTTCTAGTTTTACACTCACTAATTACTACTTATTAGAAACAGTTTTTTCCCATTTTCCAATAAGCATGAACAAAAAATAGTACGTGAGAGAAATTTTTAGCAAAACAATGTTGTAGAAACACTCACATGTGAGAAGCGATCTTTCGTACCGATTCGTAGCGTTTTTGTTTCAATTCACATGTTTCATGTGTAAACTTTTTCGATTCGAGAACTACAGAATCGAGGTACTGGTGTAAGTTAATTTTAAATTAAATTTCTCTCATTTCCACAAACCTAGGACAATGAGTGTGAAATGAAACGTCAGATGAGAGAATAATTAAGTGTGTTTTTATTACCCCGCTAAAGTTTGTTATAGCTAAGTTATATTAAGTGGCA
This sequence comes from Phaonia tiefii, assembly GCA_963931995.1. Taxonomy (NCBI): domain Eukaryota; kingdom Metazoa; phylum Arthropoda; class Insecta; order Diptera; family Muscidae; genus Phaonia; species Phaonia tiefii. The sequence continues at coordinate 77,156,257 of OZ008369.1, forward strand.
TTTAAATTTCCGACTTAAATTCCGACTTGAACAATGGCAATGTTGCCCACATGTTCAATTTCAAGAAATGGCCACAAAAAATTATCTTAGATACATTTTGTTATAATTTTTTGCGAATGAAAATGTTGTCAAATTCGCAAAATGACTTACACATGGTAAGTTGATTAAAATTATTTTATTTAATGGAAGACAACGTATATTATTTATATATATAAATTTAGATAGATTTTTATTTCCGATTGAAAACAAAATTGGAATTAAATCGTTCACAACAATGCGCGGTAAATGTTATACATATTGATAATGTTAGAATTATCCATCAGGTATAGTCGTTTAAATTTTTTCGATGTAATTTTTCGTTTCACTTGTTAAAATCATATGTATTTTGTTTTTATACTTGCATTTGTTGGCACTGGCTACAATCGTGTTGCCGTATCGCATTTTTTTTTCACCCATTACATCAAATGTTGCCACATTTCGTAGTATCAAGTGTGGACCTTTTTATTTGGAAAGTCGTAAATGGCGATTGCTTAATTGAATAAAAAAAACAGCCTTAATGTATCTATATTATATTCGTCTATGGATATATCCATCAACGCTGATGGTCAAATGACCGTCACTGTTCTTGTAGGTGGATGAAAGTAACCAATATGTGTATTTGTGTATTTTACCGACCAATATTAGCGAATTTCGAAGGTTAACTCCGTTAACCACGCTAACCTAGAAGATTGATCATACAATTTTAATCAGTAAAATTTGAAGTTAAATTTTTAACCTCATTTTAAACTGGTTTACATTTCGAAGCAACACTATTAGTTACGAAGAAAATGCAACCATAATAAAAATATACACAAAAAATTACAGCAGACAGTTGTCCGAGGCCTTCGGCCACGGACTGTCCCTGCAGGCTGTGTCAGAGACACGGCCATTAAGTTTAACGTAGAATACGCCATCCGATAAGACAGAAAACATATATAACAATAAATTCATTTGCTTATATTATTTATCATTTATTGTTATATATGTTTTCTGTCTTCGGCCTCGGACAACTGTCTGCTGTTATTTTTATATTTACCAACGGCATTTGATTCAAGTCCGTTTAAAAAAAAAATATTATGTTCAATTTTTTTAAACTTAATTTAATTTATGTATTTTAATTAATATTTTTATTGAAATAAGTTCTGCGAATGTTGAGAGGGCCGCCCTAATATTAAAAAAGGTTTACCTTGTCGAGTCTTCGCATTAGCATTCGAGCGTTGTGTGAAAGCTTTACGCTTTACAATTCAAAATTAATGTTACAACAGCTTTATTGAAGCTTTCGCAAAAAAGCTTTATTACGTTAGCTTACTGTTTGTTTCACTTTTTACTAGATACATGTTGCCAAACAACTAGATACATGTTCCTAAGCAATGTTGAGCAACCAAAAACACTCAACCAAACACCACACATATGTTTGAGTGTATGTGTTTAAACAATTTTCATTTGAGAAATTAAAATACTAGAAATATATCAACCAATATGAAATGTATATCAAACGAAAGATACAATCTTCATTTACCTACAAAAAAAATTCATCTAGCCGTTTCCTCAAATTCAATGAAATAAAGATTACAACAATAAAAACCTGACATGACTCCTCATACCGTAAGGTAAGAAGTATTCTACGTCAAAAATCAACTGCTTGACAGATGGAAGCCGATCGAAAATTTCCCGACGCTTCGCTCCCACAAAAACTTTTTTTACTGTGAGCCGACTTATTCGACTGACCCGATTTGACTGACAGATACAATTTTAAAGGTTCAGTTCATGGTAGAATGAGAAGGTAAACTCGGTAGACAGCTGATTTCAATTTTTTCGTCTTGTTTAGTTGGCCGCTTCTGTCAAATTCAAAGGTTTTGTTCTCTTTACAGTATGTGTTAATTTTTACATGAGGAGAGCCTAAACAAAAACAAAATGCCTGTTGTTCTTGCCCACAATTGTTGTTGTATCTACTGCGACTGCTTGGTATTTTTACTATGAATCAGTTATTGAAAAACATCCCAAATTTTTACAAAACTGAAAAAATTAATAACCGGAAATTTAATTTTTTTGTTGTGCCGCCGTGTTCACTAATTTTGTCTCGGCGCGGTGTAAGCATAGTGTTGTCAAGTGAAATGTCAATTTAATCTCAAATTGCAAAATTCAAATCTCAAACGGCAAAGATAACAGAACAAGGTTATCGCTAACCTAGCCGCGATAAACGGTGGTCTAAATGCGGAATATGGGTAGTGCAAATGTGTGTGTGGATTGACTTTGAATTTCATGTGTGGCCAGGGGGTTGTCTGCAAAAATTGGCATGCGGTTGTACCATTATGTAATATTACAGGTAGTAGCAATACTTGTTGAATTTGTGGGCAATAACAATAATCTTCTTGTATGCAGAACTCATCTTTCAGAATCAACTTTTAAACAACAACAAATGCACATAAAGTAAAAAATAAACAGAAATTACAAAAACAAATTACATTGAATTTGGCAGTTATGACCATAAAGGAAATGAAGAAAGCAAAATTAGCTGTTCTTATAAGGCAACCTGTGGTAGTTCAACCATGAGTTGTACCATCCCTGATTGTCAGTTTGTTGAGAGACACACAAAATGGCGTTGGACGACGTGTTGTGTTGTGTCTGCGCATCTCTATTGTTTGTGCGATATCGACGGAACATATGTGGTAGATTGGAAATAGAATAACATTTGGCCTCTTGTTACCCAACTCGTTGTACAACCGAAAAATAAGTTTCCCAATTAAATCTTTAAACTTTGTAAATGTCAACATCAAATCAGTTAAGCCAATTTTGGATTGAATTCCTTGAGCTATACAAATCACTACCGCAGCTGTGGAAAGTTGGACATGAGGGTTATTCCCATAAACATACACGAGCTACAGCCTACGAGGTGTTGCTTGAAAAATATCATGAATTTGATGAAGGCGCTAATATGGATCATCTCAAAAAGAAACTGTCGAATATGCGAACCTGCTTCCGCAGAGAATCTAAGAAGGTAGAGGAGGACAATTCCTATACGCCAATGTTGTGGTACTATCCTTATTTGGAATTTTTGAGGGATCAAGAAGAAGATCCCAACGAGGGTGCTGGTGGTGGTGACCATTATTCATTGCGAAATGTTAAGAGAGAAGAAGTCGAAGTGGTGAGTTTTATACATAATTGGTGGAATAATCGGCTACATTGCATACTGTCAGGGGCGGGGCTTAACAATTTTTTTGTGGTCGGACCTATGCCCTAGGGTTCATGACGGGCCACCATATATTTACAGAAACGGGCAATGGTTTATACCTAGTGTAGCTCTAAATGTATCGGCTCCATATTATCATCATTAGGTAGAACTTGGCCAGAAAAAAGTTGAGCCTAAAATGCATGATATATAATATATAATGATATAATTATAAACAAATATTTTTTTTTGTAGTTATGTTACTTACTATGAGCTCTGGAGTTTCTACATTTATTTTTACTATGCGCATTGACGACATTTTATGTGTATATTTCTCTCTTATGTGGAATAAGATTGTTATCTCATTACAACTTAATTATATCAATTTTTTAATTTATATAATTTAGCTAATCGGCTTAAGTTAAGTTTAAGGGCCACTCTCGTATCGCGTCCAAATTATCATCGCTCCATAGACCTTATCATCCAGAGTAAAACCGTATTTTTTTAGGGAAACCGATAGTACCCGAATTACGGGCCTCCAAAGTTTGAACATATTTACCCCCATATATTGACGGACTGCGATAATATGAGTATCATTGGAAAGCTTATGAAAATACCTTAAAAACTCCATAAAAAACCTTTTATCTCAGAATAGTACCCAACATACATATTTTCACGCGTTATTGTATAGTATAGACATTAAAGCGGCCCATACACGACACCAGCATGCTGGCGCAATCAAGTGATTGTGCCATCAAGCTCGAAGCATACAACACACCAGCATGCATGGTAGAGTCGGCGTGCCGAGCCGTCTTGCCGAGTCGGCGAACCGCTGTGTGTGTCATCACTCTAACGCGTTAAAAACCAATTTTAAAAAAATTTTATCGTTCTATAACTCGATAACTGGGGTAGTTATCGAAAAAACTTATTTAATTTTTTCGTCTTATTTTTTCACATTTTATTTTATTCACCTATTTGAGGCCCTTTTTTGGACTATGAGGGCCATAGGCCCGTCCGACATTTTTTTTCGTTTCCTCTGGTTTTACTCTATTTTTGGTTTTTTTTTGTCATAAATTGAAGTTAGTATTTATGCTACTTATTTTAAATGTTTGTTATCTAAATGATGAAACGATACTGCAGAACTTTGTTAATTAATAACAATCAATAAATAAATAATACTGTTATTGCGTACACATTTATTTTTTAAAATTGTATTTAAAATAAAAAGTTATAAAAAAAATAATTGTAATGCTGATTCACGGTGTAGTTTTAAAGATTCTTGTATTTTTTTTTTTATATTTTTAATTTGTTCAATATTTATGTTACTTGTTTTAAATAATTTATTTTTCAATTCATAAAATTTTGGCATAAAACTATTTTAGCAGCAAAATCAGATCTGCACCAAAATTTCACCAACGTTAAAGGCTTTTGCGCTGAGTTGAAAAATAAGTTTTGTTTTTTGGGCTAGGTCCAACTTCTTGAGATATAGGCCTTTAAGGCTTGAGTATATAATCGGTCATATCTCAGGTATTTATCATCGGATCTGGTTGAAATATGTATCATTACAAAGCCCTTGTGAAACTCTATAACTCTGTATATAAATATATTTCCTTTTATTAACCCATTGAGGGCTCATTTAAAAAATGCTTTTTAACCTCACTTTTTTGATTTAATCAACTTGTTGTTCTTGTCTTTTGGTGTTGTTGTCTTTTGTCGTTGTTGTTGTTGTCTTTTATTTCTGTTGCCCTTTGTTGTAGTTTTTACACACCAAAAGGCCGGGCGACTTGTTGGAATATAAATTTAACGATTTATGAAATTTATTTCAATAATTTGTATCTAATTCTTCGACCTTTACTTTATTAATTATTCTTGACTAATTATTCCAGCTTAAGGTCTCTCCAGATTTCATACAACTTTTTGGTTTTTTCCGATATTTCGATTTCCTTTGGAAATCTTCTTCAGGAAAGTTTTTATATTAATTATAACAAACAAACATCAATACAAATTAAAATGAAAATTTTTGACAAATTGTGAAAAGTAATACTATTTATACATATTATAATACAGTACAGTTTACAGAAAGTAGAAATATTAATTGAACAAAATTTTAAAATATTTTAAGACATTTGTGTTAATTTATCCTATTATTAACCTATTTGCTTTTATTAATTAAGATTCTACCATTTTTAGTGAAGTTATATGTATCTACTTTCTTATTAAAATGCGAAAACTGATAAAAACTTGCGAAAATTAGCGAAAAATTATCAAAATTTAAACAAGTTAAAAATTACCTAATAATCACTATAACCCAGAAGAAATGGAGAAAACTCTGTTAAAAACCGCCAAATTCGCGAAAATCCGGTAAACATTGCCAACCCCATTATGACCACGATTTCCAACATTAATTAAAAATCGCCAAAGCTCTAAAATTTCCTAAATTGTTAAAAATAAAACCGCGAGACCGCAAAAATTCGCGGCCTTTATTTTAATTTCCCCTATTATTAACATTTTTATTTAATAAACATCTATAATTTTGAGCTAAGTTATCTGTGTCTAGTTTAAAATTTATTCTTTTTTCAAATGGAACATTATTAATCTGTAACATTTCTAACATATATCTACGTTTTTTATTATTCTCTGTGTTTAGAATAGATGTATTTTCGAAATCTGGATAGTGATTGAAATCTCTACAGTGAGTTGATAATGCTGTTTTCGTAGTTGAATTATAATTCCTATACTTTTGGTCATGTCTATGTCCTGCTATTCTCGTTTTTAATTTAGTCCCTGTTGTTCCTACATATACTTTCTCACATTGTGCAATATCATTACCACCACATGGTATTTTATATACTAAATTTGACATATCTGATTTTTTATTCTGTCTTTAGTTTTTGTAAATAATCTACCAACATTATTATTTATCTTATGCGCCATTTTATATTTCCCTTTGTTATATATGTTTGAGTTTTCTATCCTTTCCGAAAACCCAGGTACGTAACAATATTCATAAAATTACAAACAGAATGTATTTAGCGAAAACTATCAAAGCCTTCATAGAGCTGCCATGTTTTGCAACCTTTTAGAGCATTATCAATAATTGGTGGCTTATCGGCAAAATACTAAATAAATCTAAATAAATTATGAGAAGAACTTTCAAACTTACTTTAACAAATTCACATTTTACAATTTATTTTTATGATATTTGAAAGAAAATTCCTAACATAAATGTCTTAAATTATTTTAAAATTTTGTTCAATTTAATATTTCTACTTTTTGTAAACTTTACTGTATTATAATATGTATGAATAGTATTACTTTTCACAATTTGTCAAAAATTTTCATTTTAATTTGTATTGATGTTTGTTTGTTATAATTAATATAAAAACTTTCCTGAAGAAGATTTCCAAAGGAAATCGAAATATCGAAAAGAACAAAAAAGTTTTATGAAATCGGAAGAGACCTAAAGCTGGAACAATTAGTCGAGAATAATTAATCAAATAAAGGTCGAAAAAATAGAAACAAATTATTAATGTTTTAGAGGAAATCAAACAATAAGGCTTGCCAACACTAATATAAAATGTCAAATGTGTGCGTAATATGATTCTCTTTTTAAATAAATTTTATCAAAGCAGAGGAAGATGTATAGACTTATTACAGCAAATTAGCAACGGCGAAAATATTAAATGTTAGCTAAGTGATTTCAGTGGCCGTCGGTGGTGCAATGGTCTCTTGTACATGAGACCTTTAGGCGGCGGTCACCTCGCATACTGACATAGTGTCGCAGTCATGAAAAAGCTTCTCAAAATACCGTTCGGAATCGGTGTAAAACTGTAGGTCCCAATCAGTGAGTAAAAAACTGGAAAGCGCACAGCTCAGTGATTGTGAGAAGCTCTCCCCTGTCCCTTCATGGGATGTAATGGGAACCATTTGTTTTTTTATTTCAGTACCAGAATACGAATTTAACGACATCGCTAAGAAATTGACGTTAACAATTTTTTTGAGAATTTTAGCGATTTAGATAGAGAATTAGCTACGAAAATTACAGAATTCGGTTCGTTTAAATTCACAAAAAGAAAAACTTCCATCATTAAAGTCAATCACCGAATGGATAATCCCGCCATTATTACGTCATATTAATGTCTCGTTTAGACTCAATGGTAATGCCGGTTTATTTCATTTTTGTGTTACCACTTAATTTCTTTATTATACCGGCAAAAATGCATGGGCCGGTCCCGCCTCAAAAAAAAATAAAATAAAATCGAGTAAACTATGGCAATTTCAGAAACCAACAAATTTTTTTAACGATCGGACCCATGGGGCCTTCTGTGTCGAAAAAAAGGAATTCGAAAAATGGGGAAAATCGCGTGATTAAAAAAAAAAAAAATTTTAAATTTTTTTAAAATAGCGAATCTTTTCCCGACGTCGCACATCCGAAATACAAGGTGTTTCAAAAGAAGTCATCCGACGTTGTTTGGCTAAGTTGAGCAGATGATATCGGTTAAATGGGCGATTGAAGTATAGATTAAATAGTAGATATTTTTCATGTTGTATATACATAGATTTCTTGAGAGTTCGGCATTTTTTAAGAAACCACCTCGCCACAAAAATTAACGGAATCATATTGTACGGTTGAAATTTTTGTTTTTGTAACGTCTATCGTAGCATGAGTTAAAAACTATTATAGAAATTGGAGTACGAAAAAGCAAAGTACGAAAAAAATGTTATTTTCGTGGAAATTAAAAAGTGTATACTTATTTTTGAGATACATATGTATACTGTACATTAGTGTGGCCCTTATTTGTATGGAGAATTTTCAGCGATGAAAATATTTTGCTCCCACCCCCCAGTATTGTTCATTAGCTCCAACAACTGGTGTGTGCAAAATTTTACCCCGATCGCACAACTCTCGCAAGCATCACCTATTGGCATTTTTTGAAATAAGGTAATACATAATACAGGTAATACAATTATTCGCGGTTGTCTACCCTCGTTTTTTATACAAAATAATATCTAACTATAGGGAGATTGTGTGTGTAATATTTGGTGGAGATTGGAGATCATTATTTATCTATCGGAAGTCATTAGCAAATTCAAGCCAAACTGAGAAAAATTGGAAACGGTATTTTTCAGTTTTTGGTATAAAGTTGTATGGGCTATGAATTCCGAAATTTTTGAAAATGGTATGGCTGTATTGGAAACATTTTGGAGCTTGAAATAATATACCATATGTTACCCTAGCACACTGGTATAATAATCCGATTAGAGGTACGATATTCAAAATTGTAGAAAAATTTGTTTTCCTATTCTTTTGAAATGAAATATTCTTTTCTAATGAAAGGTCAAAAATTATGCGTAGGAGTCATACTGTGTTACATTCTGAACTTGTCACAATTACTTCATTCATCCACAAACATTAATAAGGGGCCGTCGCACAGTGATAGAGAATCAATTTCCATCGGCCAAAATTCAATCTAGAAAACATTTTTAAATTCTGTAAACACCCGATTGAAGGCAAGGAGTCAAGGATTACTGTGATATATCATCATTGCGAATCGCACAGTGGGGTATATTTCAGAAAAATTTCGAATGTTGTCTCTTTTTTGTTTTTTTTTTTTTATCGATTTCCATTTTTTGAGTTTTGAAAATCGAAAAATATTTATCCCCTTTTTCGAATAAAAACAGTGATATGTCAGCCAAGTTTTGTTTATACCAAATTCAGTTCGTTGCAATAAATATTTCAAAAAATATTTTATTTATTATTTATTTATTTATATTTTAATTTTTTGAACGTATTATGAACAATTACGTAAATAAATGTAAAATAAATACAAGAAGATTAAAGCCAAAATTTTTGTTACCTTGGAAATCGAAAAGAAAAGGAAATGTAATCAACTTTGAAAAATTCCCTAAAATATTCCCCACTGTGCGTATTTCAATGCTGACATATCGCAATAATACCTGACTCCTTGACTACAATCGGGTTTTTACATAACTTAAAAATGTTTACTAGATTAAAAGATATTGAATTTGGCCGATGGAATTTGATTCTGAACAACTGTGCGACGATCCATTAACATCAAAGATTAATTTCATATTAAGGAAATTGTACAATCTAGGTCTATATCTTCCACGGTTTGTTAAGATACAATTGGTTCATGCGTTGATAATGCCAGTTTTTTTTTGTATGGTATGGTGGTGTATTCTGGAGCTCTGGGTTATGTGTTAAGAAAGCTCCGTTTGGTTTGTAACAGGGTTATGAGGTATATATTATACTCTGTTAGATTGCATGAACATTTTTCCAATTATGTCGAAGACTTTTTAGGTTGTTCTGTTTTGAATTTTATTAAGATAAGAGACTTATTACATTTGTATAAGATTAGGTCGACTAGAACTCCTCTGTTTTCGTTGGATTTTGTTTAAATTTGGTAGATCGACAAGAAACAGGCAAATTGTGATACCTAGAATGTCATCTTGGCTGGATCGTTCTTTTCTTGTTAGGGTAGCCCGATTGAACAACAGTTTGCCAAACTCTATCAGAATAATGGATTGTTCTAGGAAAACATTTAGAAAACATCTTGGCCAGTACATGCAGTTGAATGCATGATAATTGCAATCGTATGTAGGAACATTCCCCGGTGAATTTTATTTATGAGAGAGGTAATTATTGAAGTCTTCCGTTGTAATACTATTGGAGTAGTGAACAACATCATAACATATAGCCTATTCAAGAGAGTTAATGACAGCAATTATGCCAACTAGTGCTGGCGGCAGTTTGCTATCAATTCGCAAAAACTGTACTTCGGACTTTTCATGGCATCCGCCAGTGTTTTATGTTTTAAAATATGAAAAATAATTTCTTGGCCATCAGGTTGATGGCAGACATAACGTTTGAAAATTAATTTGATTGAAAAAGTTATGGAATTTTAGTCATGTCTCGCTGTCTATAACACGACCCGTTTTGCGGCTTCCAACACGATTGTTGTCAATTAATCTTTATAGACTTCTGATTCATTTTATAGTTCTTGAGAACTAATTAACGATAACTTCTTTTTATGTCGAAAACTTATTTTGCGTACCATATAGGAGGAATGCAGCTGTTGTCATCTTGCGAAATATTAATAGAGAGCTTAAAGTAAGCTTACTTTTTGTTTTTATTAGTTTCTAAATTCTTATTTATCTTCATTTTGTAGAAATTTGTAACCATTCATGGCCATTACAGCTCGGTTATTGAAATAATAATTTTGAATTGAAATTGACTTTTTTATCACGGTATTTTTTATATCTTTATATAACAAATAATGAATGTTACCCAAATACATTTTATATTTTAAATTACTTTTAAGTTATTATCCAAAAATTGAAATTGAACTGATGAAGTAATCTCTAATTATGGTAAATTAAAAAAAAAGATTTAAATATTTATCCATAGTAGGAATTATGGTAGAAATTTTGTAACCATATAAGGCCTAATGGCTCCTCGGTTAGGTACAAATACGAAGAGAAATAAATAAATAAATGTTTGAGGATCAATGAAGTAGTTGTGGCAAGTTCAGAACGTAACAATATGTCTGGCTTCTAAGCATAATTGTTGATTTTTCATTATACTTAAACAATGGAACATATTAAAAATTTAAAATTTTGTTCCCAAAGAAACGGAAAAAATATTTTTCTAAAATTTTGAATATCGTACCCCAATTCGGATTATTAAAGCAGTGTGCTAAGGCAACATATTTTACCTTATTTTAAGTTTTCAATACAGCCATACCATTTTCAAAAATGTTGGAATTCATAGCCCATACAACTTTGCACCAAAAACTAAAAAATTCCATTTTCAATTTTACTCGATTTGGCTTGAATTGTCTAATGACTTCGGATAAACAAATAATTATCTCCCATCCCCACCAAATTCTACACACATAATCTCTCTATAGTTAGATATTATTTTATATACAGAACACGAGGGTAGACAACCGCGAATAATTTTATTAGCTTATTTCAAAAAAATGCCTATGGGTGATGCGTGCGAGATTTTTAGGAGTTTGCGGCACGCCTTAGAGTTAGAGTTAGAGGAGTGGGAGCTTAACTTTTCCAAAGTTGAAAAATAAGTATCACACTACTGTACAAATACATACATATATTGACGGACTGCTACAATACCTGTATCATTGGAAATCTTATGAAAATACCTTTGATGTAGATTGTAAAAGGTATTGACAAATTATGCTTCGCAGCACACTAAATTTTTCAGTATCGATGTATTTAATGTTTTTCTATACGAATTGTTCGAAAAGTTATTTCAAAAAAATGGTTAGTCATGTTCTTTCCCAATTAAGGTAAAAATATGTAAATATGTACAAAATTGCAAGATTCATTAACACGTTGCGAGCCTTCCTCAAAGATACGACTTTTGTAACTCCACTTTTTGACAAAATAGGTACCTATTATCGCGGAATACTTAGTACCTATAGGCAGGCATTTATTTTTCATGTTATTGTATAGCAAGATCATCAAGCTGAAAAATAAGGCATCGGTTGTTCCTCTAACCCATTAATGACCGAAAATACAAGTGTCAAAATGCACCACCAAAACAAAGTGAAATAAAAAATATTTTAAAGCTTTATAGCACAAAATTATTATGCAGAAGCCGCGAAAACCGTGTTGGGCGGCCTACCCCAGAGTAGAAAATCTCTAAGCCCGGTCGAAGGCCAACGACGCAGAAAGCTTTAAACACAATAATACTATGCCAAAGCCGTGAAGCTTATGTTGGACGGACCTACCCTAGTGGTGAAAATCACTAAGCCCGGCCACACAGAAAGGTTTAAATTTTGTAGAAATTAAACATCTGAAATCGCGATAACTATGACAGCAATCAAAAATTTTTGTTTGTTTTTCGCTTACTATTAAGAATCATTAGGTTTGTTCGAGAACTTTTCCAGCAAAAAATAGCAAGCAAAAACTATCTGGAGAGTAAGAATGATTTTACTCTCTCAATAAAAAATAGCACAGAAAGTACGCGAACGACATCCAGCAAAAACTAGCAAGAAATCAATGTCTGTTAGTAAACAGCTGATTCGTGTTTTCGTCTTTGGGTTTAATTTTATTGTTTTTTCTACCTCAAGTGCAGCAAGTTCATAAATTGTGTGAAAAAAAAAATTAAATTAAAATGATTAAATAAACATATTTTCTTACTTACCTCTGCCATTGTTAAATTTGTTCTTTCTTTTGATAATTTTGTTTGTTTACTTAAAACAGCTGTTATGTTTGGCTTGCTAATTCGTGCTGGCAAAAATTTTCCCCGCACAAACCATCCACTTCTCCATCATTGAACTGGCAAAATATCACTCTCTGGCTCTCTCGTTGCTGGCTGCTGGGAGTTATCGAACACTTTCCAGCAAAAAATAGTGATAATTAGTGAAAACCTATTTTTTAGATGAAACTTTTGAAAAAAATTGATATTTTTTAAAAAATCTAAGATCTAATATAATACTAAGATAATTATCGAAACATGTTATTTATTTTTTGTTTATTTCGACTGTACATAAAAAAAATCACAGTCACATCGGCCACATAAGACGGCACCACACTCGTTATACCATCCCGTAGGCCCTTAACTCCGAAAGAGGGGTTGGCACCGATTTTTTTATTCAAATTTTTTTTTGTCTTAAAACATCGGGTGCTGCCACCACAATACCCCACCGCACCCCTACCAAAAATATTTCGAGCTAAACTAAGTATGTTCCACAAAAAAAGTAATACCGAAGTCGGTGTTGAATATCCCGAAAGAAGAAAATTAGTAAAATTAAAAAACGAAGTCGATGCCGAAGTTGGAGCAATCCCAGAGGTAAAAATCATTAAGTTCGACCATGCTTATGACTATATAATGGGCCTATTCGAAAATGCATCACTTCTGTGCATATGCACGTGATTTTAGTTGGTGATTGCAAACAAAATGCGCAACAAACAGGGAACTGCGTCAGCTGATGTAATTCCGAACAGGCTCAATATGTTAAGTCAAGTTTAATTGTCCTCACACATGTAATACCAGAATAGTAAAGGGCACCATTTAATTCGTGAGAAGAACACCTTTCATTGGAGTAACCACACTTGACTATCCCTAGGTGGACTCATACCAGACTGCTAAAAATGTAATTTTTCGTTTTTTAGTTTTCTCTAATTTCGGGGGCTATTTCTTTTGGAGCCCCTCCCTGCAACTGTCAAATTTACATATATGTATTTATTTTCTTTTTGTACATGTTCGCTTACTTTTATTATTGTTATAAATTTGCGATGAGTTTGACACAATCTGGGTGCGAAACAAAATACATTCATTAAAACCAAACCTAATGCTCTCACGTTCCATATCGTCAGCTAAAATGCAAAAGAACGTAACTACAATTTTCATTTTGTTCAAAGGAGTTGAAAAAAAAATTCTAAAAAACTAAAAGAATCAGTTTGCCATTATATTTTCGAATCTTACTGAAGACTTTACTTTAGCAAAAGTTTGAAAATTTGAATTGAAAAATTAATTCCTCTCTTTTACGAGGATTCTTCCTTCTCTTGAAAATATAAATTAAAATTGTAGTTACGTGGTTTTGCATTTCTGCTAAAGATATTCAAAACCCAGACGATCAAGAGACCCCAATCGTTAGTTGAGAAAGTACGGAGTTTTTAAGAATTGTCAACAAATGACAACAGAGGTGACTTCTTTATTTACCATTTACGAAATCTGTTTCAAATTGATGTATTTTAAGGTAGATCTCTGAAGAGACTATTGCCAGTTGATTTTAAAACCCAGAAAAGAAAATTAGACTACAATCTCCATAAGATTTCAGGCTGTCTGATGAATTCCAACTGTTAAAATCGAGTTGACAGAACCAATGATTGAATCCAAACGAAGGGCATTGTCTTTACACATTTGTTTTGTATATAGACACTTCCCTTTCTATTGTTTAGAATGGACAATGTTCGAATATAAAATGTTAAGATTTTTGTGGACTAAACAATTTATGAGTTAAATATGCAAGAATTGCACCTTTTAGTCAATATTAAAACATAGTAATTTAAGTAGCCATCTAAAGCATATTTTCTCTTCTTACTTGCAGAAACGATTGCCACCAAGAAAGCGGAAACATATACATCTCCATGCTCACAAGCGTCATGTTCAGAAAGTAACACCAACACCAACACCAACACCGACACAATCACATCACATCAGTCACACACAAACACGACCCATTCCAAAAAGGGATGAAGCCAGAACCATAAGCGCTACATGGGAAGTTCTATATCGAAATTTAAAGCCACAACAGCAACTTTATGCCAATAGAGTTGTAACAGAAGTCTTATACCTAGGAGCATTGAGTAAATTAAATGAAAATTCTTACAAAGCATTAGATGATCAAGCAACTCAGGCGAATAATCCGCAAAACCCAATTAACATAACAGTAGATTCCATTAATTATGAAAATGATACATCTGATCAGCTGTCTAATATCAATGACGCACTGAGTCATTTGAAACAATTAGAAAACTTTGCAGTACGAGAAAATCATGAAGCAATTGATTTGATAATACAATTGGAAGAAATGTTAAAAAATTCCGGTGATGAGAGGGTAAACGAAGAGGAGGAGCAGGAGGACGAAGAAGAGTATGACTTTTAAGAATTGAATTCCGTTAAATAAACTTATTAATTAAGGTTATTATTAATTAGCGATAGTAAATATGTAAGTGTAATTAAATATTCGTTATGTTTATTTTGTTTTCTTTTTCATGCATAATTATAGTTTAAGAAAAAACGAAATACAATTTCCGAAGTTTCATTCGAATTCACTTACATCTTGAATTTCACTATTTTAATGATTTCAAAAATCAAAGCGAATGAGGAAAGAAGAGACAATGAATTTACGCAATGCAACAAAGAGGTGTTTAAATGGTAAGCTTTTTTAAAACATTTTATTTTTATAATCAATTGTTATATAAAAATAAATAAAAAATTATTTTGCTACATAAATAGCACAGTTTTTTTAAATAAACGTTCACGAGCTACAACTTTGTCGAAGGCACTTGACCAAATATGTGAATAGTTTTTGAGATGTACGTAGTACAAAATGTGCTCCCTTTATCAAAAGTTCCTTTCTAAGCCTAAAACTTCAAACGCCAATTAAAAAAAAAACTTAGTCAATCAGACCAAACCCAACTAGGGTTTTTCTTCACTCACCAGTAACTATCAGTTGTTTGAGTCTCAAGCGTATGAAAATGTTTACGTTGCAAAATGATGAATAGTGTAGTAGATTATATACTTTATTCGAAATCAATTTCGAAATTCTCCAATATCCAGTGTAAATGATATTTACATTCAAAGTTTGAAAAATACAATTTCTTTTGTTAACTGATTCGCAGTGTAAGTGTTGATGTAACACAATTTATAGAAAAGACTCACCCCTATTCTGCATTGCAATTACGTTCCCGCATTACGTTACGTTACGATCGTCAAATGGTATTCCAACTAAAAACTTAATTGGAAGACAAAGAGTGTATTCACAACCAGCAGTTTTGTTGTGAAATGTATGAGATTGAAACAAAAAAAAAATTGTCAATTGTGTAAACACTTTAATAAAAAAATGAATTTAGTGCAAATAAAACAGTGATTCAGTGATAAAACAGATAATACTTAAATATTGTTGATACTTTAACTAATTAAACACATCAGTGAGTACCGAAAGACAAAAAAAAGGCAGAACATAAGTAAAAGGTATTTGTGACCAAACTATACCAGTGTGGAGCAGACTGTCGTGCCGGAGTTGATATTTTCATGTTTTTGACATCATTGTAGCACAAATTAAAGTTAGGAGAAAAAGGAATTGATAGCAGCGGTGTTTTTGTTGAATGAGGAGAACAACGTACTCCAGAATACTGAGTCCAGACTTGAAAAGCGAAAATTGAGAGACAGTTGCAATCCATTCCTGATGAGCGATCAATTGTA
This sequence comes from Phaonia tiefii, assembly GCA_963931995.1. Classification (NCBI taxonomy): domain Eukaryota; kingdom Metazoa; phylum Arthropoda; class Insecta; order Diptera; family Muscidae; genus Phaonia; species Phaonia tiefii. The sequence continues at coordinate 77,172,447 of OZ008369.1, forward strand.
AAGTATATGTTTTAAAAGTGTTGGTGTATGAAATAATGAGTTTACTTTTACAGATTTTTTCTTCAAGGGGACTGATGGGTTGCAAGCGACAGTAGCCTCCTCCGGTGGTCATCATTTCCTTTTTGTTATTCCCTAGCTTTCGCTTGATGTAGCACTTCCAGTCAATCCAAACCTATAAAAAGATATTTCATAAATGCAACAGATAAGTACATACTTTCTGTCATACATACTTTCTTCCATGCAATGGCATCTTTTGTTGGTGGCCCTAATGAATTTAGAGACACTGTGACCTCTTCCCAAGATGCCTGCACTAGTTCCTTCGAACGCTTGGTGTATCCAGTGGCAATGTCTTTTTTTGCTGACATTAAAGTCGCCAGCTTCGCGTACTGTTCCGGTGTTGTTGTTTTCGACCTTCAATAAATTAAATACAACTTACTAAACAATCGGCCTTATTCCCGTTGTCGTCGTCGACGTCGTCATCAGATTTTTGTCAACTTTAGAACGTTATAAATGTATTGTCACATCGACAACAACAAAGTTTTTGATATCTATGATCCAAAATCAAATGTACATTCATATTTGTTCTGTATTGGAGTGTAGGTTAGGTTATGTTTAGGATACGTGACAGCTTACAACTGCCTTATCGTCATTACACTCGGAAGTTGGTATCGCCTGCCCGGGTCCGTGGCACACCCCGCGAGAATTCCATCAAATCCTCAATGGCCACATCGCGCAAAAAACCCAGGCCCTCTGCCTGAAAGCAACCAAAACAACGGAGACGCTTAAGCTGTAGGGCTAGGCATTGACATAGAAGGTGATCAATGGTTTCCACCTCTTCATCACCACAAATCACGGCAGTAATCTACCCCGTTCAGAATCCAGTTGCGAGTGAAGCCTCCAGCATCACAGTGAACCGTGATAACCGCAATGAGAAGTTGCAAGTCAGCCTTGTGCAGCCGAAGAATCGACTTAGTCCTCCCTGAATCCACTGTCTCTTGAAGTCTTGCAATCCACTCCACACAAGTAACAGATCGGTGGATTTGCAGAGACAATCTCAAATCCGCAGAAGTGCATCCTGCTCTAGCAAGACAGATTGCTTCAACATTGCCTGTGACATCACTATGTCCCGGAACCCAGCAGAGTCTTAGCTTGCCGGACACTGCACTTCAAGATTTGCTTGCAATCTTTAATCAATTTGGATTTACATATGTGTGACCTGATCGCACTGAGGGCTGGCTTACTATCAACGAACGCAGATGACAAATTCACCTGATGGATACAAGCACTAGTCCATTATCTCAGTCGCAGCTCTCATAATCACCACGATTTCCGCTTGGAAGACACTGCAGTTCGCACCAATCTCACCGAAAGTCCGAGTTGAATAAGCAGTTTCCACAGATGTACCCTTGAGGTAGGCATGTCTACCACTCAAGTAGCATGGGCTAATTCGATGCCTGATTTACAAGTCAACTATCCCCTCCAAAACTTTCAAGTGAAAGGATGAGAGACTGATGGGTCTGTAGTCGTTAGGAAATATTAGATGACTAGTCTGTCCTGACTTGGAAATAAAAACGACTAGTACCTCCTTCCATTTGTATAGTATCAGGGAAAGTCTGAGAGGCAAACCCTATAGATACGCAAGCGACACATTTCTGCAGCATATCCGACAGGATCCCGTCAGGGTCAGGAGATTTAGAGGGCTTGAATCAATGAATAGCCCAAAGCAACCTTGATCCGTCAACTGTGTCCTCAATCACTCCCAGTTGCGAGATATCTGGAGTGGAAGTCACCAGGTGGTTCCTCTCTGCAGAGACTACATTCACACAGTTTGGACAGTGAGTTTCCATAAGAAGCTAAAGTGTGATCGTAATGATTCTTAATGCTCAAGTGATTTCCTAATGCTGCCGAGGACTCTATGATTCTTGGACAACACGAGACTTAATCGTGCAGCATAATTTACCTCGGTTACGGACTCACGGAAGCTGATCCAGTCTGATTACCTTTTCGATTTCTTAGCATTGGAGCTGTGGCGGCTGAATACCGCCGTCAAAAATAACCGAAAAGACAACAACAACTCTTTGGCCACCACCTGGTTATTACATCACAACCACCGACAAAACTAACCCAAAAGCCAACAACAACTTCTTGGCCAACACCTGGTTTATTACATCGCAGCTGAAGGCGTAACTACACCTTCTACATCCACCATGACGAAATTCATATTTTTCGCAGCGTGTAGAAAAAAAGAAAAAAAAACGAAAAACAAAATCTTTATATACACTAACGGCCAGCAATTTCATCCTTGTGTTAGTGGACGACAAATTCCCGTCGAGCTATGGTGTAGCGAAATTTTGGTACCCTTGGCATTCGAAAAAGTTGACCAGCGGCAAGCACAACACCAAAAAGTGCACGGTCATCATTAAAGTAAGTGATTTTACTATCAAAAGTGTTTTTCCCAAGCCATCAGAAGCAAAAATCAGCATCGGCCGTATAATAGCTGTTCCCCAGTGCGGCTCAGGCCATCTTTACCGCTCCAGGCGATTTTGTTAGGTAAGTGCAGTTCCACCGCAGTGAATTTCAAGTGTGACAAGTTCCAAGAGCGTGTTTTGTTTCCCTGTGCTATAGCGAAGAGACACCGCACAGTGTCGTGATTTCATATAAACGGCGGCCAAAAATAGAAGGAGTTATCGTAGATGAATGAAAATTGGTACACATTACTATTATAAGTAGGAAAGGAAAAAAACGACGTTTTGCGAAAATCGGCCCAAGGACTCGCCCACCTCCTATATATCCTGAAATGAAAAAAACTTATATTTTCCAAAATTGTTGTTGGAATTGAACCAAATTTGGCTCGATTAGTCTCTGATATATTACTGATAACTGTGTTCAATTATATGCGATTATCTCAAAGGACACGCCCACCTCCCATAAATCCTTGAATGAAAATATCAAAGAATATGCCCGCCCACCATATATCCTTGAACGAAAAAATAATAAAACTTCTAAATTATTATTCAAAGTGAATTAAAATGGTTACATTTATTTAAAATAACATACAATAAATAGGAATGTAATATATACTACTCACTATCGCTGAAACTATCAGTTTCCGATTCCACTAGTAATTCATTGTTGTTGTTAAATTTTCGCTTTTAATTTCATAATTTTTTATATCATCTACCTCACACTTCTTTATTATTTTTTTTGACTGTGGATTGAAATCGATGGCTCTGATTGGATAATAAGGTACACTATTAAGTCCTTATTACAATCAACTCTGCTTCGTTTTCTCGTGTGCCTTAGTCGTGCATTTCTTATAATTTTATGGCTTGATTCTAAAGCCTCTTCCGACAACGTTCCAATTGGAATGGTAGAATATTTTATAAAATCTATACCATGTATTAATATTTTGTGAACTGTTGCAGGCATGTAGTACCAAGGATACAATTTGAAGTATAAAAGAGCAGTTTCTTTTAAAAGTTTTTAAAAATTTGGCACATTAATGTGCAGCCCACTCGAAATGGTTCTTAAGATAATGGAAAAATTTTTAATAATTGTTTTGTCCAACCCTGTTATCCTAGCGGACAGTTCAACATTTGAAAAGAAACGTCTCGCAGTATTTCCGTCATTTGACGTACCATATCCCGTTTTTACCATGTCCACTATCAGTCCCATTTCAGTTTTAAATTTTTCTTGTATGGTCTTCTTGTTTTCCTCTACTTTCTGTTCCATTTCTTTTCCTGAAATTCGCTATTTTTTAATGGATTGTTTATATGCAACATGAAGAAGACATTCAAAACACTTTATCCACGCATGTAACGTAGACAATCCGTATTGGTAGCATTCTTCACTGACAGTTCTTTCAAATATTAATGTGTCGTTCATTTCTGATGGCTTTGCTCCACATAAAACGCAAGTCGCATTACTTCTACTTCCGTTAATTACGCTTAAAACTACTCCATCTATCATAGTTAATTTCATTCTGTAATGCACGTTAAGACTTGTTTTTAGAATAATAAAAATAAGTGGCCAATGTATCAATTTCATGTTGCAATTGCTCCCTAACAGTATTTATGACATTACGATTTTCCTTTGTAAACATTATTTTTATAGGTCTGCATAACCTCCAGGACGAGTGTTTATCGTTTTGCCACACCACTTTCTCATCTCCCCAGTGTAATAAGCGAAGTGGAACAAACGATGTAACAAAAACAAATTCGTCAGTAGCATCAAGGTTTTCAAATTTTTGCTTATATACACTATGTCCACTACTGCCGTCAAATCCCCATTTACATTCTAGTACTACATAATTTTTGGTTTGAAAATCATTCACATTTAGAATGCTATGAGCTGTTTTGTCCAAAATGTTTTGCAATGGAACCTCAGCTGAAGTTTCTGATGCATGAATATCGTTTGGGATGAGCTTTTTCTTTGCTTCTGCTATTAAATAGTATGACGGGAAACAATCTTGGTGAACTGTATTCACCACCTTTCTTAGCAATAAAATATCACAAAATTGGAACGATGATTTTTGATGTTTTTTTTTTAATTGTCTACGAAAGGTTGTGTTTATTGTAAAAACGTGACTTTTCTATCAGACCTGTCTTCTCGCTAACGGCACTTCGCATATGATCAACAATTGTAAACAATAACAGCGTTGCAATTGTAATAAGACATCAGACTTGCAATTCAATTCCAAAACGTGACTTTTCTATCAGACCTGTCTTCTCGCTAACGGCACTTCGCATATGATCAACAATTGTAAACAATAACAGCGTTGCAATTGTAATAAGACATCAGACTTGCAATTCAATTCCATTTTGTAGCAACCGTTATCAAAAAATTTGAATTTAACCCATTATTACTGCATGCAAAATTTAATTGTTTTTCTTGCAAAATATCATGTTGCACACAAACCGCCACTTTCAGCCACAATAACTCAAAAAATACTCAATATTTTTTGACAATTACTTTACATTTTATCTAGTTGTTGTGTTTTTTTATTAAATTGTGCAAAATAAGCCCAAATTCCTTTCATCAGTGCTCACCATTTTTGGCCACACACGTGACACTGTCCACCGTAGAGCAAAGGCAGCCTCGGGCCAACTTTCCGGTCCCACCCCAGTTCCCCCATAGGGAACGGACGTACGCGCGTATCCAGCGTCCCCGGGTCAGAGCGGCGTCGGACCTAAAGAAGATCCAAGGCTTCCCGATCCACGGCAAGCCGTTTTTCGGGTAAAAGCTGCACATAACCTCACCTGTGCCATCGAAATCATTGTAGTTTGCCAGCAAAAATTGTCATTGTGTGCGACTACCATTGTCATTGTGTGCTGTAAATATCAGAAATTCGGCGACCATCATCAACATCTGCCAGCCCTCAGTCGACAGCATCTCCAGCCGACCACACTCCAGCCATAGCCCAGAATCGCAACCGCCACTCATCATCGTCAAAGTTGTTACAACATCATAGCCCTTACATCCCCCACCAACCAGCAAATCAACCATAGTCAACATCATCACTAGCTTCATCATCAACTTCACAATACACAGTAAGCTCCCCATCTTTCCCTGAGAGCTGAAGGTAAGTCCGTTTTGTTTTCCCTTTTAACGGACGGTGGGCAAGCCCACTTTGGACAGTGCTAGGGAAGTTAGTTTTTCCCAAGTGAAAATCGTATATAATTTGTGGCGCCATAGGCTTGGACCAAAGGGCCAAGTCCTAGACTTTGAGACTTTCCTTCTGAAAGTCGAAAAGTAGTCGAATTGCAGTTTATAAGTGAAAATGCAATAGACAAAAAAATAACGCAAGCCTAAAAATAAAAAAATGCATCAAATCTAGAAAAAACCAAAAAAATTTAAATGCTAAGATAAAATAAAAGGCATTAGAAGTAAAATGCCAACATCTGTAAAGAGTGATAATTGAAATTAAAGTATAAAGTTAAGAAAAAGTTTAAAAAATGCATTATTTAAGAAAGACAAATGAAACTACCAGAATTAAGAAAAAGGCAAAAATTTAAAATGTAATGAATAAGAGATGCCAAATTAATAATAAGGAAAATACAAAAGTGAAATCTCTTAATTAAGAAAAATAAAAAAAAATAGATAGAATAGTTTGCCAATTTTTGAAATAGTAGAGGAAAATTGAATTTGCAGTTTTTGCAAATTGGTAATAATTGCAAGTGTTGCTGATTTTTTTATATAGTAATTGGCAGATTTGTCAAAAGTAGCGAATAAGAAAAATTGTTTTAAGTAATAAAGAAAGGTTAAAGATAGAAGTGTAGGCTACGCAGTGCGGCTGAAGCGTGCACTTTCTGCCATCTTGAGCAGTTTCAAATGTTAGGGTGACCTGGACATTTTTGATTTGTGATATATTTATGATTTTATTCCTGAATTTTATTATTTCCCACACAGGGTCTCATGTGAATTGCCTCTGAGGCTCTGCGTGATTTTTGTTTTTGTTTTTCTCGTACGCGCGGTGATACGAGTGTTTAAATTACGGTTCGCGTTTAGTTTAATGGCGATCGGAGCTTAAAGGTGTGTTCGTCGGGTTTTGTGTTACGTTAACACTACGAAGATATTATCACGCGAAAACGAAGGTGCAATTTTGGCACCCTGTTAATTTAGTAGGTTTTGATGTAGGGAGCGAGGCCCTACACTTCATTATCTTTTGTCTTCGTACCCTACGAGGCGTAGTTAGGCTGATGATCCTTAATTAAGTTAAGTTGTTTTACTTTGTAGTATATAAATTTAAAATAAATTAAAAGATAATGAATCTTATTGTGAATTTTTTTGAAAATTTATTTGGTTTCGCTTCGCCCTTTGGGCACTTTTAGTACTTAAGCCATTAATGTTGAAATTTTGTTTAAGATTGAGCATTTAAGTTTGTCACCCATATGGGTTTAATAAATTTTATAATGTTTTTACGAAATTCTGTTTTCGTTATGCAAGCTTAAGTTGGTAATAGGTAAGTAGGGTACAAAAGGGGTTTAAGTTTTCTGGTACTGCGATTTTGGGAAATTGATAGGAATCAATGTCAGGAGAAGCTAGTAAGGGCTTCATAAGGGCGGGCATCGCTGACGATGACACCAGTCAGTCCATATGGCGCACGATAGGGTGTTATCCTATCACTCCAAGACACATGGTAACTTTCCGGTTTTGAATTTGTTTTGTGCTTACTAACTGGCAATTATCTTTCGGGCTCCTTTTTATATTTTAATTTTATGTTGAGATATCTTGAGAGTTTAAGCCTCGGTCGGTAGGGGCGGGTAAGAGTGGCGGCGATGTGTTCGCTCGATTTCGATTTCAAAAAAAAAGAGGAGGCTGATTGCACACGTTGCACCCAACTACAGAAATTCTTCACCAGTTGGTATTATCGTACACTAACATAAATAAGTATAAAAGTACATCACGCCTTATTACGAATGTCGTTGTCGTATTTCGACTACGACAGTTTTGTAAAAGATTAAAGATAACACGCCAACTTTGTCTTTAATCTTATACAAAACTGTCGTAGTCGAAATATTAGAACGACATTCGTAAAAAGGCTGATTAATATAACAAAGATTTCATAATATATGATAATTACGAACAAAACCCAAACCAAATTATAAATCAGACCAGATAGAAAGATAAAGTAAATTTACATATGTAAAGGAATGCAATCGGTTCAAATGACAAATTATCATAGACTTTGTAGCTTCCCAACTACCAGTGAAATCAATAAACTGATATAGCTCATTAAAGTCACGACACATTCTCCTAACTGGATCAGAGGACGCATAATTCGAACGCTGAAACTCAATGTGAATGAGTTTATAGTACCTCGTGGGTCTTAATGGGACATTTATGAAAATCTTAGATAACAGAAATTCAGAACATATACATCCCTCAATTATCTTCAAAACTGTAATACAGTTTATCGTGGTACGTGTACTACTAAGAGTCGGTAATCTGATCAATGCTAGTCTACTGCTATACGAAGGAAGATTATGGTTCGGGTTCCATTGAAGGTTTCTCAGACAAAAAATGAGAAACTGTTTCTGGACCGATTCAATCATATTAACATACAAATTGTACTGAGGGTCCCAAACAACAGATCCATATTCGAGAATAGGGTGGACTAGTGAAGTAAAAAGATTTTTCGTAACGTAGGGATCTGAAAATTCCTTTGCCCAACGACCGCCATAAACCTTATTTACCATCCTAATTATGTGGGAGTTGAAATTCAATTTTCTGTCCCAGAGAACACCAAGATCAACAAATGAATCCACAGATTCAAGAAAATTGCCACCTAAAATGTATTTTACCGAAAAGAATGATGACCTAGAGAACACCAAATGCTTAGATTTCGCAAAATTAAGCTCCATCAAATTGGATTCGCACCACGTCTGGAAAGTAGACAAATCCCTCTGAAATAAAGTATATTGACAGGGATCCTTGTAAGAAAAATAGATCTTCACGTCATCAGCGTACATTAACAATTTAGAGTGTAATTTGGAGGCGGGTAAGTCGTTAATGAATATCAAGAATAGAACCGGGCCAAGATGACTGCCCTGAGGCACCCCAGATGACACAAAAATAGATCATGAGAATGATAGGCCAAATGATACCATCTGTTCTCGGTTCATTAAGTAAGAACTAATCCCATTCAGCACGTTACAATTAAAACCCATTGCCCTGAGCTTATATAATAACAAATTGTGGTTAACTTTATCAAAAGCCTTACTAAAATCGGTAAAAATCACATCAGTTTGAACTCCATTAATAAAACCGTCGATAATAGAAGAGGAAAACTGAAGCAAATTAGTCACGGTGGAACGACCCTTCCGAAAGCCATGTTGACATGGATCTAAAATAGAGGAAACATGATGAGAAATTACCTCTGTGACTAACTTCTCAAAAAGTTTAGGAATGGCACTCAAATTTGCAATTCCCCTATAATTTGCAACATTTACTAAACTACCAGATTTGTGGAGAGGGATTATATAAGAGATCTTCCACTGTGCAGGAAAATGACCGAACTTCAACGAAGCGTTAATTAAGAGAGTCAACGGTAAGCTTAAGCTGAGAGAATTCGAGAAGTATTTCAACATAGAGTCCGGGATACCATAAGGACCAGTTTTATTCGAGGCTTTCAATCTGATCAAGTTATCTAGCAATCACGAACAATTTACGACAGGTACACCAAACGGAATGGTAGAGAGGACAGTGTACGGGTATGATTTGGAAACAACATAGGCTCGACTGGAATAAATAGATGCGAAAAAATCGGCGAAACAATTAGCAATAGACTCCTCATCTGAATAATCAATACCGTTCATTTTAATCCTACAAGGTGTGGAAGACGAATTACGCTTCAAGTTAAAAAAATCTAAAGAATGACTTGGGGTTCCGTTTAAAATTAGCATTCAACTTACCCGGGAAGGTAAGAGGCCTTGTATCAATAAAGCAATTATAAAGAAGGTCTGTGACTTAGTAAACTTTCCTATTAACATCGTCACCTATGGTGCAGGGATTTGAGTCCAACTCCGACAACCTAGTGAAAAGTTCATGAAATTTCACCCAGTTAGTTCTCCTAGGGTTCCTAAAGGGACCCAGGAAGTCAATAGTGAAGAGAATTGTACTATGGTCAGAAAAGGAGTAGTCATCCGACACCCTCCAGTCCTGTACAAGCAATTCCTCAGAAGATAGGGTTATGTCAATGTCAAATATCACTCAATTTATTACGAAAGGTGGCTTATTTCCCCTCTTCCAAATCCTGAGCCCGGATTGAATACTAAAATCGAAAACAGACTCACCTCTATTATTTATCGCAGCGCTGCCCCACTGTGTTTGGTGAGCATTTTCATCAAATCCCATAATAAGCCATCGCCCTTTAGTAGATGCCTGGTGCACCAATTCAATGACTTTCGCATCAGGCGGATCATGCTCCTCATACGGCAAGTACACAGACGCAAGTATCAAATTTGATCGAGTCTCAACATCCATGCACACCGTTGCTACATCGCCCGTTCTAAAGTTAGACGAAAGGATAAGTTTTAAAACTTTTCTAGCTACTATACAAGCTTTTACCTTGCCAGATGTTCTGACCGCGAAGATGTCACGTTGACATTTGCCAGACCTTTCACATTGTTCTCGCGAATCGTCATGTCGGGGAAGCTTCATTGACAATCGCTATTTACGTAGGCCTATTTTCGGCCTATCCAGTTTGGGTAAATTGTGTGCACATTATTTTTTACACATTATAAGTCGTACTTTTCCAGTAAAAAAATATACAGTAACTATTTTTGAGAGAGTAAGATAGATTTTACTCCCAGTAGAAAATATCACAAAAAGTACCCTTCCAACAAAAACTTGAAAGAAATAAGAACTTTTGTATGTAAATAGCTGATTTGCAATGTAAACATTGGAAGACCCAACAAACGCAGTTTGAACATATCATCAAAACTGTCGTCTTTTCTAAAATAAATAATATTCCAAAATAAAAATAAATAAAATAAAATTCCAGTAATTCATTTATTTTATACTCTTTCTAGTTCATAATTTTATTTTTTATTTTATTTTATACAGTTCAATAACCGAGCCAATAAGGCCTTATTTGGTTATAAAATTTCTGCAACACATTTCTACTCAAATAAAAATTCAACAAAACTTAGGGGGGCTATTCCGAACGGCAAAATCTAGTCTAGTCCAGTCGTCAAAAAGGAATTGCTATTTTCAACACCGTGGTGTCGGCAATCTACTTGCGTACAGAGTTGTATTCTGTAATTTATTATTAAAATGCAAAAAAAAAGTTGGCAACTCATTTATAATAGTCGCCTCGTATGTATTCCGAAAGTTGTCTAGTCTACTGTATAATCTACCTAACTTTTTGTAGGATTGTTAAAGTGCAAAGCGAAAAATATTGTAATCGTTAAAAATGGTGACAAAAGGGTATGCATTGTTAGAATTATTTGTGTTAAAAAAGAAAATAAGTATATTTATCCAACAAAAAATATATTTTAGCATAAAACAGTTTGAGGCAATGGTAGAGCGAATGGAGAGGCACCCAGATTTTGCCAGAGGATAAGGACACTTCGGCTCCATCAAGCAGCAATTCAAAAAGCACGAGGAGGAACTCGCCGAAATAATAAATAGTAATGGACCACCTACAAGAATAGCAAGCGATTGTAACAGGTTAACCAGTTTTTTATTTATAATTATTTTCATAGTAATAATTTTACATACGTTTCTAAGGTTTGAATTAAATTCAAATCCAATGTGAAAACGAAGTTGTCTAACAACAAGCAGAATTCCAAAGCTACTGGAGGAGGTGTGTCGATGGCAATGGCTTTAAGCCCTTTGGAAGCGACAGTGGCAAATTTTATGTATGCCCATTACTGGTAAATCCTTCAGGCGTTGCTTTGGGTGCGATTGAAGAGGCTGAGGATGAGAACAACAAAGAAAATGTTCCGGAGGAATTACCGTCCACATCAAGGCATAGTCAAAGCAGCGTTAATGTAACAAAGACCAACGCAAGGCGATGAAACGCCAAAATAGATGTGAAGAGCGCATAAAAGCCATTAAAAGGTAATCCATTAATCAAGAAAAAATTATCAAGGGATTAACAGGATGGAAAAGACATTGTTTAAAATGTATGAACTAGAGAAAAAAAAAATATAAATCAGAAAATGAATACCGGTAACTTAAAATTGAACTGAATTACGTTGATTTACAAATTAATCAGTTGAGTTGCCAATCACAAAAAGACAATTCTTGAAAACTATCAAAAATAGTGACGACTGAAAACGGTCGTCTGTAGGAATACCAAACTAGAATCTAGTCTAGGCTACAGTCTAGTCTAGCCTACAGTATAGTCTAGCGTTCGGAATAACCCCCTAAAATAAAGCCGATGTATATAAACTAACATGAAATATGTAATAGTAATATAAATAATAAAAACTAATAATGACAAACACAGAATTTAATCAAAAAAAGAAAATAGATAACAGATGGATTATAAAACAATTACTTACTTACTTATCCGGTCTCGGACAACCCCGAGGGGTCAGGGACCTTACAAAACGAAGATAACATAGTTTCCCTTATCTCTCCAGTTGGCAATACCAAGTGTACGCAGGGATTCGTCAACCTGATCCTTCCAGCGGAGTCTTGGTCTTCCTATTTTTCGTCTTTCTCCGAGTTCGGTTTCGAAATCCTTCGTGCTGGTTCGTCTTCATCCATTCTACTGACATGGCCTAGCCAGCGCAATCGCGTTGTCTTGATCCGCTTAACTATGTCAATGTCAGGATAAAGCTCATACAGCTCATGATTCATGCGTCGCCATATTCGCCGTTGTGCACTATAGGGCCATACATTTTCCGGAGTATTTTTCTCTCGAAGACTCCTACAGATGTTTCGTCTGCTTGCGATAGGACCCAGGATTCTGCGCCATAAAGCAAGACAGGTTGAATGAGAGTCTGGTACAGCTGGACTTTTGTTATTCGAGAGAGGGCTTTATCTCTAAAGTGCTTGCTTAGCCCAAAATAACATCTATTCGCAAGCAAAATTCTTCGCTTGATCTCCAGGCTGACGTTGTTGTTTTTGTTCACGGCAGATCCGAGGTATATAAATTAGTCCACTACCTCGAAGTTATAACGGTTATCAACGTTCACGCTTTGGTCTAATCGCGTGGAGGCCCTGTTCGTTGAAACCATTAATTTTGTCTTGTCCTCATTCACCGTCAGACCCACTTTTGCCGCAGTAACTTCTCTAATTGTGCACCCAATGATATCTATATCATCAGCATACGCGAGCAGCATGTGACTTTTGCTGCTGATGTTTTGTTTTTTTTTTTATCAAACCAACACTCGGGATGCCCCCTATAAATGCAGTGCATTGTGTTGGCGAAGGAAAATTGAGGTAGTAGAGGGTGGAAAGAGGGAGTAGTGTCGGTTGATATTTGCCTTGAATGTTTGTATGTCACAATTGGTGGGAAATACACTAGCCGGAAGTTTATTCCACATACGGACTGTACGGCTGAACGAATTTTCTCTATAGTGTGTAGTGCGGTCAATCGGCCACTCGATAAAAAACGGATGAGAGTTCCTGGAAATTCGGCTAAATATCCTCACGTCCGGCATAAGTTGACGGATGTCCGAGGAACACATACCGTGGAAATATCGATAGAACAGTGACACGCAACCCACATTTCGACGATGCTCAAGGGAGGCAATAGAGTTGGATACCCTACTGTCCCCTATTAACACCGTCGCTCTCCTCTGGACACGGTCGAGAAGCTCCAAAGAAGTCCTAGGAGCACCTGCCCATATATGGGAGTTATACTCCATCTTTGACCTGATGTAGGTGGTGTAGATATTGAGAAGATCAGATGGAGTGAAGTATTTCTTGCACCGCTTTAAAAAGCCTAGACACTTGAATGCATCTTTCGACACTTCAAATACATGTTTTGCCCAACGGACATCACATTGTATTTTCATGCCCAGAACATCAAGAGCGTCTGATTCATCGATAACCACACCGTCCATAGACAATGACGACACACCTGGGTCAGCAATACGTTTATGCGACAACAAACAACACTGGGTCTTACTCGCATTAAAATCTACTCTATTCCTTCGACCCCATTCAACAATGGACACCAGATCGCGGTCGAGTGTTTCATTCATCGTCCGGCGTTTGACTTCAATCTCTTGAAGACTTGGCCTACGATCGAATGAATAAGAATGGCAGAGGTTACTGTCATCGGCAAAAGAGTAGATTGGATTCACAGTCTGACCCAGGAGATCGTCAATGAAAATAAGAAAAAGAGAAGGAGAAAGAACAGAGCCCTGTGGTACACCTGCAGTCAATTTATGCTCGTCGGATGAAACCCCATCTACAACAACTCGTATAGTGCGATCTCTGAGAAAACTCGATATAAATCGAGTGAAGTTATCACCGACACCAAAAGCAGCGAGCTTTGACAAGAGTGCATCGTGCCATACTCTGTCAAAGGCCTTGGAAATATCAAGAGCCACTACCTTACTCTCACCAAGCCGGTGGATGGATCGACTCCACTGTTCCGAAAGGAACGCCATCAGGTCTCCAGTAGATCTCATTCTACGGAAGCCATACTGCCGATCATTAAGAAGGTCATTGGACTCAAGATACTTCACTAGATGGTGGTTAACCATGCTCTCCATAACCTTCGAGAGCGCAGAACAAATTGCAATTGGGCGATAATTTGCAGGGTTACTTGCATCACCTTTTTTAGGGATTGGCTGGACATTAGCAATCTTCCAACGCGCCGGGAAGACTCCGGCACAGTATGCAAGGTTGAAAAGATTGCGCAGTGGACACGCCAGTGTCGAAGAGCACCTACTCAAGACCAGTGCAGATATGCTATCCGGGCCCGTGGATTTACCTACGACGAGATTCGCAAGAACCTTTTTAACTCCTCGCGTTCGAAAAAATATCTTGGGCATGCGTAATTGATCACGGGGAGTGGTTGATTGCTATCCGGCAAGGAAGAGTTCCTTGCAAACATTTCAGCCAAGAGGTTAGATTTATCAACCGGTTCAGTGAATGTTATGTCATCTTTAAGAAGAGTTGGGATAGAGGAAGAACTATCCTTTATTCTTCTTGCAAATGACCAAAAGTTCTTACTTCCACTAGGGAAAGAAAGGACTTTAGCACGAATACGCTGTTCGTGAAGAAACTTTTCGCGTCGAAGTACTTTGGCACACTTGTATCTTGCCTGTTTGCGTAGCAGTTCAGTATCAACGTTTTCAATAGAACGCCAGTCTCTGAAAGCGTCCTCTTTGGATCTGACAGCATTCTTGCATGTCTGGTTACACCAACTTTTTTCCGATGGTTTAACCGAAAATAATTTTCGTCGGAATGAATGAATTCATACCAATCAAAATTATCTTCTCGATCATTTCAGCAGCAGCATCTATGTCATTGTCCAGAAAACAAAGCTTCCAGTTAAAATGCTGATAAAAGTTGTTGAGCTCAGCCCAACGTGCCTCTTCGTAGATAAAAATTGTTCGCTTCGGGACTGTGTTTGAAGCGAGACGAAGAGCTGAATACGAAAAGGACGCTGAAATGATACAGTGATCCGAATTACCCAGAGGTGCAAGCGTGTTAACTTTGTACTTTTCAGGGTGCGAAGTTAAGAAGAGGTCAAGTAAATTTTGGTTGTGCCCTTGAACACACGGAATGTGCGTCGGTTCATTCACCAATTGCGTTAAGTTATTATGAGCGGCGAAGAGCTCGAATGGCTCGAATGCGTTAACCAGGAGGAATTATGGACATTGAAATCACCAGCAACAACGATTTCACTGCCTGGATAATTCCCCAATATCTCAGAAATGGAATCGGAAAGGCTGTCAAAGCCATTAAAGGATGCCTCCCTTCCCGCATTAGGACTTCTATAAAGAAATCCGAAATGTAGGACATGTGTTCCAATCTTGAATTTTACCCAAAGAGAGTTAAATTCTGGATCTTGTGAGTCGAAATGTCGCTGACTCTTAAACACTATGCCATTTTTTACATAAACCACAAGGCCTCTGTGGGAAATAAAAAGGGATAGAGTCATGTTGACTGCAGCTTTTCTCATAATGATCTCCATTAAGATGTTAAAGAGATCGCACGATAGGGTGTCGCCTTGCCTGAGGCCTCGCTTAGTTTCGAAAAGTTCGGTAAGATCCTTACCAACTTTCACTGCGGATTTGGTGTTCGTCAAGGTCATCCTGCAAAGGCGTATGAGTTTTGCAGGAATACCAAGCTCAGACATTGCTTCATAGAGTTTCTCCCGTATCGGACTATCGAAGGCTGCTTTATAATCGATAAATAGATGATAGGTGTCGATTTGTTTTTCGTGTGTCTTCTCCAGGATTTGGCGTAGCGTGAAAATCTGGTCAGTTGTCAATTTACCAGGCCAAAGCCACACTGGCATGGTCCAATCAGGTCAGCGATAATTGGATTTAGTCTTTCGCACATTATACTTGATAGAACCTTATATGCTATGGATAAAAAGCTTATTCCACGGTAGTAGTTGGCACATATACTCGGGTCACCTTTTTTAAATATGGGACATAGTACACTGAGACTCCAATCGCCGGGCATGCATTCATCTAACCAAAATTTGCTAATGAGCTGATGCATGCACCTTATCAGCTCATCGCCGCCAGCCTTAAACAGCTCCGCCGGTAATCCATCGGCTCCTGCGGCTTTGTTGTTCTTAAGCCGGGCAATAGCTGTTCTGACCTCGTCTTGGTTATCGACGTCGTCGTCCATATTGTGATCGATTGTCCCATCGTCATTGGATATATCAGGTACAAGTAGCGCGGAGAAATGCTCTCTCCGTATTCCCAACATGCTCTGCACATCTGCGACGAGATTTCCGTCCTTGTCGTTACAGAAGGGGGCCCTGAACCATGTTCATTAGTTCCTTGTGGTAGAATTTTCGGGCTTAGTTCTTCCTTCTGTATGTCTTAATTTTCTCACTCTCGCGCTTTCTCCACTGCATTTTCTTACGTCTAAAGAGACAGTTTACCTCCCTTCTTTTCTCCCTATACCGCTCAGTTGCAGCTCGCGTTGCATTGACTGAAGCATTACCATACGTGCAGCGTTCTTTTCGTCATTTGCAATGCGACACTCTTCATCGTACCACGGTTTATTGCGAGGCGGTTTTTCGAAACCAAGTACGGTTGTTGCGGCAGTTTTTATAGAGTCGGAAATGGGTTTCCACTGCGCATCAGGATCGTCATCGGGAGGGGGTGGATTCTGTGCCAAAATTTGCGAGAGCTTCCCTGTGTAGGCTGTGGCTACCTCTGGTAATTGCAGCTTTTCGATGTCCAGCTTCTGCGTCTGGTTTCGTACGATTTTCGTACCTTTGCTGCTACCAGGTAGTGATCAGAATCGATGTTAGCTCCTCTGATCACTCGTACGTCCATGACACTGGATGAGTGCCTTCCATCAATTACCACGTGATCAATTTGGTTCTTAGTTCTTTGATCAGGGGATACCCAAGTAGCCTTGTGGATGTCTTTATGCTGGAATCTTGTACCACTAATGACCATGCTTTTTACCGCGGCAAAGTCAATCAGTCTCATACCGTTGTCGGAACTGTCAGCATGTAGACTGAAATTGCCAATAGTTGGATTAAACACATTCTCCCTTCCTACTTTGGCATTAAAATCTCCTAGTACAATCTTAATGTCATGGCCAGGGCAGCGTTCATACGTTTCCTCTAGGAGCTCATAGAATATGTCTTTGGCATCATCATCTTTCTCTTCTGTCGGGGCATGCACACAAATTAGGGACATATAAAAATATTTCGCTTTTATGCGGATTGTGGCTATACGTTCACTCACAGGATTGAACCTAGAGACTAGATGTCGCAGTCTTTTGCCAACTACAAATCCGCAACCAAATTCATGTTTTTTTTCATGGCAACGGTAGTATATATCGCAGTTTCTTTTTCTTGTGCAGCCATGTCCTGTCCATCGCATTTCCTGGATAGCGGTAATGTCAGCCTTATAACTTTCGAGGATATCTGCCAGTTGGATACTTGCACCGGATCTATATAGAGTTCTTACATTCCAAGTGCATATCCGTAAATCGTGGTCCTTATAACGTTTGCGGGGGTCGTCAACAAATAGGGGTTGTTTATGTTTTCTTGTTCGTTTACGTATTTTCACTGCCATTATGAACGGTGGCGGGAGGCAAACCCAGCACACCGCGTTTTTGAATTTTACCTACTGCTGGGATATTTGATTGCAGCCGCCTATTATGGATCAGACGCTGACCAGGATGCGATATGTTGAACCTGGATTTTCTTCTTTTAGTTTCTATCCGCCGTTGGCCGGTATATTTGGCTCATCCGCCTTCTAAGGACAAAAGAATATGCCCGATTGTTTGATGACCTTCATTGACATCAGTCACCTAATAAACCTGATTTGATGCTCATTTGTTTCGCCTTCTCACTCTAGCTAGCTAACGGAGGTTTCCTAAAAGCCATTGCCCAGGACATACTGCGTGGAAGTAGTGAGCTGTTTGGACTGCCCAATGAAGGAATCATTTCTGGCCACTCCCAAGTGAATGACAATCAGAAACTTTTCACCTCCACGGACAGTCCTATGTCAACCACAATTAATATAGATAATAATTGATAATGTTGATAACAGATTCTCTTTCCCAAATAAAAAGTTTAAGTAGTATTAAATAAGAATACCCGTGACATTTAAAGAACAAGTGACAATACGAATTTTCACTTTTTATGCGCTTGAGTTGTGACATGGAGCAATAGCTTATATTAGCCAAAGTTAATATAACTAATAGATTATGGCGTGAAGTGTTCTGAAACATGCAAAAAGTAAGTGGACACATATTAATACACTGAAATTATAACACTATAATTCATTTGTTTCCATATGTTGGTAAAGTCTTTTTTTAAATGTATGTAACGAATGATTAAAAGTTTTAAGGCTAGACGGAAGTTTGATATAAAATCTTGCTACCCTATCATGAAAAGAACGTTCCTATTGAGAAGGCATTCTAGGAATAATAATTTGTTCATTCCTCGTCGACCTTCCAAACTCAAATAATTCCACTAAGAATAAAGGAGTTTCTCTAGCAAAAATCTTATAAAAATGCAGTAAACATCTAACTTGCACAAATCCTAAAAAGTATTTGACATAAGAAACAATGTGCTAGTGCATTCTTACTGAATATATACATATACCTTACAACTCTATTAAATAACAAACGCACCTTCTTCAATATATAACCCAAAGTCCCAGAATATACCTCCATACCATATACAAAAATCGGCATTATAAGCGTAGGAACTACTTGTCTTTTGATATTTAGGGGTAGATATAAATTAAAATTGTAGAACTTTCTTAGAATGTAGTTTACTTTAGAAGTTATAGCATTCACATGCAATTCAAATGTGAGCCTAGTGTAATATTTTCTACTGGGAGAGTGAGATCTATTTTCAGACAGGCCTACGGCCGAGCTTGCAAGTTCTTACTGGCAAATATCTCTCCAGTAAAAACTTGTAAGTTCTCTATCATCGAACTGTCAAACTAATATCTCTGTTTTTACTGGTTTTTTGGTGTAAACAGACAACAACTAGTAACAATTTGTACAAATTGTTACAAATTATCAGTACGCAGACGGACCTAATGCCATGAAAAAAATTAAAAAATATTCAATAAATAAAAAATTTCTAAAAAATTTTTTATCATTTTACAAAAAGTGCCTTTTCGTAAAGATCCATTTAAATTATAGTATTTTTCAACAGGCGCCTTAGGCGTGTGGGAACTAACTAGTACATAATATACATATAGCGAAAGGAACTTCGTTCCAACCGGGTGTCCCGTGACCCCTCATGTATTTTTTGTATGAAATCAGCTCCTAGAAGGGTAAAATTTATTTTTATTCTCTTTCTTTTCTTATTAATCTCTTCCAAAATTTTTTCGAAAATACTTACCCTCTATATCTAACCCATAAGGAGATACAAAATGCTCTTAATCGTGAAAACTCTAAAACGGCAGTGCTCAACTTTACTACATTACGAAGTTGCCGATGGCGGAATGGTTTTGCGTAAGCAAGTATTAAAGGGGACAATGGGCAGCATCGAATGCATTACTCTGTATCTGATGTCTGTTTCCGACAGATGTCAGATAGTTGACGCAGCAGCAGTTCGTATATTGATTGACTCGGCACGAACTTTCCAACTTATTCCAAGAAAGTACATCATCAATCGGAAGTCCCTTCCACAAGCCCGTACACAAACTCGACGGCAGGTTGCTTCACGGTATTTGAATTTAGTGCTATTTTTGAACCTAAATAACAAGCTTCCCCCCTCCCGAATAAAAATTGTGCGTACGGTACTGATGTGGGTACACCCCTTTCTGCAAGTTCAAGCTTTAAACCGAAACTCTTAGACATGCAAATGATATATGAAAATACAGGATCAACAGACAAGTATGACCAAGTTATGACTCGATCGTATGCTAAACTTGATATCCAGCCCTTTACATCTCAGCTGAGAACGTGAGTTCGGACATACCGAGCTGCTCAAGAAACTTTTGGGATTCGGTGTGAAACAGTAGGTGCCAATCAGTGAGTGCAAAACTAGAATGTGCACAGCTCACTGATTGTGAGAAGCTCTCCCCAGCAGGGTTCAAAGCCGATGTCAGTTTCTCGGCGGCGGCGGCTGGACAATTTTAGAATTGTCGTCAAAGGCGTTTTCACAATTTGACCGACGGCGACTAAAATTTCAGAGCAACTTATCAGTGGTCGGCGGGTTTGGAAAACACAGTGGTTCTTTTAGAAAGCATTAGTGTCATGGTTTATATTACATAACTGTCGGCGAAGGTTTCTTTAAAAAACTTTGCTGTCAAAGGTATGCTTAAAAATCTCAGTTGTTAGCGGTTTCTTTAAAAAACTTTTGTGTCAAAGATATCGCTAAAAAATCGTTGCTGTCAAAGAGATCTTTTAGAAAACTTTGCTGTCAACAGTTTATGTTTGATAACTTTGTTGTACAAGGTCTCTTTTAGAAACCTTTGTTGTCGAAAGTTTATTTTACAAAACTTTGTTGTCAAAATGTAATTTTAGAGAACTTTGACGCCAAGATATCTTTTAGACAACTTTGTTGTCAAAAGTTTATATTAGAAAACTTTGACAACAAAGATTTCTAAAAAAGGCTTGGACAACAAAGTTCTCTAGAAACTTTTGATAACAATATTCTCTAAAATAAACTTTTTATAACAAAGTTTTCTAAAAGAACCCTTTGACAACGATTCCTTGATAGCAAAGTTTTTTAAAGAAACCTTTAGCAAAAAAAAGAAACCTTGGACAACAAAGTTTTCTAAAATAAAGTTTTTACAACACAGATTTCTAAAATAAACCTGGGACAACAAAGTATTCTTATGCAAGTCTTTGTTAACAAAGTTTTGTTATAGAAATATTTGTTCTCAAACTTTTCTTCAGAAAACTCATGTTTTTTTCTGTTGTTTCTTTTCGGTTACAAAGCCATGTTTTCGTTATTAAAAAAGATTTCCTGTCATAAACTATTACATATATTCAAAAAAAAAAAAATATTTTCTCCAAAGAAATCTTTACCAACAATTTGTTCGATGTTCTTATTTGTGTTCAAATGATATAACGAATTTTTTTCTTCCAGATCCAAAAAAAGTATCATTTGTTTTTTTCTACATGGTGTGGTGAAATGTTGACAAATTGTCTTTCAAACGTAGAACAGATTGTCGGCGGCTTTGTGTTTCCAGTCGATGTAAGCCGATGAAACTGACAACGCCTTTCGGCTTAGAAATACACACGACGCCCCCAAGCCGACGCCTCGTATCTTTCCTCCAAGTCCTTTCATGAGATGTAATGGAAAACTATTTATTTATTTACACATTGGCCATTAACCTCAATTTGAAGACGTCATAACCAAAACTCTTGAATTACATCATATTTTTGGAAAATATTTTAAACGTTATCTACTAACACGGTTTTCTATCGATTAATGATTTTTTCTTTAGGAAATTACCATATCGAGCACAGCCATATTTGGCCAGACTCGTGACACTGTTCGTCGGTAGATCAATGCTTAGCGTACCAGATTCTTGTACATAAGAACCAAAGTTCTAGTAACGCATTGACCATCATTCATTATTTTCGTAATTAGAATTGAAAAAGCTTTTCAAAACTACACAACTTTGTAAGTTGAAAGATGAATACATTTTGAGAAAGTTTAAACTGCCACTTAAGATAAACCCGATATGGTAGTGCCATAGAGTAAATACACCTATGGCCAGTTTTTCAGTCGGAGATCATCTTCGGATATGAGTTAAACTACCTTTAAACCAGATTTTCATTTTTTCAGTCAAAAGTAAAACTACGTTTAACTCTCCAATTTGTGCGAGTTAAACTAAGTTTAGATTGTGTTGGCTTTTGACAGCAGCAATGAAAAACAAGAAGAAGAATTTTGTGTATGTAAACAATAAAACATTTTGTTGATATTTTTGAGTTTTGAAAATGAGTTTTTCCTCGGATCTAGAAGACATTAGTGACCAAGAAATGTGCGAAGAATTTTGTTATGAGGTTACAAGTTTGAATTTGCATTCCACAACCCCACTTCTTTTTTCGACCAAGCTTACCAAAAAGGTCACTTCGGTTGAAGTGAAGTTTGCCGTCCGCTTGGATATTCCACTTATTTTTGGACTTATATTTTACACTAAAGGTAAGCTGCAACACAAAGTTATATTTTATTACACCAATTTCAAATGAATTTATATTAATGCAAATTACTTACCTCAGTTGAAGAAAAGAAGCTGCAACCACATAGAACAATTACCAAAACAAAAAAAAAAAAACAAATAACAACAAACAACTGTTGATATATTTGACATTTGCACAAGGTTGCCATGACAGAGTAAAAAAATTGTGATGTATTTAACTGTGCACTGAAAAACAGAATGGACAGCTAAATTAAGATTAAATCTAAACTCAGTTTTAGTAATCCGCGGTTTAAACTCGCTCTGAAAAACTGGCCACTAGAGTAACCACATCTCTTAGTAAATTTACAAAATTAAGCTTGGTTGCATATAAACGTTTCATGTTGAAGATGATTGAATTAATAACAGCAGATAGAGGCATTAGTCCAAAATAACCAACAAGAAAACAACAAGAGAATTTCGTTTTGTGTGTTACAGTTTTTGTGGTAAATAAAACACAAATGTATATTAACAATAAAAGTCAACAAAAAAATCCAAAGTACGTGTAAATTTCACGGTTCTCCACCATAACGACATGACAAATTGAAGTCAACAGTTCTTGTAACTTCACCTGGTGTAAGTCAACTTTCATCGAACTTCACTCTATCACACCGACCTCATCACGAAGACCGTGAACTGAAACGTTTTCAGATGAGACATATAGCACTTCAAGGTGTATTTACTCTATGGGTAGTACTATCTTACTTCCTCTTACCAAGTACGGCCCAAAACCTAGAATGAATTCTGGTCAACGGTGCTTCTCTCTCTTGCAAAAACTACAGTCCAACAGTGACCAGTTGGTCAACCCCTCCAGGAGACGCTTTCACTACGATAAATGTCTTGGAGATCTCGAACCCTAAATTCATACTTGTTTTTTTGCAGAGAGATCTTTCACTCACGAACAACTGATGAGTTGGCCAGTTTCGCTGAGATAGTTTTCATTGTCCATTGACTGCCAACATAAAAGTTACTTTTGAGAATCCTTCATCCTAGAGGAAAAAATATAGGTCTGCATTTACAAAAACAAAAATCTCCTCGATATCCCGCCCTTAATTGTAAACACTAGCATTTTCTACCTCGTGACGCCATCTGTTGGTAAATAAAAGCTCCTGCGCTCAGATCCATATAAAAAAATTACATGAGGTGTCAGGGGATGATGAAAATATACTTGATGATGAAATATGATGAAAAATAATATACTTTTTGTAAAATTACTCTTAAAGAAATTTTTTTATAGAACGTATTTAAAAATAAACAGTATATTTTTAGGTCCGATTTTAAGAATATGTATTATATTTTCAGGAAAATGTCCTTTTTTAAAGAGAGATACTTCTTTTGTAATAAGCTAATGTTTTTTTAAGAAAAGGGACTATTTTTAAGAAGAATGACTTTCTGTAAGAAAAAGCCATAAGAGTATGTATTTTTTTTCACAAAAAAGTACTTTTTTTAAGAACAGGTACTTTTTAAAGAAGTGGTACCTTTTCCGGAAAAGGTTATTTTTTTAAGAAAATTTACATATTTTTAGAAGGGCTACTTATCTGGCCGTCGGTGGTGCAATGGTTTGTGTGCGCACCTCTTGTATATTCGATCCCGGCTCTGACCACCTTAACTTTCTTTCGGCTGCGGTCACCTCGCAAAGTGACGGCGCACTGTGGTCGATTTCCTTCAAAAAGGCGCGCATGAGGGTCATTTTTGGAAGTTCCAGAAACCTTTTTCTAACTATGTCTACCTTTCCTTGATAGTCTAAGGTAGTCCAAAACCAAATTGTTGCACCCCCATAGCTAAATATTAACCCATAATCCGCGGTCGAATGTTTTAGGGAAGCTTTTTTCCGTCGTAAATTCGGTGAACTACACTAACCCGAAAAGTGTGAAATGCAATACGTCACTGGTCACTTTCGATCTTCTAGATTGTTTTTCTACTTCTTTAAACATTCCTCAAAGATAATTCCACTGTTTGGAGGGTCGATTTTTATTTTGCAACCCGAAAATCCCCGAAAGCATTCGTCGAAGACTGAAAAGTCCCTGTTTGACAATTTTCAAACATGTGTCACTAATTTGGAACATCTTGGAACACTCTGAAACCAATTTCACCTTAAAGGTAGATCCTTTGGTTACACTTTGTCACTTCTTCTGGTTGCAACAAGTTGCTACTAATGAAGATATCGAAGATTTCCGGGCTGAACACAGGGTTACACATACAACACACAGCGGGTTGCTGTAATAACGGGGCGACTCATAGATTTATATAAGTTAACGTTGGAGTCAATAATGTTTTTAGTAATTAAGAACTTGGCATCATTGTTGTCCACAATAACTTTACAGCACTGTTTGGGCAACAGCTGTGTGACAAATCGTGGAACAGAAAATACAAATTGTATATTTTTTCTATTTTTCGCAGTGAACTTCATCACATTGATTTTGAAAATGTCTGACGCAGGTAATAAAAGAAAACTTAGTTTTTATAGCCTTTCATGACGTACAGTGTACCTTGTTTCAAGACTGGACTCGGAGGTCTATCGGCAGGCTGTTTGTCGTTTGTGAAGGAAACCAGACACAATCTGACCAAATGGTCATCCAGAAAATCCACGATCACTATCAAGTTAATGGAAAAAAACTTGACCGTTCGAGGATCGTTAATTTTGTTAAATCTTGGAAAAAAAAGAGGATACAATGCCAAAGATCTCAAACTTATATGGATTCCCGATTCGAGACATGGTTGGCTACCGATTTAGAGCAATTTGAAACTCCGGTGCTTCCCACTTGCTCCTTTCCCAAGAATTTGAAGCCTTTCCAAAATCTGAGCTTGCCTCAAAAGAGAAGACGGACAACTGGTGATTAAAAACAACTCAGGTTTTTCTGTGTGACAATTTCAAAAATTCATTGTGACATTCTTTCTTCTCCAGTTTTACGTGAGCAAAACGATGCAACAGAATTGTTTTTTTCCGCACAATCAAAATATAGGAAAGAAGGTAATTCATCTATGGTGCGCCTCATGCAGGAGGCACTCAAATCTCCCGGCAGACCCGCTAGAATTTTCCGCGGATACTCCATCCAAGAGCAACAATCTTACAGGCCTCAAAGACCTTTTACAGCTGATGAAGCATTAGCCCTCAGCATTGATTGTAAGACAACAAAACATCAGTACCAAACTCTCAGGAGATCTTCAATTCGCAACGGTACAATAAATTCGTTGAAGCTCATCAAAAACACTAATTATTTGCTTAAATATTACAGGATTCAATATGTTACCCTGCTATGATAAGCTACTGCAAGCTAAAAATTCCTGTTACCCAAAAGATTTCAATATTTCAGAAACCTGTGCTGTAGCTGATTTACAATGTTTGCTTGATCACACAGCATCCAGGTTGCTGCGAAGCTTAGAAAATAAGGATAGAATTTTGAGTGGGAGTTTCATCCTTATCGTAAAGTGGGGATTTGATGGTAGTTCCAGCCACAATGAATTCAAACAAGTGTTTCAGTCTCCTGGTGAGCATAGTGACTCATCAGTTGTTTTAACCACTTTTGTTCCTCTCAGATTGATACGTGCAGACGACAAGGCAATAATCTGGCAAAATGACTCGCCCTCCTCCACTAGGTACTGCAGCAGATTAAATTACGAGGTCTACAATTTTAAACCACTCGTGTTTTTGTAGATACTGTAGACCAGTCAGAATTTCATATGAAAAAGAGTCTGTGGAGGTAATAAAGAAAGAGTCAACCCGTATGGAAAATTCTATAAGAGCTCTGAAAACATCAATTCATGGTCAGGGGGATGGACAAGCAACGATCCAGTTTCAATTAATTCTCAGCATGATTGATGTTAAGATCATAAATGTTCTAGAGAGTAATACATCTTCAGCGGTGAGTGGTGTCCCCCATTAGAGTAGTAAAACACTAATTATATCCGTGCTTTGGACCTGGACCATGCCAACTAAATGATTTAGGAACCGCCAATGTGATTTTTGAACCAGAGAACCCACAAACCCCATTCAAATATGGGATATCACCATTACATGCAAGAATCACTATTCTAGAATATGTGATGAAAGTCTCTTACAGGTACTTTGTCATTAGTTGTTAGCCTGTTGTTTTGACTCGTTTCTGTACTCCACATATATGTTGTTAGATTACATTTAAAGGAGGATAGAAAACCCAAAGGGACCCGATTAACAGCAGAAGAAAAAAGATTGATTGAAGGCAGGAAAAGAGCAATTCAAAAGAAATTCAAGGGAAGGCTTGGGTTGACAATCGATACTCCAAAGCAAGGTACGGTTAGAAATTGAAATTTTTCCAAAATGGCTTCTTATTTAAACAGCCAATTTCAATAACCAGGCCGTGTTCATCGACTTTACCAAGTGTATTCCCTCAATAAAAGAATAATCTCATTTCCCAATCTCTCATTTTTATAGGTTTTGGTTCCTCAAATGATGGGAACACTGCCCGGAGATTCTTTTCACATATTGAAATATCATCAGAGATTCCAGGTTTTGATAAAGATATACTCCATCGCTTGGCTATAATTTTGACGTGTATAAATATGTCAGATGAGATCGACCCAAACAAAAACAGATTTTACGCTCTCGAAACTGCCAGGCTTGTCGTAGAAAAATATGGTTGGTGGACTATGTCACCCACCATGCATAAAGTGTTGCTGCATGGTGCGGATATCATTACTTCAGCGAATTTACCACTATGTAAAGCACCACTACCGTTAAATATTTTTCCAAGTTCTTCCATTACTCATATTTTGTACATGTTTAGGCCAATTATCGGAAGAAGCTCTTGAGCACAGGAACAAAGATTTTAAGAATTTTCGGACGAACTACGCGAAGCAGATGTCTAGAAAACAAAATTTGGAAGATATATGGCAGCGATTCCTCATGACTTCCGATCCATACATTTGTAGTTTGAGAGCGACAGACAGGAAATCTACGAACCAAGATCTACCTGAAGAGCTACAGGATTTAGTCAAACAGGCTACACATGAGGTTGGAGATAGGAATGAGGAAAAGATGGATATTGTTGAGGATGAATTCTGAGAATTTTTCTGAGAGATATTTCTCTTATCTCCACCTTGGATGACTAGACAGAAATTCCTCAAATGATTTAGAATTTCGCAACATAGTGTACATATGAATATTATTAATTTCGGAAGTAAAAAAATGTTTCACAAACAAAACAGCTACTTTCTTTCGATTGAGGCGCTTTTCAAAAGGATTGCGTTTTCCATTCCAGTAACATGGGGTTTACCTTCTTTGCAAATATGATGATATTCAATCAAAAAATACCCTTACAAAAGTATTCAGGATCATGCCAATAATATAAATCAGTTTTTATGGAATAACATTTTCTGATTGTTCAAATTGACCTTATTGAATTTGACGGCTTTTCAAAGATTAGAAATTTCCTCAAAAATTGTAAGAAACTGGATGTTGCTTCCGTAGATAATTTCGAACCATTTTTATACTACGAAATTTTGGCTCAAAGTTCGCCAAATACATGAAAAACTGCATGAAAAAATTCTCCGAACCTTTAATCTTTATATACATTATTAGATAATGTCTCCGTATTGACGTCCAACCTTGGTCAAGGATCCTTCAAGGTTTTTCCATGGGTTTTGATAAGTCAAGATGCCGCCAAAGCTTTTTGGGGGCCACCAATACCCCATGCGCGCCTTTTCGACCTAAATCGACCACTGTGCGGCGACACTATCGAGTACTTAGCCATGAAAAAGCTTCTCAAAATACCGTTCGGAATCGGTGTAAAACTGTAGGTCCCCATCAGTGAGTTTAAAACTAGAAAGCGCACAGCTCACTGGTTGTGAAAAGCTCTCCCCAATTCCTACATGGAATGTAATGGGAAATCATTTTTTTTTATTTTTCTGCTTATCTCCAGAAAAGAAACGAAAACGTATTTTTTTAAAACAGGTACTCTTAATAAAAGGAATTTTTGTAAGAAAAGGTATTTTTTAAGAGAAAGTATTTTTTGAAGAAAATGTTTTTTTTTAGAAATGAGCATTTTTTTAGAATTGGTCCTTTTTTCAAGAATATATACATTGTATATTAAGAGTAGGTACTTATCTCAAGAAAAGTTATTTTATTTCCCAAAAAATTTACTCTTTATGAAAAGGCAATTTGTTGTAAGAAAATTTACTTTTTTAAGAAAAGGTACTTATTTTAAAAAAAATTACTTATTTTAAAAAAAGTTACTTTTTGTATGAAAATTTACTTTTTTAAGCAACGGTACTTCTTTAAGATAAGTATTTTTTTAAGAAAGTACTTTGTTTAAGAATATGAATGGGTATTTTTTTTGACAAAATTTACTTTTTTTAAGAAAAGGCACTTTTTTGTTCAAATGTTGTTTTTTTTTAAACGTCTTTCTCGTTGGCTTTTCTAAATTTACTTTTTGTTGGATTCAAAACTACAATATATACTAAAAATTGGTTACAGGCTCCACCCACAAAACTTCCCATTAAACAAAGAATTTCCCAATATATATTATTCTAGACACAAACCAAAGCAAAAGTACCCAATATAGTTGATCATACTGGGTTGTAGCATAATAGTGTTAAAAAAAAAAATATGAAGCCTGTGTTAGATAACACGGGCGCATAGGTCAGACGTAGAATACGTTAGTCATTTTGCAATTAAAATATATGAATTAAATATAATTTTTGATAAATGATTTAATCTATCAAATTTATCTTTAATTTTTATGTTAAAAATTTAGGATAGTTTTTAACAAAATTTGGGTACACTTTATATCAATTCGATGCACTTTTGAAAACAAGTGTAAATACTGCATGTGGCAACACTGGTTCTGTAATGTTCACATAAAACATGCATTGTCATTATACTTCTTCTCTTTCTCACACTGGTTCTGTGATGAACACACAGATAATCGTACTGCTCTTACACATGATGTTATAATACATAAAATACAAAGCATATGAAAATTAATACAAAATTTGAAGGAGTTAAATTTTGATTTACTTATAGAATCAAAAAAAATATATGGAGCAATATGATTATTTAAATACAAATCAAAAGAAGACATATTAAATATGTTACGACCATACTTGAATTTTCTTCAATGCATGCATAAAGTATTAAAAACTTATAATGAAAGTGACAAACATTTTCTCAAAATTTTGTGCTCCAGATCAACACCCCTACCTTACCGTATAACGTACTCTACGTTAAAAATAGTTATTTAATTTTTTCCGCAACATGCGATAAGGAACTTCGTTCCAAATGTTTCCCATTACATCCCATGAAAGAATTGGAGAGTGCTTCTCTCAACCATTTGTACACTCATTGATGCAGTTTTACAGTTTTACACCGGTTGCGAAATGAATTTTGTGAAGCTTTTTCATGGCTAAGTACTCGATAGTGTCGCCATCACTCAGCGAGAAGACCCTCACCGAATGAAATGTAAGGTGGTTAGAGTAGAGATCGAACCTACGTTCTCATGCGCAAGAGCCGCGTACACTAAACATTGCACCACTGGCGGCCACGATCAGAGAAATTTAAATTCCAAATAAAATCGCATGCTTTAGGAATCCTTTTAAATTCCGTAATGCGAGTACTGTTTCCACAGCACTACTATTTTACTTTTCAGATACAGAAAATTCCATAAATTCTTTCCATAGCAACAAACGCCAAGCTGGGCTAGCAGTCACAATGTTCTTTGTATCTTCCCTCTAGCTCAGGGTAATTAATCTCTTTTCAAAGGAGCGACGAGACATAGCGAGGGAAACACAAATCGATAATTTCCAACAACACAAAGACAGACGGACGGACGCTCCAGCATCTCGTTATAAAACCAGAGGCAAAAGAACCCTAATGGTTATACGAAACACCCATGGCTCTGGCAATTTATCCACCAAGATGGATGGATAAATGGATGGATGGTTGGTTGGTTGGTATAGGGCGAGTTTATATGTATACACTTGAAATAGCAGGAGCAACAACAACCCCTAAAACTGAAAGCATTCAGACTGTTATGCTAGACACAGCACTGGGCTCAACTTAGAGCAAGAGTAGCACAGTCAAGGAACGGGACCAACTGTACAGGATTATAAACCAACACGTACATAGTAAGTAAATATGTAGGTATGTATGCGTTATATAGTATATACTATGCGTGGCTGTGTGGTATATATAGTCATGGGCCAACATGAAGGTATTAAGACATGTCATGGTTCCTGATAAAGCATAATCTTTCAAAATATCCTGACAGCTATTGGTAAAAAAAAAGTTCGAACACAATTTCAAGATAAATTAATGTAGCAGTAACCCAGACACAACGTAATTCTCAGTTCCTACCATCCACTCATCTTTAATCTCAAGCGAATGTGTGTGTAAAATTTGGTCACGAAGCTTTTGGGGTGGGACGCAGAAACCCGGAGAACCATGAGAGAAACAAGCGAACATTTTTTCGAAAATGAAACCAACCCATTTTTTTCAATTCGTACGTCTAGATAATTCCTCATGGTATACTTGATACTATAGGGAACAAACAGCAGCACCGCAACTAACCGCTGAATGTTGAACCTTGCCTTTTTGAAAGTTTCCAATTTATTGTCGTATACAAACCACTGAATATACGGGTATATAACTTATAGGTAAGGTGTGTACTATATACACACAGAATGTGTCAGTCACGTTAGGGAGTCCCAAAACGATTTATAGAAATCCAACCAACCATGCAGCTGCCAAACCCCCCTCCGAACGAATGGCAAGCGAAAACGTCAAAACGTGAGTCGTTTGGCCAGTCAGACAGCGAGACCCATCGACACACTTATTGCCTTAAGTATAGAAATTAACAAACCAACGAATGCCGCATACGAACGTTGTAGTTGGAAGCGAACCACATCCAAGCGAACGACAGACATCAGATGGAAATAATATTCCGAACATGAATGTATACAGATTATGGAACAGACTGCTAGTACCTACCTCTACAACAGCAGACCCCAGCCATTCAACTTCGTAGTTTGTATGGCAGAGAACGGATGAAAGGCGGACGGACGAATGATTGCCTTTCCTGTACAGATGGTACATGTTGTTGTTGTTGTTGAAGCTGGTGGTTGTGGTGATGGTGGTGGAATTGGGTCTCAGCGGTTATGGGTTTTTGCCTTAAAAATGTAAAAACATGCAATACCGGCTGGTTATAAACGGAACTGAACGAATCGAACAAACGTATGCCTTGAAAATGGTCGCATTATTTAAATTCACAAACATTTAATTACTATATAAGTACTCCCCTATACCCTACAATTTATCTGTTTCTTAATGCCCCGGTACAGTGGGTTTCATAAGATTTCGTTACGTTTTAATGGTAAAGAAATAAAAGTAACCTTAGTTTAATTTTATGTTTAAAATTAAGAATTTCCAATGTGTGCAAAAGTTAAATCGTTACTGCGTGCAATCACGCGTGAATATGACTACTTTCTCACGCGAGTGTGCGAAAACGTAAGTAGCGTAAAAATCTTCGTACGTGAGCGGACGTCTCAGTTCGTGAGTGTGCGTGAGCCAAAACTTACTCACGTGTCCATCTCTAGGGAATATTATACCTAACCCGCTTGGCTGGACTGCATAGTATGGAGAGCGCTCTTTTTCCGCTCACTCGCCAGTGAAAAAAACTCGAGCCAGCACAATTTTCAACTATCTCACGATTTTTCTTCACCTCGATCGCGATTTTAAAAAGTAAAACTCGCGAACGAGTTTAAAGATCTGAAAATATAGCTCGCTCACGATTTTAACAGGCAGAAATCGCGAGCGAGTTCAAAAATTAAAGAGCGCAATATTGGATTAGCGAGCGAGCGAGCGCGAAATGAGCGTATCGCAAGCCCAACTCTTTAAGTTCTTTTCATCCTTACCAGGGGGCCAGGTTTTTCACTTTGGCTGCCTTCTTGGATGTAGAAGGTGCTTTAAACAATGTGTCATCTAGCGCTATCAGGGAATGAATCCGCTAGGGTGAATTCACTTATTGTCGAATGGACTGCGAACATGCTTAGGGGTCGCATTGTAAATTCGAACTTAGGGGTGAGCTCTTGTGCGGAAGCTATTCGTACAAGAGGCAGGCCGCAGGGTGGAGTGTTATGCCCTCTACTGTGGCTTTTGGTGGTTGATGGCATTCTTAAAGACTTTGAGTTGAGAAGACCTAGAATTGTGGTCTATGTGGACAACGTTGTTATTCTTGTCGGTGGAAAATTTTTGCCTACGATCAGTGACCTCATGCAGGATGCCTTGGGTGAGTTGGCAGTTTGGACTAGGCACTGTGGCCTGAGTGTCAACCCGGCAAAGATGGAGCTGGTTCTTTTTACGTGCAGGCGAAATATTTTATTTTTTAGGAAACCAAAGTTGGAGGGCGTAGAGCTGCTTCTATCTTCAGAGGTGAAGTATCTGGGTATCGTTCTTGATCATAAACAGAACTGGAAGCGAAATACTGAGGAGCGAATGAAAAAAAGGATTGAACGTGCTCTACGCCTGTACGAATTCGATTGACAATAACCCCGACTTCATAGGCTTCTTTCGGCTATCGTGCGCCCAATGATCACATATGGCTGCGTAGCCTGGTGGAACGCAGTTGAAACTGCTCAGTAAGGTTTAACGGACTGCGTCGATGTGTATCAGTGGGGCGAGGAGAATCAATCCACAAGCGGCGCTGTATATATTCTTCAATTTGACTACTCTTGATGTCTATGCGAAACATGTGCTGTCAGAAGCGACCTTCGCATGAGAGAATTGGGTATCTGGAGACAGTTGATTGAGAATCACCCGGATGAGTGTTTGAGTCAGTCCACTGACTATATGGTGCGGACTGTAGTCTTTGGCCAATGCCCGGAGATCATGATGTCAGATAGGCGTGACTGTACGAGAGGTATACCTTCCTCAATCTCTTGTCATCAAATCTTTGCAGATGGATCCAAAATTGAATCAGGCACGGGAGCGGAGATCTTCAGTGTGGACCTTCAACTCGGGTTTTCGATGAAATTGGGTGTGAACTGCAGTCTCTTCCAAGCGGAAATCGTGGCGATTATGAGAGTTGAAACTGAGATAATGGACTCGTGCTTATATCCATCGGTTGAATTCATCATCTGCGTTGATAGTAAGCCAGCCCTCAGTTTGATTAGGTCACACATATGTAAATTCAAATTGGTTAGGGGTTGCAAGCGGATCTTGAACAGGGTTGTGTCCGTCAAGGTTCCGGGACATAGTGATATCACAGAGGATGTTGAAGCAGACTGTCTTGTTAGAGCAGGATGCACTTCTGCCGATTTGAGATTGATTGTCTCTACAAATCCACCGATCTGTTACTTGTATGGCTTGATCGATCGCTGGTTGCTGGACGAGATCAACGCTGACTGGCTGGCCAGAATGGATTGCAGGATTTCATATTGTGGACTCAGGGAGGACTAGGTCGCTTCTTCGACTTGACAAGGCGGACTTGCAGCTCCTTATTGGGGTAATCAGGGGTCACTGTGATGCTGGAGGCTTCACTTGCAACTGGATTGCGGAGACAAGTGAGCATAGGTGTCACCGTTGCTTTCACTGGTTTCAGGTAGAGGGCCTGGCCTCTGCGCGATTGGATGGAATTCTCGCGGGGTCGGCCATTGATCCGGACAGGTATCATCTAGTGATTTGTCTATTGGTTCTTTCTACCCCACTGGTAATCTGGAATGGTAAACCTTGACCTGCACATATGGATCCTCATCTTGGATGGTGTGATTTGTCTATTGGTTCTTTCTACCCCACTGGTAATCTGGAATGGTAAACCTTGACCTGCACATATGGATCCTCATCTTGGATGGTATTGTATGTATTGATCAGGGCTTATCAGGTGATGTATATACATATATTAGGGTGGATCAAATTTTTTTGGGACAAAGGCTCATCGTGATTCTTGTTCTATGGGTCATTTGAAGAAAGTTTGCCGAAGAAACCATAGTTCTAAATGAATTTCGAGCCCCCGGATTTTTTGAAATAGGTCTTTTTTTAATATTCAACAATCGAGTTAGATATTGGACTAAAAAAGCAAAAGAAAATTGTATTCCTCTAGTTAAATGTGTATTTGGGGGGTTTTTGGGTCGACGAATCCATTTCTGACATTTATTTTTATTTTTGTGTACCGCTTTCGCCCATTTTTTGGGATTTTATAGCCTTTTTTTGGGGAAAATTGACGAAATTGTTGTGAAACTTGACGAATATTTGAGTTTCTCATAATGCAATCCCGCCAACATCAACAAGTACCGAAAGTGTAAGTAGGTTGAAACATATGCCTTCTCACAATGTTGCTGATTTTGGAATGTCATCTGATTTGAGTGGTCTCAATCTGCCAACTAAACAGGATATATTATGATGTTAGTTTTTCTTGGCCGAACGTGTTAGAATGGAAAGTAAAATATTTTCATATAAAACCTTTAATCCCCACGTGACAGACAAATTGATTGAAATTTGGTGCAAACTTAATATTGAAATTACATGCAAACGAAGTGTTGTTCGAAAATTGAATACTTTGCTAGGTGTGCGAAGTTAGCCCCCCATTTTTGGAAATAAATATTTTTGAAGATTGTTCTGAATTGTTCTAGGATTGTTCTACATTGTTCCAAAACAATGATTTTCTAAAATATAATTTGTACCGGTAAATCGAAAAAAACCAATATTAAACTTTGCACCCCATTTTTGGAAAAACGAAATTTTTGCGGTTGTTCTGGGTTGTTCTAGTTGTTCTAAACATTGTTCCAAAACGATGATTTTCTAAAATATAATTTGTACTGGTAAATCGAAAAAAACCAATTTTAAAGTTGCACCCCATTTTTGAAAAAAATATTTTTTTGCGGTTGTTCTAGGTTGTTCTAGTTGTTCTAAACATTGTTCCAAAACAATGATTTTCTAAAATATAATTTGTACCGGTAAATCGAAAAAAACCAATTTTAAAGTTGCACCCCATTTTTGAAAAAAAAAATTTTTTGCGGTTGCTCTAGGTTGTTCTAGTTGTTCTAAACATTGTTCCAAAACAATGATTTTCTAAAATATAATTTGTACCGGTAAATCGAAAAAAACCAATTTTAAAGTTGCACCCCACTTTTGTAAAAAAAAATTTTTTTGCAGTTGTTCTAAGTTGTTCTAGGTTGTTCTAGTTGTTCTAAACATTGTTCCAAAACAATGATTTTCTAAAATATAATTTGTACCGGTAAATCGAAAAAAACCAATTTTAAAGTTGCACCCCACTTTTGTAAAAAAAAATTTTTTGCTGTTGTTCTAAGTTGTTCTAGGTTGTTCTAGTTGTTCTAAACATTGTTCCAAAACAATGATTTCCTAAAATATAATTTGTACCGGTAAATCGAAAAAAACCAATTTTAAAGTTGCACCCCACTTTTGTAAAAAAAAATTTTTTGCTGTTGTTCTAAGTTGTTCTAGGTTGTTCTAGTTGTTCTAAACATTGTTCCAAAACAATGATTTTCTAAAATATAATTTGTACCAGTAAATCGAAAAAAACCAATTTTAAAGTTGCACCCCACTTTTGTAAAAAAAAATTTTTTTGCTGTTGTTCTAGTTGTTCTAAACATTGTTCCAAAACAATGATTTTCTAAAATATAATTTGTACCGGTAAATCGAAAAAAACCAATTTTAAAGTTGCACCCCACTTTTGTAAAAAAAAATTTTTTTGCAGTTGTTCTAAGTTGTTCTAGGTTGTTCTAGTTGTTCTAAACATTGTTCCAAAACAATGATTTTCTAAAATATAATTTGTACCGGTAAATCGAAAAAAACCAATTTTAAAGTTGCACCCCACTTTTGTAAAAAAAAATTTTTTTGCAGTTGTTCAAGTTGACAGAATGACAGAATTTACGTGACACGCACTTTTCGGGTTTTCAGGACATATAATTTTTGAAATTTGTTGATT
Organism: Phaonia tiefii; assembly: GCA_963931995.1. Taxonomy (NCBI): domain Eukaryota; kingdom Metazoa; phylum Arthropoda; class Insecta; order Diptera; family Muscidae; genus Phaonia; species Phaonia tiefii. The sequence goes on from OZ008369.1 coordinate 77,208,634, forward strand.
TTTTTGAATATTTTTACTTTTTTTGTTACTTTTACACATTCGTACGTACTCACATATTTATAAACCTTGGTTTTCACACATTTGTAATAGCCAGCTATATAAGTGACTTCACACTCACACTAATATCGAAAATTTAGAAATGGAACTAGTTGAGTTCAGGAATAGTGTAATATGGAGAAACAAATTCGTGGAATTAAATTGTAAATTAGAGGAAAGTTATGAGAATACCGATAAATCATCATCATTACCAGAAGAAAGAATAGAAAATTTAATTTTAACAGTATGGAACTCAATTCCCAGTTCATTCACATCAATGAAAATTGCTACAGCGCTCTGTTTGGATCAACTTATAATAGTGAGCAGTTATTTTCCGCAATGAATTTTATTAAGTCCATTACAAGAAATCGTCTTGGAAATGATATATCTGCCGCTTGTGTGGCATTAAAAGTTACAAAATATTCACCAAGAATTACTACATTCGCATCGGAGCAACAACAACAAATTTCACAATAAATTAAAAATTATTTAATAAAAACTTATATTTACTAATTATAATAAAAAATGTATATGTTTAGTACGAAAGGAATTTTATTTTCAACTTTTTATAATTTATAGGTGGGTGACAAGCAAACTTTGTTTAAAAATTTTCAAAAGATTTTTTGACACACTTATGGCAAAAGTTCACCATCACTGAACTAGAACAACCCGAAACCAAGCTTTATATGGCCGGAACAGAAAATTTCGATCAAATTTGTCTTCCATTCAACTCTTTTCGAACTTTTGCTGGAAACAAAAATGGACGTCGTTGGTTGTTCTTGGTTTATTGACGATTGTACTAGATTTGTATTAGAATCGGTTGGTCACGAATACGTTGAAAGTTGAAAAAACATTGAATGAAGAATAAACTCGGCTGGAAGTTTTTATTCGAGCGATATCAAATTATGTTCTAAAATTTAAAATTGGTTTTTTTCGATTTACCGGTACAAATTATATTTTAGAAAATCATTGTTTTGGAACAATGTTTAGAACAACTAGAACAACCTAGAACAACTGCAAAAAAATTTTTTTTTACACAAGTGGGGTGCAACTTTAAAATTGGTTTTTTTCGATTTACCGGTACAAATTATATTTTAGAAAATCATTGTTTTGGAACAATGTTTAGAACAACTAGAACAACCTAGAACAACTTAGAACAACTGCAAAAAAATTTTTTTTTACAAAAGTGGGGTGAAACTTTAAAATTGGTTTTTTTCGATTTACCGGTACAAATTATATTTTAGAAAATCATTGTTTTGGAACAATGTTTAGAACAACTAGAACAACCTAGAACAACTTAGAACAACTGCAAAAAATTTTTTTTTTACAAAAGTGGGGTGAAACTTTAAAATTGGTTTTTTTCGATTTACCGGTACAAATTATATTTTAGAAAATCATTGTTTTGGAACAATGTTTAGAACAACTAGAACAACTTAGAACAACTGCAAAAAAATTTTTTTTTACAAAAGTGGGGTGCAACTTTAAAATTGGTTTTTTTCGATTTACCGGTACAAATTATATTTTAGAAAATCATTGTTTTGGAACAATGTTTAGAACAACTAGAACAACCTAGAACAACTGCAAAAAAATTTTTTTTTACAAAAGTGGGGTGAAACTTTAAAATTGGTTTTTTTCGATTTACCGGTACAAATTATATTTTAGAAAATCATTGTTTTGGAACAATGTTTAGAACAACTAGAACAACCTAGAACAACTTAGAACAACTGCAAAAAAATTTTTTTTTACAAAAGTGGGGTGCAACTTTAAAATTGGTTTTTTTCGATTTACCGGTACAAATTATATTTTAGAAAATCATTGTTTTGGAACAATGTTTAGAACAACTAGAACAACCTAGAACAACTTAGAACAACTGCAAAAAAATTTTTTTTTACACAAGTGGGGTGCAACTTTAAAATTGGTTTTTTTCGATTTATCGGTACAAATTATATTTTAGAAAATCATTGTTTTGGAACAATGTTTAGAACAACTAGAACAACCTAGAACAACTTAGAACAACTGCAAAAAAATTTTTTTTTACAAAAGTGGGGTGCAACTTTAAAATTGTTTTTTTTTCGATTTACCGGTACAAATTATATTTTAGAAAATCATTGTTTTGGAACAATGTTTAGAACAACTAGAACAACCTAGAACAACTTAGAACAACTGCAAAAAAAATTTTTTTTACAAAAGTGGGGTGCAACTTTAAAATTGTTTTTTTTTCGATTTACCGGTACAAATTATATTTTAGAAAATCATTGTTTTGGAACAATGTTTAGAACAACTAGAACAACCTAGAACAACCGCAAAAAAATTTTTTTTTCAAAAATGGGGTGCAACTTTAAAATTGGTTTTTTTCGATTTACCAGTACAAATTATATTTTAGAAAATCATCGTTTTGGAACAATGTTTAGAACAACTAGAACAACCCAGAACAACCGCAAAAATTTCGTTTTTCCAAAAATGGGGTGCAAAGTTTAATATTGGTTTTTTTCGATTTACCGGTACAAATTATATTTTAGAAAATCATTGTTTTGGAACAATGTAGAACAATCCTAGAACAATTCAGAACAATCTTCAAAAATATTTATTTCCAAAAATGGGGGGCTAACTTCGCACACCTTACTTTGCTTGACAAATACTACGTTGAAGGTAAATGCAGACCAAAAGGCTCCCCCCTCACAGCGTTTCTACAATCCATAAAGAACTAATTTCTATTGGAAAATGCAAATGTGACTTGAAAGCAGCTCTATGCTCATGTGGATTGATTCCAGAACAGTTGAAAGAGTTCATGATGGATCAACATGATGACAGAAGATCTACGATACCGGAATACGAGACAGAAATTGACGACAGGTACCAACGTCTACAATAATAGAAACATTTGAAGAGAGCCGGGGTCAAACATACGCACCAGAAGAAGATAAGGATATTGATTATGAACAAAGTTCACAATCAATAGGTCCATAAGATGCATCTCTAACGAGACGAGGACCATGTACGAGTACTCCCAGATACGATGCTTTGAACTTTGCTATGATGTGTGACAGTTTTGGTGTGTCTGATAGAGTAGCATCAGCATTGGCAACATATCTTATGGAAGACATTGGTGTAAAAGATAGTAGTCGTAGAGAAAAAGCTAAATGTGGACAAAAAGTGCTTCTTAATATACATTTTGGCAAAACAGGGTGGTGATGACATTTAAAAAATTCGCATACCGCGAATTTAAAAGAAAAAACAATAACAATTTGTGTGCATGAAAACGAAAAGGGGTTGCGTGTCTTAATTAATCGGGGTGGGTTTTGCAGTTCTATGCATGCATTTCTAAAAAAAAATAAAGTAAAAGAAGGAAAAAATACGTTTCTTTCATTCTTTGTCTTAAATTGAATGAAATCGATATAGGTCGTGAATAAGTACCCCCTAAATTATAGCGCTGAACATTATGGGCTATTTCAAATTTGGGACTGCATTATGGGAAACTCAAATATTCGTCAAGTTTCACAACGGGCCTCAACGATTGTTTTACATTCTTGCTTATCTGCTGATACGATCTTTAATTCGTTCCACGTTTTGTGGACCCTTGCTGCTTCCGTATCTAGGTGTCGACGCCAGGTATGACTCGGCCGACATTTCCGGCGGCTGTCTTGTGGATTCCACTCGATTGCGTTACTTGTAATGTCGTCTTGAAGTCTTCGCAAAACATGTCCAATCCAGCGTCATTTCCTCTTTCGGATTTCAGAATTAACAGGTGTTTGCCCGCATTCTGTCCACAAGCGTTCTTTTAAGATGGTGTTTTCAGTATGCGAAGGAGGTTGCGATTGACGAATACTTTCACGGCATTTAAATCACATTAATTTGAATTGCACCATTCACACCCATAAAGTACAGCTAATTTCACGCAGCTGTTGAAGATGTTAACTTTGGTGCGCCTAGAGATCTGAGGACTTCCAGACATTGTTGACTTGGCCTTAAGCTTGCCTTGCTTTGTTTATGCGATTTGCAACGTCCTCTCACGAGCCCTCACTTGTTGTTATAATGCTGCCCAGGTAGCAGAAAAGTTGGACGTCGTTGATCCGTTGATGTTAATTGAAGATGAAGGTTAATTGTCGGGTATTTGTGGTGTTGATTCTCATAGCCTTCGTTTTTGGGATGTTAATTCTGAGACCACAAATTGCAGCTTCGTCTTCGATTTTCTTAAGTTTTGACTGCATATTGTCAAAACTATGCGAAAGCAAGCAGATGTCGTCTGGGTAGTCGAAATCTTCGTGTCGGCCGTTTAGGCGCCAGGTGATACCTCTAAGGGTTGGGTTGGTGTGACTTTAGCCATGATTCTGTCGAGGACTACGTTGAACAGCAGGGGTATAGTGGGCATCCCTACCGCGCACCTACTTTCACATTTATTGGGCAACTGATTGCGTCCCCATGTAGAATGCGACACTTATAATTTTCGTACAGTGTCTTAATAAGTCCTATGAGTTTTTCCGCTATTCTCTTGCAACGAAGTGCGTTCCAAATTGCAGTGTGGACTAGCGTTACTTGTAAAAATATATTTTCTTGGATATTCTATAAAAATTAAATTTCATTTAGAAATTTCAGCTATTTTTGGAATTTTTGTTATCTTACAATACAATATTGTTATCTTATTTAGCTTGTTTTAGCCTTCTGTTCTCTTCAATCTGTTATCCTCAAAAGTGGGCAACACTGAAACGAAACTGAACATAGTCTTTCGCTGTTTTTTTTGCTCACTCTCCACTCGCTCGTGATTGAGACCAATGAAGTAAAAGTAGGATAGAGTAATATTTGTAAGAGGCTGCAACAGCTGTTTCCTTGCACCACAAGTCTGTGGATCACTTGGAAAACATATATTGAATGAGTAATTTTTAATTTTGACAATTTGTGTGTTAATTGTGTGTGTTGATACCGCGGCTAAACAAAAAATTTAGAGGTTGTATCATCCCGAGAATTTTTGCCGAAGAGACCAACAACTTTAGGTGAACTCTATCCCTCCCAAAAATGCAATACAGATTACAGCTTCACATCCCAAAACCAAAATCTAAAATGGTAGTATTAAAACATTTTCTTGGTCCGCCGATATTGTATTCGTAGTCAGATTACCGCCATTATGGTCTACTGTCGAAATGGCGGATACAAAAGGGGGCAACAAATTATAAATGTGGTGCGATCTGTCTATAAATTTGTACATAGATTATTTTGAGGTCACTAATCCATTTCGTTGCTTCCAAATTTAAATCTCAAAATAGCGGCTACAATATTGCGAAGAATTTTTCTAATGTGGGTTCATTGGAGGAATATAGGTAAAGGGGTATTTTAGCGCATACTCGGAATAACTACGAAATTAACCCTTAAATGGATTTTCAGTTTTGACTTATTTTTTGCATTCGAGTTGAGTTTTGAGCTTTGGTGTGTTAAGAAACTTACAGTAGAATTTTATGAGGAATATATTCGTAGTACAGTTTGACCCGTTTAACCGTTTTCCACAAAAAGGACAAAAAGACCCATATTTTGAGGCGGTAGAGGGTTAAAGCATTCCACAAAAATGTTTCTCGTACATTTTTACATAATATTGCTGACTATATCCTGTACCTAAAATGTAAGGATAACATGGTTTCCTATTCATCATAAAAATGTGAAATGGTGGAAATTTCACCCCCTCAATTCAGACGTAAACTTTCAAAACGCCTATACACGTATAATTTTTTTACCCCCTCTACCAGAATTCGTTGTCAGAACCATGTTATTTTCAAAAAAGTTTCATTGTGTTCCACAGTGTAATCAGCCGTCTTGACGATGTCAATTGGACGCGTTGAAGCTGCGATTTGACTTCTTTATACTTTTTCTTGTAGGATACAATTAAAGGACGATGGTATGCGAATAATCCAGAAACGATCCAAATCCTTAAGGTTAATATCTTCAGAGCCTTTCGCGAGATCGAACCAGAAACCGTCAACAAAGTGGGACTGACAGGATGATTTATTGCAGAAAAGATAGATTTTTTTTTGAAATGTTTAACTTGTCGTTGTAGAATTTGTGTACCCTCCACCAAAGGATGGACCACTTGTCTGAGCTATAAGCAAATCATGCAGCAAACTACGTTTAAATAGTGTTTGATTGATACTTATGGCAGCCAAATTATGTTTTATGTTGGTTGCATCAAACGAAAATACGCATTCCCTTTTATTCCGGTCCGTTTTGTGTCCAACGAAAGAGTAACATACAACAGTAACTCGAACACGATGAAATGACCTACTACGTCATCATCGAGAGAACGTAAAGAGATGGAAGCCGACTCTTATCTATTACTCTATGGTTCTATACGTCTCAAAAAACAAAAAACAAGCCACATGAATACTTTTGCAAAACCGTCTTTAGTACCTTTTATTGAAGCAGGGGGTATCCATGCCACAGCTGTTCGACTATGAAGTTGGAAATTGATAGAAAACAGAGTAGAAATGACTGAAGCAATCAGCATACGATATGACCAGGAATTCTGCGCCATAAAGCGTGACAAGTTGTACGAGTGTTTTGTGTCTGAGTTCTTCGTTCCTCGAGAGAGGGTCGTATCTCTGAAGTGCTAGCTTAGCCCGAAATATCAACTTCTTGCAAGCACAATTCTCGGTTTGATTTCTAGGCTGACGTTGTTGCTTCTGTTCACGGCAGGTCCGAGGTAAATAAATTTGTCAACTACTTCGAAATTATAACGGTTATCAATGTTCACCCTTTTATCCAATCGGGTGGATGTTCTGTTAGTCGAAATCATTAATTTTGTCCTGTCTTCGTTTTGTGCCAAACCCACTGTTGCTGACTTCTTCTCAATTCTCGAAAATAATGCAGTAACTTCCCGCAGATTTCGCCCAATGATGTATACATCATCGGGGTGCGCGAGCAGCACGCGATTTTTTCTGCTGGTGGCATTATTCGTGTTGACTGCAGTTTTTCTCGCGCTGATCTCAATTAATATGTTGAAGAGATCAGATGATAGGGTGTCACCCTGCCTGAGTATTACCATCACTATCGCCTCGTATTAAATGGTTCGGTGACATCTCCGGCATAGTTTGATACAGCATATACAGATACAGTCTGCTAAGACTTCTATCGTCGGGCATGCATTCAGCTTTCCAACTCATAGCCGCCAGCCTTAAACAGCTCCGCCGGCAGTTCATCAGCACCATTGGCTTTGTTTTTCTTAAGCGGGCAGATTACAGTTTCAACTGCGCTTTGGTTAGGAGGGGAGGCAGTCGATGCCATCGTCCTATATGTGCCTCCACACCCTCATCTATCTTGAAGTCTCCTGGGGCAAGTAAAGCATAGAAGTGATCTCTCCATATTCCCAACATACTCTGCACATCTGTGACAAGATTGCCGTTCTTACCTCTACAGAAGAGGGGCCCCGATCCATTTTCGTTGGTTTGACTTTGTACTTTTTGGTAAAATTTACGGGTCTCTTTCTTCGTTCTGTAAGATTAAATTTTCTCACTCTCGCTCTTTCTCCACAAACGTTTTTTTCCATTCCCATTCTCTTATTCTCCTTACATCGCTCTGTCGCAGATTTCGTTACAACTGACTGAAGCTTTGCCATACGTGCAGCGTTCTTTTCATCACTTGCCATGCGAAGCTCGTTATAGTACAATGGTTTGTCTTTAAGCCGTTGTTCATAACCAAGTACGTTCTCTGCAGCAGTATTCATAGAATGGGAGTACATTCCACTGCGCTTCAGGATCATGAGGCGGGGGTGGGTTCCGCGCCAGTATCTGAGTGAGCTTCTCTGCGTAGACCGTGGCTATCTCTGGTATTTGCAGCTTTCCCACGTCCAGCTTTCTATATGTCTGGTTTCGTACGACATTCGCTCTGCTTATCGTTGTGCTCTCAGTCAATTAGCAGGTGATCAATCTGGTTCTTCGTCTGTTGATCAGGGCACGATCCTATATCTCTCGTCAGGGTAGAACCCTGTATCTCCCGTAAATCACAATCTATCTTAATGGCATTTGGTACTGGACAATGCTAAGTCAAAAGTTACTTTGTAGCTAAAAGTGAAAATTTTGTCACTCTAATTTTTATAACTCACATACTATTTTTTGGCGGAAAATTGACTAGAACCCACTATAAATGTCAAAACTAAAACAGGTCCTGATTAAATTGGGTATTAGATAATATATTCTGCAATATATCCTGACTGAATTGGGTATTAAATAATATATTGTGCAATATCATTCAGCTATTGATTTTGGCGCACCTATTCGGGTATCGGAAGGATGTTCGGATGCAAAAAAGATTGTAATTTAACTGGAACCCAATGTATGACGTAGGGTGATGGTGATTCAAGCGTGAAACAAATAAAGAAATAATACAAAATTAAAAAATAGTTGAAAGTGTTATACTTATAAAAATGGGGCATAACTGCCATATTTATCCATGGATTTTCCCCAGCCATGATTTTTCGTCTTCGTTAAAACGCAGCCAACATGAAAAATAGCTGTAAAAAAAATTTTATATTTTATTTCGTTAAGTTGCAGCCTTGCTGATATTTTCGCCTTTTTTGTTTGGTTTTCCAAAAATAATATTTTCCGACTTTTTTCCCACTGTACTTAAACTGCTATACCGGTTTAAAAACTAAATTTAGAAGAATTGTAGCCCACATAGTTGTCTTGAAATTCTGGGCTTATTCGAACCATAGAGAAATTCATATATCTAGAGTGAACTTTTCTCTCACAAATGGGTGACATTATGCCTGGTGTGATATGATCGTTGGATGCTGAAAAGAATTGCTTTAATAATACCAGATAGAGGGAATGGTCCAAAACAACCAACAAAAAACAGTAACGGTATTTCGTTTTGTGTGTTAAAATTAGTGTGTTAAATACAACACAAAGGTATGCTATCAATAACAGTCAATAAAAAGTGTAAAAAACATTTAAGTTTCACAGTTTTTCACCAAAAAAACATGACAAATTCAAGTCAGAAGTTGTTGTAACTCAACCTGCTGGTGTAAGTCAATTTTCGTCAAACATCTCTCTATCACACCGCGAAGAGGGTGGAAGGAATGCCAGATGATAGAAATTTTTACTCTATATACGGAATTACTTTACGAATCGAACGTTTGTATGTCAAAATATAATCAAAATTGTGAATTTATTATTATTTATTTGTAAATTTAAAAAAAAAATAAAATTTTGTATTTTGTTTTCAGTTTAGAAGACCAAAACACACTGAAAAACTTGGTTGCCGCTTTAAGCCTAGTACGAAGTTGAACCTGAAATTCAGGCTGATGCATTTTAAGTTATCTCTACACGGAAAAATAAACGTGTAGATTTGTGTATGTAGTAGTGAGTTTGTTGCTGTAACTACGCAGACAATTAATATTTACAATAATGTTATTTGCTAAAGGGGCCCTTAGACCAGTGGATAAGTTGCAGCGACTTCAAGTTGACATCAACTTATCCATGGTGTAAGGTGAAGTTGGGGGTTTGTACAAACTAGTTGATGTAAAATCAAAGCCATTTTGATTTTTTGAAGTTGATATCAACTTATCCACCAGTGTAAGGGGAAGTTGCATCAACTTTCATACGCATTTCGGTGAGAAACGTTCATGAGACAACATTATCGGCAAAATGTAAATAAATGAACCAAAAAATATATAAATTTAACAGTATCGGAAAAATATATACTAAATAAATGTGATTTATAGTGATATTTATAAATATTTCAAGAAAATAAAAACAGTTTTTTTTTCTTAAAATTGGTGATATTTTCGCAGCCCGCTCACCACCTTTCATTTCGACATCTGACAAGAAAATGAAAAATTGCCTCAACTAGTTTGAGAGTGTAAGGGCAAAATCGAAGTTGATATCTAGTTATCGAAGTTGATGTGAACTTGAAGTCGAGCAACTTATCCACAGGTTTAAGGGCCCCTTAAAGCCCGGTATCAATTTTTTTTTTAAATTTTCGTTGCCATAAGTACGTGTACGTGTAAATAACGAAAATTTCATAAACCGAAAATTTCGCTCACTTTTCATTTTCATGGTACTCAGCTCTTTGCGAACATTTCGTAGGCAAAATCAATTACAGGGTTGTTACGCCAAAATTATTTCGTACGAAAACAATTGTTTGATAATTGTTTGGGAACGGAATTTTGACATTTCGATTATTTTAAAAACCAAAAATAACACCAAATACGTTAAAAATAAAATGAGGTGCGAAGAGGAATTAATAATGAAATATTTGCATGCTAAATTAAAGATAGGTGATAACTCTCCGCAACAAAATTTTCCGTTTGGAGATAAATGACGAAATTTCTTACGAAAATTTCGCATCAACTGAATACGCATCACAAATTCCTTGACCTCACAATCGTCAGAACATTAATTTTTGCTACAGGTAGGGAGGGGAACAAGTCTCCAATGCTTGGGTAAACAACCCTGTAATAGACAGAAAATATCTGAAATTCCGATTGCATTTCTTTTCAGCTGCTGACTACCAAACGGAGAGTCGCCTGAAAATTTCCGAACCTCAAATTCAGGTTGTTTTTACATAGAGTTTATATTGCAACCTAAAATGCAGATACGTGCAACGCTTTAGGAAAAAAATAGCTGTAAACTAGTGTTATTAGGGTCTACAAGGAAAATTGTTTTAAATTTCTCTCTGAATTTGAATTTCATAGATTCTATGGAAATTTCTTTTTATACAGGATGTCTCAAAAGAAAGTTTATATTTTGTGAGTTGTTAAGCCCCGTATTTTGTCATTTATCTCTAAACGGAAAATTTTGTTACAGAGAGTTACCACATATCTTTGAATTACCTTGCACATATTTCATTAATAATTCGTCTGTGCACTCCATTTTATTTTTAACGCATGTGGTATTTCCTTTGTTTACTAAAATAATCGAAATGTCAAAATTCGGGACCCAAACAATTATCAAATAATTGTTTTTGAACGAAATAAGTTTAGCGTAACAACCCTGTACTTGATTTTGCCTACGAAATTTTCGCCAAGAGCTGAGTACCAAGCAAATGAAAAGTGAGCGAAATATTCGGTTCATGAAATTTTAGTTATTTTTTATACACGTACTTCTTATGGCAACGAAAATTTCATAAAAACTTAATACCATGCTTTAACAAAAAATGTTAATTACACTGTGGAAGTCGAAAAACGAGACAGGGAAGAAGTGGACGGGTTTACCCTAACTCGGGTACGAAGTATCGATATGCATCATTAGTGTTTTGAGTTACAATTACGGTTTCATACAAAATAACGGGTCCGCCAAATAACTTTTTTTTTTTGAAAATGCTATAAAAAAAAACTACTGAATATTTTCTCAAATTTCTTTTTTTATTTGAAAGTACAATCCTTCCGGTTAATAATGGAAAATAATTTCATTCAAATGGCTGCCTCGGCTGGCCATGCAGTAGCCTACACGATCGGTCCAATTTTTAAGCACATTATCGATTGTGTGCAGCTGTATTTCACCAATGGCTCCACGAATATTTTCTCTGGCTTGTCGGCGTAACACTTATCTTTGAGGGCACAAACAATAGTCCAACGGTGTCAAATCCCAGCTCCGAGGTGGCCAAACGACATCAGCTCTGCGGCTGATAATGCGATCTTCAAAAACAGGGCGCAAAACATCGAGTGTAGCTTCGGCTGTGTGGCACGTAGCGCCGTCCTGTTGAAACCAAATGTTGCCAATATCCTCCTCTTCAATTTTTGAGAACAAAAATTCGTTCAAAATGGCCCGATAACGATCGCCATTGACTGCAACGGCCACTCCTTGCTCATTTTCGAAGAAAAATGGCCCAATTATGCCTCTGGACCAAAATCCGCACCAAACAGTGACTCGTTTTGGGTGCATCGGCTTTTCAATGTATGCGTGCGGGTTTTCTGTGCCCCAAATGCGACAATTTTGCTTGTTTACATACCCGCCAAGATTAAGATGAGCTTCATCTGAAAAGATGATTTTTTTGCCAAAATCGGCATCTTCTGTAAGTCGATCGCAGGCCCATTTTTCCCATATTTCCCAGCGTTGTTCAAGCGTATACACAACCATATTCGTTCAGCGGAAGGATAAAACTAATTATCTGTCAAATCAGACATAAGCTAAGTGGTACCATTCACGAAATAAGCACTAGTTCAAAAAAAACGTTAGATGGCGGACCCGTTATATGCAGGCTTGCCTGACTTACTATTGTCAACAGTAAGACCCCTTTCACACTAGGCAAGTTACTTGCGCAAGTCTCTTGCCCAAGTCTTGGTTTGTTGATGACAGAGGTAAGGTCGGGATAGGGCAGTACAGACTTGCTTGTACTCGGAAAGTTGATTTTTACGTAACCCATAAAAAGTAGGCGAAAGTTTGTTGTTTTTTATGGTTTTCTTTGGGTCAAAACCCAATTAAACAAAGTGTTTTTATCCAAAAAATCTTTTCAGTGTAGAAAATTGTAAAATTAAGTGGAATTTGATATTTGTAAACGATGATGAATGAATGATACACTCCGCTTCACTTGAATTGGTAATACATTTTTAGAAAACAAAATCATGTATAACTTTTTTCATGGTTCTCAGAAAAAGTTGGTTATGATTTCGTTTTTAAGGATATGTAATCGTTAATTAAATTAGTAAAAATCAAGAATGTACTCTGAATAGTTTACTTTTTATTTGCATTTTTTCGAAATAACTTAAAAAAAACCTTTAAATTTCGATTCATTAGAATAGGTAATATAACCTGAAAACGCGAAATATGTCAAATAATTGGTGGTTTTCGAAAATAAATAAGTAAATTTGTAGTTTTAGTAACGAGTACTACCTCCCTTACCCTTTGTTGTTTCAAATAATCGATTTGGCATGCTGTCGTATAAACTTTTTAAGTAGTTTAGGGATACTTGACTCCATGCTTCGTTTATGGCGGCTATCAGGGTATTTTTATCTTCGAATTCATAAATTTTGCGAGATAGCCAACCCCAAACGTTTTCCATTGAATTAAGGTCCGGTGAGTAGGCAGGCCACTGAAGCAAATTTACATTTTGTTCGCTAATCCAATTTTTAACTATTCTTGCAGTGTGTATTGGTGCATTGTCATGTTGGTAAGTCCAAGAAATTGGTCCAAAAATGTCCGAAAATTTCGGAAAGCCCTTTCCAAAGTCTGCTTATAGGAAGCTGAGGTAATTTTTGCCTTCTGAAACTCGAGTTCAATAGTTCCATAATAACTTATTGAACCCCAGACCAAAAAACGTTCCTCTTGTCTTAAATCGTGAAAATAATAGTTGATGGGTCATCAAAATTAAATTTCTTTTCATCAGAGAACACCACTTTCTTCCATTCGTTCTTCCAAGACATGTGCACTCGACAAAAATCCAAACGTGCCTCCTTTCTTTGTTCATTGAGTGGTGGCTTCTTTTGGAGTTTCTTAAGGACTAAACGTTTTGAACTATTCAGGACTCTTCTCACAGTTGAAACACTAGCGTTTACACCACTTTTTGCTCGGATTTTCTTCGCAATGTCACTTTAATTGGACGCCACTCTTAGAATCAACCTTCTATCAGCTTCTGTTGTAGCTCTTTCATATTTTTCCCGTAAAATGTTGGGTCGCGCAAAAAATTGTATACAACGTTCCAGCATCTGCCAAGTTTTTGTGCAATTGCATATCCGGAAAGACCCTGGCTTGTGAAAGCTTCAATTTTCGCTTTTTCGGCTAAAGTTAATGCGGTTGCACGTCCCATATTGAATAAACAGCAGCTAAAATTTAAAGATTAATATTCAAATTAATCCTAACAATAAAAACATTGTCCTTTTTAACTCACATTTGTGATAACAAGGATGGTAAAACTAATTTCCCTATTCAAATGACGCAAAATAAATTCAGTTTTTTCAATGAGAATGTAGAAAATTTTTATTTTAACCAAATGTCAAGAGCAAATTCTTCTTCTTCTTCACGTTATTAATTCACATTTAAATGGCCTTTCAAACAAATCTAACAGGTACTTTTTGTCACCGCTAAAACTAAAGTTATAGGCCTTTCTTTCTATAAAAAATGTATTACCTTTTCAAGTGAAGCGGAGTGTATAGTCATATTTTGTGAACGGAAAACTCAAAAAAGTCGGAAAATGACTTTTCTGGTTTCAATCAAAAACCTGGTTTTAGAAGTAAGCTGTGTTCCCTAAAGGTGAAGGCCAAAACGTTTGGAACAACTTTGTTGAAGAAAGTTTACCGGTACAACCAAGTAAATAGAAGTTAGTGACTGTCAAAAGTGAGTCAAAATCGAAAAATTTTGTGTAAAACCGTGATGGAACTCAAGAAACTAATGATGCAATTCGATTCCTCGTACCCGAATTACGGAAAAACCGTCCTCTCCGGCCTTGTCTTAAAAAATTTTTGCCAACAACTATCATGGTGTTAATTATCAAAGTACAGTATTTGGGAATTTATTTCTTAAAAATAATATCGTCTGAATGTAAATCTTTGCGTTCACGGAATTGACATTTAATGCACTTGCGCGCTTCCGAATTGAAAGATTCGGATCCTCACGAACAGGCTGGTTTACACTGCCCTAGTCTGCTGCCGTTCTTGATAACATTGGCCGCCCAGATTTTGGCTTTTGTAGTGGTGAACCGATCTCTTAAAATTTGTAGCTCCATTTTTGAATGACAGCGATGTTTGTCGAATCATTCAAGTGACGAAATCCTCGAATACTGCAGAATCTTCTACGTGATCCAGTCGTTGAATAACCGTTTTTGTAAAACTCTCGCAAGCACAGCGCGCGGTGCGTCCCCGAGAAACGTTGCATACACGCTGAAAAATAACGGCCTATCTAGCATATTCTCCCAAACATATTCTGCAGGAACCATGTATATGTTTGGAGCATACTTCAAACATTCATATGTTTGCAAGTTCCAAACTCTCTTGTATTTAAATGTAAACAGTATCATGTTTACTGGCAAATATATATGCTTTTACGTGGAAACATAAGCGTTCTTTATCCTAAACATAATAATGTTTAAAAACGAATTATTCTTTGATTTCAATATATAGGTATATATTATTTATTATAACTAATTTTATCAATATAAATCCACAGTTAAAAATAATAAATACAAAAAATTAAAAGATTTTAAACGGCCTTGAAATGAGAATTTGCTGCTCTTCTGCTTCTCCTTTCTTTGTTGTCTCTCACGTTTTTGTTTTCGGAAGGTTTCAGCTACGCGTTGGTTATCACTATGCGTTGGTACACAAACAATATATTTATGTACAAATCTAGTTCATGCAAGCTAAGCGTTTCTTTCAAAAATGAACCGCCGTTCCGATTTTCTCAGTAAAGGCTCGGACAGACAAAGGGCTTCACGTTGCTGCCCTTTCCAGTTTCTTTCCTCAAAATCGTTTCTCACTTTGGTAGCACACATACATATATATGAAACACATACACAAAAACCAAAGTAACATCCCAAACCATTTAAGCGTCCGAGCCTTCGTTTATTCTTTTTTCACCGATCAAGCGCTTTTGATATCCTCTGTCCGATGAAGCATTGACGGCTGAATACATGAAACTAAAACGCAATACATCAGCCAAAATAAGAAACACTGACTTTAACTGCAATTTACATGCACATTCAGGAATATTTATGACTCACGGACTGAGAGAATAATGCAAAAATACAGATCTACACTTACAAGATAGACTTTTTCATTGTCAATCTTTTATTCTCTTGCTCTCGAGATAGGATAGACAGTGCAACAAACACAGCTGTATTTGTATCACAAACATAAATATATGTGGGTCGCAAACACATATATTCTAACATTTTAATCATTGTGTCTCAAATATGTAATATTGAATAGCAAATATAATATGTTTGGACACAAGTATATTAAATTTGCGACAAGCTCCAAACACACTTTATATTTCCATCCAAACAACAAAAAGAAGACAGATTTTTCAGCGTGTAGTGACTGAATTACCAAGACCCAGGCTACCTACTGGCTTACCCCCGCGCCCATCAGATTATTTTGAGACACCCTGTAGAATATAGAATTAGTTTAATAGATGCAATAAAATGTTACTTTGGCCGAATGAAGGATTTCGTAATATTTACGAAGGCATGTTTTTAGTCTACTCTGCGATTCTAGTTTTGAGTCCAAAATAATAAATATAACAAATTTGTCATTTGTGTTGCGATGGTCGTTTAATTTGCCCTATAAAATGGTCGTTAAAGGGAGGAAGTGATTTTTGACTCTTATCACATAGCACTTATATGGGTTACAAAACATTGTTCCAGTTTAAAAAATCCGTACGATATTCGAAATGTAGACAAACCTCTCACATCCACATGGCTGATACAACACGATTTGGGACGCACATTAAACTAATATCCATTTACCGAAACAAATTTAACAAATTAACCATGACGCCATGCCGCTCCGTTGAAAGTCACTCAGGTTGTCATGCATTAAAGCATCAGCAGGCGTTTTCTTACGGAACAGAGTGTATAAAAATTAAGATCCAACGCAAGCTGAGCACAGTTGGAATGAAATTTCCGTTTATACTGGGTTGCACTGAGAAATACTTATCGGTGGTAGATGATGATGCATACGCAAATCTATACCGTCAATATCCGTCTTGGTTGTCTTACGATGAGAAATATGAATTCTTTGAATTTTCCTACGCTGTACCGGTTGTTGGTTTAGACGTCATGTCATTGGGTCTTTGGATGTGGCACCCAATTGTAATTGTAAGACATTTTACTTGAGATACGAGTAGTTACTGCTATGGCCATAAACAGCAATACTCGTACAGACCACGAGACAACAGAAGATGCATTATATGATGCTTGATTCGGGTGACCGTGTAGTTATCCCCGTTGGAGTATCAGTATACAGTCACAGTCATTATTAGTATCGTATGCCATGAAAGAGGGGATGTTGCACAAGCAGTAATTCTATACCACAGCCCAAGAACTCTGAGCAAAATGTAGATACTGGGAATTGGGTTCGAGGTCTGTTTCAAATGATTGTTAAACCCCCGTCAAACACATATTCTGAAACCTTCGAAGTTCTAACAAACACACATGCCTGGCCAGACCCCTATACGTTTTTATGCATTTGTATGGCAAAAAGGATACCATAACTTTGAATTTCTAAGTATGCTCGTTTATTATATTTGTCTTTAGACATTTTTTTGGTTTGTTGATATGCGAGGTTGAATTTTCACTTTTGGGAAATCACTTTATTGTTTTTCAAAATATTCCCCATGAAGATTTATACACTTTCGCATGCGTTTGAACCAATTGTCGAACCACTTTTGCCACTCTGATTGATTTATCTCCAAAACATGCATTCTGGATGCAGCAACTGCTTCTTCAGGTGTCGAAAAACGTTGACCTCTCAGTTTATTTCAGAATTCATTCGGTGCCAAGACAGGACTATACGGAGGATGACCCATCAAATCGATGTTTTGGGTCCTCAAAAATGCAATTGTTTCAGCCGATGTGTGAGAGCTCGCATTGTCGTGGTGAAGAGTGATCCGTATTCGGCGGTTGGTTTTCCTGATTTCTTGGAAGACAACTGGCAAACAAATGGTTGTGTACCACTCAGAATTCACTGTTCTGCGTTGTTCTAGTGGTAAGGGTTGCGACATGTCCGGTTTTTCCGAAAAAACAGGCGACCATTTGCTTGGAAGTGCTTCGGGCGCGAACAACTTTTGTTAAATTTGGATCATCTTGAAACACTCATACAGTTGACTGCTGTTTACTTTCGGGCTCATACGCGTAAATCCAGGATTCATCACCTGTCACGATGTCATAGACGTGTACCGCGATCGTATTTTTGGAGATTTTCTTTCGACCAATCGACACGAGCCGTTTTTTGAGCGATTGACAAATTGTGTGGGATCCAACGCGAACAAATTTTTTTGACAGTCAAATGTTTATGCAGTATTGAATGTATGCTGGTCTCACTAATGCCTAAGGTTGTCTCAATCTCACGATAGGTCACATGACGATCTTGCAAAATCAGTTCGCGCACAGCATCATTGGTTTTCGGAACACCAGCTGATTTTGAACGACCTTCACGAAATTCGTCTTGGAGTGAACTACGACCACGATTGAATTCACCATACCATCGATAAACACTGGTCCTTGATGGAGCTTCATCGCCAAAAGTTGAATTAAGTTCATCTATGCACTGTTGCTGAGTTAATCCACGTTGAAAGTTGTAAAAAATAATTTAATAACATTTTTGGGCCGAGATGAACCTTTTAAGTTACTGTAAACAACACAAATAGCGCTCGTATGTCAAAACGTTCTAAGTACGTATAACCTTAAAAATGTCAAACTTTACGATAGAGCTGTCAGTTGCCAGATTGCAACACTAGCGTTGCCAAATCCCGAAACATGAAATCCAACCCTAGCTACCTAAATGTAAAAATATTTTTATTCATTTTGTGGAATGCATGAAAAACAAGTATAATCAACTTGAGAATGTTGTTGGCACACAGGATTAGTGTATTTGGTGCAGTAAAAACATGTCTTCCTACGCAGCTTTTCGTCTTGCGTGGCACAAATTCTGCAATCTTTTCTGGAATTCAGTATACTAGGGCCGCTTTGTTGGTTAGGCAGCATGTTGCTGGGAATATTCAACGACCTTCCAAAGAAAGATTCAATGGCCAAACGAGTTGAATGTTGTCTCAAAATATGGTTGTTGTTCATGCGATTTTCAGTATTAGCAATCACAAATTGTTTACTCAGCGTGTTCAAGAACATTCATCGCTTCTCTTTTCTGGTTCCTTTGTATTTTCTTTGCATATGATGTAAGGGGCTAATCCCATGACGTCTATCATGTTGCAAAAAAAATGCTAATGACCAACTTCTGGTTGACAGTTGTGTGTAGTAATCCGTTACCATTTGGTCCATTGTATCAACGCCGGCCTTTGTTGAATTGTAAAATAATATAGCTTCCGGGTTTTTTGCTACGCCTTCAACTTTCTCGGTGTAGTGCACAGTGGATAGTAGATTTACTGCTTTGTTCTTCTTTGGAACGTAGCTGCTGGTTATCATAGAAACCGAACACAGATGAAAGCACTGGCCGTTTGCTGTATTTTTTCACTTCTTTGGGAAGACACCTTTTGTTGGATCTAATCGTGCCAACGTATGCTAGTCCAATCGACGAAAGACGTTTAGCTGTGTCTAATGTTGTAAAGAAGTTATCAGCAATAATAGTTCAGCCGCTGTTGGTGTATCGCTTAGCCAAACTCATGAGCACATTTTCGCCTTGGTTTGTCTCTCGTTGTTCTCCCTCTTTACCAGTGTACAGTTTTCCTTGCAACGGATATTTGGTTTTCGCATCGCATGCCCACCATACTTTTATGCCATACTTTGCGGGTTTTGATGGGATGTACGATATTGCGTGAACTTTGTGCGCCCACGGTATGGAAATAGCTGCTCATCGATGGTTACACTTTCGTATGGTTCAAAATTACTCGCAAGATTGTTATTCAAGAAGTTCCATATGTCGCGAATGGGAGCAGCTTTGTCGGTTTGTTGACGAAATGCGCGCGTACGACTATCGTCAAATCGAATACAGCGCATCAAAGTAACAAATCGTGTATATGACATGGCTGCACGGAATATTGGAAGTGCAATCTTGAGATCCCAATAAAAGCCTCAAGTTCAACACTTGTCATATCAACCCATACTCGTGGTGTGCAGTTTGCATGTTCTGCGTTCCATTTGCGTGTAAATTTTTCTCCATATAGATTTGTTTGTGTAATATGCGGTGAAAAGAAAGGCTTGAACACCTCAAGCGGAGTGGTCAGGTTTGTTTTTGGTCCACCTCTGAAACGCATGATGTTGGGCTGGCGGAATCTCACTGTAGCGGGTTCAGCTGTACTCCAGTTGGTACCATCTTTTCCAAGCAAAAAACCGTCTGCAGCTTGAGTTGGTACATTCTCACTTTCTTCTTCGGATTCTTCATCGCTTTCGAATATTTCATTTGCTTCAATTTCCAATTCATATTAAATGTCCGAGGCGTCATCTTCGGGCACAAAATCTGTGTTTTCACCGCTTTGGTCTTCAAATAAATCTAGTTTTTCGTCTGCTTCTGTGTGAAGTGCGAAATCACGCTGTAACGCTGATCATAGTTGTTGTTGGAAATTATCAGTAAGGCGGCCTGTACGCAAGCGCGTATTGTAAACAAATTCTAAATCCTCTGCCATAATAACTGGCATAATAACTCTTCTGCCATAAAACCAAAATCACAAACGAATTTAGTTTTTCGTGGGTCTTCTCCAGGATTTAGTGTGGCGTGAACATCTGGTCATTTGTCGATTTTCAGGTCCAAAGCCACACTAGTATGGTCCAATCAGGCCAGCGATAGTTGGTTTTAGTCTTCACGGTAGTTGGCACAGAGACTCGGGTCACCTTTTTTAAATATGGGACATAGAACATTGAGACTCCAATCGCCGGGCATGCATTCATCTAAACAAATTTTGCTTATGAGCTGATGCATTGTCTTCGGCGCCAGACTTAAACAGCTCCGCCCTCGTCTTGGTTAGGAGGGGGACAATCGTCGTCGTCATTCAAATTGTGATCGATTGTCTCATCGTCATTGGATATCTCAGGTGTCAGTAACGCGGACAGTAATTGCACATTTGCGATGAGATTTCCGTCCTTGTCTTTACAGAAATGGGGCCCTGAACTCTGTCCATTAGTTCTGGGCTTTATGTTTTGGTAGAATTTTCGGGCTTCGTTCTTCCTTCTGTATGACTTAATTTTCTCAATCTCGCGTATTTCCACGGCCGTTTCTTACGCCTAAAGATACGGTTTACCCCTCTGTCGCAGCTCGCTCTACAATTGACTGAAGCATTGCCATACGTGCAGCGTTCTTTTCATCATTTGCTGCGAAACTCTTCAACGTACCATGGTTTATAGACTCCTAAAGTCCACTTGCGCTTCGGGATCGTAATCGAGAGGGGTGGGTTCTCTTTTTTGGGTTCTGTGTTTCTCTGCGTCTGGTTTCGTACGATTTTCGCTCTACTTAATCTTATGCGAACCTTTGCTGCTACCAGGTAGTGATCGAAGTCGATGTTAGCTCTTCCGATCACTCGTACGTTCATTACACTGAATAAGTGACGTCGATCAATTACCACGTGATCAATTTGGTTCTTCGGTCTTTGATCATGGCATATCCAACTAGCTTTACTTTATATTGTAATATTGTTTTATAATGTTAAATTCTGTTTAAATAAATAAAGGATTTATATGTGTATACGATATATCTCGTATTTCCTTTGATAATTATTGGAATATAATAATTATAAACAAATATAAAAACATGAGGTCAGATTTGGTTTTTTTTGTATTTATTTTTCTCCATATTTCGCTACTCCGTTGTGTAGCATCATCAGGATATATAAACAATAAATAGAAATTAAGACCAAATACAATATTAAAAAATTATGTCAATATAAAAATGTTTGAAAAAAGTTTTACTCCCTTTTTGTAAAATTATTTGAAGTTACACAAACAAAAATAATGTACGTAAAAAGTTCATATAAATTAACCCAAAGAAAAATATTAGATCGATAAACAATTTGTGTCTAAAAAGTTCTACTTTTTACTAATGAAATATCTGTAAATTTGGGCTACATTATCTGTATCTGTTTTATAGTTAATTCTTTTCATTGTTGGTGTATTAATTGTTTGTAGCATTTCTAACATATAACGACGATTGTAATTATTTTCTTTATTCAAAACCGATGTATCCTGAAAGTTTGGGTAATGATTCAAACTAGCACAATGGGATGTTAATGCTGTTTTCTGCGTAGAAATGTGCCGGTATTTTTGATCTGATTTGTGTCCTGCAATTCGTGTCTTTAGTTAATTTTTTGTACTCCCTACAAATGGTTGGTTGAAAAGGCTGGAAGACAGCACGCTGTCTAGCACACTTAGGCTAAAGAAGCCCATTGTGATACCTGCAGTTTCCTCCATAGCAACTATTGACTAGTCGTCCAGCCAATTTGCCCTTTCAATAAATTTGTCTATAAGACCTACAGGAATATCCTGTAGGACTACCGTACTCACTAGATGTGTTCCGAATATCCTACTTCTCAGTCTTGCCAGAGCAGGGCAATCCAAGAGAAGGTGTTTCGTCGTTTCCTCGTCCTCTTCCATGCAGCATCTACAGAGAGTGGAGTTTCTATGTCCCAATCTTAGGGCGTGTTTTCCTACAAGACAATGTCCCGTAAGCGTTCCTATCATTGTGGATAACCAGCCTCTCGGCAAGTTAAGTAGTTGCCTAGTCCTCTTCCTGTCCACCTGTGGCCAGAGGACCCTGGCTTGTTTGCAAGTTGAAGTAAGTCTCCACTTGTCCTTGAACATATTATCGGCTCACTGCCTGATCTGCAAACGGCAGGTAGAGATTGGCATACTAACACCTTATTTTGCCGGAAGAACCTGTGCCGTAGTGCCCTGCAATTGCCTGGAATGTCGATGATGTCAAAATACTCTGCCATCACCCTAAGTGATGAGTGGCATTCTTTCAATGTCAGGGACGTAGCAAACATGGCTTCCAGGGATTTTATGGCAGCCTGACTTTCTGTGTAGATACATATTCTCCGGAGGGTTGTGACACTACTTTTCAGTAGTTCAGCAACCTCCAGTATGGCGGTAACTTCCGCCTGAAATACACTACAGTGATGATGCAGCTTGAAGGAGATATTTATATTTAGGTCCGGTGAATAGACCCCATAGCCTACTTGCTCGTCGAACTTTGATCCATCCGTGAAAAATCTGATACTACTGGTATCCCCTTCCAGTGACTTTTCCCAGGTATTCCTGTTCGGAATAGAAGTCCTTAGATTTGTCGCTGGTAGAAGGTAGGGGATACAGTAGTCCGTTTTTACGGGAATAGAATTGATCCGGTGTAGTAATTCAGTGTGTCCGGAATGCCCCGATATCAAAACGCCATAATCTCTGATTCTCACCAGGGATGTAGCGGCTGCCGATTCAGCCATGATATCAGGAGTACAGATGTTCAGGATAGCACTAAGTGCAGTACCTGACGTCGTGCCCATTGCCCCACTAACACTAATCAGTGCTGATCTTTGAATTTTCATCAAGGAATTCAGAATATATTTCTTTTGGAGGCACCTCCACCAAACTACGATGCCATAGAGTAGTATTGGTCTGACTATTGCCGTATAAATCCACATGGTGATCTTAGGAGACAGTCCCCAGCGCTTTCCTATCGCCGTTTTACAGCAGTAAAGAGCGACAGACGCCTTTTTCACCCTCTCCTCCACATTCGGTTTCCAAGACAGTTTTCTGTCGAGAATTATCCCCAGATACTTGACCTTTTCCGTCAACTGTAATTGCACCCCATTAACTGACGGCAGTTCAAATGCGGGTATTTTATATTTCCGAGAGAACAAGATAAGCTCGGTTTTAAGTGTAGTTAAGAGATAGACTAAGTAGGCTGGTTGTACGAATGCTAAGTAAATTGAGGTTTCTGCCCGTACAGATGATAGCAATATCATCGGCATAGGCAAAGACCTGGCATTCGGCCCTGTCCAATTCAAGAAGCAGTTCATTGACAGAAGTTAACCATAATAGTGAAGACAGAACCCCCCTGCGGTGTACCCCTGTTAACGTTCCTAGCAATTGTAACACCACCCCATTCAGCTTTGACGGATCTATCCACCAGAAACTTCCCAATTAGGCGTGTCACTAAGCTATCGACTCCTAGATTCTGTAACGTCCCTAGAGCGACGACCTTATTATCAAGAGAGTTCTCTATTATGCTGACTATAGAGTGGAGAGCCGTCTCAGTTGACCTGACCTTGATGTAGGCATGCTGAGGACTCGATAGTAGATTCTGTGGAAGATTACTTCGAACGTGAATGTCCAGCAATCTTTCAAATGTCTTAAGAACAAAGGATGATAGACTGATTGGTCTAAAGTCCTTTGGTTTGACATGAGAACATTTGCCCGCTTTCGGGACGAAAACCACTTTGTTTTGCTTCCAAATGCTAGGAATGACTCCCAGCATAAGGCAGCCCCTGAAGATTGACTCCAATCAACTACAAGATAGGTATAGTGCCTCCTGTAGTTGCGCGGGAATTATCCCGTCAGGTCCGGCTGATTTATAAGGCTTAAATCATCTAATGGCCCATATCAGATTTTTTCTGCTCACTATTGAGCGAACTTTTTGTAAGCTAGGTGAGTTTCCGCCTAGCTGTTCTGGCTGATGACCAGCATTTCGGTCATCGTTGGGAAAGTGGGTATCCAGGAGATACCCTCATCGACCTTGTGGAATTCTACATCACTTATAGTCAATGTTTCGAGTGGTAGTTGATTATTCTTCCTGAAGACGTTGGTTTCTGATACCAATTAATTGCCAAAAATCGCGAAAAATTAAATTTTTCATACAAAAAATCGCTGAAACGCTCTCATATTTATATCTCGGAAACGGAGTGTCCAATCGAAAAATATCCAATTTTTGCGGATTTCTAAGGGGGTTTCATAAAGTGGTCCAATTCGTATGGAAGAATTTTTTTTCGAAAAATCGCCAAAATAAAAAATTACAGCAGACAGTTGTCCGAGGCCTTCGGCCACGGACTGTCCCTGCAGGCTGTGTCAGAGACACGGCCATTAAGTTTAACGTAGAATACGCCATCCGATAAGACAGAAAACATATATAACAATAATTTCATTTGCTTATATTATTTATCATTTATTGTTATATATGTTTTCTGTCTTATCGGATGGCGTATTCTACGTTAAACTTAATGGCCGTGTCTCTGACACAGCCTGCAGGGACAGTCCGTGGCCGAAGGCCTCGGACAACTGTCTGCTGTAATTTTTATATTTACCAACGGCATTTGATTCAAGTCCGTTTAAAAAAAAAATATTATGTTCAATTTTTTTTAAACTTAATTTAATTTATGTATTTTAATTAATATTTTTATTGAAATAAGTTCTGCGAATGTTGAGAGGGCCGCCCTGATATTAAAAAAGGTTTACCTTATCGAGTCTTCGCATTAGCATTCGAGCGTTGTGTGAAAGCTTTACGCTTTACAATTCAAAATTAATGTTACAACAGCTTTATTGAAGCTTTCGCAAAAAAGCTTTATTACGTTAGCTTACTGTTTGTTTCACTTTTTACTAGATACATGTTGCCAAGCAACATTAGCTTGCTGTTCGTTTCACTTTTTACTAGATACATGTTCCTAAGCAATGTTGAGCAACCAAAAACACTCAACCAAACACCACACATATGTTTAGCAATATGTCAAAAAAAGTGGTTTTTCCAATTTAAAGATATATGTACCAAATTATATGTACTGATTTGGGGATACATTCGGCTATCTGAAATGCTCATTAGGGTGGTCCTCAATTACATGATATGTGAATTATAGGGTGTTCTTGTTGTCATTGATTTTTCAACTGATTATGAATTTTTTCCTGTAATTTTATTAATATCCGAAAAACTGGAATTTTTTAATTTTTTGCAATAAACTGGGTTAGTAGCCTTTCATTTAAGATGAATATTTCATTCGTACACTGAGAGAAAAAAAATTATTATAATAATAAGTGGTAAAGGTAGATTTACGACTTTTTCATTTAAAATGGCACAAAAACGGCTAAAGATTTTTGGCCAAAATTTTCTATTTCTCGTTTAGAACCTTAAAATCTTAAATTCTACCAAGGCGCTTCGCAGTACAATGTTTCGTTTGGAAAAAAAATTGAAAAAACTTCAAGAAAAATGGAAAAAATCCAAAATTTTTAGCTTTTTTACCTTCCTCAACTCATAACGTCCAAACTAAGCTTTGTGACGTGAAGCGCCTTGGTGGAATTTTAGATTTTAAGGTTCTAAACGAGAAATAGAAAATTTTGGCCAAAAATCTTTAGCCGTTTTGGTGCCATTTTAAATGAAAAAGTCGTAAATCTACCTTTACCACTTATTATTATAATAATTTTTTTTCTCTCAGTGTACGAATGAAATATTCATCTTAAATGAAAGGTTACTAACCCAGTTTATTGTAAAAAATTAAAAAATTCCAGTTTTTTTTTTTTTTTTAATTTAATTTTTTAATTTTTAAGCCCACGAAAATGGTTAAACTGTGTTATATTTTGAAATACAACTAATTTTAAAAAAAAAAACTCGTGGAATAAATATTGTTTCTGAGTCCCCAAAGATTCATATTCAACAATAAAAAAGTTCTTTTTCGCAAAAAGTCGTTTTTGACATATTGTTACATATGTTTGAGTGTATGTGTTTACACAATTTTCATTTGAGAAATTAAAATACTAGAAATATATCAACCAATATGAAATGTATATCAAACGAAAGATAACATCTTCATTTACCTACAAAAAAAATTGTAAAAAAATTCATCAAGCCGTTTCCTCAAATTCAATGAAATAAAGATTACAACAATAAAAACCTGACATGACTCCTCATACCATAAGGTAAGACGTATTCTACGTCAAAAAATCACTAAAATAAAAAGGTGGCTATAAATCGAAAAAAGTGATGCCATATTGGAGACACCCATTGGTTAAAGCCTACTTTGGAGGTACATTTTTTATTATTTTTTCGATTGGAAGCACCGTTTTCGAGTTATAGCTACTTTTTTATTTTAGCGATTTTTTTATTTTTCGAAAAAAATTCTTCCATACGAATTGGACCACTTTATGAAACCCCCTTAGAAACGCACAAAAATTGGTTATTTTTTCAATTAGACTCTCCGTTTCCGAGATATATAAATTTTTTCTAATTTTTTCATATTATCGATTAAAAATGGGGATGAGTTACCCTGGGTAACCCATTGCCCATCGTCGTGGGTAGCTACCCATTATTTTCCCCATTTCCCGAGGGTAATGGGAAATCGTGATGAGTAATTCTTCATTGTCGTGGGTAGCTACCCATTATTTTCCCCAATTCTCTGAGGGTAATGGGAAATCGTGATGAGTAATTCCCCATTTCGTGGGTAGCTACCCATTATTTTCCCCATTTCCCTGAGGGTAATGGAAAATTGTGATGAGTAATTCTTCATTGTCGTGGGTAGCTACCCATTATTTTCCCCATTTTCCTGAGGGTAATGGGAAATCGTGATGAGTAATTCCCCATTTCGTGGGTAGCTACCCATTACTTTCCCCATTGCCCTGAGCGTAATGGGTAATCGTGATGGGTAATTCCTCATTTTCGTGGGTAGCTTCCCATTATTTTCCCCATACCCTGCGGGTAATGGGTAAACGTTCATTACACATTCCCCACGACGATGTGTATGGGTTACTCATGGGGGGAAATACGAACTCTGATAAGAAACTACAACTCGTATTAAAATCTAAATATTTCTGTACTTTTCTGTGTGCAACATTCTTAAGTGACAAAAACAGTTTCTCCCTCCCATGTTAAAACTGATCTAAACACCAAACAACATGCACACTATCACACTAACAATATCGAAAATGCTTCTGTTGAATCGCACGTTATTCTCCTAGATATTGCGACAAATTCAAACATGATATCCAGAAAATAACGCTTCCAACCAAAGAGTCTATAATTTTCGGAGACTTAAACGCATAATATTCAAGTTGGAACTGTTCCAGACTACACTTCGGGAAATTCAGTTTTTCACTTACAATTACATAAGTTAAAATTACTTTACAGTTGAACCAACTCAAAATCCTCAAGACAGTATTGGCCGACCTACAACCATAGACCTGATGCTTACTAACACTAATCTGCATAAAAATCAATCACTGCTATTTTATTTCTACAAAGTAGTATAACAACTAAACTGATTAAAGTTTAAAAATTATTTTTGTTTCTGTTTTTAAGTGGATAGTTAAGTGCGGAACACAATTGCGACGTTTCGACGTACGGCGTCAAAAATGATACGCTGTCAAAAATAAAACACACATGTTGCTATGATCTCGCCCACAATTGACGACGACAACGTATTGGCGTTTTTGCGTCGTACGTTCAATTAGATCTATTTATATTTTTTACGCCGCGTACGGCGTATAAGTTCGTATCTGATGTTTCAGACGGTTTGTGTATGTTTGATAATAAAATGCAAATTTGGTGAAATTATTTAGAAAATAAAACAATTGCTGATAAAAAAAATGAGCGGAAATAATTTAAATGAAAAGAAAAATTTATAAAATGTAAACATATGTATGTATGTTGACGTATTATACGTTGTACGCCGCTATTGAGTGCATGTTGGACGTATGGACGTATTTTCACGACGTTTTATGCCCGCACGCCGTACGTTGTACGTCGTTAAAGTAAGCTGTCATATTGTAAACGATTATGGTAACCCTTGTATTCCTCTTGGGGAAAACATAGTACATATATTTTAGGAGCACACAAAATGGAATTATGTAAAATAAGAAATAAATGCCTAAAATCGAACTAATTTTAACAAAAATGTATAAAAAACTATGTTGGCGCAACAATTTAACGATCTAGACTCAAAGTATGTGTATAAATACTCAAATCAGAAACATGTATTTTATACAATCTTACACTTCTCATATTGACAATTAGTAATGTGATTGTCAAAATCATACGTTTCTGACTACAAGTTAACAAATCAACATTGGGTGGTTAAATCATAGTTAACCATTGACTGAATGACAAAATTCGATGTTTAAGCCCCGTATTCAGTTCTTGCGATATTTTCGTAAGAAATTTACAATTACACAGTGCAACACGAAAAAATATAACCATATACGGACACCACTACGTGATAAAAGACCAAAAAAAAAAAGACCCGTGTCTGCCAGTTTTGCCCAAAGTCGTGCATTTTTTTTATGGGCCCCCAAAGATTTATGGCTTCGGTGTCATTTTTGCAAAAAAAGTGATCATTTTGTCAATATTCGTTATTTTTTGTACAAATATTCGTTATTATAAAGGGTCCGCCATCTAACGTTTTTTTTTTTCAACTAGTGCTTATTTCGTGAATGGTAACACTTAGCTCATGTCTGATTTGACAGATAATTAGTTTTATCCTTCCGCTGAACGAATATGGTTGTGTATACGCTTGAACAACGCTGGGAAATATTGCGACATTACTTTGAAAATCATGGTAATGTTGCAGAATGGGTGCGAAAATTGCGTACATATTTTGGAAGAAGAGAAGCACCGTCAGCTCCGTATGTTCGTTATCTTGTGAAAAAAGTGAAAGAAACTGGCATCCTCATCGATAAACCAAAGTTGGACTATTATTTGTTGGGTGCCCTCAAAGATAAGTGTTACGCCGACAAGCCAGAGACAATTGACTCTTTAAAGGACAATATTCGTGAAGCCATTGGTGAAATACTGCTGCACACAACGGATAATGTGCTTAAAAATTGGACTGATCGTGTGGCTACTGCATGGCCAGCCGAGGCAGCCATTTGAATGAAATTATTTTCCATTATTAACCGGTAGGATTGTACTTTGAAATAAAAAAAGAAATTTGAGAAAATATTCAGTAGTTTTTTTTATAGCATTTTCAAAAAAAAAATAGTTAGTTGGCGGACCCTTTACACGTACTTCTTATGGCAACGAAAATTTCATAAAAGCTGAACAACAATTTAACTATGAAACGCAGATCACCACTGACTGAAAATCTGGGCATTAGTTGTTAAGAAACATTAAAATGTATGTATTCATTTAAACAACACAGAAATATTACAATAGAATACTGGTATCCATGTAAACACGAAAACCTCGAAAACTTGCTCAGCAAACGTCAAAACAAAACAACAATACGAAAAGACGTTGACGAATGTCCCACGTTTCGTTTTCGATGTTTGCTCAGCAAAACTGACTTGAAGAAAAATGGTTTCCTATTACATCCCAGGCAGGGATTGGGGAGAACTTCTCACAACCAGTGAGCTGTGCGCTTTATAGTTTTTACTCCCACTGATTGGGACCTACAAATTTGAACGGATTCCGAAGGGTATTTTGAGAAGCTCTTTCATGGCTACATACTCGATAGTGTCGCCATCACTAAGCGCAGTGACTGTCGTCGAAAGATCAGCCAAAATTGACTCGAAACGTTTCTACAAGTAGTTTTGTGTGAGACAAATTTTAGCTATTGACATTTGCTGTGCAAGTTGTTAGATAGAGGCTTTCGAGGCTCTTGCCCGTTTACATGAATACCACTAATATTCAATATTTGCATCTCACACTGAAAATTCTCCATCATCAACAATGTTAATACATACTAATGTTAGTACTTAGATATCAGTGTTTTTCTCCTGATGACATCGTCCAGACATTTTCCCATTGATTGAACTTTTCGAGGTAATCCCTTGGTTATTCCCGAGTGTATCCCTGCCGGCGATGTTACATTCCACCATATCCACTTCAAAAATATGTGTGCCGGGAAGTCTCGACAACTTCTAAATCCGGTGATCAGTGTAGTGTTCCCTCCCAAATTTTTTTCCTAACTTACCTACCTCCAATCACCACCCACCAAAATTAAATTTTTATAAAATTTTCTCCCACCGCTCTAACTGCCCCAAAGGTGCCCTTTGATAAGTCAAATGTATAATGTTAAGTCAAATGTATAATGTTAAGTCAAATGTATAAATGTATGTTTCTCTGAACATATCGACCCCACATCCTCAACCCTTAAGGTGGTCTCCGTACAATTTTTTTTTCTATTTTTTATACATTTTTTATGAAATCAGCTGCTGCCGCTCCCATGGTGCCATGGTAGAGGAGTGAAATGTAGGATCGACCCACTTTTATTCTCTCCCCCAACATTTTTACCCTCTATCCCTAACTCTTAAGGAGGATCCAATACAAAATGCGCTTAACAACGACCAAAACGAAAAAAAAATCACCTCAAATTAATATTTTCGCTAAAATGTTTGGCTTTTATTGACGATAATAAATTTTCGTTTTATTGAGCGTAAAAATTCATGTTTTTATAATTCAAAATGTTTATAGTTCGAAAACATGAATCAAATTAATTTGTTTGTACCATGCGATGGATTTTTCTTCCGATTTTCGGCGACGACCTGAAGGAAAAATATTTGTTTCTCCTCGTGATGGTACAACATGTTTATATAGTTCTCTATTAATTTTATGTCTCTTTCGCCAGCGTTGTTAGCAATATGTAATTTACGCAATATTTCTAGGGCTTGCTGGTAGTCTTCGCGCTCTTCCCAGGTTTCTAGATCGGTAACAGTGACATCTGTTGACAATCCGAAGCGTGCGAAAATTTTTGCTGTCTCAGGTGTGACGCAATGGGTCAAATCGTTCTTGATTGACTTGTTTCGATGCCAAGATAATTATTTTCTCACTTCCAAAGCAAACAACATGTACTGGGCAAGCCTGATGGTTGGCACTGCCGCCGCTGTCGTCCAAATCATCTTCTTCCTGTATATCATCGTCTTCCACGTCCTCGATATCCACGTCGTCTTCTTTCTCGCTGTCTTCATCGGACGATTCGTCCATCTCATCGTCAGATAATTCTTGCTCGTATTCCTCTTTCTCTTCTTCAAATACACGAATTGCATTTGCTATTTTCCGCTTGGTGTGATAGGGTGTATTCGGATCAAATAATGCAAGAGTAACAGCTTCGCTACTAAGATACCAGAGTTGTCCACAGAATCTCTTCACCAATTTTTGCGACACAATCTTGTCAACTGAATCATAACGAGCAATCGCTTTCAAAAAAATTCAAAGCATTATTTAGTGCTCGGTTGCTCTGGTGGTTGTAAACCAATTTTCACGTAAAGTGTTACAATGCAAATGGTTACATCCGGAAGTCCATTCAATTCTTTTTAGTTCAAATTTAGATGTTTTCGGAACAAAAATGTGTTTGGCCAGTATATGCCTTTCGCCATCCATCAAGCATGCCTGATGGATTCTGGTGGGCTGAAATGATGATTGGGAATATATTCACGAAGGAAAAATAAAACGATTTCAGGGAAATCCTTGTAGTCGTTGCTTTTCATGCAATTGATCCAAACAAAACGACTTGATCTTAATTTGGACTTGAACTGTGTATTTTGTCTGCAACACTTCTATGCCAGGGTTTGTCTTTAATATTTCCCCGTTACTCTTTGAAACATTGGCACCCCTGGCCCAGACGTTTTGACGAATTTAGTTACAACACTTCTTTAATTTGCAGTTCATAAATATGAGGTTGCGTGGCAGATGGTTCTAATCTTTATGAACAATATATTGTAGATGAAATTGTAGTTTTCGCTTTCATAGACACTTGTCGAATGAGAAAATGAGGATGAGTGAACACTTATGACTACTTTGTATTTTTCCACTGAAGTACGTATCTGGGAAAATTTGTATGAAAAATTTTCCTCAAAGGGATTTCAGAGCGGGTGCTAAGTGAGTCAAGTGTGTTATATCTACCTGATCCAGTTTCGTGATACAATACGATAAATTGATTTTCACCCTTTGAGTTGGAATTTCATGGGAGTTCAATCATAAATATTCTACAGTTTATTACTTAATAATTAAACTCGAAGAATCATAAAAAAAATCCAATGAGTGTTCGAACTCACGGGCGATGTGTTAACACCTTTTTGCTACACGGTACCTGTTCGATTTCTATGAACACATTCGTAAATGTTACATTGGAAAATAAAATACAGCGTTCAATCATATGATGACGTTACAGTTAAATAATATTAATACTTAAAATTATTTAAAGACCCAGTGCAAGCACATGTGTCATTATTTTCTTGCTCAATACTTTTTGTTTTATTCCCCCAAAAGTCAAAGAATGCAGAGCAACAGACACTTGTATATACATACATACATTGTTATATTCGTACATACGCTACACAAGTTCACAAAATTGTCGTTGCTCTCTCTCTTGCTATCTCATTTTTATAAACGTATAATACGTCATTACTCTCTTTGCTCTGACAGTGCTCCGCACCCACATTTTATTGGACTTACCTTTCACTATAATCAAACAAAATGAAAAAAATTAAACAGAAGTGCTAATGATTTCATTATTTTCTTGCTTAATGCTTTTTATTTATTTTATATTAAACCCACAAAAAACAAAGAGAATGCAAAGCAACAGACAAATGTACATACATACATTGTTATGTTTGTACATAAGCTACATACGTTGCTGTCTTGCTATCTCATTTTTATATATGTACGTATAACCACGTCACTATTCTCTTTGCTATGCATAAGACAAAACCGAAGATCAACATAAAACACTTTTTTAATATTACTCCAAATTAATACTCCAAATTAAAACACTTAAATCTCGGCTCGCCTTAATTTTTGGCCTAAACTCTTCGTCGAAACCCGCACTAGCTTTTTAATCCAAAAATTAATAAAATCGGCTATGAATTTCCGGAGAAAATCGCGTGGGAAAATTATATGAAAATCGCCCAATAATCACTTTCAATACCGACTGCCAAGCAACGAACAAACAAACGATGATTTACTCTTACATTCCTAACACTTGCGTATGTATTGAAACTGATAGTTTTTTGCCCTAGAGGCGCGCGTATAGATGTTAACACATCAAAAATACACATAAATTTCAAATGTTTTTTCCCGAACAATTGGATTAGTATTTCAACTTGGGGTTTTTCCAAAATCCACGTCATAAAATTCAATGCAATTTTGCACATAATATCTGGGAAAAGTTTTTACAATTGGTTCAATTCAAATAAAAATATTAATACTCATTATTATGAAAACCAAACAAGAAATCACAATTCTTGTTAAAATCACATTAATTTGGAGTTAAAGCGAAAAGCATCATCCAACGATTTTCATTTTACTCATAAGATATGTTGCTTTTCGATAACGTAGTAAAGTTTATTACTTTTTGGCGTTTTCGATTTTCCAATATATTAAAAATATATTTTATCGAAAATCTTAATTTGTGGAAATTTTTTGGAACGAAGTTCCTTATCGCACGTTACGGGAACTTTTTTTTAACCGTATTATGCTATAACCCAGTTTTGTTCTGCATACTTTTAGGATTTAGTGGTTTAGTGTTTGAAAGTTGTACCAATTCGTGTTGTTATTTTATTTTATTGCATACCTTTAGACATAATATGCCAATGGAGTGTGTGGCAAAGATTTGTACATTCAGTGACGTACATGAGGGTTGTTTTCTTTCATGTTGGCTTTGTGATAGTCATGCCCATGTGAAGTGTGCTGGCTTCAATGGAAGGCATTATGACATAATTACGGCTAATGAAAGCGGGCTTTGCTGAACATGTTGAAATTGTCGGGAATTCGATGTTGACTTTCATAAGCTATTTAAGGAGGCCAAGAAAGGATTTCAAAATTTAAATTCTGATTTTGTCTCTATTCGTTCGAAACTTAAATCGTTGGAGGATATGTTTGATACTTTTAAATGGCTTGAGGACATTTCGTCCTCCCCAAGACGGAATAAAATCTTCTAGTGATCGAAATTTAATTTTACCAGTAACTTGGATAACTTTCTTATCTCCGAAACAGTCGTCGTCTGTTGTTCCTTCATCCACAGATGTCATGGACCGTAATCATTATGAGTTTCATTATAAAAATTATATACTAATGATTATATTATTAATTTTAAGGATTTTTTTCAATGGTAATGATTAAATTTGAGTAATATTAAAAAAATCAGTCCATAATCATTATTTTTTAGCAAAAAAAAAATCATAAATTATTATTTTTGTTTCAGAACGTTTATTGAATTCAAGTAATTATACATTTTTTTTACAATAATAAACAATAACAATTTAATAATTTATATTTTTATTATATGCATTGTCTTGCTGTTAATGGGGCAAGACAAAATTGATGGTGTCAACGACTAGAGAAACCTCTCGACTTGGTCCGCACTTGAATGTTGACAACCGATTTAATTTTGAAGTCATAGATGAATTTGTCTACCTTGGATCCAGTCCATGAACAAGGACAACAACGTCAGCCTGGAGATATATAGGAGAATTATGCTTGCAAATACATGCTGTTTTGGGCTCAGCGAACAGGTTGGGAACAAAGCTCTCTCTCGACGGACAATAGTCCAGCTATATCAGACTCTCATTTTACCTGTTTCGACATTACAAGTTTAATGAAAAGTAACGTTGATTTTTCTGTTTCTGGTGCGAAGTATATATAAGGCAACATGGAAAAGAACCCGAATTCGAACAGTAGTGAGTTTTCTTTGGTTGTTATTTTATTATTTTAAAATTAACGTAGATGAAATTAAAAAAAATATAATTTATATAGAATTCCTGGTGGTAAGTTCCTAAGTAAAGGAGAGAAGGGAAAAATTTAAGATTATCATCTTGAAGGGCTGTCCAATCGGGAAATTTCGAGGAGATTGAAAGATTTAGCTCTGTCATTGACAATTATAAAATAGGGTGGCCAAGATGGACACACAAAACGATCAGGAAGGACACCAGTGATCAGTGGCAGCGCCAAAAGAGATCAAAAGGGTTCATGTTAAAGAAAACTTCGGCGATAAGGAAATTATTGCTGAATTGAGCTTGAGAGCAGGGTTGCGTCGTGTGCAACAAATAATGAAACGCGACTTGAAACGGGAAAAAGTATGCAAAACTTTTTTTAATTCGCTGAAATATACATAATTTTGGATGAGGGGTGATATTTTCCGATGGAAAAAATTAAATTTGGATGGCCCTGATGGCTCGGACAAATATTGGCGTTCCAGAGATTTTTCCAAAATTATGCGTCAGCGGCGAAATTTTGGCGGTGGCTTCCTTATGGTTTGGGCAGGTATGAGTTATAGAGGAACCACTCCAATAGGTTTCGTTTTCACAAAAATGGACTCCGAGTACTATATTATAGTATTGGATGTCGTCTTATTTAATTCTGGGGAGGAAATTTGTGTCCCAGAATTTATCATCCAGCAGGACAACGCAGCAGTACATCGGTCTAAGAAAACTCCAAAGTGCCTGGAGTCCAGAAATAGTACCAACTCTCGACTGGCCTGCACTTAGAACCTCTGGTCTATTTGACCTACCTAAGTTTACCACAAAAGAGGAATGTCAACGATCGAAGAGTATCAATACAAGAAATTGGAAGATAACTGATCGTGCGCATATTCATTCGTTGATAAACTCAACGCCAAGATGCTTAGTAGAAGTTATCAGCGCTAATGGAGATCATTCGTCTTATGAAACTTTTTGGAATATTTAAATCAATCTTTTGTCTTTATAAATATTTCGCACTAGTAATTAGTTTATTTTTGTTGATTCACCTTGAAGAAGGCATAGTCAAAGGATTTTTGCTGAAAAGTATTTAATTTTGAAAGGACTAATACAATATAAAATAAAAACTTGAATATTCCCCACAACATTTGGAAAAACAAAAAATGGTGTTGCCTTTATATTTATTTCGCGGGGTGTATATGATATATGACGGGAATCCCATTTGTATCCTCGATATATTTTTTGTTTGTCCAGGTATGTATATAAACGCCTCGGGTGGGACAAACCCTTTTCGTAATGCATCACTTAAATAATTTGCATTTGTATAGTAGGAAACCATTATTAAATTGTTTTCATAGTTTGTTATACAACGTAGTATATGGTTTCTTATTAAATTTATGATGTAATTGTCAATTCGAATTACAGTTGCCTTATTATACTTATACAATTTGTTATTTGATATATACTTTGTGTACTGTCTTTGTGCTGTACTGTACAGAAAAGTAGAGCCTCTTAAACATTTCCTTTCGAATATCCCTAATTTTTCCATGAACGCCGGCGATACGTTGAACCATACAGGACAACCATATGTTATGACAGGACGAATTAACTTTTGATACATAATAGTTTTTGTTTAGAATTATTGTTTAGAATGAAAACGACACCTGTATACTTTATAAAAAAAGCTTTCCTTGCCTTTGAGACTGTGTCCTTTAAATGTACATTAAAGTATAAGTATTTGTCCCGGTGCACCCCTAGATATTTATATGGTGTTTGTTCTCAATACTCGTATTCGAAAGGTTTGATTTTATTCCGAATTGCTTCCAATTCCGTTTCACGTCGTTATTACATTTTCCTACTGGTGGCCGAAATACAATAGTCTCACACTTGTTAGTTATTATTTTTAAATGCCAACCAAGGGCATACTCCTCGACCATGTTGAATGAGTTTTGAAGTCCTTCATTAATATATAAATAATATTAATATATAAATAACAATATAGTCGGCGAATGCCGACTAGTTTGATTATTATTGTTTTCATCGAAACCCTTATATGAATGTAGTGATTCTAGAAAAGCTCCTATTGCATCATGCATTTCCTCTTGGTCACGTATTACTAGGTTGTCTGTATTATCCTTTTCTACATCTTGCGTGTTTATTCCAACTTTTCTTAGTATATTCCTTTCAGAATCGTGCAGAACTATTTTAGTTAAATTGAGCGGTTTAATTTTTTAAATATTTTCGTACCTTGAAACATTCTTACTGGATCTCTATGACCTAATTTCTGCAGGTTTTCCTGAATTTCTTTATTACCTCTTAATACAAAATTTTCTTTCCATAGTTTTTTAATCAGTTTGAGTTGTGTTTTTAAGGTGTTTAAAGATAATTGTGTAAGTGTTGATTCTAATCTATTATGTATTTTTATCATCGTTAATATTTTCCTTTTTTCTGAGTGTAATTTTTTTATGCTGTTAGAAAATTTTAAAAAGCCATCTTTGTCTTTAAATTTTTGGTACCGTACTTTCAATGACCACTGATATTAGAAAATGTAATCTAGTTATGTAATCTAGTTGCGGTCAAAAAACATAGCAGCGCCAGAGATAAACAATTTTGACAAAGTAAAATTTTAGTTGTCCTTCGGGAACCTTGAAAGTTTTTACATTGTTTTAAAGATGGCGGTATACCATTCTTATTTTTACTTCAAATACAACCCAACGTTCTTGTAATGTTGAGATTAAGCCTTAAAAACAATTTAGAATTAGAAATGACATCATTCAAATAAATAGCAGTGCTAACAAACCCTTGAAATATATTTTTTTAATTCACTATAAACAAAGTTATTTTAAAATAATTATTTAAAATAAAATAAACCCATATTTCTTTGAATTTAATACTCAGTTGTATTGGCTTTCTTGCTTATTACTGCTTCACCACGGCGTTTTCTCGAGTCAACCAGTTTTTGAAACTTTCAACGGGTATTTTGCTATTTAATTACGCCCATGTGCTATTTAATTACGCCCGTAAACTCGTTATTGTTGTTCGGTTTTGCTTGTGAGACCTCCTTTTTGACAAAACACTAAAAATTTTCGATTGATTAGAGATCCAGTGACCCGCGCAATACCATAACATCGATACGACTATTATTGTGTTTAAACCGCCTTTTTGCGAGTGGGCTAGAGTGTTTCGGATCATTGTCCTGCTAAGGGACCTATTTAAGAGGTATTTCTTATTCCGCATATGGAAGCATAATATTTTGCAGCATTTCTACATGTTGGGGAACGTCCATGGTAGTTGTGAGCCAATGTTTTGTAACAACTCCATAATGTGAAAAACAGGCCCAAACCTTTACACTTGATACTCCATGTTTGACAGTTTTGGAACTATGCCTGAGGATGTATTCCATATTGGGTCGACAAATTGTCGAGACCCTGCCTAACCATAGAAAACAATTTTTGAGTCATCTGCCCTCTAAATGTTTCCCGAATTTTCAGTTAGTCACTGCTGTTGGTGTTTGTATATGACAATCTTTGGGTAATATGTATTTTTTTTTAAGTGGGACTTTTCTCGGACTTCTGACGTACAAATTATGTTCACGTAATGTGCTGCGAGCGGTTTCAACTCTGAGCGATGGACAAACATTGTCTTTTTCGTCAGTGGCGGGCGTTTGCGGGTTGCTGGCGATGAACAATTTTATTCGGTGAGTGATTGCAGGTGACACCAACGATTTTCATTTCTGACAATGCTCGCGGAACACTTGGAGTATATTCTGAATTCCCATATATGATTTTGCCTCAGATGTCAACCTTTTTAAAATAACCGTTAAATAATCGCTAAATGTCGATAGTTCCGTATAACTGTTTCTAACTTGACTTTCTGTATTACCACCTTCTAAAACTTTTTACAATTAGTCCTTTTAAAGTTAAATTTGATCTTTGTCCCCTCAAAGTAACATTCGGCTCACTCTCAATGCAATTAATTCCACTGCGTTGTGGTCGCTATCGTAATCCAATCTTTTAAGGCAGTTTGACGTTTCGTTGACTCTCAGTATATATTGACTCTCAGTAGGAATAATCGTGTCTATTTGTTTGCGCAGTCGGTGTCGGACGGCTGGGGAATCGGCGACGGTATTCGCGCTGCGCCAACACAACAAACAAATTGTTACGCAAAAAAATAGACACGATTATTCCGCGTTCTTGGGGAGTGCATCGCTCCATGGCTTGTTTACTTGTATTCTACATCTGTCTAGTCCACAAATGTCAAAACTGATTTGATATTGGCGGCCATTTGCAAAAATAAGAGCATCTTCCAATAGGGTGGTCACTTTTGAAACACCCTGTATATATTCTGACGAAATTCATACCCGTATTCCATTGAATTGGAACTAGAAGAAGACTGATAAAAATAGTTCTATCGGAAACTTTTCGCGCTGGTTCATCTTCATCCATTCTGATAACATGGCCTAGCCACCGCAACTGGCCGCAACAGGGGGTTGGTGAAATTTTCCCCGTTTGCACATTCTTATGATGAATCGGCATAGGGAACCATGTTATTCTTACATTTTAGGTATAGGATTTGTTCAACAATTTTATGTATGTAAAAATTGATGAGAGACAATTGTGTGGAATTCTTTAACCCTGTACCGCCTCAATATATGGGTCTCTTTTGTTCTTTTTTTTGGAGAAGGTTAAAAATGGGTTATGGGTTAAAATGTAGTACATACATAATCCTCTTAAAATTCTACTATAAGTTTCTTAACACGCCACCGCTTGAAACTCAACCTGAATGCCAAAAATAAGTCAAAACTGAAAATCCATTTAAGGGTTAATTTCGTACTTATTCCGAGTTGGTGCTAAATGTACCACAAAACTGCATTTTAGGGGGTTGGTGTGCTATAAGTCACCGAACAAAAGAAAGCTGTAGATTAATATCTATAAATAGAAAATAAATTAAATTCAGTTCAATTTAATTAAGAAGATAAAAAGAATTGAACTGAATTAGACTAGATAAGATCAAGTTATATTAGATTGGACTGAATTGACTTGGACGAAATTGATGGAATTGAATTCAATTGCATTGAATTGAATTGAATTAATTTGAATTGAACTGAACTGAACTGAACTGTACTGAACTGAATTGAACTGAATTGAAATGAGTTGAATTGAATTGTATTTAGGTGAATTGAATTTAACTGAATTGAATTAACTGATTTATTCTTTAACGGAAAATTTAAAAATATTAAAATCTGACAAATGCTGCTATGTTTTCAGAGTAATAATGACTATTTTTAGCATAGAGTAGTTATTATAACTAGAGAGAATCTTTGACTCATCTGACGTTTCCTATCACACTCTTCGTGGTGCGGTCGATGTGATAGAGAGATGTTTGACGAAAAGTGACTTACACCAGGTGGAATTACAAGAATTTCTGACTTTAATTTTTCATGGTGAAAACTCGGAAATTTAAATGTGTTTTACACTGTTTTATTGACTGTTACTGTTAGCATACATTTGTGTTGTATTTAACACAATTATTTTAACACAGAAAACGAAATGCCGTTGTTGTTATTTTGTTCGTAGT
Source organism: Phaonia tiefii (assembly GCA_963931995.1). NCBI lineage: Eukaryota > Metazoa > Arthropoda > Insecta > Diptera > Muscidae > Phaonia > Phaonia tiefii. Next base: position 77,249,413 of record OZ008369.1, read on the forward strand.
TTTGAACCATTGCCTCTATCTGGCAATTCTTTTCAACATCCTACGTTCATATCACACCAGGCCAAATGTCAGAAATTTGATGAGCAAAAGAAATTTTTTTTTACAAAAATTTTAACATATTGTTTTCCGTACGAAACGAAAAAACCGAAAAATAACCGTAATTAAAGCCGAAAATAACCGGGTTTCCCCATTCTGTGAAACCGAAAACCGATTTTCCGAAAAAGAGATTTTTCGAATAAGCCTAAAACCGGTTATTCGAAAATGACGGTTTTTTGAACACTACTAGCAACTAGTGTCCAAAACCGAAGCCGAAATACCAGGGAAACCAGTTAACCGGGTCTTTTGCTATTAACCGTGGGCCGGGTTTTTAAAAAAAATTAATTTGCGAACAAACCGGAAACCGGTTATTTGACGTCGGTTAACCGGTTAATCGGATTTTACGTAATTTGTGTTAATATCCTTAAAAAAGTAATAATAAATGATATGATTTTCGAATTCTAGTGAAATTTTGGAATTAAGAAACATAATTTCTATTGTGAAATATGATCTTATGCTTCAATAAGTTCTAAATGACATATCCAAACGATTTTTTCACAATGATTTTATGACTTGAATTAGAATTAATTAAGAACATTTTTTTTATCAAATTTCAAAATTAAAATTATTTGATAATTAAATGTTTTAAACTTAATAAGATTTTCATACATGTAAGTCTTTTTCAGAATGCGAATTTTTCAATGCGAATTTGAATAAAACTTTTAAATTAACGGGTTTGTCAACAGAGACGCTACAAAAGTAAATCGATAGGGAAGCAAACGACGCCATATTTTTTCCCGCTCTTTTGACATTTCTCTTCAGTAAGGTTTGTCATTTCATCATGGAAAGGTATACGAGCCAACAACGAGTCGAAATTATTAAAATTTACTATCGAAATTTGGAGTCAGTGGCCTCAACTTTAAGGGCGCTACGTCCAATTTATGGTCGTCATAATCGTCCTACCAGATAAACAATTGAGCGTCTAGTGGAAAAATTTGAATCCACAGGCACAGTACAAAATGTTCCCGTGCCAGTGAGACAAAGAAGTGCCCGTAGTGTCGAGAATATTGCTGCCGCTGAGGCTTCAGTTCAAGAAAGCCCAAATGTATCTCTCACACGTCGTTCTCAAGCGTTGGGCATCTCTGTGACGTCGTTGTGGCGAATTTTGCGAAAAGATCTTGGCCTACATCCTTACAAGATCAAATTGACGCAAGAACTGAAGCCGCTTGACCACCATAAGCGTCGTATGTTCGTGAATTGGGCTGAGCAACAACTTGATAATGATTCGGATTTTCATCGGAAAATCATCTTCAGTGATGAAGCTCATTTCTGGCTGAATGGCTTCGTCAATAAGCAAAATATGCGTTATTGGTCAGACAGCAATCCACACGTAATCCATGAGTCATCATTGAATCCCGAAAAAATTACGGTTTGGTGCGGTTTATGGGCCGGCGGCGTCATTGGGCCGTACTTCTTCCGTGATGATCAAGACCGGCACATTACTGTGAATGCGAATCGCTACCGTTCAATGATAACCGAATATTTTTGGCCCCAATTGGATAATATGAACTTGGAGGACATGTGGTTCCAACAGGACGGCGCCACAAGCCACACAGCGAATGCCACAATCAATTTATTGGAAACCAAGTTTGGTGAACGTGTTATCTCACGAAATGGCCCAGTCGATTGGCCGCCTCGGTCGTGCGATTTGACGCCGTTAGATTATTTCCTTTGGGGCTACGTCAAGTCTATGGTCTATGCCAACAAGCCAGCGACGATTGATGAACTTCGTACGAATATCGAACGTGAAATTGCAGCAGTATCGGCCGATTTATGCTTGAAAACCGTTCAAAATTGGGTTCAGCGTCTGGACTTCTGCAAGCGTGCCCGTGGTGGCCATGCAAAATAAATCGAGTTCCATACATAATGGCATCGAACGTACTTTCACAGGAATAAAGAATTTCATTGGTATCAAAAACCGGTTTTGTTTTATTTAAAAAAACTTTTGTAGCGCTCTTCATGAAAACCCCGTTATATACTGCCTTATTCACAAAAAACATTCATGTAGCTCTAAAGCATTCATCAGTTATTGAAAACTTTAAGATTTCGCGAAGGTTTCATTAGAATCGTATTCATAATGAGTATTTTAACTATGGAACAGATAATTGACTGACAAGCCTGGTTTATGTATTCTCACAGTGCTTGTGATGTAAAACAAGACGAACAATAACCGATAGACCGAATTAAATTTTTTTTATTTAAATGCGTCAATGCATTTTTTTTAAATTTTAAACATTAATGGAAAGAAGTATTCAATAAAAAGATCAATTAATATTTGCTATACTCATAAATTTGAAAGAAGTGTCAACAAATCATATTGAATTGAATTTCAGTTTTGGGTAGTCGAATATGAAACCGGATAATAGGTTGTAGTTTCAATGTTTTGATTTTATATACATCACTATGTAAACAAAAGTTCATTTTGGTTAAAAATTTTAAAAAATGGGACGAAACTATTTGGTTGCTTAGCAGGATAATGTGACACTATAAACGCTGCAAATATACACAAAATAATTCTAATTGTTTATATCGCATAAGTATTTAAGTACGGCACGAGTGAAATATAAAAACAATTATTTCGTTTATGTATTAATGCGGATAAAATAGACTTAAAGAACGGTTAAACGTTCAACAAAAATGGCGACGTTAAAGAACTCTTAACAGAGGAATTTTTCGATTATTAATACAATTTTTGTGCTTTACCTTCTTAAACCTTTAACAAACCCATGACAACTTTTTACGAATAAGGCCGATAGTGTTTCTGCTGTATTAGGAAATTGTTGAACTACTTTAGGTTGTGTTGAAACGGCTCACTGGAAGGAAAGTGTATAGTTAAGCAGGTAGTTCAAATATCTCACAGTTTCATCGTTAGCACCGAAAACAGGGACAAGGAGCGTATTAGGATATGGTTCAATATTGGTTACGCAATGGGTACCTTACCAAAGTGTAGCTTCAATTAAATAATAAGACTTGATAGTGTCGTTATAATCAATACACGTGTTTATTCGATAAAGTCCAAATTATAAGTGAAGCCGATGAGTCAGTAAATGTTTCGTGAAAACCATTAGTAGTTTGGTCACTCAGCTTACCATGCTAAGGTGCCATCTGGATGTGACGTACTACATATTAACCCCTAATGGCCAGTTTTTAAGTTGGTAGTTAACTATAAAATTACTTAATCGCAATTGAAAGTTAATTTGAGGTTAAATTTGCATTTTGTTTTTCAGTGGTGAGTTAATGTAAGTCGCCATATTGTTAACGATTATGGCAACCCTTGTATTCTTATTGGAAAAAAACAACTGATTTGGGATAAATACCAAAACAACAAAGAGGAACAAACAAAATGGAATTATGTAAAATAAGAAACAGATGCATAAAATCGAAGTTATTTTAACAAATATGTGTAAAAAACTATAAAGGCGCAATCATTTAGCGATCTAGACTCAACGTGTGTGTACAAATACGCAAAACAGAAGCATATATTTTATAGAATCTCACATTTCTCATTTTGACAGTCAGTAATGTGATTGTCAAAATCATATGGTTCTGACTCAAAGTTATCTAGCACATCATAGTTAAAGTTATCTAGCACATCATAGTTAAATCATAGTTAAAAAATGACTGAAAAACACAATTCGATGTTTAACCAGATTTTAACTAAGAAGCGAAGATCACCACTGACCGAAAAACTGGCCATAAGTGAGGTACGAACCTATAATTTTTATTTACAATTAAAACGTAATTAATTAAATACAGTTGTGAAATATTAAATGGCCGCTAAACAAATGTTTGGTAAGTTCTACATGTGTAATTTAATTTAAAGCCAAAAATCGGTTTCACCGGTTTTTGCCAAAATTAAAAACCGAAACGAAGTTTCTTGAAAAATTGATTTTTCGAACAAACCGAAAACCGGTATCTTGAAAAATTGATTTTTGGAGCAACCCGAAAACCAGTTTCAAAAAAATCCCGGTTTTTTGGACACTACCAGCTACATACGTGCCATAAGGCGACCGCAATCATCGATTAATTGACATCAAAATTTGACGATAAGTTGATTTCGAGAAATGGACCTGTCAATTGGCCTCCAAGGTCTTGCGATTTGACACCTCTCGCTTATTTCTTGTGGGGCTACGTGTAGTCACTGGTTTATGATGATAAACCAGCAACAATTGAGATTTTTCTAATAACCCGAAAACCGGTTATTCTAAAATGCCCATTTTTGAACACTCTACTAGCTCTTACCAAAATTTGCCGATAAGTTGATTTTGAGAAATGGACCTGTCAATTGGCCTCCAAGGTCTTGCGATTTGACACCTCTTGATTATTTCTTGTGGGGCCACGTGAAGTCACTGGTTTATGATGATAAACCAGCAACAATTGTCGCATTATGCATTATGTTATGCTCGAAAAAGTGACCAAAAATTGTCTATGATCAGCCGCGGTGGCCATATGCCCGAAATCATTTTCAAATTTTAATGCCATGTATTGATCTTTCGAATAAAATAATTTTTTTTAGTTTAAAATTAAATTTTTTGTGTTATTTTTTACAATTTCAATTTCTATCGCCATTACAAAAACACCCTTTATAATCAGTATTATGAAAGATAGTCAGCATTACGGAAGTTATGGCAGGAAAGACAAAAAGTGCCCTTATATAACAAAAGATAAAAAAAAAACGAAATTTTTTAAAATAATAATAATAATATACCGACTGTAGAGCACACATTGCTACATTATACCCTAGTAGATAAGTGAACATACAAGTGTTTCCTCCCATAGTACAAATTTCGACTTGTGTATAATGTAAACTTATATGTATTCCGTATCGTACAGTCGCATATTTAGTTTGTCAGGTCCCTCTGCTGAGCTTTATATAGTAGAATTAATGCTTGATGTGAAACATAAAAATTATCCCAGAGGAGATACGTAGAGGTCATTAATATGAAAAATGGCAGATACCCAAACTGAGCGACAACACAAAGTGCGAAGTCTTAGCCAAAAACCCAACCAAACAACCGAATCGAACGACACCCAACGTAAAGCAACACAGAGGGGGAGGTGAAAACGTGGCACAGCGGCACACAACACATCTTCCCCCCTTAAGGGGAAGAATTAATATATAGTTACAAACCAACAGGCCGCCCCACCATCACCACCCTCGGGTAAAGACGACAGGACGGATATTGACGTTGTCACGTTAGGGAATGGAAATTACTTCTGTGCCATAGACAGCCAAGGACTTTTCGAAAGGACATGAAATTAAACATTTTTTTTAGCTCCCTGTCCTTTTGAGCCAGTGCATTGAATAACGACTAAAAATTGTTGGTCAACGACAGAACAGTACAAAAAGTTTGACTGATATTCTGGAGGGATTTTTGCCAGGTTTTCAGTTTATGTGTTTTCTTTATTTCCTTATATTTTTGCTTCTTTAAAGGTTCCATGGAAACCTGTGTCGTCTGTCCCTAAACGACCTTTTCTGCAACCTCACGATGTGCGTTTAGATATTGAGGATAAAACAGATACCAAACTTTTAGAAATGGGCAATGATTAAAATGCCAAGTACAAAGAGAACGCAGATGTTTAAAGCCGTAACTCTGAATCTCTGATGGCTGGCATTCATCAAGGAAAGAAAGAAAAAGCAGACATACAAAGGAGAACATATGCAAGTGAAGAAGATAACTCTGACTGAGCTGTGCTGCGCTGTGCCATGTTGCCTGTCGGATTGACTGCTCCATTGTCTTGCGCTTCCACTTCTTCCTTTGACTAGGGAACAGGAGGGACCTGAGCAGCAGCTGCACATGCAACATCAGTGAACATTAAACCAACCTCTACCTACAACAGAGATACGTCGTTCGTGACGATAAAAACAAGAATTGGGATACGCCGAAAATTGTTGGATTTCACCATGTCAAGCAATAAATGCCAGGGTGTGTGGAATAAGTTTTTCATATATCAAATCGAAACGGTGCAGAATTGAACTGATGATGTGAACTGAATCATTTCAAGGGTGTAGAGAAATATTGAACGCCCCAGAAAATTTACACAGAAGACTGACGACAGACGACTGACGACGGACGACGACAAACAACAGATACACGCTGTGAGATGACTCTTCCTCCACTTATACATTTTAGATGATATCTCAGCCCCTAGAGTAATAAAAACAAAAACGTTTTGGTGTATAACGAACGAGTGAAATGCAGTCAGTTCCACTACAAACAGGCAGACCAGACCCACATTAAGAGCTCTCGTCGTATATACCGACAAAATAGTCGTATAATTTTTATTCGAAAAAGTCAGGCACATTGTGAAATGATGATAACGATGCTGCGCTGCTGCTGATGATGATGGTGCCACAGGCGTTCATTCGATTATACACTCGTTTTTGTACGATACGATACAACTTGAAAAGACGACTGACTGACTGTAGCCCCATAGGCGATGAGCCAGCCAGTGAGCCCATTATGCGCTTATTCGCATCACCGGATGGAGGAAGCATGGCGGTGTCGAGGAGTGCGCAAGCAGACACATTAACAAAGAACCCCGACAGACTGTTTGAAAGTCATAGTGACTGTTTGCTTGGCTGCCTGCCAGTCGAATTGACTGTCCGTCGACTGTTCATTTAGCCGGTAGGTGTAGAAATATCGTATACTCGTTCACTCATCACTCGCTTAGGTCTAAAGGCAGATGAACAATTTGCAGCACTGTGACAGCGTGACGTTAATGAATAGTTATGGACAAGTATTGGGTGTAAGATTTCGTTAATACATTTTATTTTCCAATCGATTTCATTGTTCAGTACATGTACACTAGGGTATTACACTGAAAAACTTTATTTTTTCGAAACCCGGGTCTTAAACAGTGTTACTATGTTGGCATAATTTGTGCCGTTGTGGCACAAGTTTTTTGCTTTTGGCACTTGTTTTTTGAAAAATTATGCCAAATTCTGTTTATCACAATTTACCCAAAAATTATCATTTTTTTTTAATTTTTGTATAATTTTTTAGCACAATTGTTTTGCAAACGGCACAATTTTTTTGAAATTTTCTCGCTTTAATTTATCTGAAAATATAATTTTTACAGCATGAATCTTGTGGTATAATACCATATTTTAAGGTTCGTACACGTACACGTTCGATACGCTTACATAGTATTTTCGTCGAAGCATCGGCTTTACAATATAGGGCACACTTTTTCTTATACATTAATTACCCCACATCAGAAAGTCTAATATTTGTTGCGTCAACGTGTTTGCCTCAAAATAGCACAATACAACTACAATTCCTCCTGGTTCCTTCCCAATGTGCACAAAAACCGATGCGGATCCGTTTCGAACTCGGTATGAGTTCGTAAAATCATCAAAAAGCGAAATGTAAGTTCTCGAATTCGTTTCGAACCCGTTACGAGTCCGTAAAAACAATAAAAAGCGAATCAGTGAAATTGTGATTTGGTGGATCCCTCTCGAACTCGATACGAGTCCGTAAAAACATAAAAAAGCGAATCAGTGAAATTGTGATTTGGCGGAGCCGTCTCGAACTCGTTACGAGTCCGTAAAAACATAAAAAAGCGAATCAGTGAAATTGCGAATTGTCGGAACCCGTTACGAGTCCGTAAAAACAATAAAAAGCGAATCAGTGAAATTGTGATTTGGTGGATCCCTCTCGAACTCGATACGAGTCCGTAAAAACATAAAATAGCGAATCAGTGAAATTGTGATTTGGCGGAGCCGTCTCGAACTCGTTACGAGTCCGTAAAAACATAAAAAAGCGAATCAGTGAAATTGCGAATAGTCGGATTTCCAAAAAATTAATCCGAGACGGATTCGAATACGAAGTTCGTTACGAGTTCGAGACGGATCCGAAAAAGTACAAAAAACGATTCGCGGTTTCGAGAGGAATTTCATATGAAAACGAATTCGTTATGAGTTCGTAATGGATGTCCGTTTCGGACAAAACGTCAGCAGAAACGGATTCGTCTCGAATTCGTAACGGATTCATATGACACATTGGGTTATGAGAGAAATGTCCGGCATTGAGAATTTCGAAGTAGACACGATTTGATCAATGTTCTCTAGTATAAGTGGAACGGATTCTATTCCAAGAAGATTGACACAAATTGTTAAAAGCGATGGATCTCAAGCAAAATAATAATTTTATTTTTAAGATTATTGGACATGAATCTCATTCGACCCGAAAATCAAGTTTGGCTTTTAATGTTGCAGAAATTCTGAAACTTTTTTGTATGAAATTAACGTGTGCAATTTGGAATTTGAGCCCCCATTATGATGGCCAATTTGGCATTTATGAAGTGGCAGGTAAGAAATTTACGAAATGGGTCGTTTTACGCTTGAAGAAAATTGGGAAATATTAAAAACTTTCTTCCAAACTTCTGACTCTTCAACTCAAACTATAAGAAATCTACGAAATAAATTTGATAGAAATGGAGAGCCATCAACGCAGTTTGTGGATCAATTTGCGATCAAAAAGCGAGTTCGTCAATCCGGGTCCTTATCGTACTAAAGAACTCGTATTCGTGGTCGTCCAGTGCGTTCAGGAAGAAATATTTATATATTTTCGACGTAGCTGATAGTCTGGTCGCACAGTCATCAACATCAACTCGCCACCGTTCGCAGCAATTGAACATTTCTCGAACTTCTTTGCATAAAGTCCTCGGCGTGGAGGCTTATAAAGTCCAATTAGGCAAAGAACTGAAGCCTCGTGACCATCTGATCCATTTTCGCTTCGCTGAAATAGGCTGAAGATGAAAATTTTTGCCAAAAAATAATATTTTTCGATGAAGGTCATTTTCACCCCGGGGGCCACGTTAACAAACAAAATTGTCTCATTTGGGGCTCGGAAAACAAAGCCGATGCATCCACAACGAGTTTGGTATAGCGGCCAACGTTTGTGGTATAGCGGGCTATTTTTTTTTCGAAAATGAGCATGGTGCCGCCGTTACAAGGATGACGTATGGTTTCACCAGGATGGCACTACCTTCTATCGATTTTTTGCACACTGTGCTAGGAAACCACAAAATCATTCGAAACTTGGAAGTCTATTGGCCTCCTCGCAGCTGCGATTTGACCCCGTTATACAATTATCTCTGGGTCGCCGTGAAAGACAAGTGCTACGCAAACAATCCCGAGTCTATTGAGGTCTTAAAGCATGAAATCGACGCTGTCGTTCACGAGATATGCTCCCAAACAATCGGAAATGAACTGAAAAATTGGGTACATCGAGTGAGTTACTATAACGCAAGTCGTGGAAGACATATAAACACTAAGGCTGTCTTTTTATTCCATTAAGCTATCGCCATTTACGGCTTTCCAAATAAAACGATCCAAACATTTGCTGTAATGGGTAAAAAAAATGCGATACGGCAACACGTTTGTACCTAGTGCCAACAAATACAAGGTAGCAGCAAACAACAGACATTTTAATTTCGTTCATTTGTTTCAGTTGTCAAACTCTACACAAATATATACCAACAATACAAGAATGCTAAAAAGTATGAAACCAAAATATATATGATTTTAACAAGTGAAACGAAAAATGACATGGAAAAAATGTAATCACATGTCTAAACGACTATACCTGTCGTTGTTGTGAACAATTTAATTCCAATTATGTTTTCAATCGGAAATAAAAATCTATCCTTCAAATTTAGAGATATTAAAGTATACGTAGTCTTCCATTAAATAAAGTAATTTAAATGAACTGACCATGTGTAAGACATTTTGCAAAATTCTGCTTTTGTGTCTCTCCTTGATAACATTTTCATTCGCAAAAAATTATAACAAAATTTATCTAGGATAAACGTTTGTTGCCATTACTTGAAATTTAACATGTGGCAACATTGTCATTGCTCAAGTCGGAATTTAAGTGGGAAATTGAAATGCCACCTAATATCGCTTAGCTGTCCAGTACAAATTAAGCTATAATTAATTTTAGCGGAGTAAAAAAAACACGCTTATTGTTGAGTTTCAGTCATTGATTTATCTAAGATAAACGTTTGTTGCCATTACTTGAAATTTAACATGTGGCAACATTGTCATTGCTCAAGTCGGAATTTAAGTGGGAAATTGAAATGCCACCTAATACCGCTTAGCTGTCCAGCACAAATTAAGTTGTGTATGTTATAGATACATAATTATAAAAAACACTAAAATGCCAATTTTAGCATAATTTTCGGTCTCTGGCAACATTGGTCTAAAACAATGCACAGAGCTGATTATGGTAAACTTGTTTGTCTGGCCCCCCCGTAACGGCTGTTGAAGTTTATATTCCTAGAATATTGTGGCAAAATGTTTTTCTATATTGATTTCAGACGACGTGTAAGATGTGCATCCAAGGAAAGATTATTTTAAACATTTTGACAAGTATAATTTTTTCAGAAATCATGAGCATAAAGCAAGGCCCAATTGAAATTGAGACGCAATCTATCGGGAACTGTAACGACACCTTTGGTTCATATCAGAACTAATTTACACGTGGCTTATACAAACGTTGCAGCAGTACGTGTTCAACATTTCAAGTCATTCGGTTTGCATAGTTTTGATTTTAACAAATTTTGCACAAATTCAAAGTTGGCTAGAAAACTTAAAATTCCAAAGGCGACTGTTTGAACGGTTATAAAACGTTATAAAGATACCATAGCTCACAAAGAAAGAAAAAACGGGTAACAAGTTTGGAACCCGTGACAACACTTCAAGGAGAAAGACATCGATAAAATCCAATCCTGTACTGTCTGGCCGAGTTCGGACAAAAAAAACTTAACACATCCAGTACCCATGTTCTGTAACTCTCACATCGAGAAAATTCGCGCATGGAACACGTGAAAAGAAAAGATATTTAGGTTGAGCCTCCGAGCCGAGCCTCCTGGCCCACCCCCTGCGTACGTCCCTGATCGTCGTATAATATTAACTTTATGTGTACAAAATAATGTTTTTTTGGCAGTTGCCTATTATAGGTCTCCTCGTGAAAATAAATAATCACCCCTATGCTGCGTTACAATTACGTTCCCGTTCTACGTTACGCATCGATCGAACTTTGCTATGCAGAAATAAAACGTAATCGAAAGAACAAGAAGAAGAGAAGTGTGTTGTCAGAATAACCATGCTGCTAGTGGAATGTGCGAGATGAAACAGAAAACATATGTTATTTTGTAAACATTAAAGTAAAAAGTGTAAAGAAACCAGTCGTGACGGAGGTAAGAATTTTGTTTTGTTGAAATTATTGCAGCACAATAATACAATTTTGTTTATTTCATTAGAAATGGAATTAATAGCAGCAGCGATTTTGTTGGAAGAGGAGAACAACGGGCTCCAGATTGCAGAGACAAGGATTGCGAAGAGAAATTTAAGAGACAGTTGCAATCCGTTCGAGTTGACCGATCAAAGGTAAGTCATTTGTTTTAAAAGATATATGACATATAAAATAATTAGTTTACTTTTACAGCTTCAAGAAAAACTTTCGCCTTAACAAAGACGCATTCAAGTATGTGCTAGATACTTTTGCGCAAGAAGCACAGCCAACTACCTTAGCAGCTGTATCACCGCTTAGCAGAGTAGTGGCAGCTCTCAGATTCTTCGCCGAAGGAAGCTACCAACACGGAGTTGGTGCCGATTATAATGTTGGGATGGCTCAATCGACTGTGTCAAGGTCGCTATCGTATTTCCTTGAGGTAATGCAACGAAAGCTTTGCTCTCAATGGATACGATTTGAGCTGACTGAGGAGGAAAAGGCACAAGCGAAGCGCGAGTTTTATGCGAAGGCCGGCTTCCCAGGGGTGACTATGTGTGTTGATGGCACTCATATCAAAATAATAAAACCATCGGAAGAGGCGTTTCTTTTCTATAATAGAAAAGGTTATTTTAGCATTAATGCTATGGTGGTGAGTATTTTTTGTTTTAAGTTACAGAGCTCGTTAATTTAATTTATGTTTTTAGGTGTGCGATCACAAAATGCGCATTAGATTTATAGACGCCAAATTTCCTGGATGCAACCACGATTCCCATATATGGAATCTAAGTAAAGCAAAGGCATCCATGGAACGGAAATATCAGGACGGAGAAAGAAATACTTGGCTATTAGGTATTTATTTCCTCAACACTGTATATAAATTTCAGTACGCAATTCATTTTTTAACAGGTGATGCAGGTTACGCTCTGGAACCCTGGCTTATGACGCCATATCGGTCTCCAAGGGTAGGCAGCCAGGAAATGAAATACAACACACAGCACACAAAGACGAGGAACATTGTGGAAAGGACGATTGGGGTTCTGAAGAACCGATTTAGGTGTTTATTGGGTGCACGTGAACTACATTACTCCCCACAAAAAGCAACTCAAATTATAAATGTTGTTTGCGCCCTCCACAACATTTGCATTCATTACCGGGTGGAAGATGTAGACATTGTAGAATCTGAATGTGAAGTAAGTTCTCCTGAAGAGGACGATGATGAAAGCAGCGGTTCAGATTACGCTTCAATAGCGCGTAATATTCGGGACAATATACTTCCCTCTTTTTAGCGTGCTGAAAAAGCAAACAGTTCAAAAAAATTAAACGCATTCAGATCATTTGTTAGTGTGTATATTTAAAAAAAAAATTCAGTTCATATATTTTATATTTAATAATAAAAACTTAACTATAACAATAAAAATAAGTTGTAATTCATTTACATTAAAGCTTTTCAATTCAGGTATTTACAAGGTAATTAAAAATTATAAATCTGGGAACTGCACACGCAACATTTGCAGCTTTATCTCAATTTTTTGTTTCAGCAACTCCTCCTTTGCTTTGTTGTGGCGCTGCTCTTCTGCAAGTTGCGCCTTTGCAGTGTCTGCCAGGCTTTCCACATTACGATTTAAGCGCCGCATATATGAGACCATGCTATCTTGGTATTCCTTGGTCTCTTTTTTAACAACTTCCTGCGAGGTAAGTATCTCTTTCAACAATGATTGCGTTGTTTCCCTCGGACATGGCTGCTGACGCTTTTTTGAAGTTGTCGGTACATCGGTGGGGTCTTCGGTACGAGCCGATATGTCCATTTCGGACACTACAGTGTCGTCCGGTACAGCACTCACCTCTCCAAAATCCTCTGCTCCGCTTATTCCGCTCGTGCTGGTTATCAGTCCGGTCAGCCGTATAACCTTTTCTTCAAGGGGACTAATGCGCTGCAGGCGACAGTGGCCTCCTCCGGTGCTCACCATCTCTTTTTGGTTTGTGGTCAGCTTCCGTTTGATGTAGCATTTCCAGTCAATCCACACCTATAAAAATGTTTCACAAAATCAACACCAATGCACAATCAGGGTGATTATTCAAATTTCATACCTTCTTCCATGCAACTCCGGTTTTTGTTGGTGGCCCTATTGAGTTAAGTGCTACTGTCACCTCTTCCCAAAATGCCTGCACTTCTTCTTTCGATTTTTGGTAATAACCACTCGCAATGTCTGCTTGTGTGGCCATTAATTCCGCCAGCTTCTCGTACTGTTCTTGATTTGTTTGTTTCGACCTGTAATAAATGAAATAAAACTCAGTAATTAGTACAATAAATAAAAAACTTTAATAAATACATATTTAAATAACTAAATAAAGTTTATACTCCATTTTATACTTACATTTCTCAATTATCTTAAAAAACCAACACTTTCATGCACACTTGATCACAATAACAAAGAAACATATGTGCTTCAGTCAGACCTTTTGCAACGTAAGAAAACAAAGCAAAACGTAACTAAAATTGCAACGCAGCATAGCTCCGATCGAAAGAAAAACGTAGAGGAACGGAGCGGAACGGAACGCAGCATACCAAAGATGGCAAAACGGAGAAAGTTCGATCGTGATTGTAACGCAGCATAGGGGTGAATAATTTTGGTGGGACGGGATAGAACACATGATCTTAAGCAAAAAATTTAAAATACCCATATTTGGGGAAAATCCTATTTTAGGAGTTTTGGGCTTCCCAAGTTCGTATATACGGGGGTTACTAAATACTATTAAAATCCGTGTAAAGGGACTTGCCTGAAACATTTTTGTATAATATGATACAAAATAAATCAAATTAAAATTGTCGATATCTCGCTTAGTTATCGAAATATCGGACGTTGAAATTTTCAAAGGTTATCGAAAATACTTTTTACATTTTCCGCAAACATTTGTTGTACGTAGAAAATTAAACGACATTTTCCGATAGCTTCGATAACTGAAGAAAACAAAATTATTTTAAAAAGAACGCGATTTTTTTTAAAATAACTTTTAGCCACCAAACATAGCATAAAGTTTTATATATTTCTTCGTTGATATCGGAATATAATCTTTACCGTTCGTCTTGTACAGTGTTTGTTGGTTTTTTCATAGATTCAAATTAGTCGAGACATCACCAGTCATCACGCTTGCGACCAACTTCTCAACATATTGTTACGAATAAGTAAAAGCTTTTGCTTGCTCTTAAAGATTATACTAACATGTAAATAACAGGGCGGTTAGTGCTGCGCCTGAAAGTAGGCATTGTAACAACGTACAAGCTCGTTAAACCAGTAGCATGAATTCGCCTCAGTTAAGATAATTCTCCACCATTCGAGATGATTCTACAAAGATAAGTAACAACAACGACTAGAAGATTCTTGAATTCGCTAGATATAACTTCATTGGAGTATGATGAGTTGGTATAAATAGCGGAGGACTTTGGAATGGAGAGTTCAGTTTGTGATTAAACCACGTAAAGTAAGCAACGCGATTTAATAGTAAAATATAAGACTTATTAAAGTGGTGTAAATAAAGTAAACTGTTGTACTATATAAGTAAAATAAAAGGAAGTTATACCGTTGTAATTATCGTAATTGAAAACGAACCTTGTTTTATTATTGGGAATAAACAACGCAAAAAGGATGAATAAGGAAATTCGTAACAATATGTTCGTCCATTTCCAGATATCCAGCCGCAGGTCGGTTATATTTTCCAAAAGTGATGCATTTTAATACAGCCTGTTCGACGCCCTCCTCCTGATCCACACAGGTCGGACATGTAGGTGAGCTATTACTTTCGAATCAGTGCAGATATTTTCCAAATCACCTAGTTAAAAATGGGGTCAAGGAGTAGTTTGGCTCATATGCGTCCTATGATATGATGGGTATAAAACGTGCCTCTACCTTTCACTGCACTCTCCAAGCGGGCTTGTCATATTCTCATCGACTTCATGCGCTCTTCACTCTTCAGTTCTTTCCGCAGCGTTGGGTTTGCTTTACGTCTATTATACTCGCCTCATCTCGTCCGCTATAATGTCGATTGACATAACACCAGGAACCTCTACCCCTGCTTCCTTCGACATGGTCCGGAAACTGCATATTCACCTCAGTGCGGCTAGGCGATATATTGGCACCAATAGGGATAGCATACAGCATAACCGCATATAGGGATAGCATGCAGGATAATCGCAGTCACCACTGTAGATATCAATGTCCTCCCCTGAAAGAGAAGGCTGCATTAAAGGGGTGCGCGTGACACGAAAATGTTGTCTGGAAATCGTTCTCCTTAAGTTTACACTATTCCATCTTCTCTCACCAAATGCAAATTTTGTCATATCCAACGATTTATCCAACAGTCTAACATGGCCTTTATCAATAAGTGGTCATCCGTAGTGCACTCGTTTAATGACGGAAACGTATTTAGCCATGAAAAAGCTTCTCAAATATAGTATTCGGAACCCGTGGAAAACTCACTGGTTGTGAATAGCTCTGTAATGGGAAACCATTCCTTAACAATAAAAATGAACAATGTTTAAAACTGGAATAATGTTCAGTATTTAAAATGGTAATAGGTGTCTGAATTCTTACCAGGACACTTTTCACTTGCTTCCAATCACCCGAGTTGAAGGCATTTTTTACGTCAAATGTGATCGCCGTGCAGTATTCTTTAGCGTCACCACTCCAACACGTCCCAGATATGACAACTAATGCTATGTTTACCGCGTGTTGTATTGCATCAATCGTAGAACGTGACTTCCTGCACCCGTACTGGCGAGCAGA
This sequence comes from Phaonia tiefii, assembly GCA_963931995.1. Taxonomy (NCBI): domain Eukaryota; kingdom Metazoa; phylum Arthropoda; class Insecta; order Diptera; family Muscidae; genus Phaonia; species Phaonia tiefii. The sequence continues at coordinate 77,265,533 of OZ008369.1, forward strand.
GGGCTTACCTCTGCTCTCATAAATGATTCTCGCCAGTACCGTGACCACAGTAGGCATATTGGTCGATACGAAGATGGCTCGCCAGGTGGTTGGTTTCCCTTTGGGATGAGTACCAACCGCTGCAGTTTCCATTTATCCGGGAAAACTCTTTCCTCAAAGCAGGGTTGAAATGTCTTGAGGAGGATGTCCGGTCTGCGGGTGATGACAGTAGTCAATGCCTTGTTCGGTATCGTATCCGGGCCCGGTGCTTTCCGTCGCTGTTTTTCCTGCAGGCTAACAATACCTCTTCGTTCGTCGTCAATAAGGCATAGCGACCGCTGCGGAAATAGGTATGACACGATGTGGCGAAGCATATCCGGACAGGTGAAATTGGGTCTTCCCCGGGTAGTCTGCACCTTTCCTCACTTTAAATACAGTACTTCCTCAACAAGCAAATCTTTTCATTTCACCAGTACCATGCGGCACCTCTTCTACATGTAGTCGTTCTTGGCATTGACATATCGCAAGCTCCAACCAACAGCTTGTCCAAGTCCACGGCAAGCTGGTTTGTCGATCCATCTCTCAGTTGATAGGGGAAGATAACAACTCCAAGAAAGTTCTCGTCGAAGACTGTGTACTTCCACTTCGGGTCGGCAGGTTTTGGCCAACCTCTCTCTCTCCTTGACATCTAGGTTAATCCCACGTGGAGCGCAAGCCTGTCGCTGGCAAAATGTTTATCTATCACAAATCCTCCCTCTGCTTTCCTGAATGTGTTTCTCCGGACGCCATTGGGCAGGGACATTCCAAGTACCGCAAACGCCTCAAGAACACTGCGCCCTCTTACATACGTTGACGTCACTGCCAACAACGATGCTGGGTCTACATCCGCTACGAACTCGTCGAACATTCACAGAAATTCACCATGTGTCCAACTTAGAAAGCCATAGCACCTGTAGTAAGATATGCCCCTTACTTTCACCCTCACAAAGACGTTGTGTCGAGAGTCTATCTCTTGAAAAGCAGCTACACCACATGTCCATTAGGGTGTCCCAAAATATTTTTCTTTTTCGATTTTCATGGCTGCTCAAGCTTAACTGGAAAGCTTATATAGTAAAGTATTTTTGAGTTTTTTTCAGATTTTTCGTTAGAGGTTTAGAGGTCGCGCAAGTCTAATTTCCTCCAAAAATCGGGAAAATTTTAAAATTTTACTTTAAACTCGGTCAAAATCCACGATTTTCTTAGTTTGTAAGACAATATTTAAAAAAAAAAAATATCCAAGGTTTTATTGGATATGCATTAACCAGCAGTTTTGGCAATGATTTTGCTCAATAAGGTACCATGTATTTAATTTTTTCGTAAATTTTGGATAAATTTTGCAAATAACGCTTTATAACTTGTAAATTTTCTACAAACATTTAAAAACTAGTGACGCACTTTAAAAGAGGGATAAATTCCAAGCAATCTTGTAAAAAATGTTGAATTTACAGGTACTGTTCCGGAGCGATACCCTTTCATAACTTTATTCCCATTAACTGAAACTAAAAACATTACAAACTGTTTGCAATTTTTGCATCGGAATTACTTTAAATATATATGAAAATTTAAAAAACTAGTTACGAACTTTAAAATACAGATACATTCCAAGCAATTTTGTAAAACAAAATTGAATTTGCAGTTGCTGTTCCATAGTTATACCCTTTTAAAACTTTATACCCATTATATGAAACTAAAAATATTATAAACTGTTTGCCTTTTTTGTATCGGATTTACTTTAAATATCTATGAAAATTTAAAAAACTAGTGACGCACTTTTAAAAGTCGTATAAATTCCAAGCTATTTTGTAAAAAGAATTTTGAATTCGCAGTTACTGTTCCAGAGTTATACCCTTTTAAAACGTTATGCCCATTATTTGAAACAGAAAATATTATAAACTGTTTGCCTTTTTGTATCAGATTTTCTTCAAACATTGCATTAATGAAAAAAATCGCTATGCGCTAAGTAACGACAAAGAATTATACGAAGAAAAAAAAAACGGCCCCAGCAACATATTGCAGGAACCATATATATGTTTGCAAGCTTTGTTTTCATGAATTGAAAACCTGCTGCGTTTTTGTTTATTTGTTGTCTGTCAGGTTTTTTTTTCAGCAGTTTTCAACAAACAAAGCCACATTTGGATTAGAAAAACATATACATATTATTAGCCTATTAATCACTGTGTCTCCAACATGTAATATTGAATAGCAAACACAATGTGTTTGTACACAAGTATACAACAACAAAAAGACATATTTTTCAGAGTGAAGTAAAATCGGATTTAAGAGAAAACATGCTTCAAAATAAACAAACCCAAAGTTTAATTTCAAAAGCCAGTCTTAATTTCTTTGAAGCATGCAACATTTCTATTGGTCTTCTACAAACCGACCCAGAAAAATGTGAACCAGCAAATTATTTCACAAATCAACGCATAAAGTTCAACGATTGCATGTGGTAAATGATGTCGGAGGACGTGGTGTGGCCTTGGCCAAAGATACATCAACGTCACAACATCTGAAACAGATTTTCAGAATTGATTGCAGGGCATAGAGCTGCATCTCATTTTAAGCAAAAGAGAATATTTGTATTTTAATTTTTTTCTCTCTTGGGTATGAGTAGTAAGCTGCCTAGAGTTTAGGAGGTATGAATTTATTTTATAATTAAATAATTTTATTTGAAATTTTAGATTCCTGAACACTGAAAAATTTGTCTTTTTATGCTGTTTGGATGCAAATATAAAATGTGTTTGGAGCTTGTTGCAAATATAATATACTTGTGCCTAAGCACATTGTGTTTACTATTCAATATTACATGTTTGAGACACAATGATTCATATGTTATAATATATGTGTTTGCGACCCAAATATATCTGTGTTTGTGATACAAATTCAGCTGTGTTTGTTGCAGTTTATAGAGTAAGAGAATAAAAAAGGGACAACGAGAGAGTCTATCTTGTAAGTGTGTATCTGTATTTTTGCATTATTCTATCAGTCAGTGATTTATCAATATTCCTGAATGTGCGTGTACATTGCAGATGAAGTCAGTGTTTCTTATAATGGCTGATGTATTGCGTTTTAGTTTCTTGTATTCAGTCGTCAATGGTTCATCGTACAGAGGATATCAAAAAGCGCTTGATCAGTGAAAAAAGAATAAACGAAGGCTCGGACGGTGAAATGGTTTGTGATGTTGCTTTAGTTTTTGAGTATGTGTTTCGTATATATCTGTGTGAGCTACCAAAGTGAAAAACGAGCGGCAACAACGTGAAGCCCTTTGTCTGTCCGAGTCTTTACTGAGAAAATCGGAACGGCGGAACGTTTGTGAAATAAGTAGTATAATAAAAAAACACAAGTAATTAATCCACGCTTGGCTTCCATGAACTAGATTGGTATATACGATATAAGTAAATAAATTGAATGTGTGCCAACGCATAGTGATAACCAACGCATAGCTGAAACAAAAACTTGAGAAAGAACAAAGAAAAGAGAAGCAAAAGAATAATAAATCATACATACATATATATTGAAATCGAAGAATAATTTGTTTCTAAATATTATTTTGTTTGGGGGAAATACGCATAAATTACGTCGTAAGTATGTGTAGATTTGGGGGAAACACGCATATGTTTCCACGTAAAAGCATACATGGTTGCCAGTAAACATGGTAATTATAATGCAAAAATGGCAAACAGTTTATAATATTTTTAGGTTCATACATTGCGTAAAAAGCTTTAAAATGGTATAACTCAGAAAGAGTAACTGGAAATTCAAAAATTTTTTTAACAAAATTGTTTGGAATTTATCCATTTTTAAAGGATAATTTAATTTTCATAGAAAATTTAAAAGTTATACTTATAAAGCGATATTTTTCAAAATTTATCCAAAATTTATCCAAATGATTAATTATCTTGAACTCTTAAATAATGGTCTCTCCTCAGGCTTTTCTCATACCCAATATGTCCGGGGCTCTAAGATCACACGGGGACCTTATAGCTTCCTGCACTTTCTATTTTTTCTTTGCCTGACTTTGACCAATTTTCTCGGCCCCAGGATGCGAACTACAGGCTGATGGCCAAGGAGTCTACTTTACAATCCTTCCACGCAGCTACTCCTTATTTCCACCGTTTTCCTTCCTTTTCATACGAAGCCCGCCATTGTGAGCTCTGCGTATGTTCGGCACGTTTCCCTCAAGTATGTTTAAGCTAGGGCCCTCTTTAACCTTTCGGCGTTGGAGCGTAGTCCTTTGCGTCGATTAGTACCCCGACTGGTCTTGGTTTGAGCCTTCCGTTTGCCCAAGGATTCCCCTTTCTACTTGCCTACTTGTATCCAGTTCATTTCGCCGTCGTCCAGGGGTCGCTCAACATTTGCCTTGTCCATCATTCTTTGGTTAGTTCCCTTTTTCATTCTCGGCTTACAGTTTATTTCTACGTCTCGACCGGTGGCCTCCATTGGTTTGAACCAAGACGAAATTTGTCAGTTTTTCCTCGCTCCTGATGATCACTTCTACCGCCTACTCCACAAGTCCACCACTTACAATTCATCGGGGTCCCTTATGCTTGTTATAGCATCTCTCATCATCTGGTTAATGGACCTTCTTTTACCATCCTCCAGCATATCCACTAGGTTTCGAATCTGGTCACCTAGCCTGATCAGATCAAATATGTTATCCGTCAGGTGTCGGCGAATTGTTGCACGGTACTGCCTCTTTCGACGTAGTGGATCCACTCATGCCATCAGTGATACCGCCAGGGAGTGTTCATGACCGAGCTTCTGTTAAAAATCATCTATACCACATTAGCTCCGCTACTTGTAGCATTATCTGGTACCCCAGTCAAGCTTACCGGGAAACCATTGCAGGCGTGAGATATCGACGATTGAGACCCTTCTAAGGTATTACGGAAAGACGCCGTTACTGGGATCATTACCTCTATGGGGAACAGACAGATTACTAACATGGGGAACAGACGCTGGCCAGCTAGCCGCCCTTTATGGGTCGGATGCTTCTGTATTTTTTAGTTGTCTGGAGGAACCACACCTATGGAGAGGGTACCCCTGGTGGATACCTACAGGTATCAATTCGCCAGGTCACATAATCTTTTTTCGGGCATTTGTACTCTTTTATAGTACGCCTTCAGAAACTTCCGATCATGGTCGGGTACAGTTTACTTTTCGCAGTTAACTTACATATGTATGTGTAGGTGGTCCAGCTGTCCACCAACTGCTTACCTCTGCTAGTATCCTAGGCGTCTTGTACAGTGAGGGATCGCTTATATGTGTCTGCAATTGTTATGTTGGGGTGTATTAGGGTACGGCTGTGTGCATCTGATTTTATGTAGGTGTGTTTATTTGCTTCAATGTGTGGTTAATGGGCTGATTATATTTTTACCATGACTTCTTTTTTCAACTTATTAATTTTGTGAACTTTTGTGTACACTTGTAATGTTGTGCACATTTTGTGAATACTTTTTTACTTTTGTGTATACTTTTTGTACATATGTGTGCACAAGTAATACTTTGCATACACATTTTGTACTTTCGTGTACACTTTTTGAACGTTGTGTACACTTTTTGTACTTTTACGTACACTTTTTGTACATTTGTGTAACGGCACTGTGATACCCCAATCTATTTCCGGTAAGACGACGTTTTAGCTCGACTCTATTACCGCCTTAAAAATGGTTACCTCCCGGATTTCAATACCCTACCATAAGAGTTTGAATTTGAAAAATATTTCCACATGTTAATGTATGAGAAGTTCATGCCACACCAGCTAACTGCGGAAAAGTAATTTTGAGGAAAGCAAACTCAATGGGATGACTACACCATTTCCAACTGAAATTTAGGAACATCAATTGAAATTTAAAAATTACATATGAAATTTAAATGCGTCAATTTAAATTTAAGTTAAGTGAATTTAAAAAGACATCAATTGAAATTTCATCCAGATTCAACTCGTGTAAAGAAAAATCTCGTAATCATTGAACTCATTGAATCTATCACCAATCCCCTCCCAGCTTTCCTAAATGTATTTCTCACGCCATCATTGAACAGGGACATTCCAATTCAATAACATGGTCGAAGTTCGCGAAAAACATTTCTCACAGAGCACGAATTTTGATTATAAAATTTCATAATTTTTATTTATTCAAGAATTTGGACGTAATAAAAATGAACGAAAATTGTTGAATTCGTTCAAATCAGAACTCATTTATTGCATATATAAAGTTATTTTAAAAGTTATAAGTGCCAATAAAATCAAACTTAAAGTCTGATTTTTCAATTCTCCTATCGCTTTCTCCTTCGAATTATCTCTGTGATCACCACCATATCTACGTTGTAGTGCAGTCAGCATTTCCTCGTAGTTGTTTCTGGTACATAAGGGAACGCTCTGAAGAACTTTTGCTGAGCTGCCTTTTAGTGCCAAAAGCAGCCCTATTGGCTTTATCGTTGCTGTTCCATAAGTGGACCTTTTCAAATTGGAACTTAAAAAGCAACATATTGCAGGAACCACGTACATGTTTGCAAGCATGATTTTCATGAGTTGAAAATCTGTTACTACAGCCACAAAATATATTATAACCTATTAATTAGTGGTGCACAGAATCGAGGAACCGGTTCAGAAGAACCGGTTCTTTATGGACCGGGGCTTACAAGAACCGAAAACGGTTCCAAAAAGATCGGAAAACGACTCTATAGGACTACATACGGGTTGAAAAGAACGTAAAACAGTTCCTGAATAAGAGGACTCATTTCCAAAGGAACCAAATGGTTTAACCTTTGGGTGAGGGTACGTAAATGTGTACTTTTATCAAATTTTATATACTTACTAGCTGACCCGGCAGACGTTGTCCTGCAAATTTTGTTCAAATACCGTTAGCAGGAGCAGAAATAATTTGTGGTTTGTATGGGAGGTACCACGCCCTTTGTCCAATTGGACCGAATAGTAAATCTAAACCACCCAGGGCGTCACCCAAACGCATACAAAAAAATTTATTCAAATCGGTCCAGAAGTTTAGGAGGAGTTCAGTCACAAACACACGTGCAGTAGAATTATATATATAAAGATAAAATATTTCACTTAGGCAGCAATTTGCTGAGAAGCGGAATCGGTCCAAATACCCGGTTCTTCTCGAAACCGGACTTGCCAGAACCGGTTCTTTCAATACGCCGAGCCGCACATCACTTTTATTAATCGTTGTGTCTCCAACATGTAATATTGAAAAGCAAACACAATATGTTTGGACACCAGTATATTATGTTTGCGACAATAAAATACAGATTTTTCTGTGTTAAATTCTCGCAATTTAAATTTATTAAATTTCATCTATTTAATTTAATAAATAAATTAATTATATAGAAAAGAAACACAAAAAACGAATGACACTAGAAAGTTTACGAATAAGACAAAAAGCAAACAAAACAATAAACAGCAAAGAGGACATAGACAAAATTAGCGCCAACTATAATTTGATCATAGACAGTGTAGGTTGACTGTGGCTAAAAGTAAGTGTAAAGTGTAAAAGTTTAAAATGGACGAAACATTGTAAAACATAATTTTGTAGATCAAAATAAACATCTCCCTGAAGAAGCCGGGAAAATCCGGAGAAACGTTGGAGAAAATTGAAATTAACGTTGTTTAATTTTCATTGAAAATTGTTGACCAGTACAGCCAAGTTAAAAATATCAAAATATAATAAATTGTTCTGTTTTTTCTTCGTGAAAAAATCCAAATCTGGAAAATAAAGTGAATGAACAAAACATTAATATCAATTGACATACACAAACAATAAACGGAGAGGAAAAAATAATCCCCCTGCAACACCACGTCACTCTCTATCCATCCCTCGAGTTTAACGTTAAATTTTAATTTATTTTAAAGTTAAATAACGTGAAGTTTATAACGTTAAAAGAAAAAATCTACCTCGTCTTATTACTTCGAAAGGCACGGTCTCGCCAATTTTCATTACTCGGACTGGTCCCTCTTATGACTGGAGATCATTACATTTTCTATCCAGTTCGGCGAATCTTTCATCCACATCCTGTTTGACTTCCTCAAACTTATTTTCGACCTGTTTGATCTTCTGGTCAACTTCGTTGAACTTCTGTTTAATCTTTTCGAATAGCTCGTTTACTTGTGTCTCCATGCAGTTCACAACTTCCGAAATTTCTTGCCGTTTGATGTTTCCTGAATAATTCTAGAAGTCTGCCTGAATTTATCGTCCATAATTCTAGAATTCTCGCTAAATATGTTGGTCGTTATTCTAGAATTATCGGCAAATTTCTTTTCTAGCTTCTCATCCAGCATTCTAGAATTTTCATCCAGTTTCAAATTAATCATTCTAGAAGTGTTGTTAAATTTCTCCATCATGGCTGCAATCATTGTAGAAACATTCACATTGCCAGTTGCGTCTTTTGAAGATACCTCCATTTGCAATTTGCAAGTAGGTGGTAGGTGTCAAAGTCAATATTTCGGCGCTTGAATTCTTCTATTAATCGTCTCTGCAGCTTCACCCTGAAGCCAGCTGTCAGTTGATCGAATTAACTCAACTCGTTTTTTAGTTTTTCAACTTTGAGTTTTTTAAATTTCATCGTTGTTTATAATTCGTAATTTCACTACCGACACCAATGTTACGAATGTCCTATTTGTCCTTTTTAGCACTGTTTTATTTCCCGTTAATAAAATAAAGTTCGTTTTAAATTACGAGAAGTACAACGTGATTAGTTCTGTTCAGACTTCAAAGTCCACACTTTACAATAAGTCTACCAGGACGATTACTATAGTCAACTTCACCATCAATACGCTCCTCATTCACTTTTTGCTATTCTATAATTCGTTGGTAATGTGATTGTTAGAAAACATATGTTTTTAGAGATGTGCAAACAGAAACATATGTTTTCTTTCACATCTTATGTCTTCTAAAATACTCGTGTCACTAATTTTTAAGTAATTTTCGTTCGACGCCAATATCCGCGTGTTTACATCCCGTAAGCATCCCAGCCGTGTTTCCGATTTGATTTTGTCTTCTAATTCCGACAAGATATATTTGAAGGCCTCTTTGTTAATCCTAAAATTTTTTCTAAAACATTTTTTCGGGATTAAAAAGTAGCTCTATCATTTTTTTTTATAAACATACCTGATTTCATTCATTGAAAATATTTGCATCCTGTTGTTTCTTAAGTTTTTAAGGACACTTCGTAGATTTCTCGACTTATCACTAACATAAAACGCCATGGAATCCATTTTAAATTAAAATATTCGTTTTTGTTTAAAATTTATTGTTAATGACGAATAATTTTCCCAATCAGCTGATTAAACTTACAGCTGATTTAATTAGTGATGCCAACAATTTTACAATTTTTGTAGATAAGTCATCACGAGTAGAATTCATCGAAAACAGAGTGTCGAAAGTTAAATGTTGACTTCGTCGAGGTGAAGCGCGTATTTTATTAACGTTGATATCACAATTGCCGACGAATTCAGTTTCAAACGTTCACTATTGTGTTTGAAATAAATAAATAATCACAGACTAACTCCAAGTGCCAAACGAGTTCTATTTTTCGCCGCTAGGCTCTCTAAACGGTTCAACCCGCATCCAGAATCTGTTTCTCGATGATTCATTAGTGGTCTTCATGAAAGCTCGAAAGAACCTCGTAAACTCGAAAACATCGTAAACTTGCACAGCAAAAGTCAAAACAAACAAATTTCCCATACAAAGCGACTTGCTCAAAAGTGGAAAGTTTTCGAGGCAAATTTGATGCGCAAACGTGGGATGGAGAAACGTGTAAACTTTTGACATTTCGTTGTCATCTGACTAGGATGGATAAATAAGGTGATAGCACTAGAACAGTAGAAAAAGTACACATACATAATACATGCAATTGCTACTGCTACCACCCTATGGTCAGCTGATATGGTTTTGAGCACAACTACGCTGAACAACTTTACCTGGTGCCTCATGCAACGGTGCGAGGGAAACTTGCGCTGAGCAAAAGTTCTCGGCTTTCACGTTTGCATGAATGTCGCTATTGTCTTTTCGTTATCGCCATATCGTTGATGTTATCTTTCAAACTTGTAGAAAGCCACAGACGGTACTAGCACCGATTTCTCGAATAGTGGAGATCTCAAGCGAATTGGATCGGTATTGCAACTTATTCACCCACTGGTTTGCCAATCTGCACCGGAATTCTGTAATTTTTTCACAATGAAAATCGGTTGTTAAATTTATCAAAATTCATAAAATTTCAAAACAAAATTTCTGAACGTTGTCAATTAACAACCGATTTTTATCGTTAAAAAGTTACAGAATTCCGGTGCTGGTGTGATGCGACAAAACCAATTGCCCTGTTATTATGCCAGATAAGTAAAGTAAAGCACTAACTATGGTAGAATTATCTATTAGGTAGTCGCATTAGCAATTCCGTTGTTAAGCTGTCAAAATTAGCTGAATAATGAAAAACACTATGAACACAAAATGTGAAAAATTTTATAAGCTTGTCTTACTTGATACAAAGTCTATGCTATTAAATTGAATTTTGATTGAAATTCTTTGAATTTTAGAAAACATGTTTAATGTTTAATGTAAAAATAAAGGTTTTGCCATACAAAATGAAAACGCGTTCACAGCGTATTTGTGTCAAAAACACGCTCAAAAACTCCCAAATTAGCAATACAACCATGTGGTAATCAGTTCCTGGAGATTGTTTTACTAGTGAAAGAAGAAGAACTGACAACTATTTGTTTGCATTGAAAGACGGACAGTGAAAATGTTTAATTTCTGAACATTTTAATGAAATGCATTTTAATGAAACACAAAATATAATAGCATACAATATGAAACAATTAAATTGCTTTTATGAAAGAATCAATATTTATAAGCACACGACAAACTGGATATTATTGCGAACGAAAAAGGTTTTTATTTTTAGGTTAGAATTTTCGTGTGCAGTTTCCATTTTGGAAATTTGTTGTTTTTGTTATTCAATAATTGCAAAACGACGTAAACGTCAAAAAGCAAAGTGTGAACGGCCAAGTTTTCAATGCGAGTTTTAAGATGATAACGCTTAAAAATTTGCCAGTCTGAATGAGCTAGAACAAACAAAAAGAAACAAAGTCGAACTTGACAGCTTACACACGGTAGAGATGAAAAAACCACAAATCAGCTGGGCTGACGCGTTTACCCGATAGATAATTTTACCATAGCAGTAACATTATTTTTGGCGTTCATGGCAATTTAGGCATTACGCCTAAGTAAAAGATTTTGCTTAAGCCCGGTATTCAGTTTTTATGAAATTTTCGATGCCATAAGAAGTATGTATGCGTATACAAAATAACGAAAATTTTCATGAGTCAAAAATTTTTGCTCACTTTTCAATTGCGAAAATTTCGTAGGCACAATCAATTACAGGGTTGTTACGTCAAAGTTATTTCGTACGAAAATAACTGTCTGATAATTGTTTGCGGCCGGAAATTTGACATTTCGATAATTTTACCAGCACACACGCGTTATAAATAAAATGGAGTGTGTAGGGGAATTTTTCATGAAATATTTGCAAGGCAAATCAAAGATGGTAACCCTCCGCAACAAAATTTTACGTTTACAGATAAATGACAAAACTTCTTACGAAACTTTCGCACGAACGAGGTTTTAATCGTAACAATATGAAGAGCACTAAAGGCGGGTCGGTTGTGATTTTAAAGTTATTATCTAGCTATCGGGTATTCATGCTGGATACATTTGATATGAATGCTTTTTATTCAAATGGGATAGCAGAAGGAAGGTAAACCAATATTTCAAAAACCAATGAAAGTCAAGAGTTGAAGGGCCGTTAGGCGAGCACAATATCCTCTATCCACCATTGGTACCAACTGAACAAATTCTGTTACCACCATTGCATATAAAGTGTTTTTCAACAGAGACGCTACAAAAGTAAATCGATAGGAACAGCAAACGACGCCATATTTTTTCCCGCTCTTTTGACATTTCTCTTCAGTAAGGTTTGCCATTTCATCATGGAAAGATATACGAGCCAACAACGAGTCGAAATTATTAAAATTTACTACCGAAATTTGGAGTCAGTGGCCTCAACTTTGATTCGGATTTTCATCGGAAAATCATCTTCAGCGATAAGGCTCATTTCTGGCTGAATGGCTTCGTCAATAAGCCAAATATGCGATATTGGTCAGACAGCAATCCACACGTAATCCATGAGTTATCATTGCATCCTGAAAAAATTACGGTTTGGTGCGGTTTATGGGCCGGCGGCGTCATTGGGCCGTACTTCTTCCGTGATGATCAAGACCGGCACATTACTGTGAATGCGAATCGTTACTGTTCAATGATAACCGAATAATTTTGGCCCCAATTGGATAATATGGACTTGGAGGACATGTGGTTCCAACAGGACCGCGCCACAAGCCACACAGCGAATGCCACAATCAATTTATTGGAAACCAAGTTTGGTGAACGTGTTATCTCACGAAATGGCCCAGTCGATTGGCCGCCTCGGTCGTGCGATTTGACGCCGTTAGATTATTTCCTGTGGGGCTACGTCAAGTCTATTGCAGCAGTATCGGCCGATTTATGCTTGAAAACCGTTCAAAATTGGGTTCAGCGTCTGGACTTCTGCAAGCGTGCCCGTGGTGGCCATGCAAAAGAAATCGAGTTCCATACATAATGGCATCGAACGTACTTTCACAGGAATAAAGAATTTCATTGGTATCTAAAACCGGCTTTGTTTTATTTAAAAAAAACTTTTGTAGCGCTCTTATTGAAAAACCCGTTAAAACTTGGTGTGGTGCAAAACTTTGTTAAATATTTGGATACACATGGAGCGCCATTAAACTCTCTGAAGACATTATTTCCAAAACTTGGGGAACCAAAGATAAAAAACTTTACTTTTAGTCATTAGTTCCATACCAAATAAATGTTAAAAATTCATCTATTCATTACAACAGCTGTTTTTAATGGCCACGACATACGACAACTTACGCAAAACGCTGAATCTGAGCAAATGTTCTCAGCAAACGAACTTGTCGCATGGAAAAAGCATTAAAGAAGTTATTTACAAACAACTTTGTGAGCAAACATCGTTCTCGTGAAAAAAATTGTTTCCCATTGCATCCCACGAAGGCATTGGGGAGAGCTTCTCACAACCAGTGAGCTGTGCGCTTTCTGGTTGTACACTCACTGAGTGGGACCTACAGTTTTACACCGCTTCCGAGCGGTTTCTTGAGAAGCTTTTACTCGAGAGTGTCGCCATCTCTAAGCGAGTTTACCGGCGGCGAAAGAAATGTAGTGGTCAGAGCAGGGATCCAACCCATGTTCTCATGTACAAGAGCCACGCATAATAATCATTGCACCACCGACGGACATCGTTCTAGAATAGACATTGTTCTGCTAGAATATTCGTTCTGCTGGAATATTCGTCGACACAATGTTAAGTGCTTTTGAAAATCTAGATGTTCATATGTCGCCAAAAATTTATTTTTTCAATTCTCATGTGGATTACTTCGACCATCAGTGGGTCACAGAGTCCGATGAACATGGTGAACGGTTTCATCAATCATGTGCACCCATTGAAGAACGCTATAAAGGCAGGAGTAGATATTAATTATCTTATAGCTGGCATATGCTGGACATAGTCTGATAACGGTATATAATTGATAAGAGCTAAAAGAAAAATGTAATAAATAAATTCCAGCTTAAATGCCCCAATTTGTACTGATGATTTCTTTACAGATATTATATCTACAGCTTTCTTTTGTTCGGTGACTTCCAATGAAATTTTACGTAGATTATGTTTTCCATACCCCCCAACCTCCTAGAATTCAGTTTTGGGGGGCATTATAGCACCAATTCAAAATAAGTACGAAATTGACGCTTAAACGAATTTACAGTTTGACTTATTTTTGGCATTCAAGTTGAGTTTAGAGGTATGGTGTATTCAGAGACTCATAGTAGAACTTTATGGAAAATATTTTTGTTGCACATTTTGAAGAGTTATACCCCTGTTTTAGGAGTGTTTTTTACCCGTTTCTACAAAAGGGACAAAAAATACCCATACATTGAGGAGGTAGCAGGTTAAAATGTTCCACAAACATCCTAGTGGCGGAAGTCATGACCTGGAAGGTCTGAAATCATGACCAAACTGGCCATATTTAAAATACGGAAGGCCTTCCCTATACATTACCTCCTCCTTTCTTTTTATCATTGCGTGAGATTGGGAGGCAAGGCCTTCCTTGCCCATTGCCTAAAGAAGGCCTTTGAAGGCATGCAAAGAGGAAGACCTTAGAAGGCACTTACTTTAATGTAGTTTTGTTAAATAAAAACAAAATTAAAATAATTATCATTAAAAATCATTATCCACTTCTACATATTTATTTATAAGTATGTATGTATGTATCTATCTTGGAAATTAAATTACGGTTAAAAAGAATCAGAAAAGAAATTTCTCTAAATTGTAAAAATTTTCTTCTCGGTTATATCTGATTAAAAAATGCATGCATTCCGCAGGCCTTATTTTAGGAAGGCATTACAAAAGAACCAGTACGCATGCCTTATTTGTGGAAGGCCTTGCGACTTCCGCCGCTGGAATGTTCCTCGTAGAATTTTTAGTAATGTTGTTGAACACATCCTATTCCTAAAATGTAAGGATAACATGGTTTCCTATGCCGATTCACCCAGTATTTTGTGTAGTTTGTGTCATGAAAATCTTATTCGATTTCTAGCGTGCAGTTTGGTACGCCAATGATTTAGAGACAACGATTTATCGATGCCACCGATTGCTACTTTTGTCTAAGTAAAAAGAGTGACTATGGAAGTAGTGCACGAAGGGACTACACAAAAGTGGGATCTGTTACGTTTCCAGTTGCACATTCAGAAGAATAACCGCTCCCCATCTCTCCACATTTAGTTAACAACCTATTTTCGGATTCGTCATCACGTTCAACAGAGAGCACCATGCACAGCAACTTTACTGCGAGTCCAAAGCAACAACTTCTACCTCATACTGCACTGAATGACTGGGTGAGAGATTTTGATCCGACAAAAAATAAATCAGAATTGTTTGCATCTCGGATGGAGCAATACAGCTTTCTGGCCCCGGGTGTTAGTATCGTACTACAGAGATCGTGATACAGCGTACAAAAAATAGTTTACAACCACAGATAACATATGATTTTGCAAGGACATACACAAATAATGACAGTTTTAGTTTTAAAGACAGCTTGAAAGCAGTACTTTTACATAATGGAAATGAGAAACCATAGATCGCCATCGCGCATGCTGTCAATACTAGGGAATCCTATGAAACAATGGCAAAATTGTTGAAATACTTACACATCAAGTGTGAAGAGCATGAGTTGAAAAGTTGTTACGATTTAAAAGTAGTCTGCGTTATCTGGAATGCAAGGTATGTCTCTGGGATAGCCGCGATCGGGAAGACCATAATAAAATAAATCAATGGCCAAGAAAAGAACACGTGAGAGTGGGCGAAAACAATATTAGTATATGCCTCTCGTCAAGAAAAAAATATTATCCCGCCAATTTTTTCCGGAGAATAACGGTGACGTTAGTGACGAGTAGAGATCTGGATAAGGCATCTTGAATGGTCATTCAAGACATTTGCATTATTTCAATACATATAATGGAGCGAAGTTGGGGCAACCAAATAACTCAGTGTTCGGAAAAAAACGTACGCGTACGTTTGTACAGCTGGAGAGCGTAAAAAGACACACGTCACACTGCATTGTGTTTTTGTGTACACATACATACACGAACGCTTTATCGACAGTACCCCGAAGTAATTGGTTGTAGCAACTTCGCTACAGCAAATAACGCCCTTTTTGCGATTAGACGTACCGTTTAGGAGTTATGGGCATTTAAAATCTTTTTTTTACCAAGGATTACGAAATAACTTCCTTTTTGCGATTAGACCCACCGTTTATGAGTTATGAGCATTTTAATATTTTTTGGTGGTGATCTCTAAATAACGTTTATTTTGCGATTAGACGTACCGTTTAGGAGTTACGGGCTTTTAAATATGTTTTTTTTTTACCGCTGATCACGAAATAACGTCCTTTATGCGATTAGACACACCGTTTAGGAGTTATGGGAATTTTAATATTGTTTACGTGTGGTCACGAAATTACGTGCGTTTTACGATTAGACGTACCGTTTAGGAGTTATAAACATTTTAATATTTTTTGGGGATGATCTCGAAATAACATCCTCTTTGCGATTATGCACCGTTTAGGAGTTATGGGCATTTTAATATTTTACCGCTGATTACGAAATAATGTCCTATAAGCGCTTAGACGCACCGTTTAGGAGTTCTTATAATACAAACCCCGAAAAAATTTAAACTTGTGGTGCTTATAAAGGGTTTTCCAATAGGTACTTGACAACTTTGAATTTAATTTTCTTTCCTTTTTTCAGTAAACTCAACATTTTCATCATGGTAAAGTACACGAACGAACAACGTATGCAAATTAGAAAAATGTACTACCGAAATTCGGAGGATTTTCGGTCGTTATTCTCGCCCTAGTAGACAAGCAATAACAAGTTTAGTGCAAAAATTTGAGTCTACTTATTCATTGTGTGATGTTGCCGTTGATGTTGCAGTGAGACAACGCGTTGGTCGAAGTGACGAAAATATCGCTGCCGTTCAGGCGTCCATAGCAAACGATCCAAATCAGTCGATTCCGCGGCGTTCTCAAGAACTGGACATCGTCAAGACCCCTTTATGGCGAATTTTGCGTCACACAAGACCAAGCTGACTCAAGAATTGAAGCCGATGGGCCATTTGACGCGACGTACTTTCTCCGATGGGCTCTGGAGAAGATGCGCCAAGATGATGAATTTCATCGCAAAATCATCTTCAGTGACTAAGCTCATTTTTGGCTCAATGGGTTCGTCAATAAGCAAAATATGCGTTCTTGGTTTAGTGAAAATCCACATGTGCTTCATGAATCACCACTTCATCCACAAAAAATAACTGTTTGGTGCGGTTTGCAAGCCAGCGTCGTCATTGGACCATATTTTTTCGTCGTCAATACTGTGAATGGCGATCGTTATCGCGCCATGATTACCGATTATTTTTGGCCCGAATTGGAAAACATGGACTTGGACGACATGTGGTTTCAACAGGACGGTGCCTCAAGCCACACAGCCCACGTTACAGTCGATTTATTAGAGAGTAAGAAATGGACCAGTCAATTGTCCGCCTCGTTCGTGCGATTTAACGCCTGTAGACTTTCTTCTTAGGGGCTACGTTAAGTCATTGGTCTATGCCAACAAGCCGACGATGTTGGAAGAACTCAGAGCCAACACTGAACGCAAACTAGTGGCCGGAATGTGTGACCGAATCATCGAAAATTGGGTCCAACGAATCGACCGCTGGCGACGTGCCTGCGGTGGCCATATAAACGAAGTCGAGTTCCATTCATAAATGCTTTGATTGTATTTCAAGTCGATCATAAAGTTTTGGAAATATCTCAAATGGTTTGCGTTTTATTTTGCAAAAATTTGTCCAGTCCTTATTGGAAAGCCCGTTATAAATATGTCTTGTTTTCTCAGACCGATGCAATTTTTCTCCTCTATTTTAATTTTCCAGATTTTTTTCGTGATCGTAAAAATATTTGTTTTTGCGCACTGGACTTAAACTACTGTGCCGATTTAAAAAGATTTATAAGCCTAATTAGTGAGTGAGTAATCGACAATAACAGTCGCATTGGCCAATTCAGAAAATTCTTCACACAAAAAATAAAACTATTATTCACCACACATAAATTTTTTTTATTTTTTTGTAAAGTAATGTACTTTAATATGTTTCTTTGTCTAAGGTAATAACCCGAGAACAGTATCAATCAATAAATGTACTTAATATCAGTGTTCATATGTCGTGGGTAATGAGTTACACTGGGTTACCCAGGGTAACCCATTATTATTGCCGTGGGGAATGGGTCCCCCACCCCCGGCTTTGTAGGTGGGGCGGGGGTAACTTTTAAACTAAGATAGGAAGCCATATTTTTTATTGGCTCATGATAGATGGCGTTGTAATCGACGAAATTCAATTTTTTAAATTTCTCCTTCTTAGAACACACGCATTCGATTGTGCAATACGATTGAATTAAAAAACATCACGTAATCAACATTTCTTACGAAAATTTCGCAAGAACAGAATACGGAGCTTCAGGTAGCGGGAAAAATTGTCTAATGCTTCTTGTAAACAACCCTGTAATAGACAGAAAATGTCAAAAATTCCGTTTGCTTTTCTTTTCAGCCGCATACTACCAAACGAAAAGTCGCCTGCAAATTACCGAACCTGAAATTTAGGTTGTTTTTAGACCCCCACAATAAGGGAAAAATGTAACGCATCGATGGCGCCATATTAGACCTTTCGGACTTTTAGTACTTTTTATGACGTTTGAGCTAATCCGTCTGTCTGGTTGGTCAACACGATAACTGCCGTAAATCTTGACCGATCAGAATGAAATTTTGTCAGTGACTATTATTTGCCCAAACTTACTTTGGGATTAAAAATAGGCATTGTAACCACGTCCCTTTTATCACAAAATTATGACAAAATCACGCCCATTTTTTACCTATAATACAAAACTTGGGCGGCAGCCAGGTTAGTCGACATGGTATATCCCGTAAATCGCAATCGATCTTAAAAAAAAATTTGTGGTACTAGCCAATATTTTGTCAAAAGCTATTGTATAACAAATATTTACCACTTTGCCACTCCCAGTTTTGCGACTCCCATACAATTGAAATTACCTGTTAGTCACGATAAATCTTCAAAAACGCAAAATAAATCTTCAGGTAACTGAAGATTGGTCGGTTTCACGAAAAAATAAATTTTAAAGGAACTTGGACCCAATGGATGACTAAGGGTGTGGGTATGTTTAAGTCGGTTAACCTGACTGAATTTCTTTACTGGTTTACATAGAAATTCAGGTTCAGCTCCGTACGACGCTTTAAATGTTACTTTTTATTGTTAGTTAAACTAGGAGGATGATTGTCTTTAAAGAAATGGTTAAACCCCCCAATGATGAGTAAAATGCAAATGTATGATTGCTTCAAAACACTTAAAACATATGAAAGACTTTCTACGGAATTAAGTTGGTACAAACAGAGACAGGACAGAAAACAAAAATGTCAAGCAATGCTGGCACTCGTCAAATCTGCACTACAAACATCGTTTTCTTCGGGTGAAAATCTGAAAGGATATTCCAACAGAGGATGTTCAAATTTAATGAAAGAAGTTGCGTGTGAGATATCACAGATTTTGTTCTTATTTTATTTGAAAAGCCAGTCAAGAACATTATGTGGGGAATATACCGTTATTCAAACGACCGTCGCGGCTACGGTGTATATCAGACTATTTTGTCCGAGTCTGTGACCAGTTCACGTCGCCTCTGCATGAGATAATTCTTAAACCTATCGTGCAGAATGCCCGTTGTGGCATCGGCTCCGTAGCACGTAGCGACGTCTTGATGGAACCACAGATCGGTAGCGCTCTCCGTTGACGTACCACAATCCAGACCAAACAATAGTATTCTGTACATTCATTTATTGACATCGTCCTAAGTCCGGCAATGCTTGTTGATGCACCTATTTACTAAAAAATGGGTGTCGTCGCGCGCAGCGTTGCCAGAAGAGAACACCCATTTTGATAATAAAGTTTTATCGTTCGCACGTATTGCTCGACACCGGAACTTGCCATGTGGATTGTCTCTGTTGTCGGAAATATGTCCCAATTGGAAATACTCTTATTTATTAAGCTCCATTAAGCACTTTTGTTATTTTTTTTGCCGTTTTCATTATATGGCGCGTTTTATCACTTTTTAGGTACTCCGACGGCGCGTTTCGTTCCTGCAGAGTTGGCATCACTGGCTGTCACTGTGTCTTTTTCTTCTTCTTCTTCAACAACCACACTTTACTGAGAGTTACCACCTATATTTGATTTACCTTCATGAATAATTCCTCTACACACTCCATTTTATTTTTAACGTACTATGTGGTGTTACTTTTGGTTGCTAAAATTAAGGAAATGTCAACATTTCCGTCCCAAACAATTATCAAACAATTGTTTTCGTACGAAATAACTTTGGTGTAACAACCCTGTAATTGATTTTGCCTATGAAATTTTCGCAGACAGCTGAGTACCAAGCAAATGAACCACGTAGTTCTTATGGAAACGAACATTTAATAAAAACTGAATACCGGAATTAAAGTCAGACCAAACATAAATCAAAATTAACTGATTTCGCATTTAATTAATCGCTTAAAAATTGCGCATAAATAAATGACCATTGCGATTAGGCCCATGTCCATCTTGATGGATTCGTTAAGCGAATCAAGGACTTGTCATTCGTGATTATGAGCTTGGGCGATAACTTTTTATCTGACTGATGAATTCGAAAAAATTATTAACAAAAAATTTTGTGAACATGATAGTGATGCGAAAACTTAGATTATATTCTTATTTGGTATGAAGAAGGGGGTTTTTTTGTTCATTATTTTCTCTGTGTATTTTCATTGCCAATATAACGATGGCGGCAGGCAAACCCAGCCCACCGTGGTTTGCATTTTACCTACTGCCAGAATGATTATGTTTCAGCCGCCCATTATGGATCAGAAGCTGACCAGTATGCAGTGCGTCGAAACTGGATTTTGGTTTCCTCAATTTTGATCCGCCGTTGGACAGGGGTGTTGGCTCATCCACCTTCAAAGCGCAGAAGAATATGTCTACTACTTCGACGAGCTTCAGTGACAGGGTCACTTAATAATCCTGAGACGTATCAGCGATCACATTACCACTCAGGTTGTTCATTTCGTTTCGCCTTCTCACTTTATCTAGCTAACGGAGGTTTCCGATAAGTCATTGCCCAGGACATACTGTGTAGAGTTAGAGAGCTGCTTGGACTGCCCAATCAATTTCTGGCCACTCCCAAGTGAATGCCTATCAGAAACTTTCCACCTCCAAGGAAAGCCCCATGTCACAAGCACAGATTCTGTTGCTGATTTATAGTTGGCAAGATACACCTAGTTTTAAGGTGCAACCCAGTGAGTGAACGCATAGCCCCAATTCGCATCAAAGCGAAATATTCCAACATCTAACAACATCTAAAGATGATGAGGTCAAAGAATTATTTTATGAACGTCTGGAGGAAGTATACGAATGCTACCCTGACAACGACATTAAGATTATTCTAGGCGATTTTAATGCCAAATTGGGAAAGGAAAGTGTCTTTCGACCAACCATCGGTAATCACAGTCTACATGATACTCGTACCACCTCGGATAATGGCAACAAAATAGTCAACGATGGCAACGAATCAGTCAGTTACAACGCGTGCTGTGAGTGAGCGGTACAAGAGGCTGAGAAGGGAGGAAAACCAACTATTTAGGCGGAAAAAATGGCAGTGGGGGCAGAGGGAGAGTGAAAAAAAAACGAAATGTGCAGGATGAATGGTGAATCTCGAAAATTTTTCCAGAGAGTAAGAAGATCGTATAACGGGCCTAATAATGGGCTGCCCTCCTGCAAGGGCGAGAATGGGTATCTGGTGACTGATAAGCAGTGTGTGCTCAAAATGTGGAGAGACCACATTTCAGCACTACTCCACTCAGATTTTTCCACTGAAGATCAGGAGGTAATGATGAATGAATCACTGGTTTCCCATTACATCCCATGAAGGGACAGGGGAGAGCTTCTCACAATCACTGAGCAGTGTGCTTTCCACTTTTCACTCACTGATTGGGACCTACAGGTTTACACCGATTCCGAACGGTATTTTGAGAAGCTTTTTCATGGCTAAATACTCGATAGTGTCGCCGCCACTATCCGAGGTGACCGCCGCCGAAAGAAATTTTAAGGTGGTCAGAGCAGGGATCGAACCCAGGATCTCATGTGCAAGAGGCTCGCACACTAACTATTGAACCACCGACGGCCAGGTAATGATAGTGGAAGATAATATAGACTGTAATCTATCGCGTATAAGGTCTTGTTGAGCGTATTATGTGAAAGACTAAAGCCAATTATTGAAAACCTGATTGGACCTTGTCAGTGTGGTTTTAGACCAGGCAAGTCCACGACTGACCAAATATTCACGCTACGACAAATCCTGGAAAAGACCCACGAAGAGCAAATCGATACATACCACCTTTTTGTCGATTACAAAGCTGCGCCAATTATTGAAAACCTGATTGGACCTTGTCAGTGTGGTTTTAGACCAGGCAAGTCCACGACTGACCAAATATTCACGCTACGACAAATCCTGGAAAAGACCCACGAAGAGCAAATCGATACATACCACCTTTTTGTCGATTACAAAGCTGCGTTCGATAGCCCCATACGGGGAAAACTGTACGAAGCTATGTCTGAACTTGGGATTCCGACAAAACTGATCCGCCTCTTAGAATGACGCTGACCAACACCAAATCAGCAGTGAATGTGAGGAAAGACCTCACTGAACCGTTCTGTACCTAGCGAGGAGTAAGACAAGGCGACACACTTTCGTGAGAAAAGCTGCAGTAAATACGAACAAGACCATTAACACGAAAAGCATATGTTGCTGGCGTATGCTGACGACATAGACATCATTGGACGAAATTTGCGAGACGTTACTGCAGCATTTTCAACAATCAAAAAGGAATCAGCGAAGGTGGGTCTTGCTGTTAATGGGGGCAAGACAAAATTGATGGTGTCAACGACTCGAGAAACCTCTCGACTAGGTCCGCACTTGAACGTTGACAACCGATTTAATTTTGAAGTGGTAGATGAATTTGTCTACCTTGGATCCGCCGTGAACAAGGACAACTACGTCAACCTGGAGATAAATAGGAGATTTGTGCTTGTAAATAGATCCTATTTTGGGCTCAGCGAGCAGTTTAAGAGCAAATCCCTCTCTCGACAGAGAAAAGTCCAGCTATATCAGACTCTAATTTTATTTGTCTTGACATATGGCTCCGAAACTTGCGTCATATCGCAAGCGGATGAAAAACACTTGGGAGTATATGAGAGAAAAATTCTCCGTAAAATATATGGCCCTGTTGGGGAAAAGGGCGAGTACCGACATCGCTGGAACCAAGAGCTATATAATCTATATTCTGACGTGGACATAGCTAGGCTAGTCAAATTGGGCCAATTGTGTTGCCTAAGCCATGTTATCAGAATGGATGAAGATTATCCAGCGCCAAGACTTCGCTGGAATCTCTCCGTATCCTTGGTGTGACCAACTGGCGAGAAAAGGCGAAGGATAGAGCCAGTTGGAAGAATATGTTGAAATTTGTTTAATTTGTTTGTGTAATTAATATGTGTAAGACGTCTGACCTCATGAGCTTGTAAAATAGTCAATAAAAGTAAGTAAAGGTATCAAGAAGGGCGTCAAATCAACAGTAAACATCAACAGTCAACATTTTTGAATTTGCGATTCAGCGAATACACTAGTGATTGTTGCTATGGTGATTGATAATAAGCTTGTTTGTTTATTCGCTGCTAAACTAATTTTTCGATGAATTTGTATGGAGTGCCGCTTAAAATCGGTTAGTAATTTTATTAACACGGTGCCGGAGGTGGGGCTGATCAATCTGGATTCCAATTCCTACTCTGGCCAATTTCCTGAACTTCCGGCTCCTAAACTCCAACTCCGATGCCACAATCCTGCTTTACTCATTTTATGGGGTAAATTGAGACATTAATTTTTATTAATTCTTTCCATTTAAACTGCTGTCCAGGTTTTACACCTTACGCATGCTGAAAAAACGGCCTCTGTAACATATTCTCTCAAACATATTCTGCAGGAACCATTTATATGTTTGGAACACCCTCCAAATATTCAATATTCGCCAATCATAAACACATTTATACTTAAATGCAAACATTACGTGTGTTTTGTAACTCGTATAAAGTTAATTATAGCTTAATTTGTACGGGACAGCTAAGCGATATTAATGGCCAGTTTTTAACTGGGTAGTTAACTATCGGATTACTTAATCTTAATTCTAAATTAATTAGAGGTTAACTTTGCAACTTGTTTTTCAGTGGTGAGTTAATGTAAGTCGCCATATTGTCCACTAATATGGCAACCCTTGTATTCTTATTGGAAAAAACGTGTGTTTTGGGATAAATATCAAAACAACAAAGGGGAACAAACAAAATGGAATTATGTAAAATAAGAAATATGTAGATGCATAAAATCGAAGTCATTTTAACAAAAATGTGTAAAAAACTATATAGGCGCAATCATTTAACGATCTAGACTCAACGTGTGTGTACAAATACGCAAAACAGAAGCATATATTTTATAGAATCTAACATTTCTCATTTTGACAGTCAGTAATTTGATTGTCAAAATCACATGGTTCTGACTAAAAGTTAACCAACCAACATTGTGGGTAAAATCAAAGTTAAACAATGACTGAAAAACACAAATCGATGTTTAACCACAATTTAACTAAGATCACCACTGACTGAAAAACTGGCCATAAGTGGCATTTCAATTCCCACTTAAATTCCGACTTGAGCAATGACAATGTTGCCACATGTTCAATTTCAAGAACTGACAATAAAATGTTATCGTAGATAAATTTTGTTATCGTTTCTTGCGAATGAAAATGTTTTCAAGAGAGACTCAAAAGCAGAAATTTTGCAAAATGGTTTACACGTGGTAAGTTCATTCCAATTATTTTATTTTATACTTTAATATCTCTAAATTTGAAGGATATATTTTTATTTTCGATTGAAAACAAAATTGGAATTAAATTGTTCACAACAACGCGCGGTAAATATTATACATATTGATCATGGTAGAATTATTTATCAGGTATAGTAATTTAAACAGGTGATGGCAATTTTCCCATTTAATTTTTCGTTTCGCATGTCAAAATTATATGTATTTTGTTTTTATACCTTGTTGTATTCTTGTATTGTTGGTAGATATTTGTGTAGAGTTTGACAACTGAAACAAACAAAAATAAAATGTTTGTTGTTGCTGCTTACAATTACAACAACATCTGCTGCTTCCAATGTTATGTTGGCACTGACTACAAACGTGTTGCCGTATCGCATTTTTTTCATTACAGAAAATGTTGCCACATTTCGTAGTATTAAGTGTGGATCGTATTATTTGGAAAGTCGTAAGTGGCAATAGTTTAATGGAATAAAACAACAGCCTTATCATGCAAACATTAGCAAGTTTACTCCCAAAGATGTATACTTTTGCGTGTTCATCCGAAATATCCATATACTTACGACGAATCATTCGTGTTTTTCCTCCCAAACGAACGATTGAAGACTGAATGCATGAAACTAAAACACAAGAGATTAGTCAACCTACAAAATACTCAATTCATTTACACACGTTTTAGTGAATATTTATAAATCATTGACTGAAAGAAGAGTGGAAAAATACTGTAATACACTTGCAATAACATTAACTTCACAATCTCTTTCAAATAAACAGTGCACCAAACACAGCTGTATTTGTATCATAAACAAAGCTGTATTTGGATCACAGACACATATATTATAACATATTAATCATTGTGTCTCAAACATGTAATATTGAATAGCAACCACAATGTGTTTTGACAAAAGTATACTATGTTTGCGACAAGCTCTAAACACACGTTATATTTGCATCCAAACAAGATAAAATACAGATTTTTCAGAGTGCAGTTCTTACAAAAATAATGGTTTCGACAAGCAGAAAATCCGCCCGATTGGATGAAAGGGAGAACGTTGAGAACCGTTATAATTTCGAGGTAGTGGAGCATTTTTTTTTACCTTGGATTTGCCGTGAACGGAAACAATAACGGCAGCCTAGAAATCCAAAGGGGACTTATGCTTGCTAACAGATGCTATTTCGGGCTAAGAAAACACTTCAGTGATAAGACCCTCTCTCGAGAAACGAAGATCTAACTGTATCAGACTCTAATACAACTTGATTTCCTTTATGATGCAGAATACTAGATTATACTGCATTCTGATGAAACATCACTGGGACGTCTTTGAGGGAAAAATGCTACGAAACATATATGGCCCTATAATAGAAAACGACGAGTATTGACGACAGATGAACAACGAGCTGTATAATGCTACGAAAAATATATGGCCCTATAATAGAAAACGACGAGTATTGACGACAGACGAACAACGAGCTGTATAATCTGTATCCCGACATCAACGTAGATATTCCTATCAAAATAGCGTACTACGCTGGCTGGGCCATGTCAATAGAATGGATCAGAATGAACCAGTGCAAAAGTACGTACTCGAAGGACATCGAAAGATATGACGAACAAGATTTCGCTGGAAAAACCAGGTGGAATATTGTCTGCGAGAGCTTGGTATTACCATCTGGAGGAGAAAAGCTGAAGATCGAGCCGGTTGGAGGAACATGTTATCCTCATTTTGTAAAACCCATGCTTGACCCCTTTTGAGGTTTGTTTGAGGTCACCTATACGCTGAAAAACCTGTATATTTTTGTTGTTTGGATGCAAATATAACGTGTTGCTGTTTGCTATTCAATATAACATGTTTGAGATACAATAATTAATAGACTATAATATATATTTTTGAAACCCAAATGTGGCTTTTTTGTTGAAAACCGCTAAAAACAAGTACGAGACAGACAACAAAGAAACAAAAAAGCAGCAGATCTTCAATTCATGAAAACAGTGCTTGCAAACATGTACATGTTTCCTGCAATAAGTTTCTAGGGCCGATATGTTTTAGCGTGGAAGTAAGTAAGAAAGTTAGACATACTGCATACACGCTGAAAAAGAGGCCCCTGTACCATTACTCAAGGACCATGTATATGTTTGGAACATCCATAAACTTACGTGCAAGCATTGTATTCATGAATTGAAGATCTGCTGCTTTGTTGTTTCTTTGTTGTCTGTCGCGTTTTTGTTTTCAGAATTTTTCGATAAACAAATCCATAATTATCATTGTTGCTCCAACATGAAATATTGAAAAGCAAACACAATGTGTTTGGACACAAGTATACTCTATTTGCGACAAGCTAGAAATACGTTATATTTGCATCCAAACAACAACAAAAATACAGACTTTTTAGCGAGCAGTTGAGATTTGTGCTTTCCTGTTTTAACCGGATCCACTATATTTCGACCACCGAAACTGGCAATGTTCAAATGACTACCCCTAAGATAGCCCCTATGCTGCAAAAGTTTTTCAGCTGAATATTGGTTGCTGTTTGCTTTTTTGGAATTCAGCAGCTTCACAGCAAGTGAACGACTATTACATGTACATATACACATACATACATATATAGTACATACACTCTGGGTGGAATTAATGTAGTTGTGTGTACCATTGTATAGTATATAGATACACGTTGAAACCCGATTTGCCGACGAACATTCTAAGACCTTTGGCATGACATCAATTTGATATAAAAAATTTCATTTCTCGACTATGAAATAATCCACCAGTGAGTAAAATTATCGGAGTCGTTGTTGTTGTCGTCGTCATCACAATCGTCATTAACTAAAGCTTGGCCCGACTTGGCATGGCGTGGCCTTCCTCTGACCTGAATGTATGGATGTGGTTGGGTTGATGGCAGCGGCAACGGCAGCGGTGATACCATGAAAATGGGTTGCCATGGATGGAAGTAGTAGTAGACTTGTAGTGAATGTTCAGTTGAGAGCATTTTTTTTATTTTGGCCACTGGATTGTTAATGACTGTATACTTTCGCCTAGCAATTTTTGGCAAAAGCAAATTCTTTCTACATCATACGATACCATCCATAGTCTGGAATTTTTTCTTCTGTATGCGATATTTTGGAAATTGGCACGACCACTGGCTTTATAACGAAGAAAACGAACAAAAATAACTGAATACTTAAACCAAATTCAAAAATGCGAATCGATTGGAAAATACCTAACAGATACATAGATAATACAGCTAGCTGGTGATACAATGAGACCCATCATCATCATCATCATCAGCACCATCTCTGTAGTATACCACCGTCCCATACATATTTAGATTATAGCAGTTGGCGGCGTAGCAAGATTGCTTGGAACGCCACCAACAACACCAGAGGCGACTACAACAACTTGTCTTCTTGAAAGTTAGCTACAGATACTGCCAGAGAATCATGGCAGCAACAACAAGAACAAGACCAGCAACCAACGGCCAACAACCGACCGACAATGGGAAACTTGATGTGAAATTTCAGATATGGATGGCTCTTAGTTATTTAACTTTGCCTCTTGTGTGTGTTGTAGTCACAGCACATCCGATGTGCACGACCGACCGACCGACCAACAAAGGCCACAACAACAGCAACGGCAACGAAACCCATTTGGCAAGAGACAACAGCAGCTCCATGGAAGTCATTGGCTTGGGTATACAGAAAAATATATTGGATTTCGAGCTAAAGAAATGCTCAGGCATTCGGCCAGCTATTTACTCTAGGGGCCTAGAGAACGATGCGATGTGATGCCATGCGATACGACATGATACGATACAGCACGATAAATTGTTCAAATGTGTATCTGCAATAGCACTAACACTACTTCGCCCAATGAACACACAGCCGCAAACACACACTCATATACCCATGTTATATTTATAAGGGACCACTCACACAGATCCTACACACACATACCATACATATGTACTTTAATGCGGCCATTAACTAATACCACTAGAGAAAGGTTTTGAGATGGGATTTGGCATTTATGGCACGTCTGAGGCAAACTTTTTACAGTGCGAGCATTTGCCAAGGGTATGGGAGAGGGTATGGGCGAATATGTCATTAAAGGTCACCGATGACGTCGTAGAACATTACAAACACAAAAGCACAACGTGATCGAGTTTCTTGGAAATGATGCTATAATTACGCCTCCTCCTGTCTATATTATCCACATATTGGGAGTGTGAGATTTTGCCAAATTTATTTTGGTATTATCGGGGAATATGTAGTTTTGAGTTGGCAGTTGGCATTTATGGCACGTCCGAGTTACAAAGATAGAGGAATACAGAACAGAGGGGACAAAACGGCAGTATACATACATGCGTAAATATCGGTTGTGCGGAATGTACATACATACATACATATGTGCATATATGTATGTATGTACATAGAGCGTGCCTTGTATGGGTTTTATACCCTATACCACACAATGGTATATAGTGCTGCAGTTTGTAATGTACACAAATATCGATCAACTCGGAATCAGTTTCTTAATTGTTTTATTCATATCCGCCCGTCCGTCTGTACATGTGTTCTCCTTCATTCTTCTAATCGATTTCAACAAAATTTCGCATAGAGTCTTTGATTGGGTCTTATTTAAATCATCTAATTGAAAATGGGCAATAAACTAAGAAACAGGTGGTTTAATGTTAAACCGAAGGCAGTTTTTTAAAATTGAAGATTAACCGGTTTTTTGGTATACAGGGTGATTCAGGAAGTTCCGAACAAATTTCTCCAGCGTATTCCTTGGCGCATTTCATGAAGAAAAGTCCACTAGGACCATGTCCGAAAATGCAAGGGTGCGAAATGGCAGCGGGTTCAAAATTTTCGGATTGGTGGTCGGAGGTTAGCAGGGTAAAGTTGCTAACTTCTGAGCCAGTGGTCGGATTGGGAACCACATTGAAAACTTCCTTTAACATCAAATGTTTTGTTTTCCTTATGTGTTTGATTCTTCAGCCAAAAATTTCAATAAAATAAAATCTTAAACGTGTTACTTTACAAAAACTAATAAATCTGTGCTGTTATTTCGCTTCCACCAACAAAAACAAACATTTTTGCATTTCAGTAAAATGGTCATACCTTTGGAACGGTAAGACCTCTGGGCTTCGTTTAGGTCATTTTGGAAAGGTAAGGTAAAAAAAACATAAGTTACCTGCCATCTGGCTGAACAAATTGAGGTTATGTGAATTTTTTTTTCCATTTTTTCCGAAAGCTCTGTATCTTGGCGATTAAACTTTTTTCTACATTTTTTTTATTGATTCTGAAGACCTTTCCAACAAGCCCAAAAATCCCGCCACTGGCTCAGAAGTTAGCAACTTTACCCTACTACCCTTCGACCGCCAATCCGAAAATGTTGAACCCGCTGCCATTTCGCACCCTTGCATTTTCGGACATGGTCCTAGTAGATTGTGCTTCATGAAATGAGCCAAGCAATACGCTGGAGAAATTTGTCCGGAACTTCCTACGACTCATACTGACAACAGTAAGGGATATTAAGCGATTTTAAGCGGCTCCCCATAAAAAGTCGTCGAAAAAACAGTTTAGCAGGGAATAAAAAAACAGGCTCAATGTTCCCATCGTCACTTTAAAGTTGTGCCTTTTTGGGCTGACAAACGAACATAAAAATGTTGCATTTTATCACAACTGAATGCTTTTTTAGCACGTCTTTATTACTTCATATAATTAAGTTATTCGACCAGTGTCTCTGGAAACTTAAGCGATATTATGCAATTTTAAGCGACTCTTCGTACAAACTGGTCGAATGCCTACCAATACAAATGGTATTTTTGCTTATTCCCGCTTAACTAAAAATTCGACCACTTTGTTTGGGTAGGTAAGCGAAATTAACTGAAGCCGCTTATATTACCTTTGCGATCCTACAAAAGTTTGAAAAATAAGCTTAGCGCGGACAAATAACAGACACAAACTTACAGAAAATTTGTCAATTTCTCAGGCAACATTCTACACCATGACTCGCTGAGAGGGCGGAAAATGCAACATTTTTGCACTTTTTGAGTGCAACATTCTCAGAAACGAACACAAAACCTTCAAGTGCACGGAACAAAAAGACGACTGTAAAATTTTAACATAAAATTTGGTACGTGAAAAATCTCAGCACTCAATTACATTTTTGATTGATATACTGACAAATTACTCAAATATTGAAATGAAAATCGATAAATGGTAACAACAAAAAAATTCATAACAAATACCCCAATATTTAACGAAGTAAATACGATACGAACAACCACATAACTTCAGTTAGAGATAAGTTTGTACAGGCAGTCGGTGGCGTAACGGGCTAGACGCTGCCCGAAACAACGCTGTGTCACAAACATCGAAAAGATCTTCCAGTGGATTTAAGTTCGAATCCTACCACAGCTGTTTCATTTTTTATTTTTAAATAAACAAAATTTCTAAAAATGCTTAGGATCGAAGACAAAACGAAAACTGAGATACAATTTAGTTTGTTAATATGTCAAATTCTTCATCAACTAAAAACGAAAATATTTTTGATAAATAACGTACAAATATTTTCGTAGATGGGTGAAATTTTGCATCGATTGAAAAATAATATTTTTCCAATAAACAACCTACAAATATCGTAGCTGATGTGTGATTTTTTATATCACAGAATTTTCAAATTATATTTTGTTTGAATTTTCGAATTTTTTAATTGAATTGAAAAATTATTTTTTTCTGTGTGGTTTCACTTTTTTCACCAACGACCACAAAAAGGCAAAGGGCAGAAAAAATGTTGAATTTTTTCTCAGAAACGAAATCGCCATAAAATTCATATTTGGGTCATTCTTTTTTCCGTTAATATCTATGTTCCAGGTATATTTTTTATTAAAAAATAATTAAGGCAATCAACTTATTTTGATCATGTTGATTACACCTTAATCAATGCTTAGAAAATCAATTTAGTTAAAAGCTGTGTTATCGAAAAATCGATAAGTTCATGTAAAAATTTACCCCATGACTGTGCGTGCTTGGAGGTTCGTAAAGCAACCCACAGACTTCTCATTCATGAGCATGAGCTTGGTCGATAACGTTTTGTTTAACTGATGAATTTGAAAATATATTAGAAAATAATTTTGTGAACATGATAGCGATGCTAACAACTTTGATATCAATAAGTGCGGTAAACCGATAATAAACAACAACTATGACTGATATTCATGCTCACGAATGACAACTCTGTGGTTTGCTTAAACTACAAATATTATCCAGCTACAAAGATTATTCCAATGAGATTTGCAAAGCATGTGTTTTTTATACATGTGGAGCGACAAAAAACCCGTATTTTTAACAAGAAATTTGTCTGAGCAGGGCGGGAAACGTACGAAGCCGAACGCGGCGAAATCTGGATATTGTAGACCTGCGGATACCGGAGATAATAAAGTCTTATCAACAAAAGCTCACTCTCTTGCTAGGGCAGAATAGTCCCCCTCCTGAGGACCCAGAAGCGCAGCGGAAGCACATCTCCCATTCTTTGGAGACCGCTGCAAGGACATAACTTGGCTTTCGAAAACCGCAGAAGGATAAGCCATGGTACGACGAAGAATGTCGCATTGCAACTGATGAAAAAGACGCTGCACGTATGGCAACGAAACAGGCAGTTACAACGCGTGCTGCGAATGAACGGTACAAGAGGCTGAGAAGGGAGGAAAACCAACTATTTAGGAGAGAACAATGGCAGTGGGAGCAGAGAGAGAGAGTGAGAGGACCGAAATGTGCAGGATGGATAATGAATCCCGAGAATTTTACCAGAGGATGAGAAGATCGAATAACAGACCGGATAATGGGAATCTGGTGGCTGATAAGCAGTATGTGCTTAAAATGTAGAGAAACCACTTTTCAGCACTACTCCACTCATATTCTTCTAATGAAGATCAGGAGGTAATGATTGTGGAATACAGTGTAGAATGTACCCCTCCCCCCCAGCCAAGGTGAGATTAGAACGGCAATCTCTTGGCTTAAGAATAATAAAGCCGCTGGTGGGGATGGGCTACCCGCGGAGCTTATTAAGACCGGTGGCGAAGGACTGCTAGCCCACATGCATCAACTTATACATATGCAGTATTCTGGTAGGGTGGGGGGAATCTATACCTAACGCTTGGAGTCTCAGTGTATCATGTCCTGTATTCAAAAAGGGTGATCCGTGTGTCTGTTCCGACTACCTTGGTATCAGTCTTTTATCCATCGCGTATAAGATCTTGTCGAGCGTATTATGTGAAAGACTAAAGCCAATTGTTGAAACCCTGATTGGACACAATCAGTGTGGTTTTAGACCAAGGAAGTCCACGACTGATATTCACGCTACGCCAAATCCTGGAAATACCCATGAAAGCAAATCGATACATACCATTATTTTTGTCGATTACAAAGCTGCTTTCGATAGCCCCATACGGGGGAATTTGTACAAAGCTATGTTTGAACTTGGGATTCCGGCAAAACTGATCCGCCTCTGTAGCGTGACTCCTGAAATCAGCAGTGAATGTGGGGAAAAACGTTACCGAACCATTCTGTACTTAGCGGAGACTGGGACAGGACGACACACTTTCGTGCAATCTCTTCAACGTCTTAATGGAGATAATAATGAGAAAAGCTGCAGTCAATAAAAAAGAAGACCATTAACACGACAAGACATACATATCTTGCTGGCGTATGATGACGAAATACAGATCATTGAGCGAAATTTGCGAGAGGTTACTGCAGTATTTTCAAGAATCGAAAAAGAACCAGCGAAGGTGGGTCTTGCTGTTAAAATTGATGGTATCAACGACTAGAAAAACGTCTCGACTTAGTCCGCACTTGAACATCGACAACCCATTTAATTTTGAAGTGGTAGATGAATTTATCTACCTTGGATCCGCCGTCAACAAGGACAACAACGTCAGCCTGGACATACATATGAGAACTTAGCTTGCAAATATATGCTATTTTGGGCTCAGAAAGTAGTTTAGGAACAAAGCCCACTCTCGACAGACAAAAGTTCAGCTATACCAGACTATCATTTTACCTGTCCTGACATATACATAGCTTCGAAACTTGGGTACTAGCACAAGCGTATGAAAAACACCTGGGAGTATTCGACAGGAAAATTCTCCGTAGTCCTCTTAAGCAAAATGGCGAGTACCGACGTCGTTGGAAGCAGAAACTATATCATCTGTATTCTGACGTGGATATAGGTATGCCGATTAAATTGGGCCAACTGGCGAGAAAAGGCGAAGGATAGAACCAGTTTGTCCGTTAAATTGTGGTTCCTCTCTCAGTTTGGATTAATGAGACCAGGGATGCTAAATAAGATTTTACAAATTGTACTAACTTTTAAGAAAATGTGTACTTTTTTTCATTTCGATTGTACTAATTTTTTTAAATAGTTTTTGTTAAAAATTAACTAAAGACGTACATAAAAATGCATTTACTATATATTAGATACATCCAACAGTACTTTTTTTCTGATCCGTGCACGACGTTGTACATATGAAAGAAGATTTCAAAAAACCCATTAAAACGAAATCAGTCGCCCGATATCGTCAAAACTGGCTTGTCCCTAGGCGAAACTGAATATTTTGATAAGTTCCATTCATACATTTAAATAAAATTTTTAAAAGGTAAAGGGTTTTTCAACAGAGACGCTACAAAAGTAAATCGATAGGGACAGCAAACGACGCCATATTTTTTCCCGCTCTTTTGACATTTCTCTTCAGTAAGGTTTGCCATTTCATCATGGAAAGATATACGAGCCAACAACGAGATGAAATTATTAAAATTTACTACCGAAATTTGGAGTCAGTGGCCTCAACTTTAAGAGCGCTACGTCCAATTTATGGTCGTCATAATCGTCCGACCAGATCAACAATTGAGCGTCTAGTGGAAAAATTTGAATCCACAGGCACAGTACAAAATGTTCCCGTGCCAGTGAGACAAAGAAGTGCCCGTAGTGTCGAGAATATTGCTGCCGCTATGTCTTCAGTTCAAGAAAGCCCAAATGTGTCTCTCACACGTCGTTCTCAAGCGTTGGGCATCTCTGTGACGTCGTTGTGGCGAATTTTGCGAAAAGATCTTGGCCTACATCCTTACAAGATCAAATTGACGCAAGAACTGAAGCCGCTTGACCACCATAAGCGTCGTATGTTCGTGAATTGGGCTGAGCAACAACTTGAAAATGATTCGGATTTTCATCGGAAAATCATCTTCAGCGATGAGGCTCATTTCTGGCTGAATGGCTTCGTCAATAAGCAAAATATGCGGTATTGGTCAGACAGCAATCCACACGTAATCCATGAGTCATCATTGCATCCCGAAAAAATTACGGTTTGGAGCAGTTTATGGGCCGGCGGCGTCATTGGGCCGTACTTCTTCCGTGTTGATCAAGACCTGCACATTACTGTGAATGCGAATCGCTACCGTTCAATGATAACCGAATATTTTTGGCCCCAATTGGATAATATGGACTTGCAGCAGTATCGGCCGATTTATGCTTGAAAACCGTCGAAAATTGGTTTCAGCGTCTGGACTTCTGCAAGGTGCCCGTGGGTGGTGGCCATGCAAAAGAAATCGAGTTCCACATATAATGGCATCGACCGTACTTTCACAGGAATAAAGAAGTTCATTGGTATCTAAAACCGGTTTTGTTTTATTTAAAGCTCTTATTGTAGCGCTCTTATAGAAAAATCCGTTATTTCAATCGGCCGGAAATTTATTTATATGGCCAATTCCCATGTAGAATTGACCGCTGAATCAAAAAAAATTATGCCTGACCCTACAGCGGCGATTAAAGTCAAATTTTTTATTTTTTTTTAATTTTTTATATTTATCAGGTGACTGATACGAAAGAGACTTATGTAAAAATTAACACAACAGGGTTGTAGCGCATTTTATGTAGATGAATTTAGGTAAAAAAAATTAAAATCGCACATTATTTGGATGAGTTATGGCCAATTTCGTTAAAATTGACATATAAATTTTTAAGCGAAAACGTATATTTTCGTCATATCTTGAGAAAAAGTCATCGGATATTGGTGGTATCATACCAATTTTTATTAGCTTCGTCAAGCCCGATTAGCTGAGACCAGTGGCGGATTCAATGAGGGGGATTTTGGGATTAATCCCCCCAACAGTAAAATTTTTGTACCAAGAATTAACCTTTAAACGAAAACGAAAAGCTAAGATTAGAAACAGAGGTTTGAAATGTTGCTCTTTCGAACGCTGTTTTCAGAATTTTGCAATCTCACTCCGTTGCTACGATACTCAGTGTCAATGATGCTCTATAATCCACTTTCATCTGTAAACCTCTTAACTTAAATGCAGTTGTTCCCGAAACTAAGTTGATGGCGTGTTGAGTTTTATAGTACTCAGCTGACGATTTCTAAATTGTAGCAGCACGAAGCAGCATGGGACTGTCTGTGTAGGTGGAAAGTTTCTGATTGCCATTCACTTGGGAGTGGCCAGAAATGATTCCTTCATTGGGCAGTCCAAGCAGCTCACTACTTCCACGCAGTATGTCCTGGGCAATGGCTTTGCGGAAACCTCCGTTAGCTAGCTAGAGTGAGAAGGCGAAACAAATGAGCATCAAATCAGGTTTAGTAGGGACTGATGTCACTGAAGCTCATCAAACAATCGGGCATATTCTTTTGTCCTTAGAAGGCGGATGAGCCAAACATACGGGCCAACGGCGGATAGAAACTAAAAGAAGAAAATCCAGGTTCAACATATCGCATCCTGATCAGCGTCTGATCCATAATGGGCGGCTGCAATCGAATATCCTGGCAGTAGGTAAAATGCAAAAACCCGGTGGACTGGGTTTGCCTCCCGCCACCGTTCATAATGGCAGTGAAAATACGTAAACGAAAAAGAAAACATAAACAACCACTATTTGTTGACGACCCCCGCAAACGTTATAAGGACCACGATTTACGGATATGCACTTGGAATGTAAGAACTCTATATAGATCCGGTGCAAGTATCCAACTGGCAGATGTCCTCGAAAGTTATAAGGCTGACAATACCGCTATCCAGGAAATGCGATGGACAGGACATGGCTGCACAAGAAAAAGAAACTGCGATATATACTACAGTTGCCATGAAAAAAAACATGAATTTGGTTGCGGATTTGTAGTTGGCAAAAGACTGCGACATCTAGTCTCTAGGTTCAATCCTGTGAGTGAACGTATAGCCACAATCCGCATAAAAGCGAAATATTTTTATATGTCCCTAATTTGTGTGCATGCCCCGACAGAAGAGAAAGATGATGATGCAAAAGACATATTCTATGAGCTCCTAGAGGAAACGTATGAACGCTGCCCTGGCCATGACATTAAGATTGTACTAGGAGATTTTAATCCCAAAGTAGGAAGGGAGAATGTGTTTAATCCAACTATTGGCTATTTCAGTCTTCATGCTGACAGTTCCGACAACGGTATGAGACTGATTGACTTTGCCGCGGCAAAAAACATGGTCATTAGTGGTACAAGATTCCAGCATAAAGACATCCACAAGGCTACTTGGGTATCCCCTGATCAAAGAACTAAGAACCAAACTGATCACGTGGTAATTGATGGAAGGCACTCATCCAGTGTAATGGACGTACGAGTGATCAGAGGAGCTAACATCGATTCTGATCACTACCTGGTAGCAGCAAAGGTTCCCACAGGATTAGGTAGATCGAAAATCGTACGAAACCAGACGCAGAGGAAGCTGGACATCGGAAAGCTGCAATTACCAGAGGTAGCCACAGCCTACTCAAGGAAGCTCTCGCAACTTTTGGTACAGAACCCACCCCCTCCCGATGACGATCCTGATGCGCAGTGGAAACCCATTTCCGACTCTATAAAAACTGCCGCAACAACCGTACTTGGTTTCGAAAACCGCTTCGCAATAAACCGTGGTACGATGAAGAGTGTCGCATGGCAAATGGCGAAAAGAACGCTGCGCGTATGGTAATGCTTCAGTCAATTGCAACGCGAGCTGCAACTGAGCGGTATAGGGAGAAAAGAAACGAGGTAAACCGTCTCTTTAGGCGTAAGAAACGGCAGTGGAGAAAGCGCGAGAGTGAGAAAATTGAAACTTACAGAAGGAAGAACGAAGCCCGAAAATTCTACCTAAAAGTTGAGAACGGAACTAGTGGACATGGTTCAGGGCCCCCCTTCTGTAAAGACAAGGACGGAAATCTCGTCGCAGATGTGCAGAGCATGTTGGGAATATGGAGAGAGCATTTCTCCGCGCTACTAGTACCTGAGATATCCGATGACGATGGGACAATCGATCACAATATGGACGACAACGTCGATTGCCCCCCTCCTAACCAAGACGAGGTCAGAACAGCTATTGCCCGGCTTGGGAACAACAAAGCCGCAGGAGCCGATGGATTACCGGCGGAGCTGTTTAAGGCTGGCGGCGATGAGCTGATAAGGTGCATGCATCAGCTCATTAGCAAAATTTGGTTAGATGAATGCATGCCCGGCGATTGGAGTCTCAGTGTACTATGTCCCATATTTAAAAAAGGTGACCCGAGTATCTGTGCCAACTACCGTGGAATAAGCCTTTTATCCATAGCATATAAGGTTCTATCAAGTATAATGTGCGAAAGACTAAAACCAATTATCGCTGACCTGATTGAACCATGCCAGTGTGGCTTTAGGCCTGGAAAATCGACAACTGACCAGATTTTCACGCTACGCCAAATCCTGGAGAAGGCACACGAAAAACAAATCGACACCTATCATCTATTTATCGATTATAAAGCAGCCTTCGATAGTCCGATACGGGAGAAACTCTATGAAGCAATGTCTGAGCTTGGTATTCCTGCAAAACTCATACGCCTTTGCAGGATGACCTTGACGAACACCAAATCCGCAGTGAAAGTTGGTAAGGATCTTACCGAACCTTTCGAAACTAAGCGAGGCCTCAGGCAAGGCGACACCCTATCGTGCGATCTCTTTAACATCTTAATGGAGATCATTATGAGAAAAGCTGCAGTCAACATGAATAAAACCATCAGCAGCAAAAGTCACATGCTGCTCGCGTATGCTGATGATATAGATATCATTGGGCGCACAATTAGAGAAGTTACTGCGGTTTTTTCGAGAATTGAGGAGTCAGCAAAAGTGGGTCTGACGGTAAATGAGGACAAGACAACATTAATGGTTTCAACGAACAGGGCTTCCACGCGATTAGACCAAAGCGTGAACGTTGATAACCGTTATAACTTCGAGGTAGTGGACGAATTTATATACCTCGGATCTGCCGTGAACAAAAACAACAACGTCAGCCTGGAGATCAAGCGAAGAATTTTGCTTGCGAATAGATGTTATTTTGGGCTAAGCAAGCACTTTAGAGATAAAGCCCTCTCTCGAATAACAAAAGTCCAGCTGTACCAGACTCTCATTCAACCTGTCTTGCTTTATGGCGCAGAATCCTGGGTCCTATCGCAAGCAGACGAAACATCTGTAGGAGTCTTCGAGAGAAAAATACTCCGAAAAATGTATGGCCCTATAGTGCACAACGGCGAGTATCGGCGACGCATGAATAATGGGCTGTATGAGCTTTATCCTGACATTGACATAGTTAAGCGGATCAAGATAACGCGATTGCGCTGGCTAGGCCATGTCAGTAGAATGGATGAAGATGAACCAGCGCGAAGGGTTTTCGAAACCGAACTCGAAGGAAGACGCAAAATAGGAAGACCAAGACTCCGCTGGAGGGATCAGGTTGACGAATCCCTGCGTACACTTGGTATTGCCAACTGGAGAGATAAAGCAAAAGATCGAACTGTTTGGCGAAATATGTTATCTTCGTTTTGTAAGGTCCCTGACCCCCCGGGGTTGTCCGAGACCGGATAAGTAAGTAAGTAAGTAAGCAGCACGAATAAGATTAGGACTAGAATGGAGACACTTGGAACAAACAGTCTGTTTCTCTCGTCGGTTTTTATTATATTTTGATACGAAATGTAATAATATTCCTTTTGCAATTCTTGTAATATCAGTAAACATCAGTTCATTTAGTTCATTTTTCATTTCCGATTCCTTCGACCAAATGTATATACACTCCGGTTCACTTATTTAAACGCAATAAAAATTCCACATTCACCAGCCTATATCTTTTGCAATTTGTAACCGAGTGCAGAATTTTAAAATGGAAATGAAATCTAGACATCTTGAGATATAAACAAGTTCATGACAATAGTGGTTTCTTAACTAAAGAACTTTTTTGAGCAATTTATAAAAAAAGTCCAAAAATGTGCTATTTTTTTTGTTCACTTGAATAAAGGCACTTTAACTAATTTTAATGAAAAACAGTTTTTCTTATTTTTTTAATTAAAAAAAAATGGTGTCCCATAACATCCCATGAAGGAATTGGGGAGAGCCTCTCACAATCAGGGAGATGTGCGCTTTCTAGTTTTTGCACTCACTAATTGGGACCTACAGTTTTACACCGGTTCCGAACGGTATTTTGAGAAGCATTTTCATGGCTAAGTACTCGATAGTGTCGCAATCACTAAGCGAGATGACCGTTGTCGAAAGAAAAGTAAGGTGGTCTGAGCAGGGATCGAACCCACGTTCTCATGTACCACGCATACTAGCATCCATCACTTTATTTAAGAACTATTAGTAATGGGTACAACCCCCTTTGTTTTTAATAACTTCAAATATACGGGTTTTCATTGAGAGATAAAGAGAATTTATGTAATCCACCGAAATTTGATTCCAAGCATCCTTAATGGCCTGAATTAGTGACTGCTTGTCATCAAATTGTCTAGTGACTGCTTGTCATCAAATTCATAGACCTCACGAGATAACCAACCCCAAACATTTTCGATAATGTTTAGATCTGGCGAATACGGTGGCCAGTCAAGAATATTAACATTTTGACTTGCAATGAACTCCTTTACTATTCTATCCTGTTATCCTGTTGCAATATTCAAGATATGGGAACAAATAGTTCACTGAACTTCGGAAAAGCCGATTCCAATAACGTTTTATAGCTTGAACCAGTCATTTTTGAACTTTGAAATTCAAGATCGATGGTGCCATAGTACGTAATAGCACCCCACATCATAACGCCGCCCTCTCGGCTGTGATGTCGGTTCAAAAAACATTTTTCTTTGCGCAGATCATAGAAATAATAGTTGTAGCCATCAGGCCCATCCAAATTGAACTTCTTCTCATCCGTAAATACAACTATTCTCCAGTCATTTACATGACCTCTTGGCTGCACATCCC
Source organism: Phaonia tiefii (assembly GCA_963931995.1). Taxonomy (NCBI): domain Eukaryota; kingdom Metazoa; phylum Arthropoda; class Insecta; order Diptera; family Muscidae; genus Phaonia; species Phaonia tiefii. Next base: position 77,306,505 of record OZ008369.1, read on the forward strand.
ATACCATGTAGTCTCTTGCGAATTGAAGCCGCTTTTCCTTACGAGGAGCATTAAGTGGCGGTTTCTTTTTGTAATTTCAGGTATTTAAGATACTCACAGCTCTTAATTACACTGCGTACTGATGACTTGCTCGCTTCCACTCCAGCTTTAGCTCTTATTTTTGACTAGGATAAGACAGAATTAGAAGCAATTCTGATGATTTTTCTTTTCTCATACGTAGATAAAGGCAATGAAACCCGTCCTGTAAAATTTTTTCCCATACCCCTCGGGGTGCTTGATGTAATTGTCGACAACTGTTGGGCTCCGTCCAATTTTTTTAGCTATTGCGCGGTTAGAATATCCTTCAGAACGGTAAACATTGATTTTAGTTTTTTCCGATAGATTGTAATTGTAATTTCCTTTAAGGCTAGAAGAGATCATGTTTTCTCCGGTTAGTGAAAAAAATGTAAATGCCGCGGGTGGGATTCGAACTCACATTCGCTGGACGATCGTTTCGATGTTTGTGAAGCATCATCTTCAGCAGCGTCTAGCCCGTCAAGCCACTGCGGTGTTTATTGACACAAGTCACTAACCGAAGACATTTATTGTTTGTGCAGACTGATTGGTTGTCGCTACTTACACATTGCTTTCCTTCTTACACGCACTGATGCAGAAGTTTTGAAAGTTCTATTTAATTTTTTGTTTTGCCATTTTGACTCGTAAAATGATTAAGATGTAATAAATTGAAATAAACAAACGCTCCCTATAAAAAATCATCGCTTACTTTAAAAATAATAATGTGCCTTTATTCAAGTGAACCAAAAAAAAATAGCACATTTTTGGACTTTTTTTATAAATTGCTCAAAAAAGTTCTTTAGTTTAGAAACCTCTATTGTCATGAATTTGTTTATATCTCAAGATATCTAGCTTCCATTTCCATTTTAAAATTCTGCAATCGTTTACAAATTGCAAAAGATACAGGCTGCTGAATATGGAATTTTTAGTGCCTTTAAATAAGTGAACTGGAGTGTATGAGAGTCGCTGAACAAAACGTGACTTTTTGCATTTTTTACAAAATGTTTTTTTGCTGTCTTTGCATGAATTTGGTTTAATTGTATTGGAAAAATTCTTAATTGGAAAATTTTTATCTTTAAAACTGGGTTCGTGCTATAAAACAAAAAAAAGTATTTTGGATTTCCCACCATTTTGAAATAATCAAAAAGGTACCTTTTGTTCTGCGACTCCTCATGTATTGTCGTCTTTTAAAGACGCCTGCGCTCGAAACTGGTTGTTTATAGAGTTAATATTTTTATTCTCATTAGGAAACATTTTTAATATTAATGGTACAATGCTCGAAGTTCTTTTCGAAACAACATTTGCTGGCGTAAACTTGTGAAACCATAATAACATTTCGTTATTAAAACCAACTTTTGCTTTTAAAATTTCGCAGAATTTGAAGTAAAATTTTTGCAATTTCTTTAAACTCCATGACCATATTTTTTAAGGATATGCATTTATACCTCAATTTCTGTTCCGCAATATATTCCGTCCACACGAATATGGCTTTCATTAATATTAATTTTTAATATATCACTTTCATCTAATACAGGGTGATTCAGGAAGTTCCGGACAAATTCCTCCAGCGTATTCCTTGGCTCATTTCATGAAGAAAAGTCCACTAGGACCATGTCCGAAAATGCAAGGGTGCGAAATGGCAGCGGGTTCAAAATTTTCGGATTGGCGGTCGGAGGGTAGTAATATAAAGTTGCTAACTTCTGAGCCATTGATTAAGATTTTATTTTATTGAAATTTTCAGAATCAATAAAAAAAAGTAGGAAAAAGTCAAATCGCCGAGATACAGAGCTTTCGGAAAAAATGGAAAAAAAATTCACATAACTTCAATTTGCTCAGCCATATGGCAGGTAACTTATGTTTGAAAGATAGCCATACCTCTTACCTTTCCAATATGACCTAAACGAGGCCCAGAGGTTTTACCGTTCCAAAGTTATGACCATTTCTGAAAAATTCAATAAAATAAAATCTTAAACGTGTTAATTTCCAAAAACAAATAAATGTGTGCTTTTATTTCGCTTCCAAAAACAAAAACAAAAATTTTTGCATTTCAGTAAAATGGTCATAACTTTGGAATGGTAAGACCTCTGGGCTTCGTTTAGGTCATTTTGGAAAGGTAAGAGGTATGGCTATCTTCCAACAGAAAACATAAACATAAGTTACCTGCCATCTGGCTGAGCAAATTGAGGTTATGTGAATTTTTTTTCCATTTTTTTCCGAAAGCTCTGTATCTGATTCTGGTTCTGAAAGGCCTCTTAAATACCTTTCGAACAAGCCAAAAATCCAAAAATCCGACCACTGGCTCAGAAGTTAGCAACTTTACCCTACTACCCTCCGACCGCCAATCCGAAAATTTTGAACCCGCTGCCATTTCGCACCCTTGCATTTTCAGACATTGTCCTAGTGGACTTTTTTTCGTCAAATGAGCCAAGGAATACGCTGGAGAAATTTATCCGCAACTTCCTGAATCACCCTTTATATCCTTATGTACATATGTATGAAATTGCGAGCATTTGATTAAACAACAATTGTCAGCGATCTTAGAAAAATATGCATTCTGGCATCTTCGGATTGCAGTTCTATATTGATATGGTTTATAATTTTCATGATATATTTTAGAAATAAAAATACCATTTTATAAAGTGGATTTGAAAATCCGGATACAATTTAATTCATTCTTACGTTTTGGGAAACATCTTCCAAATCGTTGAGTGTAAAGTAATATTGAAGTGGATTTCGCTGCTCCAAAATTATATTAATAACTACCTGGCGCGACAGCCAACGAGTTGTTGAGTTGAAAGTCAATTACTCTTTATTCAAACGCAGAAAAGATGCGGCCAATTAGCGATGTTAACAATGATGAAACATAATCTTTTAAATACATTCGTGCATTGTATAAATATTGAAATAGTGATAAACTACTCATTGGAGTGCTATTGCACTTTTGACTTTCAAATAGTCCTAAAAAAAAGTACAATTGTACCATATTTTGCATCCTTGAGCCATTTCATCAAAAACGATGTACAAGTAGACAGTCAAAATTAGTATAAAATAAGCAAGATATGACGCGAAAGAGAAATACGTTTGAGTGAACTCCTAGCACTTTTTGGTTCTCTTTTACCATGGTTGCCAAGTTGCGCAAATCTTCTGGCCGTCTAATTCTAAATCGTCTTTGATTTCATAAACCAACTATTAGAGAAGAAAATTTGCTCATGGACTGGAATGCCAACAAAGAAAACGAGTGAAGCGTGTCGTTTCTCTGCTCGCTCTCTTACTCTCTTCGTTGAATATTTCAATACACGAGCAGTTTTCTGATGATGTTATTCTATCTAACTATAGAAACTCCAACCATATTTAAATAAAATTACATAAAGTATGTAAAAAGTATGAAATAAATGCGTGTGAGTGAATCGCGTCGACTTTTTTGGTTCTCTTCTACTAGTGTTGCCAAATTGCGCCGTTTTTTCTTCTCTACTTGTACATCCTCTTAGCTTCAAGCACGACCTGTTAATAAACAACTGTCAAATTTTGAGCAAGTTCCGTCGTTTACTTTGCGTTTAACAGCTGTTCAAAACATACAACTTCGTGCAATTTTTTAAAAATGCGAAAACGTGTATTTCGAGTTTTCTTTAAGCATTATTTTTTGCCAAAAAAAAACCCGTCAGTCAAACCAAGGAAAAGCTTGATAAATACTATGGGGGCTCTGCTCCATCGATTTCAATGGTATGAAAGTGGTTTACTGACTTTCGTTGTGGTTGCACAAGTACAAATGACGCTGAACGTTCTGGACGGCCAATTGAGGTCAATACACCCGAAAATTTAGCTCCAACGATGAAATTATTGATCAAACAAATGCCTATTTTATGGACCTCGAAAAATCCTATTTTTTGGAAGGAATACAAAAATTGGAGAAACGAAGGATCAAGTGTATTGAGCTAAAAGAGGATTATGTTGAAAAATAGATTTTTTTTTGCAAAAAAAACTGTGTTTCATTAAAAAAAAATCACTGACTTATTGATCCGCCCTTAGCAAAGGATAAATCTTCACCAGCTGTTTCTTTGCAAATTTTTACTGGAAGTCCTTCACAAAAGTAGATTCATTAAAAATTTTACTGGGAAAGTAAATGACCATACCTAATGTCTTTAAGTTCCATTTGATGTATTTCAATTTTCAATTGATTTTCAAATGCCATAAAACGAGCCCGTATGGAAATCAATTGTGACGGCGCCCATGTAACAGATATCATCTTCTTAACTTAACCAATAAAATTCTAAAGGTTCAAATACACATAATCAAACAAATGTTTTTCGCCAAATTCCGACATATGTCGACTTTGCGAAAGTGGAACAACTAATCGATCGGAAATACCACACTGTCATACGTGAAAGGAATTTCTGAAACAATGAATTTCCTGGTATAGAGGGTTATGTCCATTTTAAACTGATAGATTGAAAATTAATGATCAGGTAGGCTACGGTGACTACTCTAGCGAATTAGGGTTGTCCCTTTCTCATAGACTACCTGATCATTGTAGCTTGAAACAGGTAGACATTTTAGCTATTAGAGAAGTGACAGACTGTCTGATATAATAGTTCAGCATTCATTGGCCTCAATATTTTCTTAGACAGCCAGACGGTCATCAAGTCCCTGGAATCAGTATTCCCGAATTCAATATCCGCCAAGAACTGCCGCAGATCTGTTAAGAAGATGGCCCAGCAGTATGATATTCTCCTCATGTGGGTGCCAGGGGGCAGGGGCTGGCTAGGGACTACTTTAACTGGCTAGTGACTACCGTACAGAAATTGGAGCGTGACTGTATGTTCCTAGCGACTTGTAAGCATATTCTGCAAGAGCGCAAAGAGACAACGACGACGGACACAGATTGTGTATGCTCAAGGTAAATCTGGCCTATAGTAGATTGCAGCAGATTCATGAACCTTCTGTCTTTAGCCAGGTCCTAGATATAAATGCTTGTTTCAGTTTTGACCTGACACTGTCTGATTGGTAGACATTGCTGCTGTTATCGAGATTGTCCGCAATTCTGCATCGATCACAACAACTTCTGTCTCAACCGAATTTTTCCGTGAGTGTAAGACCAACTCTTTTTTGTTTGTTACTTCCAAAGTAGTTTCCCATACAGGAGTTTCCCATACGTCTAGACTGTACACAGTTGTACGATATTTCTGCAAAGAAAATTGGAATGTTTTCGTCAAAGAAGTAACACCATATCGTTGGCGTAACAGATGGACTCGAGGGATTCTGGGCTGATCTAAATTTTTAGTAGACTATTTATGGTCGTGGCCCTACGAAATGATGACAGAATTCCACTTTTTGGCGTAACGAATGTTGTTAACTTGACAACGAATGGTGTCAAAATGACACCGAATGGAATCAAAATGACACCAAGATCACGGTATCAAAATGAAACCACTCGTTGTCAATTTGAGACCAAACGGTGTTGATACACTATCGACAACGGATGTGGTCATTTGGACACCGGTTTGGTATATTTTATCGCGTTTTTTCCGTCAGTGTAGCTACTGCCCAGTCTATTATTGCAGGTCAACTTCAAATTGGTCTAATGACTAGATTCGAATCATACTTAAGGCAAACCACAGACTTGTCATTCATGAGCATGAGCTGTGTCGATAACCTTTTGTCTGACTGACGAATTTTAAAAAATATTACCAAAAAATATTGTGAACATGATACTTTTTACTTTTATTGACTATTTTACAACCTCATGAGATCAGACCTCATACACATATTAATTTAACAAACAAATTAAACAAATTTCAACATATTCTTCCAACTGGCTCTATCCTTCGCCTTTTCTCGCCAGTTGGTAACACCAAGGATACGTAGGGATTCTTCTGCCTGGTTTTTCCAGCGGAGTCTTGGTCGTCCTCTTTTCCTGCTTCCATCGGGTACGTTATCGAAAACCTTTGGCGCTGGCACATATTCATCCATTCTGATAACATGGCCTAGCCAACGCAATTGGCCCAATTTGACTCGCCTAGCTATGTCCACGTCACAATATAGATTATATAGCTCTGCGTTCCAGCGACGTCGGTACACGTCGTTTTCTCTAACAGGACCATATATTTTACGGAGAATTTTTCTCTCGAATACTCCCAGGAGTTTTTCATCCGCTTGCGATATTACCCAAGTGTCGGAGCCATATGTCAAGACAGGTAAAATGAGAGTCTGATATAGCTGGACTTTTGTCCGTCTAGAGAGGGCTTTGTTCCTAAACTGCTTGCTGAGCCCAAAATTGCATCTATTTGCAAGCACAATTCTCCAATCTATCTCCAGGCTGACGTTGTTGTCCTTATTCACGATTGTGAACATTTTAGTGATGCGAAAAACTTCGATTATATTCTTAGTTGGTACCACGATGGGCGGTAAACCGACAATAAACATCAACTATATCTGATGTTCATGAACATGAATGACAAGTCTGTGGTTCGCTTAAGGTATGATTCAAAAATATGTCATTTTATAAAATTTATTTTTTAAAACTGAAGTTACGTCGTTTTGGATTTCAGCTAACGATATGTAAATGTGCGAGCGAAAAAGTTCAAAGCCCCGAAAACAAATTCAAAAATAAAAGTACGTATGAACCCCTAATACGGTTTCAAACCCAAATACGTCATGTTTATGTTTAAATTAAATCCGTATAAGATATTTAACACAATTATTTATATAGCATTAAGTAAATAATTAAGACAATGAAAATCATTCACAAATGTGAGACAATATTATTCTAAGCACAAAATAATTGACGCAACAAATATTGAACTGGAGACGTCAAACCGAACGACCCGATTAATTTGCACAGTTGGGTAACTTTAGAAACTTAAGGTCATATTAGACTATTAGAAATATCGCTGAATATATCAATAGTTTTATTTGTGGAGAGTGAATTGAATAGTATAAACTTAACTTGAAGAAAAACATTTGAAAGATTGCTAAATTTCTCAAACTCAAAAAATTATGCGATCAGGGTTGCATTTTGAGTGATACGAACAAAAGCAAAGAAAACGGAAATAAAAACTTTAATTTCGTTGGATTTTTTAAATAATTAATTTTTGTTCACAACTTTATTTACGATCTAAACTTTATTATTTCTCAACAGTTGTTGTGCTTCTTACTTCGCAAACCTATGGTTTTGCATTCTCCCATTCCATATTCCAAAACTGATACTCGTATTGTAACGGGTTTTTCAATAAGAGCGCTACAAAAGTTTTTTTTTAAATAAAATAAAACCGGTTTTAGATACCAATGAAATTCTTTATTCCTGTTAAAGTAAGTTCGATGCCATTATGTATGGAACTCGATTTCTTTTGCATGGCCACCACGGGCACGCTTGCAGAAGTCCATACGCTGAACCCAATTTTCGACGTTTTTCAAGCATAAATAGGCCCACAGGAAATAATTTAACGGCGTCAAATCGCACGACCGAGGCGGCCAATCGACTGGGCCATTTCGTGAGATAACACGTTCACCAAACTTGGTTTCCAATAAATTGATTGTGATATTCGCTGTGTGGCGCCGTCCTGTTGGAACCACATGTCCTCCAAGTCCATATTATTCAACTGGGGCCAAAAATATTCGGTTGTCATTGAACGGGAGCGATTCGCATTCACAGTAATGTGCCGGTCTTGATCATCACGGAAGAAGTACGGCCCAATGACGCCGCCGGCCCATAAACCGCACCAAACCGTAATTTTTTGGGGATGCAATGATGACTCGTTGATTACGTGTGGATTGCTGTCTGACCAATAACGCATATTTTACTTATTGACGAAGCCATTCAGCCAGAAATGAGCATCATCGCTGAAGATGATTTTCCGATGAAAATCCGCATCATTTTCAAGTTGTTGCTCAGCCCAATTCACGAACATACGACGCTTATGGTGGTCAAGCGGCTTCAGTTCTTGCGTCAATTTGATCTTGTAAGGATGTAGGCCCACAAATTTTTTTTGCAAAATTCGCCACAACGACGTCACAGAGATGCCCAACGCTTGAGAACGACGTGTGAGAGACACATTTGGGCTTTTTTGAACTGAAGCCTCAGCGGCAGCAGTATTCTCGACATTACGGGCACTTCTTTGTCTCACTGGCACGGAAACATTTTGTACTGTGCCTGTGGATTCAAATTTTTCCACTAGACGGTCAATTGTTGATCTGGTAGGACGATTATGACGACCATAAATTGGACGTAGCGCTCTTAAAGTTGAGGCCACAGACTCCAAATTTCGGTAGTAAATTTTCATAATTTCGACTCGTAGTTGGCTCGTATATTTTTCCATGATGAAATGGCAAACCTTACTGAAGAGAAATGTCAAAAGAGCGGGAAAAAATATGGCGTCGTTTGCTGTCCCTATCGATTTACTTTTGTAGCGTCTCTGTTGAAAACCCCTTTAAATCGAAAGCAGAATGGACATACAATTTCTTTCAAATGGAAAGAGTTTCATTCGGTTTATATGTCTGTGAATCGTGCCATTTGCACTGATGGTCTAACATGGCCTTTTGTTTAAATTACGATATTATCAAATGATAAAAACCGTTTGCTATTTCTTTGTTACCTCCCTCACAACAAAGGTGGTTATTAAAGACAACATTTGATTGTACATTTTGACGACGAAAATAGGTGGTAACAGTTTGAAAATTCAATAAATTCCAATACATACTCATCAAATGCTATTAATTTATCTACTGATTTCTTAGCGTTTTAAGATTTTTAATTAACAGAATTGTGATTCTGATGCCACGATTCAAATTAATGTCGAGACTAACAGCCTATTCCTTGTATGTCGAACGTATGCTTTCTTTCCTGTTCTTGTCGAAATAACACAGGTTTGAGTTACGCTATCTTGTCAAAGAAAATATTACTCACTTACACAGGTGGCCTCAAATAACCCGAGCGGTCTAGGGCCTTACAATATAAGGATAACATATTTCTGCAACCGGCTCAATCTTCAGCTTTTCTCCTCCAGTTGGTAACACCAAGCTCTCGCAGGCAACATTCCACCTAGTCTTTCCAGCGAAGTCTTGTTCGTCATATTTTCCGATGTCTGCCGAGTACGTCTTCGAATACCTTTCGCACTGGTTCAGTCTGATCCATTCTACTGACATGGCCTAGCCAGCGTAAACGCGATATTTTGTTACGCATACGCGGCGAAAAAAACGGCCTCTGTAACATATTCTCCCAAACATATTCTGCAGGAATGTTTGGAACACACTTCATACATTTATATGTTTACAAGTCCCAAACTCAGGTGTATTTAAATGCAAACATTAGCATGTGTACTGACAAATATGTATGCTTTTACGTGGAAACCTATGCGTGCTTAATCCCAAACAACCATTTACTTACGTGGAAACATTCGCATGTTTCCCCCAAACCTCCATATAATTACGTGGAAACATATGCGTACTTTCTCCCAAACATAATAACATTTAGAACCGAATTATTCTTTATTTATTACAATTAAAAATATATAATTAATTAAATTATTTAAAATTACCCTTTTTACATTTACTTGCTGAATGCATTACTTACTTACTTGCAGTCGAAATCATTATTTCTGTCACTGACATGGGTCGCTTCATAAAGTTGACTATATCTCCGATCTGAAATGGAATCGGCATATATTTGTAATGGGGATATTATGTGCTCCCATGGGGCTAATTTGGAATATATAGTTAGTCCATTCACTTTTATCAGGAGTGTCCAATATTGACACTCGAAATCATTATTTCTATCAATGACATGGATCGCTTCATAAAGTTGACTATATCTCTGATCTGAAATGGAATCAGCACATAATTGTAATGGGGATGTTATGTGCCCCCATGGGGCTAATTTCGAATATATAGTTAGTCCATTCACTTTTATCAGGAGTGTCCAATATTGGCACTCGAAATCATTATTTCTGTCAATGACATGGGTCGCTTCATAAGTTAGGCTATATCTCCGATCTCAAATGGAATCAGGATATATAGGCTGCGCTGTTTATACAGTGTTACGCGGCTAGACACTAGAAGTTCATTCGCCTTTGTCGTGAGCGACCCAGGTTAGATAAAAAATAACCAATGTCAGTTTTTTACAGGAAGAAAAAAATATTTTTTTCTATATAAAGCTAATTATATGCTATATTCATCATAAATGGTTTAAAAAACGCTTATTGGCTCTTTTTTCTGTACAAAATTTCTGTTTTTTTGACAAGAAATGAGATTTCAGAAATTTTGTATAAGTGGTTTGTGTCTTCGATAAATAAATTTATCGGATACATTTTTCTTCACACCCTTAACATCACAAACCATTTAACCGTCCGAGCCTTTATTTATTCTTTTTCCACTGATCAAGCGCATTGGATATCATCTGTCCGATGAACCATTGACGACTGAATACATGCAATTTTATGAATTTTATGAATATTTATGAATCACGCACTGAGGGAATAATGCAAAAATACAGATACACATTACAAGATATAGACACTCGTTGCCCCTCTTTTATTCTCTTGCTCTCGAGAGAGCATAGACAGTGCAACAAACACGGCTGTATTTATATCACAAACACAAATATATTTGTGTCGCAAACACATATGTTATTATAACATATTAATCATTGTGTCTCAAACATGGAATATTGAATAGCAAACACAATGCGTTTGGACACATATTTGCGACAAGTTATATTTGCATCCAAACAACAAAAAACTACAGATTTTTCAGCGTGTAACTAGTACGTCGATGTCAGGATACAGATTATACATCTCGTGGTTCATCAGTCGTTCTTTATTATTAGACCATATATTTTTCGGATCATTTTTCTCTCGAAGACTCCCAGTGATGTTTCATCAGCCTGCGATATGACCCAGGATTCTGCGCCATAAATCAAGACCGGTTGTATGACAGTCTGATAGAGTTTGAGTTGGAGAGAGGGTCTTATCTTTGAAGTATGTTTAGCCCGAAATAGCCCCTGTTTACAAGCACAATTTTCCGTTTGATTTCTAAGCTGAGGTTATTTCTTCTGTTTACAGCAGATCCAAGGTAAATAAATTCGTCCAGTACCTCGAAATTATAACGGTTCTCAACGTTCACCCTTCCCTCCAAATGGGTAAATATTCTGCTCATCGAAACCACTAATTTGGTCTTGTATTCGTCTACTGTCAAACCCACTTTTGCCGCTTCCTTCTCAATTCTCGAAAATGATACTGAAAATTCTCGCAGATTTCCCCCAATGATGTCTAAATATCAGTATAGGCGAGTAGCATGTGACTTTTGATGCTGATGGTTGTATTCATGTTGACTGCAGCTTTCTGAAGATGATCTTAAATATTATTTTGAAGAAATCGCATGATAGGATGTCGCTCTGCCTGAGGCCTCCCCTCGTACTAAATGGTTCGGTGAGATCTTTACCAATCTTTATTGAGGATTTCGTGTCGGTCAGTGTCATTCTACAAAGCCGAGGCAGCTTAGCAGGAATACCAAGCTCCGAAATAGCTTGAGCCTTATAATCTACAAAGAGGTGGTAGGTGTTGATTTGTTTGTCGTGGGTTTTCTCCAGGATTTGTCGTAGTGTGAATATCTGGACCATAGTTGACTTTACAGTCCTAAAGCCACAAGAATAAAGTGCGATCAGGTCTTGAACAAACACCTTTAGGCCTAATTTTTGAGTGGAAAATCACCTTTGATCAACGATCGAATATAATTTAAACTCTGAAGTCACTTTTAGGTTAATAGTTAATTGCTGTTTAAACACCCAAAGTTGGACATATAAACTATGATATGATTTTGACAGAAAACAACAAGAAGAACAAACACAAAGCTTCTTTAATTGTTAATGTGAACAATTATAATCACCATCCTAGTTTGATGCCTTGTAACGATTAGCCGATAAATGTATGAATACCGGTTATTTTTCGTAGCATTTGCCACTGTTGCCATATGATAGTTATTTGATAAAGCACTGAAAAACAGTTTTCGTGTTTAAAGTCAGATCAAACATAAATCAAAATCAACTGATTACGAATTTAGATAACCAGTCAAAAATTGGGCCTTAGTCTTTCGCACATTACGCTCGAGAGGACCTTGTATGCGATCGATAAAAGGCTTTTTCCACAATATTTTGTACATATACTCGGGTCGTCTTTTATAAACAGGACACAGTATACTAAGACTCCTTGGCTCATTTCATTCCTTGGCTCATTTCACGATAATATGTCCATCTACGACCATCCCTGAAAATGAAAGGGGGCGAACTGGCAGCGGTTTGAAAATTTTTGGATTGATGATCGAAGGGCACTACGGTAAAATTGCTAAATTCTGAACCAGTTATCGGGCTTGTGGGAAAGGCCTTCAACAGACCTTTCAAAATCATTACAAAAATTAAAAAAGTGAAAATTAAAAAAAAATTTGGGAAAAAAAGACATAAGAACGTGCATAACCTCAACCTCAATTTTCCCATCCCGATGGCAGATAACTTATGTTATGTTACAAAAAATAGCCCTACCTCTTACCTTTCCAAAATTACCTAAACGAAACCCAGAGGTCTTACGGTTCCAAAGTTATGACTATTTGACTGAAATGCAAAATTTTTTTTTTGAAGCTAAATAACACGTCTAAGGTTTTATTTTATTGACATTTTTGGCTGAAGAATCAAACCCAAAGGGCACAGCCATGATGGGCGATTAAGTTTGGACTTTGATACGTGTAACAGACTCTCGAAGACTTAAAAGAAAAAAACAAAGTTACATTTTCTTCCAAGTCATGCAACAATATTTTTAAGTATCCTATTTTTGCTTTCAATTTATGCTTAGAACTCATATTCTGCAATAATAACATAAGATACATATTTTCAAGCTTTAAATACCCGTTGCGAAAATATATGGGATTTTTTTCGAGTGAACATACAAATGTGTGAAGGAATTCTTTCGACTTTTACGAGGTTGGTTGATAATTCGTAACTTACGCTTCATATTATGCTCCAACTGTTTTGAATACAAATCGTCCGAAAAAGAACACAATAAAATGGGTTACGGTATACGACCCAAATTTTAGGATAATAATGGCATATGCATAACTTCGTCAGTTCGTCAGTCATTTTTTATAAACGATGGCTTGTTTTGCTGGAGAAAGTTCAAACTTTATACTCAATTTATGAAACTGGAGTTATTATATATATTTTTTTTTAATTTGAGATGACTCTTGTTCAAATCGGTAACATTGTTTACGACAATTCGAAAAAAATTACAAAATTAATATCTTGAAAACTAATCAGAGGAAAAATTTTTTTCGTGTGTAGGAGGCCTAAGGCTTTAGGAAATATTATGATTTTGAGACCACTCTTGTTCAAATCGGTATCCGCGTTTACGAGCTCCAATAAGGCGGATCAATAAGTCCGTGACTTTTTGAATGAACACAGTTTTGTTTACAAAAAAAAAATATTTTTCTCATTTTAGCTCAATACACTTAGTCCAACGTTTCTCCAATTTTTGTATCCCTTCCAAAAAAAATAGAATTTTTCGAGGCCCATAAAATGTGCATTTGTTTGATCAATAATTTCATTGTTGGAGCTATATCTCTTTCCACCGTGGCATTTCTTTAGGTTTGTAAATAGGAAATAGTCACTGGGGGCTAAATCCGGAGAATATGGCGGATGAGGTACCAATTCGTTGCCCAATTCATGGAATTTTGCCATTGAGACTACACACGTGTGCTCCCGTGCGTTTATGGTCAACCACACTGCCATATGAAATGCCTATGGCATCAACAATCTCACGCACTTTTACTCTTCGATCGGCCTACACCATATCGTGGATTTTTTCGACATTTTCGGGTGTATTTCCCTCAATTGGCCGTCCTCAGCGTCATTTGTACTTGTGCGACCACAACTAAAGTCAGTAAACCATTTTTTTACCATTGAAATCGATGGTGCAAAGTCCCCATAGTATTTTTCATGATTTTCTTTGGTTTGATTGACGGGTTTTTTCGGAAAAAATAATGTTTAAAGAAAACTGGAAATACACGTTTTCGCATTTTAAAAAAAATGCAGGAAGTTGTATGTTTTGAACAGCTCTTGAACGCAAAGTAAACGACAGAACTTGATCAAAATTTGACAGTAGTTTATTAACAGGTCGTACTTGATGCAAAAAGAATGTACAAGTAGAGAAGAAAAAACCGGCGCAAATTGGCAACACTAGTAGAAGAGAACCAAAAAAGTCGACGCGATTCACTCAAACGGATTTCTTTCCCGCGTCATAACTTGATTAGTTCATACATTTTACATACTTTATGTAATTTTATTTAAATATGGTTTGAATTTCTATAGTTGATACAGTAACATCCTCAGAAAACTGCTCGTGTATTGAAATATTCCACGAAGAGAGTAAGAGAGAGAGAGCAGAGAAACGACGCGCTTCACTCGTTTTCTTTGTTGGCATTCCACTCCATGAGTAAATTTTCTTCTCTATACCATAGTTGCTTTATTCTTGATTCAAAAAGGATATACAGGTCGAGAGGAAAAAAACCCGGCAATTTGGCAACCCTAGTAGAAGAGAACCAAAAAAGTTGAGGCGATTCACTCAAACGCATTTCTTTTCATACTTTTTACATACTTTATGTAATTTTCTTTAAATATGGTTGAAATTTCTATAGTTAGATATAATAACATCATCAGAAAACTGCTCGTGTATTGAAATATTCAGCGAGCAGAGAAACGACACGCTTCACTCGTTTTCTTTGGTGGCATTCCACTCCATGAGTAAATTTTGTTCTCTATACAATAGTTGCTTTATGCTTGATGGGAGCAGTGTTGCATTTCATATAACTACGAGGGAAGTTCGAAAAGTCACGGACTTATTGATCCGCCCTCGTATCTTGAAAACTAATCAGAGGAATATTTTTTCAAAATTAATTTTCGTGTTTAGGAGACAAAAATCTTTAGGAAAAATATAAACATATCTCTGAAACAGACCAAAAATAAATATTTGTAAACTGGTGTAATCAACAAAGATTTGGCAGGTGTCAACGTTTAAGGTCGGTCGGCACATTTGTTTTGTCCGTGTTGCCATTTGAAGTTAGAAATTGAATTGGATTTACAGTGACTCGATTCGATGTTCACAGTTGGCCTACTCATTCAGATTCACAAGAAATCTCAGCCATATAAAGAAGGTTCAAATATAATAATTTTAGCTTGATAATTTACTCTCATTATATATCCAACGCTAATCATCCAATGGTAAGCAAAAGATCAACAACCTCGAGACAAGCAATATGAGTATCGCATCCAATATATCGCATATTGCTCTCGAGGCTAAGTGACGTGCGATATACACGAATATTTGCTTACAAGTGGAAAAGTTTGTGTGCCTTGCGACGCAACGGGGTCATATTTCCATTTACGATATCGAAATAAATGTACAGATTTAATTTGCAAAACCTGTTGAAACATCTGAATTTATGACTAAATGTGAAAGTTCAAAGCCTTTTATTAAATGATGATCGGCTATTATCAAATCAAATGATGAAGTGGCGAGAGACAAATGCAGTTCTGCGTTGGACCATATTTCTCCATGCGCGAAGTGTCAAACTAAATGGTCAAATCAGTAAGAAAATATATCTTTATGTTTGATTCCTGACAAACTAATTGATTGTACTGATGTACGATACTAATCTACTCATTTCCAACAAATTAGAAAATATATTTTTCTTTGTCTGCACTTGTAGCCTTGGTGTCTACGCCGCACATGGTAGCGAATTCTCAATAGGGGTGCCCATAAATGGAAGAAGTTGTCGAAGCTCCACCACACTCACCTCCCATATATGCTGGAATAAAAAAATGCTATAATTTCTACAGCTGCGAACCGAATTGCCAGAGTACATTTTAAAGTCTATTCAAATCACGGTATATAATTTCGGCCCTTAAAATATCGTTTTAGAAGAAGTGGTCATAAAATATACATATATAGCACGAATACTTTGTCATTTACTATGTGACTTATTTTTAGAAGCATAAACATTAGGGTGGAGTGAAAACATACTTTTTTTGAATTTGAAAAACTTACACTCGGAAAGAGACGTAGACGTAGGGAAAAAATATAAAAAATTTTCAGGATCGCGCCACGCCCTTGAAATTATGAAACTATCGCTATATTGGCGATGATTTCAAAAAAATCCTAAAAATTAATTCGAATTTTTCAAACAAAAGTATTTGATCCAAATAAGAGGATGATAGAACACTATTTGTGGCTTTGGTGTCGATTTCAATTTTAAGTAAATGTTTTGAAAATGAGCCGATTTAGGTTATTTACTTTTTGCAATTTTTCGACCAAAAAAAAAGTTTTTAAAATTTTTTCATAAAATTCTACAAATAGTACTCGATCATCCTCTTATTTGCCTCAAATACTTTTGCTTGAGTACTGAACAATTTCAAACTTTGAAATTTCGAATAAGTTGATTCGTTATATTTTAGAATTTTGTTGAAATCAAATTTCAAAATTTCGAGGGCGTGGCGCGACCCCTAATAAACATATTTCCGTGCAAATATCACTGAACTAAAAATAATTAAATTCTGTAAATTTTGGTTTTAAAAAATTCATTTCAGTTTGCACAAGATTTTCTATAAAATTTCTATATTGAATGTAAGCTTGTATCCAGTGCTGTGGAGTCGGAGTTGGAGTCTTGGAGTAGAAATCTTGGAGTGGGAGTCTGGGCTATTTGCCCAGGAGTCGTAAAAATTTAGACGACTCCAAGTTTAGCATTTTTACCAAAAGTCAACATTTTTGACGAGAATAATTCTTTGGCCGATTTTTTCGGTTAATATTTATTTTTACACCTGCATATAAGATAAAATCTATCACCTATACAAAATCAGTTTGCCTTATGTCTCAATCGATTGGTCATGGGTTTCTTGGTTTCTCATGATTATAGATCTCATCTTTCGTAACAAAGCCGATGCATTTTTTATTAAATTCTTTGTATCGTTAAAAATGTTCCAACTCACATCTAAATTGTACTTGTAAATAGACAACGAAAGTGCTTGATATTTGCAATAATACAAATAAAAATCGAAGTTCAATCAATTTTTTCATTTCGGGAATATATGCAGTTTTTTTAAAGTGAATTCGTTTTATATTATTTTGAAAAGGGTATTTAAAAGGTATTTAAAAGAGGATATTTTAAATTTAAAAAATATTTCCTCAAAAAGATAATACAAATTCGTGTGTATGCTATCAAATAGGATATATTTTATGCAGTTCAAATTATTTCGTTGTTATTGAAAATGATATTTTCGAAAATGGATTTTTTTAATATTGGAGTTGGAGTGGATACGTGTATTTTCAATTTTGTTGAGTCAGAATCAGAGCGAAGTGGTGGATTTTCAAATTGCTGGAGTCGGAGCAGAAACGTTGATTTTCAAATTACTGGAGTCGGAGTCGTGGATTTTCAATTTGCTGTTTCAAATTGATGGAGTATTGAATTTTTAAATTGCTGGATTCGGAGTTGGACTTGGAGTCGTACAATTTTTGACAGACTCCCCAGCCGTGCCTGTATCATAGAACTCCGTACCTCTCGGCAGCTGCAATTAATTTCTTTTAAAATAATCTACTTGTAGTTAAAAACCGAAACAAAAAATTTGGTTAGAATGTCCTTATACTTCGTTGTTACAGACTAATTAAGACAATGATTTTTAAAAAGACACGTGTTTCTCCTGGTATCATAGAACTCCGTACCTCTCGCCAGTTGCAATTAATTTAGGAGCGGAGTCGTGGTTTTTCAAATTGATGGAGTAGTGCATTTTTAAATTGCTGGATTCGGAGTTCGACTTGGAGTCGTACAATTTTTGACAGACTCCCCAGCCGTGCCTGTATCATAGAACTCCGTACCTCTCGGCAGCTGCAATTAATTTCTTTTAAAATAATCTACTTGTAGCTAAAAACCAAAACAAAACACTTGTTTTGAATGTCCTTATACTTCGTTGTTACAGACTAATTAAGACAATGATTTTTAAAAAGACACGTGTTTCTCCTGGTATACAGAAATTTTCGTAACGCACAGTGGGGCCGATTGGGAAAACAATTTTATTTAATTTTAGTGACTATTTTACAAACTCATGAGGTCAGCACCGGAATTCTGTAACTTTTTAACAATAAAATTCGGTAGTTAAACTGACAAAATTCGGAAATTTTATATGGACATTTTATGAATTTTGACAATGTAACTACCGATTTTTATCGTTAAAAAGTTACTGAATTCCGGTGCAGATATCGTAATCATATTAATTAAACAAACAAATTAAACAAATTTCAAAATATTCCTCCAACTGGTTGTATCCTTCGCCTTTTCTCGCCAGTTGGTAACACCAAGGATGCGGATGGATTCTTCGCCGTTTTTTTTTAACAGGACCATATATTTTACGGAGAATTTTTCTCTCGAATACTACCAGGTGTTTTTCATCCGCTTGCGATACGACCCAAGTTTCGGAGCCATATGTCAAGACAGGTAAAATGAGAGTCTGGTATAGTTGGACTTTTGTCTATCGAGAGAGGGCTTTGTTCTTAAACTGCTTGCATCTATCTGCAAGCACAATAGTCCTATTTATATCCAGTCTGACGTTGACAAGGTAGACAAATACATCTACCACTTCAAAGTAACTCGGTTGTCGACGTTCAAGTGCGGACCAAGTCGAGAGGTTTGTCTAGTCTTCGCTGATTCTTTTTCGATTCTTGAAATTACTACCTCTCGCAAATTTTGCCCAATGATGTTTACGTTGCCAGCATACGCCAACAACATATGGCTTTTCGTGTTGATGGTCTTGTTCGTATTTACTGCAGCTTTTCTCATTGCAATGGGTAGTATGCGCGCCTCTGCTCCTGGATTCGATCCCTGCTCTGACCACCTTACATTTCTTTCGACGGCGGTCACCTCGCTTAATGACGGCGATACTATCGAGTAGTTAGCCATTAAAAGGCTTCTCAAAATACCGTTCGGAACCGGAGGAAAACTGTGGATCCCAATCAGTAAGTGTAAAACTAGAACACGCACAGCTCACTGGTTGTGAGAAGCTCTCCCCAATCCTTTCATGGGATGTAATGGGAAACGGTTTTTTTCTCATTATTCTCTCCGATAAGATGTTGAAGAAATTGCACGAAAGTCTGCCACCTTATCTCAGTCGTCGCTTGGTACAGAATGAAGGAATCATTTGTGGTCACTCCCAAGTGAATGGCTATCAGAAATTTTCCACCTCCTCGGACAGTCCCATGAGCTGATAACCCGATACGGGAGAAACTCTACGAAGCAATGTCTGAGCTTGGTATTCCTGCAAAACTCATACGCCTTTGCAGGATAACCTTGACGAACTGAGGCCCGTAAATTCTACTGAAAAGTCAAAACAACAGCCATGTATCAGGCCCCCCATTTTGTAGAGATAAGGACGGGTGTCTGGTCACAGATGTACAGAGTATGTTAGCAATATGTAGAAATCACTTCTCCGCTTTACTTGTCCCATGAGACTTCAATATAGATGAGGGTGTTGAGCACATACTTTGCGATGTCATTGATTGCCCCCTGCTAGCGGAAGCGAAGTTAGAACTGCAATTTCCGGGCTTAAGGCTGACAGCTATGAGTTGGAAGGTGCATGCATCAGCTCATTTCCAAAATCTAGCTCGACGAATGCATTCCCGACGGTTGGAGTCTTAGCACACTGTGACGCGAGTAAATGTACAAAACTATCATAGAATAAACTTTTTATCCGTCGCATACAAGGTCCGCTCGGGTATAATGTGCGAAAGGCTAAAGCCGTTTATTCCAGACCTGATCGGACCTTATCAGTGTAACTGTAAAGTCAAATATCGCACACTATTCACACTACTGCAAATCCTGAAGAAAACTCACGAAAAACAAATCGACACTTAGTAGATTATAAGGCTGCCTTCGATAGATCGATCCGGGGAAAACTGTGCCAAGCTATATCAAAGCTTGGTAGTCCTGCTAAGTTGACACGACACGGCTTTGTAGAATTACACTGACCGACACGCAATCCTCAGTAAAGATTGGTAAAGATCTTACCGAACCACTTAGTACGAGGTGAGCAAACACAACTGGTAGTCTTCGAGGGAAAAATGCTCCGGAATATATGTATATGGTCCTATAATAGAAAACGGTGAGATTCGACGACGGCTGAACCACGAGCTGTATAATCTGTATCGACATCGATGCTGTAATGCGTATCAAAATATTGCGTTTACGCTGGCTAGGCCAAGTCAGTAAAATGGATCAGAATGAACTAGTGCGAATGGTATTCCAAGGACGTAGAAAAATAGGACGACCAAAACTTCGCTGGAAAGACTAGGTGGAATATTGCTTGTGAGAGATTGGAGTTACCAAATGGAGCAGAAAATCTAAAAATCGAGTCGGTTGTAAAAACATGTTATACTCATTTTGTAAGACCCTTGACCTCTTTGGGTTGTTTGAGGCCACCTAAGTAAGTAAAGTCAGATAGATGGATACTTTCGGGGGGTATTGAAGTACGATTGTTATCTGGTGCGCAACCTGCGAAATGCAAGGGCAGATCTACAGAGATACATCTGCATGAACTAGTGGGACACATAGAAATCATTGGCTGTTATGGAGTTTACGTTGCTAGCCTTTCTTGACGTTGAGTATGTGTTAAAGAATATCATGCCTAGTGCGATAGAACTGTCGCTATCAGCCCTTAAGGTGAACGTGGATCTTATGGACCTTTTATAAGAAATGTTCACCAGGAGACGTGTCGCGGCCCAAATCTACTATATAAGTATATGTTAACAGAGGCATACCTCTAGGAGAGGTGCTGTCTCCATTTCTATGGAAGCTTGCGCGGGATGGAATACTGCCCACTCTCGAAAATGCGGTTGGGAGAATTTTGCTTAGGTGGACGCCGTGGTGATACCAGTAAGTAGCAAACTTATTAGTACCCTAAGGGAAATTCCGAGCTTACGAGGGGAATGCAAATGTACCGGGTGTAAACCCGACCAAGATCGAGCCAGTCGTCTTTACCCAAAGGCATACCTACATACCTTGGAATCTATAACGTTGAGGTTAATTTTCTCAATGTCAGTTGCAAGTTTCTGCTTAGTAATCGGTACTTAAATTTATCGGACCAATATACTGCCGGTTAAGGTTTTTAATTTTCTCATACACTGGTTAATTTAACAGGAAGTTGGCTGGCAACTCTGATGAAATGTATAACTATAGGTGTCAGCACTCTAAGATATCAGATGTTTACTTTATTATTGTTTTTGTGCAAAGTGTAATTTATTCAAATTATGGCGGAAAACAATCAAAAATTCAACGTGGGAAGAACTTCTCAGTTGCCGAGGAATATTTACTTGTTGACCTGGTGGAAGAACGCAAGTCAATTTAAGAAAACCAAATACTTAAAGTGAAAGCAAAACAGATGTTGTTAATAGTTGTCAGCTGTTTGCATTTATCGTTCCGATAAACTACTAACCGGCGTTAGACCTCATGTGAACGTTGTTATCGGCCGGATACATTGTAAGTATACGTTCAGAAAATTAAATTCTGTTAAAGACATTGAGAAAGTGTTCCTGAATGGGTCTAAAATTACGTTTGAAGAATGTGTCAAGTATCTGGGTATGTTTTAGGACAGCAAGCTTAGTTTCAGACCCAACATAGTGGAAAGGACGAAAAAGGCGACGATATCCACCTGTAAGAGTGTCATTGTTTGTAAATGGGGGTCTTATCCATAGGTTGTTCACTGGATCTATACAGGGATGGTGAGACTGATAATCTTCTTTGGGGTTATTGTGTGGCTACAAGTGCTTCCGAAGCCCATCTATTGTGTAGTATTGACCAGAATTCAGAGAATGTGCGACGATATGCCTTACGGGTGATCTGCAAAAAAACTCCAATTAATGCTCCCATTTGCTTCCGAAAGACATTATTGGGAGGGAGATTCTACGTCTGCCATCATGTTAAGGCAACAGTCAAAATGGGGTATGGTCAGCGACGGTCATTGAGCCTCCGACATTCCCAACATTTCTGCATTTGTCGATTACTCGAAAGCGGAACCACTATTCGATCGAAAATATCATACTGGACTTTATTCCTTAAACTAAGGAGTTCTTGTTATAAAGGGATATGCCAATTTCTACACTCACAAAACTAAATGTCCCAAAAGGAAGGTGTAGCAACTATAAATTCGGCTGTTGCCACCAAAGTGGGGTTAACAACAATGAATTTAGGTTCTCGCGATTGAAAATTGTTCCCCATAAATGAAATTCGGTTGAAACAAACTCGTTTCATTATTAATTGGGTTGTGACAACTGAATTTTCAATACTATATGTTCGATCAACTACATTTTCTATAATTTCGGTTGTAACAACCGAAAATAGTATCAGTTCGGTTGCAACAACCAAATTTGTGTATCAATACGGGCGCAACAGCCAAATTTTGCTTTAAGTCGGTTGCAATGACAAAATTTGTTTTTAAGAATTTTGAGTTAATTCGGTTGCAGCAACCGTATTTATGAAAAATAAGGTTGTTGCATTCGAATTTCTCATGAATTCTGTGGATACAACTGAATTCATTTATAAGTATAATTGGGTCTGTGATCTATGAAGGCTGAGAGTTCAAACACGGTCGGAAGCTACTGGAAAAATCAATTTGTTTCCCGCAAGATGAAGCCATGTGAAGTGCATTAACTCCTCGTTTTGTAATTAAATTTATAGTTTAACTTATCAATAAAACAGTAAAAAAAAAGTATCATTGAATTCGGTTGCGACATCCTCTAAATTCGGTTGTGACAATTTCTAATGCAGTTGTGACAACTTGAAACCCGGTCGTGATAATCTCTAACTTAATTGTGACAGCCTGTAGTGCAGTTGCGTCTAATTCGGTGATGCCCTTTAAATTAGGTCATGAGAACCTCTATTTCGACTGTGAAGACCCTAGTGTCGTTGTGACAATCTCTGAATTCAGTGATATGGATGTACACTAGGGTGTACTGAAAACCGCGTTTTTTCGGAATTTCAATTCAGAGGGCATCTCAAAAGATATGTATTGAAGAGCTGATTATGCAAACTTCAAACTTTATTTATACGAGGGTATTTGAAGTTGTTATTCCTAGTGTATTTGATCAAAATGGGGCTCAAACGACGTGTCATGATGACCATAATTAAAAATGTATATTTTGAACATTGTGACAGAGCATTTTTATCACGGAAGCATTTTGAAGTTGTGATCAAGCAATTTCTTTTCTGATTTTACGCGTATATGTCATTGCAGTTCGCGAAATAGCTTTTTATTATATTTATTGTACACTCCGGTTCACTTATTTAAAGGCACTAAAAATTCCATATTCAGCAGCCTGTATTGTATCTCTTGCAATTGTAACCGATTGCAGAATTTTAAAATGAAAATGGAAGTTAGACATCTTGAGATATAAAAAAATCATTTCTTAACTAGGAATTGGGGAGAGCTTCTTACAACCAGTGAGCTGTGCGCTTTATAGTTTTATACTCACTGATTGGGACCTACAGTTTTACACCGGTTCCGAACGGTATTTTGAGAAGCTTTTTCATGGCTAAGTACTCGATAGTGTCGCCGTCACTAAGCAAGGTGACCGTCGTCGAAAAAAATTTTTTAAGGTGGTCGGAGCAGGAATCGAACCCAGGATGACCTGTACAAGAGGCGCGCACACTAACCATTGCACCACTCTTAACTAAAGAACTTTTTTTGAGCAATTTATGAAAAAAAGTCCAAAAATGTGCTACTTTGTTTGGTTCACTTGAATAACGGCACTGTAACTAATTTTAATGACAAACAGTTTTTTTAATTTATTTTACTTTATTTAAGAACTATTAGTAATGGGTACAACCCCCTTTGTTTTAATAACTTCAACTATACTTTACTTTACTTTTATTGACTATATTACAACCTCATGAGGTCCGACGTCTTACACATATTAATTAAACAAACAAATTAAACAAATTTCAACATATTGTTCCAACTGGCTCTATCCTTCGCCCTTCCTTCGCCTTTTCTCCTCTTCAAATATACAGGTTTTCATTGAGAGATAAAGAGAATTTATGTAATCCAACGAAATTTGATACCAAGCATCCTTAATGGCCTGAATTAGAGACTGCTTTTCATCAAATGGTCTACCTCCTTCATAGACCTTACGAGATAACCAACCCCATACATTTTCGATAATGTTTAGATTTGGCGAATAGGGTGGCCAGTCAAGAAAATTAACATTTTGGCTTGCAATGAACTCCTTTACTACTCTGGCGTTGTGTATAGGGGCATTATCCTGTTGCAATATCCAAGATATGGGACCAAATAGTTCACATGGGACCAATAGCTTGCACCAGTTAGTTTTGCACTTTAAAATTCAAGATCGATGGTGCCATAGTACGTAATAGCACCCCACACCATAACGCCGCCCTCTCGGCTGTGATGTCGGTTCAAAAAACGCTTTTCTTTGCGCAGATCATGCAAATAATGCGCAGAACCCATCCAAATTAAACTTCTTCTCATCCGTAAATACAACGGTTCTCCAGTCATTTACATGACCTCTTGGCTGCACATTCCATACCATGTAGTCTCTTGCGAATTGAAGCCGCTTTTCCTTACGAGGAGCATTAAGTGGCGGCTTTTTTTTTTGTAATTTCAGGTATTTAAGATACTCACAGCTCTTAATTACTCTAAGTACTGATGACTTTTTCGCTTCCACTCCAGCTTGAGCTCTTATTTTTTACAAGGATAAGGCAGAATTAGAAGCAATTCTGATGATTTTTCTATTCTCTATTCTCATAAAGACAATGAAACCCTTCCGTTAAATTTTTTTCCATATCCCTCGGGGTCCTTGATGTAATTGTCGACAACAATTGGGCTCCGTCCAATTTTTTAGCTATTTCGCGGGTAGAATATCCTTCAGAACGGTACACATCGATTTTAATTTTTTCCGATAGATTTAAAATTTTTGACTCGTAAAATGATTACGATGTAATAAATTGTAATAAACAAACGCACCCTACAAAAAATCATCGCTTACTTTAAAAATAATAAAGTGCCTTTGTCCAGTACATAAGTTTCAGTCGGGTGTACCGACTTAATCATACCCTCAGCCTAAGTCATCCATTGCGTGGGAGTTCTGGTAAATAAAAACGCCCATACTCAAAAGTGACCTTCTTCAATAGCAGATTGGCATTGCGCTAAATATTATTGAATACGCAAATTAGTTAGTTTCCCTCCGAATATTTATATGCGAGGTACAAAAATGGGCATGATAAATTATTGCCACAATTTTGATCAGTACCAAATTTTATTAAGATCGGTTATGATTTATTGGAGATATCGAATCAACAAACAAAATACGCCCAACTTTTGTATGGGAGGTACGAAACTGTGCGTGGCACAATAGGCAATTATTACTTACACAGTAGCTTTTAACAAAATATTGCCTAGTAGTAGATCAACCGGTCATCCGCCCAACTTTTATACGGGAGGTACTCGAATAGGAGAGTTCTATTTGACTAAATATTGACTAGTACAAACTTTCATAAAGATTGATTCGGTTTTGCGGAGCTTCTCGTGCCGAACAATCAGAGGGCCACACAACTTTTGTATGGGAGGTATCAAAATGTGCGTGGCAAAATCACCCTTGTTTTAGTCGGTGATTGGCGTTTGATAACGTGAAGCCTTATACCTAATTTCATTAAGGTCGGAATTGTTTCACGCGATTTATCGGATTGACAACCCGGACGAACGCCCTATTTTGTATGGGAGGTACGAGACTGGGCGTGACAATTTTGCCCATTCCCTCCAGTTAAGTAGGCATTCACTGATTACACTGTGATAGTCGAAAAAATGAACTTCGATGAATCCTTTTCGAACTATTAGGGGGGAGTCCCCTGAGTGCGAAAGTACATTTGGAAGTGTCAGATTGGCTCCAGTTTTTGAGAAATCGGTATATATGGATATAGCTAAGTCTGCGCTATTTAAACAAATTTTACCGGCCATAGGCCAATTTTTTTGGCCTAAAAGGGCTTAAAAAGCATATTAAAATAGAAAAAACAAATATTTGCGCTCGGTCCAACTTCTTGAGATATGGGCCTTTAAAGCTTGAGTATATAATTGGCCATATCTCACATATTTATGGTCCGATCTGGTTCCGGTGAATATCATTACAAAGACCATTAGAAACTCTTTAAATCTGCTTATAAATATATTACATTTTATTAACCCATTGGGGTCAAAATTAAAAAATACAATTTTTAAACCTCACTTTTTTGCTAAACATCTGATTTTCTCAAAAAACAGCGCTAGTAAACCTATTTTCTACCTAGACTCAGATTGTAGGCAACACTTCAGGCTTTGTTTTAAGGTATAATACTTCGCATTAACCCTTCTAAGACCGGAGTTGCATGATGAAGATTAGCATTATATTTATGTAACGGTTATTTTTAAAAATTTTTCATTTCTTTGATTAATTAACTTAAAAAAAAAACGAAAAAAATATATAAAAGTCCAATATTTTGATTTTGAAGCTTAACTTGAGGTCTATGCTAGGAAAATAAATAAAATTTTGGAAAAAAGTAAAAAAAACTTTAATTTTTTCTTGTATTTCAAACTTTGAACATAAATATCTCCGGTCTTACAAGGGTTAATGCCTCTGGTTACCAGAAAGGGAGTGGTAAAAACGCCCATTTTCAATCCCAAACTCAGTATTTAAAAATAATAGTCACTGACAAAATTTTGCGGTGATCGATAAAGATGTACGGCAGTTATCGTGTTGACCAGCCAGCCAGCCAGACAGACGGACATGGCTCAAACGGCTTAAAAAGTCGTAAAACGAATTTCGTCCAAAGATACTAAGAGTCTAATATGGCTTCTTCTATGTGTTACATTTTTTTACGTATTAAGTGATATACTCCTCCATCCCTATGGGTGTGTAGAAGGGTATCGCGGGTAACCAATTTTGAGGTTAAATCAAGTGTTAGAACCCTATGGAGTTATCCTTCAGCAAATGAAACACGTTGCTTCTTCCAGTAACTATAACCTACTGATTTCTCCATTTTATTCATATATCATAAACGGTTCTTAACATTCTAGAAACTTATATTTAGTTGTTAATTGTGTTTGGATTACAGCACTAATACACATCTACAAATAGTTAAATGTATGTACGGTAAATTGCATCGTTGCATCGAATGTCTTACGTGGATGTAACAAAACGTACCCTACAAGATAAATTTAACGACGACTAATTTTGAAAGTTGAAAATACAAAATTGTTTACAGGAGCCGCCACAATACCCCCCGGCTAGCTTTTGCGTTAACCGTAAAAATCAGGAAACTTAACGCGTCTACCGTAACGGGTTACTTGTGGCTTAGGTACCGCTCGTTCGTCTTGCGAGGTCTCGTCCACCGTCACTTGTGTGTGGGGGTTTTTATCTGCTCCCTGGTCGCTGTTCGTGTAGACTGTTGCTGGTTTGATTCGGTCTATTGAAATCTTCTCTTTACGTTGGCCCTTTCTTATTACGAAATATTTTTGATAACGTTCCTCAACTTGGAATGGACCTTCATACGCTGGTTCAAGTGGCGTTCGTACCCGATCTACTCTAACAAAAACATAATTACACTTTTGTAGTTCTGGGTTTATACAGTGTTTCACGTTCGAATGCCATGACGGCTTAGGAATTCGGAGATCACTC
The DNA here is from genome assembly GCA_963931995.1 of Phaonia tiefii. Classification (NCBI taxonomy): domain Eukaryota; kingdom Metazoa; phylum Arthropoda; class Insecta; order Diptera; family Muscidae; genus Phaonia; species Phaonia tiefii. Next base: position 77,334,290 of record OZ008369.1, read on the forward strand.
ATCGCTTGACGAAATTTCTGTACAAATTCGCTTTGATTATCTTTCGACTTACTCTGTACCCAAAATTCGCCAGGTAATCGTAGCTGTGTACCATAAAGTAATTCGGCTGGGCTCGCTCCAATGTCTAGTTTTACTGTGGTTCGAAGTCCTAAAAGCACGAGTGGGAGGACGAAACACCAATCCTTCGTTGCGTAACACTTTATGGCAGTTTTGAGGGTGCGGTGCCATCTCTCAATCATACCATTTGCTTGAGGGTGGTACGCTGTGGTTCGTAGATGTTGTATGCCAAGAATCTTCGTTAGTTCTTGAAAAAGTGTTGATTCGAATTGACGGCCTAAGTCTGTTGTTACTTTCTCTGGCACCCCGTACAACGCAATCCACCCCTTTACAAATGCAGATGCAACTGTATGTGCAGAAATGTTAGGAATAGGGATCGCTGTTGGCCATCTCGAAAAACGATCAATACACGTCAAACAGTAGCGGTTGCCGTCTGATGTCGGTAGTGGTCCAATCAGGTCTATATTAACATGTTGGAAGCGTTTATCGGTAACGCTGTATTCACTCAAAGGTGCTGAGGTATGCTTGTTGGTTTTCGTCTTTTGGCATTGCAAACATCCTCTTACGAAAATTGCAACATCTTTTGCTATGCCAGGCCATACGTACCGTTCCATGATAAGCTTTCGCGTTGCTCTTATGCCCGGGTGTGACAGATTATGTAATTTTCGCATCACTATTACCCGTTGTCTCGCCGGTACGTATGGTCTAACAATTGTACCATTGACATTGCAGTACAAGAATTTTGCGGAGTCTGGAATGGGCAAGTATATTAATTTGAGTGCTGAATTGTTACCTGATTCCAGTAGACTTTTTAGCTCGCTGTCGTCTCCCTGCTCTGCTGCAATAGCATCAAAATCGAGTACCTCTGGCGTTATGCTGTTAATTCGAGATAGCCAATCAGCAACTGTGTTATCGCTGCCTTTAATGTGTTGAATATCGCTTGAAAATTGGCTTATGAAGTCTAACTGTCGCAGTCTTCTCGGAGGCGCCTTCTCACTTTTTTGTTGAAATGCGAATACTAAAGGCTTGTGATCCGTATAAATTGTAAACTCTCGCCCTTCCAAAGCATGCCTTAAATGTCCCACGCCTTGGTAGACCGCTGTCAGCTCACGATCGTAGGCACTATATTTGCGCTGAGCATCGGTTAGTTGTTTGGAAAAAAATCCGAGTGGTTGAGCTTTCATGTCGACTATTTGGTGCAACGCTGCTCCTACGGCCAAATCTGACGCATCGACTGTTAAAGTAAGTCTTCCATGAGGAGACATATAACTCAACAAAGTTGCGTTAGCTAATTCGTCTTTACACGCTTCGAATGATGCCAAGGCTGACGTTGTCCACACAATTTCGGTTTTGTCATTCTTTTTGTTGCCAACTATGAGGTTTTGTAGAACACTTTGATGTTTGGTGGCATGCGGTAGAAACGGTCGGTAAAAATTTAGCATACCTAAAAATCTCTTCAGATCTTTTGCCATTGTTGGCCTCGAAAAATTGCGTACGGCTTCTATTTTCTTTTCGGGTGGCTTGAGGCCTTCGCTGGTAATCGTGTGCCCCAAAAACTCAAGTTCGGCTTGGCAAAGTTTACACTTGTCGGAATTAATTGCCAAATTCCCTTTCCGTAGTCTGTCAAACACCACACGCAAATCTTTCTCGTGCTGTTCTTCGTCGCTCGAGGCCACTAAGATGTCGTCTATATACGCAAACGTAAAATCTAACCCTCGGAGCAATTCGTCGATATATCGTTGAAACGTTTGGGCTGCGTTCCTCAACCCAAATGTCATGTACGCAAACTCGTATAAGCCGAACGGTGTCGATATGGCAGTTTTCGGTATGTCCGAAGGCTCGATTGGTATTTGGTGGTAAGCACGCTGCAAATCAATGGCCGAAAATACCTTTTTACCATGAAGAATGTTGGTTACATCGTGTAGATATGGAATCGGGTATCGGTCGGGGATCGTTTGTGCGTTAAGAGCCCGATAATCGCCACAGGGCCTCCAGTCGTTATTCGGCTTCCTAACTAAATGCAGAGGACTGGCCCACTGACTTTTTGATGGTCGACATATTCCCTTCTCCATAAGAAATTTGAATTCCTTCTTAGCTGCTTCGAGTCGTTCGCCTGAGAGCCGTCGTGGCCGTGCAAATACTGGTGGACCTGTTGTTGTGATATGATGAGTGGTGTTCGTTTCGACAGGAATTTTGTTTGTATTTAGAATGGCCAAATCACTGTACTCACTCAGTAGATGCGAAAATTTACTTTCACTTTTATGTGTTAGAAGCTTTATCGATGGTGTACACGTAAAACTAACTTTCGCTTCTAACATGGTACTTCTATCAACAACTTTTCCTCTTTTTATGTCAATAAGCAAGTCATACGCTTTTAAGAAGTCGGAGCCAATGATAGCTGTATTGACGTCTGCAATAAAAAAGTCCCATGTAAAACTGCGGCGCAGGCCAAGGGATAAGTTTAAACGGCGTTGGCCATATGTTTTAATGGGCGAACCATTAGCTGCGTAAAACACAATTTTTGAATGTTTTATTTTTTTGTCGGCGCCGTTAGGTGGAATAACAGAAACATCGGCGCCGGTGTCAATTAAAAATTTTGCGTTTGTGTTTCTGTCATGAACAACTAGGCGAGCAATTTGAAGACATTTATCGTCAGCACCGCCCGCGGAGTCTGGCGAAGCATTTAGTTTTTTGTATTACTAAATGAATAATTGCAAGGCGAGCGACACATTCGCGCGTTGCTGCCAAACGTTTCGTGGTACCAACACTGTTCGGTAGAAGTAGCAGCTGGTGTTGATGATCGCCTCTTCTTGCTTTTTGAGTTGCGTTGTCGTGATCTACCTCGGAATCGCCTTTCGCCCAAGCTCACCAATTGGTTTATTTGCTGCTCGAGTCGCTGAATGCGCTGATTTATCTCACTCTCCTGAGATTGCGGATGTGCCACAGATGCTACCTGTTGATAATCGGCAACTTCAAGTATTTTATCCGCGAGTTTGGCCAATTCTGGCAAGTCAGCGTTTGATGCCTGCAATATTGCTCGTGTTTGAGCTGGCAGCCTCTGTAACCAAAGAGTCTTCAAAAAATCATTATTAATTTTACCTTTTGCCAAACCACTCAGTTCATTTAGCAATTGTGTTGGCCGCTTGTCTCCCAAGTCCACTTCAGAGATGAGCTTTTGAATTTTCTTCTGCTCGCTGTCGCAGTATCTCTCGATGATGCATGATTTGAGGTTGAGGTACTTATCCTTCTCCGGCGGGTTAAGAATTGCATCCGATATTTGGGCCAAGACCCCACTCTCTATAGCCGCAACCACGGTGTTAAATCGTGATATATCACTGTTGATGGCTGATATACCAAACTGAGCCTCGACTTGCGCGAACCATATTTCCGGCTGCTCTGGCCAGAAAGGTGGTACTTTGACGGAGACTCTGTTAACGATGGTATTGGGCTCGGGATTGACGGTCCTGCTACCGGGCGCTGTCACCGCCGTCTCTGCGGCCGAGGATCCACCCTGGGGTGAAACATCATTTTGATTAACGTTGGGCATAGCGGGAATGTGTCTGTGTTCGGGATGTCGGGGTCACCAATTGTAGATGGGTATCGCGGGTAACCAATTTTGAGGTTAAATCAAGTGTTAGAACCCTATGGAGTTATCCTTCAGCAAATGAAACACGTTGCTTCTTCCAGTAACTATAACCTACTGATTTCTCCATTTTATTCATATATCATAAACGGTTCTTAACATTCTAGAAACTTATATTTAGTTGTTAATTGTGTTTGTATTACAGCACTAATACACATCTACAAATAGTTAAATGTATGTACGGTAAATTGCATCGTTGCATCGAATGTCTTACGTGGATGTAACAAAACGTACCCTACAAGATAAATTTAACGACGACTAATTTTGAAAGTTGAAAATACAAAATTGTTTACAGGAGCCGCCACAGGTGGAATATCACATTTAGTTAAGAAACCACTATTGTCATGATTTTTTTTATATCTCAAGATGTCTGGCTTCCATTTCCATTTTAAAATTCTGCAATCGGTTACAAATTGCAAAAGATACAGGCTGCTGAATATGGAACGGAGTGTATATATTTCAAAAAATTTCAAAATTCTAATTCATAAAAATGTAAATTGAAAACTTGCTGCCGTTAAAAAAATATTCTATCAAAATTTTGAAAATATATTTTTCTGATTATACTCGTCATGATATGTCGGTTGAACCCCATTTTAAACCAAATCCACTACGAATCGATACTTCAATACGTATATATTGCGGAAATATACGTATATTTTGCGGAAAATTGCCAGGGTGTACTGTACACGGTTGGATTGTAAATTAATGATTCGGTAGGGTATGAAATCTTTTCTCGCTAACTAGGAATTTGTCTTTCTCGTACACTAACTGATCCTTATAGCGTTTATCAAGCAGAAATTTTGACGAATAGGGACCGGTTAGCTGGGGGATAATAGCCCAGCTGTCATTGAGGTCAGAACCATATACTCTGTATTCCTGAACTCAGCGTCAGCCCAGAATTGTCGGAAATCTGTTAAAAGGATCCAGCAGTACGATATTCTCCTTATATGGGTTCCAGGTAGGGTTGTCAGATGAGCTGGAATGGGCTGGAATTTCCAGATTTTCTATGTCAAGTCCAGTTACAAGCTATTCAATAATTTTTCCAGCTAAATATACATTTTGTAATAATATTTCAATAGGAAAGACTATACGTTTAGTTATTTACCTATTTCATTCTCAATAAGGTTATTTTTGAGTACTAATTACTTTTAGCCAGCACTCAATTACACCCAAAGAGAGAAAATAATAGTACGCAGTATTTCCATATTGCCCCATCTCTGATTTTTGTGACCAATACTGATAATTTGACAATTGTTAACAGCTGATCGACAGCAAATGTAAATACAGAGTTTCACATGGCAAGCAAAAAATTCGTTCAATAAACATGGAGAGCCATGAGGAAGCTGGACCGTCTAGAAAAATAAATTTTACAAGCTCTTCCGGTAAATGGAAAATACTGAATTATAAATGTTTTGTTATGTTTTTATAATTTAATTAAATAATTTTAATGAATGAATTTAACAGAATTTATTCCTCATATTTGGGGATTACGAAATCCAGATTTTTTTTATAAAATCCAGCTAACTTATTCAAAATTCCAGACAAAACGCCATTTGAATCTGGCAACCCTAGTTCCAGGGCACAGGAAGATTCCGGGGAATTGTAGAGCGAACGAGTTAACCAGACTAGGAACTACCGCCCAATAGCCTCAAAACTTTAAGTGAGCTATTCATCGATTGCCACCAAAACCTAACCTAGATGCCGACACTTCATTCTTTTTAAATTATTTCTCAACAATAAAATCTCGTTGTTCTCTCTTCAGCTGTCACACAGTGTTTTTTCAATAACAAACGTACAAATGGCGCAATATTGGAATTTTGAGTGAATTTTGGGACATACTCTATATGGATATTCCAAACATCAGCACTAATGTATAATATTTTACTAGTGTAGAGTATAAATATGTGGTCACCTTGTGTAGCCGTTTAAGTATATTTTCCATAACTTTGAGGAATATCATCGACCAAATATTCAAAAGTATTTACTTGATCTCCAAATTTGAGATAAATTTCAAGTTTGGAATTGTGGTTGTTGGAATCTCCATATAGTACGAGTATCGTACATATAACAAAGTTGAATGCTGATGATTTGGTATACCAGGGCCCCACAAATCATCAACAACATGTAGAGTATCATCAACCCACATCATCTGAACATGACGATAACCAAGTGTTATCATCCAACGCAGTTCTTCTTTACAAACAACAGCGGGTTGTGAGGAGTAGTCAAGCGTGGACGTAGACATCGGCAGAAGAAAAAAATTGTCGGTGAAGCCACAAAAATAATAAAACAGATGTGACCAATCAATTTAAGCGTAAACGCCAAAAGTAAAAAAAAATGTGGAGAAGTTATCTACTACGATATATACGAGAACTCGAATATCAGCGTGGTTATATCTGTCCGGTTTTAAAGAGTTTCAATAAATTTAGGTAAGCGCGACAATCTAGTATATAATATAGAGTGGAAGCAACACTCTAATATCCAAATTGAAAAATGGTTGAGGAGGAGATTGAAGTTGTAAGAGGCACGTCATACGTCATCCCTCGTTAGGGCACAGATGGTTCACAATATTCGTTCAATATAATAAATCTGACACACCAAATGATGAATCATGTTGTGAAATCCATTTCACTAGAATTAAGTTCGAGTTGAATATCTTAGTTTGTGAAAACTCAAGCAGCAATCGCAAAGTGGTTTGAAATCGTTAGGTTGCAAAGTCACATTATAGAAGTACTAAGTCTAATGGCTCCCATACACTGCCCCTGCCGAGGAACACATCAATAAACACTCGTATATGTTTGTGATTTGGCCATACACTCATCTCAAATATAATTTTCATAGAGTAATGTCATATAGAGCTGTTATTCTTCTCATCTGGCATTTCCTTTTACACCATTCGTGGTGCGGTCGGTGCGATAGAGAGTTATTTGTCGTAAATTGAATTACAACAGGTGGAATTACAAAAATTGTTGACTTACATTTTTCATGTCCTTTTGATGAAAAACTGTGAAATTTAAACGTATTTTGGTCTTTTTTGTTATATTTTATTGTTCGTATATACTTGTGGTGTTTTTACACAAAAATTTTAACGCACAAAACGAAACGCTGTTGGTGTTTTCTCGTTTGTTGGTTTGAGCCATTGCCTCTATCTGGTATTATTAAAGCAATACTTTCCAACATGCAACCGCATATGTGCAACACAAAACAGATGTACAAGTAGAGAAGAAAAAAGCTAGAAGAGAACCAAAAAAGTCGACGCGATTCACTCAAACGCATTTCTTTTCCGCGTCATATCTTGATTATTTCATACTTGTTACAAACTTTATGTAATTTTATTTAAATATGGTTCCAATTTCTATAGTTAGATATAATAACATCATCAGAAAACTGCTCGTGTATTGAAATGTTCAACGAAGAGAAAAAGAGAGAGAGCAGAGAGCAGAGAAACGACGCGCTTCACTCGTTTTCTTTGTTGGCATTCCACTCCATGAGTAAATGTTCTTCTCTATACCATAGTTACTTTATGTGCAACACACCAAATGTCAACAATTTACTGAGAGAATTGGATACTCTATACGTCATTACTCTATGATAATTTTGATTTGGACTGTGAAAGGGGAAAACAGTCTCCAGAATCTAGTGATGCACAGAATCGAGGAACCGGTTCTGCAGAACCGGTTCTTTACAAGAACCGACCAGACCGGTGCTTGCAAGAACCGAATTACGGTTCCATAAGAACCGCAAAACGGTTTCAAACAAACCGAAAACTGTTCCAACGAACCGAAGCAGAAAAGGACCGAAAAACGTATACAAAAAAACCGAAAAATACAGAAAAACGATTCTAAAAGAACTTGAAAACAGTTTGAAAAGGACCGTAAAACGGTTCCAGAAAAATAGGACTGGGTTTCACAGGAACCAAAAGTGTTAAACTTTGGATGACCGTATGAAAATGTTTATTATTTATCAAATTTTATATTTGTATGATAAATTAAGCTCTTAAGCCTCTTTGTGCAAATTTTTTGAGAACCGGAACCGGTTCCGTCAGTGGTGCAATGGTTAGTGTCCGCGGCTCTTGTACATGAGATCCTGGGTTCGAACCCGGCTCTGACCACCTTCAAATTTTCTTTCGGCGGCGGTCACCTCGCATAGTGACGGCGACACTATCGAGTATCTAGCCATGAAAAAGCTTCTCAAATTACCGTTCGGAATGGGTGTAAAACTGTATGTCCCAATCAGTGAGTGAAAACTGGAAAGCGCACACCTCAGTGATTGCGAGAAGTTCTCCCCAGTCCCTTCATGGGATGTAATGGGAAACCATTTATTTATTTAACCGGTTCTTCTCGAAACCGCACTCAATAGAATCGGTTTTTCTAATACGCGGAACCGCACATAACTACCAAAAACTATCCAAAATAACTAATACGATTGTCCGAAAATTCACGAAAGATTTGAATTTTGTATCATGTGTGTAATAAAGTGTTGTTGTTAAAGAAGACAAAGACAACGTGACAGCTGATAGTTCGGCGCAATTATAAAGGGAACTCTAAACTAAAGAGCAATGGGTTTTCATTGTTGAGAAATATTTTAAAAATAATTAAGGGTTTTCGAACAAAATCGTATTCAGCGATGAGGTTCATTTTCATCTAAGGCTCGGTTTCAAATGCAGCAACTACGCGTTACTGTTTGGTGACAATTTTAAGCTGGACCCATCATCGAACCATTCTTCTCTAAAATACGACTGGTCTATTGCTGTTAACTGGCAATAACAATTAATAGTGTTCCATCGTGACATGATAATCGAGCTGTGTTGTTCCTAAATTGAATGATATGAATGTGAACGACATGTAGTCTCAACAAGACGGTGCCACTTGTCACAAATTCGGAGAACCAATTCAATTACATTCAATATTCCGTGACTTTTGGAACACCCTTGAAATCAACAAAATTTAAACCAAAGAATAGTACATGATAAAAAATTAACAAATTCATTGGAATGATTGATGGCCAGTAGAGATTTGCACAAGACGTTTTGAATGAGCATTCAAGACAATTTGAATTTTTTCAAGACATGTACAGCGAAGTTGCCGCAACCAAATATGTATCGTGCTTTAGTGTTCTGAAAAGAAAACCATTCGTGTATGTGTGTTAAGAAGCCTCGTATTCAGTTCTTGCTAAATTTTCGCAAGAAATTTTGTTATTTATCTCTAAACGGAGCATTTTGTTGCGGAGGGTTACTACCTATCTTTGATTTACCTTGCAAATATTTCCTTTATAATTCATCTACGGACTCCATTATTTTTTTAACGCATGTGTTGTTACATTTGGTGGTTAAAATTATCGATATGTTGAAATTTTTGTCCCAAACCAAAAATAGACAGTCAAAATTTCTCTTCACTCAACTGCCAACAGACACATCGAGTGAAACCCTAGTCATTCCCTGTTCTCTCTCTTACTCTCTTCATTGAATATTTCAATACACGAACAGCTTTTTGATAGTGTTATTATATACTGTAGCCGTCGGTGGTGCAATGGTTAGTGTGCGCAGCTCTTGTACATGAGATCGTGGGTTCGAACCCTTCTCTGACCACCTTCAAAAAAAATTTCTTTCGGCGGCGGTCACCTTGCATAGTGACGGCGACACTATCGAGAAAAGGCTTCTCAAAATACCGTTCGGAATAGGTGTAAAACTGTAGGTCCCAATCAGTGAGTGAA